>OY284413.1:256009937-257391603 GCA_958301585.1 Merodon equestris
GTTCGAAATCTGATCAGGATGCTGTCTACTCTTTGGATGCTAAGGAAAAAGTACAATTGAATATTTTGAATATTACTTGGAAGGTTCCTCACATACACTTGGCCGACTTTTCAAAGCTGGAAATTCTCAAAACCATAAATAGCGGACAACGTTTAACATTAGCATTTCGAAGCTGGGACTGTCATTTTAATCCAATGTTAACACAAGGAGTGCATCACTTGTGGAATGTGAAACTTTCCACTCAACGTGAAAGACCGCGCTATATATTAATTGTATTCCAAAATGCAAGTGGTTTGGCGCATTGCGATTTACTCGATATAAAAGTGCATCTCAACTCTGACACTTATCCATATGATGACTTGAATCTCAGATTCGATCGTGATCGTTATGCCATTTTGTATGAAATGTATTCAATATTTCAAAAGAGCTACTATGCACGTGAGTGTTCCCAACCAATTCTAACACGAGAGAAATTTAAGACACTGGCACCAATTATTGTGGTTGATGTGACTCATCAAAATGAGATGATTAAAACGGGACCCATTGACATACGCGTAGAGATCAAAACTACAAAAAATGTTCCAGAAAACACATCGGCTTATTGCATGCTCATACATGATCGTCTTGTAGAATATACACCACTTACGGGTGAAGTGAAAAGACTTGTCTAATCTTCTTGATTGACATATGCGTAGGGGTCAAAATTCTAAAAAAAAATGTTCCAGAAAACACATCAGCTTATTGCATGTTCATACATGATCGTCTTGTAGAATATACACCACTTACGAGCGAAGTGAAAAGACTTGTCTAATCTTCTTGATTGACATATGCGTAGGGGTCAAAATTCCAAAAAAAAAAAAAAAAATATTCCAGAAAACACATCAGCTTATTGCATGTTCATACATGATCGTCTTGTAGGCTATACATACACCACTTACGGGTGAAGTGAAAAGACTTCTTGTTTAGTCTACATTCGACTTTCCTCGAATATACACATGCACATACACACACACACACACACACACGCATACATAGATACACACGATATGGCAGAGACAAATTTCATTGTTATCGACGTGCAAGGATTTAAAATTAATAATAATAGTAAATTCATTTGTAAGGAATTAGCCATCTGTTTCAATAGTTTTGAATATCAAGATTTTCTCATTAAACCACCGTTTAATTTCGAAAGACTATCGGAAGCAGATCAGAGACAGGCAAATTGGTTGGAAAGACATCAGCATGGTCTCAATTGGAATGATGGCTCTATCAGCTTCAGTACTGTACGACAATTTTTAAAGCGAAACATTGCCATGCATACGCCCATAACCATTTACGTTAAGGGAGTTGAAAAGAAAGAGTGGATCCAGGAGATTCTCGGTAAAGATAATAACATAACCAACATTGTAAACGTCGAGAAATTGAATTGTCCAAGTCTCACAAAACTAAGAAAGGAAAATAAAATGATTGAAGCACAACGACGACGACGACGTCGACGAAGACAACGATATGCCCTTCAAAATGCTTTGCTCTTACAGCAATTTTGTAGTCGAACGAATTAATGGAGATTATAAATTTGAGGAGAAATAAAAAACCAATTTTAAATTTAAAAAGGAAAAATGTATCTTTATTCTTTCTTTGTTTATAGTACAAAAGGAAGCTTCTTAATAGTTGTTGTTATTAATAACGCTTTTAGTGATGTCGTCCTGCTGCTCCTTAGTTTGGTGGCGCTGGAACTTCTCTTCGATTTCGTCTTCTGAGCCGTTGTTGCATTGCCCTGAAGTATTCTTGAAAATCAGCTGTAGCTTCATCGTCGATCCAGGATTTTGAAGTGTCTTCATCTGTGGGTACGCGGGCGTGTTCCTGCGGTACTTCCGCTCCTTCGTGAAGATTTAGTTCTTCCGGCAACATCGAATAGCTCTTTTGCTTTCGACACTTCGTTCACGAATACGGTTTCTTCGGAATTTTCCTAGCTGCTGATAACGATGGATCTTATCGCTCGTATTGTCTGAGTAATGGACTGTTTCGAGAGAAACGTTTCTATTTATTTGAAAATTATTGTATTATCAAAGTTTGTGGTTGCAATATACCCTTCAAAATACTTTGCTTTTACAATAAATTTGAGGAGAAATAAAATATCAATTTTAAATTTAAAAAAGAAAAATGTATCTTTATTCACAATTTTTTTATTAATCATCATTATCACTTTGCTTCTCCTTTATGTTAATGTGGAAACTTCCGTTCAGAGGTGCTATATAGGTGAGAGTATGTTTCCCCTCGTTTAATACAGCTATTGTCTCTGCCGACATCTTCACATATCTGGATGGGAGGAACACCTGGTTCAAAAAAAAAAAAAAAATATATATATAAAAATATGTTGTAATACATATCATATACTCATATATATATATATATATATAATTTAATTACCTGACAACTGTTTAATTCACAAATTATTGCTGGACCATACTTCGTATTGCACTTTCTTATTTTGTTGATGTTGTATGCTTGTCCACGAATCAGACTATGTATTTTGATACACGGCAAGAAATTGTTCGGCTTTTCTAAAGCATCAAGTTCTTCCTGTGGCCCCATTGCTCGACTTGTGATGTACTAATAGTTTTTCCCGTGACTGACTCCAATATTTATACTCGGTTTTTAACCGCTTGTATATCGTCCATTCATCATAATTGTGTGTGCTCGACGTTCATACAAATATATACAGGCATACTGAGTAGATTCACTGTTGTTAGAAGTTACTGGAAAGTAAGCAATTTTGGGCCACACATGTCTTTTTTGATTTAACCACATTACATTAGGAAATATAATTTTTAATGATACTTTCATATCTTTTAACCACTGAAAAACGTTTGGATCTATTTTCTTTTCGATCTCGTGATTTGTTATTGTTTTTATGTTAATCCCACTTGTATTGATATTCTCATTCGCATGGGATGAGTCTATTGGTATTATTTCATTACACAGTACAGAATGAATATCGCTGCTTTGATCAACGTCATTCTCGATCGCTATCTCTACTCCTCTCGCATAATTTGTCACCAAGTTGTTAGTGGTATCCATCTGCACATAATAATCTTCTTCTTCCAATACATTGCAATCACTTATATTACCTTCGTTGTGGCTGTTGTTGCAGTTTGCATCTTCTAAGACGTGCTGAACTTGCTCTTCCATGGATTGATTACCTTCCAGATAGGATAATAAAAGATTTTGATCATCCTTATCGAACCAGAGAGAAAGAGCCTCCTCAAAAGTGATATTCATTTCGTTGCTACTATACGAAATATTGTTGTTGATGCTGCTGCTACTAACGCTCATATTGTTTAAGTAAAACGACTATTATTTTTTCGAGACAAATGCTTCTATTTATTTGAAAATTCTAGAAAATACAGCTGTATATGTTGACAAATAATTATCAAAATTTGTTATTTAATTTAATTATATTTTATAGTGACCCCAAGCGTACGTACTTATTCCATTACTATGTATAAATCGCTTGGTATCATTAAAACTTAATGTTAACTTATTAATTTTTTGAGTGTAAATGTTATGAAGCTTACTCCTAAATATATACATGGATCTAAATACATTTTGTTTATTTAATAAACACATACGATAATCCCTTATATCTAACTTATTAATAGCAGAGCTTTTTATGCCTTTTGCCTTCTTTATCACCGTATGCGAATCTAGACTGAAAGAATACATTTTTGCTCGTAAACCTACGAATTCCGACATTTTTCGAGAATTATTCTCATCTTTAAATTTACCAAGCACCTTGCCATTTGTTTGTGGAAAATTGTGAGGATTATTAAGAGGATATTCCGAGGTATCAAATCTGGATTTTTCCGGGTTAATGACATCATTAAATATATCGCGATAAAAATCATCTGTCGACAGGGAATATATGAATGAATCAGTATCTGTGTAATTTAATCGAACTAACTTATTGAACTTTTTCTTCATATAATCATAGTGGAAATCGTACATTAACCACTTTGATAGTTCCAATACAACGAAACCCAAATAAATGGGTTTATCATAAGTAACTTTTCCTTTGCGCATTTCAATTGCACACATTTCCGATGAGAATATGGATTGACTATGAAAATTGGGATTTGCAATGAGTTTTCTCGCACTAAAGCGATTTTTTTCTGCTTCCCATTTTGTTACAATTTTCACATTTTTACGTTTTTCCACATTTTCCATAGTCTTCCCATAAACACTGTTATTCATAAGTTTGAAAAAGTCTTTTTCAAATTTATTTACAGCTCGTTTCCTATATTCGGTATTGAGTGCAATATATTTCTGTAGCCAGTTAGATTGTTTGAACGTTAGCACACGATGTACTTTATTGAGAACTAATCCGTTTTGAAGACATTGTTGTAAATTCTTCAGATGAATCACGTAGTTGGTTTTTGAATTTAAATTGGCTACCAGTTTTGATAATTTACCTCCCGGTGTTATCATATTCTCCGGACAAAACGGAAGATCATTATGTGAGTCGTGTAGACTACTTGGATAAGCTAAATCAACTTCTAACACACATCCAACTTCATTTTGACTAAAATTAGTGATATATTCAGTGGTATAGATTTCATGATTATCCCATTGAAAATTGCCCTGTGGAAGCGGTTGGGACATTGCCCAACCATACAAATTATTTGCATCGAAATACATTAGGAATTCACTTGGTTTGCTAGCATCATATTGGGTCATATATTTATTATTGGCTACTGCATGACGATGAGAGCATTGACACAAACCACCTCTGATGCCTCTCTTAAAGAAGTTATACATATCAACGTCAGTCAAAAGTTCTAAGTTAATTTTTGTTAACTTCAACATTGCATCCCAAGATAAACCGGGTGAAGTGTAATAATGACATGGATCTAACTCGTAAATGTTCATGCAAACCTTACGAAAATTCTCAAATATATCAGTTAACAAGAGAACATCACTCTGCAGGTACAAGACCATGTAATCTTTTAACGATTTGCATCGAAAATGATTCCATACTTTAAGAGCGTGATTGTAATCCTCCTCTGAACAACTTTCACCTGTTAATTTATTATAAAATTTAGAAATTGAGGGAAGAGAGCTTTCTTTCAATACGTCCCATGAATCTAGATAATCATATGGAAATACACCTTTCCTAATCATTAATCTAAATGATTCATCATTCTTATATGTCTTTCTGTTAACAATGAAATCCTCTATTAATAGATTTTTCGTTAACGCATCTACACTCGATTGAAGAAAGCGGAATGAGTCCAAAAACCTTAATTCGAAGCTATTATTTTCATCTAGCTGTATCCGCTTCGAAAGAGAAATATAATTTTCCTTATTCAATGGAATTATTTTTATATCTCCCTCGATATTCCCCAAACTTCTTACAAACAGATGGCAATCATAGCCCGAAAAATTGTGTAAAAGAATTGGGAAAAATTTCGGAATACGGAAATCAATATTACATTTTGAATGTGCCGGTCCTCTATATTTACCGGTGAAGTGGCAATGATCTCTAACTCTTACTTCTAATTCCTTAAAATTATCCTTACATATGGAACATGCGACTGCGGTGTGCTGATAATTATTCTCGAGATCCGTCAACGGCAACATAGGCTTTGGCTTTTTTATTACTTCGCGATAAAGGAATTTCAGATCATCTATTAAGGCACGAACAAATTGATCTGCAGCGGTTTCTCCTAAAAAGAGAATAAAAAAATATTATATAATGTTATAACACTATCTATTGATATATATCTATTGTTTTTTTTATTTTTTTTTTTTTTTTTTTTTTTTTTTTTTTTTTTTTTTTTTTTTTTTTTTTTTTTTTTTTTTTTCACTTACCAACAAATGTTCTGTGTTTGTTGAAGTTATCATCGAATGAGCACTTGATGAAATACGAAAATGCACAGGGAATATGTTGTTGTACGTTAGATGTTGATGACATTTCCGGATTTGGTATGCAATGACTCACAGGAAGTAGTATAGATTCAAAGTCCGCGTAAACAGTAAAGGGAACTTTCAATTTTCTTTCATGTTTGTCAAATGTAAGCCGGTTTTTACCTTCCTCCGGCATCATTGTTACTAGTTTACAACACTCATTTTTGTGATTCTCTAGATTTAATGAGCTGGGAAACCGTTGTAAGCAACCATTACAAAGATGCATTTGTGCTTTGTGACTGCTAACTTGAGCTCTTACTAATCGAGAAATATTTTTAATATACACATAATGTGTTTTAGTGCCATCATCGTTTTCGCAAAAAAGCAAGTTGATATGTTTCGCCTTTTGCTCGCGGGTATGATAGTAGGGTCCAATAATATTATATTTATCACCATTATCATTCAGTTCATAGCCAAAGACATTCACGCTAATGGTCGGGTTATTTAATTCGAAAATGTTCACATCTTTAACTAGTAGAGGAAATTTCATATTAGCAAAGTTAAGAACAATTCCATTGACTTCTATTGTCTCTTCTCTTATACCCATACGACCTATATTATAGACTGACGGTCTGTCATGATGAACTGTAACCCTTTCATCAAGAGCCGACACAATGGCCCATTTAAAACAATACTCATCATTGTTTCTTACATTTATACAGGCATGTTTAGCCTGTATTGGATGTGGTAAGCTAAAATGTGAAGCTCCCCGGAATGGTTGATATTTATTAATATTTACTTCGATTCTGATAAAAGAAATCAAGGTCCAACCGCTGTCTTTCTCCTGAAATTCTTCTAATTTTGTTTTAATATTCTCAATTATTAAGGTTAATTGCTCAGGTATATCATTATTTCTCAAGAGTGTGCGCATCCTTGTTTGCATACTTTTGACATCTACTACAATATCGTCATTATCGAAATTTTTCCCAAATTCGCAAAATAACTCCACGTTAAATTTAAGTGCCTTTAAAACTTCGAGTTCATTTTCTAATAACTCTGTTATCACTGGAAGTATATTTTCAAACAGTTTGTCAACATCCAACAGATCTTCATCAGTGTTTCTAATGAGAAAACTTTTAACTCTATTTTTAAAGGCACCCTGAATGAAAGTAACATTCTTTCTTAGTACTTGTTCAGCCTTTTGCTGATGTTCATGTCTCCTATGATGTGCTGTCCAACTTCTTACCTCTACATTTTCCTCACACACTAAACACCGTTTGTATTTCGGCATCATCTCCTTAACTCTTTTCACTCCCGAAACTGATGGTTCTTCCAATGAATTTCTCTTACATTGACTATTTATAACTTTCACACCTTTACTCACATCATCGTTTATATGACGCTTAGAGTGGATCGTTTTCTTATGTCTCACATAAGACGATTTATCGTAGAACGCTTTTTCACAAACTTCGCAAGAAAACATTTTTTTCTTCACTCCCGAAACTGACGGTTCGTCCAACGAATTTCTCTCACATCTACTATTTATAAATTCCGCACGTTTACTCACACCATCGTTTATAGTATAACAATTAGAATGAAGCGTTTTCTTATGTCTCACATAAGATGATTTATCGTAGAACGCTTTTTCACAAACTTCGCAAGAAAACATTTTTCTTTTATAAATTAGAATATACGCGCACACACAAACAGCTAAGTTAGAACGAATGATGAAAATATTGTAATTCGGGTTCCTATTTATACCTCAATAGAATAGGCTAAAAAATAGGACAATCCTATAAAGTCAAGTCAAATCAAAGCATATGTATGTATATAATTTTTCGAAAATAGTATACGCGCTTATCTGCAAACTTAATAGTGCTTCGAGAAGGGGTCGACGACTTGAAAATATTACACAATATTACACAATTGTTTGAGAATACTATCACTTTACACTGCACTCAATCACTCGAAAATATTATCTCTACTCAGACATAGTACGCCGTCGTGACCTAGATACAAACCGAGTTGAGCGGTCAACGACTCGAAAATATATCTCTTATCTGTACTCAATGTCATGTGACCTCACCCTATCACGACAAGCCCATCAATTCATACAAAATAGTATAACCCTCGCTATAAGTCCGCTCCCCGATCCAAAACCCCATGTCGACTTGCGCGGTCAACGAATCGAAAATATTATCTCTACTCAGACGTAGTACGCCGTCGTGAGCTAGATACAAACCGAGTTGAGCGGTCAACGACTCGAAAATATATCTCTTATCTGTACTCAATGTCACGTGACCTCACCCTATCACGACAAGCCCATCAATTCATACAAAATAGTATAACCCTCGCTATAAGTCCGCTCCCCGATCCAAAACCCCATGTCGACTTGCGCGGTCAACGAATCGAAAATATTATCTCTACTCAGACGTAGTACGCCGTCGTGAGCTAGATACAAACCGAGTTGAGCGGTCAACGACTCGAAAATATATCTCTTATCTGTACTCAATGTCACGTGACCTCACCCTATCACGACAAGCCCATCAATTCATACAAAATAGTATAACCCTCGCTATAAGTCCGCTCCCCGATCCAAAACCCCATGTCGACTTGCGCGGTCAACGAATCGAAAATATTATCTCTACTCAGACGTAGTACGCCGTCGTGACCTAGATACAAACCGAGTTGAGCGGTCAACGACTCGAAAATATATCTCTTATCTGTACTCAATGTCACGTGACCTCACCCTATCACGACAAGCCCATCAATTCATACAAAATAGTATAACCCTCGCTATAAGTCCGCTCCCCGATCCAAAACCCCATGCCGACTTGCGCGGTCAACGAATCGAAAATATTATCTCTACTCAGACATAGTACGCCCTCGTGACCTAGATACAAACCGACTTGCTCGGTCAACGAATCGAAAATATTATCTCTACTCAGACGTAGTACGCCGTCGTGACCTAGATACAAACCGAGTTGAGCGGTCAACGACTCGAAAATATATCTCTTATCTCTACTCAATGTCACGTGATCTCACCCCATCACGATAAGTCGGATAAACATGGATAGAACATGGATACAACTGGATAAAACTGCTAAACATGGATAAAACTTGGATAAAACATGGATAAACCGGGATAAAACTTGGATAAAACTGGATAAAACATGGATAAAACTGGATAAAACTGGATAAAACTGGATAAAACTGGATAAAACTGGATAAAACTGGATAAAACTGGATAAAACTGGATAAAACATGGATAAAACTGGATAAAACATGGATAAAACTGGATAAAACTGGATAAAACTTGGGTCAGAAGCCCCATAAACCTACTACTTGATTAGGCACTGATTAGTTTTAGTTAGAGCAAAAATGTCGAAAAGAAGTTCTTGCGAATTAAGGAGAAGTGCGGAAGAATTGGTGCGCGGTCCTCTGACTTTCTGGACAATAGAAGTTTTAATACATTCATGAGGCGCTTAGAGCTGACGTGGGCAGCGAAAGAGGAGAAGTTGAAATTACAGTAAAGTATTTAGATGAAATACGGTCGTGAAACCGGATAAAGGTTTTCTTCAGTTCATGATCGATACTGAGATGTTGGTTTTGGTTTTGTTGTCAATGCAGATGGAGTAAGTTTTTTTGCGAAGACAGACGAGATAGAGACGTATAATTTCGTAGATTCTTCTGTCTCTCGAGCGTGGTATGACACATCAATCTTCAGCGTAAATTTCGGCTAAAATTTGTGGATCTAAGACAAATGGGTAGATATGTTGAAGGAAGCAGAAGAGGTGAAAGTTGTCTTGAGTGGAAAGGGAAGGAGCTGTGTAGGATTGAAGGATTGCCCTATACGAGACCGTTCGGAGTTCGATTTTGAATTGAATTGAAGAACTCGGGGCATGTCACCTGAAGACACTAGTACTGAGACCATAAACTTCTATTATACCCCCTTCTTTGGTCTAGGATTTGAGTACTGCCTTCAAAAATTTAACAACTTCTCTAGATGGGATTTCTTGGAAGTCTTTTCCTGTTGTTGTTGTTGTTTTTCTTGTCATTTTGAATCCTTCTCAGGCAAGGCTTGGGCAGATGGTCAGTATATGTTCCATAGTTTCCTTAGCCTGCCCACATCGCCTACAGATTTCTGTGCCTTTGATAAAGGTGGTAATTGTTAGTGCCTCACATGGCGCTCCTAGGTCGGCTTTATTAAGTTCTAGAGTTTCTTTGGCACGTTTGGGATTGTGATTCTGTTCCATGAAAGTTCTTGAGTGGTTAATACCCTCCTGTCTGTTCCAAAATTGGTTCTTTTGTTTAATGATCCATTTACAATACGTAGATGAAGGTTTTTGTCCGAATTATCGAAGCTATAAAAGGGAATGGCCCTGGCCTTCACGGAGATAAGCTCTAGTCTCTTATTTACTGGCAGTTTGTTTAGTGTTTTGTGACATTCCCAGACAGCCTTAGGGTTGAAAGGTTACCTCTGTAGCACTTTAAGAACCGCGTGGATGTCTGTGACTTTAATTGTCGTAGTGAGATTCGGAGTTATATACTTTAATGGTGAGGGGTGGGGAAGGGTGAGGATAGTTGCTGATTTGAGAATTTTTAAGAGGGGCAGCGGGTTAGATAGAAATAAATAAGAAAATATTCCTACACCTAAGTCACAGTTAACTTCTAGATTAAGAGTGTGTTGAACTGATGGAGGGGACCTGGATTAAAGTGGTTTTAGTAGGTTTGGCGATATTATAATTTTGGAATTGTTATAACACTATTGTTAACACTTTCGCAAAAAAAAATGTATAGGGTTCGCGCAGGTCCAAAAGTTACGCTCTTATGGTGCTTGTCACACAACCTGGGCGGGATGCAGATGGTTTGTGTCGAAGATGGTCGCTCACTATTCTCCGGGGGTGATTGTCCTAGATAGGATTCTATAGATTCGACAGAATTTGTCGCGTTGGTTGTAGTTCACAGTAACCCACAGAGTATGAATTTTGAAATGATCTTATACTGCGAGTGTTATGCCTTCGTCAGCACTTCTTTTGATCATATCTCATTCACAACTGATGTTGTTGCGCAGTTTTTCTGTATAGGAATTGTTCTTGACTATGGACAGACTTGAACTACAGATCTTCCGCTCAACAGTCGGTGATGATTACCATTATACCACGACCACCAAACTAGTCCAAATTATTGATCCGAATTTTGTTTACTTAATTATTTTGTTGACATGGTATCGGAAAACTGATGAGGGATGCAAGCCTTCAAGTTGTTTTTCTGCTTGATTATATCGGAGTAAACTTTCTGCAGTTTACGATGTTGATGCAGAACCATTGGTGAATGAAATTATTTACTCATCGGTTATAGACATCACGTGGTATATCCCAAAACATGTAAAACAAGGTGGAGGTTGAGTTCTGGGCCGTAGTATTCCTCTTCTGCAGCTTATTGATGCTCCGCTTCCAGTCAGATAGGGTCCATGTAGTGCGGAAATAATAAACAGTTTTCGCAGGGGTCGAAGGAGGAATTTTTGTGTTTGTACTACAAGTGCATATACTCGTATATCAGGTTAGAAGACATTCAAATTTCTCGGTTAAAGGAATTCTTGGAAAGCTTCTTCAGCCTTGGATCGTTTTCTCACTAGAAAGTTATCCAAATGTTTGAAAAGGTGGTAGTCGGTTGGCGACAGGCTAGGTAAGTATGGTGGATCGTGTTTCGTTTTCGGACTGTAGTTCTAGAAATATGTGGCCAAGCTTTGTCATGACGCAGCAGAACTTTATCTCTTTTGAGCCATCTAGGCTGTTAAGCGAGTAGTTTCTGTTTTAGAAATTCTTTGCAAGAAGAGTAGTGGATAATGCCGATAGAAGGCGGTGAAGCTATGACATAATCATCTCTGAATGAAGGCTCCATTTAGGCGTGTTTTTAGTGTCATTTTGGCGAGGGTTATCGTGGAGAATCATTGTGAAAAGCAGAGAAGCGTTCAGCTGACGCATCATGTTTCGCTTGGTCAGTTCATGAAGAATCGATCTATCTAAGTTCTTTACTTTTTAAAATGTACAATTAATTTCTCTGCAATTTCTCTCAGACAGTTTGTCATTGTCGATGGCTGCTGCTGCATGGCTCGGTTTCAAGAGTCAGTTTTCGAACCATCACTCTAGGGTCAGAACCCGACTTGACGCTTAAGACCAAGTTTATATTTTAGAAAAAAGGCAATTGTTTTTGGTTAACACCCATGTTCTTCCATAAGGTTATCCTGTCGTATCGTTCAAAAGTTCGTTGATGTTTAGAACTGAACTTTTGCTGTTCGAATGTGTGCTGTTCTTCTATGTACCGAAGTACGACCAACGCTATGCCTGTTTCGCGGTGGGTTTCAATATGAATATCGCACCCGTCTTTACCCCGAAACCCGACATCATATGTGCAACAGTCTAATGTAATCCCATGAGCGGTATCAAAGAGATTATAAACCAAAAGTATACTTATGACCATTCCAGGGAATTTTGCTTGGGTACTAAAATACAAACACAGAAACGTAATGAAAACCGCAATGATTCCCCGAATACCTCAAGAACATAAGCGGCTTTCGCTCACTTTGGTGGATTACGAAACTTATGTACGTCATCAGAAGACTCACATCTAACGCACTTCCAAACCACCACAGCATTAAGCTCTCGTGGAATCAAACGGAAACCACAAATTGTCCCGAAAAACCACATCCCAAACAGTGTAAGTATAATTCAACGGCTAAATATGTTAGTTGCCAGAATCTTAAGCTTGCGTCAGATGCCTAAGACCACGGACAGAATCCATTCCATTATCACGAACAATGTTTTAATACGATTAATGGATCTTCCAGCCACAGATGTAAATAGTTTTCAGTTATCGTCCGTCCTATCTACTTCAGCCATCCGCAATAATTCCGCCCCATGCCGACCGAAAAAGACATTTAATTTATCTAAGGACACACTGCTTTCGTCACACAACATCCTTTTATCCCTCCTGTCCTTTCTGCTACATGAGTTATTTGCAATTGTAAAAGGGTCTTTGTGTTATTATTTCATCCCTGTGACAAATTGCTTATCCATTCACATCCCCATGGTGCTTTGGATACAGTGCGATTATACTCGAAGCTTTCCGCTAAACCTGCACTCTCATCGATGATGAAAATCGAGAATTTGCATTTTAATGCCGTTGTTTGTGCGAATACATCACAACAATTTCAATGTTGCAAAATTCATCTATTCCTTTTGGAACAATAAGTCTGTTTTCATCCACAGATTCGTAGCGAGACCACGAGATTTCCAGTAAAATAAAAATAAAAGAAGAAAAAACATTTAATCCTTAATTCGCCCTATTTTCCAATTGTAAATGGTGTTTTTTATAGAGATATAGAACTTTGAAATAGAATAAAATAAAGATGATTTTTTTAAATTGACATGAAATTGACTCTGTTCGAAAGATAATCTTCTGACATTAGAATTTAAATATAATTCCTGGCATATGACCGCTACGGCTGGCGGTGAATGGGCCCAAAACAAGAGTTTTATACCTCTATAAAAAACACCCTTTACATTCGAATTCAGCCCGTTGCGAAGTACTCGCATTGTACAAAAACATTTGATGTCACTTTTAAATTCAATTACCCATTCCCTGATCCTGCGGTTGACGAGATAATGCTCAAAACCCCATTCGCTATGACTGGCTTTATTGTGGCATCAAAGGCATTTCAGGGATATTTCATAGTATATTTGGTAAATAAGTTATGAGGAGGCATTAGGAGGTAAGTACGGGCGGCAATGCAAAAGAGGATGATGCTGCTCGTCACTTGGCAACAGGTGTGTATGTGGTCGCGGTGAATAATTCATTAACCACATTACAGAGGGAGCAACATGATTCTTGGAGATGATATTTCAAGCGGTGGAAGACCCTGCAGATTTGCGTTCAATGGTTTATAAAATGTCAATTCCTTGTGTAAATAAAGACGGCACACAACGATGCATAAGTAAGCGGGTTCTAGGCTATGCTTATAATTCAGGCGAACCAGGATCATAAATAAATTTCCAATTGTGTTAATGGTCTTGGTCTGCCCATAATGTCTGTGTAAACATATGAAATCCAGGTAGGTTTCAAGCAAGGTCTGAAGTTCCTTTAGAATGTGTTGCACACCCAGCAGTCAAGTTGGTGTGATGATAAATAACACTGTGTACAAGCCTTGGGTCATACGCCTGCAGAATCTTTAATTATTCCTTTAAACGAATAATCTAAGTTACTCTACAAGTGATTTCAAAACATTCTTCTTATGTATTTCCCATCGTGTATGGAACTTGGACAGACCTATAATTAATATCCTTAAATCTCATGAGTCTCACGCACTTTCTCGGTGTTCTTCACGTTTAGCACGAGTCGTACATGAGGGATCTTGAGAATTAAACAAAGGAAAAGGTCTCTTGGGCCAAAACCAGCTTCGCCTCTTATATTCTCTGAGTTTTGACAACGTAATCCCCTTTCACGTTACGTTTGAATTGGAAAGACTTTTTCCTAAGCAGCCTGTTCCTTAGCTACATATATTCTCGAATCCTGAAAAAGGTTAGTGTAGTCTCCATCCCAAAGGAGGTTACGAATCAGACAAGGATTTTCGCTCCATCAATCTGTCATCTTTTTGATTAAGGTGCTGGGATGAGTGTTCGACCTGCACATAAGCGAGTTCCTAAGATATAATCCCCTGTCAACGTACCTCTCGTTGAATCGAACACACATTGCTGTTCTGAAGAAAGCTAGGTCTAAGGCAATCACGAATGGAATACGGCGTCGATTGTATGACCATGGGCACTTTTGTTACAGTTTATCGTCCGAAGATTAAAAAAAACAAAAAGGATTTTAGAAAAAAACAGTTTTTTTTAGTGAGTGTAAATTTGGTTTTCTGAACGTCGAGCTTTTAAATGTATGTTCTCATATTTATAAAGGTCTTGATAATAGGGACCTGACTGCAACGCTTTTTGTCGACACAACCAAAGCCTTTGAATTGTCGATTCTAAAATACTCTTAGGCAAATTATATAATTGTGGCTTTAGAGATAGTGTTCACTCTTGGTTCAGGTCATATCTATCCAACCGCGTTCAGAGCGTAAAAACAGATGGTAAGTTAAGTTCTAGGCGCATCGTATCTATAGGCATTCCTCAGGGTTCTTTACTTAGTCCCTTTTACCTTTATTAATACTCTACAAAAATATAGCAGCAAAAATACAGCATATGCGGACGATATTGCATATGCCTTTACTGCAAACTCGGCTTTAAATCTTTTTACCAATCATAACGTTTAATCTAAAATCACTGGCTTAAAGTGTACAAATTGGTCATAAGTGATAAAACAAAAATCATATTTTTCAATCCTAGTGGTTCACTGTGGTAATTGTAAAAGATTCAAGCATAGTAAGAACACTTGCATTTCAGCTGCTAGTTCTCAGACATATTTTGAGGAACACAAATGTTAATGTGAACATTAAATGCTTTTACGTTGAGAAAGTTAAACGACTGAAAGGTGAGCTGGTCCGACCATATAACTGCTTTTAAGACGTATTGCATGGCAGCTACTAGGCGAATTTTATCATACTGCCAACGGAAGCTCTTCAAATGCATTTATTATGTTTGAGTTCATTCTAAGCCTGAGTATGGCTTAGCTTCGTGGGGCTTACTTTAATAAAATATATCCTCTGGTTGTGTCTCAGAAGCAGTACATTTATAGTATTTGTAATAAAAACCGGCAATTTATTAGGCCTTTGCAAAAGTTCATGCGGTCGCATGTAGGTGGAACCCCTGAAAAAATTATAATAGTTTGGGATTATACATAGTTTGAGTTTAATTTAAAGTGCTGATTATATTCTTCCAGATTCCTAAATTTTGTCAGTCTTAATTGAATCCCCGAGTAGAAAAATACGTCTCAGAATAAGACATTCGTCGCTGTCTTTTGTTTCTTTTTCATCAAAAATCGTCAGCAGCTAGCTAAATCAACCAGAATTATTTGTATGTGAGACTTATGGAGAATCCAGTATATCCGGACGTACGTCTCGAAAGTGATTTCAAAGATTTAGAAGCGGCGATTTTAACATTGATGACAAACCTCCATCCGGTAGACCTCAAAGTTTAGATATCGACAGATTGGAGGTGTTACTGCAAGAAGACCCATCTCAAGCAGCTGAAGAATCCGCTGCTAAGCTTGGCGTGGACCAATCTACAATAAATCATCATTTACGAGGGTGATCCGATAAGTATTTAGCCTACAAAAGAAAAACTAAAATTTCGGAGAAATGGCGAGTTATTTTTCAATATAGTCCCCTTTTAGCTCGATACACTTGACCCATCGATACTCCAACTTCTTTAACCCGTCTGAAAAATACGTTTTCTCGAGGCTTCCGTGGCGGCGATGACCTCCTCATTCGCACGGGGCCAAATCTGGAGAATACGGTGGATGGGGCAGCAGTTCGTAGCCCAATTCGACCAATTTGGCCGTAGCGAGGGCGGAGGTGTGAGCCGGTGCGACGCTCGGCCCCATATCGCTTCGGTGACTAAAGATACAATTCTGGAATTGAATTGAGAGGTTTTCCCGCATTCGGCCTACAGTCCAGACATAGCACCTACAGATTTTCATTTGTTTCGTTCAATGTGTTGTCCGGACAGCGATTTAAAAATGTTGAAGAAGTGAGAAAAGCAGTGGGCGACTTCATTGCTTCTAAAGAAGAGACTTTCTTTTGTAGCGGTATTTCTTTGTTGCCCGAAAGATGGGCAAAGGTGGTTGAAAAAAAGGAAAATATTATGATTAAAAATTACTCTCTACTTAATGATTTATGAACCAATAAAAATATTGAAAAATATTGAATAATAAGAACTTTTGCAAATACCTAATAGCAGCTTACCACTTTTTAGAAATTTTAATATTCTACCTTTGAAACATTTACATATATTGCCATAAAGTTCTAAAAATATTTTTCGAAAGATCTGCTTATTTATTAAACAGGATTTCTTCCACCTATCAATTACGAATCAATACACAAAATCTTAGCCAAGTACCTCACCACCATTTGCACATATTTTACCAATTTTTAACTGTTGTTGCACCAAGACTTTTTAACAAGCTACCTTGTAACTTAAGGTGTATTCGAAATAAATCATTTTTCTTTAAAAAGGTGAAATCATGGCTTTCACCTCAAATTTTAATTATGAAAATATTCTTAATTTACTTCGTGTATTAACCTAGCTGAGCTGTTTTATATTATTACATTTTATAATTTGCTACATACAGTGATGACCTCTTCACACTTGTATTTCTGTATCTTGTTTGTTAATCATCATTGTATTTATGCATAGTTGCTTTCAATTCTAGTTCCCTTTGAACTACAGATTGCAGATTACTTTTTTTAAATTAATAACAATAAGAGTGTTTCTACTGTTTCTTTTTCATCCCAGTCCGGCATTGCGGTACTAAAACCTATGAGCTCATGAGCATTGTCAACGTATCCGTCAGGGATGACCTGCTTATCCCTGGCGTCCCAGGGTTTGTGTTAAATAACAGGTCCAATATAGAGAAACCGGTATAAGCCTCGATCCGAACGTGCTTTCGTAGTACCTCTTATTGGGTTAGTAGAGCCCATAAAATGTCTATTTCTATTATAATAAGAAAATTTGCGATTTTTTTAGCTTGCTCCATGGTGGGGTAGCACTTAATGAACTGGGGCTATGGTGTTCTGAACGAACTGAGACACACCTAAAGGCACATAAATGTATAACTAGGACAGATAGGTAGCTAAGGGATTTTGGTAGTTTTATTGCACTCATAATGAAGTTAGGTTTGAAATCAAGATATTGTCGGAAGATAGGCAAGATATGTTGTATTTCTGATAAAGATTTTTTATTCTAGTTTTGACCATTTCAATGTTTGTCAATCTGTGGATTTCTTCAGTAGAAGAAAACCAGGGTTTGTTTAGGATCATTTTTAGCAATTTGTTTTGTGTAGTTTGGAGTTTGCGCAGGTGACTTTTTGCACACATACCCCAGACAGGAGACCCATAGAAAATAATGGCCTGGAAAATTGCTTTAAATAACAGTAACTTGCTGTCATTGTCTAATTTTGAATTCCTTCAGATAAACGGGTAGAGAATTTTTATTGCAAGATTGACTTTTTTTATAATTTCTTGTACATGGCACTTAAAGGTTAAACGTTTATCTAAATAAATGCCGAGATACTTTGCGCATGTTTTCCACTCAACCTGAACTCCGTTAATAAAAAGGTTGTTGCTTGGAAGTAAACAAGCTTTTCTTTTACGAGTAAAAAAGACAGCTTGAGTCTTAGAAGCATTAATTTTTATCTTCCAATTATTGTAATAAGTTTGGACAGTATTTATGGCGGATTGCAGATTAGTTTCAACGTTGAAACCAATTGCATCCGATGAGTAAATACAAGTGTCGTCAGCGAATAGAGCTAGACTGCAGTTTAGCAGGTTGGGGAAATCGGAGGTATATATATTAAAAAGAATTGGACTGAGGACAGATCCTTGTGGGACTCCTCCCTTAAGTATTTGGCTAACTGAGTGGATTTGGTTAATAGAAACACTAAATCTACGGAAGGATAGGAAGGACTGAACTATTTTAATTAAATACAAGGGGAAGTGTAAGACTAATAATTTATGCAGTAATCCATGGTGCCACACGGTGTCGAAGGCCTTTTCAACATCTAGAAGTACCATGCCAGTACTTTTGCCTACTGAAAGGTTGTTTTTGATGTCCCTGGTTACACGGTGTACTTGATGCGTAGTGCTGTGTGAAGACCTAAATCCGAATTGTTCACTAGGTAATATTGCTCTGCTTTCGACGATTGATTCAATTCTATTTTTAACAATCTTCTCAAAAAGCATTTGCTTAGGGAACTAAGTAGGTTGCTAGGCAAATTGGGAGACTTACCGGGTTTTAAAATTGGGATTATCTTGGCATTTTTCCAGTTGCTAGGAAAGTAACCCAACCTAAGATAATCATTGAATAAGTTCCTTAGGAATGCAAGAGCTGTATCTGGTAGATTTTTCAGGCACACATTTCTGATCCCATCAAAACCTGGTGCTCGTCTAGCTTTTAGATTGCTTATGATATTTTTCACTTCACTTATGGTTACAAACTGTATACTGTTAAGCAAAGTGGATGAATTAATGAAATGAATCGACTGATAACAACCTAAGAAAGATACAAGGCATTTTTTCTTAAAATCTATTTTTATATTTCTACATAGTCTCCTTGCTCTCTCTCTACACTTCTCCCAGCGATGCTCCCATCTCTTTAACCCGTCCAAATAGTAGATACTCGGCAAACTAACTGTTCACAAAGATGAACATCATTGGACGAAAATCTCTTCCTTCGAGTGCAATTTTGAGATTAGTGAACAAAAATAAATCGCTTGGGACTAGACCTGGCGAGTCAGGCGGATGGTCAAGCAGTTCAAACCGTAATTCGTGGATTTTCACCACGGCACCTGATGAGGTGTGAGACAGTGCGTTGTCTTGGCGAAACTGGATTTTCTTTTTCTGCAAATGTGCTCGATGCCTTAAGTTGGTCAAGTAGTGATGCGTAGTATGCTTCTGTAATGGATTTTCCTTTATCATTAAGATAACTCCATGACTATCCCAAAAAACAGTCGCCATCACTTTTCCAGCTGAAAAAACAGTTTTCGCTTGTTGTTATGTTACAAACACGTTCTTTGGACATTTTCATAGCATTTGCTATCTCTCACTTTAATTCGGTGGCCGCCTAGCACCATTTGGTTAACTTTAGCGATGTTGTTGTCAGTTGTTGCTGTTTTTGGAAGTCACAAATGTTCATCGTCTCATAAGCTCTCATAGCCACGTTTAAATTCAGCTGCCCAAAATTTCACTCTGGTAAATGATGGTTTCGAATCCACATACTCGTACACAGAGTCAAATCATCGATTTGCGTAGGCGTATTGCCTTTCAAAAACAAAAATTTAATGACAGGTCGATACTCAATTTTGTCTAAATTTTCACATAAACAATCATCTCGACTCACTCAAACGACTGTCAAATAAAAACAACTTGTCCAAAATGGCTGAAATTGGTGAGTAACTATCAAAAGATGCACAACTACAATACATTCACTAGCTTTAATTGACTAGCTGCTATCCTCACGTTGAGGTAGAAAACTTTTCAGACCACCCTCGGAAATTTTTTTTGCCTTATTCCACTGAATGTCGGAAATCACTTCTGATGCAAAGTGAATTGTATCGTGTCTTACCTTAAAACTAAACTGGTTGTCCGGTATTATTTTTTTCCTCTGCCCAATTGATCAGAGCTCTGTTTACTACTTTTTCAAAAACCCTTGTTAACATTGGCAAGCAAACAAATCGATCGGAGATTGCAACCTCTGTTTTCCACTGCACTGCACTTCTTATTATTTTAAAAAGAGTGCAGGATGCACAGGAGTCTATCTTTTTGCACAAGACAACTGGTTTGGTCTACGTCGACAATAAGAATTTGTTATGAAATTGTTGTGTTAGATCGCCAATTCCCTATTTCCGCACAAAGCTGTGAATGATTTAAAGAGGCCGTATTTTTCAAGCTCAAAATTGTGTTCTTCACCGTCTACACAGGTTCAAGAAAAAACAATGATCCAATCAACTTCTGTGCATCCTCTGCCACAAAGAAGCCATCACAATGGCTGTAATGTTTGTCGTTGGGGGGATTCAGACATAAGGGATATCGTTATGATCTTTTCTTCTAAATATTTTATTTATGCTCGGACTCTTGAATGCTCGTATTATTGGATTTTATAGAACTTAACTGCTTCAGTGAAAGCTTACAGTTTTTCTGGAGTATTCTCAGAATAATAACTTCATCTTTAGGCTAAATGTTCCAGGATAGATCACGCCGTAGGACAGTAGGACTTTTCGATCGATGTTCAAGTTTAAGTATTGCCGATCAAAGTGTGGCGTATAAAAAAAATTGTAAAATCTAGCTTAACATCATGGTTATTGCCACTTGTAGCAACCATATTCTCCAGACTGACCGAGCAAAACAAAATGGTAAAAATACACGCTGATGGTATATGAATAGCTGAATACCCGATCTTTCGAACGGATGCTATTTTGACACCGTGATGGTCAGTAAAGGACTAGGACACTGACCATAACTATCTCACTGCCGGACTTGAATAGAATTTAGTACCCACTGTCTAATACCTGCAAAACTTTAATGACTTTTCACTTACCTTAGCCAGGCTAATGCTTTTCGGGGCAGGAGATTTAATAATGGATCAGAGTGGATTCATTCAACTCTGAAAAGTGGGAACTTTAGACAGAGTCATGTTAAAAATAGGTTTTCTATTTTAAAGCGGGTCCTAGGAAAGAATGGGCTCAGTGACGGATATTTCAATAACTGAACCCGAGCAACACCCTTAGTCGGTTCCTTCCGAATCTTCACTGAGATTCTTCAGGCATACAAACACAGACGGCGAAACTGTCCTGGGTGTAGGCTGGCGAATCCTCCATAATTCGGTGCCTGCAAGAAATTTGCGGCTTCTCTCTTTTCTTAAACAAAAAATTAATAATAAATATATTCTTCGTCCGATGCACGAGAACGAGCAATTACGGGCCACATCGAAGTAATATGAGAAGATCGGAAGTAAAGCTACGAAAAAGAAGCAATCTGAGAAAAACAAAGCTTGGGAGAAGGGCCGGCGTGACCGTCTTAATACAGCCTTTAATGAGCTAGCGAATCTTCTGCCAAAATGAATGAATCCATCTGTGGTGCGGAGTAATATTGAAATTATCCAAAGATCGATTGCATTTATCGCGGTAACGAAGAAATAGCTACCTTCATCCTTAAGATCCTGAGAACATAAAAAGTACGTAGACAGTATACCAGACGCGCAATAGGCAGCTCACGCAATTGTTGAAGGAGTCGAATATTATTGTTCCTCCAGTGGTTTCACCTAAATTACTTTTGAAAAAACCGGAATTGTTGCCGCCACAATGCAATGAAGAACGAGGCCAAGCACAGAAGCCTGGTTCGAAGGAAGAGACTACCAACGGCAAGACTGAGTCAACCAATGACATTGAAAAACTGCTTCCAGAAACCCCTAAAGATTCCCCGGAAAAAGGCTGTGAATATCTATCGAAGACAGTGTTCCAAAATAAATCCGAAGCGATCGTCAAGCCGACTGCTATCATCACTGCCATTACCCGCAGCCGACACAAAACCCTTTCATCTTCGTTTATGGAAGGCTAAACACAAGGACTTTTCTCTAAATGCTATCCACATCCGAGCACCATGCTCGACTTCAAAACGAGCCAAAAAGCATTACGAAAATTGAGGAAACCCGTTGGACGGAAAAGAACGCGTCGGAAATTCCACAGCCCGCACGGGACCCCATGCATGGGTTTCACCCACTGCTGCGTTTCTTCTCTCCTTTCCCGTGGTCACACCAAGCCTTTTGAATGGAAAATATGTGGAAAACGTGGAAGCTTCCCGTTGAGTTTAGAAAATTAGAACAATTTCTTTGCCAATGAAAAGTAGGTACAGTAAGTTCTATGATCGAAATCCCGTGGCTGAGGTCAAAGTTCCGACGCCTCTTTGCACCCCAGTTCCTGTAAAAACACCGGAAAAGTTAACGGTTAGTGATTAACCAATGACTTCGTTCCTAGTTTCTGCCATAAGTCGACCATTTTCGCCGAAGAAAACGGATGATACCAGCAGTTGTCAGGGCAATGCAACACGTTCCGATGATGCTTGATAACAAGATTATGGTTTCAGTGGCAGTGTCCTATGACAAGTGTTTCGACTCCCTTTCTACAGCCATATTCCCAAAATCGGATCTAGTGACCTCGTTTCCTCAGTTTATTCAATCAACAATTAAAAACTCAGGGGAATCCGACGCCGGGGTCAGATGGCGTCCATATGTCCATATTCCCGTGTCATCTAAGGATGCTTCCAAACTAGGTGTGAGCCCATTCTATTCACCTACCAAGGCCTTTCCGTACGATTTTCCGCCACGAACTCAACCAACTTTGAACTTCAACGTCCAATCATCACTCACGTTATCCACCGAGTTTCCAAATTCTATAACGTCTCCATATAAGACACAATCCCTTCTTCCGTCTATTAAGCTCGGACACCTACGGCTACCACCGAACCGCGGCATCGGCCAATAACCCAATTTTCATAGCACCTTGTAATCTAAACACAAACTTTACTCCCCGATATTAATGCCGCGGAAGCTATCACCACAATCAACTTTAGTTATCCCTTGACTCCAACAATCCTCGCTGAGTCCAGAAAAAAGTCGAGCGCCACCACCAAATGCAACACACAAGTGAACCTTTTCCTACCCTACGAGGACGGATGGTATACACCCAACTTCTCAACAGTTCTCAAGTTTTCTAATACACCTTGGAAGTCCGAAAAAGTTAAGGATTCCAATGAGCAGAGCAAACAGAAATCCCATGTCGATTGGATGGCACATTCAGCAGTGGACTTCAAGCCAACTCCTGCTGCACTTCTGCTTCCTCCAATCGATTTTGGAAACAACCAACTCCAGCCGGCATCCAGTAACTTAGATATACCTCCGGATGCAGCAAAGACACCTACGACGTGGACAACCAGTTTAGAAATTGGTCCTTCACAAAACCCATGAACACCAACTTGACAATCCTGTACAGCTAGGAGGCGCCCCCCAATAACCAATCAAACGGATCTTCTCCGTCAGTCAGCTAGTCGACCAAAGTTTTGTCGAAACCCCGATGAAGAAGAACGTTGACGAACGAAGACAAACATTTCTGGTAACCTGGCGAACTTCAATTTGCCGGCCCTGGTCCCTCCTGATGATAGACTAGGAATATATATGTATGTACATATTAGAGCACTGCACGAGTGCATACTGCATCGTACGATTACGAATACAAATACGCATTCGACGAGTAAAACGAATATTTGTGCGCACTCGGCATCGTCCAGCCTAGAAGTATTCGCATCGTTCCGCATCGGCATCGGCGAATATTACTGTATTCGGCATCGTTCGCATCGGTATCGGCGAGTATTTACGTATTCGCATCGTTAGGCATCGTTAGGCATCGCTAACAGCGAAATTGTGATTATGCTGGAAAAATTTCTAACATTGTATGAGGAATTTATAGGACGGATGAGAAATGTGACATTAGACAAATTCAAAACAGAAAGTTTACTTTATTAGCCACAAATAAATATGTAAGGATAAAAATAATAATAAGTAATAGCAAGAAATAATAAGTAGTAAAAGTTAATAATAGTAAGTAATATGTACATATAGTATGATCGATCAACGATTGCTTCCTCAACAATACCATACATAAGCTGATAGCTCGTTTATTTATGTCTGTTCACTAGTGCTCTTGATTTTACCCGGGTAATACCCAACTTAGCAATTACCCGGGTACCCGGGTATTCGAGTAATGCGGGTAATACCCGATTTCGCGGGTACCTGCATACCCGGGTAATACCCGACAAACGCGGGTACCCGCATACTACCCCAAGAGCTCTACTGTTCACGATTCACGATACCTACTCGCTACGATGCGCGATGCTACGATGCAGTTGTAACGATTATTACTCATAATCATTTCGGAAAAGGAATCGGCGATGCATTCGGAAACGATGCCGAGTATGTAATCGCATCGTTTGGTGATATACTCGGCGATTATGCCTCCGAGTACTTTTTACTTACTCGTGCAGTGCTCTAGTACATATGTATATCATATGATGGAAACGGTAATCTTGATTATCGTTGTAAATTTTATATTTGTTTATCTGGCAGAATATTGGGCCAATATCAAGCTCTCTCACAAAACAGGCAACAAGTGAAAGAGCTACTCAAAAGCTTTGGAAGCTATGTCGGCGAAATCTTACTTCAGATCCAGTGAATAATGACGTGATGGAAAAACCGACACGGATCCTCGAAGGAGAAGGTTGATCCACTGATCACGGATTCTGGTTTCTAATCGAGCCTAGCTTTTGGGCGTGTATATATATTCTTAGTAGTTAGTTGAACCATTCTATCGTTTAGCTATTTTGTGCTCGGTTGAAGAAACGTGGGTAGAAGGTGGATTCTACGATCAGGGGATCAGGGTGAAATTTATATATTGTCTCAAAACTTCGCCATAAATTCTCTTAAGCCAACAAAAGAACACGAATATAGAGGAAAGCCCAAAATCTTCAACGATTACTGGTCGAGCCAGAGCTAAGCTTCTCTCATTCACTTATATTGTGTTGCGCCGAGAAGCTTTTTCAAGGCAAGTGAACTACGGAGGGTTTTGCTAGTACCCCGCCGAGGAGAAAAGCCGCGAAATAAACATTCGATGGCGTTGGTGTTATCCTGATCCGAACTCGTTTATTGTGCGTCAGAGGCCGACACACTACCCACTGCACCACAGCGCTCGCACCTTGCTTATGGTGAAGTCAAATTATTTGTAATTCAACAAGGGCTATAGGTGCACATATTTACAATAAAATAAGCGTATGCACATCTCAAATGACTTGATTTGAAATTTATTGATTGAGAGACATCGAAAAAGTTCCACTCTTAAAATTCTACTAACTTAAAGACCAGAAAAATCTTTGCCAAATGCCATAAAAGGGGGAACGGATTTTAATATCCTGTGGAGTGACGAGACGAAAATAAATTGGTTCACCGCGGATTCTGGATGTAATTTTAGAAGTTCTAAAGGAAAAGACCACCCTCGCTATACAAAGAATATCGTCAAACACGGTGGAGGAAATGTCTTGGTATGATGAAGGTAGATTTTGGAAAATGTCATGTTTCTATTTGCCGAGGAAATCATGTCTCCCAGATGACATTATCAACGGGGCAATGACCCCAAATATGCGGCGGGTTTTGTGAAAAATTAATTTTGTAATCAAAAAGGGTTTGCCATCCCATGACCCAATCAATTCCTAGATCTCAATATTTGATCTATGAAATCGAGTTCTCAGTGAAAATCAACTGTGGAATACAGTTCACAGTCCACATTGCATTGCCATTGTAATGGTAGGAAAGGAAATACTTGACTGTACTTGTTAAAGGCTCTGAGAAAGTGGACGAGTTCAAATATTTGGAAACTATACTGATTGCCAAAAACGACATACAAGTCGAAATAAATAAAAAGTTGAACATGGGCAACGAATACTTCGCGAAGAAATAACTACTCAAAACAACTCTCTTGTCCCGCAATGTGAAAGTTCGTATTTATAAAACCCTAAGAATGCCAGTGATACTTTACGGATGTTAAACTAAGAAGAAGGAAAACAGATTTCGGGTCATTAAAGATAAGGTCTTAAGGAGAATCTGTGCTGGAAAACCGGACGATGAAATAGGCGAATGACGAAAACGACGCAATCAAGAACTCAAGGAACTCAAGGAACTCAATTCAGCCCCAAAACATTGACTAAGTACTAAAATCGCGACTAAGATTCGGATGGGCAGGAAACGTAAAACGTATGGATAATAGAAGAACAATTAAGAAATTAATAAGTTGAAAAAACGAGGGAAAAAGACCGAAAGTGTCGGGAAAAGTTTCCAAAATAATGGATTGGCTTCAAAGTACATTCTTGATACACTTTAATCATCGACTTTTTCACGACTCGAAGGCTCCGTGACAGGCGGATTCCAGAAGTTCCAACTTTGACGGCATAGAAGAGTCCGTGTTGGTATCATTTGAATGAGAATTTTGCTGCTGGTAATAGAAAAAATCCTACTGAGGATGAATCGGGACTGTAGTCGGTCACCGTGGAGCAGGTATAGCTGGATGCATTGTCGTCGTGCAATTTCCAATATCCGGCGATGCCTGGCCGCACCCGGTTGGCCCGTTTCTTCAGTCTTGCTATTCTGTTCTTTACGTCGATAGTTGTCCAACGCGTTCTCATGCTCATTGACGAGTCATGCCCAACGTCTTCGAACTTAATTTCTCCAGATCACAGCGTTTTTAGCTTGCACCGTGTCATTTGACAAAAGTCCACTCAGAACTCGATCTACCCTGAATGAAAGCTAGCAGATAACTGATGCTTGGCGCTTTTGACTTCACATCACTGAGCTACGTAAAGCCATGTCAAGAAAAAAATATTGTTGATTGCAATCAACATAGTGTTGCGATTGCAAAAATCTCTTTCATGGGAACTGTGTGAATGTCATGCCTGCGGACATAGAATTTATGAAAAAAAAACAAGAAATCTTGGCGGTGCTCTCAGTGTACTTGTTCTCGTAGGCGCTCAATGTCCACCAATAATATATAACAATTAAATTGCACTTTGGGCAGTAAACCATTTGTTATTCTTTGTGTATACCGCTTGCATGAGAATAATTTGAATAAGAGCATCTTTATTGAACATATGGATAGCATTCTCAAAAGCATAAAAACAAAAAATTTGTTAATTTTAGGGGATATGAATATAGATATTCTAAAAAGTAATTCTGATTCTGATAAGTACTTACTTCTTATGCCCTCCTATGGGTTGGAGTCAATTATTAATGTACCAACTCGAATAACAGATCAATCACAGACATGCATTGATCATATTTTTGTAAGGTTTCAGAATAATGATTTTTATAAAGTATTTAGTGAAGTACTCGACCTTAGAATTACAGATCATTGCATGATAAATTTAAGTAGCAAAAAATGCATTCCTTTTTCTGTAAGAAAATCTGTAGACTTTGAGAAGTTAAAAGACGATCTTAAGTATGAGTTTTGGACTCAAGTTTATGAGGAAGCTAATCCTTCATCTGTGTACGACATTTTTCAGCAAACATTGAAAGGATATATAGAGAATGCCACAACTATTCGGTCAGAAACACCAAAGCTAAAAAGATTCGGGCCTTGGATTGGCGTTGGTTTACTTAAATTGATAAACAAAAAAAATAGGTTGCAGAAAAGGTGTAAGCGTAATCCTCAAAACTTAACATTACAAAAATCTTTTACTAAATTGTGTAAGGTTGTGAAAAAAGAGGTAGAGGCTAGTCGAGATAGGTTTTACTCCAATAAATTAGAGAAATGTGAGGGCAACATAAAAAAAGAGTGGAAAGTTGTTAACAGTATACTGAATAAACAAGAAGCAAAAGATAGAGCTCTAGAGATAGAAATTGATAACGTGCTTGTTTCGAACCCGATAGTAATCGCTAACAATTTTAACAAACACTTCGCATCCGTTGCTGCGAATTCAAAGCCTTGCCCTCCTCAAAGTCATTGTGAATGTGATTTGTTCTCGGATTTAGTTGAAGACGATATTCAATGCAATAGTTTTGTGTTCGAACCTTTCACTTCGCACGAAATATATAAAAGAATATTGCATCTTAACAACAAGAATTCCAGTACTTCCGATGGTGTCACAAATTGCGTTCTGAAACGCGTTGCTCTTTACGTGGTAGATATGTTGGCTCATATATTTAATATGAGTGTCAGCTGCGGTATCTTCCCAAAATCATTGAAAACAGCTGAAGTTATTCCTTTATTCAAAAAGGACAGCCGAAAACAAATGGGCCAATATAGACCCATATCTCTGCTTTCAACATTTTCTAAACTGTTTGAGAAGTTAATGAAAAGCCGAATAGTTTCTTTTCTTAACAAAACTAAATTTTTTAACAGTGCGCAATCTGGTTTTCGTGAAGGTATGTAGAACCACTGCAGATGCCATACTTAAATTGTGTAGTGAACTATACGAAGGCGTCAACAACAACAAAAACACTATAACTTTGTTTATTGATATAACCAAGGCTTTCGAAATGGTTAATCATAATATTCTGTTAGATAAATTATATAAGATCGGTCTTAGAGGTTCTGTCCATGAATGGTTTTCAACATATTTAAGAGCTAGATTTCAACGGGTTAAACTTGATGGTGTCTTTAGTAACCAGCTAGAAATAAATATCGGTGTTCCTCAAGGCTCTGTCTTGGGTCCAATTTTATTCTTAATTTATGTGAATTCTATATTTCAGCAGCATTTTAGTAGTAGAGTTACAGCTTTTGCTGATGACCTTGCATTTACATATGCTAACAACTCTCTGTTTAAATCCGTAACAAAACTGTATAAAGATCTGCAAATTCTAAGGAAATGGTTTGCAAAACATAAGCTCCTAATAAGTGAAAAAACTAAGCTTATGATTTTTAATTTGAAAGATTTAGACCTGGTTGACTGTGATGTATACTTTCACTCTACAGCGTGTAAACAACTTTTTTTATCTTCTCACACTTGCGGTAAAGATAATTACAATAGGAATGCTAAATGTACTGAGAACTGCTTTAGGATAGAATCAGTTGGTAGTTTTAAGTCTATTGGTGTTTTAATAGATAAGCACCTATCTTGGGAAGCACATATTGCAGATTTGGAAAGGTATATGGTCTCTGTAAATTACAATATCTTCATGTTAAAACCATATTGCTCGACAAAACTTTTATTGAAATATTACCATGGACTTGTAAATTCCAAGTTACAATATGGTTTATCAAGCTGGGGTGGAACTTACTACAATACTCTTGAGCCTCTTTGTCTAGCACAAAAGCATATTATTAGGATTATCTGCAAAAAAAGTAGACTAACCACAAGCTGGCCACTATTTCATCATCTTCGTATTCTGCCTTTAAGACATCTTTATGTTTATAAAGTTCTCAAAGTGTTCTTTTTGCGCAGCGGTTATATGCTAAGAAGCTCAGCAATATATAGTTTACGTGTTAATAATTGAAATCTTGTAGATGTGCCATCTTCAAATAAAACTCACAATGCGAATTTTTTCACTGTGTCAGCACCAAAACTCTTCAATCAATTGCCATATGATATTCGAATTTTAAGAGTGCGTAACCTCTTTTGCAGCAAAGTAAAACACTGGCTTTTTTCAATGGATAATTCAATGGTCAAACATTTGTTTCTTACTTTAATTTAGAAAATCTATTTATTATAGTTCATCATAGTTCTCTGATTTCTCCCTCTTCTCTTAATTGTAGTCTCATTGCTTGCATTTAACTTATGTTTCTCTATTATTGTTTTTTTTTTTTTTTTTCTCTATTATGTTCTGGGCAATTTATGGAACTTTTTTATTATTTTATACTCTCTTTCTTTTCATTTATTTACGTATACCCCACACACATTCTGATTGTTAGCTATGTATGTGGAAGAGTCATTCGCCACTAGCCATTTTCAATGACTATAGAATGGCTATCTATTTATTCCAATTTTTGAAGCTGTTATCTTGAATATTGTATTTATTTTAAATGAATTTTTGTTAGCTTTAAAAATGAAAATAAACAATAAACATAAAAAAAAAAAACTGCGTATAAAAAGCTTGTTCAACAAATAAGGTGACTTTTCAATTTTCGATTTTTTTTTTTGTTATGTTCCAACACAAACGTATTTTGTGCAATTTTGCTAGCCATTTTTTTATTGTTTTTCACAAATATAAACGATCGACGTGTTTTGGTGTACTTAAAGATTTTCAATATGTCAAAATTGATCAAAGAATCGATACTAAATTTGGTGTTAAATCCAACCAACTTGAAATTTTGTGGCATTAGGCGACCCTATCCGGAGCAAAAAAACAGATACAAGTTTTTTTACAGAAGGCGGACAAGCTACAGCCCTACACTTCAACAACGGATGAGGAGCTTGAAGCAGTAAAGAAAATGGTTATGGAGAATCGTCGAATTAAATTGGCATATAACCACCAATAACTTTTTTTAGATATTTTGGGGTTGAAACGTGTTCCGCGAAGGTTGTTCCGAGATTGCTAAATTTTGACCAAAAGAACCGTTGCATTAACATCGCTCAGGAGCTGTTGAATGATGGGAATGACGATCCATATTGCATCATATGTACAATATATGTATATGTAAAAGGCGTGATTTGGTCGGTGTCATCAATCGGCTAAAAGGTTCAACAATTCAAATTCTAGTGAAAGAAATTGGAGAATCCATCGAAAACCTTGCTCTGATTAACCTTCCTACGGTCCTCAAATTTACTGACGCGGACGGGCTTCGGGTCAAATTTGACCCAGTATTCTATTTTCATGGTTTATTTTAGATATTTGATATTTTTTTTGCTGCGAGGTTTTGTAGTTTAATAATTTAAAATTTTATGCTAATTATATTCAGTTCAATACATTAGAAAAAGTCCTTAAAAAACATAGTCATAGAAAAAAAAATATTTCTCTCCCAAAATGGGTCAAAAATGACCCGAGGACCGTAGGAAGGTTAAGCACAATGTATCGCCGAAGAACCTTCAACACCGATATTCCGAGGTTCTCAGGCATTAGGCGTTAATTCGTATTTTAAATAACGATTCGCACTGCACACTTACAAAACTCATGAACTGAAGCTAATGTTATGAAGAAATGATTGAAGATTTTGAAGTAGAAACGAAAATAATTGTTATTTTTAATAGGATGTTAAAGTCACACGACATGTAAAACCATTGAGTTGTTGCCGTCCAAGTTTCCAAGTCCAATTATTTCAAGTAATCTTGTCCTCCGATTTATATTAAAGTAAGGTTTCTACCAATATCGTGACATTTGAGCTAGGTTGTAGAAAATGATTATCCGATTTTCGTCCTTGGTGGATAGCCGTTGATATGAATGCAATTGATTCAATACTCTCATCAGAATCGTTGATTTGATTATATCATTTGATGTATCATTTATCATCCTCATCTAGTTCTTTATCCGCTACAAGCTCTTCAATATCTGCTTCAGTTAAATTCTAGAAACCTTTCCCTCCAACTCTATGTATATGCCAATTCAATTATCTGAGTATATTTATGGTTGACAAAAATCCTCATTTTCTTCTACTTTTGGCCACAACTTTTTCAAAATGACCGTTGATTGTCTAACATGCCTAACACAATCCAAAATCAGTTTGTTTTAAAATATTATAAAATATGTATAATAAAATAATAATATAAAAATTAATTTTGATATACAGTGCCTTAAAATTGCTTTCCTTGGCCGTTCAGTAAATGGAGGTTTTTAACACTTATTCGGTCTTTCACTGCACTAGCTGATTTTTTATCTTTAGCTACTTTAGGATCTACGAAATTTTTTTGTAGAACAGCCCTGACTCGTCAGTATTCGTTTTTCCTGAAGTTGCTATTGTGTCTTTATTTATGGAATATAGAATTCTGCAACTAAAGTCCTCCATTTCTTAGATAGAAAATCCTACTTTTGGTTTCTAAAGGGATCACTTTTTCCCATTGGTAATTGTATATTTCCTGGTTACCTACTCGTAGTTTTAGTAATCTATAGTAATCTACATGAAAAAGACAAACAATAAAAAAAAAAAAGAAAAAACTGGTTTTTGGAATTCATTATTTTATAATTAAATTCATAATCTAACTCCATGAAAGTGTAATAAAGTCCAATCGTTATCTTTTACTTTGTCAATTAATTGATAGTATAACTGAACTAAACAAAATTGCACTCGCAGTCAGCTAAATGAGCGTATATTCTATTAATCCCCGAAATTTTGATCATCGGATGCGGTGCTAATGCGCAACATGTTGGAATGGCTCAACCACAATACAAACATAAGAGGTGAGTCACTAATTGAATACTTATTTTGTAATTACCTCACCGTTGCCAATAGTGACCTCAAATATAATTTATGCCTGGCACGTCTCTAATGAGATCTCACTATTTGATCAGCAACATATCAGATTTAGCATCACTGGCTGGAGAAACGGACCATAGATAACACTCAAAAGAATCAGCTGAACGAAGAGTTGGACTGATTATAGATCTGCTCTAACAAAATACAACCTCGAATTGAGGAAATCCAAGGGAAGGTCTGGAGGAAACATTGCGATAGCGTAGATTCATTACCAACCGCAGCCCGATTCTATAAAGCCCTATCCCAGGAACATACAAATAGACTCGGGTTGCTTCGCAAATCAGACGGCAATTTCACCGTCAATCGCAAGGAAACCGTAGAGACTTGCTTGAGATACATTTCCCTGGTTCTACTACCCAGCTAACACCTCTTGATTGTCGAATGAGCGTCACAAATTACATTGTGTTAGAGCGATGCTTGAGAGCTGTAATATATCAGCTACACCAGGAGAGGTCTCTGTGACAGTGTCGGCAGCTAAAGGGTGTCCACAAGGTGGAGTCATTTTACCACTTCTCTGGTCATCGACGACCTACTTTACAAGTTAACCAACCTCGGTTATGAAGTCATCTGATACGCCGACGACTTTGTAGTTATTGTTACAGGTAAAAGCGAAATTTCTGCCTGCAAACGCGTGCAACTTGCGCTTCAATTTACCTCTGACAGGTAATAATAATAATAAGACAACCTTAATCCCAAACATTACTTCATTACAAAAGGGGTTAAAATACAACCTTGCGCCGTCTCCCTAAACGGTACAAACATTGGACTTTCAGCAGAAATCAAATATCTAGATATTGAGCTTGATCGCAAACTTCACTGAAACTTAAACATCAAAAGCAAACTTGCAAAGGCAATTAAGGCACTGTGAGCTTATAGACACACCTACGGTAAAACCTGGAGATTAAAGCCTGATTATATACCGGGATAGTCGTCACTTATGCGTCTGCTGTATGGCGAATAAAAGTCGAACAGAAAACTATAATAGTTAAACTCCAACGCCTTCAGAGGCTAGCATGTCTCGGCATTACAGGCGCCATGCCAACTTGCCCGACTGCAGCCCAAGAGGCACTGATCGGAATTACTGAAGGTTTTAATACGAAATGCAATCAGAAACGGACCAGCCATGCAGACCATTAGATCACATGTCCATTCAACAACTTTCTGAGCTGGATATGATTACCACATTTTCGGATACACAACTTGGGAAAGCGGCGATCTCTTTCCAAATGTCAAAAGCCTCAGTTGGTACGCAGATGGCTCCAAGATAGATTCCGACGTTGGCACTGGCCTCTTTGTCCAAATCGGAATATATCGAAGGTCATGGGAACTATTCCTAGTGTCTTCCAAGCCGAACTATACGCCATCCTTGCGTGCGTCAACCTAAACTTACAGACTGGTATAACCATCACTATACTTTCAGACAGTCAGGCAGCGCTCAAAGTCTTGGGCTCGTATAGTACGAACTCAAAATCCGTCAACGAACGCCATGATGCTCTGCAAGGTCTAGGCAAAAAAAAATAAGGCAAAATTCTGTTGGGTGCCAATTCAAAAGGGCACTAGAGGCAACGACATCGCTGGCCAACTCGCTAGGAAAGGTTCCAGCGAAAGGTACATACGAGGGTGGTACGATAAGTACTTAGCCTTCTTCTTCTTTTCCTTGTTTTTCTTTCCGGCGTCGCTATGGTCAGAAGTGTAGGACCATAACCTTCCCACTTAACTGCATTCCTACTGGTCCGCTTGTGGGGCCCGTCGGTTTGACCTCAGAAAGTAGCGGCAGGCTACGGTTTGGGATTACTTCATCGCTGAGGCCAATCAAATGCTGGTGTTTTTGCATTTGTTTGCACCAATTGTTTTTCGGCTGCCTTTTTTGCGTGTTGAAATTGGAACGTTGATTGATATCGCCTTTTGGACGGGGTTCAAAGGATCTCTCCTTTGAACATGGCAATACCAACTGAGTCGGTCGCGCTCTATCTTTCTTGTGATGGTTTCTTTTACGTGGAGGCTTCCTCGGATCTTTGAACTTCTAATTATGTCACGCAGAAGATGGCGGAGTTTTCCCGCCACTTCATCCACCCTACGCTTACGCGATGGTTGATGTCGTCACCACAAGTTGCTTCTTTATCAATCATAGATCCCAGATATTTAAACTTTTCACACACACTCTTCCATTCAAGTAAATGTCTGGAATAGGTTGATGAGGGTCAGAGAACGGGCAGCACAGATACCCTGCCTTCTTTACGATACCCGTGTCCCTCAAAAATGTCCACCCACACATCAAATGATCGTTGTAGGGACGCCTGATCACTTATAATGGCTCCATCGTCAGCAAAGAATAGCTGGTGCACATTGGGGTCCGCCACTTTTCCTTCAAGCAAGCAATCAAGGACTGCTATAAAGAGCAGTAGGCTGAGGACGCTCCATTGGTGTACACCGACTTTGATTGCGAACTCTACGGTGACTCCTGCGGTGCATCTTACTCTTGTCGTTGCTCTCTTGTACGTGTCCATGATCACTCGCACGTAGGTTTCTGGAACTCCTTTTTGTCTTAGCGCTACCCATAAAAGATCTCTTGGTTGCCGGTCAAAGGCCTTCTCGAAATCAACCAACACCATATGCAAGTCCTTTGACGAATCACGATGCTTTTCCATCATGACCCTTATACTTTGGATTGCATCTGTCGTTGATTTACCCGAGACGAACCCACACTGGTCATCAGATAGTCGTATTATTTTCTGCAGTCGGCTATCTAATACTCGTTCAACGATCTTCATGGTGTGAGACATCAGCTTGACAGAACGGTAGTTATCACAATTTCGCGTATTACCCTTTCCTTTGTGCAAAGGAAGATGATAGCTTTCCCTCCATTGATTAGGCATAGTGTCGCCTCTCATAAGTTTGGAGATAAGAACCATGAGCCATCTAGACCCGATGTCTCCCATCTTTTTTCCAGAACTCAGAGGGTATCCCGTCCGGCCCAACACTTTTCTTGGAGTTTTTAACCGCGTACCGAACTTCTTCGACTGTGATGTCGGATATTTCGGCATGATTCGGGGCGGCTCTTGGAAACACTCGGGGAAACTGTTCGTTCAGAAGTTCGTCTTCCACAAGGAGTTGGCCTTCAGAATTGTTAATAAACTTTGGGAAACGAATCTCCTGAGCATTTCTTCTTCTCTGGGCGGCTATCTTAAAGATATTTGCTTCTTTGTTCAAATTGCTTTGTCGAAGCTAATGGGTAGCCTGGTTCCTGTCAGAAGCGGAAGACGATATTTCTTCCAACTCCTTATAGAGGCCTTCCATGCTTTTCGCTTTGAATTCGGCGCACTTTTTCTTCGCGATACCTTTGCAATATCTATATACCTTTTCACGGCGAGCTTTTTCCTCTCTATTAGTAGAAGAGCACTTTGACCAAACTTGGAAAGCCATTTTCTTTTCGTGTATCACTGTTTTGGCTTCCACCACCAGGTTTCTTTTGCGTGTTGGCAGGGGCCTTTAGATGTTCCGAGCAGTGATTTGGCTTTCTCCAGGCCAGATTGTTGTAGGGAATCCCACATGTCTTGTGCTCTGCACTCCTCATTACCGACCTCATCAATAATGGAAGAGAGGTAGTTTTTCATGTTGGTAATAAAAGCTTCGCCTTTTCCTTTATCCAGCTTATACCACTTGATTCTCTCGCTACATAAAAAATTCAGTCAGGAGGAGACGGTGTTGAGGGGCGATCGCGTCTCCAAGGATCACTTTGCGATCTTTAACTCGTGGCTTCATGAAACTGGATACCAAATGATAGTCTATTAGAGTTTCACTTCCGCCGCTGCTATAAGTGATCAGGTGCCGGCTTTGTTTGACGAACATGGTATTTAGCACTATAAGACCGTACGACTTGCACATGTTTAGAATATCTTCACCTGAAGAGTTCCTGGTGCCGTATCCCAGCCCTCCGTGGTAGTCTTCATAGTCTTCGCTTGTCTTCCCGACATGTCCGTTTAAATCTCCCCCAACAAACAAAAGCTCTTCCTTTGGGATGATTTTGACAAGGTTGTGGAAATCTAGCCAGAATGCATCTTTTTCTTTTTGTTCGCATCCTACTTGAGGGGCATATACCCCTGCATATATATTGTATGTTCGTAGCCCAATTCAATCAATTTGGTCGTGGCGAGGGCGGAGGTGTGAGCCGGTGCGTTATCATGGTGGAAGAGCACCTTTTTCTTCGCCAAGTGGGGCCGTTTTTCCTTCAATTCGGCGTCGAATCAGCCCAATAATTTGGCATAGTACAGCCCTGTTACCGTTTTGTCCTTCTCCAGGTAGTCGATGTGGATCACATCTTGTGAATCCCAGAAAACGGTGGCCATCACCTTTCCGGCCGATGGGACAGTCTTCGGAGCACGTTCGTCGGGTGAAGTCCACTGTTTCGACTGTTCCTTGGTCTCTGGTGTGTACCAGTGGATCCATGTTGCGTCGACTGTCACGAAACGTCGCAGGAACTTCTTCGGATTACGCTTAAACAGCGTCAAACACTGCTCTGAAGTGTCCTCATGGTTGCGCTTGTTGTCCTGATTGAGCAAACGCTTTCTCATGCCCAAAATTTCATGCAGGATATGACCCACGCGATCTTTTGAAATGCCTACTGTCTCAGCTGTATCGCGTACCTTCAATCGGCGGTCCGCCAATACTAGATCGTGGATTCTTGTCACGTTATCCTCCGTGGTAGCCGTTTTTGGGGCACCTGGACGTGGCTCATCAAAACCCGACGTGCGACCACTATGAATTTTTGATGGTCGCCATCGAAGGAGAAGAGTCACCGTACACAGCATCCAAACGCTCTTTGATTTCGCTGCGCGATTTCCCTTCCAAAAATAAGAATCGAATCACCGACCGATATTGTTCTTTTTCCATTTTTCTAAAATCCGCGGACACTCCCGCTTCCACACGCGGTCAAAACAAAACTACGAGTCCGATCCGGCTGGAATTTAAGCAGTAGTGGTCTACTAGAATGTACTACATGATAGTAAGTTGCTCTTGCGATACTCGCGCCATCTGGCGGTGAGGCTAAGTACTTATCGGACCACCCTCGTAAGTGCCAACCTTTCTGCGGAATCAACAAGTCAAAGATTAATTTTCTCTTAGACAAGTGGGAAAAATCGCAACACCTGCGCTTTTGGAACAGCGTTCAAGCACTTCGCAAATCGATGAGATTCATACGGCCCCTGAATAAAGACTCTATCAATATTCTCATATATAATAGAGTCGATATCAGAAGATTGGTCAGCTACCTTTCGGGACACTGTAGTCTGTAGAGGATGAGGAAACTGCAGAGCGCATACTATGCGAGTGTGCTGCCCTCTGCCATCTTAGAAAACGTATTCTCTTCAGAGTAATCATGACCTCTGAGGGAATCAGTTCAGCTCCTACGAAGGACATCCTCAGCTTTATTAAAGTAGAGGAACTCCTCTTCTAATTAGCTAGCAGGTACAATAGACCCACACTGGCAGCAGTGCTCTATGCTATCAGCTAGCAGTTGGATGCCGAGCGCATGGTGGTGCAATTTTTTTCAGTGAGAAGCTAGCCAACAGCTTAATCAGCGAATCGAGCCTTAACATATATTGAGTACTTCCTATTTGAAACTATCTGCGGATTAGACAAATGTCTCATCGAAATCATTTACAAGCCCTCAGATTTAAGGGACAGCACCATCCTCCACCAAATTAATATCTTCGAACACTTTGGTTTGGTATGAATATTTTATTTTTCCGTTGATCTCAACATTAATCTGCTAAGCCGTACTGATTCAAAAGTAAATGGTTTCAAATACTTCTTAAGCCCCATCAACCTATCTGCCAATAACTGATTTCATTAACTTCTATAGCCAACTTGCTGTTTCGGGCTTCTCAAAGCACGATTTCATTATACTCGTCTATGACCTCTATCGTAATAAATCATCCGTATCGACTACAATCAGCTACCGAGACTTTATATCTACCAATACGACAACTCTCATCGATGATTCTCTAAATTCTAATTAGCATAACCTGTTCGACATGTCTTTCGTTGATGAACAGGTTTGAGTTTTTTATTATACAACAACCATTTATAACTTGTCTGTGAATCAGGTCCCAACCGAAAAACTTATCATTCGTAATACCAAATGTAAATGGTTAAAAAGTGTTATTGAAAAACAAATTATAAATCAAAACAGGGCCTACAATACATGGAAGCTTTTGTTAAAGCTATTTGTTAATAGGGAAATCAGAAGGTGTGGAATCAGTGATATTCAGTTCAAAAACGTTAGTCTGTGTCACTGGATACGCAATACTTTTTCCATGCTCTTTTAACACCCCGTCGCCTACGCCCATCTCACCCATCACTAACTACCTATTAATTACTATTATTCACTAACAGCAAAATTATAAAATTTAAAGAAAAGTACATTTTTCAGCGTTCAAAGCTATTAAACTATGAAAAGTATTGATTTTTCTCAACTTCCATATTTTTTTACACAAGTCAAAACAAACAATTTAAATAAAGAAATAAGGATTTTTTGTCATTAAAACAACAAGAGGCCCTAAAGGTATGTAATTACCAAAAGTTCTAGTTTAACTGAATCGCATTTAACTTTAAATATCACAGATACGAGTATTGCCTGGTAACTTTTAAATTCCAAGCTCATTAAAATTAAAAACAATATACACATCTTCGCAAAATTATTCCTCTGAATGATATGATAGAGACTACAAGGAGAAGGAAAGAGGATATTTCTAAGAAAATAAAATAAAGGACACGAAAAACGAGCAAAATGGGTCGAAAAAGTCGGAAACTTCTTTAGAAGAGCAAAAGCTTATTTTAAAGTTAGTTTGCGAAGGCTAGTGAACTCGTTGGAATATTCTATATCCTAATTAGGGACGTAGCCCATACGTTGAAAAAACATATTATTGAAGATAAATGAGAAGCCAGTACAATTAGTGACCGTAGAGATGTACGGAATCATAAAAAAAAAACGCTCTCTGTCAGGACAGTCAGGAGAATTATATGGTCAAGTAGTTTTAACGCAGAGTTGAACATCGCACTTCTGTTCCAGAGACGGGAAACAAAGGGTTTGGGTTTGGGAAACATTAGTAATGTCATGATGTGGTGTATATCTGCAAGCGGAGTTGATCAAATTGAGTTTATTGACTCTAGATTGGATTGATTATATCGATATGACTAACTCAGCATCACAAAAAGAATTCTGCGCGGAGCGCCATGAAAAAAGTTCTAAAGTCAAATTATGTCGTTCAGCAAGATAATGTCAAAATGTGCTTAATGCTTGCTCGCAGCGACGATTTATGGGCCAAGCTCGAAAAAAAAAATCGAAATTAGTAGCAAAGTCTCTTTTAAGGAAGCTCTACAGCGAGAGTGGAAACTTTTAAGCTTAGACTTCCCCAAAAAAACTCCTTGATAGTATGACAAAACGAATAAAAGCCATTATTGTTGCTAAGCGTGGCTGACACAGGCGTGCAAGCCACCTACCTTACTTCAATTAATTTTAATTTCTCTTTATTTTCGCCCGAATAACTTTATGTTTTATTCAAGTCAATAAATAAGTAAATAATAATCAGCAAATAATTTTGTAAAAATGTTAGAAAAACATGGTGCCTTTTTTAATCTTGCGAGTTAGGTTAGGTTCACGTTCTTCGACAACCCCCATCGTGTGCAGTCGTTGTGATATTTCGCTCCCAACATTAATTGTCTCTTGCCCATTTTTTTTGTTCACTGCGAAAATTATTACGTGAAATTCTTTCTCGCCACTTCCCATTTTCCGTCGCCAGTTGCATTATTTACTGACCCACTTCAAAATCCGTACGCGAGTGACCTTTCTGTCCCGTTTCTTAATTGTGTTATTTGTGCAAAATAGCCAAATATGGATCATTGCGATTTAGCCCATTGTGTCACCGACAACAAAAATGCTGATCGAGTTAAGTGCCGAGGTATTTGCGGCAAATCGTTCCATCTCCCCTGCATCGGGCTTGGTAAAAGATCCATCACGTATTTTAAAGAATTTTCGGAGTATTTCTTCTTCTATTGCGAGGAATGCAAAAAGATATCCCTCGCCGATGTCCTGTTCGCTATCAAATGTAATAATGATAATATAAACACAGCCTTCAACAACAACAACCTAGTGCTAAAAAACTTATCGCCGAAGTTCGACCTAATTCCTAAATGTGTTGAAGACCTAAACAACGGAGTGGTCGATCCTTTCTAAACTCAACTCTCTCGAAAAACAATTATCTACCCTAATAAAACTCGTCAATGATATCTCCGAACCTAACTCCCCTAATACCCGCAGCGCCGAACTAAAACGTGACCTGGTTTCCACTCTCAACACGCACCTTAACCCTGTTCTGTTCAAGAAAATAAATGAAAATCTAAATTCTCTCCGATCCGATATTGACATACATTTCAGTTACTCATCAAAAAAAAGTATATCTCCCCCATATCAACCTGACCCTCTGCTTGAAGCTATGGCTAACAAATTGAACGATGTTAGCAGTGAGCTTACCTCTACTAGGTTCACCTTTAATGACCTAGTCGAGGAATTAAGAACAGCGGCTCACAAAATTGAGGACATCCACTTCCCCGGCCAGTATCATAATAATCCGTCATTTGGTAACGCCTCTTTACGCGACGAACTACTTGAGGCCAATCTTTCCACCCCGTTAATTCGTGCCTCCCCACTACCACCTCAAACAACATCATCTGTCTACACGCAAACAAACCAACTTCCTGAAGTAGAAGAGTCAGCCGAGGAAACAAGTATCGAACGTTTTGGCCAAACATGGAGTATTCGCGAATGGAATCAGCGCCTCCAAAAGCTTCGCAGTAGCAACGAGGATACCACTACTTTTTTGGTTGAAGGACAGGACCCAATCGCTAAGGAACAATGGATACAAACATTTACGAAGCACTACAAAATACCAACACTCAGCTGCCAAATGCTTCAACATCTCGGATCGAACAAACTAAAGCTTTCCATCGCAACGAAATATGCTTGGCTACTTCTCAATTCCGGCCGCCCACTCACTCTCGATAGAACAACATTTACCAAATGGAATGAAAAGTTTGATTCCCATCCTAAATCTACTACTAAGCCTAAACATAAACTTAGTAATAAGAACAATAATATAAGTAAAAAGCACTCTAAGCCCCCATCCAACCCCCACGATAACTGGAGCTACAAAACCGAACTCTTCCAAATTTTTAACCACCCATCAATTTCCCATTTTCAGTCTTCTCCCTCAGTACCACCAAAACCTCAAAGCCAACGGGTCAGCTTTAATCTGAACCCAACTAGTTCTTCTGCCAATACAACCGTATCACCTTCAACCCTAGCACACGACCCGGATCCAAACTCATTCCCAAATTTAGATCTGCCCTCTCTAACCCCTTCCTTGCTTCCTCCGGTGCCCCGCAAGGCAGTCATTTAGGCCCGCTTCTTTTTATCCTCACCATTAACGATATTGAAATGGTTATCAAACATTCCCACATCTCTCTATATGCCGACGATGCTAAACTCTTTAAGATCATTTCCTCAGAACATGACTCTTCCCTTATTCAATCGGACCTCAACAGCTTTTCCACCTGGTGCTCCAAGAACTGCCTCGACCTTAACATTTCAAAGTGTCAATCTATTACTTTCTCCCGCAAACGTAACAAACCTCCTCCCCGCCTCTACTTTCTCCATAATCAACCCCTTTCCACCGTTCAGGTGATCCGTGATCTTGGGGTATTATGCGACCAGGAACTCAATTTCCTTGCACATATCAGCGATACAATTCTTAAGGCCAATTCTGCACTCGGCTTCGTGAAACGATGGTATAAAGAATTTTCCAATCCCTACGTCACTCGGTCTCTTTACATAACCTTTGTTCGCCCTATTCTCGAATACGCGTCTCAAGTGTGGTCTCCTTACTATCATTCACACATTTCCAGAATTGAGAGTGTCCAACGTCGTTTTCTCCGTTTTGCTCTTCGCGGCTTACCCTGGGACAATCCTCTAATCCTACCTCCCTATCAAGATCGCCTTTATTTTGAGCTCGCTGGAAGAACGAAGAAGAATATCCGACATCCTTTTTATCCACCGACTCCTCTCAGGTACCATCGACTGCGCGTCCCTTTATAACTCTATCTTTTTTAACACTAACCCTCGTAATACACTAAATCCACGTCTCTTCTATGTACCCACCTCTCGTACCTCCTATGGCTCGAATGAACCTATCTCCCGTATGCTGCGGAATGTTAATGCGAAAAACTGTTTCGACTTTAACATCAGTAATCCTTGTCTAAAACTCCGTCTCAATCGCCATTTTTCTTAGTCTCTTAGATTGTAAGTTAAATTAAGTATGTAGCTTGAATTAAGCACAATAAAATGGGGGTATAGCCTATACCAAAATCAAAAAATTAAAGAAGGGGCGTGTGATGGTTAAGCATCACTTCCACTCGGAGGCCAAAAGGCCCATTGTGACTCCCTTTATTTGTGGAGTACACATATAATGTTCTATCATGTGGTGGCTGAAACCACCCCGTGTTCTTTATGAATTTTAGAAGATCCGATATATGTATCTGCATTTGCCACGTCCGCAATCTCTGTAAAGAATCTTTGGCCTAGCGAAGCTAGGCGTCGATACTGGAGAGTTGGGCAGTAGCAAAGCAGATGTTGGATCGTCTCAGCTTCTTCCTCATCGCCGCAGCTCCGGTAGAGATCGCTGGATGCCGAGTCCCATTTCCGGAGCATTGCTCCAATGGGACAGTGTCCTGTGATCACTCCGACGCGCATACGGATCGAATTTCGGCCCAGCACCAAGAGCTTCTTTGTTTTTCCGATATTGAGTTCTGGCCACGATGATCTTGTCGTGTAGCTGTCGTTTCTTGTAAGCCAAGATGAGTTGGCTTCTTATATGATTGTATCATTTATGATACGGTATAATGCGCTGATCGGTGGTTGCAATCACGTGTCCGCTTCGCTGAGTCCCTTGTCTGGCCAACTCGTCCGCTTTTTCGTTCCCTGCGATTGAGCTGCGACCCAGCAGAGGATTTGTGGTGTCTGATCGACTTCAGTTATTCGCGACATTTCATGACAGCCCTTGATCTCGTTGTACAGGATCCTATTGACTTCAGTGCAGCCTGGCTGTCTACAAAGATGGTGATATCCGATGGTGGGATATCGGTTACTTGTAGGTGTTTGGCTCTATTATTCTCCATAGTTGGCTTGCTTCCACAGAGAGCACTCCCTAGTTCTGAGAGCGCTCTTTGCGCAGCTTTTTATGAATAGATCCAGGGGAAGGAGATGAAGTATCATGTCCAACACTGCTTGCGGCGTGCTTCTCATGGCTACCGTTGTACAAACTGCGGCTGACCTTTGTACTTTGTTCAGCATGCTGATATAGCTTTTATAGGGCTGCTAGCAGTCCACAAGACTAGTGTCCCATAAGTTAAAATGGGTCTGATGATTGCTGTGTACATCCAATGAATGATGTACGGTTGCAAGCCCCATCTTTTGCCGAAGGTTGTTTCGCACGCATAAAAAGCATTCAATCCTTTTTCATCCTTTCCTCCAGGTTCCTTTTCCAGGAGAGTTTGGAGTCAAGAATGATGCCTAGATACTTGCCTTCAGCTTTGAGTTTGAGTGGAGTACCCTCTAACTTTGGGGGAGCAAATATCGGGATTTTCATTTTCCTAATGAACAAGAACAGCTCGGTTTTCTGGGGGTTTATTCTCAAACCGTTCTGTCTTGCCTACGAGGAGAGTTCCTTTAACGCAGATTCCATTAGTTCACTGACAGTTGGTAGAAATTTACCTTTTATCAAGATAACTAGGTCATCCGCGTTTTCAATTGTCTTTGTGCCTTTCTCCATGAAGAATTTGAGGATTTTGTTAACTCTAAGAAGCCACAGTAGGGGGAGAGAACTCCCCCCTGTGGTGTGTCTCTAGTTGTCACTTTCCTTATAGAGTTGTGTCCAATATCTGCATTGATAATTCTGTTCTTCAACATATTTTCAATCCAGATTACAATGAATTTGTCTACTTTTATGTCCTCTAGAGCTGTTATTATGGCCTCTGTGTTTACGTTGTTGAAGGCCCCCTCTATATCGAGGAAGGCTGCCATTGTAAACTCTTTTAAGTTCAACGAGCTCTCAATTTCACGGACAACACTATGCAGAGCACTTTCCACTGATCTGCCTTTAAGGTAGGCAGAGCCATCCTTAATCTCGACGGAGAGAATTTTGTATTGAAAATCATTATGAGCGACGAGCGCATTTCCGTTTAAGCGATTACGTCAATAAACAAAATCTTCATTTCTGGGGCACTAAAAATCTGCGTGCGATATTTAGAAGGAAGCATTTCCTGGTCGGGATTTTGCATGGCCGACAGGATCGCCTGATTTAACTATCCCAGACTTCTTTCTTTGGGGCAACTTCGAGTCGCAGGCTTATTCCAACAAGCCTCAGACAATCGAAGCCCTTAAGAAGAATATTCGAGAGGACTACGAACAGTTATCACCGGAAATCTCGTTGAGAGTCATGGAAAATGCGATAAAACGGGTGTAAATGCGTATCAACCTTGGCGGATGCCACTTGACGGATATCATCTTTTCCACTTAGCACAAAAAATTATAAAGCTCCAAATAAAGGATTTCCATCACTCAAGCTTACTTTTTTTTGTTTAGTAAAAAAGTAATTCAAAAACTAAATTCGATGATTAATTTTGCGCCACCTTGTATGGTCTCTGACCCATTTGGATTGATTCAAACCCAGCACCGATACGATACCTGGGAATGCTCTTGACTGCCAAAAACGAAATAAAGATGGAAATATGGGCAACGTGTGTTTCTTCACGATTAAGGAGTAATTCAAAACAACCCTTTTATCCCATAAAGTCAAAATCCGTATTTACTGTAAGACCAAAATAATGCCAGTGACACTTTACGGATGTTAAATTTGATCTCTGCCGAAGAAGTAGGTCATTAAAAACAAGATCTTAAGCGGCATCTATAGTGGAAAACAGGAGGAAGAAACGGGATAATACAGAAAACTACAATCAAGAACAATCAAGTGCCCCAAGCATTGTTTAAGTACAATAATAAAATCGCGAACACTAAGTTGGGCAGGACACGTAGAATGAATGGACATTCAAACGAATAACGTGGAGAACCTGAGGAAAAAAGACCTCCAGGAAATCCTCGCCGTAGATGGGAGGACAATAAAAGGATGGACTTGGAAGAAATGACACAGAACACCAAAGCATGTAAAAGGGACACACTCATAATAGGGAGGCTTGGTGAAAGATTGTCGATGAGGCTCTGAGCTTCCGACTTCCAGATGGCCGGTAATAATAATAACAATAAAGCACAAATTGATTGACTTAATTCGGCGATGCAAGCGAGTCCTTGAAAGGTTGGTGCATGGAAGCCTGTAGATGTGTTATGTGGAAATTTCAATGATGTAATTTTTCACATGCGATTATTAAGTACCCTGCTCTTATGAAGAATATCTTTTTTTGGTCAAGTTATTTAAAAGAAATCTAAACGCGACCTTTGAAAAAACCTTTTGCCATTAAGAACAATTAAACCCTCAAGCTTGGTACATTATCTAATGAGTAAGGAGACTGATTACTGGAAAATCAGTTCACTATTCAAGATTTTATCATCATTCCCAACCAAAAGATTATCTGAACCGTACACGCTGTCCCCAGATACCTCTTTGTGAAAAGGTCACTGCTGATAACAAAAACTACGAAGTGGAAAGGAAGTTAACTTTATTAATCCCCAGCTTCAGCACGGCAAAATAACTGAATTCAAGAGTGTAAACGTGCAAGTCAAAAATAAATCCTGCTCCACCAGTTATTTCTCGATCTTTGGTAACTTCCGAGAAGAAGACGTGAAGATGGAATCCACCTACATACTCGTATATAGAACATACGTATGTATGCCACTGTCACTCAAAGATGATTTGAACAAAAAAAAACTGATGACTTCAAGTATTTCTTTGGCTTCCTTTTATTGCTTTGAACTGATTTGAAACAATTGAAACCAAAATACGTGCGCCACACACACGCCCGTACATTGGTCGATATAGAAATATACTTGAACGTACGTTTATCCTGGTTATTTGTCCATTCCTTAAAAGAGAATCAGTTGAACAGAAACGTTGGGGTGAGGTTTCGTAGAAGTCAAATCACGTCCCGCACGTAAAAAGTGATTCGAAAACAAAAGCACTAGCCGGGAAATTAGGGTGACGCCAAAACTTCTCAGTGCTCCTACAAAGCGATTATTTATTATTTATTAAGTCCCATCGTATCCGTGGCAACATAGCGCTTAGTATTTCCACTGAAGGTCACATTTAGTGAAAGGTATCGACTTAAAATTTCATCGCTGTCTTTACTCTGATATCGAATAGATACTTTTATATAAGCCGTGCTCATTTGCTCGTAAATAATTCACGAGAATAACCCATCAGATTGCTATCCTGCAGGCTTATCCCTTGTTGATAGGCAAGATTTGGTAAAACTTTGATTTTCGATTCAAAAACAATAACAGAGTGGAACGATGTAATACGATCTGATTTGTCTTTAAAATTTCAAATGAAACAGGGGAACTGGTAGTGTCTGGATGTAGGACACTCCGACGACAACGTATTTTAATCTACTTAAGTTGCCGTTTTAATTACTTTCACTTTTAATGTTTAGCTGATGGTACGACAGACAGCTGTAGGTAGATGGATTGATCCAGGTAGTAGTTCCGTTCACTCGACATCCATTTTAACTTAATTGAAGACCGCAACAACATCGTCCTGAGCTTCCACGTGCTTCGATGCACACAAAAATGCGATTGACAAAATCAGTCTTTTCAATTAGGTATGATCGTTCAATAAGCTTGAAGCCACGTGTACTCTGCAGGAATCTGTCGATAGGGTTTTGCTATTATGCCTTAGAAATTCAACAAACTTTAAGGAATCCGAAGACGCGAAAGGGAAAATCTATAATTACCCCCAAAGAAGCAAGTTCTTGAAGAAGCTTACTTGGGGGACGTCGGAAGGCTTTTCTTTTATTTAAATTATTAAAACACGTTTCCATGGAACACTTTCGTGGAATCCGTGTGACACCTTCATGTCCCTACGTGGAAGGTGTGACAAAAAATTTCTCTTAAAATTGTTATAATGCCAAAGCACTTGATACCACACGCGAAACCTGTACCTTAACTTTATCCTTGTACTATCCGTGTCTACATATACGGGTATGTCTAGATTCTTGTTTTTCCTTTAGTTAAGGGAAGCGTGTGCTATGGAATTAAGGAAATCGGTGTCGTTATGCGTGCGTGAGGCAACATATCCCTTACATCCACGGGTCATAATTGTTTAATTATATTTCGAGAAAGTCATTTGAATTACCGCGTAGCATAACAGTCGGCGAAAATATGTTAAAGCAACATAATTGGGTTTTACAAACATCTAAGCAGCATGAACACGTGCCTAGTGTGGGTGGATGCGTCACTGACTTTTGGTCTTTATTTCCCGATAGTCTGTCTAGGATGAAAGGAAATAATTTCATTTCAAGACGTTCATTATGGATTTCTGTTGACAGTAAGTTCAGCTAGCCAAACGAACATAGAGGCGTAATGGTTAATTCTGGTGGAGGTACATACTAATTAATTTCACCCTCGTGGCAAAGTCCTTGTCTCTGGTCATGATCCAGTCTGGAGTGGAGCAGATAATAACATATCAAACTAATTAAAGTGACAAGGGGATGAGGAATCTTTCCAACGATGCGAATAGTAGTGGACGTATGGGCGTATGTTTGTCGTGAGGTTGAAGAGTTTATCTTTCACTATTACTATATAGAACCTGCTATTTTGCCCATATATTTCCAAGAAGTAGACAATGGGGAAGGTCCTTTCGCTATGATGGCAGACAATTGAAAGGAAAGCGGAGTTTTTTACATTGCGGAAGTATAATTGTTCCTAGGACTTTGTTTAATCTTTGAGAGAGAAGCTTCTGGAATTTATGGAACGCTATTTAGACAGGCGACAAACCTATTTTTTTATTCCAAAAACTGGAAAACACAGGGAGCTGCGGTTGACGAGTCCTAAATAAGGAGACCACACGCAAAGATGGAAACACTTTAATATTTGCTTAGAGTAGTCTCCAATAGGAACTCAAGATATATTACAGAAGAAGGAGCTAAAAACTACATCGTCACCGCGAGAGTTCCTCAAGGTTCCGTGCTGGGTCCCCTCCTATGAAACTCTATGTACGACGGCGTTCTAACGCTTCAATGGTTCTATGGCAAACGCGGTGGAATAATATCACTAAGGGGAGATGGACTCACACTCTGATTTCATCAATAGATGTGTGGATAGAACGAAAACAAGGAAACTGATCCACCACCAAGCGCAGTTCTTCTTTGGCCATGAGGATCAAATATCTATAGCGATTTGGTCATGATAACTCCCATTTGTTGCCCAAAGGATCCAAACTAGGAGGAGGACGTGGCTCATACAATGTTCGGCTGTAGTCGCTTGATGAAATGGCGAGATAATCTACCGAATCCAGCTTCATTAATTAGACGATTGGTGGAATGATAGAATTTGAGCACTAGTTAGAAAGGTGCATACTGAACTAAAGAGAGCCGAGACTGTCATTCTCGTTCAGTAGGCTTTGTGAATAGGAGCAGGAATAAAAAATAATAAAAAATGTAAAATCATAAATCAAAACTAAAAATTTTAATTAAAGTAATTTTTCAAGTTCGCGTTCGTAGTTTCAAAAACAATAATAAAAGCACGGTGATAAGGTGCTCAGTTTAATCAGGCCCATGGTTGCTTATGGATGTCCTGTCTGGTTCAATGTGAGAGCCAGCTTAATGGAAAAGATTCGGGTGTTTGAGAGACAGTGTCTCAGGACTTGTCTCGGGTTGAATACGACCCCTGAATCCGAGTACACGAAATTTTACGAGGTCCTATACAATAGGGCCAGGATTTTACGGGTGGACAATTTTCTGATAAAACTGATTTGAAGCCACGTTGCAAGAGCAATGACTTCGGTCAATAACCTGATCTCCGGGGCTTACTACCCCAACTACTTGTGCCACGAGAGGGTGCGCCTTAACGGCTTTGTCACACCAGAGGCATTCCTCTATGTGGGATGATTCAAGATAGATTGGCCGCATCGCTAATTTTCCACGTGGCCCGAAATTCCGTGGAACGACGGTTCATCTACGAGGTTGACGTCGCGCTCCGCGAGCCCGGGCGCCTCAGGTTCAGTAGGTCGAATTCACGCCGAGATCGAGAGGACGTCGTCCGAAAGCATCAACGTTTTTGTTGGCTGGGGCGGACTAAGTCTGTGATGAATTTTGATAGGTCAGCCTCTTCAAGGCAAAGCCCGCCTTTTTTTTTAGAACAAAAAAAAAAATATTTAAACAAAAGCAATAAAAAATTATAAAAAAACATAAAAAAAAATAAAACAACATAAATAAAAAAAAAGATATATATATATATATCATGTATATATTTTTGTATATATATTGTAGTTAAGGTAGGTTAAGTTAGTTTTTAGTTAGGTTTGAGTTTTATATAAAAAAATAAAAAAAATCAGATGATAAGTTTTTTAAAAAAACATATATTTTCTTAGCTTAAGTTTTTAACTCTTTTAATTATTATAAGTATATTGTATAATTTTTTCAATTATACAATAAAAAAGATCAAAGCTTATTGAAGGACAGTGGAACAGAGTTTCTCTCCTTCACACCGAAGGCCGACAGGTTGCAGACGATACACTTCAAAGACGTGAAGTCATGCTCACAGGGCTCAAAGTGTGATGACCTCAAATTCTTGGGGACTAAGCCATTCTCCACGGCGAGCGCCCGACGGGAGAAGCGGGTAAATCGCTTCGTCCTGGTGCAGCTCACACCCAGCAGCAACCTGGAGGGGCTAAAGCCAATCACTTCCTTAGCGTCCTAGACTGTAACATGGGAAAAATTGAAGAGGAGCGGAAACATTTTGCAATGTATCCGTTGCCAACGGTTCGGGCACGCCGCATCAAACTGCGAAATGCAGCCTCGATGCGTTAAGTGTGCGCAGATTCACAAGAACTAGGAACGCGACCGTGGGAAAAAACAAGGTGGCGGGCAGAGAGCAGCTCGAGTGTGTCTTGTGTAGGAACCGAGGACACCCTGCAAACTATCGGGTATGTCCTCAGTTCCAGGACATCCAGAAAGATAACCTGGTCCGTAAGCAGAAGGTCGAGAAGAGGCGTCCCTCGGGTCGTTTCCAAACATCAGCCATCACATCACAGTTGACCTACGCCCAAATGGCGTCAGGTTCGGGAAAAACGGTACAAAATCCACTGGCTGTACCTAAAGCCCCAGTGCCTGCCGAGCTGCATATCTGTTCGAACTTGCTCATAATCCAAGGGCAGATGGGGTACCTCCAACAACATATCCGTGAGCAGGCGACTCAAGTAGACAATATCTGTTCGCCACTGCCGGCCCTAGCGCACCTACGGTCGTAATGGGTACGCTGGTGGGGAGGCCTTGTTAGCGAAACAAAGCTAAATCAGAAGCACAAAATCCGGCACAGTTCTTATAGAACAATTAGAAGGGACCGACCCAACGCTACTCAAGGCGGGGGAGTTGCGATCTTTATTAAAAATAATTTTAAATATAAGGTCATATATAACGGTGAAGTGCGGAGGTTCCAGGTGCTAGAGGCCTGTATTGTGTGCTTTCCTCTCCGAAATGGAAAGAGAATGTACATTGTATCAGCCCATGCACCTGAAGCACCTCAACCCACTGTTTTCATTGCAAAGCTCGAGACACTTTTTCGATCTCTGTGCTTAAACTCGGTGGAAAACTTCTACATTCTAGCGGATTTAACAGCTCCTGAGCGATATTCATGTGGTGGTTCCTTTGTCACAATTTGGCAGTTTCGGAACAAATTTCGTTGACACACGTTTATGCCCAAAATAGGTGAAAAAAGTTCATGGCATGAGATAACCAATATGCCAATATCCTCAGTAACTGCTCTGATTGTGATTCGGAGATTCTCCATAGCAATTTTTGTCACTGCTTTTCTTTTTTCTCCCTTGTGGATGTGCTCATTTTTTTTTTAAAACAAAAAATGGCCGAGCACACTAAAACACTTAAAACCTTCATATGTATCTATGAAAAACTAAATATCCAAAGTGCCTATATGCTGTCACATATCAACATATGCTGGGGAACAAATATACCAACATAACAAAAAAAAAATCGAATGTACTCAAGTAGCGAAATTTAAAAGTCACCTCATTTTTGAACAAGCCTCGTATAAAGCATACATAATTATATATGCGTATACACCAACTCATTTTATATAGCAAAAAATGTGAAAAATATAAAGGGGACGTGAAAAGGGTTTGCAAATATTTTCTTCGTTTTTATCAAGAAAACAAAGTTCATAAGCAGAAAAAAACAAAAACACTCAAAAACAATAACACTTCAAAAATCGACTCAATTTAGTAGGCACTCGTACTCGTACAGCCTTTTATCGTAAAACCATCGACTAATGGTAAGTGTTTTTTTCCAGGCAAAAAAGCGAATTCGAGGTTTGTGGTCATCGCGCCTAGAAAACGCCAGAAATATATCAAGCCCGAAGAGTTTTGGAAGCAAGTAAGTGTAGTACAAGGCATTAGTAGCTAATTGTGTTGGAAATATTGTTTTTTTTCATTAATTCATGAAAATTCGTTTTAAAGGGGAACTTTATCTCCAGCTCGTAGATAATCAGAAGGGGAGCAGTTAATGACGCTAACTACAACACCGAGTTAATCCGAACTTGGTTGCTTTATAAGCATAAGTCAACTCTTTCGCATTCTCTTTAATTCAACTGAACACCTACGAGTATAGAATTTCCTGGACGGAAAAATGAGGCAACATAACACAACTACCGAAGACCAACTAAATTGGATTATTCTAGAGGAGTAGATAAAAACACTATTTTCCCAATGAGCACATCAAATGAAACGGACATCAGTGTAAGGACATAATAAGCATGGAACAAATGCAACATTATCAGCAGCCAAGTCGCAGCAACATTCAATTATGTAGTATGTACCTGATCCGATGGCAGAAAAGGTAACATGTAATAAAAGACAGGATTTAATGAATACAACCAGTTGGCCGGATTCCTCATGAAGTTGAAAGTTGAAAGTATAGCGTCATCCAACAAGATGTGTCACTTAATCAATAGGAAAATACTACATTTTTATGAAACGTGATGAAACTTTCATTGTTGTTATTATTCCACTATTTCTCTTAGGTTTTCGGAGAAATATGCGACAGTTTTCTTTGTTTGCGTACCCAGACAGACAAGGGACAATTAACCTCATAACTGAAACTAAAATTTCCTGTATGCTAAGATTTTTACGCAGATTGAAAGTGATTGCAGATAGGCCCATGTTCTGTTATCTTTTCGGAAAAACCACGCCTGTGTATTCAGTCAAATTCTCACGTGTGCGATTTTTTCAGTTTATATACTTCACTGGCCCATATCACTACTTCGTCAAGTACGTTCAAAGTGTTCGGCTTAACTCCGCACAGGTATGCAAAAAGGTGACCGATAATGGTCAAAAGAAGGACGGACTTTACAAAAAGTTTCCGAGATATTCCTCCGTATTTGTAGTGATTGTTCCTCATTATCGGCAAATAATGAATCCCGGAAAATGAGAATATTTCAAGAATATTCCCGGAAAAACCGGGAAAACTAATCAAAAAGAAAAATTAATTTAGGAAAAAACAAACCACATAATAATCTCAATAGTTATCCTCCAATAAGTCCTAGCAACCTGTCCATAATATAATAGTCGAAAAAGTAATAAAAATAAAACTTCTGAATTTTCTTGAGCCATAGCTTTCCACTTATACAACACATATACAACAACGACATATTATATGTGTGTAATCGCACAATTTACAATAGTCGTGGTACAGAGATATGATATAGAATAATATATAGTATCTTTCAACTGAATAATTTTTTTATATTAGTGTTGAATTTATACTTTTATTTTTAATAAAATTCGAAGGGAGAAAAAAAAAACCCAAAATTATAATTTTGAACATCAATAAAGAGTAAATAAATAAATAAATAAATAAATAAATAGATAAATAAATAAATAAAATAAATTAATTAATAAATATAAATATAATTGAACTATAATTAATTAAAATAAATAAATAAATAATTAATTAAAAATATATAAATAAACAAGCGATAAATAAATAAGTAAATTAAAATAATTCGCTGTGAACACTGGCTGTCCTATGAACCTCACACATTATGATCTGTATATAATTGATTAATTAGAAGATTTTCGGAGGTATCACATCTTATCCTAAACTTTTCATTGAGTTTTTGGATTCCATTGAAGATCAACTCAACATTAGCTGTTCGATGAAGATCTCTCGTGGAATGATGCCATGGGAGATTAAGCATCATTTTTAGTACAATATTTTATTTTGGGCTACTTGTAATTTTTTTAGGTGATAAAATGTACAATTCCCCCAAACTTGACACCCATATAAGAAAATAGATTGGAAAATTATTTTATAAATTATATCTCAACGGATATAATAATTTAATGGCAATACTAGATTTCTTAATTGTTCTTGCGATATTTTCCTTAAAAGTCAATTGTTGGTTGGTTTTGGTATTGGAATTATTTTTGCAAATTTCCATACATCTGGGAAATATTGAATTTTCAGACATGCGTTAATTATATAGGTGAGAAACTGAACACCTTTTCTGGGAAAATTCTTAAGATAAATATTTTTCATTTGGTCTATGCCTCCTGATTTTTTGGTAAGTAAGTTGTTTAAGAAAAATATTGTGTCTGTTTCGCTTATAAATTCGCTAGCGGGGGTTTGACAGTTAATAATGCTAAATGTTTGTAGAGCATGTTCTACGAGGTCGTTTGTATTTGCATCTCCTACATAGGTGCTGGGTATGATTTTGGGAGAAGCTAGAGGCTAAAGTATTAGCCTTTTATGTGTCTGTAAAATAGGTGTTAACACCAGTTTTAAGAGCGGGTATATGATTCATTTTATTTTTAATGATTTTGGCAATGTTCCAGAATGGCTTAGAGCCCTTATCCAGTGCTTGCAGTTGTTTATTCCACTTTTCGTATCGATAATCTTGAATACTCTTCTTTATTATTCTGTTTAGTTGATTTACCAAGATCCTCGTAGCATCATTGCGATATCTTTGCCAATATCGTCTATGAACGTTTCTTGTTCTAATAAGTTCTAAGATATAGGTTGGAATTTTCGTGCAATAGTCTTTTCTCACAACTTTGGGGACGCGGTAATCTATCGAATTAAGAACACAGTCGGAGAATTGCTGAACAATTGAGTCGACATCTTGCTTGTTTGTAATGTTCTCAATGTTCATTGAAGTATCTTCAAGCGTTCGTTTTACTTCCGTTCGGAAATTTGCCCAATTCGCGTTTTTTTAAATTTAAAAAAGTTTGCACTTTTTCTAAACCCGACCACCGGATTTGAGACAACACTGGATTGTGGTCAGAACTAAGCTCATTCAAGGAAATTGGCTGAGACATAAGACCTGGGACATTAGTAACAAACACGTCAATGACTGAAGGACTTCCATGCGAATTAGACGGAACATAAGTAGGATTGGGGGGAAACATAATAGACACTGGTAACCTTGTAATAAAATTGGATAGAGCATTACCCCAAGAATTTGCACGCATACAGCCCCAATCTTTATGCCTACAATTAGAAATGCACAGTTCAAGCTAAATAATCTCCTAAAATCGCTTTTGAGCGCAAACTTTTTCTCCTCTATCGATAATTCACCACCAATTTTTCCGGGAAAATATACACAGTAAATCTTAATTTTTCTTTGACTGCGTAAACTTACTTTGATACCTATATTTTCTATATATTGGGTTTGTAGGCAAGGTAATAGCTCGTGTTGAATTGATCTCTTAATCAAGATTGCGACACCCCCGCCTCTTCTATTTTGTCTATCCTCCCTGTAACATTTATAGTCTGGTGGAGAGATTCGATTTTCGTATTTCAGCCATGTTTCAGTCACTAAAGCAACGTCTATTTCCTTATTGACTAAGAAATTAATGAGTTCTGCATGTTTATTTTGTACACCTCTGGCATTCCATGTTATAATATTTAAATTATGACTACGTAAATTACTTAACATTATTATATAAGAATTTAGTCGCTAATTGTGCGATAACATTGAATTGGTCTAATTTAGATTTACATGTACTTAACTTAGTAATCATCTCCATTACAAGCGAATTCAATTCATCCATAGAAAACAATCCTTCGTTGGTGTTGGCATTGGAAGAGTTGTTGTTGCAGGTTGCTGATGCTGACATCGTTGGCTTAGATGGGTTGCGCTCCCAAGCTGAAGAGTGAAAGTTGTTGTTGCTATTTATTCGATTGTTCTCCTTGCGAGTGGGGAGAGATGGGAAATCGCTCATTGATAGCAGAGGAACACTGAAGTTGTCGCTTTTGTTGTTGTGCTTGGTAGAAGAACAGATGGAGCAATAAGTTTTCACTTTTTGCAGTTTTTTTCACCATGTCCAAAAATCTGACAATTTCGGCACTGCGTAACTTTATTCTTTTGCTGGCGATAAAAATTCCATTTGATCTGAGTATTGAAAATGCATCGGATATTTTTTTTTAAGTTCATTTAGTTTAACTGAGCCTCTTTCGAGGGAAACTACATATATAAGAGTTGTCAGTATATTTTTCATAGGTTTTCGTGACTATTTTAATTTCTAAGCACTTAAGTCCCAGTTTGTTAAGTTCATTATTTAATTTGGTTGTGTCATACACACTAAAGCCATGCAGTACTACTTTAAAAGTTTTCTCACTTCTGATGTCATGGGTCAAATACTGACAATTTTCAGCAAGTAGTTTATCATGTACAGACTTATAAGCTTCCATAGATTCACACTGTATTTTTATACCAATGGATATTTTCTTTATGGAGTAATCAGATACCTTAATTGATTGCATGAGATGGTGCACATATTCACTTGATTTTTGCAAAACTTTGATAGGGGGAACAATAATTTTTTTACATTTACTTGGCAACACAAGTTCGTCCATTTCTTCACTTTGTCACTATCTTGTAGGCAATTGGACTCCAATAATTTGAGTCTTTTTTAGACAAAACCATTTTAGGGATTCGCTTGCGTTTTTTATCCAGGGACAAGCAATTGTCCCCGATATTTGGTGATCTCGCGCGTTTACTAATTTTGATGGAGTTTTATGGGAAACTGATAACAAAAGGGCTACGTTTTATAGATCGATGCGTTCGCGACTGAAGCTTTCCACTTATAGAATCTCCTTTTCTTGCAATCATTTGGTTACTTTGTTTTCAAATATTTTTAAGGAAAACAAAGAATTCTTAAATATTTAATTTCCAATTGTATGATGACAAATGGGAAATCGCGAATAGATATGTATTTTTGTGGATTTCCCGATAAATGGGGAGCGAGAAATCCCGGAAGAGAAACCCTATTTGTAGTTTTCACAACTTCCACACGTCCAGCAAGTTTGTATCAATCCTCCTCCTAGTTAAGTACAAAAATTAATCCCAATGCTGGTTGATTTTTTTGGGTTGGGCGACCAGTTTTCAATAATGTTTTTAAAAGTGCAATGCGTTTGTCTCTTTGTCAAATGCGAATGGCTTTTCCTGTGTTAACTTTGCCTTACTGCTTCGAGAGAGTATTTTTTTTTAATAATTCTGGACATCCCTGCGATCAATAATTTATTGACGTTTTGGTTTTTTTTTTTTTTTTTTCATTTAACGCCGATATTATTTCTTTCCGATTCCTATTATTATTACCGGCCACTTGGAACTCGAAAGTTAACCCTTTGATGCCCGAATTATGTTTTAGTTTCTATTAAGAGTGATGGAATAGGCAATAGGTAGATACAAAAAGAGAAAAAAAAAATTTTTGTATGTGGTTAACAGAAGAGAAGGAGAATATGAATAAAGGTTTTTGTTTACTTCTGTCTCCTAACTTCTGTCTCTTAACATTTCCTTTAAAGTCTTGTTGCCATATGCGAACACCACCTTCACGAGTGTGTTAATTCCACGTTTCTATATTCTGTCCCATTTCTTCTTGATCCATCCTTATATTTTCGTCCCATATATGACGTGGCCTTGATGGATGTCTTTTTCCTACGAGTTTTCCATTCATTATTCGTAAGACTGTTAGTCCACTCTCCGTTCGTCCAACGTGATTTAATTAATAGGCTAATGCTGAGTGCTGGAAAAGTTCCTCGAGTTTCGACTATTTCTTCGTCTTGTTTTCCACCACAGATTTTCCTTAAGATCTTGTTTTCAATGACTATTCTCCTCCTTAGTCAAATACTGGATTTTACATCCGTAAAGGGTCACTGGCACTATTATGCCTATTTATAGATGTGGATTTTACAATAGGGAGAGAAGAGAGTTGTATTGAATAATTCCTTCATCGCGAAAAAGCGGGCTTTGCCCTTATGCAGCCTTTTATTTATTTCAATATTTGGCAGTTAGTATGGTACCCTGATATTTACATTATTTATGTCATTATTCGATTTTCTAGCTTCTTTGAACTGCTCCCTATCTATCTCCCAGACGGTCCAGATCGTCAGCGTAAACTAGAACGGTTATGATTCCATTACGTATTATTCCCCTCACATTTTCTTGAAGGGATTTCAGCACCAAATTAAAAAGAAAGTGGTGACAAGACATCTCCTTCTTTTCATTCTTCACATATCTCAAATGTTTCAGATAAAACGTTTCCTACTTCACCTTGTCATTTGTTTCCCTTTAAGCATACTTACATATATCACCAACTTTTTCGGGATTCCCAGCCTTACAAGGAAGTGTACGAATAGTTAGTGAACTAAGGGTCCGCCATATAACGTTTTTTTTTCAAGTAGTACTTATTTCGTGAATGGTAACACTTAGCTCATGTCTGATTTGACAGATAATTAGTTTTATCCTTCCGCTTAACGAATATGGTTGTGTATACGCTTGAACAACGCTGGGAAATATTGCGACATTACTTTGAAAAAAAGATGCCGATTTTGCCAAAAAAATAATCTTTTCAGATGAAGCTCATTTTGATCTTGGCGGGTATGTAAACAAGCACAATTTTCGCATTTGGGGCACAGAAAACCCGCACGTATACATTGAAAAGCCGGTGCACCCAAAACGAGCCACTGTTTGGTGCGGATTTTGGTCCAGAGGCATAACTGGGCCATTTTTCTTCGAAAATGAGCAAGGAGTGGCCGTTACAGTCAATGGCGATCGTTATCGGGCCATGTTGAACGAATTTTTGTTCACAAAAATTGAAGAGAAGGATATTGGCAACATTTGGTTTCAACAGGACGGCGCTACGTGCCACACAGCCGAAGCTACACTCGATGTTTTGCGCCCTGTTTTTGAAGATCGCATTATCAGCCGCAGAGCTGATGTCGTTTGGCCACCTCGGAGCTGCGATTTGACACCGTTGGACTATTATTTGTGGGGCGCCGTCAAAGATAAGTGTTACGCCGACAAGCCAGAGACAATTGACGCTTGAAAGGACAATATTCGTGAAGCCATTGGTGAAATACAGCTGCACACAATCGATAATGTGCTTAAAAATTGGACCGATCGTGTAGGCTACTGCATGGCCAGCCGAGGCAGCCATTTGAATAAAATTATTTTCAATTATTAACCGGAAGGATTGTACTTTCAAATAAAAAAAGAAATTTGAGAAAATATTCAGTAGTTTTTTTTATAGCATTTTCAAAAAAAAAAAAAGTTATTTGGCGGACCCTTTATCATGGAATTCCCATTTCTTTCCTAAAAGCTGCCGGATAGTGAAAATCTAGTCACTGAGCGATTTTTCCTGAAGCCATACTAGTAGTCTCTGATTATTTTCATTGCGTACGGTATCAGTCCCCTTAAGAGAATATTTGACAGTACTTGGTAGCAGAGATATTTCTCATGTTGTGTTGTTTTCTTTATCACCCTTTTTAAAAACGGGAATGATGAGTTTTTCCATTCCATGAGGTTTTATTCCATGTAGCTGTGATAAGCCCTTGTCTGTTAATTTCTAATATCTATTCTTTCTAATTCCGATGGCATTAGGTCGATTTCTGAGGCCTCGTTATCCTTAAGTCAATGGATTGCTTCCTTTACTTCCTCAATGGTTGGCAGTAGTCTTAAAGTCTTTGAACATTATAACAATAGCTTTTACTTTTTCCTCGCATTCTGCGTCACACCAAGACTTTCCTTTGGGGGATTTGCAATAGCCTAGCTTGCTATCCGCTGCCTCCTTTACAAGACTTTTTATAGCTGACCAAACTACTGCTGTACGTAGTTATAGCGGAGACCATCGGATTTTTGCCATCGAAATTCGGTCGTTGTAAAATACTACGTCCATTACGTTCTGCACAATTTTATTTTTTTTTTGTAATTGTTTTTTGAAAGTCCAACTGCTTGTACCACTACGATATCCAATTTATGCACTCCCCGACGCTTGATTACCTTCACTTAAAATTTCTAACTAAATCATAAAGCAAGGACAATATTTCTTCGGACCTATTGTTAAAACATTAATTTTCACTATTTCTCTGCTACCTGGCGACAACTTGTAAAAATTTTAGGAAGTAAAATAGAAAATCGCCAAATTCGGCGTAATTACTAATTTCATTTTCTGCTGTTCAGAAAGCGCCTGGTCTGTACAAAATTCATTTATTACATTTATTACATTTATATTTTACATTTGTACATTTGGTAGTAATTGCACAATTTACACAGAGTTGTGACTTACGTCTTACACTTGAATAATGATATATTATGGATCTCAAGAGTTATGATGAAGTGAAATCTTTTACCGAGAGGAAAATGGTTAAGAAAAACCTCTCATTTGCCAAAAAAAATATATATATATATATATATATATTTGTTGATAACAAACAAACAATAATTAAGAAATAATACAATAAAAAAAAAAAGAATAATAATATTTATACGGACATACGAATAAGTAAATAATAACCAAAAAATAAATAACGTGTAATAATCAAATAATACTAAACAATAAATAAGGAAAATAAAAAAAGGAGGTAATAAATAAATAAATATAAAACAATTAAGTATATAAAATATGTGTAATAAATAAAATAAATAATAAATAAAAGGTAAACAAAATAAATAAATAAATAAATAATAATAATAACAAGGGATATGAAATAAGTGTAGAGAAGGTACAATTGCGATTTTAATTAGTGTGATTGGCGACTAAGTTATTAATAAGGATGTTATCTGACATCTCACAACTCATTTTTTATTTGGCATTTAATCTATTTATTCTAGTAGAAACAAAATCGATATTGGCCATATCGTGAAGTCTTTGTGTAGAGAAATGCCATGGAAGTTTAAGCATCATTTTGAGTAGTTTGTTTTGCGCTATCTGCATTCTTTTAATGTGTGTTATTGCACATTTTCCCCAGACTGGACAGCCATAAAACATAAAAGAACAAAAAATTGTTTTAAACATTATCAGTTTTTTTTCCTGACTTAACATTGATTTCCTGTTAATAAGAGGATACATCATTTTAATTGTCTTATTAATTTGCTAATGGTGTCCGAGACATGATTTTTATATGTCAGTTTCTTATCTAATGTAATACCTAGATATTTTACAGTGTCCGACCAGATTGTAATGTCGTTGTTGATTATTAACTGATTGCTTGGTAAGAAACATTGTTGTGTCTTATCAGCATTGACTTTAATTTTCCACCTATTACAATATCCTATTATAGTGTTTAGTCCCGACTGTAGGTTGGTTTCTATAGTAGAACCAACTACATCGGACGTGTAAATACACGTATCATCGGCAAGCATTGCATACTCACAATTAGCGAGCGATGGAAAATCGGACATATACAAATTAAACAGTACAGGTCCAAGGACAGATCTCTGGGGTACTCCTGCCGGGATCGTTCTATCGGAAGAAAATGTGTTATTTATACAGACACTAAACGTCCGTTCTTCTAAGAAGCTTTTAATAATGTTAATTAAAAAACAATGGAAACTCGAATAAATACATTTTATAAAGTAGTCCACCATGCCAGACGGTGTCGAAAGCTTTCTCAATGTCTAGGAAAACTATCCCTGTTGATTTCTTGGAAGTAAAATCTTTTTTTATGTATTGTGTAATTCTGTCGATTTGGTGAATTGTGCTGTAATGCGGTCTAAATCCAAACTGCTGAAGGGGAATGACATCTTTTTCAATTAGCACTTTGCCTATCTTATTTTAAATTATTTTTTCAAAAAGCTTACTTACTGAGCTGAGTAAACTACAATAATTGGCCTGTAACTATTGGAATTATTAGCTGGCTTTCCAGGTTTTAGTATTGGTATGATCTTAGCTTTCTTCCATACTTTTGGGAAATATTGTAGCTTAATGCATGAATTGAATATAAAAAGTAAAAATTTCAAGCCAAGATCGGGTAATTGTTTAATAAAAATGTTTTTGATACCATCAAAACCTGGGGGCTTTCGATTTTTGAGATTTTGTATTAATTTTTTTAGTTCCTCAAAGGTAGTGTACATGCTTTTCTGTAGGCTCACTGGGGTTGACATTAAGTTTGATATAGCGGTCGCCACGACAACTTCCGTATCTCTACTTCCCATTTCATTGGCAACTATGTGGTTTTGCTGAAAAGATGAGGAGAGGATTTCAGCATTCTCAGCGCTAGCTGCTGAAGGGGTTGGGACATCGACAAACGATGGAATAAAACTGCCTTTTTTCTTAATTATCTTTGCAATATTCCAGAAGGGTTTACTGCATTTATCAAGATTTTGGAGCTTTTTGTTCCACGAAATATTGCGAACTTTTTGAATTTCGTCTTTAATGATTTTATTGAGAATGTTGACATTCTCAAGGAAGACATAAAATCTGTATCGTTGCCAGTTTCTTCGGTATACGTTCCTTATTTTAATTAATTGTAATATGTAGTTTGGCAGGACTGCGTTATTATAGAGAGGTTGGGATAATTTAGGTATAGAAGAGTTAATTGCATTATCAATAATGCCTTTGAGTACATGTATATTGCTGTCTACCTGGGCAGCAGTGATGCTATCTAGATTCATTGATGTCTGGTGAGGTCTTAAACTATTGTGAATTTCATGTTTGTATCTACCCCAGCTTGCATGCTGGAGATCCAGGAAGTAGTTACGTTCGTTTGCGTCAGGCCTTTGGAGGATGCTGCAGATAACAGGGAGATGGTCGGAGGAAAGATCATTCACAACCGTTGGTTGGTTGAAAAGCTGTGGAACATTTGTTAAATATATATCTAATGTAGAAGGATTCCACCTCGCATTGTAAGGGATATAAGTTGGCGAAGTGGGATACATAATCTGAAATGGATGACTTGTATTCAGGTCATCTAAAATGTTTAACCAGGAATTCGCTCTTATACAACCCCAGTTCCTATGGCGACAATTTAAATCTCCACCTATTAAGTAGAGATCCGGAAAGGTGATGAACATTCGCAGGTCCTTCTTAAACAAATGTCTGTTGCCGGCTGACGTGGAAGATCCAGGAAAATAAACTGAAAAAATAAATAATTTTCTTCCATTTGAAAAATAAAGTTCGATTCCAATATTCTCTATTAATTTAGTTTTTAGTTTGGGCAGTAAAGAATGTTTCACTGTTTTCTTTATTGAAATTGCAACTCCCCCACCCATTCTATCAACTCTATCCGAACGATAACATTTGTATAGACAATTATAAAAGGACACATCGGGTTTTAAACCAGTTTCGGAGATAAGGCCAATATCGATGTTTTTTCTACTCAGAAACGAAAAAAATTCCATAGCTTTATTACGAATGCCTCTGGCATTCCAACATACAATTTCCAAGTTACCTAACATATTATTTAGCATAAAGATATTTTAAAGCTAATTGTGCAATTACATTGAATTGTTTTACAATTTGAAAGTTGAGATGTCATCTCCATAATGAGTGTTTGAATCTCCTCTAGAGAGAAAAGTTCGTTTTCGGCATTAGAGAAGACAGCCGCAGCAGTAGTATCCGATCGTTGGGTTCGACCTTGGCTGGTGTGTCTGTTGTCTTCTCGGTTCTATTGGTTGAGATTGGTATGGTGTTTGTGTACTGATGTTTTGATTTAGGGTCACCGATCTTGATAGGGCTTTTAATGGTGGGAAGTTCTCAATTGAGTGCAAAAATGAAGGTGGTGGATTAGTTTTCACCATAGCAGTTGATTTGTGGGGAGGGCTTTTTGTTGAGAGCTTTTGCTTCATCTCCAAAAACTTTTGACATATTTTTTAGCTATCATTTTAATGTCAATGCATTTTAGCCCTAAAGAGATGAGTTCTTGCTTTAACATTTCACAAGGAATGGCATCTAATCCAAAAAAGACAAGCTTAAATGACTTTGTGGTCGCAAGATCATGGGTGAAGAACTGGCATTTATTAAATTTTAATGCACTTACAATTTTATGGTAGGACTCGAGATTTTCAGAAACAATCTTGGTTAGAGATTTTTTTTAAATAATAATTGGTAATATTAATCGAAATTAACAGATTATGGATGTGCAGGGACGGGCTAAGAATATCCCTGCAGCGATACCTCTCGCTTGTCGTAAAAGGCGACTAAAACAAAGGTAAACAAAAATCACATCTAGGCAATTTAGAAAAAACCAAGGTGAGCCTAGGGACACATATACCACCATTGAACTGCCCCTCAAGTGTGCAGGCAAATCAGTGGGTTGACGCGACTGGAGATCACAGGTGATCACAAAAAAATTTGGAGCATGCTCGTGTCACAAAAAAAAAATTAAAAAAAGGCCGAAAAACAATTGGTGCAAACAAATGCAAAAACACCAGCATTTGATTGGCCTCAGCGATGAAGTAATCCCAAACCGGGAAGCCTGCCGCTACTTTCTGAGGTCAAACCGGCGGACCCCAAAAGCGGACAAGTAGGAATGCAGTTAAGTGGGAAGGTTATGGTCCTACACTTCTGACTATAACAACGCCGGAAAAAGGAAAGAAGAAGAACAGATTATGGATGTATTCACTGTTTTTCTTTAGCACGTTAATTGGTGGTATGGTACATTTCTTTTCTTTTTTCGCAAGATTCACATTTTCGCGATCAACGTCACAATCACTGTTGTCCGAATCGTCTAAACACTGAAGTGGGCTCCAAAAATTCCTTCTGGATCCCATTTTTAGGTTTTTTGATGAAGACAAACTGTCTTCGTCCGTAGGAGACCGACTTCTTTTAGGAATTTTGGCGGTTTTAAATTGTATTAGAGGAAAATTCTCAACACACGAATACAACACGTCTTTAGCAGATCGATATCTGGCGTTGACTGTACAAAATTCATGCGTTCCATTTTTGTGAATTTCTTTTCATGAATGATCTACCCTAATTAACTTCCACCCAGATATCCGATCGGGAAACTAGTTTAGGTATGGAATATTTTACCCACGGAAGACTTGCCATATTAACTGCAGGGTATGACAATTTTGACGTTTCTCCATTTAATGTCTCTGCTATCTTGACACAAAATATCGACGACCTCACAGACCTTCCTTCCTACTAGTCATGTGGCCAACAGCTTTTCTGCCTGTCTGTAAGCATATATCATATATCTGCAAACTTGCGTGAAGTGAATGTGAATTATAAACATGTTTATCCACCATGAACCGCAATGACGGTTAAACCCAATTCACCAACTACCATTATTATTGTTGCCTACTTTTAGGAGTTCATTATTTTGTTCACTAATTTAAAATATGAGTTTTGGAAATTCGCAAATAAAGGATTGAGGTATGCTTGTTGAGAAGCGGAAGTCCCTCAAAGTATTATAAACATGAAACCAAAATCAGTGTACATTTTAGCCTTCTGTCTTTCCTGTCTGTCCGTCTGGAAAGATTCAGTTAAAAGTTTGCGAAATGAAAAGTACAAGACCTGGGATTGTAGCTTGGTTCCCGGCGAGCTGAGCCCATCTTGTTTAGTAGTCACCCAATATAAAAGTTATTTATGCAAAGCTTTTCTAACTCTTCATATCGAAGATACTGTAATGGCTCCGATTTGTCGAATCAAATCTAAATCCAAAGTTATCCGACTGGAAAATAATAATCTTGTGTTTTGTATTGCCCTAAGTTCGCTCAAATAATTTTAGTTTGTATTGTTGTAGTTTTTTGAGAGTGCGTAGTGCAGTCATCAGCTCTTTCATTTTTTCATGGGGCAGAAATCCATTAGGAATTTAGTCGCCTCAGACGACTGGCATTCCGAGCCGAGGGTATGTCCTACCCCGAATTGATACGTATTCAAATTAATCGCAAAGTTGGTTAAAGTCTTTGAGGTGGGTGAGCCTTTATCATCATAAGGTTTTTATAAACTTGTCAAAATACTTTTTGGCGAATACGAGCCTTTTTTTTTCTTAACTTTGCCATACACTGGACAATAAGACATCAGTAACATCTTGTGGTTTTGATTGATTTTCTTGACAACAGGCCTCTCATTTACCTCCGATAATATACCTATGTATCTATATTTTTTTGGACTCTTACTTTCCTTTTGTTCTGAACTTATGCACAACATCCGTAATTACTATATTGGAATTCCCAACAATTTCACTAGCCTTTCGGTAGGTTGTGCCTTCGCAAACTAACGTCAATATAAGTTTTTACCCTTCTAAAGAAGTTTACGATTTTTTCGTCCTTTTTGTCTTCTTTATTTTATATTCTCAGAAAAATCTTTTATCCTTCTGCTTGCAGCCTTCAACAGAATGACCGAATATACATAGGTACATAATAACGCAACCTATGAGGGTGTAGGGATAATTTTGTGTCTATTTGCGTCCTGTCAAACTGCTCTCAGGGATGAATGCAGCAGTTTGAACCCTGAATAGGACATCTGAATAAAAAGGCTACATATGTATAATATGAGAAACCGGTTATTTTTTAAGTCGTACTAAGGAAATATTAAATAAATTCGGCTGGAGAGTCTTTCGCGAATACTTTCATGAGAACGTGTTTGGTGAGAGGCTGAAACCCGACTAAAAATGTTCCTTTACTAAGATGAACTACGAGAAAAATGTACATATGAGTAATACAATCCCGGATATTTGTCTTCAACTCCTTATTTTCTCGTTGAAACCTTCCCTAAACCAACCACGTCATGAACTTGAGACAATTTTATTCAGTTCGTATTCATGGACTATATGTCGCCTTCTATTATTGCAATAAATCTCTCATACCGCATGCCATTAAGGACGTAAATTATTCGAGAAATACTATCTCGACGTCTCTAAATATGACTGGATGGCCATCAGTTTAGCTGGAAGACGGCACAAATGAATGTGTGTCGGTGCTGAACCCGAATACCCAGTCGTAGGTACTGTGTGTGAGCACATTCGAGGAATTTTAAAATAATCAATACTAAGCAAATCACGAATTTGCGACCTTATATAAGGATAAAAAAGGACAAAAGTTCTGAAAAGGGTTCTTGGTAAAAACAATGAAGGGAATTTCACGGTTTCATTCCTCCTCCAGTCGCTATCACTAACCGCCAACATCCCGCTTCCTTATTCAATATTCAAATTTAGACGTTTATTTCTTATTTCTGTCTCCTTTCAGTGGGTTGCCTTTCCTCCGGTCGTTTATTTGAATTGAAAAAAAAAACAAAAGAAAATAAAAACACCAAACTCGGCTTATAGTCGTTGACCCCATTCTCGCCCTTATTAAATTCCATACATTACCACCCCATTCACAGCCTAACCATTTTTCTTCTTTATTAAACGTTCGCACTGCCTCTGGCAATCTGCCTGCCGCCAGTTGTTAAATAATCACGTTGGCAAGTTCAAAATACCCCCGAAATGTATAGCACTTCCATTCGTAAGATACTCCTCACGGTTTGTTTTCGTGTTCATTTGTTTTAATTACAATTAAACAACGGGCGCCCCCGAGCCGGGGTCCAGGAGCTCATTAAACAGGCAATACTCGGGCTCACATTTATTTATTAAATATTCATTATTATTACATTTCATCGCCATCGGTAGTGGCCATTGCCGACACAACCGTCACAGCACGAACCACGGCGGAGTCGGCAACCGCCTACTCATCGCAACTCATTTGCATAGCAGGCAAATTGCTCAAGAAACGAAAGGATACAAATTACTGCGGAGACATTCGACCAAATTTATGTCATGTTAATCGGCACTAAACCCGTAACGTATGCTGCGAGATGTTATGCCGAAACAGAGGATGAAATATTTGTGTAAACACACAGGAATGTATGTAAACAACATGCGTGTGTGTACAAGGACATCATCCTCACTCTGTACAACTCTGCATGCTACATACCGTCCTGAATGAACACAAATTGCTGCTCTAATAGAAACACATGGCAAGGAATCCTCGTTCCAGATGAGGGGCAGGGGGAGTACTAACAACTGTTCTTTTGTTCGTCAGGATATTGCTTGGGCTCATTTTCAGTTTCTGTTTTCTATTTCGACCAATTTAGATACGTGAAGACGGAAACGATTAGTGACACAAGAGCTTGTTACATACGTACCTGAGTCGGATGACAACGAGGGAGTTCCTATGTCTTTTACGTCAAACAGGCTTAATTGGGACCAGAAGATGAATGGCAATAACTTGTGTTGCAGGCTCTTGTAAATATGCACATTTGTCAAGGCTGGATTTAAGTTAACCCCCGAATATGCCGGCTCTACTTACATATTCCGGTGGAAAAATAACCTCAACACTTGAATACATTTATTTAATCCAGCTTGTTAGCGCCCCTTATCTAGGTTTTATGTTCTCAGAATTAATGACAAGTCTCTTCACAGGTCGGGTGCGTGAGTTGGCCTCTCAATGGAAGAGAACTGTTTATATTGATGTCAATGTGAACGGCGGTAGTGTGAAGTTCTATCCATCTTTCTGGAAGCATACGAATTACGCGTTAGAGTAACTGCACGTCTCTTAAAGGAACCAACGAAAGATCGGAAGTGCTGCTCTACCAGACCATGCATCATCGTTCAAAACTGACCGCGAGCAAGGGTAAACGTGTACAGTTACCATTCTATCAAACTGTTCATTGGGACAAATTAGAAAAGTTGAGCGTTGCCAGAGGTTCGGTCATGCCGCAGCTAATTGCAAAATTCAAGATAAACGTATTAAATGCCATAATAACCACGACCGACATGTCCTTTGGTACGGGTAATATTCTAGATCACAGGAGCTAAGAAATAGATTCAGGCTCGGAAACAAGCTGCTGAAGAAGACGGACATCAAAAGAATTGCTCGCTCTCAACCATTGTGTCACCAAACGTGTCCATTCCCAAACAGCAAGGCTCAAAATGTATCAAAGACTCCTGAAAAGCCTCAGATAATGTACATACATGGATCTAAAGAGGATATTATTGTCCCTCCATGATCCAAGACCATTTTGGTACTGTACAATGGTCACTGTCGTATATGAGGTGAGGTCGCTTTGGAAAGCAATGAAAAATATAAAAAGTCCAACTACGAGTATGCCGATACCACCCATACCCATACAGAATTGTGAACAGAATTACAGATTATTCGCAGAATACCTACCTTTTTCATTAAAGAGCGAGCAAGAAAAATGGACTCCTGTGGAAACAGTCGGAGAAGAAAGCGAAGAAATAAGGCTTATGACCCCAGGTGAAGTGAAAAATCAGATCAAAATTAACATCAATCCGAAAAAATGCTCCCGGCTATGATCTTATAAATGATGAAATATTGAAGCAGTTACCAAGGAAAGCTGTGGTTAAACTAATACATTTCATCAATGCTGTTCTTAGAATGAGATATGTCCCTGACTTATATAAAATGGCTGACGTAATAATGATCTCTAAGCCTAGAATCAATGTTACCAGTTTATCTAAACTGTTCGAAAAAATATTTGTCAAACGACTTAATAGTATTATTGAAAGGAAAACTCTCAATCAAAATTACCAGATTGAATTTGGAAGAAAAAGCATTAGAGAAACAAGTTTGTTCTGCAGTGTTTCTGGATGTAGCGTAGGGCTTTAATAGAGTTGTGCATGACTAAACCACAAACTAAGATGTTATCTTCCAAAACAATACGCTGCAATTTTAAAATCATACTTAAGCGGAAGATGTTTTAAAATAAAGCAGGAAGAGTCGTATTCAGAATTAACGGAAATTAAAGCATGAGTTCCACAAGGCAGTGTGCTGGGTCCGATTCTGTATCATCTGTATATATGTGATTTCCCAGAACTAGAACATTGCACATTGACCACTTTTGCCGATGACACTGCAAACCTTTGGGTGGAAAAAGAAAGTGTAGAATAAACGCAGAAGCCACAATCGGCTATAAATAAAAATTGTAATTTCATTCATTCATTCGTTGCATTTATTTGTGTATAACAGTATGCTACAAGACACAGTGGTCTTTTAATAGCAAGTTGACATTAAGTTATAAAGTTTAGGTTAAATTACAAGAAATAAATTAAAGGCAAAAAAACCTTTTTTAAAAAAGCTTTTATTTTAATGCTCTAAAAAGAAGAAAAAAAAGCTTGTCGCGAGGTTTGCGTAAGTACCTATAAGTATTTAATTAAACTGAAATTTAAAAAAAATTAAACTTAGCAGATTAAGTTACTTAATTAAATAGGTACTAGTCTATTTACACAAGTAAATCGCGCGATAAGCTTTTATGATCATATAAATTGTGTATAATGAGGCTATAAGTTAATAGTTAAAATTTTAAAGGAAAATTTTATTTTCTTCTTTTTAGAGCATTTAAATAAAAGCTTTTTTTAAAAAAAGGTTTTTTTGCTTTTAATTTATTTTTTACTTTTTAGTTATCGCTGGCTAGGTTTCTGAGTCTGTTCATCTCATTCAACGCATCATTGTTGCAAGGTCGTTTGCCGGTTAATTTCGAACAGTCTAGCTCTTCAATAAGGAGACCTTCTAATGATTTTACCCTACTTAAGGCCACGTATGCTTGACCAGCACAGCAAAGAGCTTCGAGCCTAAGTAAACGACGGCGTGGTCGACAGTACTACCCTGCATTTTGTGTACTGTTCAAGCCCAGCATAATACAATTGGCAGAATTCTTCGTTCTGCGGTTCCGTGACTATATTTTGCTGGAAATTGCACAGACTTGGGCTGAATGAGGTGAACACCGTCTTTTCCGAAATCTATACGGACGGATGGTACATCAGTGTCATACATTTGTGCTCTTCGGAAGCAGGGCCATATAATTTCTGTAATATGTCCAATGGCACCATTCACCAGAACTTTGGACACATCTACATTGTAACGCAACATCACCTTGGCCCCAACAAATATTTCTGGCTCCTTAGGTAGCCCTCCTGTCTTGTTTATATTTTATGGTATAATATTATTTAGATCTAAGTTGTCAGTTTTTCGAGTACAATCTACTAGACTATCCTGTGCTATGATTTTGTTAATAGTTTTCGAGAACAGTTTTGTTGTGATTGTATACTTGTTGCTTAGTGGGATAAATTCGCAGGGCTTTTTCAATCGCAAATTCGCCAGTTGGTTCTTTGTTTAGCCGATTCATTAAAATAGGAAAATGCTCTGATTTAGTGATTAGTGACTTGGTTTGGATAACATCTTTTAGTACAAACCTCGCAAATTTTGCTACAAAACGTATTTATAGTTTTAGTAAAAGTTTCTAATAGCGATTTTTCTGTTGTTCGTACTTGAGAGTTATGCTCTCGTAAAGCGCTCAAACGAACCTCTCGCTGTTCAGAAGTTTCCTCTGCTCTAATTTGAGAGCTTTGCATTCTTAAATTGTTCAAACGTATCTCTCGCTGATCTGTAGATTCGTCTGCTCTAACTTGAGATATGTATTCGTGAATTGCTCAAATGAACCTCTCTTTGTTCAACTGATTCGGTTTCTCGTATTTCAGATACATATGTGTTGACCAATTTTTTCAATGCGTGAATCGAGCTCCTCCTGTGATTCCGCTGCTCTTAACCGTTGCATGCGTTGCTTAGCTTTATCAAGTTTTAACTGTCGTTGAGTAGGTGTTTCGCTATTGTCTTGATCACGCCTTTTGTTGAGTCTTTGGCGTTTTGCGTCATAGTCTTCGTTGGCAAATTTTTCTTGCCGTTTTAGTTTCTTTTTCTCCAGCCCTCTCTTTCTTTGTGTTGATGTTTCTGTTTTTCCCATTTTGTTCCCACGAGTACCGAAGAAATATTCGTCGACCCTCCCAGAGCTCCATTTAGAAGGGTAAGAGCTAATATACAACAGGGTTCGCCCAGGTGCCCTGAGGTGGTACGTTCACGACATCATATTACACCCCGATGCCACTCAGTCCTCGGCATAGCCTCACCTTGACTTGGGTGTTTGGAAGAATGCGCCACTTATTTCAGCTTGGAGCTTACTTGTGCCTGACGAAACGCAGTTCCGGGTTTGATTTTGGAGTTGTCCTTCTCCTAGACAGGTTGCAGACCAATGCTGATGACGCCCATCTCGCCAAATCACACAAGTCAAAGTTAATCAACCGATGTTACAGGCTCAAAAAATTCTACCTCAAGAATAATCGAGGTCTCTACACCAAATTTCAGGTGGATTAGAGCAACGGAGCTTATAATCACCATCTTTTTTTTAACCTGCATTTTTATTCTCAGCGAACCCTTTCATTGAATACCCTACTATAGGAAAGCATAAAAAACTTCAAAAGTCCGCCATATTGGATTAAGAGTGATGTCAGAATATTTTTCTAATTATTCTCGGCAAGCCCTTTCATTTGATACCCATATTGCAGAAGTGCATAAAAAATAACTATTCCGCCATCTTGGATGGTCCGCCATATTAGATATTAGATATATTGGACAGCTATGTTACCATGGAGGAATCACACAAGATTTGACTTTATAGGCTAGAACTGAATCGCGCCAACTGTTTAACTCAAAATACAGTCAAGAAAGTAGCTCTGAAGCCGAGAAACGGCATGACCAGAAGCACTACCGTGAAATTACGTACAATTTTCAAATTTCTTGTACTTGCTAACTTTGCGACCTCGGGCAACTATGTTACCATGGAGGAATCACACAAGATTTGACTTTATAGGCTAGAACTGAAGTCGCGCCAACTGTTTAACTCAAAATACAGTCAAGAAAGTAGCTCTGAAGCCGAGAAGCGGGATCGACCATAAGCACTACCGTGAAATTACGTACAATTTTCAAATTTCTTGTACTTGCTAACTTTGCGGCCTCGGGCAGCTATGTTACCATGGAGGAACCACATAAGATTTGACTTTATAGGCTAGAACTGAAGTCGCGCCCACTGCTTAACTCAAAATACAGTCAAGAAAGTAGCTCTGAAGCCGAGAAACGGCATCGACCATAAGCACTACCGTGAAATTACGTACAATTTTCAAATTTCTTGTACTTGCTAACTTTGCGACCTCGGGCAGCTATGTTACCATGGAGGAATCACACAAGATTTGACTTTATAGGCTAGAACTGAAGTCGCGCCAACTGTTTAACTCAAAATACAGTCAAGAAAGTAGCTCTGAAGCCGAGAAGCGGGATCGATCATAAGCACTAATGTGAAATTACGTACAATTTTCAAATTTCTTGTACTTGCTAAATTTGCGACCTCGGGCAGCTATGTTACCATGGAGGAATCACACAAGATTTGACTTTATAGGCTAGAACTGAAGTCGCGCTAACTGTTTAACTCAAAATACAGTCAAGAAAGTAGCTCTGAAGCCGAGAAGCGGGATCGACCATAAGCACTACCGTGAAATTACGTACAATTTTCAAATTTCTTGTACTTGCTAACTTTGCGGCCTCGGGCAGCTATGTTACCATGGAGGAACCACACAAGATTTGACTTTATAGGCTAGAACTGAAGTCGCGCCAACTGCTTAACACAAAATACAGTCAAGAAAGTAGCTCTGAAGCCGAGAAACGGCATCGACCATCAGCACTACCGTGAAATTACGTACAATTTTCAAATTTCTTGTACTTGCTAACTTTGCGACCTCGGGCAGCTATGTTACCATGGAGGAATCACACAAGATTTGACTTTATAGGCTAGAACTGAAGTCGCGCCAACTGTTTAACTCAAAATACAGTCAAGAAAGTAGCTCTGAAGCCGAGAAGCGGGATCGATCATAAGCACTAATGTGAAATTACGTACAATTTTCAAATTTCTTGTACTTGCTAACTTTGCGACCTCGGGCAGCTATGTTACCATGGAGGAATCACATAAGGTTTGACTTTATAGGCTAGATCTGAAGTCACGCCAGCTGTTTAACTCAAAATACAGTCAAGAAAATAAATCTGAAGCCGAGAAACGGCATCGACCATAAGCACTACCGTGAAATTACGTACAATTTTCAAATTTCTTGTACTTGCTAACTTTGCGACCTCGGGCAGCTATGTTACCATGGAGGAATCACACAAGATTTGACTTTATAGGCTAGAACTGAAGTCGCGCCAACTGTTTAACTCAAAATACAGTCAAGAAAGTAGCTCTGAAGCCGAGAAGCGGGATCGACCATAAGCACTACCGTGAAATTACGTACAATTTTCAAATTTCTAGTACTTGCTAACTTTGCGACCTCGGGCAGCTATGTTACCATGGAGGAATCACACAAGATTTGACTTTATAGGCTAGAATTGAAGTCGCGCCAACTGTTTAACTCAAAATACAGTCAAGAAAGTAGCTCTGAAGCCGAGAAGCGGGATCGACCATAAGCACTACCGTGAAATTACGTACAATTTTCAAATTTCTTGTACTTGCTAAATTTGCGGCCTCGGGCAGCTATGTTACCATGGAGGAATCACACAAGATTTGACTTTATAGGCTAGAACTGAAGTCACGCCAACTGCTTAACTCAAAATACAGTCAAGAAAGTAGTTCTGAAGCCGAGAAACGGCATCGACCATCAGCACTACCGTGAAATTACGTACAATTTTCAAATTTCTTGTACTTGCTAACTTTGCGACCTCGGGCAGCTATGTTACCATGGAGGAATCACACAAGATTTGACTTTATAGGCTAGAACTGAAGTCGCGCCAACTGCTTAACTCAAAATACAGTCAAGAAAGTAGTTCTGAAGCCGAGAAACGGCATCGACCATCAGCACTACCGTGAAATTACGTACAATTTTCAAATTTCTTGTACTTGCTAATTTTGCGACCTCGGGCAGCTATGTTACCATGGAGGAATCACACAAGATTTGACTTTATAGGCTAGAACTGAAGTCGCGCCAACTGCTTAACTCAAAATACGGTCCAGAAAGTAGCTCTGAAGCCGAGAAACGGCATCGACCATAAGCACTACCGTGAAATTACGTACAATTTTCAAATTTCTTGTACTTGCTAACTTTGCGACCTCGGGCAGCTATGTTACCATGGAGGAATCACACAAGATTTGACTTTATAGGCTAGAACTGAAGTCGCGCCAACTGCTTAACTCAAAATACAGTCAAGAAAGTAGTTCTGAAGCCGAGAAACGGCATCGACCATCAGCACTACCGTGAAATTACGTACAATTTTCAAATTTCTTGTACTTGCTAATTTTGCGACCTCGGGCAGCTATGTTACCATGCAGGAATCACACAAGATTTGACTTTATAGGCTAGAACTGAAGTCGCGCCAACTGCTTAACTCAAAATACGGTCCAGAAAGTAGCTCTGAAGCCGAGAAACGGCATCGACCATAAGCACTACCGTGAAATTACGTACAATTTTCAAATTTCTTGTACTTGCTAACTTTGCGACCTCGGGCAGCTATGTTACCATGGAGGAATCACACAAGATTTGACTTTATAGGCTAGAACTGAAGTCACGCCAACTGCTTAACTCAAAATACAGTCAAGAAAGTAGTTCTGAAGCCGAGAAACGGCATCGACCATCAGCACTACCGTGAAATTACGTACAATTTTCAAATTTCTTGTACTTGCTAACTTTGCGACCTCGGGCAGCTATGTTACCATGGAGGAATCACACAAGATTTGACTTTATAGGCTAGAACTGAAGTCGCGCCAACTGCTTAACTCAAAATACAGTCAAGAAAGTAGTTCTGAAGCCGAGAAACGGCATCGACCATCAGCACTACCGTGAAATTACGTACAATTTTCAAATTTCTTGTACTTGCTAATTTTGCGACCTCGGGCAGCTATGTTACCATGGAGGAATCACACAAGATTTGACTTTATAGGCTAGAACTGAAGTCGCGCCAACTGCTTAACTCAAAATACGGTCCAGAAAGTAGCTCTGAAGCCGAGAAACGGCATCGACCATAAGCACTACCGTGAAATTACGTACAATTTTCAAATTTCTTGTACTTGCTAACTTTGCGACCTCGGGCAGCTATGTTACCATGGAGGAATCACACAAGATTTGACTTTATAGGCTAGATCTGTTTAACTCAAAATACAGTCAAGAAAGTAGCTCTGAAGCCGAGAAACGGCATCGATCATAAGCACTACCGTGAAATTACGTAGAATTTTCAAATTTCTTGTACTTGCTAACTTTGCGACCTCGGGCAGCTATGTTACCATGGAGGAATCACACAAGATTTGACTTTATAGGCTAGAACTGAAGTCGCGCCAACTGCTTAACTCAAAATACAGTCAAGAAAGTAGTTCTGAAGCCGAGAAACGGCATCGACCATCAGCACTACCGTGAAATTACGTACAATTTTCAAATTTCTTGTACTTGCTAATTTTGCGACCTCGGGCAGCTATGTTACCATGGAGGAATCACACAAGATTTGACTTTATAGGCTAGAACTGAAGTCGCGCCAACTGCTTAACTCAAAATACGGTCCAGAAAGTAGCTCTGAAGCCGAGAAACGGCATCGACCATAAGCACTACCGTGAAATTACGTACAATTTTCAAATTTCTTGTACTTGCTAACTTTGCGACCTCGGGCAGCTATGTTACCATGGAGGAATCACACAAGATTTGACTTTATAGGCTAGAACTGAAGTCACGCCAACTGCTTAACTCAAAATACAGTCAAGAAAGTAGTTCTGAAGCCGAGAAACGGCATCGACCATCAGCACTACCGTGAAATTACGTACAATTTTCAAATTTCTTGTACTTGCTAATTTTGCGACCTCGGGCAGCTATGTTACCATGGAGGAATCACACAAGATTTGACTTTATAGGCTAGAACTGAAGTCGCGCCAACTGCTTAACTCAAAATACAGTCAAGAAAGTAGTTCTGAAGCCGAGAAACGGCATCGACCATCAGCACTACCGTGAAATTACGTACAATTTTCAAATTTCTTGTACTTGCTAATTTTGCGACCTCGGGCAGCTATGTTACCATGGAGGAATCACACAAGATTTGACTTTATAGGCTAGAACTGAAGTCGCGCCAACTGTTTAACTCAAAATACAGTCAAGAAAGTAGCTCTGAAGCCGAGAAGCGGGATCGATCATAAGCACTAATGTGAAATTACGTACAATTTTCAAATTTCTGGTACTTGCTAACTTTGCGACCTCGGGCAGCTATGTTACCATGGAGGAATCACATAAGATTTGACTTTATAGGCTAGATCTGAAGTCGCGCCAACTGTTTAACTCAAAATACAGTCAAGAAAGTAGCTCTGAAGGGGAGAAACGGCATCGACCATAAGCACTACCGTGAAATTACGTACAATTTTCAAATTTCTTGTACTTGCTAACTTTGCGACCTCGGGCAGCTATGTTACCATGGAGGAATCACACAAGATTTGACTTTATAGGCTAGAACTGAAGTCGCGCCAACTGTTTAACTCAAAATACAGTCAAGAAAGTAGCTCTGAAGCCGAGAAGCGGGATCGATCATAAGCACTAATGTGAAATTACGTACAATTTTAAAATTTCTTGTACATGCTAACTTTGCGACCTCGGGCAGCTATGTTACCATGGAGGAATCACACAAGATTTGACTTTATAGGCTAGAACTGAAGTCGCGCCAACTGTTTAACTCAAAATACAGTCAAGAAAGTAGCTCTGAAGTCGAGAAGCGGGATCGACCATAAGCACTACCGTGAAATTACGTACAATTTTCAAATTTCTTGTACTTGCTAACTTTGCGACCTCGGGCAGCTATGTTACCATGGAGGAACCACACAAGATTTGACTTTATAGGCTAGAACTGAAGTCGCGCCAACTGCTTAACTCAAAATACAGTCAAGAAAGTAGCTCTGAAGCCGAGAAGCGGGATCGACCATAAGCACTACCGTGAAATTACGTACAATTTTCAAATTTCTTGTACTTGCTAACTTTGCGGCCTCGGGCAGCTATGTTACCATGGAGGAACCACACAAGATTTGACTTTATAGGCTAGAACTGAAGTCGTGCCAACTGCTTAACTCAAAATACAGTCAAGAAAGTAGGTCTGAAGCCGAGAAACGGCATCGACCATCAGCACTACCGTGAAATTACGTACAATTTTCAAATTTCTTGTACTTGCTAACTTTGCGACCTCGGGCAGCTATGTTACCATGGAGGAATCACACAAGATTTGACTTTATAGGCTAGAACTGAAGTCGCGCCAACTGTTTAACTCAAAATACAGTCAAGAAAGTAGCTCTGAAGCCGAGAAGCGGGATCGATCATAAACACTAATGTGAAAGTACGTACAATTTTCAAATTTCTTGTACTTGCTAACTTTGCGACCTCGGGCAGCTATGTTACCATGGAGGAATCACACAAGATTTGACTTTATAGGCTAGAACTGAAGTCGCTCCAACTGCTTAACTCAAAATACAGTCAAGAAAGTAGCTCTGAAGCCGAGAAGCGGGATCGACCATAAGCACTACCGTGAAATTACGTACAATTTACAAATTTCTTGTACTTGCTAACTTTGCGACCTCGGGCAGCTATGTTACCATGGAGGAATCACACAAGATTTGACTTTATAGGCTAGAACTGAAGCCGCGCCAACTGTTTAACTCAAAATACAGTCAAGAAAGTAGCTCTGAAGCCGAGAAGCGGGATCGATCATAAACACTAATGTGAAATTACGTACAATTTTCAAATTTCTTGTACTTGCTAAATTTGCGACCTCGGGCAGCTATGTTACCATGGAGGAATCACACAAGATTTGACTTTATAGGCTAGAACTGAAGTCGCGCCAACTGTTTAACTCAAAATACAGTCAAGAAAGTAGCTCTGAAGCCGAGAAGCGGAATCGACCATAAGGACTACCGTGAAATTACGTACAATTTTCAAATTTCTTGTACTTGCTAACTTTGCGGCCTCGGGCAGCTATGTTACCATGGAGGAACCACACAAGATTTGACTTTATAGGCTAGAACTGAAGTCGCGCCAACTGCTTAACTCAAAATACAGTCAAGAAAGTAGCTCTGAAGCCGAGAAACGGCATGACCAGAAGCACTACCGTGAAATTACGTACAATTTTCAAATTTCTTGTACTTGCTAACTTTGCGACCTCGGGCAGCTATGTTACCATGGAGGAATCACACAAGATTTGACTTTATAGGCTAGAACTGAAGTCGCGCCAACTGTTTAACTCAAAATACAGTCAAGAAAGTAGCTCTGAAGCCGAGAAGCGGGATCGATCATAAGCACTAATGTGAAATTACGTACAATTTTCAAATTTCTGGTACTTGCTAACTTTGCGACCTCGGGCAGCTATGTTACCATGGAGGAATCACATAAGATTTGACTTTATAGGCTAGATCTGAAGTCGCGCCAACTGTTTAACTCAAAATACAGTCAAGAAAGTAGCTCTGAAGGGGAGAAACGGCATCGACCATAAGCACTACCGTAAAATTACGTACAATTTTCAAATTTCTTGTACTTGCTAACTTTGCGACCTCGGGCAGCTATGTTACCATGGAGGAATCACACAAGATTTGACTTTATAGGCTAGAACTGAAGTCGCGCCAACTGTTTAACTCAAAATACAGTCAAGAAAGTAGCTCTGAAGCCGAGAAGCGGGATCGATCATAAGCACTAATGTGAAATTACGTACAATTTTCAAATTTCTTGTACTTGCTAACTTTGCGACCTCGGGCAGCTATGTTACCATGGAGGAATCACACAAGATTTGACTTTATAGGCTAGAACTGAAGTCGCTCCAACTGCTTAACTCAAAATACGGTCAAGAAAGTAGTTCTGAAGCCGAGAAACGGCATCGACCATCAGCACTACCGTGAAATTACGTACAATTTTCAAATTTCTTGTACTTGCTAACTTTGCGACCTCGGGCAGCTATGTTACCATGGAGGAATCACACAAGATTTGACTTTATAGGCTAGATCTGTTTAACTCAAAATACAGTCAAGAAAGTAGCTCTGAAGCCGAGAAGCGGAATCGACCATAAGGACTACCGTGAAATTTCGTACAATTTTCAAATTTCTTGTACTTGCTAACTTTGCGACCTCGGGCAGCTATGTTACCATGGAGGAATCACACAAGATTTGACTTTATAGGCTAGAACTGAAATCGCTCCAACTGCTTAACTCAAAATACGGTCCAGAAAGTAGCTCTGAAGCCGAGAAACGGCATCGACCATAAGCACTACCGTGAAATTACGTACAATTTTCAAATTTCTTGTACTTGCTAACTTTGCGACCTCGGGCAGCTATGTTACCATGGAGGAATCACACAAGATTTGACTTTATAGGCTAGAACTGAAGTCGCGCCAACTGTTTAACTCAAAATACAGTCAAGAAAGTAGCTCTGAAGCCGAGAAGCGGGATCGATCATAAGCACTAATGTGAAATTACGTACAATTTTAAAATTTCTTGTACATGCTAACTTTGCGACCTCGGGCAGCTATGTTACCATGGAGGAATCACACAAGATTTGACTTTATAGGCTAGAACTGAAGTCGCGCCAACTGTTTAACTCAAAATACAGTCAAGAAAGTAGCTCTGAAGTCGAGAAGCGGGATCGACCATAAGCACTACCGTGAAATTACGTACAATTTTCAAATTTCTTGTACTTGCTAACTTTGCGACCTCGGGCAGCTATGTTACCATGGAGGAACCACACAAGATTTGACTTTATAGGCTAGAACTGAAGTCGCGCCAACTGCTTAACTCAAAATACAGTCAAGAAAGTAGCTCTGAAGCCGAGAAGCGGGATCGATCATAAACACTAATGTGAAAGTACGTACAATTTTCAAATTTCTTGTACTTGCTAACTTTGCGACCTCGGGCAGCTATGTTACCATGGAGGAATCACACAAGATTTGACTTTATAGGCTAGAACTGAAGTCGCTCCAACTGCTTAACTCAAAATACAGTCAAGAAAGTAGCTCTGAAGCCGAGAAGCGGGATCGACCATAAGCACTACCGTGAAATTACGTACAATTTACAAATTTCTTGTACTTGCTAACTTTGCGACCTCGGGCAGCTATGTTACCATGGAGGAATCACACAAGATTTGACTTTATAGGCTAGAACTGAAGCCGCGCCAACTGTTTAACTCAAAATACAGTCAAGAAAGTAGCTCTGAAGCCGAGAAGCGGGATCGATCATAAACACTAATGTGAAATTACGTACAATTTTCAAATTTCTTGTACTTGCTAAATTTGCGACCTCGGGCAGCTATGTTACCATGGAGGAATCACACAAGATTTGACTTTATAGGCTAGAACTGAAGTCGCGCCAACTGTTTAACTCAAAATACAGTCAAGAAAGTAGCTCTGAAGCCGAGAAGCGGAATCGACCATAAGGACTACCGTGAAATTACGTACAATTTTCAAATTTCTTGTACTTGCTAACTTTGCGGCCTCGGGCAGCTATGTTACCATGGAGGAACCACACAAGATTTGACTTTATAGGCTAGAACTGAAGTCGCGCCAACTGCTTAACTCAAAATACAGTCAAGAAAGTAGCTCTGAAGCCGAGAAACGGCATGACCAGAAGCACTACCGTGAAATTACGTACAATTTTCAAATTTCTTGTACTTGCTAACTTTGCGACCTCGGGCAGCTATGTTACCATGGAGGAATCACACAAGATTTGACTTTATAGGCTAGAACTGAAGTCGCGCCAACTGTTTAACTCAAAATACAGTCAAGAAAGTAGCTCTGAAGCCGAGAAGCGGGATCGATCATAAGCACTAATGTGAAATTACGTACAATTTTCAAATTTCTGGTACTTGCTAACTTTGCGACCTCGGGCAGCTATGTTACCATGGAGGAATCACATAAGATTTGACTTTATAGGCTAGATCTGAAGTCGCGCCAACTGTTTAACTCAAAATACAGTCAAGAAAGTAGCTCTGAAGGGGAGAAACGGCATCGACCATAAGCACTACCGTAAAATTACGTACAATTTTCAAATTTCTTGTACTTGCTAACTTTGCGACCTCGGGCAGCTATGTTACCATGGAGGAATCACACAAGATTTGACTTTATAGGCTAGAACTGAAGTCGCGCCAACTGTTTAACTCAAAATACAGTCAAGAAAGTAGCTCTGAAGCCGAGAAGCGGGATCGATCATAAGCACTAATGTGAAATTACGTACAATTTTCAAATTTCTTGTACTTGCTAACTTTGCGACCTCGGGCAGCTATGTTACCATGGAGGAATCACACAAGATTTGACTTTATAGGCTAGAACTGAAGTCGCTCCAACTGCTTAACTCAAAATACGGTCAAGAAAGTAGTTCTGAAGCCGAGAAACGGCATCGACCATCAGCACTACCGTGAAATTACGTACAATTTTCAAATTTCTTGTACTTGCTAACTTTGCGACCTCGGGCAGCTATGTTACCATGGAGGAATCACACAAGATTTGACTTTATAGGCTAGATCTGTTTAACTCAAAATACAGTCAAGAAAGTAGCTCTGAAGCCGAGAAGCGGAATCGACCATAAGGACTACCGTGAAATTTCGTACAATTTTCAAATTTCTTGTACTTGCTAACTTTGCGACCTCGGGCAGCTATGTTACCATGGAGGAATCACACAAGATTTGACTTTATAGGCTAGAACTGAAATCGCTCCAACTGCTTAACTCAAAATACGGTCCAGAAAGTAGCTCTGAAGCCGAGAAACGGCATCGACCATCAGCACTACCGTGAAATTACGTACAATTTTCAAATTTCTTGTACTTGCTAACTTTGCGGCCTCGGGCAGCTATGTTACCATGGAGGAACCACACAAGATTTGACTTTATAGGCTAGAACTGAAGTCGCGCCAACTGCTTAACTCAAAATACAGTCAAGAAAGTAGCTCTGAAGCCGAGAAACGGCATGACCAGAAGCACTACCGTGAAATTACGTACAATTTTCAAATTTCTTGTACTTGCTAACTTTGCGGCCTCGGGCAGCTATGTTACCATGGAGGAACCACACAAGATTTGACTTTATAGGCTAGAACTGAAGTCGTGCCAACTGCTTAACTCAAAATACAGTCAAGAAAGTAGGTCTGAAGCCGAGAAACGGCATCGACCATCAGCACTACCGTGAAATTACGTACAATTTTCAAATTTCTTGTACTTGCTAACTTTGCGACCTCGGGCAGCTATGTTACCATGGAGGAATCACACAAGATTTGACTTTATAGGCTAGAACTGAAGTCGCGCCAACTGTTTAACTCAAAATACAGTCAAGAAAGTAGCTCTGAAGCCGAGAAGCGGGATCGATCATAAACACTAATGTGAAAGTACGTACAATTTTCAAATTTCTTGTACTTGCTAACTTTGCGACCTCGGGCAGCTATGTTACCATGGAGGAATCACACAAGATTTGACTTTATAGGCTAGAACTGAAGTCGCGCCAACTGTTTAACTCAAAATACAGTCAAGAAAGTAGCTCTGAAGCCGAGAAGCGGAATCGACCATAAGGACTACCGTGAAATTTCGTACAATTTTCAAATTTCTTGTACTTGCTAACTTTGCGACCTCGGGCAGCTATGTTACCATGGAGGAATCACACAAGATTTGACTTTATAGGCTAGAACTGAAGTCGCGCCAACTGTTTAACTCAAAATACAGTCAAGAAAGTAGCTCTGAAGCCGAGAAGCGGGATCGATCATAAACACTAATGTGAAAGTACGTACAATTTTCAAATTTCTTGTACTTGCTAACTTTGCGACCTCGGGCAGCTATGTTACCATGGAGGAATCACACAAGATTTGACTTTATAGGCTAGAACTGAAGTCGCGCCAACTGTTTAACTCAAAATACAGTCAAGAAAGTAGCTCTGAAGCCGAGAAGCGGGATCGATCATAAGCACTAATGTGAAATTACGTACAATTTTAAAATTTCTTGTACATGCTAACTTTGCGACCTCGGGCAGCTATGTTACCATGGAGGAATCACACAAGATTTGACTTTATAGGCTAGAACTGAAGTCGCGCCAACTGTTTAACTCAAAATACAGTCAAGAAAGTAGCTCTGAAGTCGAGAAGCGGGATCGACCATAAGCACTACCGTGAAATTACGTACAATTTTCAAATTTCTTGTACTTGCTAACTTTGCGACCTCGGGCAGCTATGTTACCATGGAGGAACCACACAAGATTTGACTTTATAGGCTAGAACTGAAGTCGCGCCAACTGCTTAACTCAAAATACAGTCAAGAAAGTAGCTCTGAAGCCGAGAAGCGGGATCGACCATAAGCACTACCGTGAAATTACGTACAATTTTCAAATTTCTTGTACTTGCTAACTTTGCGGCCTCGGGCAGCTATGTTACCATGGAGGAACCACACAAGATTTGACTTTATAGGCTAGAACTGAAGTCGTGCCAACTGCTTAACTCAAAATACAGTCAAGAAAGTAGGTCTGAAGCCGAGAAACGGCATCGACCATCAGCACTACCGTGAAATTACGTACAATTTTCAAATTTCTTGTACTTGCTAACTTTGCGACCTCGGGCAGCTATGTTACCATGGAGGAATCACACAAGATTTGACTTTATAGGCTAGAACTGAAGTCGCGCCAACTGTTTAACTCAAAATACAGTCAAGAAAGTAGCTCTGAAGCCGAGAAGCGGGATCGATCATAAACACTAATGTGAAAGTACGTACAATTTTCAAATTTCTTGTACTTGCTAACTTTGCGACCTCGGGCAGCTATGTTACCATGGAGGAATCACACAAGATTTGACTTTATAGGCTAGAACTGAAGTCGCTCCAACTGCTTAACTCAAAATACAGTCAAGAAAGTAGCTCTGAAGCCGAGAAGCGGGATCGACCATAAGCACTACCGTGAAATTACGTACAATTTACAAATTTCTTGTACTTGCTAACTTTGCGACCTCGGGCAGCTATGTTACCATGGAGGAATCACACAAGATTTGACTTTATAGGCTAGAACTGAAGCCGCGCCAACTGTTTAACTCAAAATACAGTCAAGAAAGTAGCTCTGAAGCCGAGAAGCGGGATCGATCATAAACACTAATGTGAAATTACGTACAATTTTCAAATTTCTTGTACTTGCTAAATTTGCGACCTCGGGCAGCTATGTTACCATGGAGGAATCACACAAGATTTGACTTTATAGGCTAGAACTGAAGTCGCGCCAACTGTTTAACTCAAAATACAGTCAAGAAAGTAGCTCTGAAGCCGAGAAGCGGAATCGACCATAAGGACTACCGTGAAATTACGTACAATTTTCAAATTTCTTGTACTTGCTAACTTTGCGGCCTCGGGCAGCTATGTTACCATGGAGGAACCACACAAGATTTGACTTTATAGGCTAGAACTGAAGTCGCGCCAACTGCTTAACTCAAAATACAGTCAAGAAAGTAGCTCTGAAGCCGAGAAACGGCATGACCAGAAGCACTACCGTGAAATTACGTACAATTTTCAAATTTCTTGTACTTGCTAACTTTGCGACCTCGGGCAGCTATGTTACCATGGAGGAATCACACAAGATTTGACTTTATAGGCTAGAACTGAAGTCGCGCCAACTGTTTAACTCAAAATACAGTCAAGAAAGTAGCTCTGAAGCCGAGAAGCGGGATCGATCATAAGCACTAATGTGAAATTACGTACAATTTTCAAATTTCTGGTACTTGCTAACTTTGCGACCTCGGGCAGCTATGTTACCATGGAGGAATCACATAAGATTTGACTTTATAGGCTAGATCTGAAGTCGCGCCAACTGTTTAACTCAAAATACAGTCAAGAAAGTAGCTCTGAAGGGGAGAAACGGCATCGACCATAAGCACTACCGTAAAATTACGTACAATTTTCAAATTTCTTGTACTTGCTAACTTTGCGACCTCGGGCAGCTATGTTACCATGGAGGAATCACACAAGATTTGACTTTATAGGCTAGAACTGAAGTCGCGCCAACTGTTTAACTCAAAATACAGTCAAGAAAGTAGCTCTGAAGCCGAGAAGCGGGATCGATCATAAGCACTAATGTGAAATTACGTACAATTTTCAAATTTCTTGTACTTGCTAACTTTGCGACCTCGGGCAGCTATGTTACCATGGAGGAATCACACAAGATTTGACTTTATAGGCTAGAACTGAAGTCGCTCCAACTGCTTAACTCAAAATACGGTCAAGAAAGTAGTTCTGAAGCCGAGAAACGGCATCGACCATCAGCACTACCGTGAAATTACGTACAATTTTCAAATTTCTTGTACTTGCTAACTTTGCGACCTCGGGCAGCTATGTTACCATGGAGGAATCACACAAGATTTGACTTTATAGGCTAGATCTGTTTAACTCAAAATACAGTCAAGAAAGTAGCTCTGAAGCCGAGAAGCGGAATCGACCATAAGGACTACCGTGAAATTTCGTACAATTTTCAAATTTCTTGTACTTGCTAACTTTGCGACCTCGGGCAGCTATGTTACCATGGAGGAATCACACAAGATTTGACTTTATAGGCTAGAACTGAAATCGCTCCAACTGCTTAACTCAAAATACGGTCCAGAAAGTAGCTCTGAAGCCGAGAAACGGCATCGACCATAAGCACTACCGTGAAATTACGTACAATTTTCAAATTTCTTGTACTTGCTAACTTTGCGACCTCGGGCAGCTATGTTACCATGGAGGAATCACACAAGATTTGACTTTATAGGCTAGAACTGAAGTCGCGCCAACTGCTTAACTCAAAATACAGTCAAGAAAGTAGCTCTGAAGTCGAGAAGCGGGATCGATCATAAGCACTACCGTGAAATTACGTAGAATTTTCAAATTTCTTGTACTTGCTAACTTTGCGATCTCGGGCAGCTATGTTACCATGGAGGAATCACACAAGGTTTGACTTTATAGGCTAGAACTGAAGTCGCGCCAACTGTTTAACTCAAAATACAGTCAAGAAAGTAGTTCTGAAGCCGAGAAACGGCATCGACCATCAGCACTACCGTGAAATTACGTACAATTTTCAAATTTCTTGTACTTGCTAATTTTGCGACCTCGGGCAGCTATGTTACCATGGAGGAATCACACAAGATTTGACTTTATAGGCTAGAACTGAAGTCGCGCCAACTGTTTAACTCAAAATACAGTCAAGAAAGTAGCTCTGAAGCCGAGAAGCGGGATCGATCATAAACACTAATGTGAAATTACGTACAATTTTCAAATTTCTTGTACTTGCTAACTTTGCGACCTCGGGCAGCTATGTTACCATGGAGGAACCACACAAGATTTGACTTTATAGGCTAGAACTGAAATCGCTCCAACTGCTTAACTCAAAATACGGTCCAGAAAGTAGCTCTGAAGCCGAGAAACGGCATCGACCATAAGCACTACCGTGAAATTACGTACAATTTTCAAATTTCTTGTACTTGCTAACTTTGCGACCTCGGGCAGCTATGTTACCATGGAGGAATCACACAAGATTTGACTTTATAGGCTAGAACTGAAGTCACGCCAACTGCTTAACTCAAAATACAGTCAAGAAAGTAGTTCTGAAGCCGAGAAACGGCATCGACCATCAGCACTACCGTGAAATTACGTACAATTTTCAAATTTCTTGTACTTGCTAACTTTGCGACCTCGGGCAGCTATGTTACCATGGAGGAATCACACAAGATTTGACTTTATAGGCTAGATCTGTTTAACTCAAAATACAGTCAAGAAAGTAGCTCTGAAGCCGAGAAGCGGAATCGACCATAAGGACTACCGTGAAATTTCGTACAATTTTCAAATTTCTTGTACTTGCTAACTTTGCGACCTCGGGCAGCTATGTTACCATGGAGGAATCACACAAGATTTGACTTTATAGGCTAGAACTGAAATCGCTCCAACTGCTTAACTCAAAATACGGTCCAGAAAGTAGCTCTGAAGCCGAGAAACGGCATCGACCATAAGCACTACCGTGAAATTACGTACAATTTTCAAATTTCTTGTACTTGCTAACTTTGCGACCTCGGGCAGCTATGTTACCATGGAGGAATCACACAAGATTTGACTTTATAGGCTAGAACTGAAGTCGCGCCAACTGCTTAACTCAAAATACAGTCAAGAAAGTAGTTCTGAAGCCGAGAAACGGCATCGACCATCAGCACTACCGTGAAATTACGTACAATTTTCAAATTTCTTGTACTTGCTAACTTTGCGACCTCGGGCAGCTATGTTACCATGGAGGAATCACACAAGATTTGACTTTATAGGCTAGAACTGAAGTCGCGCCAACTGTTTAACTCAAAATACAGTCAAGAAAGTAGCTCTGAAGCCGAGAAGCGGGATCGATCATAAACACTAATGTGAAATTACGTACAATTTTCAAATTTCTTGTACTTGCTAACTTTGCGACCTCGGGCAGCTATGTTACCATGGAGGAACCACACAAGATTTGACTTTATAGGCTAGAACTGAAATCGCTCCAACTGCTTAACTCAAAATACGGTCCAGAAAGTAGCTCTGAAGCCGAGAAACGGCATCGACCATAAGCACTACCGTGAAATTACGTACAATTTTCAAATTTCTTGTACTTGCTAACTTTGCGACCTCGGGCAGCTATGTTACCATGGAGGAATCACACAAGATTTGACTTTATAGGCTAGAACTGAAGTCACGCCAACTGCTTAACTCAAAATACAGTCAAGAAAGTAGTTCTGAAGCCGAGAAACGGCATCGACCATCAGCACTACCGTGAAATTACGTACAATTTTCAAATTTCTTGTACTTGCTAACTTTGCGACCTCGGGCAGCTATGTTACCATGGAGGAATCACACAAGATTTGACTTTATAGGCTAGATCTGTTTAACTCAAAATACAGTCAAGAAAGTAGCTCTGAAGCCGAGAAGCGGAATCGACCATAAGGACTACCGTGAAATTTCGTACAATTTTCAAATTTCTTGTACTTGCTAACTTTGCGACCTCGGGCAGCTATGTTACCATGGAGGAATCACACAAGATTTGACTTTATAGGCTAGAACTGAAATCGCTCCAACTGCTTAACTCAAAATACGGTCCAGAAAGTAGCTCTGAAGCCGAGAAACGGCATCGACCATAAGCACTACCGTGAAATTACGTACAATTTTCAAATTTCTTGTACTTGCTAACTTTGCGACCTCGGGCAGCTATGTTACCATGGAGGAATCACACAAGATTTGACTTTATAGGCTAGAACTGAAGTCGCGCCAACTGCTTAACTCAAAATACAGTCAAGAAAGTAGTTCTGAAGCCGAGAAACGGCATCGACCATCAGCACTACCGTGAAATTACGTACAATTTTCAAATTTCTTGTACTTGCTAACTTTGCGACCTCGGGCAGCTATGTTACCATGGAGGAATCACACAAGATTTGACTTTATAGGCTAGAACTGAAGTCGCGCCAACTGTTTAACTCAAAATACAGTCAAGAAAGTAGCTCTGAAGCCGAGAAGCGGGATCGATCATAAACACTAATGTGAAATTACGTACAATTTTCAAATTTCTTGTACTTGCTAACTTTGCGACCTCGGGCAGCTATGTTACCATGGAGGAACCACACAAGATTTGACTTTATAGGCTAGAACTGAAATCGCTCCAACTGCTTAACTCAAAATACGGTCCAGAAAGTAGCTCTGAAGCCGAGAAACGGCATCGACCATAAGCACTACCGTGAAATTACGTACAATTTTCAAATTTCTTGTACTTGCTAACTTTGCGACCTCGGGCAGCTATGTTACCATGGAGGAATCACACAAGATTTGACTTTATAGGCTAGAACTGAAGTCACGCCAACTGCTTAACTCAAAATACAGTCAAGAAAGTAGTTCTGAAGCCGAGAAACGGCATCGACCATCAGCACTACCGTGAAATTACGTACAATTTTCAAATTTCTTGTACTTGCTAACTTTGCGACCTCGGGCAGCTATGTTACCATGGAGGAATCACACAAGATTTGACTTTATAGGCTAGATCTGTTTAACTCAAAATACAGTCAAGAAAGTAGCTCTGAAGCCGAGAAGCGGAATCGACCATAAGGACTACCGTGAAATTTCGTACAATTTTCAAATTTCTTGTACTTGCTAACTTTGCGACCTCGGGCAGCTATGTTACCATGGAGGAATCACACAAGATTTGACTTTATAGGCTAGAACTGAAATCGCTCCAACTGCTTAACTCAAAATACGGTCCAGAAAGTAGCTCTGAAGCCGAGAAACGGCATCGACCATAAGCACTACCGTGAAATTACGTACAATTTTCAAATTTCTTGTACTTGCTAACTTTGCGACCTCGGGCAGCTATGTTACCATGGAGGAATCACACAAGATTTGACTTTATAGGCTAGAACTGAAGTCGCGCCAACTGCTTAACTCAAAATACAGTCAAGAAAGTAGTTCTGAAGCCGAGAAACGGCATCGACCATCAGCACTACCGTGAAATTACGTACAATTTTCAAATTTCTTGTACTTGCTAACTTTGCGACCTCGGGCAGCTATGTTACCATGGAGGAATCACACAAGATTTGACTTTATAGGCTAGAACTGAAGTCGCGCCAACTGTTTAACTCAAAATACAGTCAAGAAAGTAGCTCTGAAGCCGAGAAGCGGGATCGATCATAAACACTAATGTGAAATTACGTACAATTTTCAAATTTCTTGTACTTGCTAACTTTGCGACCTCGGGCAGCTATGTTACCATGGAGGAACCACACAAGATTTGACTTTATAGGCTAGAACTGAAATCGCTCCAACTGCTTAACTCAAAATACGGTCCAGAAAGTAGCTCTGAAGCCGAGAAACGGCATCGACCATAAGCACTACCGTGAAATTACGTACAATTTTCAAATTTCTTGTACTTGCTAACTTTGCCACCTCGGGCAGCTATGTTACCATGGAGGAATCACACAAGATTTGACTTTATAGGCTAGAACTGAAGTCACGCCAACTGCTTAACTCAAAATACAGTCAAGAAAGTAGTTCTGAAGCCGAGAAACGGCATCGACCATCAGCACTACCGTGAAATTACGTACAATTTTCAAATTCCTTGTACTTGCTAACTTTGCGACCTCGGGCAGCTATGTTACCATGGAGGAATCACACAAGATTTGACTTTATAGGCTAGAACTGAAGTCGCGCCAACGGTTTAACTCAAAATACAGTCAAGAAAGTAGCTCTGAAGCCGAGAAGCGGGATCGATCATAAACACTAATGTGAAATTACGTACAATTTTCAAATTTCTTGTACTTGCTAAATTTGCGACCTCGGGCAGCTATGTTACCATGGAGGAATCACACAAGATTTGACTTTATAGGCTAGAACTGAAGTCGCGCCAACTGTTTAACTCAAAATACAGTCAAGAAAGTAGCTCTGAAGCCGAGAAGCGGGATCGACCATAAGCACTACCGTGAAATTACGTACAATTTTCAAATTTCTTGTACTTGCTAACTTTGCGACCTCGGGCAGCTATGTTACCATGGACGAATCACACAAGATTTGACTTTATAGGCTAGAACTGAAGTCGCGCCAACTGTTTAACTCAAAATACAGTCAAGAAAGTAGCTCTGAAGCCGAGAAGCGGGATCGACCATAAGCACTACCGTGAAATTACGTACAATTTTCAAATTTCTTGTACTTGCTAACTTTGCGACCTCGGGCAGCTATGTTACCATGGACGAATCACACAAGATTTGACTTTATAGGCTAGAACTGAAGTCGCGCCAACGGTTTAACTCAAAATACAGTCAAGAAAGTAGCTCTGAAGCCGAGAAGCGGGATCGATCATAAACACTAATGTGAAATTACGTACAATTTTCAAATTTCTTGTACTTGCTAAATTTGCGACCTCGGGCAGCTATGTTACCATGGAGGAATCACACAAGATTTGACTTTATAGGCTAGAACTGAAGTCGCGCCAACTGTTTAACTCAAAATACAGTCAAGAAAGTAGCTCTGAAGCCGAGAAGCGGGATCGACCATAAGCACTACCGTGAAATTACGTACAATTTTCAAATTTCTTGTACTTGCTAACTTTGCGACCTCGGGCAGCTATGTTACCATGGAGGAATCACACAAGATTTGACTTTATAGGCTAGAACTGAAGTCGCGCCAACTGCTTAACTCAAAATACAGTCAAGAAAGTAGTTCTGAAGCCGAGAAACGGCATCGACCATCAGCACTACCGTGAAATTACGTACAATTTTCAAATTTCTTGTACTTGCTAACTTTGCGGCCTCGGGCAGCTATGTTACCATGGAGGAACCACACAAGATTTGACTTTATAGGCTAGAACTGAAGTCGCGCCCACTGCTTAACTCAAAATACAGTCAAGAAAGTAGCTCTGGAGCCGAGAAACGGGATCGTCCATAAGCACTACCGTGAAATTACGTACAATTTTCAAATTTCTTGTACTTGCTAACTTTGCGACCTCGGGCAGCTATGTTACCATGGAGGAATCACACAAGATTTGACTTTATAGGCTAGAACTGAAGTCGCGCCAACTGCTTAACTCAAAATACAGTCAAGAAAGTAGCTCTGAAGCCGAGAAACGGCATCGACCATCAGCACTACCGTGAAATTACGTACAATTTTCAAATTTCTTGTACTTGCTAACTTTGCGACCTCGGGCAGCTATGTTACCATGGACGAATCACACAAGATTTGACTTTATAGGCTAGAACTGAAGTCGCGCCAACTGTTTAACTCAAAATACAGTCAAGAAAGTAGCTCTGAAGCCGAGAAGCGGGATCGACCATCAGCACTACCGTGAAATTACGTACAATTTTCAAATTTCTTGTACTTGCTAACTTTGCGACCTCGGGCAGCTATGTTACCATGGAGGAATCACACAAGATTTGACTTTATAGGCTAGAACTGAAGTCGCGCCAACTGTTTAACTCAAAATACAGTCAAGAAAGTAGCTCTGAAGCCGAGAAACGGCATCGACCATCAGCACTACCGTGAAATTACGTACAATTTTCAAATTTCTTGTACTTGCTAACTTTGCGACCTCGGGCAGCTATGTTACCATGGAGGAGTCACACAAGATTTGACTTTATAGGCTAGAACTGAATCGCGCCAACTGTTTAACTCAAAATACAGTCAAGAAAGTAGCTCTGAAGCCGAGAAGCGGGATCGACCATAAGCACTACCGTGAAATTACGTACAATTTTCAAATTTCTAGTACTTGCTAATTTTGCGACCTCGGGCAGCTATGTTACCATGGAGGAATCACACAAGATTTGACTTTATAGGCTAGAACTGAAGTCGCGCCAACTGTTTAACTCAAAATACAGTCAAGAAAGTAGCTCTGAAGCCGAGAAGCGGGATCGATCATAAGCACTACCGTGAAATTACGTACAATTTTCAAATTTCTTGTACTTGCTAACTTTGCGGCCTCGTGCAGCTATGTTACCATGGAGAAGCCACACAAGATTTGACTTTATAGGCTAGAACTGAAGTCGCGCCAACTGCTTAACTCAAAATACAGTCAAGAAAGTAGCTCTGAAGCCGAGAAACGGCATGACCATAAGCACTACCGTGAAATTACGTACAATTTTCGAATTTCTTGTACTTGCTAAGATTGCGACCTCGGTAGCTATGTTACCATGGAGGAATCACACAAGATTTGACTTTATAGGCTAGAACTGAATCGCGCCAACTGTTTAACTCAAAATACAGTCAAGAAAGTAGCTCTGAAGCCGAGAAGCGGGATCGACCATAAGCACTACCGTGAAATTACGTACAATTTTCAAATTTCTTGTACTTGCTAACTTTGCGACCTCGGGCAGCTATGTTACCATGGAGGAATCACACAAGATTTGACTTTATAGGCTAGAACTGAAGTCGCGCCAACTGTTTAACTCAAAATACAGTCAAGAAAGTAGCTCTGAAGCCGAGAAGCGGGATCGACCATAAGCACTACCGTGAAATTACGTACAATTTTCAAATTTCTTGTACTTGCTAACTTTGCGACATCGGGCAGCTATGTTACCATGGAGGAACAGAGAAGATTTGACTTTATAGGATAGAACTGAAGTCGCGCCAACTGTTTAACTCAAAATACAGTCAAGAAAGTAGCTCTGAAGCCGAGAAGCGGGATCGATCATAAGCACTAATGTGAAATTACGTACAATTTTCAAATTTCTTGTACTTGCTAAATTTGCGACCTCGGGCAGCTATGTTACCATGAAGGAATCACACAAGATTTGACTTTATAGGCTAGAACTGAAGTCGCGCCAACTGTTTAACTCAAAATACAGTCAAGAAAGTAGCTCGAAGTCGAGAAGCGGGATCGATCATAAGCACTAATGTGAAATTACGTACAATTTTAAAATTTCTTGTACATGCTAACTTTGCGACCTCGGGCAGCTATGTTACCATGGAGGCATCACACAAGATTTGACTTTATAGGCTAGAACTGAAGTCGCGCCAACTGTTTAACTCAAAATACAGTCAAGAAAGTAGCTCTGAAGTCGAGAAGCGGGATCGACCATAAGCACTACCGTGAAATTACGTACAATTTTCAAATTTCTTGTACTTGCTAACTTTGCGGCCTCGGGCAGCTATGTTACCATGGAGGAACCACACAAGATTTGACTTTATAGGCTAGAACTGAAGTCGCTCCAACTGCTTAACTCAAAATACAGTCAAGAAAGTAGCTCTGAAGCCGAGAAACGGCATCGACCAAAAGCACTACCGTGAAATTACGTACAATTTTCAAATTTCTTGTACTTGCTAACTTTGCGGCCTCGGGCAGCTTTGTTACCATGGAGGAATCACACAAGATTTTACTTTATAGGCTAGAACTGAAGTCGCGCCAACTATTTAACTCAAAATACAGTCAAGAAAGTAGCTCTGAAGCCGAGAAGCGGGATCGACCATAAGCACTACCGTGAAATTACGTACAATTTTCAAATTTCTTGTACTTGCTAACTTTGCGACCTCGGGCAGCTATGTTACCATGGAGGAATCACACAAGATTTGACTTTATAGGCTAGAACTGAAGTCGCGCCAACTGTTTAACTCAAAATACAGTCAAGAAAGTAGCTCTGAAGCCGAGAAGCGGGATCGATCATAAGCACTAATGTGAAATTACGTACAATTTTCAAATTTCTTGTACTTGCTAAATTTGCGACCTCGGGCAGCTATGTTACCATGGAGGAATCACACAAGATTTGACTTTATAGGCTAGAACTGAAGTCGCGCCAACTGTTTAACTCAAAATACAGTCAAGAAAGTAGCTCTGAAGCCGAGAAGCGGGATCGACCATAAGCACTACCGTGAAATTACGTACAATTTTCAAATTTCTTGTACTTGCTAACTTTGCGGCCTCGGGCAGCTATGTTACCATGGAGGAACCACACAAGATTTGACTTTATAGGCTAGAACTGAAGTCGCGCCAACTGCTTAACTCAAAATACAGTCAAGAAAGTAGCTCTGAAGCCGAGAAACGGCATGACCATAAGCACTACCGTGAAATTACGTACAATTTTCAAATTTCTTGTACTTGCTAACTTTGCGACCTCGGGCAGCTATGTTACCATGGAGGAATCACACAAGATTTGACTTTATGGGCTAGAACTGAAGTCGCGCCAACTGTCTAACTCAAAATACAGTCAAGAAAGTAGCTCTGAAGCCGAGAAGCGGGATCACCATAAGCACTACCGTGAAATTACGTACAATTTTCAAATTTCTTGTACTTGCTAACTTTGCGACCTCGGGCAGCTATGTTACCATGGAGGAATCACACAAGATTTGACTTTATAAGCTAGAACTGAATCGCGCCAACTGTTTAACTCAAAATACAGTCACGAAAGTAGCTCTGAAGCCGAGAAGCGGGATCGACCAAAAGCACTACCGTGAAATTACGTACAATTTTCAAATTTCTTGTACTTGTAAATTTGCGGCCTCGGGCAGCTATGTTACCATGGAGGAACCACACAAGATTTGACTTTATAGGCTAGAACTGAAGTCGCGCCAACTGTTTAACTCAAAATACAGTTAAGAAAGTAGCTCTGAAGCCGAGAAGCGGGATCGATCATAAGCACTAATGTGAAATTACGTACAATTTTCAAATTTCTTGTACTTGCTAACTTTGCGACCTCGGGCAGCTATGTTACCATGGAGGAATCACACAAGATTTGACTTTATAGGCTAGAACTGAAGTCGCGCCAACTATTTAAGTCAAAATACAGTCAAGAAAGTAGCTCTGAAGCCGAGAAACGGCATCGACCATCAGCACTACCGTGAAATTACGTACAATTTTCAAATTTCTTGTACTTGCTAACTTTGCGACCTCGGGCAGCTATGTTACCATGGAGGAATCACACAAGATTTGACTTTATAAGCTAGAACTGAATCGCGCCAACTGTTTAACTCAAAATACAGTCAAGAAAGTAGCTCTGAAGCCGAGAAGCGGGATCGACCATAAGCACTACCGTGAAATTACGTACAATTTTCAAATTTCTTGTACTTGCTAACTTTGCGGCCTCGGGCAGCTATGTTACCATGGAGGAACCACACAAGATTTGACTTTATAGGCTAGAACTGAAGGCGCGACTGCTTAACTCAAAATACAGTCAAGAAATACTCAAAGAGTCATTGGTCGAATTTACGGATGTTTACGCAAATTATGGCCATCGTCTTATTTCACTCCGGTGGAAACCAGACGCAAGCTGGTATTAACATTAATAGTCCCAATAATTATGTATGCTGATGTTGTCTACAGTGCCCTTGACTCGCTGTCCGTGCATAAATTACAGGTAGCATTTAACGATGCCGTGCGCTACGTATACGGCCTTCGAAGATATGACCATATTTCAGAACATTCGAAAAAACTATTAGGCTGCACACTGGACCAATACATTAATGTAAGAAATTGTATATTCCTGCATAAAATCATTGTCAATAAATGTCCGTCATACTTATTTAACAAACTTGTCTTTAATCGTTCTGTAAGAAATTTAAATATCGTTCCTTTCCGTCACCAATATTTGAACTCAAGCCGTTTATTTTTCATTCATGCTGTCAAACTATGGAATTCACTACCACCGCGAATTAAACTAATCTCAAATCGTGCAATATTCAAAAGTGCTGTCCTCTCGCATTTCTCTTCTTTAACTACCCATCCTTAATCCTTCCTTGGCCTTCCATTATATCTATCACTCAACAAATGTTCGTAATTCTACTTTTGTTTTCTTAGTTTAAGACTTTTAGCTGTTAATGTTAAACTCATTCTATTTATAATGTATCTAAGTACTAAAAAAGATGTTAATCTTATTGTACATCCCAATATTATTTAATAAATGAAATGAAATGAAATGAAAAATGAAAGTAGCTCTGAAGCCGAGAAACGGCATGACCATAAGCACTACCGTGAAATTACGTACAATTTTCAAATTTCTTGTTCTTGCTAACTTTGCGACCTCGGGCAGCTATGTTACCATGGAGGAATCACACAAGATTTGACTTTATAGGCTAGAACTGAATCGCGCCAACTGTTTAACTCAAAATACAGTCAAGAAAGTAGCTCTGAAGCCGAGAAGCGGGATCGACCATAAGCACTACCGTGAAATTACGTACAATTTTCAAATTTCTAGTACTTGCTAACTTTGCGACCTCGGGCAGCTATGTTACCATGGAGGAATCACACAAGATTTGACTTTATAGGCTAGAACTGAAGTCGCGCCAACTGTTTAACTCAAAATACAGTCAAGAAAGTAGCTCTGAAGCCGAGAAGCGGGATCGACCATAAGCACTACCGTGAAATTACGTACAATTTTCAAATTTCTTGTACTTGCTAACTTTGCGGCCTCGTGCAGCTATGTTACCATGGAGGAACCACACAAGATTTGACTTTATAGGCTAGAACTGAAGTCGTGCCAACTGCTTAACTCAAAATACAGTCAAGAAAGTAGCTCTGAAGCCGAGAAGCGGGATCGACCATAAGCACTACCTTGAAATTACGTACAATTTTCAAATTTCTTGTACTTGCTAACTTTGCGACCTCGGGCAGCTATGTTACCATGGAGGAATCACACAAGATTTGACTTTATAGGCTAGAACTGAAGTCGCGCCAACGGTTTAACTCAAAATACAGTCAAGAAAGTAGCTCTGGAGCCGAGAAACGGGATCGACCATAAGCACTACCGTGAAATTACGTACAATTTTCAAATTTCTTGTACTTGCTAACTTTGCGACCTCGGGCAGCTATGTTACCATGGAGGAATCACACAAGATTTGACTTTATAGGCTAGAACTGAAGTCGCGCCAACTGCTTAACTCAAAATACAGTCAAGAAAGTAGCTCTGAAGCCGAGAAGTGGGATCGACCATAAGCACTACCGTGAAATTACGTACAATTTTCAAATTTCTTGTACTTGCTAACTTTGCGACCTCGGGCAGCTATGTTACCATGGAGGAATCACACAAGATTTGACTTTATAAGCTAGAACTGAATCGCGCCAACTGTTTAACTCAAAATACAGTCACGAAAGTAGCTCTGAAGCCGAGAAGCGGGATCGACCAAAAGCACTACCGTGAAATTACGTACAATTTTCAAATTTCTTGTACTTGTAAATTTGCGGCCTCGGGCAGCTATGTTACCATGGAGGAACCACACAAGATTTGACTTTATAGGCTAGAACTGAAGTCGCGCCAACTGTTTAACTCAAAATACAGTTAAGAAAGTAGCTCTGAAGCCGAGAAGCGGGATCGATCATAAGCACTAATGTGAAATTACGTACAATTTTCAAATTTCTTGTACTTGCTAACTTTGCGACCTCGGGCAGCTATGTTACCATGGAGGAATCACAGAAGATTTGACTTTATAGGCTAGAACTGAAGTCGCGCCAACTATTTAAGTCAAAATACAGTCAAGAAAGTAGCTCTGAAGCCGAGAAACGGCATCGACCATCAGCACTACCGTGAAATTACGTACAATTTTCAAATTTCTTGTACTTGCTAACTTTGCGACCTCGGGCAGCTATGTTACCATGGAGGAATCACACAAGATTTGACTTTATAAGCTAGAACTGAATCGCGCCAACTGTTTAACTCAAAATACAGTCAAGAAAGTAGCTCTGAAGCCGAGAAGCGGGATCGACCAAAAGCACTACCGTGAAATTACGTACAATTTTCAAATTTCTTGTACCTGCTAACTTTGCGGCCTCGGGCAGCTATGTTACCATGGAGGAACCACACAAGATTTGACTTTATAGGCTAGAACTGAAGTCGCGCCAACTGTTTAACTCAAAATACAGTCAAGAAAGTAGCTCTGAAGCCGAGAAGCGGGATCGACCATAAGCACTACCGTGAAATTACGTACAATTTTCAAATTTCTTGTACTTGCTAACTTTGCGGCCTCGGGCAGCTATGTTACCATGGAGGAACCACACAAGATTTGACTTTATAGGCTAGAACTGAAGGCGCGACTGCTTAACTCAAAATACAGTCAAGAAATACTCAAAGAGTCATTGGTCGAATTTACGGATGTTTACGCAAATTATGGCCATCGTCTTATTTCACTCCGGTGGAAACCAGACGCAAGCTGGTATTAACATTAATAGTCCCAATAATTATGTATGCTGATGTTGTCTACAGTGCCCTTGACTCGCTGTCCGTGCATAAATTACAGGTAGCATTTAACGATGCCGTGCGCTACGTATACGGCCTTCGAAGATATGACCATATTTCAGAACATTCGAAAAAACTATTAGGCTGCACACTGGACCAATACATTAATGTAAGAAATTGTATATTCCTGCATAAAATCATTGTCAATAAATGTCCGTCATACTTATTTAACAAACTTGTCTTTAATCGTTCTGTAAGAAATTTAAATATCGTTCCTTTCCGTCACCAATATTTGAACTCAAGCCGTTTATTTTTCATTCATGCTGTCAAACTATGGAATTCACTACCACCGCGAATTAAACTAATCTCAAATCGTGCAATATTCAAAAGTGCTGTCCTCTCGCATTTCTCTTCTTTAACTACCCATCCTTAATCCTTCCTTTGCCTTCCATTATATCTATCACTCAACAAATGTTCGTAATTCTACTTTTGTTTTCTTAGTTTAAGACTTTTAGCTGTTAATGTTAAACTCATTCTATTTATAATGTATCTAAGTACTAAAAAAGATGTTAATCTTATTGTACATCCCAATATTATTTAATAAATGAAATGAAATGAAATGAAAAATGAAAGTAGCTCTGAAGCCGAGAAACGGCATGACCATAAGCACTACCGTGAAATTACGTACAATTTTCAAATTTCTTGTTCTTGCTAACTTTGCGACCTCGGGCAGCTATGTTACCATGGAGGAATCACACAAGATTTGACTTTATAGGCTAGAACTGAATCGCGCCAACTGTTTAACTCAAAATACAGTCAAGAAAGTAGCTCTGAAGCCGAGAAGCGGGATCGACCATAAGCACTACCGTGAAATTACGTACAATTTTCAAATTTCTAGTACTTGCTAACTTTGCGACCTCGGGCAGCTATGTTACCATGGAGGAATCACACAAGATTTGACTTTATAGGCTAGAACTGAAGTCGCGCCAACTGTTTAACTCAAAATACAGTCAAGAAAGTAGCTCTGAAGCCGAGAAGCGGGATCGACCATAAGCACTACCGTGAAATTACGTACAATTTTCAAATTTCTTGTACTTGCTAACTTTGCGGCCTCGTGCAGCTATGTTACCATGGAGGAACCACACAAGATTTGACTTTATAGGCTAGAACTGAAGTCGTGCCAACTGCTTAACTCAAAATACAGTCAAGAAAGTAGCTCTGAAGCCGAGAAGCGGGATCGACCATAAGCACTACCTTGAAATTACGTACAATTTTCAAATTTCTTGTACTTGCTAACTTTGCGACCTCGGGCAGCTATGTTACCATGGAGGAATCACACAAGATTTGACTTTATAGGCTAGAACTGAAGTCGCGCCAACGGTTTAACTCAAAATACAGTCAAGAAAGTAGCTCTGGAGCCGAGAAACGGGATCGACCATAAGCACTACCGTGAAATTACGTACAATTTTCAAATTTCTTGTACTTGCTAACTTTGCGACCTCGGGCAGCTATGTTACCATGGAGGAATCACACAAGATTTGACTTTATAGGCTAGAACTGAAGTCGCGCCAACTGCTTAACTCAAAATACAGTCAAGAAAGTAGCTCTGAAGCCGAGAAGTGGGATCGACCATAAGCACTACCGTGAAATTACGTACAATTTTCAAATTTCTTGTACTTGCTAACTTTGCGACCTCGGGCAGCTATGTTACCATGGAGGAATCACACAAGATTTGACTTTATAGGCTAGAACTGAAGTCGCGCCAACTGTTTAACTCAAAATACAGTCAAGAAAGTAGCTCTGAAGCCGAGAAGCGGGATCGATCATAAGCACTAATGTGAAATTACGTACAATTTTCAAATTTCTTGTACTTGCTAAATTTGCGACCTCGGGCAGCTATGTTACCATGGAGGAATCACACAAGATTTGACTTTATAGGCTAGAACTGAAGTCGTGCCAACTGTTTAACTCAAAATAAAGTCAAGAAAGTAGCTCTGAAGCCGAGAAGCGGGATCGACCATAAGCACTACCGTGAAATTACGTACAATTTTCAAATTTCTTGTACTTGCTAACTTTGCGGCCTCGGGCAGCTATGTTACCATGGAGGAACCACACAAGATTTGACTTTATAGGCTAGAACTGAAGTCGCGCCAACTGCTTAACTCAAAATACAGTCAAGAAAGTAGCTCTGAAGCCGAGAAACGGCATCGACCATCAGCACTACCGTGAAATTACGTACAATTTTCAAATTTCTTGTACTTGCTAACTTTGCGACCTCGGGCAGCTATGTTACCATGGAGGAATCACACAAGATTTGACTTCATAGCCTAGAACTGAAGTCGCGCCAACTGTTTAACTCAAAATACAGTCAAGAAAGTAGCTCTGAAGCCGAGAAGCGGGATCGATCATAAGCACTAATGTGAAATTACGTACAATTTTCAAATTTCTTGTACTTGCTAAATTTGCGACCTCGGGCAGCTATGTTACCATGGAGGAATCACACAAGATTTGACTTTATAGGCTAGAACTGAAGTCGCGCCAACTGTTTAACTCAAAATACAGTCAAGAAAGTAGCTCTGAAGCCGAGAAGCGGGATCGACCATAAGCACTACCGTGAAATTACGTACAATTTTCAAATTTCTTGTACTTGCTAACTTTGCGGCCTCGGGCAGCTATGTTACCATGCAGGAACCACACAAGATTTGACTTTATAGGCTAGAACTGAAGGCGCGACTGCTTAACTCAAAATACAGTCAAGAAAGTAGCTCTGAAGCCGAGAAACGGCATGACCATAAGCACTACCGTGAAATTACGTACAATTTTCAAATTTCTTGTACTTGCTAACTTTGCGACCTCGGGCAGCTATGTTACCATGGAGGAATCACACAAGATTTGACTTTATAGGCTAGAACTGAATCGCGCCAACTGTTTAACTCAAAATACAGTCAAGAAAGTAGCTCTGAAGCCGAGAAGCGGAATCGACCATAAGCACTACCGTGAAATTACGTACAATTTTCAAATTTCTAGTACTTGCTAACTTTGCGACCTCGGGCAGCTATGTTACCATGGAGGAATCACACAAGATTTGACTTTATAGGCTAGAACTGAAGTCGCGCCAACTGTTTAACTCAAAATACAGTCAAGAAAGTAGCTCTGAAGCCGAGAAGCGGGATCGACCATAAGCACTACCGTGAAATTACGTACAATTTTCAAATTTCTTGTACTTGCTAACTTTGCGGCCTCGTGCAGCTATGTTACCATGGAGGAACCACACAAGATTTGACTTTATAGGCTAGAACTGAATCGCGCCAACTGTTTAACTCAAAATACAGTCAAGAAAGTAGCTCTGAAGCCGAGAAGCGGAATCGACCATAAGCACTACCGTGAAATTACGTACAATTTTCAAATTTCTAGTACTTGCTAACTTTGCGACCTCGGGCAGCTATGTTACCATGGAGGAATCACACAAGATTTGACTTTATAGGCTAGAACTGAAGTCGCGCCAACTGTTTAACTCAAAATATAGTCAAGAAAGTAGCTCTGAAGCCGAGAAGCGGGATCGACCATAAGCACTACCGTGAAATTACGTACAATTTTCAAATTTCTTGTACTTGCTAACATTGCGACCTCGGTAGCTATTTTACCATGGAGGAATCACACAAGATTTGACTTTATAGGCTAGAACTGAATCGCGCCAACTGTTTAACTCAAAATACAGTCAAGAAAGTAGCTCTGAAGCCGAGAAGCGGGATCGACCATAAGCACTACCGTGAAATTACGTACAATTTTCAAATTTCTTGTACTTGCTAACTTTGCGACCTCGGGCAGCTATGTTACCATGGAGGAATCACACAAGATTTGACTTTATAGGCTAGAACTGAAGTCGCGCCAACTGTTTAACTCAAAATACAGTCAAGAAAGTAGCTCTGAAGCCGAGAAGCGGGATCGACCATAAGCACTACCGTGAAATTACGTACAATTTTCAAATTTCTTGTACTTGCTAACTTTGCGACCTCGGGCAGCTATGTTACCATGGAGGAATCACACAAGATTTGACTTTATAGGCTAGAACTGAAGTCGCGCCAACTGTTTAACTCAAAATACAGTCAAAAAAGTAGCTCTGAAGCCGAGAAGCGGGATCGATCATAAGCACTAATGTGAAATTACGTACAATTTTCAAATTTCTTGTACTTGCTAAATTTGCGACCTCGGGCAGCTATGTTACCATGAAGGAATCACACAAGATTTGACTTTATAGGCTAGAACTGAAGTCGCGCCAACTGTTTAACTCAAAATACAGTCAAGAAAGTAGCTCTGAAGTCGAGAAGCGGGATCGATCATAAGCACTAATGTGAAATTACGTACAATTTTAAAATTTCTTGTACATGCTAAGTTTGCGACCTCGGGCAGCTATGTTACCATGGAGGAATCACACAAGATTTGACTTTATAGGCTAGAACTGAAGTCGCGCCAACTGTTTAACTCAAAATACAGTCAAGAAAGTAGCTCTGAAGTCGAGAAGCAGGATCGACCATAAGCACTACCGTGAAATTACGTACAATTTTCAAATTTCTTGTACTTGCTAACTTTGCGGCCTCGGGCAGCTATGTTACCATGGAGGAACCACATAAGATTTGACTTTATAGGCTAGAACTGAAGTCGCGCCAACTGCTTAACTCAAAATACAGTCAAGAAAGTAGCTCTGAAGCCGAGAAGCGGGATCGACCATAAGCACTACCGTGAAATTACGTACAATTTTCAAATTTCTTGTACTTGCTAACTTTGCGGCCTCGGGCAGCTATGTTACCATGGAGGAACCACACAAGATTTGACTTTATAGGCTAGAACTGAAGGCGCGACTGCTTAACTCAAAATACAGTCAAGAAAGTAGCTCTGAAGCCGAGAAACGGCATGACCATAAGCACTACCGTGAAATTACGTACAATTTTCAAATTTCTTGTACTTGCTAACTTTGCGACCTCGGGCAGCTATGTTACCATGGAGGAGTCACACAAGATTTGACTTTATAGGCTAGAACTGAAGTCGCGCCAACTGTTTAACTCAAAATACAGTCAAGAAAGTAGCTCTGAAGCCGAGAAGCGGGATCGACCATAAGCACTACCGTGAAATTACGTACAATTTTCAAATTTCTAGTACTTGCTAATTTTGCGACCTCGGGCAGCTATGTTACCATGGAGGAATCACACAAGATTTGACTTTGTAGGCTAGAACTGAAGTCGCGCCAACTGTTTAGCTCAAAATACAGTCAAGAAAGTAGCTCTGAAGCCGAGAAGCGGGATCGACCATAAGCACTACCGTGAAATTACGTACAATTTTCAAATTTCTTGTACTTGCTAACTTTGCGGCCTCGGGCAGCTATGTTACCATGGAGGAATCACACAAGATTTGACTTTATAGGCTAGAACTGAATCGCGCCAACTGTTTAACTCAAAATACAGTCAAGAAAGTAGCTCTGAAGCCGAGAAGCGGGATCGACCATAAGCACTACCGTGAGATTACGTACAATTTTCAAATTTCTAGTACTTGCTAATTTTGCGACCTCGGGCAGCTATGTTACCATGGAGGAATCACACAAGATTTGACTTTATAGGCTAGAACTGAAGTCGCGCCAACTGTTTAACTCAAAATACAGTCAAGAAAGTAGCTCTGAAGCCGAGAAACGGCATGACCATAAGCACTACCGTGAAATTACGTACAATTTTCAAATTTCTTGTACTTGCTAACTTTGCGACCTCGGGCAGCTATGTTACCATGGAGGAGTCACACAAGATTTGACTTTATAGGCTAGAACTGAATCGCGCCAACTGTTTAACTCAAAATACAGTCAAGAAAGTAGCTCTGAAGCCGAGAAGCGGGATCGACCATAAGCACTACCGTGAGATTACGTACAATTTTCAAATTTCTAGTACTTGCTAATTTTGCGACCTCGGGCAGCTATGTTACCATGGAGGAACCACACAAGATTTGACTTTATAGGCTAGAACTGAAGGCGCGACTGCTTAACTCAAAATACAGTCAAGAAAGTAGCTCTGAAGCCGAGAAACGGCATGACCATAAGCACTACCGTGAAATTACGTACAATTTTCAAATTTCTTGTACTTGCTAACTTTGCGACCTCGGGCAGCTATGTTACCATGGAGGAGTCACACAAGATTTGACTTTATAGGCTAGAACTGAATCGCGCCAACTGTTTAACTCAAAATACAGTCAAGAAAGTAGCTCTGAAGCCGAGAAGCGGGATCGACCATAAGCACTACCGTGAGATTACGTACAATTTTCAAATTTCTAGTACTTGCTAATTTTGCGACCTCGGGCAGCTATGTTACCATGGAGGAATCACACAAGATTTGACTTTATAGGCTAGAACTGAAGTCGCGCCAACTGTTTAACTCAAAATACAGTCAAGAAAGTAGCTCTGAAGCCGAGAAGCGGGATCGATCATAAGCACTACCGTGAAATTACGTACAATTTTCAAATTTCTTGTACTTGCTAACTTTGCGGCCTCGTGCAGCTATGTTACCATGGAGAAACCACACAAGATTTGACTTTATAGGCTAGAACTGAAGTCGCGCCAACTGCTTAACTCAAAATACAGTCAAGAAAGTAGCTCTGAAGCCGAGAAACGGCATGACCATAAGCACTACCGTGAAATTACGTACAATTTGCAAATTTCTTGTACTTGCTAACTTTGCGACCTCGGGCAGCTATGTTACCATGGAGGAATCACACAAGATTTGACTTTATAGGCTAGAACTGAATCGCGCCAACTGTTTAACTCAAAATACAGTCAAGAAAGTAGCTCTGAAGTCGAGAAGCAGTATCGACCATAAGCACTACCGTGAAATTACGTACAATTTTCAAATTTCTTGTACTTGCTAACTTTGCGGCCTCGGGCAGCTATGTTACCATGGAGGAACCACACAAGATTTGACTTTATAGGCTAGAACTGAAGTCGTGCCAACTGCTTAACTCAAAATACGGTCAAGAAAGTAGCTCTGAAGCCGAGAAACGGCATGACCATAAGCACTACCGTGAAATTACGTACAATTTTCAAATTTCTTGTACTTGCTAACTTTGCGACCTCGGGCAGCTATGTTACCATGGAGGAATCACACAAGATTTGACTTTATAGGCTAGAACTGAATCGCGCCAACTGTTTAACTCAAAATACAGTCAAGAAAGTAGCTCTGAAGCCGAGAAGCGGGATCGACCATAAGCACTACCGTGAAATTACGTACAATTTTCAAATTTCTGGTACTTGCTAACTTTGCGACCTCGGACAGCTATGTTACCATTTAAGAATCACACAGGATTTGACTTTATAGGCTAGAACTGAAGTCGCGCCAACTGCTTAACTCAAAATACAGTCAAGAAAGTAGCTCTGAAGCCGAGAAGCGGGATCGACCATAAGCACTACCGTGAAATTACGTACAATTTTCAAATTTCTTGTACTTGCTAACTTTGCGACCTCGGGCAGCTATGTTACCATGGAGGAATCACACAAGATTTGACTTTATAGGCTAGAACTGAAGTCGCGCCAACTGCTTAACTCAAAATACAGTCAAGAAAGTAGCTCTGAAGCCGAGAAGTGGGATCGACCATAAGCACTACCGTGAAATTACGTACAATTTTCAAATTTCTTGTACTTGCTAACTTTGCGACCTCGGGCAGCTATGTTACCATGGAGGAATCACACAAGATTTGACTTTATAGGCTAGAACTGAAGTCGCGCCAACTGCTTAACTCAAAATACAGTCAAGAAAGTAGCTCTGAAGCCGAGAAGTGGGATCGACCATAAGCACTACCGTGAAATTACGTACAATTTTCAAATTTCTTGTACTTGCTAACTTTGCGACCTCGGGCAGCTATGTTACCATGGAGGAATCACACAAGATTTGACTTTATAGGCTAGAACTGAAGTCGCGCCAACTGTTTAACTCAAAATACAGTCAAGAAAGTAGCTCTGAAGCCGAGAAGCGGGATCGATCATAAGCACTAATGTGAAATTACGTACAATTTTCAAATTTCTTGTACTTGCTAAATTTGCGACCTCGGGCAGCTATGTTACCATGGAGGAATCACACAAGATTTGACTTTATAGGCTAGAACTGAAGTCGCGCCAACTGTTTAACTCAAAATACAGTCAAGAAAGTAGCTCTGAAGCCGAGAAGCGGGATCGACCATAAGCACTACCGTGAAATTACGTACAATTTTCAAATTTCTTGTACTTGCTAACTTTGCGGCCTCGGGCAGTAAGTTACCATGGAGGAACCACACAAGATTTGACTTTATAGGCTAGAACTGAATCGCGCCAACTGTTTAACTCAAAATACAGTCAAGAAAGTAGCTCTGAAGCCGAGAAGCGGGATCGACCATAAGCACTACCGTGAAATTACGTACAATTTTCAAATTTCTGGTACTTGCTAACTTTGCGACCTCGGGCAGCTATGTTACCATGGAGGAATCACACAAGATTTGACTTTATAGGCTAGAACTGAAGTCGCGCCAACTGTTTAACTCAAAATACAGTCAAGAAAGTAGCTCTGAAGCCGAGAAGCGGGATCGATCATAAGCACTAATGTGAAATTACGTACAATTTTCAAATTTCTTGTACTTGCTAAATTTGCGACCTCGGGCAGCTATGTTACCATGGAGGAATCACACAAGATTTGACTTTATAGGCTAGAACTGAAGTCGCGCGAACTGTTTAGCTCAAAATACAGTCAAGAAAGTAGCTCTGAAGCCGAGAAGCGGGATCGACCATAAGCACTACCGTGAAATTACGTACAATTTTCAAATTTCTTGTACTTGCTAACTTTGCGGCCTCGGGCAGCTATGTTACCATGGAGGAACCACACAAGATTTGACTTTATAGGCTAGAACTGAAGTCGTGCCAACTGCTTAACTCAAAATACGGTCAAGAAAGTAGCTCTGAAGCCGAGAAACGGCATGACCATAAGCACTACCGTGAAATTACGTACAATTTTCAAATTTCTTGTACTTGCTAACTTTGCGACCTCGGGCAGCTATGTTACCATGGAGGAATCACACAAGATTTGACTTTATAGGCTAGAACTGAATCGCGCCAACTGTTTAACTCAAAATACAGTCAAGAAAGTAGCTCTGAAGCCGAGAAGCGGGATCGACCATAAGCACTACCGTGAAATTACGTACAATTTTCAAATTTCTGGTACTTGCTAACTTTGCGGCCTCGGGCAGTAAGTTACCATGGAGGAACCACACAAGATTTGACTTTATAGGCTAGAACTGAAGTCGCGCCAACAGCTTAACTCAAAATACAGTCAAGAAAGTAGCTCTGAAGCCGAGAAACGGCATCGACCATCAGCACTACCGTGAAATTACGTACAATTTTCAAATTTCTTGTACTTGCTAACTTTGCGGCCTCGGGCAGTAAGTTACCATGGAGGAACCACACAAGATTTGACTTTATAGGCTAGAACTGAAGTCGCGCCAACTGCTTATCTCAAAATACAGTCAAGAAAGTAGCTCTGAAGCCGAGAAACGGCATGACCATAAGCACTACCGTGAAATTACGTACAATTTTCAAATTTCTTGTACTTGCTAACTTTGCGACCTCGGGCAGCTATGTTACCATGGAGGAATCACACAAGATTTGACTTTATAGGCTAGAACTGAAGTCGCGCCAACTGTTTAACTCAAAATACAGTCAAGAAAGTAGCTCTGAAGCCGAGAAGCGGGATCGACCATAAGCACTACCGTGAAATTACGTACAATTTTCAAATTTCTTGTACTTGCTAACTTTGCGGCCTCGGGCAGCTATGTTACCATGGAGGAACCACACAAGATTTGACTTTATAGGCTAGAACTGAAGTCGCGCCAACTGCTTAACTCAAAATACAGTCAAGAAAGTAGCTCTGAAGCCGAGAAACGGCATCGACCATCAGCACTACCGTGAAATTACGTACAATTTTCAAATTTCTTGTACTTGCTAACTTTGCGACCTCGGGCAGCTATGTTACCATGGAGGAATCACACAAGATTTGACTTTATAGGCTAGAACTGAATCGCACCAACTGTTTAACTCAAAATACAGTCAAGAAAGTAGCTCTGAAGCCGAGAAACGGCATGACCATAAGCACTACCGTGAAATTACGTACGATTTTCAAATTTCTTGTACTTGCTAACATTGCGACCTCGGGCAGCTATGTTACCATTTAGGAATCACACAAGATTTGACTTTATGGGCTAGAACTGAATCGCGCCAACTGTTTAACTCAAAATACAGTCAAGAAAGTAGCTCTGAAGCCGAGAAGCGGGATCGATCATAAGCACTACCGTGAAATTACGTACAATTTTCAAATTTCTTGTACTTGCTAACTTTGCGACCTCGGACAGCTATGTTACCATTTAAGAATCACACAGGATTTGACTTTATAGGCTAGAACTGAAGTCGCGCCAACTGCTTAACTCAAAATACAGTCAAGAAAGTAGCTCTGAAGCCGAGAAGCGGGATCGACCATAAGCACTACCGTGAAATTACGTACAATTTTCAAATTTCTTGTACTTGCTAACTTTGCGACCTCGGGCAGCTATGTTACCATGGAGGAACCACACAAGATTTGACTTTATAGGCTAGAACTGAAGTCGCGCCAACTGCTTAACTCAAAATACAGTCAAGAAAGTAGCTCTGGAACCAAGAAACGGCATGACCATAAGCACTACCGTGAAATTACGTACAATTTTCAAATTTCTTGTACTTGCTAACTTTGCGACCTCGGGCAGCTATGTTACCATGGAGGAATCACACAAGATTTGACTTTATAGGCTAGAACTGAATCGCACCAGCTGTTTAACTCAAAATACAGTCAAGAAAGTAGCTCTGAAGCCGAGAAGCGGGATCGACCATCAGCACTACCGTGAAATTACGTACAATTTTCAAATTTCTTGTACTTGCTAACTTTGCGACCTCGGGCAGCTATGTTACCATGGAGGAATCACACAAGATTTGACTTTATAGACTAGAACTGAAGTCGCGCCAACTGTTTAACTCAAAATACAGTCAAGAAAGTAGCTCTGAAGCCGAGAAGCGGGATCGATCATAAGCACTAATGTGAAATTACGTACAATTTTCAAATTTCTTGTACTTGCTAAATTTGCGACCTCGGGCAGCTATGTTACCATGGAGGAATCACACAAGATTTGACTTTATAGGCTAGAACTAAAGTCGCGCCAACTGTTTAACTCAAAATACAGTCAAGAAAGTAGCTCTGAAGCCGAGAAGCGGGATCGACCATAAGCACTACCGTGAAATTACGTACAATTTTCAAATTTCTTGTACTTGCTAACTTTGCTACCTCGGGCAGCTATGTTACCATGGAGGAATCACACAAGATTTGACTTTATAAGCTAGAACTGAATCGCGCCAACTGTTTAACTCAAAATACAGTCAAGAAAGTAGCTCTGAAGCCGAGAAGCGGGATCGACCAAAAGCACTACCGTGAAATTACGTACAATTTTCAAATTTCTTGTACTTGCTAACTTTGCGGCCTCGGGCAGCTTTGTTACCATGGAGGAACCACACAAGATTTGACTTTATAGGCTAGAACTGAAGTCGCGCCAACTGCTTAACTCAAAATACAGTCAAGAAAGTAGCTCTGAAGCCGAGAAACGGCATGACCATAAGCACTACCGTGAAATTACGTACAATTTTCAAATTTCTTGTACTTGCTAACTTTGCGACCTCGGGCAGCTATGTTACCATGGAGGAATCACACAAGATTTGACTTTATAGGCTAGAACTGAATCGCGCCAACTGTTTAACTCAAAATACAGTCAAGAAAGTAGCTCTGAAGCCGAGAAGCGGGATCGACCATAAGCACTACCGTGAAATTACGTACAATTTTCAAATTTCTAGTACTTGCTAACTTTGCGACCTCGGGCAGCTATGTTACCATGGGGGAGCCACACAAGATTTGACTTTATAGGCTAGAACTGAAGTCGCGCCAACTGCTTAACTCAAAATACAGTCAAGAAAGTAGCTCTGAAGCCGAGAAACGGCATCGACCATCAGCACTACCGTGAAATTACGTACAATTTTCAAATTTCTTGTACTTGCTAACTTTGCGACCTCGGGCAGCTATGTTACCATGGAGGAACCACACAAGATTTGACTTTATAGGCTAGAACTGAAGTCGCGCCAACTGCTTAACTCAAAATACAGTCAAGAAAGTAGCTCTGAAGCCGAGAAACGGCATCGACCATCAGCACTACCGTGAAATTACGTACAATTTTCAAATTTCTTGTACTTGCTAACTTTGCGACCTCGGGCAGCTATGTTACCATGGAGGAATCACACAAGATTTGACTTTATAGGCTAGAACTGAATCGCACCAACTGTTTAACTCAAAATACAGTCAAGAAAGTAGCTCTGAAGCCGAGAAACGGCATGACCATAAGCACTACCGTGAAATTACGTACGATTTTCAAATTTCTTGTACTTGCTAACATTGCGACCTCGGGCAGCTATGTTACCATGGAGGAATCACACAAGATTTGACTTTATAGGCTAGAACTGAAGTCGCGCCAACTGCTTAACTCAAAATACAGTCAAGAAAGTAGCTCTGAAGCCGAGAAGCGGGATCGACCATAAGCACTACCGTGAAATTACGTACAATTTTCAAATTTCTTGTACTTGCTAACTTTGCGACCTCGGGCAGCTATGTTACCATGGAGGAACCACACAAGATTTGACTTTATAGGCTAGAACTGAAGTCGCGCCAACTGCTTAACTCAAAATACAGTCAAGAAAGTAGCTCTGAAGCCAAGAAACAGCATGACCATAAGCACTACCGTGAAATTACGTACAATTTTCAAATTTCTTGTACTTGCTAACTTTGCGACCTCGGCCAGCTATGTTACCATGGAAGAATCACACAAGATTTGACTTTATAGGCTAGAACTGAAGTCGCGCCAACTGCTTAACTCAAAATACAGTCAAGAAAGTAGCTCTGAAGCTGAGAAACGGCATGACCATAAGCACTACCGTGAAATTACGTACAATTTTCAAATTTCTTGTACTTGCTAACTTTGCGACCTCGGGCAGCTATGTTACCATGGAGGAATCACACAAGATTTGACTTTATAGGCTAGAACTGAATCGCACCAGCTGTTTAACTCAAAATACAGTCAAGAAAGTAGCTCTGAAGCCGAGAAGCGGGATCGACCATCAGCACTACCGTGAAATTACGTACAATTTTCAAATTTCTTGTACTTGCTAACTTTGCGACCTCGGGCAGCTATGTTACCATGGAGGAATCACACAAGATTTGACTTTATAGACTAGAACTGAAGTCGCGCCAACTGTTTAACTCAAAATACAGTCAAGAAAGTAGCTCTGAAGCCGAGAAGCGGGATCGATCATAAGCACTAATGTGAAATTACGTACAATTTTCAAATTTCTTGTACTTGCTAAATTTGCGACCTCGGGCAGCTATGTTACCATGGAGGAATCACACAAGATTTGACTTTATAGGCTAGAACTAAAGTCGCGCCAACTGTTTAACTCAAAATAAAGTCAAGAAAGTAGCTCTGAAGCCGAGAAGCGGGATCGACCATAAGCACTACCGTGAAATTACGTACAATTTTCAAATTTCTTGTACTTGCTAACTTTGCGGCCTCGGGCAGCTATGTTACCATGGAGGAACCACACAAGATTTGACTTTATAGGCTAGAACTGAAGTCGCGCTAACTGCTTAACTCAAAATACAGTCAAGAAAGTAGCTCTGAAGCCGAGAAACGGCATGACCATAAGCACTACCGTGAAATTACGTACAATTTTCAAATTTCTTGTACTTGCTAACTTTGCGACCTCGGGCAGCTATGTTACCATGGAGGAATCACACAAGATTTGACTTTATAGGCTAGAACTGAATCGCGCCAACTGTTTAACTCAAAATACAGTCAAGAAAGTAGCTCTGAAGCCGAGAAGCGGGATCGACCATAAGCACTACCGTGAAATTACGTACAATTTTCAAATTTCTAGTACTTGCTAACTTTGCGACCTCGGGCAGCTATGTTACCATGGGGGAGCCACACAAGATTTGACTTTATAGGCTAGAACTGAAGTCGCGCCAACTGCTTAACTCAAAATACAGTCAAGAAAGTAGCTCTGAAGCCGAGAAACGGCATGACCATAAGCACTACCGTGAAATTACGTACAATTTTCAAATTTCTTGTACTTGCTAACATTGCGACCTCGGGCAGCTATGTTACCATGGAGGAATCACACAAGATTTGACTTTATAGGCTAGAACTGAATCGTGCCAACTGTTTAGCTCAAAATACAGTCAAGAAAGTAGCTCTGAAGCCGAGAAGCGGGATCGACCATAAGCACTACCGTGAAATTACGTACAATTTTCAAATTTCTTGTACTTGCTAACTTTGCGACCTCGGGCAGCTATGTTACCATGGAGGAATCACACAAGATTTGACTTTATAGGCTAGAACTGAAGTCGCGCCAACTGTTTAACTCAAAATACAGTCAAGAAAGTAGCTCTGAAGCCGAGAAGCGGGATCGATCATAAGCACTAATGTGAAATTACGTACAATTTTCAAATTTCTTGTACTTGCTAACTTTGCGACCTCGGGCAGCTATGTTACCATGGAGAAATCACATAAGATTTGACTTTATAGACTAGATCTGAAGTCGCGCCAACTGTTTAACTCAAAATACAGTCAAGAAAGTAGCTCTGAAGCCGAGAAACGGCATCGACCATAAGCACTACCGTGAAATTACGTACAATTTTCAAATTTCTTGTACTTGCTAACTTTGCGACCTCGGGCAGCTATGTTACCATGGAGGAATCACACAAGATTTAACTTTATAGGCTAGAACTGAAGTCGCGCCAACTGATTAACTCAAAATACAGTCAAGAAAGTAGCTCTGAAGCCGAGAAGCGGGATCAATCATAAGCACTAATGTGAAATTACGTACAATTTTCAAATTCCTTGTACTTGCTAACTTTGCGGCCTCGGGCAGCTATGTTACCATGGAGGAACCACACGAGATTTGACTTTATAGGCTAGAACTGAAGTCGCTCCAACTGCTTAACTCAAAATACAGTCAAGAAAGTAGCTCTGAAGCCGAGAAACGGCATCGACCATAAGCACTACCGTAAAATTACGTACAATTTTCAAATTTCTTGTACTTGCTAACTTTGCGACTTCGGGCAGCTATGTTACCATGGAGGAATCACACAGGATTTGACTTTATAGGCTAGAACTGAAGTCGCGCCAACTGTTTAACTCAAAATACAGTCAAGAAAGTAGCTCTGAAGCCGAGAAGCGGGATCACCATAAGCACTACCGTGAAATTACGTACAATTTTCAAATTTCTTGTACTTGCTAACTTTGCGACCTCGGGCAGCTATGTTACCATGGAGGAATCACACAAGATTTGACTTTATAGGCTAGAACTGAAGTCGCGCCATTTGTTTAACTCAAAATACACTCAAGAAAGTAGCTCTGAAGCCGAGAAGCGGGATCGATCATAAGCACTAATGTGAAATTACGTACAATTTTCAAATTTCTTGTATTTGCTAAATTTGCGACCTCGGGCAGCTATGTTACCATGGAGGAATCACACAAGATTTGACTTTATAGGCTAGAACTGAAGTCGCGCCAACTGTTTAACTCAAAATACAGTCAAGAAAGTAGCTCTGAAGCCGAGAAGCGGGATCGACCATAAGCACTACCGTGAAATTACGTACAATTTTCAAATTTCTTGTACTTGCTAACTTTGCGGCCTCGGGCAGCTATGTTACCATGGAGGAACCACACAAGATTTGACTTTATAGGCTAGAACTGAAGTCGCGCCAACTGCTCAACTCAAAATACAGTCAAGAAAGTAGCTCTGAAGCCGAGAAGCGGGATCGACCATAAGCACTACCGTGAAATTACGTACAATTTTCAAATTTCTTGTACTTGCTAACTTTGCGACCTCGGGCAGCTATGTTACCATGGAGGAATCACACAAGATTTGACTTTATAGGCTAGAACTGAAGTCGCGCCAACTGTTTAACTCAAAATACAGTCAAGAAAGTAGCTCTGAAGCCGAGAAGCGGGATCGATCATTAGCACTAATGTGAAATTACGTACAATTTTCAAATTTCTTGTACTTGCTAAATTTGCGACCTCGGGCAGCTATGTTACCATGGAGGAATCACACAAGATTTGACTTTATAGGCTAGAACTGAAGTTGCGCCAACTGTTTAACTCAAAATACAGTCAAGAAAGTAGCTCTGAAGTCGAGAAGCGGGATCGATCATAAGCACTAATGTGAAATTACGTACAATTTTAAAATTTCTTGTACATGCTAACTTTGCGACCTCGGGCAGCTATGTTACCATGGAGGAATCACACAAGATTTGACTTTATAGGCTAGAACTGAAGTCGCGCCAACTGCTTAACTCAAAATACAGTCAAGAAAGTAGCTCTGAAGCCGAGAAACGGCATCGACCATAAGCACTACCGTGAAATTACGTACAATTTTCAAATGTCTTGTACTTGCTAACTTTGCGGCCTCGGGCAGCTATGTTACCATGGAGGAATCACACAAGATTTGACTTTATAGGCTAGAACTGAAGTCGCGCCAACTGTTTAACTCAAAATACAGTCAAGAAAGTAGCTCTGAAGTCGAGAAGCGGGATCGACCCTAAGCACTACCGTGAAATTACGTACAATTTTCAAATTTCTTGTACTTGCTAACTTTGCGGCCTCGGGCAGCTATGTTACCATGGAGGAACCACACAAGATTTGACTTTATAGGCTAGAACTGAAGTCGCTCCAACTGCTTAACTCAAAATACAGTCAAGAAAGTAGCTCTGAAGCCGAGAAACGGCATGACCATAAGCACTACCGTGAAATTACGTACAATTTTCAAATTTCTTGTACTTGCTAACTTTGCGACCTCGGGCAGCTATGTTACCATGGAGGAACCACACAAGATTTGACTTTATAGGCTAGAACTGAAGTCGCGCCAACTGCTTAACTCAAAATACAGTCAAGAAAGTAGCTCTGAAGCCGAGAAACGGCATCGACCATCAGCACTACCGTGAAATTACGTACAATTTTCAAATTTCTTGTACTTGCTAAATTTGCGGCCTCGTGCAGCTATGTTACCATGGAGAAACCACACAAGATTTGACTTTATAGGCTAGAACTGAAGTCGCGCCAACTGCTTAACTCAAAATACAGTCAAGAAAGTAGCTCTGAAGCCGAGAAACGGCATGACCATAAGCACTACCGTGAAATTACGTACAATTTTCAAATTTCTTGTACTTGCTAACATTGCGACCTCGGTAGCTATGTTACCATGGAGGAATCACACAAGATTTGACTTTATAGGCTAGAACTGAATCGCGCCAACTGTTTAACTCAAAATACAGTCAAGAAAGTAGCTCTGAAGCCGAGAAGCGGGATCGACCATAAGCACTACCGTGAAATTACGTACAATTTTCAAATTTCTTGTACTTGCTAACTTTGCGACCTCGGGCAGCTATGTTAGCATGGAGGAATCACACAAGATTTGACTTTATAGGCTAGAACTGAAGTCGCGCCAACTGTTTAACTCAAAATACAGTCAAGAAAGTAGCTCTGAAGCCGAGAAGCGGGATCGACCATTGGTACTACCGTGAAATTACGTACAATTTTCAAATTTCTTGTACTTGCTAACTTTGCGACCTCGGGCAGCTATGTTACCATGGAGGAATCACACAAGATTTGACTTTATAGGCTAGAACTGAAGTCGCGCCAACTGTTTAACTCAAAATACAGTCAAGAAAGTAGCTCTGAAGCCGAGAAGCGGGATCGATCATAAGCACTAATGTGAAATTACGTACAATTTTCAAATTTCTTGTACTTGTTAAATTTGCGACCTCGGGCAGCTATGTTACCATGGAGGAATCACACAAGATTTGACTTTATAGGCTAGAACTGAAGTCGCGCCAACTGTTTAACTCAAAATACAGCCAAGAAAGTAGCTCTGAAGTCGAGAAGCGGGATCGATCATAAGCACTAATGTGAAATTACGTACAATTTTAGAATTTCTTGTACATGCTAACTTTGCGACCTCGGGCAGCTATGTTACCATGGAGGAATCACACAAGATTTGACTTTATAGGCTAGAACTGAAGTCGCGCCAACTGTTTAACTCAAAATACAGTCAAGAAAGTAGCTCTGAAGTCGAGAAGCGGGATCGACCATAAGCACTACCGTGAAATTACGTACAATTTTCAAATTTCTTGTACTTGCTAACTTTGCGGCCTCGGGCAGCTATGTTACCATGGAGGAACCACACAAGATTTGACTTTATAGGCTAGAACTGAAGTCGCTCCAACTGCTTAACTCAAAATACAGTCAAGAAAGTAGCTCTGAAGCCGAGAAACGGCATCGACCATAAGCACTACCGTGAAATTACGTACAATTTTCAAATGTCTTGTACTTGCTAACTTTGCGGCCTCGGGCAGCTATGTTACCATGGAGGAATCACACAAGATTTGACTTTATAGGCTAGAACTGAAGTCGCGCCAACTATTTAACTCAAAATACAGTCAAGAAAGTAGCTCTGAAGCCGAGAAGCGGGATCGACCATAAGCACTACCGTGAAATTACGTACAATTTTCAAATTTCTTGTACTTGCTAACTTTGCGACCTCGGGCAGCTATGTTACCATGGAGGAATCACACAAGATTTGACTTTATAGGCTAGAACTGAAGTCGCGCCAACTGTTTAACTCAAAATACAGTCAAGAAAGTAGCTCTGAAGCCGAGAAGCGGGATCGATCATAAGCACTAATGTGAAATTACGTACAATTTTCAAATTTCTTGTACTTGCTAACTTTGCGACCTCGGGCAGCTATGTTACCATGGAGGAATCACACAAGATTTGACTTTATAGGCTAGAACTGAAGTCGCGCCAACTGTTTAACTCAAAATACAGTCAAGAATGTAGCTCTGAAGCCGAGAAGCGGGATCGATCATAAGCACTAATGTGAAATTACGTACAATTTTCAAATTTCTTGTACTTGCTAAATTTGCAACCTCGGGCAGCTATGTTACCATGGAGGAATCACACAAGATTTGACTTTATAGGCTAGAGCCGAAGTCGCGCCAACTATTTAACTCAAAATGCAGTCAAGAAAGTAGCTCTGAAGCCGAGAAGCGGGATCGACCATAAGCACTACCGTGAAATTACGTACAATTTTCAAATTTCTTGTACTTGCTAACTTTGCGGCCTCGGGCAGCTATGTTACCATGGAGGAACCACACAAGATTTGACTTTATAGGCTAGAACTGAAGTCGCTCCAACTGCTTAACTCAAAATACAGTCAAGAAAGTAGCTCTGAAGCCGAGAAACGGCATCGACCATAAGCACTACCGTGAAATTACGTACAATTTTCAAATGTCTTGTACTTGCTAACTTTGCGGCCTCGGGCAGCTATGTTACCATGGAGGAATCACACAAGATTTGACTTTATAGGCTAGAACTGAAGTCGCGCCAACTATTTAACTCAAAATACAGTCAAGAAAGTAGCTCTGAAGCCGAGAAGCGGGATCGACCATAAGCACTACCGTGAAATTACGTACAATTTTCAAATTTCTTGTACTTGCTAACTTTGCGACCTCGGGCAGCTATGTTACCATGGAGGAATCACACAAGATTTGACTTTATAGGCTAGAACTGAAGTCGCGCCAACTGTTTAACTCAAAATACAGTCAAGAAAGTAGCTCTGAAGCCGAGAAGCGGGATCGATCATAAGCACTAATGTGAAATTACGTACAATTTTCAAATTTCTTGTACTTGCTAACTTTGCGACCTCGGGCAGCTATGTTACCATGGAGGAATCACACAAGATTTGGCTTTATAGGCTAGAACTGAAGTCGCGCCAACTGTTTAACTCAAAATACAGTCAAGAATGTAGCTCTGAAGCCGAGAAGCGGGATCGATCATAAGCACTAATGTGAAATTACGTACAATTTTCAAATTTCTTGTACTTGCTAAATTTGCGACCTCGGGCAGCTATGTTACCATGGAGGAATCACACAAGATTTGACTTTATAGGCTAGAACCGAAGTCGCGCCAACTATTTAACTCAAAATGCAGTCAAGAAAGTAGCTCTGAAGCCGAGAAGCGGGATCGACCATAAGCACTACCGTGAAATTACGTACAATTTTCAAATTTCTTGTACTTGCTAACTTTGCGGCCTCGGGCAGTTATGTTACCATGGAGGAACCACACAAGATTTGACTTTATAGGCTAGAACTGAAGTCGCGCCAACTGCTTAACTCAAAATACAGTCAAGAAAGTAGCTCTGAAGCCGAGAAACGGCATGACCATAAGCACTACCGTGAAATTACGTACAATTTTCAAATTTCTTGTACTTGCTAACTTTGCGACCTCGGGCAGCTATGTTACCATGGAGGAATCACACAAGATTTGGCTTTATAGGCTAGAACTGAAGTCGCGCCAACTGTTTAACTCAAAATTTAGTCAAGAAAGTAGCTCTGAAGCCGAGAAGCGGGATCGATCATAAGCACTAATGTGAAATTACGTACAATTTTCAAATTTCTTGTACTTGCTAAATTTGCGACCTCGGGCAGCTATGTTACCATGGAGGAATCACACAAGATTTGACTTTATAGGCTAGAACTGAAGTCGCGCGAACTGTTTAACTCAAAATACAGTCAAGAAAGTAGCTCTGAAGCCGAGAAGCGGGATCGACCATAAGCACTACCGTGAAATTACGTACAATTTTCAAATTTCTTGTACTTGCTAACTTTGCGGCCTCGGGCAGCTATGTTACCATGGAGGAACCACACAAGATTTGACTTTATAGGCTAGAACTGAAGTCGCGCCAACTGCTTAACTCAAAATACAGTGAAGAAAGTAGCTCTGAAGCCGAGAAACGGCATGACCATAAGCACTACCGTGAAATTACGTACAATTTTCAAATTTCTTGTACTTGCTAACTTTGCGACCTCGGGCAGCTATGTTACCATGGAGGAATCACACAAGATTTGACTTTATAGGCTAGAACTGAATCGCGCCAACTGTTTAACTCAAAATACAGTCAAGAAAGTAGCTCTGAAGCCGAGAAGCGGGATCGACCATAAGCACTACCGTGAAATTACGTACAATTTTCAAATTTCTTGTACTTGCTAACTTTGCGGCCTCGGGCAGTAAGTTACCATGGAGGAACCACACAAGATTTGACTTTATAGGCTAGAACTGAAGTCGCGCCAACTGCTTAACTCAAAATACAGTCAAGAAAGTAGCTCTGAAGCCGAGAAACGGCATCGACCATCAGCACTACCGTGAAATTACGTACAATTTTCAAATTTCTTGTACTTGCTAACTTTGCGGCCTCGGGCAGTAAGTTACCATGGAGGAACCACACAAGATTTGACTTTATAGGCTAGAACTGAAGTCGCGCCAACTGCCTAACTCAAAATACAGTCAAGAAAGTAGCTCTGAAGCCGAGAAACGGCATGACCTAGGCACTACCGTGAAATTACGTACAATTTTCAAATTTCTTGTACTTGCTAACTTTGCGACCTCGGGCAGCTATGTTACCATGGAGGAATCACACAAGATTTGACTTTATAAGCTAGAACTGAATCGCGCCAACTGTTTAACTCAAAATACAGTCAAGAAAGTAGCTCTGAAGCCGAGAAGCGGGATCGACCAAAAGCAATACCGTGAAATTACGTACAATTTTCAAATTTCTTGTACTTGCTAACTTTGCGGCCTCGGGCAGCTATGTTACCATGGAGGAACCACACAAGATTTGACTTTATAGGCTAGAACTGAAGTCGCGCCAACTGTTTAACTCAAAATACAGTCAAGAAAGTAGCTCTGAAGCCGAGAATCGGGATCGACCATAAGCACTACCGTGAAATTACGTACAATTTTCAAATTTCTTGTACTTGCTAACTTTGCGGCCTCGGGCAGTAAGTTACCATGGAGGAACCACACAAGATTTGACTTTATAGGCTAGAACTGAAGTCGCGCCAACTGTTTAACTCAAAATACAGTCAAGAAAGTAGCTCTGAAGCCGAGAAGCGGGATCGACCATAAGCACTACCGTGAAATTACGTACAATTTTCAAATTTCTTGTACTTGCTAACTTTGCGGCCTCGGGCAGCTATTTTACCATGGAGGAACCACACAAGATTTGACTTTATAGGCTAGAACTGAAGTCGCGCCAACTGCTTTACTCAAAATACAGTCAAGAAAGTAGCTCTGAAGCCGAGAAGCGGGATCGACCATAAGCACTACCGTGAAATTACGTACAATTTTCAAATTTCTTGTACTTGCTAACTTTGCGGCCTCGGGCAGCTATGTTACCATGGAGGAACCACACAAGATTTGACTTTATAGGCTAGAACTGAAGTCGCGCCAACTGCTTAACTCAAAATACAGTCAAGAAAGTAGCTCTGAAGCCGAGAAGCGGGATCGACCATAAGCACTACCGTGAAATTAGGTACAATTTTCAAATTTCTAGTACTTGCTAACTTTGCGACCTCGGGCAGCTATGTTACCATGGAGGAATCACACAAGATTTGACTTTACAGGCTAGAACTGAAGTCGCGCCAACTGTTTAACTCAAAATACAGTCAAGAAAGTAGCTCTGAAGCCGAGAAGCGGGATCGATCATAAGCACTAATGTGAAATTACGTACAATTTTCAAATTTCTTGTACTTGCTAACTTTGCGGCCTCGGGCAGCTATGTTACCATGGAGGAACCACACAAAATTTGACTTTATAAGCTAGAACTGAAGTCGCGCCAACTGCTTAACTCAAAATACAGTCAAGAAAGTAGCTCTGAAGCCGAGAAGCGGGATCGATCATAAGCACTAATGTGAAATTACGTACAATTTTCAAATTTCTTGTACTTGCTAACTTTGCGACCTCGGGCAGCTATGTTACCATGGAGGAATCACACAAGATTTGACTTTATAGGCTAGAACTGAAGTCGCGCCAACTGTTTAACTCAAAATACAGTCAAGAAAGTAGCTCTGAAGCCGAGAAGCGGGATCGACCATAAGCACTACCGTGAAATTACGTACAATTTTCAAATTTCTTGTACTTGCTAACTTTGCGACCTCGGGCAGCTATGTTACCATGGAGGAACCACACAAAATTTGACTTTATAAGCTAGAACTGAAGTCGCGCCAACTGCTTAACTCAAAATACAGTCAAGAAAGTAGCTCTGAAGCCGAGAAGCGGGATCGATCATAAGCACTAATGTGAAATTACGTACAATTTTCAAATTTCTTGTACTTGCTAACTTTGCGACCTCGGGCAGCTATGTTACCATGGAGGAACCACACAAAATTTGACTTTATAAGCTAGAACTGAAGTCGCGCCAACTGCTTAACTCAAAATACAGTCAAGAAAGTAGCTCTGAAGCCGAGAAGCGGGATCGACCATAAGCACTACCGTGAAATTACGTACAATTTTCAAATTTCTTGTACTTGCTAACTTTGCGACCTCGGGCAGCTATGTTACCATGGAGGAATCACACAAGATTTGACTTTATAGGCTAGAACTGAAGTCGCGCCAACTGTTTAACTCAAAATACAGTCAAGAAAGTAGCTCTGAAGCCGAGAAGCGGGATCGATCATAAGCACTAATGTGAAATTACGTACAATTTTCAAATTTCTTGTACTTGCTAACTTTGCGACCTCGGGCAGCTATGTTACCATGGAGGAATCACACAAGATTTGGCTTTATAGGCTAGAACTGAAGTCGCGCCAACTGTTTAACTCAAAATACAGTCAAGAATGTAGCTCTGAAGCCGAGAAGCGGGATCGATCATAAGCACTAATGTGAAATTACGTACAATTTTCAAATTTCTTGTACTTGCTAAATTTGCGACCTCGGGCAGCTATGTTACCATGGAGGAATCACACAAGATTTGACTTTATAGGCTAGAACCGAAGTCGCGCCAACTATTTAACTCAAAATGCAGTCAAGAAAGTAGCTCTGAAGCCGAGAAGCGGGATCGACCATAAGCACTACCGTGAAATTACGTACAATTTTCAAATTTCTTGTACTTGCTAACTTTGCGGCCTCGGGCAGTTATGTTACCATGGAGGAACCACACAAGATTTGACTTTATAGGCTAGAACTGAAGTCGCGCCAACTGCTTAACTCAAAATACAGTCAAGAAAGTAGCTCTGAAGCCGAGAAACGGCATGACCATAAGCACTACCGTGAAATTACGTACAATTTTCAAATTTCTTGTACTTGCTAACTTTGCGACCTCGGGCAGCTATGTTACCATGGAGGAATCACACAAGATTTGGCTTTATAGGCTAGAACTGAAGTCGCGCCAACTGTTTAACTCAAAATTTAGTCAAGAAAGTAGCTCTGAAGCCGAGAAGCGGGATCGATCATAAGCACTAATGTGAAATTACGTACAATTTTCAAATTTCTTGTACTTGCTAAATTTGCGACCTCGGGCAGCTATGTTACCATGGAGGAATCACACAAGATTTGACTTTATAGGCTAGAACTGAAGTCGCGCGAACTGTTTAACTCAAAATACAGTCAAGAAAGTAGCTCTGAAGCCGAGAAGCGGGATCGACCATAAGCACTACCGTGAAATTACGTACAATTTTCAAATTTCTTGTACTTGCTAACTTTGCGGCCTCGGGCAGCTATGTTACCATGGAGGAACCACACAAGATTTGACTTTATAGGCTAGAACTGAAGTCGCGCCAACTGCTTAACTCAAAATACAGTGAAGAAAGTAGCTCTGAAGCCGAGAAACGGCATGACCATAAGCACTACCGTGAAATTACGTACAATTTTCAAATTTCTTGTACTTGCTAACTTTGCGACCTCGGGCAGCTATGTTACCATGGAGGAATCACACAAGATTTGACTTTATAGGCTAGAACTGAATCGCGCCAACTGTTTAACTCAAAATACAGTCAAGAAAGTAGCTCTGAAGCCGAGAAGCGGGATCGACCATAAGCACTACCGTGAAATTACGTACAATTTTCAAATTTCTTGTACTTGCTAACTTTGCGGCCTCGGGCAGTAAGTTACCATGGAGGAACCACACAAGATTTGACTTTATAGGCTAGAACTGAAGTCGCGCCAACTGCTTAACTCAAAATACAGTCAAGAAAGTAGCTCTGAAGCCGAGAAACGGCATCGACCATCAGCACTACCGTGAAATTACGTACAATTTTCAAATTTCTTGTACTTGCTAACTTTGCGGCCTCGGGCAGTAAGTTACCATGGAGGAACCACACAAGATTTGACTTTATAGGCTAGAACTGAAGTCGCGCCAACTGCCTAACTCAAAATACAGTCAAGAAAGTAGCTCTGAAGCCGAGAAACGGCATGACCTAGGCACTACCGTGAAATTACGTACAATTTTCAAATTTCTTGTACTTGCTAACTTTGCGACCTCGGGCAGCTATGTTACCATGGAGGAATCACACAAGATTTGACTTTATAAGCTAGAACTGAATCGCGCCAACTGTTTAACTCAAAATACAGTCAAGAAAGTAGCTCTGAAGCCGAGAAGCGGGATCGACCAAAAGCAATACCGTGAAATTACGTACAATTTTCAAATTTCTTGTACTTGCTAACTTTGCGGCCTCGGGCAGCTATGTTACCATGGAGGAACCACACAAGAGTTGACTTTATAGGCTAGAACTGAAGTCGCGCCAACTGTTTAACTCAAAATACAGTCAAGAAAGTAGCTCTGAAGCCGAGAATCGGGATCGACCATAAGCACTACCGTGAAATTACGTACAATTTTCAAATTTCTTGTACTTGCTAACTTTGCGGCCTCGGGCAGTAAGTTACCATGGAGGAACCACACAAGATTTGACTTTATAGGCTAGAACTGAAGTCGCGCCAACTGTTTAACTCAAAATACAGTCAAGAAAGTAGCTCTGAAGCCGAGAAGCGGGATCGACCATAAGCACTACCGTGAAATTACGTACAATTTTCAAATTTCTTGTACTTGCTAACTTTGCGGCCTCGGGCAGCTATTTTACCATGGAGGAACCACACAAGATTTGACTTTATAGGCTAGAACTGAAGTCGCGCCAACTGCTTTACTCAAAATACAGTCAAGAAAGTAGCTCTGAAGCCGAGAAGCGGGATCGACCATAAGCACTACCGTGAAATTACGTACAATTTTCAAATTTCTTGTACTTGCTAACTTTGCGGCCTCGGGCAGCTATGTTACCATGGAGGAACCACACAAGATTTGACTTTATAGGCTAGAACTGAAGTCGCGCCAACTGCTTAACTCAAAATACAGTCAAGAAAGTAGCTCTGAAGCCGAGAAGCGGGATCGACCATAAGCACTACCGTGAAATTAGGTACAATTTTCAAATTTCTAGTACTTGCTAACTTTGCGACCTCGGGCAGCTATGTTACCATGGAGGAATCACACAAGATTTGACTTTACAGGCTAGAACTGAAGTCGCGCCAACTGTTTAACTCAAAATACAGTCAAGAAAGTAGCTCTGAAGCCGAGAAGCGGGATCGATCATAAGCACTAATGTGAAATTACGTACAATTTTCAAATTTCTTGTACTTGCTAACTTTGCGGCCTCGGGCAGCTATGTTACCATGGAGGAACCACACAAAATTTGACTTTATAAGCTAGAACTGAAGTCGCGCCAACTGCTTAACTCAAAATACAGTCAAGAAAGTAGCTCTGAAGCCGAGAAGCGGGATCGACCATAAGTACTACCGTGAAATTACGTACAATTTTCAAATTTCTTGTACTTGCTAACTTTGCGGCCTCGGGCAGCTATGTTACCATGGAGGAACCACACAAGCTTTGACTTTATAGGCTAGAACTGAAGTCGCGCCAACAGCTTAACTCAAAATACAGTCAAGAAAGTAGCTCTGAAGCCGAGAAACCGCATGACCAGAAGCACTACCGTGAAATTACGTACAATTTTCAAATTTCTTGTACTTGCTAACTTTGCGACCTCGGGCAGCTATGTTACCATGGAGGAATCACACAAGATTTGACTTTATAGGCTAGAACTGAAGTCGCGCCAACTGGTTAACTCAAAATACAGTCAAGAAAGTAGCTCTGAAGCCGAGAAGCGGGATCGAACATAAGCACTACCGTGAAATTACGTACAATTTTCAAATTTCTTGTACTTGCTAAATTTGCGACCTCGGGCAGCTATGTTACCATGGAGGAATCACACAAGATTTGACTTTATAGGCTAGAACTAAAGTCGCGCCAACTGTTTAACTCAAAATACAGTCAAGAAAGTAGCTCTGAAGCCGAGAAGAGGGATCGATCATAAGCACTAATGTGAAATTACGTACAATTTTCAAATTTCTTGTACTTGCTAACTTTGCGGCCTCGGGCAGCTATGTTACCATGGAGGAACCACACAAAATTTGACTTTATAAGCTAGAACTGAAGTCGCGCCAACTGCTTAACTCAAAATACAGTCAAGAAAGTAGCTCTGAAGCCGAGAAGCGGGATCGACCATAAGCACTACCGTGAAATTACGTACAATTTTCAAATTTCTAGTACTTGCTAAATTTGCGACCTCGGGCAGCTATGTTACCATGGAGGAATCACACAAGATTTGACTTTATAGGCTAGAACTGAAGTCGCGCCAACTGTTTAACTCAAAATACAGTCAAGAAAGTGGCTCTGAAGCCGAGAAGCGGGATCAACCATAAGCACTACCGTGAAATTACGTACAATTTTCAAATTTCTTGTACTTGCTAACTTTGCGACCTCGGGCAGCTATGTTACCATGGAGGAATCACACAAGATTTGACTTTATAGACTAGAACTGAAGTCGCGCCAACTGTTTAACTCAAAATACAGTCAAGAAAGTAGCTCTGAAGCCGAGAAGCGGGATCGATCATAAGCACTAATGTGAAATTACGTACAATTTTCAAATTTCTTGTACTTGCTAAATTTGCGACCTCGGGCAGCTATGTTACCATGGAGGAATCACACAAGATTTGACTTTATAGGCTAGAACTAAAGTCGCGCCAACTGTTTAACTCAAAATACAGTCAAGAAAGTAGCTCTGAAGCCGAGAAGCGGGATCGACCATAAGCACTACCGTGAAATTAGGTACAATTTTCAAATTTCTAGTACTTGCTAACTTTGCGACCTCGGGCAGCTATGTTACCATGGAGGAATCACACAAGATTTGACTTTACAGGCTAGAACTGAAGTCGCGCCAACTGTTTAACTCAAAATACAGTCAAGAAAGTAGCTCTGAAGCCGAGAAGCGGGATCGATCATAAGCACTAATGTGAAATTACGTACAATTTTCAAATTTCTTGTACTTGCTAACTTTGCGGCCTCGGGCAGCTATGTTACCATGGAGGAACCACACAAAATTTGACTTTATAAGCTAGAACTGAAGTCGCGCCAACTGCTTAACTCAAAATACAGTCAAGAAAGTAGCTCTGAAGCCGAGAAGCGGGATCGACCATAAGTACTACCGTGAAATTACGTACAATTTTCAAATTTCTTGTACTTGCTAACTTTGCGGCCTCGGGCAGCTATGTTACCATGGAGGAACCACACAAGCTTTGACTTTATAGGCTAGAACTGAAGTCGCGCCAACAGCTTAACTCAAAATACAGTCAAGAAAGTAGCTCTGAAGCCGAGAAACCGCATGACCAGAAGCACTACCGTGAAATTACGTACAATTTTCAAATTTCTTGTACTTGCTAACTTTGCGACCTCGGGCAGCTATGTTACCATGGAGGAATCACACAAGATTTGACTTTATAGGCTAGAACTGAAGTCGCGCCAACTGGTTAACTCAAAATACAGTCAAGAAAGTAGCTCTGAAGCCGAGAAGCGGGATCGAACATAAGCACTACCGTGAAATTACGTACAATTTTCAAATTTCTTGTACTTGCTAAATTTGCGACCTCGGGCAGCTATGTTACCATGGAGGAATCACACAAGATTTGACTTTATAGGCTAGAACTAAAGTCGCGCCAACTGTTTAACTCAAAATACAGTCAAGAAAGTAGCTCTGAAGCCGAGAAGCGGGATCGATCATAAGCACTAATGTGAAATTACGTACAATTTTCAAATTTCTTGTACTTGCTAACTTTGCGGCCTCGGGCAGCTATGTTACCATGGAGGAACCACACAAAATTTGACTTTATAAGCTAGAACTGAAGTCGCGCCAACTGCTTAACTCAAAATACAGTCAAGAAAGTAGCTCTGAAGCCGAGAAGCGGGATCGACCATAAGCACTACCGTGAAATTACGTACAATTTTCAAATTTCTAGTACTTGCTAAATTTGCGACCTCGGGCAGCTATGTTACCATGGAGGAATCACACAAGATTTGACTTTATAGGCTAGAACTGAAGTCGCGCCAACTGTTTAACTCAAAATACAGTCAAGAAAGTGGCTCTGAAGCCGAGAAGCGGGATCGACCATAAGCACTACCGTGAAATTACGTACAATTTTCAAATTTCTTGTACTTGCTAACTTTGCGACCTCGGGCAGCTATGTTACCATGGAGGAATCACACAAGATTTGACTTTATAGACTAGAACTGAAGTCGCGCCAACTGTTTAACTCAAAATACAGTCAAGAAAGTAGCTCTGAAGCCGAGAAGCGGGATCGATCATAAGCACTAATGTGAAATTACGTACAATTTTCAAATTTCTTGTACTTGCTAAATTTGCGACCTCGGGCAGCTATGTTAACCATGGAGGAATCACACAAGATTTGACTTTATAGGCTAGAACTAAAGTCGCGCCAACTGTTTAACTCAAAATACAGTCAAGAAAGTAGCTCTGAAGCCGAGAAGCGGGATCGACCATAAGCACTACCGTGAAATTACGTACAATTTTCAAATTTCTTGTACTTGCTAACTTTGCGGCCTCGGGCAGCTATGTTACCATGGAGGAACCACACAAGATTTGACTTTATAGGCTAGAACTGAAGTCGCGCCAACTGTTTAACTCAAAATACAGTCAAGAAAGTAGCTCTGAAGCCGAGAAACGGCATGACCATAAGCACTACCGTGAAATTACGTACAATTTTCAAATTCTTGTACTTGCTAACTTTGCGACCTCGGGCAGCTATGTTACCATGGAGGAATCACACAAGATTTGACTTTATAGGCTAGAACTGAATCGCGCCAACTGTTTAACTCAAAATACAGTCAAGAAAATAGCTCTGAAGCCGAGAAGCGGGATCGACCATAAGCTACTACCGTGAAATTACGTACAATTTTCAAATGTCTAGTACTTGCTAACTTTGCGACCTCGGGCAGCTATGTTACCATGGAGGAATCACACAAGATTTGACTTTATAGGCTAGAACTGAAGTCGCGCCAACTGTTTAGCTCAAAATACAGTCAAGAAAGTAGCTCTGAAGCCGAGAAGCGGGATCGACCATAAGCACTACCGTGAAATTACGTACAATTTTCAAATTCTTGTACTGCTAACTTTGCGGCCTCGGGCAGCCTATGTTACCATGGAGGAACCACACAAGATTTGACTTTATAGGCTAGAACTGAAGTCGCGCCAACTGCTTAACTCAAAATACAGTCAAGAAAGTAGCTCTGAAGCCGAGAAGCGGGATCGACCATAAGCACTACCGTGAAATTACGTACAATTTTCAAATTTCTAGTACTTGCTAAATTTGCGACCTCGGGCAGCTATGTTACCATGGAGGAATCACACAAGATTTGACTTTATAGGCTAGAACTGAAGTCGCGCCAACTGTTTAACTCAAAATACAGTCAAGAAAGTAGCTCTGAAGCCGAGAAGCGGGATCGACCATAAGCACTACCGTGAAATTACGTACAATTTTCAAATTTCTTGTACTTGCTAACTTTGCGACCTCGGGCAGCTATGTTACCATGGAGGAATCACACAAGATTTGACTTTATAGACTAGAACTGAAGTCGCGCCAACTGTTTAACTCAAAATACAGTCAAGAAAGTAGCTCTGAAGCCGAGAAGCGGGATCGATCATAAGCACTAATGTGAAATTACGTACAATTTTCAAATTTCTTGTACTTGCTAAATTTGCGACCTCGGGCAGCTATGTTACCATGGAGGAATCACACAAGATTTGACTTTATAGGCTAGAACTAAAGTCGCGCCAACTGTTTAACTCAAAATACAGTCAAGAAAGTAGCTCTGAAGCCGAGAAGCGGGATCGACCATAAGCACTACCGTGAAATTACGTACAATTTTCAAATTTCTTGTACTTGCTAACTTTGCGGCCTCGGGCAGCTATGTTACCATGGAGGAACCACACAAGATTTGACTTTATAGGCTAGAACTGAAGTCGCGCCAACTGTTTAACTCAAAATACAGTCAAGAAAGTAGCTCTGAAGCCGAGAAACGGCATGACCATAAGCACTACCGTGAAATTACGTACAATTTTCAAATTTCTTGTACTTGCTAACTTTGCGACCTCGGGCAGCTATGTTACCATGGAGGAATCACACAAGATTTGACTTTATAGGCTAGAACTGAATCGCGCCAACTGTTTAACTCAAAATACAGTCAAGAAAATAGCTCTGAAGCCGAGAAGCGGGATCGACCATAAGCACTACCGTGAAATTACGTACAATTTTCAAATTTCTAGTACTTGCTAACTTTGCGACCTCGGGCAGCTATGTTACCATGGAGGAATCACACAAGATTTTACTTTATAGGCTAGAACTGAAGTCGCGCCAACTGTTTAACTCAAAATACAGTCAAGAAAGTAGCTCTGAAGCCGAGAAGCGGGATCGACCATAAGCACTACCGTGAAATTACGTACAATTTTCAAATTTCTTGTACTTGCTAACTTTGCGGCCTCGGGCAGCTATTTTACCATGGAGGAACCACACAAGATTTGACTTTATAGGCTAGAACTGAAGTCGCGCCAACTGCTTTACTCAAAATACAGTCAAGAAAGTAGCTCTGAAGCCGAGAAGCGGGATCGACCATAAGCACTACCGTGAAATTACGTACAATTTTCAAATTTCTTGTACTTGCTAACTTTGCGGCCTCGGGCAGCTATGTTACCATGGAGGAACCACACAAGATTTGACTTTATAGGCTAGAACTGAAGTCGCGCCAACTGCTTAACTCAAAATACAGTCAAGAAAGTAGCTCTGAAGCCGAGAAGCGGGATCGACCATAAGCACTACCGTGAAATTAGGTACAATTTTCAAATTTCTAGTACTTGCTAACTTTGCGACCTCGGGCAGCTATGTTACCATGGAGGAATCACACAAGATTTGACTTTACAGGCTAGAACTGAAGTCGCGCCAACTGTTTAACTCAAAGCACAGTCAAGAAAGTAGCTCTGAAGCCGAGAAGCGGGATCGATCATAAGCACTAATGTGAAATTACGTACAATTTTCAAATTTCTTGTACTTGCTAACTTTGCGGCCTCGGGCAGCTATGTTACCATGGAGGAACCACACAAAATTTGACTTTATAAGCTAGAACTGAAGTCGCGCCAACTGCTTAACTCAAAATACAGTCAAGAAAGTAGCTCTGAAGCCGAGAAGCGGGATCGACCATAAGCACTACCGTGAAATTACGTACAATTTTCAAATTTCTTGTACTTGCTAACTTTGCGGCCTCGGGCAGCTATGTTACCATGGAGGAACCACACAAGCTTTGACTTTATAGGCTAGAACTGAAGTCGCGCCAACAGCTTAACTCAAAATACAGTCAAGAAAGTAGCTCTGAAGCCGAGAAACCGCATGACCAGAAGCACTACCGTGAAATTACGTACAATTTTCAAATTTCTTGTACTTGCTAACTTTGCGACCTCGGGCAGCTATGTTACCATGGAGGAATCACACAAGATTTGACTTTATAGGCTAGAACTGAAGTCGCGCCAACTGGTTAACTCAAAATACAGTCAAGAAAGTAGCTCTGAAGCCGAGAAGCGGGATCGAACATAAGCACTACCGTGAAATTACGTACAATTTTCAAATTTCTTGTACTTGCTAACTTTGCGACCTCGGGCAGCTATGTTACCATGGAGGAATCACACAAGATTTGACTTTATAGACTAGAACTGAAGTCGCGCCAACTGTTTAACTCAAAATACAGTCAAGATAGTAGCTCTGAAGCCGAGAAGCGGGATCGATCATAAGCACTAATGTGAAATTACGTACAATTTTCAAATTTCTTGTACTTGCTAACTTTGCGGCCTCGGGCAGCTATGTTACCATGGAGGAACCACACAAAATTTGACTTTATAAGCTAGAACTGAAGTCGCGCCAACTGCTTAACTCAAAATACAGTCAAGAAAGTAGCTCTGAAGCCGAGAAGCGGGATCGACCATAAGCACTACCGTGAAATTACGTACAATTTTCAAATTTCTTGTACTTGCTAACTTTGCGGCCTCGGGCAGCTATGTTACCATGGAGGAACCACACAAGCTTTGACTTTATAGGCTAGAACTGAAGTCGCGCCAACAGCTTAACTCAAAATACAGTCAAGAAAGTAGCTCTGAAGCCGAGAAACCGCATGACCAGAAGCACTACCGTGAAATTACGTACAATTTTCAAATTTCTTGTACTTGCTAACTTTGCGACCTCGGGCAGCTATGTTACCATGGAGGAATCACACAAGATTTGACTTTATAGGCTAGAACTGAAGTCGCGCCAACTGGTTAACTCAAAATACAGTCAAGAAAGTAGCTCTGAAGCCGAGAAGCGGGATCGACCATAAGCACTACCGTGAAATTACGTACAATTTTCAAATTTCTTGTACTTGCTAACTTTGCGGCCTCGGGCAGCTATGTTACCATGGAGGAACCACACAAGATTTGACTTTATAGGCTAGAACTGAAGTCGCGCCAACTGCTTAACTCAAAATACAGTCAAGAAAGTAGCTCTGAAGCCGAGAAGCGGGATCGACCATAAGCACTACCGTGAAATTACGTACAATTTTCAAATTTCTAGTACTTGCTAACTTTGCGACCTCGGGCAGCTATGTTACCATGGAGGAATCACACAAGATTTGACTTTATAGGCTAGAACTGAAGTCGCGCCAACTGTTTAACTCAAACAGTCAAGAAAGTAGCTCTGAAGCCGAGAAGCGGGAACGACCATAAGCACTACCGTGAAATTACGTACAATTTTCAAATTTCTAGTACTTGCTAACTTTGCGACCTCGGGCAGCTATGTTACCATGGAGGAATCACACAAGATTTGACTTTATAGGCTAGAACTGAAGTCGCGCCAACTGTTTAACTCAAAATACAGTCAAGAAAGTAGCTCTGAAGCCGAGAAGCGGGATCGACCATAAGCACTACCGTGAAATTACGTACAATTTTCAAATTTCTTGTACTTGCTAACTTTGCGGCCTCGGGCAGCTATGTTACCATGGAGGAACCACACAAGATTTGACTTTATAGGCTAGAACTGAAGTCGCGCCAACTGTTTAGCTCAAAATACAGTCAAGAAAGTAGCTCTGAAGCTGAGAAGCGGGATCGACCATAAGCACTACCGTGAAATTACGTACAATTTTCAAATTTCTTGTACTTGCTAACTTTGCGACCTCGGGCAGCTATGTTACCATGGAGGAATCACACAAGATTTGACTTTATAGGCTAGAACTGAAGTCGCGCCAACTCTTTAACTCAAAATACAGTCAAGAAAGTAGCTCTGAAGCCGAGAAGCGGCATCGATCATAAGCACTACCGTGAAATTACGTACAATTTTCAAATTTCTTGTACTTGCTAACTTTGCGACCTCGGGCAGCTATGTTACCATGGAGGAATCACACAAGATTTGACTTTATAGGCTAGAACTGAAGTCGCGCCAACTGTTTAGCTCAAAATACAGTCAAGAAAGTAGCTCTGAAGCCGAGAAGCGGGATCGACCATAAGCACTACCGTGAAATTACGTACAATTTTCAAATTTCTTGTACTTGCTAACTTTGCGACCTCGGGCAGCTATGTTACCATGGAGGAATCACACAAGATTTGACTTTATAGGCTAGAACTGAAGTCGCGCCAACTGTTTAACTCAAAATACAGTCAAGAAAGTAGCTCTGAAGCCGAGAAACGGCATCGACCATAAGCACTACCGTGAAATTACGTACAATTTTCAAATTTCTTGTACTTGCTAACTTTGCGGCCTCGGGCAGCTATGTTATCATGGAGGAACTACACAAGATTTGACTTTATAGGCTAGAACTAAAGTCGCGCCAACTGTTTAACTCAAAATACAGTCAAGAAAGTAGCTCTGAAGCCGAGAAGCGGGATCGATCATAAGCACTAATGTGAAATTACGTACAATTTTCAAATTTCTTGTACTTGCTAACTTTGCGACCTCGGGCAGCTATGTTACCATGGACGAACCACACAAGATTTGACTTTATAGGCTAGAACTGAAGTCGCGCCAACTGCTTAACTCAAAATACAGTCAAGAAAGTAGCTCTGAAGCCGAGAAACGGCATGACCAGAAGCACTACCGTGAAATTACGTACAATTTTCAAATTTCTTGTACTTGCTAAATTTGCGACCTCGGGCAGCTATGTTACCATGGAGGAATCACACAAGATTTGACTTTATAGGCTAGAACTGAAGTCGCGCCAACTGTTTAACTCAAAATACAGTCAAGAAAGTAGCTCTGAAGCCGAGAAGCGGGATCGATCATAATCACTAATGTGAAATTACGTACAATTTTCAAATTTCTTGTACTTGCTAACTTTGCGACCTCGGGCAGCTATGTTACCATGGAGGAATCCCACAAGATTTGACTTTATAGGCTAGAACTGAAGTCGCGCCAACTGATTAACTCAAAATACAGTCAAGAAAGTAGCTCTGAAGCCGAGAAGCGGGATCGATCATAAGCACTAATGTGAAATTACGTACAATTTTAAAATTTCTTGTACATGCTAAATTTGCGACCTCGGGCAGCTATGTTACCATGGAGGAATCACACAAGATTTGACTTTATAGGCTAGAACTGAAGTCGCGCCAACTGTTTAACTCAAAATACAGTCAAGAAAGTAGCTCTGAAGTCGAGAAGCGGGATCGACTATAAGCACTACCGTGAAATTACGTACAATTTTCAAATTTCTTGTACTTGCTAACTTTGCGACCTCGGGCAGCTATGTTACCATGGAGGAATCACACAAGATTTGACTTTATAGGCTAGAACTGAAGTCGCGCCAACTGCTTAACTCAAAATACAGTCAAGAAAGTAGCTCTGAAGCCGAGAAGCGGGATCGATCATAAGCACTAATGTGAAATTACGTACAATTTTCAAATTTCTTGTACTTGCTAAATTTGCGACCTCGGGCAGCTATGTTACCATGGAGGAATCACACAAGATTTAACTTTATAGGCTAGAACTGAAGTTGCGCCAACAGTTTAACTCAAAATACAGTCAAGAAAGTAGCTCTGAAGCCGAGAAGCGGGATCGACCATAAGCACTACCGTGAAATTACGTACAATTTTCAAATATCTTGTACTTGCTAACTTTGCGACCTCGGGCAGCTATGTTACCATGGAGGAATCACACAAGATTTGACTTTATAGGCTAGAACTGAAGTCGCGCCAACTGTTTAACTGAAAATACAGTCAAGAAAGAAGCTCTGAAGCCGAGAAGCGGGATCGATCATAAGCACTAATGTGAAATTACGTACAATTTTCAAATTTCTTGTACTTGCTAAATTTGCGACCTCGGGCAGCTATGTTACCATGGAGGAATCACACAAGATTTGATTTTATAGGCTAGAACTGAAGTCGCGCCAACTGTATAACTCAAAATACAGTCAAGAAAGTAGCTCTGAAGCCGAGAAGCGGGATCGACCATAAGCACTACCGTGAAATTACGTACAATTTTCAAATTTCTTGTACTTGCTAACTTTGCGGCCTCGGGCAGCTATGTTACCATGGAGGAACCACACAAGATTTGACTTTATAGGCTAGAACTGAAGTCGCGCCAACTGCTTAACTCAAAGTACAGTCAAGAAAGTAGCTCTGAAGCCGAGAAGCGGGATCGACCATAAGCACTACCGTGAAATTACGTACAATTTTCAAATTTCTTGTACTTGCTAACTTTGCGGCCTCGGGCAGCTATGTTACCATGGAGGAACCACACAAGATTTGACTTTATAAGCTAGAACTGAAGTCGCGCCAACTGTTTAACTCAAAATACAGTCAAGAAAGTAGCTCTGAAGCCGAGAAGCGGGATCGATCATAAGCACTAATGTGAAATTACGTACAATTTTCAAATTTCTTGTACTTGCTAAATTTGCGACCTCGGGCAGCTATGTTACCATGGAGGAATCACACAAGATTTGACTTTATCGGCTAGAACTGAAGTCGCGCCAACTGTTTAACTCAAAATACAGTCAAGAAAGTAGCTCTGAAGCCGAGAAACGGCATGACCAGAAGCACTACCGTGAAATTACGTACAATTTTCAAATTTCTTGTAATTGCTAACTTTGCGACCTCGGGCAGCTATGTTACCATGGAGGAATCACACAAGATTTGACTTTATAGGCTAGAACTGAAGTCGCGCCAACTGTTTAATTCAAAATACAGTCAAGAAAGTAGCTCTGAAGTCGAGAAGCGGGATCGACCATAAGCACTACCGTGAAATTACGTACAATTTTCAAATTTCTTGTACTTGCTAACTTTGCGACCTCGGGCAGCTATGTTACCATGGAGGAATCACACAAGATTTGACTTTATAGGCTAGAACTGAAGTCGCGCCAACTGTTTAACTCAAAATACAGTCAAGAAAGTAGCTCTGAAGTCGAGAAGCGGGATCGACCATAAGCACTACCGTGAAATTACGTACAATTTTCAAATTTCTTGTAATTGCTAACTTTGCGACCTCGGGCAGCTATGTTACCATGGAGGAATCACACAAGATTTGACTTTATAGGCTAGAACTGAAGTCGCGCCAACTGTTTAATTCAAAATACAGTCAAGAAAGTAGCTCTGAAGTCGAGAAGCGGGATCGACCATAAGCACTACCGTGAAATTACGTACAATTTTCAAATTTCTTGTACTTGCTAACTTTGCGGCCTCGGGCAGCTATGTTACCATGGAGGAATCACACAAGATTTGACTTTATAGGCTAGAACTGAAGTCGCGCCAACTGTTTAACTCAAAATACAGTCAAGAAAGTAGCTCTGAAGCCGAGAAGCGGGATCGATCATAAGCACTAATGTGAAATTACGTACAATTTTAAAATTTCTTGTACATGCTAACTTTGCGACCTCGGGCAGCTATGTTACCATGGAGGAATGACACAATATTTGACTTTATAGGCTAGAACTGAAGTCGCGCCAACTGTTTAACTCAAAATACAGTCAAAAAAGTAGCTCTGAAGCCGAGAAACGGCATCGACCATAAGCACTACCGTGAAATTACGTACAATTTTCAAATTTCTTGTACTTGCTAAATTTGCGACCTCGGGCAGCTATGTTACCATGGAGGAATCACACAAGATTTGACTTTATAGGCTAGAACTGAAGTCGCGCCAACTGTTTAACTCAAAATACAGTCAAGATAGTAGCTCTGAAGCCGAGAAGCGGGATCGATCATAAGCACTAATGTGAAATTACGTACAATTTTCAAATTTCTTGTACTTGCTAACTTTGCGGCCTCGGGCAGCTATGTTACCATGGAGGAACCACACAAAATTTGACTTTATAAGCTAGAACTGAAGTCGCGCCAACTGCTTAACTCAAAATACAGTCAAGAAAGTAGCTCTGAAGCCGAGAAGCGGGATCGACCATAAGCACTACCGTGAAATTACGTACAATTTTCAAATTTCTTGTACTTGCTAACTTTGCGGCCTCGGGCAGCTATGTTACCATGGAGGAACCACACAAGCTTTGACTTTATAGGCTAGAACTGAAGTCGCGCCAACAGCTTAACTCAAAATACAGTCAAGAAAGTAGCTCTGAAGCCGAGAAACCGCATGACCAGAAGCACTACCGTGAAATTACGTACAATTTTCAAATTTCTTGTACTTGCTAACTTTGCGACCTCGGGCAGCTATGTTACCATGGAGGAATCACACAAGATTTGACTTTATAGGCTAGAACTGAAGTCGCGCCAACTGGTTAACTCAAAATACAGTCAAGAAAGTAGCTCTGAAGCCGAGAAGCGGGATCGACCATAAGCACTACCGTGAAATTACGTACAATTTTCAAATTTCTTGTACTTGCTAACTTTGCGGCCTCGGGCAGCTATGTTACCATGGAGGAACCACACAAGATTTGACTTTATAGGCTAGAACTGAAGTCGCGCCAACTGCTTAACTCAAAATACAGTCAAGAAAGTAGCTCTGAAGCCGAGAAGCGGGATCGACCATAAGCACTACCGTGAAATTACGTACAATTTTCAAATTTCTAGTACTTGCTAACTTTGCGACCTCGGGCAGCTATGTTACCATGGAGGAATCACACAAGATTTGACTTTATAGGCTAGAACTGAAGTCGCGCCAACTGTTTAACTCAAACAGTCAAGAAAGTAGCTCTGAAGCCGAGAAGCGGGAACGACCATAAGCACTACCGTGAAATTACGTACAATTTTCAAATTTCTAGTACTTGCTAACTTTGCGACCTCGGGCAGCTATGTTACCATGGAGGAATCACACAAGATTTGACTTTATAGGCTAGAACTGAAGTCGCGCCAACTGTTTAACTCAAAATACAGTCAAGAAAGTAGCTCTGAAGCCGAGAAGCGGGATCGACCATAAGCACTACCGTGAAATTACGTACAATTTTCAAATTTCTTGTACTTGCTAACTTTGCGGCCTCGGGCAGCTATGTTACCATGGAGGAACCACACAAGATTTGACTTTATAGGCTAGAACTGAAGTCGCGCCAACTGTTTAGCTCAAAATACAGTCAAGAAAGTAGCTCTGAAGCTGAGAAGCGGGATCGACCATAAGCACTACCGTGAAATTACGTACAATTTTCAAATTTCTTGTACTTGCTAACTTTGCGACCTCGGGCAGCTATGTTACCATGGAGGAATCACACAAGATTTGACTTTATAGGCTAGAACTGAAGTCGCGCCAACTCTTTAACTCAAAATACAGTCAAGAAAGTAGCTCTGAAGCCGAGAAGCGGCATCGACCATAAGCACTACCGTGAAATTACGTACAATTTTCAAATTTCTTGTACTTGCTAACTTTGCGACCTCGGGCAGCTATGTTACCATGGAGGAATCACACAAGATTTGACTTTATAGGCTAGAACTGAAGTCGCGCCAACTGTTTAGCTCAAAATACAGTCAAGAAAGTAGCTCTGAAGCCGAGAAGCGGGATCGACCATAAGCACTACCGTCAAATTACGTACAATTTTCAAATTTCTTGTACTTGCTAACTTTGCGACCTCGGGCAGCTATGTTACCATGGAGGAATCACACAAGATTTGACTTTATAGGCTAGAACTGAAGTCGCGCCAACTGTTTAACTCAAAATACAGTCAAGAAAGTAGCTCTGAAGCCGAGAAACGGCATCGACCATAAGCACTACCGTGAAATTACGTACAATTTTCAAATTTCTTGTACTTGCTAACTTTGCGGCCTCGGGCAGCTATGTTATCATGGAGGAACTACACAAGATTTGACTTTATAGGCTAGAACTAAAGTCGCGCCAACTGTTTAACTCAAAATACAGTCAAGAAAGTAGCTCTGAAGCCGAGAAGCGGGATCGATCATAAGCACTAATGTGAAATTACGTACAATTTTCAAATTTCTTGTACTTGCTAACTTTGCGACCTCGGGCAGCTATGTTACCATGGACGAACCACACAAGATTTGACTTTATAGGCTAGAACTGAAGTCGGGCCAACTGCTTAACTCAAAATACAGTCAAAAAAGTAGCTCTGAAGCCGAGAAACGGCATGACCAGAAGCACTACCGTGAAATTACGTACAATTTTCAAATTTCTTGTACTTGCTAAATTTGCGACCTCGGGCAGCTATGTTACCATGGAGGAATCACACAAGATTTGACTTTATAGGCTAGAACTGAAGTCGCGCCAACTGTTTAACTCAAAATACAGTCAAGAAAGTAGCTCTGAAGCCGAGAAGCGGGATCGATCATAATCACTAATGTGAAATTACGTACAATTTTCAAATTTCTTGTACTTGCTAACTTTGCGACCTCGGGCAGCTATGTTACCATGGAGGAATCACACAAGATTTGACTTTATAGGCTAGAACTGAAGTCGCGCCAACTGATTAACTCAAAATACAGTCAAGAAAGTAGCTCTGAAGCCGAGAAGCGGGATCGATCATAAGCACTAATGTGAAATTACGTACAATTTTAAAATTTCTTGTACATGCTAAATTTGCGACCTCGGGCAGCTATGTTACCATGGAGGAATCACACAAGATTTGACTTTATAGGCTAGAACTGAAGTCGCGCCAACTGTTTAACTCAAAATACAGTCAAGAAAGTAGCTCTGAAGTCGAGAAGCGGGATCGACCATAAGCACTACCGTGAAATTACGTACAATTTTCAAATTTCTTGTACTTGCTAACTTTGCGGCCTCGGGCAGCTATGTTATCATGGAGGAACCACACAAGATTTGACTTTATAGGCTAGAACTGAAGTCGCTCCAACTGCTTAACTCAAAATACAGTCAAGAAAGTAGCTCTGAAGCCGAGAAACGGCATCGACCATAAGCACTACCGTGAAATTACATACAATTTTCAAATTTCTTGTACTTGCTAACTTTGCGACCTCGGGCAGCTATGTTACCATGGAGGAATCACACAAGATTTGACTTTATAGGCTAGAACTGAAGTCGCGCCAACTGCTTAACTCAAAATACAGTCAAGAAAGTAGCTCTGAAGCCGAGAAGCGGGATCGACCATAAGCAATACCGTGAAATTACGTACAATTTTCAAATTTCTTGTACTTGCTAACTTTGCGACCTCGGGCAGTTATGTTCCCATGGAGGAATCACACAAGATTTGACTTTATAGGCTAGAACTGAAGTCGCGCCAACTGTTTAACTCAAAATACAGTCAAGAAAGTAGCTCTGAAGCCGAGAAGCGGGATCGATCATAAGCACTAATGTGAAATTACGTACAATTTTCAAATTTCTTGTACTTGCTAAATTTGCGACCTCGGGCAGCTATGTTACCATGGAGGAATCACACAAGATTTAACTTTATAGGCTAGAACTGAAGTTGCGCCAACAGTTTAACTCAAAATACAGTCAAGAAAGTAGCTCTGAAGCCGAGAAGCGGGATCGACCATAAGCACTACCGTGAAATTACGTACAATTTTCAAATATCTTGTACTTGCTAACTTTGCGACCTCGGGCAGCTATGTTGCCATGGAGGAATCACACAAGATTTGACTTTATAGGCTAGAACTGAAGTCGCGCCAACTGTTTAACTGAAAATAAAGTCAAGAAAGTAGCTCTGAAGCCGAGAAACGGCATCGACCATCAGCACTACCGTGAAATTACGTACAATTTTCAAATTTCTTGTACTTGCTAACTTTGCGACCTCGGGCAGCTATGTTACCATGGAGGAATCACACAAGATTTGACTTTATAGGCTAGAACTGAAGTCGCGCCAACTGTTTAACTCAAAATACAGTCAAGAAAGTAGCTCTGAAGCCGAGAAGCGGGATCGATCATAAGCACTAATGTGAAATTACGTACAATTTTCAAATTTCTTGTACTTGCTAAATTTGCGACCTCGGGCAGCTATGTTACCATGGAGGAATCACACAAGATTTGACTTTATAGGCTAGAACTGAAGTCGCGCCAACTGTTTAACTCAAAATACAGTCAAGAAAGTAGCTCTGAAGCCGAAAAGCGGGATCGACCATAAGCACTACCGTGAAATTACGTACAATTTTCAAATTTCTTGTACTTGCTAACTTTGCGGCCTCGGGCAGCTATGTTACCATGGAGGAACCACACAAGATTTGACTTTATAGACTAGAACTGAAGTCGCGCCAACTGCTTAACTCAAAATACAGTCAAGAAAGTAGCTCTGAAGCCGAGAAACGGCATGACCAGAAGCACTACCGTGAAATTACGTACAATTTTCAAATTTCTTGTACTTGCTAACTTTGCGACCTCGGGCAGCTATGTTACCATGGAGGAATCACACAAGATTTGACTTTATCGGCTAGAACTGAAGTCGCGCCAACTGTTTAACTCAAAATACAGTCAAGAAAGTAGCTCTGAAGCCGAGAAGCGGGATCGATCATAAGCACTAATGTGAAATTACGTACAATTTTAAAATTTCTTGTACATGCTAACTTTGCGACCTCGGGCAGCTATGTTACCATGGATGAATCACACAAGATTTGACTTTATAGGCTAGAACTGAAGTCGCGCCAACTGTTTAACTCAAAATACAGTCAAGAAAGTAGCTCTGAAGTCGAGAAGCGGGATCGACCATAAGCACTACCGTGAAATTACGTACAATTTTCAAATTTCTTGTAATTGCTAACTTTGCGACCTCGGGCAGCTATGTTACCATGGAGGAATCACACAAGATTTGACTTTATAGGCTAGAACTGAAGTCGCGCCAACTGTTTAATTCAAAATACAGTCAAGAAAGTAGCTCTGAAGTCGAGAAGCGGGATCGACCATAAGCACTACCGTGAAATTACGTACAATTTTCAAATTTCTTGTACTTGCTAACTTTGCGGCCTCGGGCAGCTATGTTACCATGGAGGAATCACACAAGATTTGACTTTATAGGCTAGAACTGAAGTCGCGCCAACTGTTTAACTCAAAATACAGTCAAGAAAGTAGCTCTGAAGCCGAGAAGCGGGATCGATCATAAGCACTAATGTGAAATTACGTACAATTTTAAAATTTCTTGTACATGCTAAATTTGCGACCTCGGGCAGCTATGTTACCATGGAGGAATGACACAATATTTGACTTTATAGGCTAGAACTGAAGTCGCGCCAACTGTTTAACTCAAAATACAGTCAAAAAAGTAGCTCTGAAGCCGAGAAACGGCATCGACCATAAGCACTACCGTGAAATTACGTACAATTTTCAAATTTCTTGTACTTGCTAAATTTGCGACCTCGGGCAGCTATGTTACCATGGAGGAATCACACAAGATTTGACTTTATAGGCTAGAACTGAAGTCGCGCCAACTGTTTAACTCAAAATACAGTCAAGAAAGTAGCTCTGAAGCCGAGAAGCGGGATCGATCATAAGCACTAATGTGAAATTACGTACAATTTTCAAATTTCTTGTACTTGCTAAATTTGCGACCTCGGGCAGCTATGTTACCATGGAGGAATCACACAAGATTTAACTTTATAGGCTAGAACTGAAGTTGCGCCAACAGTTTAACTCAAAATACAGTCAAGAAAGTAGCTCTGAAGCCGAGAAGCGGGATCGACCATAAGCACTACCGTGAAATTACGTACAATTTTCAAATATCTTGTACTTGCTAACTTTGCGACCTCGGGCAGCTATGTTGCCATGGAGGAATCACACAAGATTTGACTTTATAGGCTAGAACTGAAGTCGCGCCAACTGTTTAACTGAAAATAAAGTCAAGAAAGTAGCTCTGAAGCCGAGAAACGGCATCGACCATCAGCACTACCGTGAAATTACGTACAATTTTCAAATTTCTTGTACTTGCTAACTTTGCGACCTCGGGCAGCTATGTTACCATGGAGGAATCACACAAGATTTGACTTTATAGGCTAGAACTGAAGTCGCGCCAACTGTTTAACTCAAAATACAGTCAAGAAAGTAGCTCTGAAGCCGAGAAGCGGGATCGATCATAAGCACTAATGTGAAATTACGTACAATTTTCAAATTTCTTGTACTTGCTAAATTTGCGACCTCGGGCAGCTATGTTACCATGGAGGAATCACACAAGATTTGACTTTATAGGCTAGAACTGAAGTCGCGCCAACTGTTTAACTCAAAATACAGTCAAGAAAGTAGCTCTGAAGCCGAGAAGCGGGATCGACCATAAGCACTACCGTGAAATTACGTACAATTTTCAAATTTCTTGTACTTGCTAACTTTGCGGCCTCGGGCAGCTATGTTACCATGGAGGAACCACACAAGATTTGACTTTATAGACTAGAACTGAAGTCGCGCCAACTGCTTAACTCAAAATACAGTCAAGAAAGTAGCTCTGAAGCCGAGAAACGGCATGACCAGAAGCACTACCGTGAAATTACGTACAATTTTCAAATTTCTTGTACTTGCTAACTTTGCGACCTCGGGCAGCTATGTTACCATGGAGGAATCACACAAGATTTGACTTTATCGGCTAGAACTGAAGTCGCGCCAACTGTTTAACTCAAAATACAGTCAAGAAAGTAGCTCTGAAGCCGAGAAGCGGGATCGATCATAAGCACTAATGTGAAATTACGTACAATTTTAAAATTTCTTGTACATGCTAACTTTGCGACCTCGGGCAGCTATGTTACCATGGATGAATCACACAAGATTTGACTTTATAGGCTAGAACTGAAGTCGCGCCAACTGTTTAACTCAAAATACAGTCAAGAAAGTAGCTCTGAAGTCGAGAAGCGGGATCGACCATAAGCACTACCGTGAAATTACGTACAATTTTCAAATTTCTTGTAATTGCTAACTTTGCGACCTCGGGCAGCTATGTTACCATGGAGGAATCACACAAGATTTGACTTTATAGGCTAGAACTGAAGTCGCGCCAACTGTTTAATTCAAAATACAGTCAAGAAAGTAGCTCTGAAGTCGAGAAGCGGGATCGACCATAAGCACTACCGTGAAATTACGTACAATTTTCAAATTTCTTGTACTTGCTAACTTTGCGGCCTCGGGCAGCTATGTTACCATGGAGGAATCACACAAGATTTGACTTTATAGGCTAGAACTGAAGTCGCGCCAACTGTTTAACTCAAAATACAGTCAAGAAAGTAGCTCTGAAGCCGAGAAGCGGGATCGATCATAAGCACTAATGTGAAATTACGTACAATTTTAAAATTTCTTGTACATGCTAAATTTGCGACCTCGGGCAGCTATGTTACCATGGAGGAATGACACAATATTTGACTTTATAGGCTAGAACTGAAGTCGCGCCAACTGTTTAACTCAAAATACAGTCAAAAAAGTAGCTCTGAAGCCGAGAAACGGCATCGACCATAAGCACTACCGTGAAATTACGTACAATTTTCAAATTTCTTGTACTTGCTAAATTTGCGACCTCGGGCAGCTATGTTACCATGGAGGAATCACACAAGATTTGACTTTATAGGCTAGAACTGAAGTCGCGCCAACTGTTTAACTCAAAATACAGTCAAGAAAGTAGCTCTGAAGCCGAGAAGCGGGATCGACCATAAGCACTACCGTGAAATTACGTACAATTTTCAAATTTCTTGTACTTGCTAACTTTGCGACCTCGGGCAGCTATGTTACCATGGAGGAATCACACAAGATTTGACTTTATAGGCTAGAACTGAAGTCGCGCCAACTGTTTAACTCAAAATACAGTCAAGAAAGTAGCTCTGAAGCCGAGAAGCGGGATCGATCATAAGCACTAATGTGAAATTACGTACAATTTTCAAATTTCTTGTACTTGCTAAATTTGCGACCTCGGGCAGCTATGTTACCATGGAGGAATCACACAAGATTTAACTTTATAGGCTAGAACTGAAGTCGCGCCAACTGTTTAACTCAAAATACAGTCAAGAAAGTAGCTCTGAAGCCGAGAAGCGGGATCGACCATAAGCACTACCGTGAAATTACGTACAATTTTCAAATTTCTTGTACTTGCTAACTTTGCGGCCTCGGGCAGCTATGTTACCATGGAGGAACCACACAAGATTTGACTTTATAGGCTAGAACTGAAGTCGCGCCAACTGCTTAACTCAAAATACAGTCAAGAAAGTAGCTCTGAAGCCGAGAAACGGCATGACCATAAGCACTACCGTGAAATTACGTACAATTTTCAAATTTCTTGTACTTGCTAACTTTGCGACCTCGGGCAGCTATGTTACCATGGAGGAATCACACAAGATTTGACTTTATAGGCTAGAACTGAATCGCGCCAACTGTTTAACTCAAAATACAGTCAAGAAAGTAGCTCTGAAGCCGAGAAGCGGGATCGACCATAAGCACTACCGTGAAATTACGTACAATTTTCAAATTTCTAGTACTTGCTAACTTTGCGACCTCGGGCAGCTATGTTACCATGGAGGAATCACACAAGATTTGACTTTATAGGCTAGAACTGAAGTCGCGCCAACTGTTTAACTCAAAATACAGTCAAGAAAGTAGCTCTGAAGCCGAGAAGCGGGATCGACCATAAGCACTACCGTGAAATTACGTACAATTTTCAAATTTCTTGTACTTGCTAACTTTGCGGCCTCGGGCAGCTATGTTACCATGGAGGAACCACACAAGATTTGACTTTATAGGCTAGAACTGAAGTCGCGCCAACTGCTTAACTCAAAATACAGTCAAGAAAGTAGCTCTGAAGCCGAGAAACGGCATGACCATAAGCACTACCGTGAAATTACGTACAATTTTCAAATTTCTTGTACTTGCTAACATTGCGACCTCGGGCAGCTATGTTACCATGGAGGAATCACACAAGATTTGACTTTATAGGCTAGAACTGAATCGCGCCAACTGTTTAACTCAAAATACAGTCAAGAAAGTAGCTCTGAAGCCGAGTAGCGGGATCGACCATAAGCACTACCGTGAAATTACGTACAATTTTCAAATTTCTTGTACTTGCTAACTTTGCGACCTCGGGCAGCTATGTTACCATGGAGGAATCACACAAGATTTGACTTTATAGGCTAGAACTGAAGTCGCGCCAACTGTTTAACTCAAAATACAGTCAAGAAAGTAGCTCTGAAGCCGAGAAGCGGGATCGACCATAAGCACTACCGTGAAATTACGTACAATTTTCAAATTTCTTGTACTTGCTAACTTTGCGACCTCGGGCAGCTATGTTAACATGGAGGAATCACACAAGATTTGACTTTATAGGCTAGAACTGAAGTCGCGCCAACTGTTTAACTCAAAATACAGTCAAGAAAGTAGCTCTGAAGCCGAGAAGCGGGATCGATCATAAGCACTAATGTAAAATTACGTACAATTTTCAAATTTCCTGTACTTGCTAAATTTGCGACCTCGGGCAGCTATGTTACCATGGAGGAATCACACAAGATTTGACTTTATAGGCTAGAACTGAAGTCGCGCCAACTGTTTAACTCAAAATACAGTCAAGAAAGTAGCTCTGAAGCCGAGAAGCGGGATCGACCATAAGCACTACCGTGAAATTACGTACAATTTTCAAATTTCTTGTACTTGCTAACTTTGCGGCCTCGGGCAGCTATGTTACCATGGAGGAACCACACAAGATTTGACTTTATAGGCTAGAACTGAAGTCGCGCCAACTGCTTAACTCAAAATACAGTCAAGAAAGTAGCTCTGAAGCCGAGAAACGGCATGACCATAAGCACTACCGTGAAATTACGTACAATTTTCAAATTTCTTGTACTTGCTAACTTTGCGACCTCGGGCAGCTATGTTACCATGGAGGAATCACACAAGATTTGACTTTATAGGCTAGAACTTAGACCATAAGCACTACCGTGAAATTACGTACAATTTTCAAATTTCTTGTACTTGCTAACTTTGCGACCTCGGGCAGCTATATTACCATGGAGGAATCACACAAGATTTGACTTTATAGGCTAGAACTGAATCGCGCCAACTGTTTAACTCAAAATACAGTCAAGAAAGTAGCTCTGAAGCCGAGAAGCGGGATCGACCATAAGCACTACCGTGAAATTACGTACAATTTTCAAATTTCTTGTACTTGCTAACTTTGCGGCCTCGGGCAGCTATGTTACCATGGAGGAATCACACAATATTTGTCTTTATAGGCTAGAACTGAAGTCGCGCCAACTGTTTAACTCAAAATACAGTCAAGAAAGTAGCTCTGAAGCCGAGAAGCGGGATCGACCATAAGCACTACCGTGAAATTACGTACAATTTTCAAATTTCTTGTACTTGCTAACTTTGCGGCCTCGGGCAGCTATGTTACCATGGAGGAACCACACAAGATTTGACTTTATAGGCTAGAATTGAAGTCGCGCCAACTGCTTAACTCAAAATACAGTCAAGAAAGTAGCTCTGAAGCCGAGAAGCGGGATCGACCATAAGCACTACCGTGAAATTACGTACAATTTTCAAATTTCTTGTACTTGCTAACTTTGCGGCCTCGGGCAGCTATGTTACCATGGAGGAACCACACAAGATTTGACTTTATAGGCTAGAATTGAAGTCGCGCCAACTGCTTAACTCAAAATACAGTCAAGAAAGTAGCTCTGAAGCCGAGAAACGGCATGACCATAAGCACTACCGTGAAATTACGTACAATTTTCAAATTTCTTGTACTTGCTAACTTTGCGACCTCGGGCAGCTATGTTACCATGGAGGAATCACACAAGATTTGACTTTATAGGCTAGAACTTAGACCATAAGCACTACCGTGAAATTACGTACAATTTTCAAATTTCTTGTACTTGCTAACTTTGCGACCTCGGGCAGCTATATTACCATGGAGGAATCACACAAGATTTGACTTTATAGGCTAGAACTGAATCGCGCCAACTGTTTAACTCAAAATACAGTCAAGAAAGTAGCTCTGAAGCCGAGAAGCGGGATCGACCATAAGCATTACCCTGAAATTACGTACAATTTTCAAATTTCTAGTACTTGCTAACTTTGCGACCTCGGGCAGCTATGTTACCATGGAGGAATCACACAATATTTGTCTTTATAGGCTAGAACTGAAGTCGCGCCAACTGTTTAACTCAAAATACAGTCAAGAAAGTAGCTCTGAAGCCGAGAAGCGGGATCGACCATAAGCACTACCGTGAAATTACGTACAATTTTCAAATTTCTTGAACTTGCTAACTTTGCGGCCTCGGGCAGCTATGTTACCATGGAGGAACCACACAAGATTTGATTTTATAGGCTAGAACTGAAGTCGCGCCAACTGCTTAACTCAAAATACAGTCAAGAAAGTAGCTCTGAAGCCGAGAAGCGGGATCGACCATAAGCACTACCGTGAAATTACGTACAATTTTCAAATTTCTTGTACTTGCTAAATTTGCGGCCTCGGGCAGCTATGTTACCATGGAGGAACCACACAAGATTTGACTTTATAGGCTAGAACTGAAGTCGCGCCAACTGCTTAACTCAAAATACAGTCAAGAAAGTAGCTCTGAAGCCGAGAAACGGCATGACCATAAGCACTACCGTGAAATTACGTACAATTTTCAAATTTCTTGTACTTGCTAACTTTGCGACCTCGGGCAGCTATGTTACCATGGAGGAATCACACAAGATTTGACTTTATAGGCTAGAACTTAGACCATAAGCACTACCGTGAAATTACGTACAATTTTCAAATTTCTTGTACATGCTAACTTTGCGACCTCGGGCAGCTATGTTACCATGGAGGAATCACACAAGATTTGACTTTATAGGCTAGAACTGAAGTCGCGCCAACTGTTTAACTCAAAATACAGCCAAGAAAGTAGCTCTGAAGCCGAGAAGCGGGATCGATCATAAGCACTAATGTAAAATTACGTACAATTTTCAAATTTCTTGTACTTGCTAAATTTGCGACCTCGGGCAGCTATGTTACCATGGAGGAATCACACAAGATTTGACTTTATAGGCTAGAACTGAAGTCGCGCCAACTGTTTAACTCAAAATACAGTCAAGAAAGTAGCTCTGAAGCCGAGAAGCGGGATCGACCATAAGCACTACCGTGAAATTACGTACAATTTTCAAATTTCTTGTACTTGCTAACTTTGCGGCCTCGGGCAGCTATGTTACCATGGAGGAACCACACAAGATTTGACTTTATAGGCTAGAACTGAAGTCGCACCAACTGCTTAACTCAAAATACAGTCAAGAAAGTAGCTCTGAAGCCGAGAAACGGCATGACCATAAGCACTACCGTGAAATTACGTACAATTTTCAAATTTCTTGTACTTGCTAACTTTGCGACCTCGGGCAGCTATGTTACCATGGAGGAATCACACAAGATTTGACTTTATAGGCTAGAACTTAGACCATAAGCACTACCGTGAAATTACGTACAATTTTCAAATTTCTTGTACTTGCTAACTTTGCGACCTCGGGCAGCTATATTACCATGGAGGAATCACACAAGATTTGACTTTATAGGCTAGAACTGAATCACGCCAACTGTTTAACTCAAAATACAGTCAAGAAAGTAGCTCTGAAGCCGAGAAGCGGGATCGACCATAAGCATTACCCTGAAATTACGTACAATTTTCAAATTTCTAGTACTTGCTAACTTTGCGACCTCGGGCAGCTATATTACCATGGAGGAATTACACAATATTTGTCTTTATAGGCTAGAACTGAAGTCGCGCCAACTGTTTAACTCAAAATACAGTCAAGAAAGTAGCTCTGAAGCCGAGAAGCGGGATCGACCATAAGCACTACCGTGAAATTACGTACAATTTTCAAATTTCTTGTACTTGCTAACTTTGCGGCCTCGGGCAGCTATGTTACCATGGAGGAATCACACAAGATTTGACTTTATAGGCTAGAACTGAAGTCGCGCCAACTGTTTAACTCAAAATACAGCCAAGAAAGTAGCTCTGAAGCCGAGAAGCGGGATCGATCATAAGCACTAATGTAAAATTACGTACAATTTTCAAATTTCTTGTACTTGCTAAATTTGCGACCTCGGGCAGCTATGTTACCATGGAGGAATCACACAAGATTTGACTTTATAGGCTAGAACTGAAGTCGCGCCAACTGTTTAACTCAAAATACAGTCAAGAAAGTAGCTCTGAAGCCGAGAAGCGGGATCGACCATAAGCACTACCGTGAAATTACGTACAATTTTCAAATTTCTTGTACTTGCTAACTTTGCGGCCTCGGGCAGCTATGTTACCATGGAGGAACCACACAAGATTTGACTTTATAGGCTAGAACTGAAGTCGCGCCAACTGCTTAACTCAAAATACAGTCAAGAAAGTAGCTCTGAAGCCGAGAAACGGCATGACCATAAGCACTACCGTGAAATTACGTACAATTTTCAAATTTCTTGTACTTGCTAACTTTGCGACCTCGGGCAGCTATGTTACCATGGAGGAATCACACAAGATTTGACTTTATAGGCTAGAACTTAGACCATAAGCACTACCGTGAAATTACGTACAATTTTCAAATTTCTTGTACTTGCTAACTTTGCGACCTCGGGCAGCTATATTACCATGGAGGAATCACACAAGATTTGACTTTATAGGCTAGAACTGAATCACGCCAACTGTTTAACTCAAAATATAGTCAAGAAAGTAGCTCTGAAGCCGAGAAGCGGGATCGACCATAAGCATTACCCTGAAATTACGTACAATTTTCAAATTTCTTGTACTTGCTAACTTTGCGACCTCGGGCAGCTATATTACCATGGAGGAATTACACAATATTTGTCTTTATAGGCTAGAACTGAAGTCGCGCCAACTGTTTAACTCAAAATACAGTCAAGAAAGTAGCTCTGAAGCCGAGAAGCGGGATCGACCATAAGCACTACCGTGAAATTACGTACAATTTTCAAATTTCTTGTACTTGCTAACTTTGCGGCCTCGGGCAGCTATGTTACCATGGAGGAACCACACAAGATTTGACTTTATAGGCTAGAATTGAAGTCGCGCCAACTGCTTAACTCAAAATACAGTCAAGAAAGTAGCTCTGAAGCCGAGAAACGGCATGACCATAAGCACTACCGTGAAATTACGTACAATTTTCAAATTTCTTGTACTTGCTAACATTGCGACCTCGGGCAGCTATGTTACCATGGAGGAATCACACAAGATTTGACTTTATAGGCTAGAACTGAATCGCGCCAACTGTTTAACTCAAAATACAGTCAAGAAAGTAGCTCTGAAGCCGAGAAGCGGGATCGACCATAAGCACTACCGTGAAATTACGTACAATTTTCAAATTTCTTGTACTTGCTAACTTTGCGACCTCGGGCAGCTATGTTACCATGGAGGAATCACACAAGATTTGACTTTATAGGCTAGAACTGAAGTCGCGCCAACTCTTTAACTCAAAATACAGTCAAGAAAGTAGCTCTGAAGCCGAGAAGCGGCATCGACCATAAGCACTACCGTGAAATTACGTACAATTTTCAAATTTCTTGTACTTGCTAACTTTGCGACCTCGGGCAGCTATGTTACCATGGAGGAATCACACAAGATTTGACTTTATAGGCTAGAACTGAAGTCGCGCCAACTGTTTAGCTCAAAATACAGTCAAGAAAGTAGCTCTGAAGCCGAGAAGCGGGATCGACCATAAGCACTAATGTAAAATTACGTACAATTTTCAAATTTCTTGTACTTGCTAAATTTGCGACCTCGGGCAGCTATGTTACCATGGAGGAATCACACAAGATTTGACTTTATAGGCTAGAACTGAAGTCGCGCCAACTGTTTAACTCAAAATACAGTCAAGAAAGTAGCTCTGAAGCCGAGAAGCGGGATCGACCATAAGCACTACCGTGAAATTACGTACAATTTTCAAATTTCTTGTACTTGCTAACTTTGCGGCCTCGGGCAGCTATGTTACCATGGAGGAACCACACAAGATTTGACTTTATAGGCTAGAACTGAAGTCGCGCCAACTGCTTAACTCAAAATACAGTCAAGAAAGTAGCTCTGAAGCCGAGAAACGGCATGACCATAAGCACTACCGTGAAATTACGTACAATTTTCAAATTTCTTGTACTTGCTAACTTTGCGACCTCGGGCAGCTATGTTACCATGGAGGAATCACACAAGATTTGACTTTATAGGCTAGAACTTAGACCATAAGCACTACCGTGAAATTACGTACAATTTTCAAATTTCTTGTACTTGCTAACTTTGCGACCTCGGGCAGCTATATTACCATGGAGGAATCACACAAGATTTGACTTTATAGGCTAGAACTGAATCACGCCAACTGTTTAACTCAAAATACAGTCAAGAAAGTAGCTCTGAAGCCGAGAAGCGGGATCGACCATAAGCATTACCCTGAAATTACGTACAATTTTCAAATTTCTTGTACTTGCTAACTTTGCGACCTCGGGCAGCTATATTACCATGGAGGAATTACACAATATTTGTCTTTATAGGCTAGAACTGAAGTCGCGCCAACTGTTTAACTCAAAATACAGTCAAGAAAGTAGCTCTGAAGCCGAGAAGCGGGATCGACCATAAGCACTACCGTGAAATTACGTACAATTTTCAAATTTCTTGTACTTGCTAACTTTGCGGCCTCGGGCAGCTATGTTACCATGGAGGAATCACACAAGATTTGACTTTATAGGCTAGAACTGAAGTCGCGCCAACTGTTTAACTCAAAATACAGCCAAGAAAGTAGCTCTGAAGCCGAGAAGCGGGATCGATCATAAGCACTAATGTAAAATTACGTACAATTTTCAAATTTCTTGTACTTGCTAAATTTGCGACCTCGGGCAGCTATGTTACCATGGAGGAATCACACAAGATTTGACTTTATAGGCTAGAACTGAAGTCGCGCCAACTGTTTAACTCAAAATACAGTCAAGAAAGTAGCTCTGAAGCCGAGAAGCGGGATCGACCATAAGCACTACCGTGAAATTACGTACAATTTTCAAATTTCTTGTACTTGCTAACTTTGCGGCCTCGGGCAGCTATGTTACCATGGAGGAACCACACAAGATTTGACTTTATAGGCTAGAACTGAAGTCGCGCCAACTGCTTAACTCAAAATACAGTCAAGAAAGTAGCTCCGAAGCCGAGAAACGGCATGACCATAAGCACTACCGTGAAATTACGTACAATTTTCAAATTTCTTGTACTTGCTAACTTTGCGACCTCGGGCAGCTATGTTACCATGGAGGAATCACACAAGATTTGACTTTATAGGCTAGAACTTAGACCATAAGCACTACCGTGAAATTACGTACAATTTTCAAATTTCTTGTACTTGCTAACTTTGCGACCTCGGGCAGCTATATTACCATGGAGGAATCACACAAGATTTGACTTTATAGGCTAGAACTGAATCACGCCAACTGTTTAACTCAAAATACAGTCAAGAAAGTAGCTCTGAAGCCGAGAAGCGGGATCGACCATAAGCATTACCCTGAAATTACGTACAATTTTCAAATTTCTTGTACTTGCTAACTTTGCGACCTCGGGCAGCTATATTACCATGGAGGAATTACACAATATTTGTCTTTATAGGCTAGAACTGAAGTCGCGCCAACTGTTTAACTCAAAATACAGTCAAGAAAGTAGCTCTGAAGCCGAGAAGCGGGATCGACCATAAGCACTACCGTGAAATTACGTACAATTTTCAAATTTCTTGTACTTGCTAACTTTGCGGCCTCGGGCAGCTATGTTACCATGGAGGAATCACACAAGATTTGACTTTATAGGCTAGAACTGAAGTCGCGCCAACTGTTTAACTCAAAATACAGCCAAGAAAGTAGCTCTGAAGCCGAGAAGCGGGATCGATCATAAGCACTAATGTAAAATTACGTACAATTTTCAAATTTCTTGTACTTGCTAAATTTGCGACCTCGGGCAGCTATGTTACCATGGAGGAATCACACAAGATTTGACTTTATAGGCTAGAACTGAAGTCGCGCCAACTGTTTAACTCAAAATACAGTCAAGAAAGTAGCTCTGAAGCCGAGAAGCGGGATCGACCATAAGCACTACCGTGAAATTACGTACAATTTTCAAATTTCTTGTACTTGCTAACTTTGCGGCCTCGGGCAGCTATGTTACCATGGAGGAACCACACAAGATTTGACTTTATAGGCTAGAACTGAAGTCGCGCCAACTGCTTAACTCAAAATACAGTCAAGAAAGTAGCTCTGAAGCCGAGAAACGGCATGACCATAAGCACTACCGTGAAATTACGTACAATTTTCAAATTTCTTGTACTTGCTAACTTTGCGACCTCGGGCAGCTATGTTACCATGGAGGAATCACACAAGATTTGACTTTATAGGCTAGAACTTAGACCATAAGCACTACCGTGAAATTACGTACAATTTTCAAATTTCTTGTACTTGCTAACTTTGCGACCTCGGGCAGCTATATTACCATGGAGGAATCACACAAGATTTGACTTTATAGGCTAGAACTGAATCACGCCAACTGTTTAACTCAAAATACAGTCAAGAAAGTAGCTCTGAAGCCGAGAAGCGGGATCGACCATAAGCATTACCCTGAAATTACGTACAATTTTCAAATTTCTTGTACTTGCTAACTTTGCGACCTCGGGCAGCTATATTACCATGGAGGAATTACACAATATTTGTCTTTATAGGCTAGAACTGAAGTCGCGCCAACTGTTTAACTCAAAATACAGTCAAGAAAGTAGCTCTGAAGCCGAGAAGCGGGATCGACCATAAGCACTACCGTGAAATTACGTACAATTTTCAAATTTCTTGTACTTGCTAACTTTGCGGCCTCGGGCAGCTATGTTACCATGGAGGAACCACACAAGATTTGACTTTATAGGCTAGAATTGAAGTCGCGCCAACTGCTTAACTCAAAATACAGTCAAGAAAGTAGCTCTGAAGCCGAGAAACGGCATGACCATAAGCACTACCGTGAAATTACGTACAATTTTCAAATTTCTTGTACTTGCTAACATTGCGACCTCGGGCAGCTATGTTACCATGGAGGAATCACACAAGATTTGACTTTATAGGCTAGAACTGAATCGCGCCAACTGTTTAACTCAAAATACAGTCAAGAAAGTAGCTCTGAAGCCGAGAAGCGGGATCGACCATAAGCACTACCGTGAAATTACGTACAATTTTCAAATTTCTTGTACTTGCTAACTTTGCGACCTCGGGCAGCTATGTTACCATGGAGGAATCACACAAGATTTGACTTTATAGGCTAGAACTGAAGTCGCGCCAACTCTTTAACTCAAAATACAGTCAAGAAAGTAGCTCTGAAGCCGAGAAGCGGCATCGACCATAAGCACTACCGTGAAATTACGTACAATTTTCAAATTTCTTGTACTTGCTAACTTTGCGACCTCGGGCAGCTATGTTACCATGGAGGAATCACACAAGATTTGACTTTATAGGCTAGAACTGAAGTCGCGCCAACTGTTTAGCTCAAAATACAGTCAAGAAAGTAGCTCTGAAGCCGAGAAGCGGGATCGACCATAAGCACTAATGTAAAATTACGTACAATTTTCAAATTTCTTGTACTTGCTAAATTTGCGACCTCGGGCAGCTATGTTACCATGGAGGAATCACACAAGATTTGACTTTATAGGCTAGAACTGAAGTCGCGCCAACTGTTTAACTCAAAATACAGTCAAGAAAGTAGCTCTGAAGCCGAGAAGCGGGATCGACCATAAGCACTACCGTGAAATTACGTACAATTTTCAAATTTCTTGTACTTGCTAACTTTGCGGCCTCGGGCAGCTATGTTACCATGGAGGAACCACACAAGATTTGACTTTATAGGCTAGAACTGAAGTCGCGCCAACTGCTTAACTCAAAATACAGTCAAGAAAGTAGCTCTGAAGCCGAGAAACGGCATGACCATAAGCACTACCGTGAAATTACGTACAATTTTCAAATTTCTTGTACTTGCTAACTTTGCGACCTCGGGCAGCTATGTTACCATGGAGGAATCACACAAGATTTGACTTTATAGGCTAGAACTTAGACCATAAGCACTACCGTGAAATTACGTACAATTTTCAAATTTCTTGTACTTGCTAACTTTGCGACCTCGGGCAGCTATATTACCATGGAGGAATCACACAAGATTTGACTTTATAGGCTAGAACTGAATCACGCCAACTGTTTAACTCAAAATACAGTCAAGAAAGTAGCTCTGAAGCCGAGAAGCGGGATCGACCATAAGCATTACCCTGAAATTACGTACAATTTTCAAATTTCTTGTACTTGCTAACTTTGCGACCTCGGGCAGCTATATTACCATGGAGGAATTACACAATATTTGTCTTTATAGGCTAGAACTGAAGTCGCGCCAACTGTTTAACTCAAAATACAGTCAAGAAAGTAGCTCTGAAGCCGAGAAGCGGGATCGACCATAAGCACTACCGTGAAATTACGTACAATTTTCAAATTTCTTGTACTTGCTAACTTTGCGACCTCGGGCAGCTATGTTACCATGGAGGAATCACACAAGATTTGACTTTATAGGCTAGAACTTAGACCATAAGCACTACCGTGAAATTACGTACAATTTTCAAATTTCTTGTACTTGCTAACTTTGCGACCTCGGGCAGCTATATTACCATGGAGGAATCACACAAGATTTGACTTTATAGGCTAGAACTGAATCACGCCAACTGTTTAACTCAAAATACAGTCAAGAAAGTAGCTCTGAAGCCGAGAAGCGGGATCGACCATAAGCATTACCCTGAAATTACGTACAATTTTCAAATTTCTAGTACTTGCTAACTTTGCGACCTCGGGCAGCTATATTACCATGGAGGAATTACACAATATTTGTCTTTATAGGCTAGAACTGAAGTCGCGCCAACTGTTTAACTCAAAATACAGTCAAGAAAGTAGCTCTGAAGCCGAGAAGCGGGATCGACCATAAGCACTACCGTGAAATTACGTACAATTTTCAAATTTCTTGTACTTGCTAACTTTGCGGCCTCGGGCAGCTATGTTACCATGGAGGAATCACACAAGATTTGACTTTATAGGCTAGAACTGAAGTCGCGCCAACTGTTTAACTCAAAATACAGCCAAGAAAGTAGCTCTGAAGCCGAGAAGCGGGATCGATCATAAGCACTAATGTAAAATTACGTACAATTTTCAAATTTCTTGTACTTGCTAAATTTGCGACCTCGGGCAGCTATGTTACCATGGAGGAATCACACAAGATTTGACTTTATAGGCTAGAACTGAAGTCGCGCCAACTGTTTAACTCAAAATACAGTCAAGAAAGTAGCTCTGAAGCCGAGAAGCGGGATCGACCATAAGCACTACCGTGAAATTACGTACAATTTTCAAATTTCTTGTACTTGCTAACTTTGCGGCCTCGGGCAGCTATGTTACCATGGAGGAACCACACAAGATTTGACTTTATAGGCTAGAACTGAAGTCGCGCCAACTGCTTAACTCAAAATACAGTCAAGAAAGTAGCTCTGAAGCCGAGAAACGGCATGACCATAAGCACTACCGTGAAATTACGTACAATTTTCAAATTTCTTGTACTTGCTAACTTTGCGACCTCGGGCAGCTATGTTACCATGGAGGAATCACACAAGATTTGACTTTATAGGCTAGAACTTAGACCATAAGCACTACCGTGAAATTACGTACAATTTTCAAATTTCTTGTACTTGCTAACTTTGCGACCTCGGGCAGCTATATTACCATGGAGGAATCACACAAGATTTGACTTTATAGGCTAGAACTGAATCACGCCAACTGTTTAACTCAAAATACAGTCAAGAAAGTAGCTCTGAAGCCGAGAAGCGGGATCGACCATAAGCATTACCCTGAAATTACGTACAATTTTCAAATTTCTAGTACTTGCTAACTTTGCGACCTCGGGCAGCTATATTACCATGGAGGAATTACACAATATTTGTCTTTATAGGCTAGAACTGAAGTCGCGCCAACTGTTTAACTCAAAATACAGTCAAGAAAGTAGCTCTGAAGCCGAGAAGCGGGATCGACCATAAGCACTACCGTGAAATTACGTACAATTTTCAAATTTCTTGTACTTGCTAACTTTGCGGCCTCGGGCAGCTATGTTACCATGGAGGAATCACACAAGATTTGACTTTATAGGCTAGAACTGAAGTCGCGCCAACTGTTTAACTCAAAATACAGCCAAGAAAGTAGCTCTGAAGCCGAGAAGCGGGATCGATCATAAGCACTAATGTAAAATTACGTACAATTTTCAAATTTCTTGTACTTGCTAAATTTGCGACCTCGGGCAGCTATGTTACCATGGAGGAATCACACAAGATTTGACTTTATAGGCTAGAACTGAAGTCGCGCCAACTGTTTAACTCAAAATACAGTCAAGAAAGTAGCTCTGAAGCCGAGAAGCGGGATCGACCATAAGCACTACCGTGAAATTACGTACAATTTTCAAATTTCTTGTACTTGCTAACTTTGCGGCCTCGGGCAGCTATGTTACCATGGAGGAACCACACAAGATTTGACTTTATAGGCTAGAACTGAAGTCGCGCCAACTGCTTAACTCAAAATACAGTCAAGAAAGTAGCTCTGAAGCCGAGAAACGGCATGACCATAAGCACTACCGTGAAATTACGTACAATTTTCAAATTTCTTGTACTTGCTAACTTTGCGACCTCGGGCAGCTATGTTACCATGGAGGAATCACACAAGATTTGACTTTATAGGCTAGAACTTAGACCATAAGCACTACCGTGAAATTACGTACAATTTTCAAATTTCTTGTACTTGCTAACTTTGCGACCTCGGGCAGCTATATTACCATGGAGGAATCACACAAGATTTGACTTTATAGGCTAGAACTGAATCACGCCAACTGTTTAACTCAAAATACAGTCAAGAAAGTAGCTCTGAAGCCGAGAAGCGGGATCGACCATAAGCATTACCCTGAAATTACGTACAATTTTCAAATTTCTTGTACTTGCTAACTTTGCGACCTCGGGCAGCTATATTACCATGGAGGAATTACACAATATTTGTCTTTATAGGCTAGAACTGAAGTCGCGCCAACTGTTTAACTCAAAATACAGTCAAGAAAGTAGCTCTGAAGCCGAGAAGCGGGATCGACCATAAGCACTACCGTGAAATTACGTACAATTTTCAAATTTCTTGTACTTGCTAACTTTGCGGCCTCGGGCAGCTATGTTACCATGGAGGAACCACACAAGATTTGACTTTATAGGCTAGAATTGAAGTCGCGCCAACTGCTTAACTCAAAATACAGTCAAGAAAGTAGCTCTGAAGCCGAGAAACGGCATGACCATAAGCACTACCGTGAAATTACGTACAATTTTCAAATTTCTTGTACTTGCTAACATTGCGACCTCGGGCAGCTATGTTACCATGGAGGAATCACACAAGATTTGACTTTATAGGCTAGAACTGAATCGCGCCAACTGTTTAACTCAAAATACAGTCAAGAAAGTAGCTCTGAAGCCGAGAAGCGGGATCGACCATAAGCACTACCGTGAAATTACGTACAATTTTCAAATTTCTTGTACTTGCTAACTTTGCGACCTCGGGCAGCTATGTTACCATGGAGGAATCACACAAGATTTGACTTTATAGGCTAGAACTGAAGTCGCGCCAACTCTTTAACTCAAAATACAGTCAAGAAAGTAGCTCTGAAGCCGAGAAGCGGCATCGACCATAAGCACTACCGTGAAATTACGTACAATTTTCAAATTTCTTGTACTTGCTAACTTTGCGACCTCGGGCAGCTATGTTACCATGGAGGAATCACACAAGATTTGACTTTATAGGCTAGAACTGAAGTCGCGCCAACTGTTTAGCTCAAAATACAGTCAAGAAAGTAGCTCTGAAGCCGAGAAGCGGGATCGACCATAAGCACTAATGTAAAATTACGTACAATTTTCAAATTTCTTGTACTTGCTAAATTTGCGACCTCGGGCAGCTATGTTACCATGGAGGAATCACACAAGATTTGACTTTATAGGCTAGAACTGAAGTCGCGCCAACTGTTTAACTCAAAATACAGTCAAGAAAGTAGCTCTGAAGCCGAGAAGCGGGATCGACCATAAGCACTACCGTGAAATTACGTACAATTTTCAAATTTCTTGTACTTGCTAACTTTGCGGCCTCGGGCAGCTATGTTACCATGGAGGAACCACACAAGATTTGACTTTATAGGCTAGAACTGAAGTCGCGCCAACTGCTTAACTCAAAATACAGTCAAGAAAGTAGCTCTGAAGCCGAGAAACGGCATGACCATAAGCACTACCGTGAAATTACGTACAATTTTCAAATTTCTTGTACTTGCTAACTTTGCGACCTCGGGCAGCTATGTTACCATGGAGGAATCACACAAGATTTGACTTTATAGGCTAGAACTTAGACCATAAGCACTACCGTGAAATTACGTACAATTTTCAAATTTCTTGTACTTGCTAACTTTGCGACCTCGGGCAGCTATATTACCATGGAGGAATCACACAAGATTTGACTTTATAGGCTAGAACTGAATCACGCCAACTGTTTAACTCAAAATACAGTCAAGAAAGTAGCTCTGAAGCCGAGAAGCGGGATCGACCATAAGCATTACCCTGAAATTACGTACAATTTTCAAATTTCTTGTACTTGCTAACTTTGCGACCTCGGGCAGCTATATTACCATGGAGGAATTACACAATATTTGTCTTTATAGGCTAGAACTGAAGTCGCGCCAACTGTTTAACTCAAAATACAGTCAAGAAAGTAGCTCTGAAGCCGAGAAGCGGGATCGACCATAAGCACTACCGTGAAATTACGTACAATTTTCAAATTTCTTGTACTTGCTAACTTTGCGGCCTCGGGCAGCTATGTTACCATGGAGGAATCACACAAGATTTGACTTTATAGGCTAGAACTGAAGTCGCGCCAACTGTTTAACTCAAAATACAGCCAAGAAAGTAGCTCTGAAGCCGAGAAGCGGGATCGATCATAAGCACTAATGTAAAATTACGTACAATTTTCAAATTTCTTGTACTTGCTAAATTTGCGACCTCGGGCAGCTATGTTACCATGGAGGAATCACACAAGATTTGACTTTATAGGCTAGAACTGAAGTCGCGCCAACTGTTTAACTCAAAATACAGTCAAGAAAGTAGCTCTGAAGCCGAGAAGCGGGATCGACCATAAGCACTACCGTGAAATTACGTACAATTTTCAAATTTCTTGTACTTGCTAACTTTGCGGCCTCGGGCAGCTATGTTACCATGGAGGAACCACACAAGATTTGACTTTATAGGCTAGAACTGAAGTCGCGCCAACTGCTTAACTCAAAATACAGTCAAGAAAGTAGCTCTGAAGCCGAGAAACGGCATGACCATAAGCACTACCGTGAAATTACGTACAATTTTCAAATTTCTTGTACTTGCTAACTTTGCGACCTCGGGCAGCTATGTTACCATGGAGGAATCACACAAGATTTGACTTTATAGGCTAGAACTTAGACCATAAGCACTACCGTGAAATTACGTACAATTTTCAAATTTCTTGTACTTGCTAACTTTGCGACCTCGGGCAGCTATATTACCATGGAGGAATCACACAAGATTTGACTTTATAGGCTAGAACTGAATCACGCCAACTGTTTAACTCAAAATACAGTCAAGAAAGTAGCTCTGAAGCCGAGAAGCGGGATCGACCATAAGCATTACCCTGAAATTACGTACAATTTTCAAATTTCTTGTACTTGCTAACTTTGCGACCTCGGGCAGCTATATTACCATGGAGGAATTACACAATATTTGTCTTTATAGGCTAGAACTGAAGTCGCGCCAACTGTTTAACTCAAAATACAGTCAAGAAAGTAGCTCTGAAGCCGAGAAGCGGGATCGACCATAAGCACTACCGTGAAATTACGTACAATTTTCAAATTTCTTGTACTTGCTAACTTTGCGGCCTCGGGCAGCTATGTTACCATGGAGGAACCACACAAGATTTGACTTTATAGGCTAGAATTGAAGTCGCGCCAACTGCTTAACTCAAAATACAGTCAAGAAAGTAGCTCTGAAGCCGAGAAACGGCATGACCATAAGCACTACCGTGAAATTACGTACAATTTTCAAATTTCTTGTACTTGCTAACATTGCGACCTCGGGCAGCTATGTTACCATGGAGGAATCACACAAGATTTGACTTTATAGGCTAGAACTGAATCGCGCCAACTGTTTAACTCAAAATACAGTCAAGAAAGTAGCTCTGAAGCCGAGAAGCGGGATCGACCATAAGCACTACCGTGAAATTACGTACAATTTTCAAATTTCTTGTACTTGCTAACTTTGCGACCTCGGGCAGCTATGTTACCATGGAGGAATCACACAAGATTTGACTTTATAGGCTAGAACTGAAGTCGCGCCAACTCTTTAACTCAAAATACAGTCAAGAAAGTAGCTCTGAAGCCGAGAAGCGGCATCGACCATAAGCACTACCGTGAAATTACGTACAATTTTCAAATTTCTTGTACTTGCTAACTTTGCGACCTCGGGCAGCTATGTTACCATGGAGGAATCACACAAGATTTGACTTTATAGGCTAGAACTGAAGTCGCGCCAACTGTTTAGCTCAAAATACAGTCAAGAAAGTAGCTCTGAAGCCGAGAAGCGGGATCGACCATAAGCACTACCGTGAAATTACGTACAATTTTCAAATTTCTTGTACTTGCTAACTTTGCGACCTCGGGCAGCTATGTTACCATGGAGGAATCACACAAGATTTGACTTTATAGGCTAGAACTGAAGTCGCGCCAACTGTTTAACTCAAAATACAGTCAAGAAAGTAGCTCTGAAGCCGAGAAGCGGGATCGACCATAAGCACTACCGTGAAATTACGTACAATTTTCAAATTTCTTGTACTTGCTAACTTTGCGACCTCGGGCAGCTATGTTACCATGGAGGAATCACACAAGATTTGACTTTATAGGCTAGAACTGAAGTCGCGCCAACTGTTTAGCTCAAAATACAGTCAAGAAAGTAGCTCTGAAGCCGAGAAGCGGGATCGACCATAAGCACTAATGTAAAATTACGTACAATTTTCAAATTTCTTGTACTTGCTAAATTTGCGACCTCGGGCAGCTATGTTACCATGGAGGAATCACACAAGATTTGACTTTATAGGCTAGAACTGAAGTCGCGCCAACTCTTTAACTCAAAATACAGTCAAGAAAGTAGCTCTGAAGCCGAGAAGCGGCATCGACCATAAGCACTACCGTGAAATTACGTACAATTTTCAAATTTCTTGTACTTGCTAACTTTGCGGCCTCGGGCAGCTATGTTACCATGGAGGAACCACACAAGATTTGACTTTATAGGCTAGAACTGAAGTCGCGCCAACTGCTTAACTCAAAATACAGTCAAGAAAGTAGCTCTGAAGCCGAGAAACGGCATGACCATAAGCACTACCGTGAAATTACGTACAATTTTTAAATTTCTTGTACTTGCTAACTTTGCGACCTCGGGCAGCTATGTTACCATGGAGGAATCACACAAGATTTGACTTTATAGGCTAGAACTTAGACCATAAGCACTACCGTGAAATTACGTACAATTTTCAAATTTCTTGTACTTGCTAACTTTGCGACCTCGGGCGGCTATATTACCATGGAGGAATCACACAAGATTTGACTTTATAGGCTAGAACTGAATCACGCCAACTGTTTAACTCAAAATACAGTCAAGAAAGTAGCTCTGAAGCCGAGAAGCGGGATCGACCATAAGCATTACCCTGAAATTACGTACAATTTTCAAATTTCTTGTACTTGCTAACTTTGCGACCTCGGGCAGCTATATTACCATGGAGGAATTACACAATATTTGTCTTTATAGGCTAGAACTGAAGTCGCGCCAACTGTTTAACTCAAAATACAGTCAAGAAAGTAGCTCTGAAGCCGAGAAGCGGGATCGACCATAAGCACTACCGTGAAATTACGTACAATTTTCAAATTTCTTGTACTTGCTAACTTTGCGGCCTCGGGCAGCTATGTTACCATGGAGGAACCACACAAGATTTGACTTTATAGGCTAGAATTGAAGTCGCGCCAACTGCTTAACTCAAAATACAGTCAAGAAAGTAGCTCTGAAGCCGAGAAACGGCATGACCATAAGCACTACCGTGAAATTACGTACAATTTTCAAATTTCTTGTACTTGCTAACATTGCGACCTCGGGCAGCTATGTTACCATGGAGGAATCACACAAGATTTGACTTTATAGGCTAGAACTGAATCGCGCCAACTGTTTAACTCAAAATACAGTCAAGAAAGTAGCTCTGAAGCCGAGAAGCGGGATCGACCATAAGCACTACCGTGAAATTACGTACAATTTTCAAATTTCTTGTACTTGCTAACTTTGCGACCTCGGGCAGCTATGTTACCATGGAGGAATCACACAAGATTTGACTTTATAGGCTAGAACTGAAGTCGCGCCAACTCTTTAACTCAAAATACAGTCAAGAAAGTAGCTCTGAAGCCGAGAAGCGGCATCGACCATAAGCACTACCGTGAAATTACGTACAATTTTCAAATTTCTTGTACTTGCTAACTTTGCGACCTCGGGCAGCTATGTTACCATGGAGGAATCACACAAGATTTGACTTTATAGGCTAGAACTGAAGTCGCGCCAACTGTTTAGCTCAAAATACAGTCAAGAAAGTAGCTCTGAAGCCGAGAAGCGGGATCGACCATAAGCACTAATGTAAAATTACGTACAATTTTCAAATTTCTTGTACTTGCTAAATTTGCGACCTCGGGCAGCTATGTTACCATGGAGGAATCACACAAGATTTGACTTTATAGGCTAGAACTGAAGTCGCGCCAACTGTTTAACTCAAAATACAGTCAAGAAAGTAGCTCTGAAGCCGAGAAGCGGGATCGACCATAAGCACTACCGTGAAATTACGTACAATTTTCAAATTTCTTGTACTTGCTAACTTTGCGGCCTCGGGCAGCTATGTTACCATGGAGGAACCACACAAGATTTGACTTTATAGGCTAGAACTGAAGTCGCGCCAACTGCTTAACTCAAAATACAGTCAAGAAAGTAGCTCTGAAGCCGAGAAACGGCATGACCATAAGCACTACCGTGAAATTACGTACAATTTTCAAATTTCTTGTACTTGCTAACTTTGCGACCTCGGGCAGCTATGTTACCATGGAGGAATCACACAAGATTTGACTTTATAGGCTAGAACTTAGACCATAAGCACTACCGTGAAATTACGTACAATTTTCAAATTTCTTGTACTTGCTAACTTTGCGACCTCGGGCAGCTATATTACCATGGAGGAATCACACAAGATTTGACTTTATAGGCTAGAACTGAATCACGCCAACTGTTTAACTCAAAATACAGTCAAGAAAGTAGCTCTGAAGCCGAGAAGCGGGATCGACCATAAGCATTACCCTGAAATTACGTACAATTTTCAAATTTCTTGTACTTGCTAACTTTGCGACCTCGGGCAGCTATATTACCATGGAGGAATTACACAATATTTGTCTTTATAGGCTAGAACTGAAGTCGCGCCAACTGTTTAACTCAAAATACAGTCAAGAAAGTAGCTCTGAAGCCGAGAAGCGGGATCGACCATAAGCACTACCGTGAAATTACGTACAATTTTCAAATTTCTTGTACTTGCTAACTTTGCGGCCTCGGGCAGCTATGTTACCATGGAGGAATCACACAAGATTTGACTTTATAGGCTAGAACTGAAGTCGCGCCAACTGTTTAACTCAAAATACAGCCAAGAAAGTAGCTCTGAAGCCGAGAAGCGGGATCGATCATAAGCACTAATGTAAAATTACGTACAATTTTCAAATTTCTTGTACTTGCTAAATTTGCGACCTCGGGCAGCTATGTTACCATGGAGGAATCACACAAGATTTGACTTTATAGGCTAGAACTGAAGTCGCGCCAACTGTTTAACTCAAAATACAGTCAAGAAAGTAGCTCTGAAGCCGAGAAGCGGGATCGACCATAAGCACTACCGTGAAATTACGTACAATTTTCAAATTTCTTGTACTTGCTAACTTTGCGGCCTCGGGCAGCTATGTTACCATGGAGGAACCACACAAGATTTGACTTTATAGGCTAGAACTGAAGTCGCGCCAACTGCTTAACTCAAAATACAGTCAAGAAAGTAGCTCTGAAGCCGAGAAACGGCATGACCATAAGCACTACCGTGAAATTACGTACAATTTTCAAATTTCTTGTACTTGCTAACTTTGCGACCTCGGGCAGCTATGTTACCATGGAGGAATCACACAAGATTTGACTTTATAGGCTAGAACTTAGACCATAAGCACTACCGTGAAATTACGTACAATTTTCAAATTTCTTGTACTTGCTAACTTTGCGACCTCGGGCAGCTATATTACCATGGAGGAATCACACAAGATTTGACTTTATAGGCTAGAACTGAATCACGCCAACTGTTTAACTCAAAATACAGTCAAGAAAGTAGCTCTGAAGCCGAGAAGCGGGATCGACCATAAGCATTACCCTGAAATTACGTACAATTTTCAAATTTCTTGTACTTGCTAACTTTGCGACCTCGGGCAGCTATATTACCATGGAGGAATTACACAATATTTGTCTTTATAGGCTAGAACTGAAGTCGCGCCAACTGTTTAACTCAAAATACAGTCAAGAAAGTAGCTCTGAAGCCGAGAAGCGGGATCGACCATAAGCACTACCGTGAAATTACGTACAATTTTCAAATTTCTTGTACTTGCTAACTTTGCGGCCTCGGGCAGCTATGTTACCATGGAGGAACCACACAAGATTTGACTTTATAGGCTAGAATTGAAGTCGCGCCAACTGCTTAACTCAAAATACAGTCAAGAAAGTAGCTCTGAAGCCGAGAAACGGCATGACCATAAGCACTACCGTGAAATTACGTACAATTTTCAAATTTCTTGTACTTGCTAACATTGCGACCTCGGGCAGCTATGTTACCATGGAGGAATCACACAAGATTTGACTTTATAGGCTAGAACTGAATCGCGCCAACTGTTTAACTCAAAATACAGTCAAGAAAGTAGCTCTGAAGCCGAGAAGCGGGATCGACCATAAGCACTACCGTGAAATTACGTACAATTTTCAAATTTCTTGTACTTGCTAACTTTGCGACCTCGGGCAGCTATGTTACCATGGAGGAATCACACAAGATTTGACTTTATAGGCTAGAACTGAAGTCGCGCCAACTCTTTAACTCAAAATACAGTCAAGAAAGTAGCTCTGAAGCCGAGAAGCGGCATCGACCATAAGCACTACCGTGAAATTACGTACAATTTTCAAATTTCTTGTACTTGCTAACTTTGCGACCTCGGGCAGCTATGTTACCATGGAGGAATCACACAAGATTTGACTTTATAGGCTAGAACTGAAGTCGCGCCAACTGTTTAGCTCAAAATACAGTCAAGAAAGTAGCTCTGAAGCCGAGAAGCGGGATCGACCATAAGCACTACCGTGAAATTACGTACAATTTTCAAATTTCTTGTACTTGCTAACTTTGCGACCTCGGGCAGCTATGTTACCATGGAGGAATCACACAAGATTTGACTTTATAGGCTAGAACTGAAGTCGCGCCAACTGTTTAACTCAAAATACAGTCAAGAAAGTAGCTCTGAAGCCGAGAAGCGGGATCGACCATAAGCACTACCGTGAAATTACGTACAATTTTCAAATTTCTTGTACTTGCTAACTTTGCGACCTCGGGCAGCTATGTTACCATGGAGGAATCACACAAGATTTGACTTTATAGGCTAGAACTGAAGTCGCGCCAACTCTTTAACTCAAAATACAGTCAAGAAAGTAGCTCTGAAGCCGAGAAGCGGCATCGACCATAAGCACTACCGTGAAATTACGTACAATTTTCAAATTTCTTGTACTTGCTAACTTTGCGGCCTCGGGCAGCTATGTTACCATGGAGGAACCACACAAGATTTGACTTTATAGGCTAGAACTGAAGTCGCGCCAACTGCTTAACTCAAAATACAGTCAAGAAAGTAGCTCTGAAGCCGAGAAACGGCATGACCATAAGCACTACCGTGAAATTACGTACAATTTTCAAATTTCTTGTACTTGCTAACTTTGCGACCTCGGGCAGCTATGTTACCATGGAGGAATCACACAAGATTTGACTTTATAGGCTAGAACTGAAGTCGCGCCAACTGTTTAGCTCAAAATACAGTCAAGAAAGTAGCTCTGAAGCCGAGAAGCGGGATCGACCATAAGCACTACCGTGAAATTACGTACAATTTTCAAATTTCTTGTACTTGCTAACTTTGCGACCTCGGGCAGCTATGTTACCATGGAGGAATCACACAAGATTTGACTTTATAGGCTAGAACTGAAGTCGCGCCAACTGTTTAACTCAAAATACAGTCAAGAAAGTAGCTCTGAAGCCGATAAGCGGGATCGATCATAAGCACTAATGTGAAATTACGTACAATTTTCAAATTTCTTGTACTTGCTAAATTTGCGACCTCGGGCAGCTATGTTACCATGGAGGAATCACACAAGATTTGACTTTATAGGCTAGAACTGAAGTCGCGCCAACTGCTTAACTCAAAATACAGTCAAGAAAGTAGCTCTGAAGCCGAGAAACGGCATGACCATAAGCACTACCGTGAAATTACGTACAATTTTCAAATTTCTTGTACTTGCTAACTTTGCGACCTCGGGCAGCTATGTTACCATGGAGGAATCACACAAGATTTGACTTTATAGGCTAGAACTGAAGTCGCGCCAACTGCTTAACTCAAAATACAGTCAAGAAAGTAGCTCTGAAGCCGAGAAACGGCATCGACCATCAGCACTACCGTGAAATTACGTACAATTTTCAAATTTCTTGTACTTGCTAACTTTGCGACCTCGGGCAGCTATGTTACCATGGAGGAATCACACAAGATTTGACTTTATAGGCTAGAACTTAATGGCGCCAACTGTTTAACTCAAAATACAGTCAAGAAAGTAGCTCTGAAGCCGAGAAGCGGGATCGACCATAAGCACTACCGTGAAATTACGTACAATTTTCAAATTTCTAGTACTTGCTAACTTTGCGACCTCGGGCAGCTATGTTACCATGGAGGAATCACACAAGATTTGACTTTATAGGCTAGAACTGAAGTCGCGCCAACTGTTTAACTCAAAATACAGTCAAGAAAGTAGCTCTGAAGCCGAGAAGCGGGATCGACCATAAGCACTACCGTGAAATTACGTACAATTTTCAAATTTCTTGTACTTGCTAACTTTGCGGCCTCGGGCAGCTATGTTACCATGGAGGAACCACACAAGATTTGACTTTATAGGCTAGAACTGAAGTCGCGCCAACTGCTTAACTCAAAATACAGTCAAGAAAGTAGCTCTGAAGCCGAGAAACGGCATGACCATAAGCACTACCGTGAAATTACGTACAATTTTCAAATTTCTTGTACTTGCTAACTTTGCGACCTCGGGCGGCTATGTTACCATGGAGGAATCACACAAGATTTGACTTTATAGGCTAGAACTGAAGTCGCGCCAACTGTTTAACTCAAAATACAGTCAAGAAAGTAGCTCTGAAGCCGAGAAGCGGGATCGACCATAAGCACTACCGTGAAATTACGTACAATTTTCAAATTTCTTGTACTTGCTAACTTTGCGACCTCGGGCAGCTATGTTACCATGGAGGAATCACACAAGATTTGACTTTATAGGCTAGAACTGAAGTCGCGCCAACTGTTTAACTCAAAATACAGTCAAGAAAGTAGCTCTGAAGCCGAGAAGCGGGATCGATCATAAGCACTAATGTGAAATTACGTACAATTTTCAAATTTCTTGTACTTGCTAAATTTGCGACCTCGGGCAGCTATGTTACCATGGAGGAATCACACAAGATTTGACTTTATAGGCTAGAACTGAAGTCGCGCCAACTGCTTAACTCAAAATACAGTCAAGAAAGTAGCTCTGAAGCCGAGAAACGGCATGACCATAAGCACTACCGTGAAATTACGTACAATTTTCAAATTTCTTGTACTTGCTAAATTTGCGACCTCGGGCAGCTATGTTACCATGGAGGAATCACACAAGATTTGACTTTATAGGCTAGAACTGAAGTCGCGCCAACTGGTTAACTCAAAATACAGTCTAGAAAGTAGCTCTGAAGCCGAGAAACGGCATGACCATAAGCACTACCGTGAAATTACGTACAATTTTCAAATTTCTTGTACTTGCTAACTTTGCGACCTCGGGCAGCTATGTTACCATGGAGGAATCACACAAGATTTGACTTTATAGGCTAGAACTGAAGTCGCGCCAACTGTTTAACTCAAAATACAGTCAAGAAAGTAGCTCTGAAGCCGAGAAGCGGGATCGATCATAAGCACTACCGTGAAATTACGTACAATTTTCAAATTTCTTGTACTTGCTAAATTTGCGACCTCGGGCAGCTATGTTACCATGGAGGATTCACACAAGATTTGACTTTATAGGCTAGAACTGAAGTCGCGCCAACTGCTTAACTCAAAATACAGTCAAGAAAGTAGCTCTGAAGCCGAGAAACGGCATGACCATAAGCACTACCGTGAAATTACGTACAATTTTCAAATTTCTTGTACTTGCTAAATTTGCGACCTCGGGCAGCTATGTTACCATGGAGGAATCACACAAGATTTGACTTTATAGGCTAGAACTGAAGTCGCGCCAACTGCTTAACTCAAAATACAATCAAGAAAGTAGCTCTGAAGCCGAGAAACGGCATGACCATAAGCACTACCGTGAAATTACGTACAATTTTCAAATTTCTTGTACTTGCTAACTTTGCGACCTCGGGCAGCTATGTTACCATGGAGGAATCACACAAGATTTGACTTTATAGGCTAGAACTGAAGTCGCGCCATCTGTTTAACTCAAAATACAGTCAAGAAAGTAGCTCTGAAGCCGAGAAGCGGGATCGACCATAAGCACTACCGTGAAATTACGTACAATTTTCAAATTTCTTGTACTTGCTAACTTTGCGACCTCGGGCAGCTATGTTACCATGGAGGAATCACACAAGATTTGACTTTATAGGCTAGAACTGAAGTCGCGCCAACTGTTTAACTCAAAATACAGTCAAGAAAGTAGCTCTGAAGCCGAGAAACGGCATCGACCATAAGCACTACCGTGAAATTACGTACAATTTTCAAATTTCTTGTACTTGCTAACTTTGCGACCTCGGGCAGCTATGTTACCATGGAGGAATCACACAAGATTTGACTTTATAGGCTAGAACTGAAGTCGCGCCAACTGTTTAACTCAAAATACAGTCAAGAAAGTAGCTCTGAAGCCGAGAAGCGGGATCGATCATAAGCACTAATGTGAAATTACGTACAATTTTCAAATTTCTTGTACTTGCTAAATTTGCGACCTCGGGCACCTATGTTACCATGGAGGAATCACACAAGATTTGACTTTATAGGCTAGAACTGAAGTCGCGCCAACTGTTTAACTCAAAATACAGTCAAGAAAGTAGCTCTGAAGCCGAGAAACGGCATCGACCATAAGCACTACCGTGAAATTACGTACAATTTTCAAATTTCTTGTACTTGCTAACTTTGCGACCTCGGGCAGCTATGTTACCATGGAGGAATCACACAAGATTTGACTTTATAGGCTAGAACTGAAGTCGCGCCAACTGTTTAACTCAAAATACAGTCAAGAAAGTAGCTCTGAAGCCGAGAAACGGCATCGACCATAAGCACTATCGTGAAATTACGTACAATTTTCAAATTTCTTGTACTTGCTAAATTTGCGACCTCGGGCAGCTATGTTACCATGGAGGAATCACACAAGATTTGACTTTATAGGCTAGAACTGAAGTCGCGCCAACTGTTTAACTCAAAATACAGTCAAGAAAGTAGCTCTGAAGCCGAGAAGCGGGATCGATCATAAGCACTAATGTGAAATTACGTACAATTTTCAAATTTCTTGTACTTGCTAAATTTGCGACCTCGGGCAGCTATGTTACCATGGAGGAATCACACAAGATTTGACTTTATAGGCTAGAACTGAAGTCGCGCCAACTGTTTAACTCAAAATACAGTCAAGAAAGTAGCTCTGAAGCCGAGAAGCGGGATCGACCATAAGCACTACCGTGAAATTACGTACAATTTTCAAATTTCTTGTACTTGCTAACTTTGCGGCCTCAGGCAGCTATGTTACCATGGAGGAACCACACAAGATTTGACTTTATAGGCTAGAACTGAAGTCGCGCCAACTGCTTAGCTCAAAATACAGTCAAGAAAGTAGCTCTGAAGCCGAGAAACGGGATCGACCATAAGCACTACCGTGAAATTACGTACAATTTTCAAATTTCTTGTACTTGCTAACTTTGCGACCTCGGGCAGCTATGTTACCATGGAGGAATCACACAAGATTTGACTTTATAGGCTAGAACTGAAGTCGCGCCAACTGTTTAACTCAAAATACAGTCAAGAAAGTAGCTCTGAAGCCGAGAAACGGCATCGACCATAAGCACTACCGTGAAATTACGTACAATTTTCAAATTTCTTGTACTTGCTAACTTTGCGACCTCGGGCAGCTATGTTACCATGGAGGAATCACACAAGATTTGACTTTATAGGCTAGAACTGAAGTCGCGCCAACTGTTTAACTCAAAATACAGTCAAGAAAGTAGCTCTGAAGCCGAGAAGCGGGATCGATCATAAGCACTAATGTGAAATTACGTACAATTTTCAAATTTCTTGTACTTGCTAAATTTGCGACCTCGGGCACCTATGTTACCATGGAGGAATCACACAAGATTTGACTTTATAGGCTAGAACTGAAGTCGCGCCAACTGCTTAACTCAAAATACAGTCAAGAAAGTAGCTCTGAAGCCGAGAAACGGCATGACCATAAGCACTACCGTGAAATTACGTACAATTTTCAAATTTCTTGTACTTGCTAACTTTGCGACCTCGGGCAGCTATGTTACCATGGAGGAATCACACAAGATTTGACTTTATAGGCTAGAACTGAAGTCGCGCCAACTGTTTAGCTCAAAATACAGTCAAGAAAGTAGCTCTGAAGCCGAGAAGCGGGATCGACCATAAGCACTACCGTGAAATTACGTACAATTTTCAAATTTCTTGTACTTGCTAACTTTGCGACCTCGGGCAGCTATGTTACCATGGAGGAATCACACAAGATTTGACTTTATAGGCTAGAACTGAAGTCGCGCCAACTGTTTAACTCAAAATACAGTCAAGAAAGTAGCTCTGAAGCCGATAAGCGGGATCGATCATAAGCACTAATGTGAAATTACGTACAATTTTCAAATTTCTTGTACTTGCTAAATTTGCGACCTCGGGCAGCTATGTTACCATGGAGGAATCACACAAGATTTGACTTTATAGGCTAGAACTGAAGTCGCGCCAACTGCTTAACTCAAAATACAGTCAAGAAAGTAGCTCTGAAGCCGAGAAACGGCATGACCATAAGCACTACCGTGAAATTACGTACAATTTTCAAATTTCTTGTACTTGCTAACTTTGCGACCTCGGGCAGCTATGTTACCATGGAGGAATCACACAAGATTTGACTTTATAGGCTAGAACTGAAGTCGCGCCAACTGCTTAACTCAAAATACAGTCAAGAAAGTAGCTCTGAAGCCGAGAAACGGCATCGACCATCAGCACTACCGTGAAATTACGTACAATTTTCAAATTTCTTGTACTTGCTAACTTTGCGACCTCGGGCAGCTATGTTACCATGGAGGAATCACACAAGATTTGACTTTATAGGCTAGAACTTAATGGCGCCAACTGTTTAACTCAAAATACAGTCAAGAAAGTAGCTCTGAAGCCGAGAAGCGGGATCGACCATAAGCACTACCGTGAAATTACGTACAATTTTCAAATTTCTAGTACTTGCTAACTTTGCGACCTCGGGCAGCTATGTTACCATGGAGGAATCACACAAGATTTGACTTTATAGGCTAGAACTGAAGTCGCGCCAACTGTTTAACTCAAAATACAGTCAAGAAAGTAGCTCTGAAGCCGAGAAGCGGGATCGACCATAAGCACTACCGTGAAATTACGTACAATTTTCAAATTTCTTGTACTTGCTAACTTTGCGGCCTCGGGCAGCTATGTTACCATGGAGGAACCACACAAGATTTGACTTTATAGGCTAGAACTGAAGTCGCGCCAACTGCTTAACTCAAAATACAGTCAAGAAAGTAGCTCTGAAGCCGAGAAACGGCATGACCATAAGCACTACCGTGAAATTACGTACAATTTTCAAATTTCTTGTACTTGCTAACTTTGCGACCTCGGGCGGCTATGTTACCATGGAGGAATCACACAAGATTTGACTTTATAGGCTAGAACTGAAGTCGCGCCAACTGTTTAACTCAAAATACAGTCAAGAAAGTAGCTCTGAAGCCGAGAAGCGGGATCGATCATAAGCACTACCGTGAAATTACGTACAATTTTCAAATTTCTTGTACTTGCTAAATTTGCGACCTCGGGCAGCTATGTTACCATGGAGGATTCACACAAGATTTGACTTTATAGGCTAGAACTGAAGTCGCGCCAACTGCTTAACTCAAAATACAGTCAAGAAAGTAGCTCTGAAGCCGAGAAACGGCATGACCATAAGCACTACCGTGAAATTACGTACAATTTTCAAATTTCTTGTACTTGCTAAATTTGCGACCTCGGGCAGCTATGTTACCATGGAGGAATCACACAAGATTTGACTTTATAGGCTAGAACTGAAGTCGCGCCAACTGCTTAACTCAAAATACAATCAAGAAAGTAGCTCTGAAGCCGAGAAACGGCATGACCATAAGCACTACCGTGAAATTACGTACAATTTTCAAATTTCTTGTACTTGCTAACTTTGCGACCTCGGGCAGCTATGTTACCATGGAGGAATCACACAAGATTTGACTTTATAGGCTAGAACTGAAGTCGCGCCATCTGTTTAACTCAAAATACAGTCAAGAAAGTAGCTCTGAAGCCGAGAAGCGGGATCGACCATAAGCACTACCGTGAAATTACGTACAATTTTCAAATTTCTTGTACTTGCTAACTTTGCGACCTCGGGCAGCTATGTTACCATGGAGGAATCACACAAGATTTGACTTTATAGGCTAGAACTGAAGTCGCGCCAACTGTTTAACTCAAAATACAGTCAAGAAAGTAGCTCTGAAGCCGAGAAACGGCATCGACCATAAGCACTACCGTGAAATTACGTACAATTTTCAAATTTCTTGTACTTGCTAACTTTGCGACCTCGGGCAGCTATGTTACCATGGAGGAATCACACAAGATTTGACTTTATAGGCTAGAACTGAAGTCGCGCCAACTGTTTAACTCAAAATACAGTCAAGAAAGTAGCTCTGAAGCCGAGAAGCGGGATCGATCATAAGCACTAATGTGAAATTACGTACAATTTTCAAATTTCTTGTACTTGCTAAATTTGCGACCTCGGGCACCTATGTTACCATGGAGGAATCACACAAGATTTGACTTTATAGGCTAGAACTGAAGTCGCGCCAACTGTTTAACTCAAAATACAGTCAAGAAAGTAGCTCTGAAGCCGAGAAACGGCATCGACCATAAGCACTACCGTGAAATTACGTACAATTTTCAAATTTCTTGTACTTGCTAACTTTGCGACCTCGGGCAGCTATGTTACCATGGAGGAATCACACAAGATTTGACTTTATAGGCTAGAACTGAAGTCGCGCCAACTGTTTAACTCAAAATACAGTCAAGAAAGTAGCTCTGAAGCCGAGAAACGGCATCGACCATAAGCACTATCGTGAAATTACGTACAATTTTCAAATTTCTTGTACTTGCTAAATTTGCGACCTCGGGCAGCTATGTTACCATGGAGGAATCACACAAGATTTGACTTTATAGGCTAGAACTGAAGTCGCGCCAACTGTTTAACTCAAAATACAGTCAAGAAAGTAGCTCTGAAGCCGAGAAGCGGGATCGATCATAAGCACTAATGTGAAATTACGTACAATTTTCAAATTTCTTGTACTTGCTAAATTTGCGACCTCGGGCAGCTATGTTACCATGGAGGAATCACACAAGATTTGACTTTATAGGCTAGAACTGAAGTCGCGCCAACTGTTTAACTCAAAATACAGTCAAGAAAGTAGCTCTGAAGCCGAGAAGCGGGATCGACCATAAGCACTACCGTGAAATTACGTACAATTTTCAAATTTCTTGTACTTGCTAACTTTGCGGCCTCAGGCAGCTATGTTACCATGGAGGAACCACACAAGATTTGACTTTATAGGCTAGAACTGAAGTCGCGCCAACTGCTTAGCTCAAAATACAGTCAAGAAAGTAGCTCTGAAGCCGAGAAACGGGATCGACCATAAGCACTACCGTGAAATTACGTACAATTTTCAAATTTCTTGTACTTGCTAACTTTGCGACCTCGGGCAGCTATGTTACCATGGAGGAATCACACAAGATTTGACTTTATAGGCTAGAACTGAAGTCGCGCCAACTGTTTAACTCAAAATACAGTCAAGAAAGTAGCTCTGAAGCCGAGAAACGGCATCGACCATAAGCACTACCGTGAAATTACGTACAATTTTCAAATTTCTTGTACTTGCTAACTTTGCGACCTCGGGCAGCTATGTTACCATGGAGGAATCACACAAGATTTGACTTTATAGGCTAGAACTGAAGTCGCGCCAACTGTTTAACTCAAAATACAGTCAAGAAAGTAGCTCTGAAGCCGAGAAGCGGGATCGATCATAAGCACTAATGTGAAATTACGTACAATTTTCAAATTTCTTGTACTTGCTAAATTTGCGACCTCGGGCACCTATGTTACCATGGAGGAATCACACAAGATTTGACTTTATAGGCTAGAACTGAAGTCGCGCCAACTGCTTAACTCAAAATACAGTCAAGAAAGTAGCTCTGAAGCCGAGAAACGGCATGACCATAAGCACTACCGTGAAATTACGTACAATTTTCAAATTTCTTGTACTTGCTAACTTTGCGACCTCGGGCAGCTATGTTACCATGGAGGAATCACACAAGATTTGACTTTATAGGCTAGAACTGAAGTCGCGCCAACTGTTTAGCTCAAAATACAGTCAAGAAAGTAGCTCTGAAGCCGAGAAGCGGGATCGACCATAAGCACTACCGTGAAATTACGTACAATTTTCAAATTTCTTGTACTTGCTAACTTTGCGACCTCGGGCAGCTATGTTACCATGGAGGAATCACACAAGATTTGACTTTATAGGCTAGAACTGAAGTCGCGCCAACTGTTTAACTCAAAATACAGTCAAGAAAGTAGCTCTGAAGCCGATAAGCGGGATCGATCATAAGCACTAATGTGAAATTACGTACAATTTTCAAATTTCTTGTACTTGCTAAATTTGCGACCTCGGGCAGCTATGTTACCATGGAGGAATCACACAAGATTTGACTTTATAGGCTAGAACTGAAGTCGCGCCAACTGCTTAACTCAAAATACAGTCAAGAAAGTAGCTCTGAAGCCGAGAAACGGCATGACCATAAGCACTACCGTGAAATTACGTACAATTTTCAAATTTCTTGTACTTGCTAACTTTGCGACCTCGGGCAGCTATGTTACCATGGAGGAATCACACAAGATTTGACTTTATAGGCTAGAACTGAAGTCGCGCCAACTGCTTAACTCAAAATACAGTCAAGAAAGTAGCTCTGAAGCCGAGAAACGGCATCGACCATCAGCACTACCGTGAAATTACGTACAATTTTCAAATTTCTTGTACTTGCTAACTTTGCGACCTCGGGCAGCTATGTTACCATGGAGGAATCACACAAGATTTGACTTTATAGGCTAGAACTTAATGGCGCCAACTGTTTAACTCAAAATACAGTCAAGAAAGTAGCTCTGAAGCCGAGAAGCGGGATCGACCATAAGCACTACCGTGAAATTACGTACAATTTTCAAATTTCTAGTACTTGCTAACTTTGCGACCTCGGGCAGCTATGTTACCATGGAGGAATCACACAAGATTTGACTTTATAGGCTAGAACTGAAGTCGCGCCAACTGTTTAACTCAAAATACAGTCAAGAAAGTAGCTCTGAAGCCGAGAAGCGGGATCGACCATAAGCACTACCGTGAAATTACGTACAATTTTCAAATTTCTTGTACTTGCTAACTTTGCGGCCTCGGGCAGCTATGTTACCATGGAGGAACCACACAAGATTTGACTTTATAGGCTAGAACTGAAGTCGCGCCAACTGCTTAACTCAAAATACAGTCAAGAAAGTAGCTCTGAAGCCGAGAAACGGCATGACCATAAGCACTACCGTGAAATTACGTACAATTTTCAAATTTCTTGTACTTGCTAACTTTGCGACCTCGGGCGGCTATGTTACCATGGAGGAATCACACAAGATTTGACTTTATAGGCTAGAACTGAAGTCGCGCCAACTGTTTAACTCAAAATACAGTCAAGAAAGTAGCTCTGAAGCCGAGAAGCGGGATCGACCATAAGCACTACCGTGAAATTACGTACAATTTTCAAATTTCTTGTACTTGCTAACTTTGCGACCTCGGGCAGCTATGTTACCATGGAGGAATCACACAAGATTTGACTTTATGGGCTAGAACTGAAGTCGCGCCAACTGTTTAACTCAACATACAGTCAAGAAAGTAGCTCTGAAGCCGAGAAGCGGGATCGATCATAAGCACTAATGTGAAATTACGTACAATTTTCAAATTTCTTGTACTTGCTAAATTTGCGACCTCGGGCAGCTATGTTACCATGGAGGAATCACACAAGATTTGACTTTATAGGCTAGAACTGAAGTCGCGCCAACTGCTTAACTCAAAATACAGTCAAGAAAGTAGCTCTGAAGCCGAGAAACGGCATGACCATAAGCACTACCGTGAAATTACGTACAATTTTCAAATTTCTTGTACTTGCTAAATTTGCGACCTCGGGCAGCTATGTTACCATGGAGGAATCACACAAGATTTGACTTTATAGGCTAGAACTGAAGTCGCGCCAACTGTTTAACTCAAAATACAGTCAAGAAAGTAGCTCTGAAGCCGAGAAGCGGGATCGATCATAAGCACTACCGTGAAATTACGTACAATTTTCAAATTTCTTGTACTTGCTAAATTTGCGACCTCGGGCAGCTATGTTACCATGGAGGATTCACACAAGATTTGACTTTATAGGCTAGAACTGAAGTCGCGCCAACTGCTTAACTCAAAATACAGTCAAGAAAGTAGCTCTGAAGCCGAGAAACGGCATGACCATAAGCACTACCGTGAAATTACGTACAATTTTCAAATTTCTTGTACTTGCTAAATTTGCGACCTCGGGCAGCTATGTTACCATGGAGGAATCACACAAGATTTGACTTTATAGGCTAGAACTGAAGTCGCGCCAACTGCTTAACTCAAAATACAATCAAGAAAGTAGCTCTGAAGCCGAGAAACGGCATGACCATAAGCACTACCGTGAAATTACGTACAATTTTCAAATTTCTTGTACTTGCTAACTTTGCGACCTCGGGCAGCTATGTTACCATGGAGGAATCACACAAGATTTGACTTTATAGGCTAGAACTGAAGTCGCGCCAACTGTTTAACTCAAAATACAGTCAAGAAAGTAGCTCTGAAGCCGAGAAACGGCATCGACCATAAGCACTACCGTGAAATTACGTACAATTTTCAAATTTCTTGTACTTGCTAACTTTGCGACCTCGGGCAGCTATGTTACCATGGAGGAATCACACAAGATTTGACTTTATAGGCTAGAACTGAAGTCGCGCCAACTGTTTAACTCAAAATACAGTCAAGAAAGTAGCTCTGAAGCCGAGAAACGGCATCGACCATAAGCACTATCGTGAAATTACGTACAATTTTCAAATTTCTTGTACTTGCTAAATTTGCGACCTCGGGCAGCTATGTTACCATGGAGGAATCACACAAGATTTGACTTTATAGGCTAGAACTGAAGTCGCGCCAACTGTTTAACTCAAAATACAGTCAAGAAAGTAGCTCTGAAACCGAGAAGCGGGATCGATCATAAGCACTAATGTGAAATTACGTACAATTTTCAAATTTCTTGTACTTGCTAAATTTGCGACCTCGGGCAGCTATGTTACCATGGAGGAATCACACAAGATTTGACTTTATAGGCTAGAACTGAAGTCGCGCCAACTGTTTAACTCAAAATACAGTCAAGAAAGTAGCTCTGAAGCCGAGAAGCGGGATCGACCATAAGCACTACCGTGAAATTACGTACAATTTTCAAATTTCTTGTACTTGCTAACTTTGCGGCCTCAGGCAGCTATGTTACCATGGAGGAACCACACAAGATTTGACTTTATAGGCTAGAACTGAAGTCGCGCCAACTGCTTAGCTCAAAATACAGTCAAGAAAGTAGCTCTGAAGCCGAGAAACGGCATGACCATAAGCACTACCGTGAAATTACGTACAATTTTCAAATTTCTTGTACTTGCTAACTTTGCGACCTCGGGCAGCTATGTTACCATGGAGGAATCACACAAGATTTGACTTTATAGGCTAGAACTGAAGTCGCGCCAACTGCTTAACTCAAAATACAGTCAAGAAAGTAGCTCTGAAGACGCGAAGCGGGATCGACCATAAGCACTACCGTGAAATTACGTATAATTTTCTATTTTCTTGTACTTGCTAACTTTGCGGCCTCGGGCAGCTATGTTACCATGGACGAACCACACAAGATTTGACTTTATAGGCCAGAACTGAAGTCGCGCCAACTGCTTAACTCAAAATACAGTCAAGAAAGTAGCTCTGAAGCCGAGAAACGGCATGACCAGAAGCACTACCGTGAAATTACGTACAATTTTCAAATTTCTTGTACTTGCTAACTTTGCGACCTCGGGCAGCTATGTTACCATGGAGGAACCACACAAGATTTGACTTTATAGGCTAGAGCTGAAGTCGCGCCAACTGCTTAACTCAAAATACAGTCAAGAAAGTAGCTCTGAAGCCGAGAAACGGCAAGACCAGAAGCACTACCGTGAAATTACGTACAATTTTCAAATTTCTTGTACTTGCTAACTTTGCGGCCTCGGGCAGCTATGTTACCATGGAGGAATCACACAAGATTTGACTTTATGGGCTAGAACTGAAGTCGCGCCAACTGTTTAACTCAACATACAGTCAAGAAAGTAGCTCTGAAGCCGAGAAGCGGGATCGACCATAAGCACTACCGTGAAATTACGTACAATTTTCTATTTTCTTGTACTTGCTAACTTTGCGGCCTCGGGCAGCTATGTTACCATGGACGAACCACACAAGATTTGACTTTATAGGCTAGAACTGAAGTCGCGCCAACTGCTTAACTCAAAATACAGTCAAGAAAGTAGCTCTGAAGCCGACAAACGGCATGACCAGAAGCACTACCGTGAAATTACGTACAATTTTCAAATTTCTTGTACTTGCTAAATTTGCGACCTCGGGCAGCTATGTTACCATTTAGGAATCACACAAGATTTGACTTTATAGGCTAGAACTGAAGTCGCGCCAACTGTTTAACTCAAAATACAGTCAAGAAAGTAGCTCTGAAGCCGAGAAGCGGGATCGATCATAATCACTAATGTGAAATTACGTACAATTTTCAAATTTCTTGTACTTGCTAACTTTGCGACCTCGGGCAGCTATGTTACCATGGAGGAATCACACAAGATTTGACTTTATAGGCTAGAACTGAAGTCGCGCCAACTGTCTAACTCAAAATACAGTCAAGAAAGTAGCTCTGAAGCCGAGAAGCGGGATCGATCATAAGCACTAATGTGAAATTACGTACAATTTTAAAATTTCTTGTACATGCTAAATTTGCGACCTCGGGCAGCTATGTTACCATGGAGGAATCACACAAGATTTGACTTTATAGGCTAGAACTGAAGTCGCGCCAACTGTTTAACTCAAAATACAGTCAAGAAAGTAGCTCTGAAGTCGAGAAGCGGGATCGACCATAAGCACTACCGTGAAATTACGTACAATTTTCAAATTTCTTGTACTTGCTAACTTTGCGGCCTCGGGCAGCTATGTTATCATGGAGGAACCACACAAGATTTGACTTTATAGGCTAGAACTGAAGTCGCTCCAACTGCTTAACTCAAAATACAGTCAAGAAAGTAGCTCTGAAGCCGAGAAACGGCATCGACCATAAGCACTACCGTGAAATTACATACAATTTTCAAATTTCTTGTACTTGCTAACTTTGCGACCTCGGGCAGCTATGTTACCATGGAGGAATCACACAAGATTTGACTTTATAGGCTAGAACTGAAGTCGCGCCAACTGCTCAACTCAAAATACAGTCAAGAAAGTAGCTCTGAAGCCGAGAAGCGGGATCGACCATAAGCACTACCGTGAAATTACGTACAATTTTCAAATTTCTTGTACTTGCTAACTTTGCGAACTCGGGCAGTTATGTTCCCATGGAGGAATCACACAAGATTTGACTTTATAGGCTAGAACTGAAGTCGCGCCAACTGTTTAACTCAAAATACAGTCAAGAAAGTAGCTCTGAAGCCGAGAAGCGGGATCGATCATAAGCAATAATGTGAAATTACGTACAATTTTCAAATTTCTTGTACTTGCTAAATTTGCGACCTCGGGCAGCTATGTTACCATGGAGGAATCACACAAGATTTGACTTTATAGGCTAGAACTGAAGTCGCGCCAACTGTTTAACTCAAAATACAGTCAAGAAAGTAGCTCTGAAGCCGAGAAGCGGGATCGATCATAAGCACTAATGTGAAATTACGTACAATTTTCAAATTTCTTGTACTTGCTAAATTTGCGACCTCGGGCAGCTATGTTACCATGGAGGAATCACACAAGATTTGACTTTATAGGCTAGAACTGAAGTCGCGCCAACTGTTTAACTCAAAATACAGTCAAGAAAGTAGCTCTGAAGCCGAGAAGCGGGATCGACCATAAGCACTACCGTGAAATTACGTACAATTTTCAAATTTCTTGTACTTGCTAACTTTGCGGCCTCAGGCAGCTATGTTACCATGGAGGAACCACACAAGATTTGACTTTATAGGCTAGAACTGAAGTCGCGCCAACTGCTTAGCTCAAAATACAGTCAAGAAAGTAGCTCTGAAGCCGAGAAACGGCATGACCATAAGCACTACCGTGAAATTACGTACAATTTTCAAATTTCTTGTACTTGCTAACTTTGCGACCTCGGGCAGCTATGTTACCATGGAGGAATCACACAAGATTTGACTTTATAGGCTAGAACTGAAGTCGCGCCAACTGCTTAACTCAAAATACAGTCAAGAAAGTAGCTCTGAAGACGCGAAGCGGGATCGACCATAAGCACTACCGTGAAATTACGTATAATTTTCTATTTTCTTGTACTTGCTAACTTTGCGGCCTCGGGCAGCTATGTTACCATGGACGAACCACACAAGATTTGACTTTATAGGCCAGAACTGAAGTCGCGCCAACTGCCTAACTCAAAATACAGTCAAGAAAGTAGCTCTGAAGCCGAGAAACGGCATGACCAGAAGCACTACCGTGAAATTACGTACAATTTTCAAATTTCTTGTACTTGCTAACTTTGCGACCTCGGGCAGCTATGTTACCATGGAGGAACCACACAAGATTTGACTTTATAGGCTAGAGCTGAAGTCGCGCCAACTGCTTAACTCAAAATACAGTCAAGAAAGTAGCTCTGAAGCCGAGAAACGGCAAGACCAGAAGCACTACCGTGAAATTACGTACAATTTTCAAATTTCTTGTACTTGCTAACTTTGCGGCCTCGGGCAGCTATGTTACCATGGAGGAATCACACAAGATTTGACTTTATGGGCTAGAACTGAAGTCGCGCCAACTGTTTAACTCAACATACAGTCAAGAAAGTAGCTCTGAAGCCGAGAAGCGGGATCGACCATAAGCACTACCGTGAAATTACGTACAATTTTCTATTTTCTTGTACTTGCTAACTTTGCGGCCTCGGGCAGCTATGTTACCATGGACGAACCACACAAGATTTGACTTTATAGGCTAGAACTGAAGTCGCGCCAACTGCTTAACTCAAAATACAGTCAAGAAAGTAGCTCTGAAGCCGACAAACGGCATGACCAGAAGCACTACCGTGAAATTACGTACAATTTTCAAATTTCTTGTACTTGCTAAATTTGCGACCTCGGGCAGCTATGTTACCATTTAGGAATCACACAAGATTTGACTTTATAGGCTAGAACTGAAGTCGCGCCAACTGTTTAACTCAAAATACAGTCAAGAAAGTAGCTCTGAAGCCGAGAAGCGGGATCGATCATAATCACTAATGTGAAATTACGTACAATTTTCAAATTTCTTGTACTTGCTAACTTTGCGACCTCGGGCAGCTATGTTACCATGGAGGAATCACACAAGATTTGACTTTATAGGCTAGAACTGAAGTCGCGCCAACTGTCTAACTCAAAATACAGTCAAGAAAGTAGCTCTGAAGCCGAGAAGCGGGATCGATCATAAGCACTAATGTGAAATTACGTACAATTTTAAAATTTCTTGTACATGCTAAATTTGCGACCTCGGGCAGCTATGTTACCATGGAGGAATCACACAAGATTTGACTTTATAGGCTAGAACTGAAGTCGCGCCAACTGTTTAACTCAAAATACAGTCAAGAAAGTAGCTCTGAAGTCGAGAAGCGGGATCGACCATAAGCACTACCGTGAAATTACGTACAATTTTCAAATTTCTTGTACTTGCTAACTTTGCGGCCTCGGGCAGCTATGTTATCATGGAGGAACCACACAAGATTTGACTTTATAGGCTAGAACTGAAGTCGCTCCAACTGCTTAACTCAAAATACAGTCAAGAAAGTAGCTCTGAAGCCGAGAAACGGCATCGACCATAAGCACTACCGTGAAATTACATACAATTTTCAAATTTCTTGTACTTGCTAACTTTGCGACCTCGGGCAGCTATGTTACCATGGAGGAATCACACAAGATTTGACTTTATAGGCTAGAACTGAAGTCGCGCCAACTGCTCAACTCAAAATACAGTCAAGAAAGTAGCTCTGAAGCCGAGAAGCGGGATCGACCATAAGCACTACCGTGAAATTACGTACAATTTTCAAATTTCTTGTACTTGCTAACTTTGCGAACTCGGGCAGTTATGTTCCCATGGAGGAATCACACAAGATTTGACTTTATAGGCTAGAACTGAAGTCGCGCCAACTGTTTAACTCAAAATACAGTCAAGAAAGTAGCTCTGAAGCCGAGAAGCGGGATCGATCATAAGCAATAATGTGAAATTACGTACAATTTTCAAATTTCTTGTACTTGCTAAATTTGCGACCTCGGGCAGCTATGTTACCATGGAGGAATCACACAAGATTTGACTTTATAGGCTAGAACTGAAGTCGCGCCAACTGTTTAACTCAAAATACAGTCAAGAAAGAAGCTCTGAAGCCGAGAAGCGGGATCGATCATAAGCACTAATGTGAAATTACGTACAATTTTCAAATTTCTTGTACTTGCTAAATTTGCGACCTCGGGCAGCTATGTTACCATGGAGGAATCACACAAGATTTGATTTTAAAGGCTAGAACTGAAGTCGCGCCAACTGTTTAACTCAAAATACAGTCAAGAAAGTAGCTCTGAAGCCGAGAAGCGGGATCGATCATAAGCACTAATGTGAAATTACGTACAATTTTCAAATTTCTTGTACTTGCTAAATTTGCGACCTCGGGCAGCTATGTTACCATGGAGGAATCACACAAGATTTGACTTTATAGGCTAGAACTGAAGTCGCGCCAACTGTTTAACTCAAAATACAGTCAAGAAAGAAGCTCTGAAGCCGAGAAGCGGGATCGACCATAAGCACTACCGTGAAATTACGTACAATTTTCAAATTTCTTGTACTTGCTAACTTTGCGGCCTCGGGCAGCTATGTTATCATGGAGGAATCACACAAGATTTAACTTTATAGGCTAGAACTGAAGTCGCGCCAACAGTTTAACTCAAAATACAGTCAAGAAAGTAGCTCTGAAGCCGAGAAGCGGGATCGACCATAAGCACTACCGTGAAATTACGTACAATTTTCAAATATCTTGTACTTGCTAACTTTGCGACCTCGGGCAGCTATGTTACCATGGAGGAATCACACAAGATTTGACTTTATAGGCTAGAACTGAAGTCGCGCCAACTGTTTAACTGAAAATACAGTCAAGAAAGAAGCTCTGAAGCCGAGAAGCGGGATCGATCATAAGCACTAATGTGAAATTACGTACAATTTTCAAATTTCTTGTACTTGCTAAATTTGCGACCTCGGGCAGCTATGTTACCATGGAGGAATCACACAAGATTTGATTTTAAAGGCTAGAACTGAAGTCGCGCCAACTGTTTAACTCAAAATACAGTCAAGAAAGTAGCTCTGAAGCCGAGAAGCGGGATCGACCATAAGCACTACCGTGAAATTACGTACAATTTTCAAATTTCTTGTACTTGCTAACTTTGCGGCCTCGGGCAGCTATGTTACCATGGAGGAACCACACAAGATTTGACTTTATAGGCTAGAACTGAAGTCGCGCCAACTGCTTAACTCAAAGTACAGTCAAGAAAGTAGCTCTGAAGCCGAGAAGCGGGATCGACCATAAGCACTACCGTGAAATTACGTACAATTTTCAAATTTCTTGTACTTGCTAACTTTGCGGCCTCGGGCAGCTATGTTACCATGGAGGAACCACACAAGATTTGACTTTATAGGCTAGAACTGAAGTCGCGCCAACTGCTTAACTCAAAATAAAGTCAAGAAAGTAGCTCTGAAGCCGAGAAACGGCATCGACCATCAGCACTACCGTGAAATTACGTACAATTTTCAAATTTCTTGTACTTGCTAACTTTGCGACCTCGGGCAGCTATGTTACCATGGAGGAATCACACAAGATTTGACTTTATAGGCTAGAACTTAAGTCGCGCCAACTGTTTAACTTAAAATACAGTCAAGAAAGTAGCTCTGAAGCCGAGAAGCGGGATCGATCATAAGCACTAATGTGAAATTACGTACAATTTTCAAATTTCTTGTACTTGCTAAATTTGCGACCTCGGGCAGCTATGTTACCATGGAGGAATCACACAAGATTTGACTTTATAGGCTAGAACTGAAGTCGCGCCAACTGTTTAACTCAAAATACAGTCAAGAAAGTAGCTCTGAAGCCGAGAAGCGGGATCGACCATAAGCACTACCGTGAAATTACGTACAATTTTCAAATTTCTTGTACTTGCTAACTTTGCGGCCTCGGGCAGCTATGTTACCATGGAGGAACCACACAAGATTTGACTTTATAGACTAGAACTGAAGTCGCGCCAACTGCTTAACTCAAAATACAGTCAAGAAAGTAGCTCTGAAGCCGAGAAACGGCATGACCAGAAGCACTACCGTGAAATTACGTACAATTTTCAAATTTCTTGTACTTGCTAACTTTGCGACCTCGGGCAGCTATGTTACCATGGAGGAATCACACAAGATTTGACTTTATCGGCTAGAACTGAAGTCGCGCCAACTGTTTAACTCAAAATACAGTCAAGAAAGTAGCTCTGAAGCCGAGAAGCGGGATCGATCATAAGCACTACCGTGAAATTACGTACAATTTTCAAATTTCTTGTACATGCTAACTTTGCGACCTCGGGCAGCTATGTTACCATGGAGGAATCACACAAGATTTGACTTTATAGGCTAGAACTGAAGTCGCGCCAACTGTTTAACTCAAAATACAGTCAAGAAAGTAGCTCTGAAGTCGAGAAGCGGGATCGACCATAAGCACTACCGTGAAATTACGTACAATTTTCAAATTTCTTGTAATTGCTAACTTTGCGACCTCGGGCAGCTATGTTACCATGGAGGAATCACACAAGATTTGACTTTATAGGCTAGAACTGAAGTCGCGCCAACTGTTTAATTCAAAATACAGTCAAGAAAGTAGCTCTGAAGTCGAGAAGCGGGATCGACCATAAGCACTACCGTGAAATTACGTACAATTTTCAAATTTCTTGTACTTGCTAACTTTGCGACCTCGGGCAGCTATCTTACCATGGAGGAATCACACAAGATTTGACTTTATAGGCTAGAACTGAAGTCGCGCCAACTGCTTAACTCAAAATACAGTCAAGAAAGTAGCTCTGAAGCCGAGAAACGGCATGACCATAAGCACTACCGTGAAATTACGTACAATTTTCAAATTTCTTGTACTTGCTAACTTTGCGACCTCGGGCAGCTATGTTACCATGGAGGAATCACACAAGATTTGACTTTATAGGCTAGAACTGAATCGCGCCAACTGTTTAACTCAAAATACAGTCAAGAAAGTAGCTCTGAAGCCGAGAAGCGGGATCGACCATAAGCACTACCGTGAAATTACGTACAATTTTCAAATTTCTAGTACTTGCTAACTTTGCGACCTCGGGCAGCTATGTTACCATGGAGGAATCACACAAGATTTGACTTTATAGGCTAGAACTGAAGTCGCGCCAACTGTTTAACTCAAAATACAGTCAAGAAAGTAGCTCTGAAGCCGAGAAGCGGGATCGACCATAAGCACTACCGTGAAATTACGTACAATTTTCAAATTTCTTGTACTTGCTAACTTTGCGGCCTCGGGCAGCTATGTTACCATGGAGGAACCACACAAGATTTGACTTTATAGGCTAGAACTGAAGTCGCGCCAACTGCTTAACTCAAAATACAGTCAAGAAAGTAGCTCTGAAGCCGAGAAACGGCATGACCATAAGCACTACCGTGAAATTACGTACAATTTTCAAATTTCTTGTACTTGCTAACATTGCGACCTCGGGCAGCTATGTTACCATGGAGGAATCACACAAGATTTGACTTTATAGGCTAGAACTGAATCGCGCCAACTGTTTAACTCAAAATACAGTCAAGAAAGTAGCTCTGAAGCCGAGAAGCGGGATCGACCATAAGCACTACCGTGAAATTACGTACAATTTTCAAATTTCTTGTACTTGCTAACTTTGCGACCTCGGGCAGCTATGTTACCATGGAGGAATCACACAAGATTTGACTTTATAGGCTAGAACTGAAGTCGCGCCAACTGTTTAACTCAAAATACAGTCAAGAAAGTAGCTCTGAAGCCGAGAAGCGGGATCGACCATAAGCACTACCGTGAAATTACGTACAATTTTCAAATTTCTTGTACTTGCTAACTTTGCGACCTCGGGCAGCTATGTTAACATGGAGGAATCACACAAGATTTGACTTTATAGGCTAGAACTGAAGTCGCGCCAACTGTTTAACTCAAAATACAGTCAAGAAAGTAGCTCTGAAGCCGAGAAGCGGGATCGATCATAAGCACTAATGTAAAATTACGTACAATTTTCAAATTTCTTGTACTTGCTAAATTTGCGACCTCGGGCAGCTATGTTACCATGGAGGAATCACACAAGATTTGACTTTATAGGCTAGAACTGAAGTCGCGCCAACTGCTTAACTCAAAATACAGTCAAGAAAGTAGCTCTGAAGCCGAGAAACGGCATGACCATAAGCACTACCGTGAAATTACGTACAATTTTCAAATTTCTTGTACTTGCTAACTTTGCGACCTCGGGCAGCTATGTTACCATGGAGGAATCACACAAGATTTGACTTTATAGGCTAGAACTTAGACCATAAGCACTACCGTGAAATTACGTACAATTTTCAAATTTCTTGTACTTGCTAACTTTGCGACCTCGGGCAGCTATGTTACCATGGAGGAATCACACAAGATTTGACTTTATAGGCTAGAACTGAAGTCGCGCCAACTGTTTAACTCAAAATACAGTCAAGAAAGTAGCTCTGAAGCCGAGAAGCGGGATCGATCATAAGCACTAATGTAAAATTACGTACAATTTTCAAATTTCTTGTACTTGCTAAATTTGCGACCTCGGGCAGCTATGTTACCATGGAGGAATCACACAAGATTTGACTTTATAGGCTAGAACTGAAGTCGCGCCAACTGTTTAACTCAAAATACAGTCAAGAAAGTAGCTCTGAAGCCGAGAAGCGGGATCGACCATAAGCACTACCGTGAAATTACGTACAATTTTCAAATTTCTTGTACTTGCTAACTTTGCGGCCTCGGGCAGCTATGTTACCATGGAGGAACCACACAAGATTTGACTTTATAGGCTAGAACTGAAGTCGCGCCAACTGCTTAACTCAAAATACAGTCAAGAAAGTAGCTCTGAAGCCGAGAAACGGCATGACCATAAGCACTACCGTGAAATTACGTACAATTTTCAAATTTCTTGTACTTGCTAACTTTGCGACCTCGGGCAGCTATGTTACCATGGAGGAATCACACAAGATTTGACTTTATAGGCTAGAACTTAGACCATAAGCACTACCGTGAAATTACGTACAATTTTCAAATTTCTTGTACTTGCTAACTTTGCGACCTCGGGCAGCTATATTACCATGGAGGAATCACACAAGATTTGACTTTATAGGCTAGAACTGAATCGCGCCAACTGTTTAACTCAAAATACAGTCAAGAAAGTAGCTCTGAAGCCGAGAAGCGGGATCGACCATAAGCATTACCCTGAAATTACGTACAATTTTCAAATTTCTAGTACTTGCTAACTTTGCGACCTCGGGCAGCTATGTTACCATGGAGGAATCACACAATATTTGTCTTTATAGGCTAGAACTGAAGTCGCGCCAACTGTTTAACTCAAAATACAGTCAAGAAAGTAGCTCTGAAGCCGAGAAGCGGGATCGACCATAAGCACTACCGTGAAATTACGTACAATTTTCAAATTTCTTGTACTTGCTAACTTTGCGGCCTCGGGCAGCTATGTTACCATGGAGGAACCACACAAGATTTGACTTTATAGGCTAGAATTGAAGTCGCGCCAACTGCTTAACTCAAAATACAGTCAAGAAAGTAGCTCTTAAGCCGAGAAACGGCATGACCATAAGCACTACCGTGAAATTACGTACAATTTTCAAATTTCTTGTACTTGCTAACATTGCGACCTCGGGCAGCTATGTTACCATGGAGGAATCACACAAGATTTGACTTTATAGGCTAGAACTGAATCGCGCCAACTGTTTAACTCAAAATACAGTCAAGAAAGTAGCTCTGAAGCCGAGAAGCGGGATCGACCATAAGCACTACCGTGAAATTACGTACAATTTTCAAATTTCTTGTAATTGCTAACTTTGCGACCTCGGGCAGCTATGTTACCATGGAGGAATCACACAAGATTTGACTTTATAGGCTAGAACTGAAGTCGCGCCAACAGTTTAATTCAAAATACAGTCAAGAAAGTAGCTCTGAAGTCGAGAAGCGGGATCGACCATAAGCACTACCGTGAAATTACGTACAATTTTCAAATTTCTTGTACTTGCTAACTTTGCGGCCTCGGGCAGCTATGTTACCATGGAGGAATCACACAAGATTTGACTTTATAGGCTAGAACTGAAGTCGCGCCAACTGTTTAACTCAAAATACAGTCAAGAAAGTAGCTCTGAAGCCGAGAAGCGGGATCGATCATAAGCACTAATGTGAAATTACGTACAATTTTAAAATTTCTTGTACATGCTAACTTTGCGACCTCGGGCAGCTATGTTACCATGGAGGAATGACACAATATTTGACTTTATAGGCTAGAACTGAAGTCGCGCCAACTGTTTAACTCAAAATACAGTCAAGAAAGTAGCTCTGAAGCCGAGAAACGGCATCGACCATAAGCACTACCGTGAAATTACGTACAATTTTCAAATTTCTTGTACTTGCTAAATTTGCGACCTCGGGCAGCTATGTTACCATGGAGGAATCACACAAGATTTGACTTTATAGGCTAGAACTGAAGTCGCGCCAACTGTTTAACTCAAAATACAGTCAAGAAAGTAGCTCTGAAGCCGAGAAGCGGGATCGACCATAAGCACTACCGTGAAATTACGTACAATTTTCAAATTTCTTGTACTTGCTAACTTTGCGACCTCGGGCAGCTATGTTACCATGGAGGAATCACACAAGATTTGACTTTATAGGCTAGAACTGAAGTCGCGCCAACTGTTTAACTCAAAATACAGTCAAGAAAGTAGCTCTGAAGCCGAGAAGCGGGATCGATCATAAGCACTAATGTGAAATTACGTACAATTTTCAAATTTCTTGTACTTGCTAAATTTGCGACCTCGGGCAGCTATGTTACCATGGAGGAATCACACAAGATTTAACTTTATAGGCTAGAACTGAAGTCGCGCCAACTGTTTAACTCAAAATACAGTCAAGAAAGTAGCTCTGAAGCCGAGAAGCGGGATCGACCATAAGCACTACCGTGAAATTACGTACAATTTTCAAATTTCTTGTACTTGCTAACTTTGCGGCCTCGGGCAGCTATGTTACCATGGAGGAACCACACAAGATTTGACTTTATAGGCTAGAACTGAAGTCGCGCCAACTGCTTAACTCAAAATACAGTCAAGAAAGTAGCTCTGAAGCCGAGAAACGGCATGACCATAAGCACTACCGTGAAATTACGTACAATTTTCAAATTTCTTGTACTTGCTAACTTTGCGACCTCGGGCAGCTATGTTACCATGGAGGAATCACACAAGATTTGACTTTATAGGCTAGAACTGAATCGCGCCAACTGTTTAACTCAAAATACAGTCAAGAAAGTAGCTCTGAAGCCGAGAAGCGGGATCGACCATAAGCACTACCGTGAAATTACGTACAATTTTCAAATTTCTAGTACTTGCTAACTTTGCGACCTCGGGCAGCTATGTTACCATGGAGGAATCACACAAGATTTGACTTTATAGGCTAGAACTGAAGTCGCGCCAACTGTTTAACTCAAAATACAGTCAAGAAAGTAGCTCTGAAGCCGAGAAGCGGGATCGACCATAAGCACTACCGTGAAATTACGTACAATTTTCAAATTTCTTGTACTTGCTAACTTTGCGGCCTCGGGCAGCTATGTTACCATGGAGGAACCACACAAGATTTGACTTTATAGGCTAGAACTGAAGTCGCGCCAACTGCTTAACTCAAAATACAGTCAAGAAAGTAGCTCTGAAGCCGAGAAACGGCATGACCATAAGCACTACCGTGAAATTACGTACAATTTTCAAATTTCTTGTACTTGCTAACATTGCGACCTCGGGCAGCTATGTTACCATGGAGGAATCACACAAGATTTGACTTTATAGGCTAGAACTGAATCGCGCCAACTGTTTAACTCAAAATACAGTCAAGAAAGTAGCTCTGAAGCCGAGAAGCGGGATCGACCATAAGCACTACCGTGAAATTACGTACATTTTTCAAATTTCTTGTACTTGCTAACTTTGCGACCTCGGGCAGCTATGTTACCATGGAGGAATCACACAAGATTTGACTTTATAGGCTAGAACTGAAGTCGCGCCAACTGTTTAACTCAAAATACAGTCAAGAAAGTAGCTCTGAAGCCGAGAAGCGGGATCGACCATAAGCACTACCGTGAAATTACGTACAATTTTCAAATTTCTTGTACTTGCTAACTTTGCGACCTCGGGCAGCTATGTTAACATGGAGGAATCACACAAGATTTGACTTTATAGGCTAGAACTGAAGTCGCGCCAACTGTTTAACTCAAAATACAGTCAAGAAAGTAGCTCTGAAGCCGAGAAGCGGGATCGATCATAAGCACTAATGTAAAATTACGTACAATTTTCAAATTTCTTGTACTTGCTAAATTTGCGACCTCGGGCAGCTATGTTACCATGGAGGAATCACACAAGATTTGACTTTATAGGCTAGAACTGAAGTCGCGCCAACTGCTTAACTCAAAATACAGTCAAGAAAGTAGCTCTGAAGCCGAGAAACGGCATGACCATAAGCACTACCGTGAAATTACGTACAATTTTCAAATTTCTTGTACTTGCTAACTTTGCGACCTCGGGCAGCTATGTTACCATGGAGGAATCACACAAGATTTGACTTTATAGGCTAGAACTTAGACCATAAGCACTACCGTGAAATTACGTACAATTTTCAAATTTCTTGTACTTGCTAACTTTGCGACCTCGGGCAGCTATGTTACCATGGAGGAATCACACAAGATTTGACTTTATAGGCTAGAACTGAAGTCGCGCCAACTGTTTAACTCAAAATACAGTCAAGAAAGTAGCTCTGAAGCCGAGAAGCGGGATCGATCATAAGCACTAATGTAAAATTACGTACAATTTTCAAATTTCTTGTACTTGCTAAATTTGCGACCTCGGGCAGCTATGTTACCATGGAGGAATCACACAAGATTTGACTTTATAGGCTAGAACTGAAGTCGCGCCAACTGTTTAACTCAAAATACAGTCAAGAAAGTAGCTCTGAAGCCGAGAAGCGGGATCGACCATAAGCACTACCGTGAAATTACGTACAATTTTCAAATTTCTTGTACTTGCTAACTTTGCGGCCTCGGGCAGCTATGTTACCATGGAGGAACCACACAAGATTTGACTTTATAGGCTAGAACTGAAGTCGCGCCAACTGCTTAACTCAAAATACAGTCAAGAAAGTAGCTCTGAAGCCGAGAAACGGCATGACCATAAGCACTACCGTGAAATTACGTACAATTTTCAAATTTCTTGTACTTGCTAACTTTGCGACCTCGGGCAGCTATGTTACCATGGAGGAATCACACAAGATTTGACTTTATAGGCTAGAACTTAGACCATAAGCACTACCGTGAAATTACGTACAATTTTCAAATTTCTTGTACTTGCTAACTTTGCGACCTCGGGCAGCTATATTACCATGGAGGAATCACACAAGATTTGACTTTATAGGCTAGAACTGAATCGCGCCAACTGTTTAACTCAAAATACAGTCAAGAAAGTAGCTCTGAAGCCGAGAAGCGGGATCGACCATAAGCATTACCCTGAAATTACGTACAATTTTCAAATTTCTAGTACTTGCTAACTTTGCGACCTCGGGCAGCTATGTTACCATGGAGGAATCACACAATATTTGTCTTTATAGGCTAGAACTGAAGTCGCGCCAACTGTTTAACTCAAAATACAGTCAAGAAAGTAGCTCTGAAGCCGAGAAGCGGGATCGACCATAAGCACTACCGTGAAATTACGTACAATTTTCAAATTTCTTGTACTTGCTAACTTTGCGGCCTCGGGCAGCTATGTTACCATGGAGGAACCACACAAGATTTGACTTTATAGGCTAGAATTGAAGTCGCGCCAACTGCTTAACTCAAAATACAGTCAAGAAAGTAGCTCTGAAGCCGAGAAACGGCATGACCATAAGCACTACCGTGAAATTACGTACAATTTTCAAATTTCTTGTACTTGCTAACATTGCGACCTCGGGCAGCTATGTTACCATGGAGGAATCACACAAGATTTGACTTTATAGGCTAGAACTGAATCGCGCCAACTGTTTAACTCAAAATACAGTCAAGAAAGTAGCTCTGAAGCCGAGAAGCGGGATCGACCATAAGCACTACCGTGAAATTACGTACAATTTTCAAATTTCTTGTATTTGCTAACTTTGCGACCTCGGGCAGCTATGTTACCATGGAGGAATCACACAAGATTTGACTTTATAGGCTAGAACTGAAGTCGCGCCAACTGTTTAACTCAAAATACAGTCAAGAAAGTAGCTCTGAAGCCGAGAAGCGGGATCGATCATAAGCACTAATGTGAAATTATGTACAATTTTCAAATTTCTTGTACTTGCTAAATTTGCGACCTCGGGCAGCTATGTTACCATGGAGGAATCACACAAGATTTGACTTTATAGGCTAGAACTGAAGTCGCGCCAACTGTTTAACTCAAAATACAGTCAAGAAAGTAGCTCTGAAGCCGAGAAGCGGGATCGACCATAAGCACTACCGTGAAATTACGTACAATTTTCAAATTTCTTGAACTTGCTAACTTTGCGGCCTCGGGCAGCTATGTTACCATGGAGGAACCACACAAGATTTGATTTTATAGGCTAGAACTGAAGTCGCGCCAACTGCTTAACTCAAAATACAGTCAAGAAAGTAGCTCTGAAGCCGAGAAGCGGGATCGACCATAAGCACTAGCGTGAAATTACGTACAATTTTCAAATTTCTTGTACTTGCTAACTTTGCGACCTCGGGCAGCTATGTTACCATGGAGGAATCACACAAGATTTGACTTTATAGGCTAGAACTTAGACCATAAGCACTACCGTGAAATTACGTACAATTTTCAAATTTCTTGTACTTGCTAACTTTGCGACCTCGGGCAGCTATGTTACCATGGAGGAATCACACAAGATTTGACTTTATAGGCTAGAACTGAAGTCGCGCCAACTGTTTAACTCAAAATACAGTCAAGAAAGTAGCTCTGAAGCCGAGAAGCGGGATCGATCATAAGCACTAATGTAAAATTACGTACAATTTTCAAATTTCTTGTACTTGCTAAATTTGCGACCTCGGGCAGCTATGTTACCATGGAGGAATCACACAAGATTTGACTTTATAGGCTAGAACTGAAGTCGCGCCAACTGTTTAACTCAAAATACAGTCAAGAAAGTAGCTCTGAAGCCGAGAAGCGGGATCGACCATAAGCACTACCGTGAAATTACGTACAATTTTCAAATTTCTTGTACTTGCTAACTTTGCGGCCTCGGGCAGCTATGTTACCATGGAGGAACCACACAAGATTTGACTTTATAGGCTAGAACTGAAGTCGCGCCAACTGCTTAACTCAAAATACAGTCAAGAAAGTAGCTCTGAAGCCGAGAAACGGCATGACCATAAGCACTACCGTGAAATTACGTACAATTTTCAAATTTCTTGTACTTGCTAACTTTGCGACCTCGGGCAGCTATGTTACCATGGAGGAATCACACAAGATTTGACTTTATAGGCTAGAACTTAGACCATAAGCACTACCGTGAAATTACGTACAATTTTCAAATTTCTTGTACTTGCTAACTTTGCGACCTCGGGCAGCTATATTACCATGGAGGAATCACACAAGATTTGACTTTATAGGCTAGAACTGAATCGCGTCAACTGTTTAACTCAAAATACAGTCAAGAAAGTAGCTCTGAAGCCGAGAAGCGGGATCGACCATAAGCATTACCCTGAAATTACGTACAATTTTCAAATTTCTAGTACTTGCTAACTTTGCGACCTCGGGCAGCTATGTTACCATGGAGGAATCACACAATATTTGTCTTTATAGGCTAGAACTGAAGTCGCGCCAACTGTTTAACTCAAAATACAGTCAAGAAAGTAGCTCTGAAGCCGAGAAGCGGGATCGACCATAAGCACTACCGTGAAATTACGTACAATTTTCAAATTTCTTGTACTTGCTAACTTTGCGGCCTCGGGCAGCTATGTTACCATGGAGGAACCACACAAGATTTGACTTTATAGGCTAGAATTGAAGTCGCGCCAACTGCTTAACTCAAAATACAGTCAAGAAAGTAGCTCTGAAGCCGAGAAACGGCATGACCATAAGCACTACCGTGAAATTACGTACAATTTTCAAATTTCTTGTACTTGCTAACATTGCGACCTCGGGCAGCTATGTTACCATGGAGGAATCACACAAGATTTGACTTTATAGGCTAGAACTGAATCGCGCCAACTGTTTAACTCAAAATACAGTCAAGAAAGTAGCTCTGAAGCCGAGAAGCGGGATCGACCATAAGCACTACCGTGAAATTACGTACAATTTTCAAATTTCTTGTACTTGCTAACTTTGCGACCTCGGGCAGCTATGTTACCATGGAGGAATCACACAAGATTTGACTTTATAGGCTAGAACTGAAGTCGCGCCAACTGTTTAACTCAAAATACAGTCAAGAAAGTAACTCTGAAGCCGAGAAGCGGGATCGATCATAAGCACTAATGTGAAATTATGTACAATTTTCAAATTTCTTGTACTTGCTAAATTTGCGACCTCGGGCAGCTATGTTACCATGGAGGAATCACACAAGATTTGACTTTATAGGCTAGAACTGAAGTCGCGCCAACTGTTTAACTCAAAATACAGTCAAGAAAGTAGCTCTGAAGCCGAGAAGCGGGATCGACCATAAGCACTACCGTGAAATTACGTACAATTTTCAAATTTCTTGAACTTGCTAACTTTGCGGCCTCGGGCAGCTATGTTACCATGGAGGAACCACACAAGATTTGACTTTATAGGCTAGAACTGAAGTCGCGCCAACTGCTTAACTCAAAATACAGTCAAGAAAGTAGCTCTGAAGCCGAGAAACGGCATGACCATAAGCACTACCGTGAAATTACGTACAATTTTCAAATTTCTTGTACTTGCTAACTTTGCGACCTCGGGCAGCTATGTTACCATGGAGGAATCACACAAGATTTGACTTTATAGGCTAGAACTGAATCGCGCCAACTGTTTAACTCAAAATACAGTCAAGAAAGTAGCTCTGAAGCCGAGAAGCGGGATCGACCATAAGCACTACCGTGAAATTACGTACAATTTTCAAATTTCTAGTACTTGCTAACTTTGCGACCTCGGGCAGCTATGTTACCATGGAGGATTCACACAAGATTTGACTTTATAGGCTAGAACTGAAGTCGCGCCAACTGTTTAACTCAAAATACAGTCAAGAAAGTAGCTCTGAAGCCGAGAAGCGGGATCGACCATAAGCACTACCGTGAAATTACGTACAATTTTCAAATTTCTTGTACTTGCTAACTTTGCGGCCTCGGGCAGCTATGTTACCATGGAGGAACCACACAAGATTTGACTTTATAGGCTAGAACTGAAGTCGCGCCAACTGCTTAACTCAAAATACAGTCAAGAAAGTAGCTCTGAAGCCGAGAAACGGCATGACCATAAGCACTACCGTGAAATTACGTACAATTTTCAAATTTCTTGTACTTGCTAACATTGCGACCTCGGGCAGCTATGTTACCATGGAGGAATCACACAAGATTTGACTTTATAGGCTAGAACTGAATCGCGCCAACTGTTTAACTGAAAATACAGCCAAGAAAGTAGCTCTGAAGCCGAGAAGCGGGATCGACCATAAGCACTACCGTGAAATTACGTACAATTTTCAAATTTCTTGTACTTGCTAACTTTGCGACCTCGGGCAGCTGTGTTACCATGGAGGAATCACACAAGATTTGACTTTATAGGCTAGAACTGAAGTCGCGCCAACTGTTTAACTCAAAATACAGTCAAGAAAGTAGCTCTGAAGCCGAGAAGCGGGATCGACCATAAGCACTACCGTGAAATTACGTACAATTTTCAAATTTCTTGTACTTGCTAACTTTGCGACCTCGGGCAGCTATGTTAACATGGAGGAATCACACAAGATTTGACTTTATAGGCTAGAACTGAAGTCGCGCCAACTGTTTAACTCAAAATACAGTCAAGAAAGTAGCTCTGAAGCCGAGAAGCGGGATCGATCATAAGCACAAATGTAAAATTACGTACAATTTTCAAATTTCTTGTACTTGCTAAATTTGCGACCTCGGGCAGCTATGTTACCATGGAGGAATCACACAAGATTTGACTTTATAGGCTAGAACTGAAGTCGCGCCAACTGTTTAACTCAAAATACAGTCAAGAAAGTAGCTCTGAAGCCGAGAAGCGGGATCGACCATAAGCACTACCGTGAAATTACGTACAATTTTCAAATTTCTTGTACTTGCTAACTTTGCGGCCTCGGGCAGCTATGTTACCATGGAGGAACCACACAAGATTTGACTTTATAGGCTAGAACTGAAGTCGCGCCAACTGCTTAACTCAAAATACAGTCAAGAAAGTAGCTCTGAAGCCGAGAAACGGCATGACCATAAGCACTACCGTGAAATTACGTACAACTTTCAAATTTCTTGTACTTGCTAACTTTGCGACCTCGGGCAGCTATGTTACCATGGAGGAATCACACAAGATTTGACTTTATAGGCTAGAACTGAATCGCGCCAACTGTTTAACTCAAAATACAGTCAAGAAAGTAGCTCTGAAGCCGAGAAGCGGGATCGACCATAAGCACTACCGTGAAATTACGTACAATTTTCAAATTTCTTGTACTTGCTAACTTTGCGGCCTCGGGCAGTAAGTTACCATGGAGGAACCACACAAGATTTGACTTTATAGGCTAGAACTGAAGTCGCGCCAACTGCTTAACTCAAAATACAGTCAAGAAAGTAGCTCTGAAGCCGAGAAACGGCATCGACCCTCAGCACTACCGTGAAATTACGTACAATTTTCAAATTTCTAGTACTTGCTAACTTTGCGACCTCGGGCAGCTATTTTACCATGGAGGAACCACACAAGATTTGACTTTATAGGCTAGAACTGAAGTCGCGCCAACTGCTTAACTCAAAATACAGTCAAGAAAGTAGCTCTGAAGCCGAGAAGCGGGATCGATCATAAGCACTAATGTGAAATTACGTACAATTTTCAAATTTCTTGTACTTGCTAAATTTGCGACCTCGGGCAGCTATGTTACCATGGAGGAACCACACAAGATTTGACTTTATAGGCTAGAACTGAAGTCGCGCCAACTGCTTAACTCAAAATACAGTCAAGAAAGTAGCTCTGAAGCCGAGAAACGGCATGACCATAAGCACTACCGTGAAATTACGTACAACTTTCAAATTTCTTGTACTTGCTAACTTTGCGACCTCGGGCAGCTATGTTACCATGGAGGAATCACACAAGATTTGACTTTATAGGCTAGAACTGAATCGCGCCAACTGTTTAACTCAAAATACAGTCAAGAAAGTAGCTCTGAAGCCGAGAAACGGCATCGACCATCAGCACTACCGTGAAATTACGTACAATTTTCAAATTTCTAGTACTTGCTAACTTTGCGACCTCGGGCAGCTATTTTACCATGGAGGAACCACAAAAGATTTGACTTTATAGGCTAGAACTGAAGTCGCGCCAACTGCTTAACTCAAAATACAGTCAAGAAAGTAGCTCTGAAGCCGAGAAGCGGGATCGACCATAAGCACTACCGTGAAATTACGTACAATTTTCAAATTTCTTGTACTTGCTAACTTTGCGGCCTCGGGCAGCTATGTTACCATGGAGGAACCACACAAGATTTGACTTTATAGACTAGAACTGAAGTCGCGCCAACTGCTTAACTCAAAATACAGTCAAGAAAGTAGCTCTGAAGCCGAGAAACGGCATGACCAGAAGCACTACCGTGAAATTACGTACAATTTTCAAATTTCTTGTACTTGCTAACTTTGCGACCTCGGGCAGCTATGTTACCATGGAGGAATCACACAAGATTTGACTTTATCGGCTAGAACTGAAGTCGCGCCAACTGTTTAACTCAAAATACAGTCAAGAAAGTAGCTCTGAAGCCGAGAAGCGGGATCGATCATAAGCACTAATGTGAAATTACGTACAATTTTAAAATTTCTTGTACATGCTAACTTTGCGACCACGGGCAGCTATGTTACCATGGAGGAATCACACAAGATTTGACTTTATAGGCTAGAACTGAAGTCGCGCCAACTGTTTAACTCAAAATACAGTCAAGAAAGTAGCTCTGAAGTCGAGAAGCGGGATCGACCATAAGCACTACCGTGAAATTACGTACAATTTTCAAATTTCTTGTAATTGCTAACTTTGCGACCTCGGGCAGCTATGTTACCATGGAGGAATCACACAAGATTTGACTTTATAGGCTAGAACTGAAGTCGCGCCAACTGTTTAATTCAAAATACAGTCAAGAAAGTAGCTCTGAAGTCGAGAAGCGGGATCGACCATAAGCACTACCGTGAAATTACGTACAATTTTCAAATTTCTTGTACTTGCTAAATTTGCGGCCTCGGGCAGCTATGTTACCATGGAGGAATCACACAAAATTTGACTTTATAGGCTAGAACTGAAGTCGCGCCAACTGTTTAACTCAAAATACAGTCAAGAAAGTAGCTCTGAAGCCGAGAAGCGGGATCGATCATAAGCACTAATGTGAAATTACGTACAATTTTAAAATTTCTTGTACATGCTAACTTTGCGACCTCGGGCAGCTATGTTACCATGGAGGAATGACACAATATTTGACTTTATAGGCTAGAACTGAAGTCGCGCCAACTGTTTAACTCAAAATACAGTCAAGAAAGTAGCTCTGAAGCCGAGAAACGGCATGACCATAAGCACTACCGTGAAATTACGTACAATTTTCAAATTTCTTGTACTTGCTAACATTGCGACCTCGGGCAGCTATGTTACCATGGAGGAATCACACAAGATTTGACTTTATAGGCTAGAACTGAATCGCGCCAACTGTTTAACTCAAAATACAGTCAAGAAAGTAGCTCTGAAGCCGAGAAGCGGGATCGACCATAAGCACTACCGTGAAATTACGTACAATTTTCAAATTTCTTGTACTTGCTAACTTTGCGACCTCGGGCAGCTATGTTACCATGGAGGAATCACACAAGATTTGACTTTATAGGCTAGAACTGAAGTCGCGCCAACTGTTTAACTCAAAATACAGTCAAGAAAGTAGCTCTGAAGCCGAGAAGCGGGATCGATCATAAGCACTAATGTGAAATTATGTACAATTTTCAAATTTCTTGTACTTGCTAAATTTGCGACCTCGGGCAGCTATGTTACCATGGAGGAATCACACAAGATTTGACTTTATAGGCTAGAACTGAAGTCGCGCCAACTGTTTAACTCAAAATACAGTCAAGAAAGTAGCTCTGAAGCCGAGAAGCGGGATCGACCATAAGCACTACCGTGAAATTACGTACAATTTTCAAATTTCTTGAACTTGCTAACTTTGCGGCCTCGGGCAGCTATGTTACCATGGAGGAACCACACAAGATTTGACTTTATAGGCTAGAACTGAAGTCGCGCCAACTGCTTAACTCAAAATACAGTCAAGAAAGTAGCTCTGAAGCCGAGAAACGGCATGACCATAAGCACTACCGTGAAATTACGTACAATTTTCAAATTTCTTGTACTTGCTAACTTTGCGACCTCGGGCAGCTATGTTACCATGGAGGAATCACACAAGATTTGACTTTATAGGCTAGAACTGAATCGCGCCAACTGTTTAACTCAAAATACAGTCAAGAAAGTAGCTCTGAAGCCGAGAAGCGGGATCGACCATAAGCACTACCGTGAAATTACGTACAATTTTCAAATTTCTAGTACTTGCTAACTTTGCGACCTCGGGCAGCTATGTTACCATGGAGGATTCACACAAGATTTGACTTTATAGGCTAGAACTGAAGTCGCGCCAACTGTTTAACTCAAAATACAGTCAAGAAAGTAGCTCTGAAGCCGAGAAGCGGGATCGACCATAAGCACTACCGTGAAATTACGTACAATTTTCAAATTTCTTGTACTTGCTAACTTTGCGGCCTCGGGCAGCTATGTTACCATGGAGGAACCACACAAGATTTGACTTTATAGGCTAGAACTGAAGTCGCGCCAACTGCTTAACTCAAAATACAGTCAAGAAAGTAGCTCTGAAGCCGAGAAACGGCATGACCATAAGCACTACCGTGAAATTACGTACAATTTTCAAATTTCTTGTACTTGCTAACATTGCGACCTCGGGCAGCTATGTTACCATGGAGGAATCACACAAGATTTGACTTTATAGGCTAGAACTGAATCGCGCCAACTGTTTAACTGAAAATACAGTCAAGAAAGTAGCTCTGAAGCCGAGAAGCGGGATCGACCATAAGCACTACCGTGAAATTACGTACAATTTTCAAATTTCTTGTACTTGCTAACTTTGCGACCTCGGGCAGCTATGTTACCATGGAGGAATCACACAAGATTTGACTTTATAGGCTAGAACTGAAGTCGCGCCAACTGTTTAACTCAAAATACAGTCAAGAAAGTAGCTCTGAAGCCGAGAAGCGGGATCGACCATAAGCACTACCGTGAAATTACGTACAATTTTCAAATTTCTTGTACTTGCTAACTTTGCGACCTCGGGCAGCTATGTTAACATGGAGGAATCACACAAGATTTGACTTTATAGGCTAGAACTGAAGTCGCGCCAACTGTTTAACTCAAAATACAGTCAAGAAAGTAGCTCTGAAGCCGAGAAGCGGGATCGATCATAAGCACAAATGTAAAATTACGTACAATTTTCAAATTTCTTGTACTTGCTAAATTTGCGACCTCGGGCAGCTATGTTACCATGGAGGAATCACACAAGATTTGACTTTATAGGCTAGAACTGAAGTCGCGCCAACTGTTTAACTCAAAATACAGTCAAGAAAGTAGCTCTGAAGCCGAGAAGCGGGATCGACCATAAGCACTACCGTGAAATTACGTACAATTTTCAAATTTCTTGTACTTGCTAACTTTGCGGCCTCGGGCAGCTATGTTACCATGGAGGAACCACACAAGATTTGACTTTATAGGCTAGAACTGAAGTCGCGCCAACTGCTTAACTCAAAATACAGTCAAGAAAGTAGCTCTGAAGCCGAGAAACGGCATGACCATAAGCACTACCGTGAAATTACGTACAACTTTCAAATTTCTTGTACTTGCTAACTTTGCGACCTCGGGCAGCTATGTTACCATGGAGGAATCACACAAGATTTGACTTTATAGGCTAGAACTGAATCGCGCCAACTGTTTAACTCAAAATACAGTCAAGAAAGTAGCTCTGAAGCCGAGAAGCGGGATCGACCATAAGCACTACCGTGAAATTACGTACAATTTTCAAATTTCTTGTACTTGCTAACTTTGCGGCCTCGGGCAGTAAGTTACCATGGAGGAACCACACAAGATTTGACTTTATAGGCTAGAACTGAAGTCGCGCCAACTGCTTAACTCAAAATACAGTCAAGAAAGTAGCTCTGAAGCCGAGAAACGGCATCGACCCTCAGCACTACCGTGAAATTACGTACAATTTTCAAATTTCTAGTACTTGCTAACTTTGCGACCTCGGGCAGCTATTTTACCATGGAGGAACCACACAAGATTTGACTTTATAGGCTAGAACTGAAGTCGCGCCAACTGCTTAACTCAAAATACAGTCAAGAAAGTAGCTCTGAAGCCGAGAAGCGGGATCGATCATAAGCACTAATGTGAAATTACGTACAATTTTCAAATTTCTTGTACTTGCTAAATTTGCGACCTCGGGCAGCTATGTTACCATGGAGGAACCACACAAGATTTGACTTTATAGGCTAGAACTGAAGTCGCGCCAACTGCTTAACTCAAAATACAGTCAAGAAAGTAGCTCTGAAGCCGAGAAACGGCATGACCATAAGCACTACCGTGAAATTACGTACAACTTTCAAATTTCTTGTACTTGCTAACTTTGCGACCTCGGGCAGCTATGTTACCATGGAGGAATCACACAAGATTTGACTTTATAGGCTAGAACTGAATCGCGCCAACTGTTTAACTCAAAATACAGTCAAGAAAGTAGCTCTGAAGCCGAGAAACGGCATCGACCATCAGCACTACCGTGAAATTACGTACAATTTTCAAATTTCTAGTACTTGCTAACTTTGCGACCTCGGGCAGCTATTTTACCATGGAGGAACCACACAAGATTTGACTTTATAGGCTAGAACTGAAGTCGCGCCAACTGCTTAACTCAAAATACAGTCAAGAAAGTAGCTCTGAAGCCGAGAAGCGGGATCGACCATAAGCACTACCGTGAAATTACGTACAATTTTCAAATTTCTTGTACTTGCTAACTTTGCGGCCTCGGGCAGCTATGTTACCATGGAGGAACCACACAAGATTTGACTTTATAGACTAGAACTGAAGTCGCGCCAACTGCTTAACTCAAAATACAGTCAAGAAAGTAGCTCTGAAGCCGAGAAACGGCATGACCAGAAGCACTACCGTGAAATTACGTACAATTTTCAAATTTCTTGTACTTGCTAACTTTGCGACCTCGGGCAGCTATGTTACCATGGAGGAATCACACAAGATTTGACTTTATCGGCTAGAACTGAAGTCGCGCCAACTGTTTAACTCAAAATACAGTCAAGAAAGTAGCTCTGAAGCCGAGAAGCGGGATCGATCATAAGCACTAATGTGAAATTACGTACAATTTTAAAATTTCTTGTACATGCTAACTTTGCGACCACGGGCAGCTATGTTACCATGGAGGAATCACACAAGATTTGACTTTATAGGCTAGAACTGAAGTCGCGCCAACTGTTTAACTCAAAATACAGTCAAGAAAGTAGCTCTGAAGTCGAGAAGCGGGATCGACCATAAGCACTACCGTGAAATTACGTACAATTTTCAAATTTCTTGTAATTGCTAACTTTGCGACCTCGGGCAGCTATGTTACCATGGAGGAATCACACAAGATTTGACTTTATAGGCTAGAACTGAAGTCGCGCCAACTGTTTAATTCAAAATACAGTCAAGAAAGTAGCTCTGAAGTCGAGAAGCGGGATCGACCATAAGCACTACCGTGAAATTACGTACAATTTTCAAATTTCTTGTACTTGCTAAATTTACGGCCTCGGGCAGCTATGTTACCATGGAGGAATCACACAAAATTTGACTTTATAGGCTAGAACTGAAGTCGCGCCAACTGTTTAACTCAAAATACAGTCAAGAAAGTAGCTCTGAAGCCGAGAAGCGGGATCGATCATAAGCACTAATGTGAAATTACGTACAATTTTAAAATTTCTTGTACATGCTAACTTTGCGACCTCGGGCAGCTATGTTACCATGGAGGAATGACACAATATTTGACTTTATAGGCTAGAACTGAAGTCGCGCCAACTGTTTAACTCAAAATACAGTCAAGAAAGTAGCTCTGAAGCCGAGAAACGGCATCGACCATAAGCACTACCGTGAAATTACGTACAATTTTCAAATTTCTTGTACTTGCTAAATTTGCGACCTCGGGCAGCTATGTTACCATGGAGGAATCACACAAGATTTGACTTTATAGGCTAGAACTGAAGTCGCGCCAACTGTTTAACTCAAAATACAGTCAAGAAAGTAGCTCTGAAGCCGAGAAGCGGGATCGACCATAAGCACTACCGTGAAATTACGTACAATTTTCAAATTTCTTGTACTTGCTAACTTTGCGACCTCGGGCAGCTATGTTACCATGGAGGAATCACACAAGATTTGACTTTATAGGCTAGAACTGAAGTCGCGCCAACTGTTTAACTCAAAATACAGTCAAGAAAGTAGCTCTGAAGCCGAGAAGCGGGATCGATCATAAGCACTAATGTGAAATTACGTACAATTTTCAAATTTCTTGTACTTGCTAAATTTGCGACCTCGGGCAGCTATGTTACCATGGAGGAATCACACAAGATTTAACTTTATAGGCTAGAACTGAAGTCGCGCCAACTGTTTAACTCAAAATACAGTCAAGAAAGTAGCTCTGAAGCCGAGAAGCGGGATCGACCATAAGCACTACCGTGAAATTACGTACAATTTTCAAATTTCTTGTACTTGCTAACTTTGCGGCCTCGGGCAGCTATGTTACCATGGAGGAACCACACAAGATTTGACTTTATAGGCTAGAACTGAAGTCGCGCCAACTGCTTAACTCAAAATACAGTCAAGAAAGTAGCTCTGAAGCCGAGAAACGGCATGACCATAAGCACTACCGTGAAATTACGTACAATTTTCAAATTTCTTGTACTTGCTAACTTTGCGACCTCGGGCAGCTATGTTACCATGGAGGAATCACACAAGATTTGACTTTATAGGCTAGAACTGAATCGCGCCAACTGTTTAACTCAAAATACAGTCAAGAAAGTAGCTCTGAAGCCGAGAAGCGGGATCGACCATAAGCACTACCGTGAAATTACGTACAATTTTCAAATTTCTTGTACTTGCTAACTTTGCGACCTCGGGCAGCTATGTTACCATGGAGGAATCACACAAGATTTGACTTTATAGGCTAGAACTGAAGTCGCGCCAACTGTTTAACTCAAAATACAGTCAAGAAAGTAGCTCTGAAGCCGAGAAGCGGGATCGACCATAAGCACTACCGTGAAATTACGTACAATTTTCAAATTTCTTGTACTTGCTAACTTTGCGACCTCGGGCAGCTATGTTAACATGGAGGAATCACACAAGATTTGACTTTATAGGCTAGAACTGAAGTCGCGCCAACTGTTTAACTCAAAATACAGTCAAGAAAGTAGCTCTGAAGCCGAGAAGCGGGATCGATCATAAGCACTAATGTAAAATTACGTACAATTTTCAAATTTCTTGTACTTGCTAAATTTGCGACCTCGGGCAGCTATGTTACCATGGAGGAATAACACAAGATTTGACTTTATAGGCTAGAACTGAAGTCGCGCCAACTGTTTAACTCAAAATACAGTCAAGAAAGTAGCTCTGAAGCCGAGAAGCGGGATCGACCATAAGCACTACCGTGAAATTACGTACAATTTTCAAATTTCTTGTACTTGCTAACTTTGCGGCCTCGGGCAGCTATGTTACCATGGAGGAACCACACAAGATTTGACTTTATAGGCTAGAACTGAAGTCGCGCCAACTGCTTAACTCAAAATACAGTCAAGAAAGTAGCTCTGAAGCCGAGAAACGGCATGACCATAAGCACTACCGTGAAATTACGTACAATTTTCAAATTTCTTGTACTTGCTAACTTTGCGACCTCGGGCAGCTATGTTACCATGGAGGAATCACACAAGATTTGACTTTATAGGCTAGAACTTAGACCATAAGCACTACCGTGAAATTACGTACAATTTTCAAATTTCTTGTACTTGCTAACTTTGCGACCTCGGGCAGCTATATTACCATGGAGGAATCACACAAGATTTGACTTTATAGGCTAGAACTGAATCGCGCCAACTGTTTAACTCAAAATACAGTCAAGAAAGTAGCTCTGAAGCCGAGAAGCGGGATCGACCATAAGCATTACCCTGAAATTACGTACAATTTTCAAATTTCTAGTACTTGCTAACTTTGCGACCTCGGGCAGCTATGTTACCATGGAGGAATCACACAGTATTTGTCTTTATAGGCTAGAACTGAAGTCGCGCCAACTGTTTAACTCAAAATACAGTCAAGAAAGTAGCTCTGAAGATGAGAAGCGGGATCGACCATAAGCACTACCGTGAAATTACGTACAATTTTCAAATTTCTTGTACTTGCTAACTTTGCGGCCTCGGGCAGCTATGTTACCATGGAGGAACCACACAAGATTTGACTTTATAGGCTAGAATTGAAGTCGCGCCAACTGCTTAACTCAAAATACAGTCAAGAAAGTAGCTCTGAAGCCGAGAAACGGCATGACCATAAGCACTACCGTGAAATTACGTACAATTTTCAAATTTCTTGTACTTGCTAACTTTGCGACCTCGGGCAGCTATGTTACCATGGAGGAATCACACAAGATTTGACTTTATAGGCTAGAACTGAAGTCGCGCCAACTGTTTAACTCAAAATACAGTCAAGAAAGTAGCTCTGAAGCCGAGAAGCGGGATCGATCATAAGCACTAATGTGAAATTATGTACAATTTTCAAATTTCTTGTACTTGCTAAATTTGCGACCTCGGGCAGCTATGTTACCATGGAGGAATCACACAAGATTTGACTTTATAGGCTAGAACTGAAGTCGCGCCAACTGTTTAACTCAAAATACAGTCAAGAAAGTAGCTCTGAAGCCGAGAAGCGGGATCGACCATAAGCACTACCGTGAAATTACGTACAATTTTCAAATTTCTTGAACTTGCTAACTTTGCGGCCTCGGGCAGCTATGTTACCATGGAGGAACCACACAAGATTTGACTTTATAGGCTAGAACTGAAGTCGCGCCAACTGCTTAACTCAAAATACAGTCAAGAAAGTAGCTCTGAAGCCGAGAAACGGCATGACCATAAGCACTACCGTGAAATTACGTACAATTTTCAAATTTCTTGTACTTGCTAACTTTGCGACCTCGGGCAGCTATGTTACCATGGAGGAATCACACAAGATTTGACTTTATAGGCTAGAACTGAATCGCGCCAACTGTTTAACTCAAAATACAGTCAAGAAAGTAGCTCTGAAGCCGAGAAGCGGGATCGACCATAAGCACTACCGTGAAATTACGTACAATTTTCAAATTTCTAGTACTTGCTAACTTTGCGACCTCGGGCAGCTATGTTACCATGGAGGATTCACACAAGATTTGACTTTATAGGCTAGAACTGAAGTCGCGCCAACTGTTTAACTCAAAATACAGTCAAGAAAGTAGCTCTGAAGCCGAGAAGCGGGATCGACCATAAGCACTACCGTGAAATTACGTACAATTTTCAAATTTCTTGTACTTGCTAACTTTGCGGCCTCGGGCAGCTATGTTACCATGGAGGAACCACACAAGATTTGACTTTATAGGCTAGAACTGAAGTCGCGCCAACTGCTTAACTCAAAATACAGTCAAGAAAGTAGCTCTGAAGCCGAGAAACGGCATGACCATAAGCACTACCGTGAAATTACGTACAATTTTCAAATTTCTTGTACTTGCTAACATTGCGACCTCGGGCAGCTATGTTACCATGGAGGAATCACACAAGATTTGACTTTATAGGCTAGAACTGAATCGCGCCAACTGTTTAACTCAAAACACAGTCAAGAAAGTAGCTCTGAAGCCGAGAAGCGGGATCGACCATAAGCACTACCGTGAAATTACGTACAATTTTCAAATTTCTTGTACTTGCTAACTTTGCGACCTCGGGCAGCTATGTTACCATGGAGGAATCACACAAGATTTGACTTTATAGGCTAGAACTGAAGTCGCGCCAACTGTTTAACTCAAAATACAGTCAAGAAAGTAGCTCTGAAGCCGAGAAGCGGGATCGACCATAAGCACTACCGTGAAATTACGTACAATTTTCAAATTTCTTGTACTTGCTAACTTTGCGACCTCGGGCAGCTATGTTAACATGGAGGAATCACACAAGATTTGACTTTATAGGCTAGAACTGAAGTCGCGCCAACTGTTTAACTCAAAATACAGTCAAGAAAGTAGCTCTGAAGCCGAGAAGCGGGATCGATCATAAGCACTAATGTAAAATTACGTACAATTTTCAAATTTCTTGTACTTGCTAACTTTGCGGCCTCGGGCAGTAAGTTACCATGGAGGAACCACACAAGATTTGACTTTATAGGCTAGAACTGAAGTCGCGCCAACTGCTTAATTCAAAATACAGTCAAGAAAGTAGCTCTGAAGCCGAGAAACGGCATCGACCATCAGCACTACCGTGAAATTACGTACAATTTTCAAATTTCTAGTACTTGCTAACCTTGCGACCTCGGGCAGCTATTTTACCATGGAGGAACCACACAAGATTTGACTTTATAGGCTAGAACTGAAGTCGCGCCAACTGCTTAACTCAAAATACAGTCAAGAAAGTAGCTCTGAAGCCGAGAAGCGGGATCGACCATAAGCACTACCGTGAAATTACGTACAATTTTCAAATTTCTTGTACTTGCTAACTTTGCGGCCTCGGGCAGCTATGTTACCATGGAGGAATCACACAAGATTTGACTTTATAGACTAGAACTGAAGTCGCGCCAACTGTTTAACTCAAAATACAGTCAAGAAAGTAGCTCTGAAGCCGAGAAACGGGATCGATCATAAGCACTACCGTGAAATTACGTACAATTTTCAAATTTCTTATACTTGCTAACTTTGCGGCCTCGGGCAGCTATGTTACCATGGAGGAATCACACAAGATTTGACTTTATAGGCTAGAACTGAAGTCGCGCCAACTGTTTAACTCAAAATACAGTCAAGAAAGTAGCTCTGAAGCCGAGAAGCGGGATCGACCATAAGCACTACCGTGAAATTACGTACAATTTTCAAATTTCTTGTACTTGCTAACTTTGCGGCCTCGGGCAGCTATGTTATCATGGAGGAAACCACACAAGATTTGACTTTATAGGCTAGAACTGAAGTCGCGCCAACTGCTTAACTCAAAATACAGTCAAGAAAGTAGCTCTGAAGCCGAGAAACGGCATGACCATAAGCACTACCGTGAAATTACGTACAATTTTCAAATTTCTTGTACTTGCTAACATTGCGACCTCGGGCAGCTATGTTACCATGTAGGAATCACACAAGATTTGACTTTATAGGCTAGAACTGAATCGCGCCAACTGTTTAACTCAAAATACAGTCACGAAAGTAGCTCTGAAGCCGAGAAGCGGGATCGACCATAAGCACTACCGTGAAATTACGTACAATTTTCAAATTTCTTGTACTTGCTAACTTTGCGACCTCGGGCAGCTATGTTACCATGGAGGAATCACACAAGATTTGACTTTATAGGCTAGAACTGAAGTCGCGCCAACTGTTTAACTCAAAATACAGTCAAGAAAGTAGCTCTGAAGCCGAGAAGCGGGATCGACCATAAGCACTACCGTGAAATTACGTACAATTTTCAAATTTCTTGTACTTGCTAACTTTGCGACCTCGGGCAGCTATGTTACCATGGAGGAATCACACAAGATTTGACTTTATAGGCTAGAACTGAATCGCGCCAACTGTTTAACTCAAAATACAGTCAAGAAAGTAGCTCTGAAGCCGAGAAGCGGGATCGATCATAAGCACTACCGTGAAATTACGTACAATTTTCAAATTTCTTGTACTTGCTAAATTTGCGACCTCGGGCAGCTATGTTACCATGGAGGAATCACACAAGATTTGACTTTATAGGCTAGAACTGAAGTCGCGCCAACTGTTTAACTCAAAATACAGTCAAGAAAGTAGCTCTGAAGCCGAGAAGCGGGATCGACCATAAGCACTACCGTGAAATTACGTACAATTTTCAAATTTCTTGTACTTGCTAACTTTGCGGCCTCGGGCAGCTATGTTACCATGGAGGAATCACACAAGATTTGACTTTATAGGCTAGAACTGAATCGCGCCAACTGTTTAACTCAAAATACAGTCAAGAAAGTAGCTCTGAAGCCGAGAAGCGGGATCGACCATAAGCACTACCGTGAAATTACGTACAATTTTCAAATTTCTAGTACTTGCTAACTTTGCGACCTCGGGCAGCTATGTTACCATGGAGGAATCACACAAGATTTGACTTTATAGGCTAGAACTGAAGTGGCGCCAACTGTTTAACTCAAAATACAGTCAAGAAAGTAGCTCTGAAGCCGAGAAGCGGGATCGACCATAAGCACTACCGTGAAATTACGTACAATTTTCAAATTTCTTGTACTTGCTAACTTTGCGGCCTCGTGCAGCTATGTTACCATGGAGGAACCACACAAGATTTGACTTTATAGGCTAGAACTGAAGTCGCGCCAACTGCTTAACTCAAAATACAGTCACGAAAGTAGCTCTGAAGCCGAGAAACGGCATGACCATAAGCACTACCGTGAAATTACGTACAATTTTCAAATTTCTTGTACTTGCTAACATTGCGACCTCGGTAGCTATGTTACCATGGAGGAATCACACAAGATTTGACTTTATAGGCTAGAACTGAATCGCGCCAACTGTTTAACTCAAAATACAGTCAAGAAAGTAGCTCTGAAGCCGAGAAGCGGGATCGACCATAAGCACTACCGTGAAATTACGTACAATTTTCAAATTTCTTGTACTTGCTAACTTTGCGACCTCGGGCAGCTATGTTACCATGGAGGAATCACACAAGATTTGACTTTATAGGCTAGAACTGAAGTCGCGCCAACTGTTTAACTCAAAATACAGTCAAGAAAGTAGCTCTGAAGCCGAGAAGCGGGATCGACCATAAGCACTACCGTGAAATTACGTACAATTTTCAAATTTCTTGTACTTGCTAACTTTGCGACCTCGGGCAGCTATGTTACCATGGAGGAATCACACAAGATTTGACTTTATAGGCTAGAACTGAAGTCGCGCCAACTGTCTAACTCAAAATACAGTCAAGAAAGTAGCTCTGAAGCCGAGAAACGGCATCGACCATCAGCACTACCGTGAAATTACGTACAATTTTCAAATTTCTTGTACTTGCTAAATTTGCGACCTCGGGCAGCTATGTTACCATGGAGGAATCACACAAGATTTGACTTTATAGGCTAGAACTGAAGTCGCGCCAACTGTTTAACTCAAAATACAGTCAAGAAAGTAGCTCTGAAGACGAGAAACGGCATCGACCATCAGCACTACCGTGAAATTACGTACAATTTTCAAATTTCTTGTACCTGCTAACTTTGCGACCTCGGGCAGCTATGTTACCATGGAGGAATCACACAAGATTTGACTTTATAGGCTAGAACTGAAGTCGCACCAACTGTTTAACTCAAAATACAGTCAAGAAAGTAGCTCTGAAGCCGAGAAGCGGGATCGACCATAAGCACTACCGTGAAATTACGTACAATTTTCAAATTTCTTGTACTTGCTAACTTTGCGGCCTCGGGCAGCTATGTTACCATGGAGGAACCACACAAGATTTGACTTTATAGGCTAGAACTGAAGGCGCGACTGCTTAACTCAAAATACAGTCAAGAAAGTAGCTCTGAAGCCGAGAAGCGGGATCGACCATAAGCACTACCGTGAAATTACGTACAATTTTCAAATTTCTTGTACTTGCTAACTTTGCGGCCTCGTGCAGCTATGTTACCATGGAGGAACCACACAAGATTTGACTTTATAGGCTAGAACTGAAGTCGCGCCAACTGCTTAACTCAAAATACAGTCAAGAAAGTAGCTCTGAAGCCGAGAAACGGCATGACCATAAGCACTACCGTGAAATTACGTACAATTTTCAAATTTCTTGTACTTGCTAACATTGCGACCTCGGTAGCTATGTTACCATGGAGGAATCACACAAGATTTGACTTTATAGGCTAGAACTGAATCGCGCCAACTGTTTAACTCAAAATACAGTCAAGAAAGTAGCTCTGAAGCCGAGAAGCGGGATCGACCATAAGCACTACCGTGAAATTACGTACAATTTTCAAATTTCTTGTACTTGCTAACTTTGCGACCTCGGGCAGCTATGTTACCATGGGGGAATCACACAAGATTTGACTTTATAGGCTAGAACTGAAGTCGCGCCAACTGTTTAACTCAAAATACAGTCAAGAAAGTAGCTCTGAAGCCGAGAAGCGGGATCGACCATAAGCACTACCGTGAAATTACGTACAATTTTCAAATTTCTTGTACTTGCTAACTTTGCGACCTCGGGCAGCTATGTTACCATGGAGGAATCACACAAGATTTGACTTTATAGGCTAGAACTGAAGTCGCGCCAACTGTTTAACTCAAAATACAGTCAAGAAAGTAGCTCTGAAGCCGAGAAGCGGGATCGATCATAAGCACTAATGTGAAATTACGTACAATTTTCAAATTTCTTGTACTTGCTAAATTTGCGACCTCGGGCAGCTATGTTACCATGGAGGAATCACACAAGATTTGACTTTATAGGCTAGAACTGAAGTCGCGCCAACTGTTTAACTCAAAATACAGTCAAGAAAGTAGCTCTGAAGTCGAGAAGCGGGATCGATCATAAGCACTAATGTGAAATTACGTACAATTTTAAAATTTTTTGTACATGCTAACTTTGCGACCTCGGGCAGCTATGTTACCATGGAGGAATCACACAAGATTTGACTTTATAGGCTAGAACTGAAGTCGCGCCAACCGTTTAACTCAAAATACAGTCAAGAAAGTAGCTCTGAAGTCGAGAAGCAGGATCGACCATAAGCACTACCGTGAAATTACGTACAATTTTCAAATTTCTTGTACTTGCTAACTTTGCGACCTCGGGCAGCTATGTTACCATGGAGGAACCACACAAGATTTGACTTTATAGGCTAGAACTGAAGTCGCGCCAACTGCTTAACTCAAAATACAGTCAAGAAAGTAGCTCTGAAGACGAGAAACGGCATCGACCATCAGCACTACCGTGAAATTACGTACAATTTTCAAATTTCTTGTACCTGCTAACTTTGCGACCTCGGGCAGCTATGTTACCATGGAGGAATCACACAAGATTTGACTTTATAGGCTAGAACTGAAGTCGCGCCAACTGCTCAACTCAAAATACAGTCAAGAAAGTAGCTCTGAAGCCGAGAAGCGGGATCGATCATAAGCACTACCGTGAAATTACGTACAATTTTCAAATTTCTTGTACTTGCTAACTTTGCGGCCTCGGGCAGCTATGTTACCATGGAGGAATCACACAAGATTTGACTTTATAGGCTAGAACTGAAGTCGCGCCAACTATTTAACTCAAAATACAGTCAAGAAAGTAGCTCTGAAGCCGAGAAGCGGGATCGACCATAAGCACTACCGTGAAATTACGTACAATTTTCAAATTTCTTGTACTTGCTAACTTTGCGACCTCGGGCAGCTATGTTACCATGGAGGAATCACACAAGATTTGACTTTATAGGCTAGAACTGAAGTCGCGCCAACTGCTTAACTCAAAATACAGTCAAGAAAGTAGCTCTGAAGCCGAGAAACGGCATGACCATAAGCACTACCGTGAAATTACGTACAATTTTCAAATTTCTTGTACTTGCTAACTTTGCGACCTCGGGCAGCTATGTTACCATGGAGGAATCACACAAGATTTGACTTTATAGGCTAGAACTGAAGTCGCGCCAACTGCTTAACTCAAAATACAGTCAAGAAAGTAGCTCTGAAGCCGAGAAGCGGGATCGATCATAAGCACTACCGTGAAATTACGTACAATTTTCAAATTTCTTGTACTTGCTAACTTTGCGGCCTCGGGCAGCTATGTTACCATGGAGGAATCACACAGGATTTGACTTTATAGGCTAGAACTGAAGTCGCGCCAACTGTTTAACTCAAAATACAGTCAAGAAAGTAGCTCTGAAGCCGAGAAGCGGGATCGACCATAAGCACTACCGTGAAATTACGTACAATTTTCAAATTTCTTGTACTTGCTAACTTTGCGACCTCGGGCAGCTATGTTACCATGGGGGAATCACACAAGATTTGACTTTATAGGCTAGAACTGAAGTCGCGCCAACTGTTTAACTCAAAATACAGTCAAGAAAGTAGCTCTGAAGCCGAGAAGCGGGATCGACCATAAGCACTACCGTGAAATTACGTACAATTTTCAAATTTCTTGTACTTGCTAACTTTGCGACCTCGGGCAGCTATGTTACCATGGAGGAATCACACAAGATTTGACTTTATAGGCTAGAACTGAAGTCGCGCCAACTGTTTAACTCAAAATACAGTCAAGAAAGTAGCTCTGAAGTCGAGAAGCGGGATCGATCATAAGCACTAATGTGAAATTACGTACAATTTTAAAATTTCTTGTACATGCTAACTTTGCGACCTCGGGCAGCTATGTTACCATGGAGGAATCACACAAGATTTGACTTTATAGGCTAGAACTGAAGTCGCGCCAACCGTTTAACTCAAAATACAGTCAAGAAAGTAGCTCTGAAGTCGAGAAGCAGGATCGACCATAAGCACTACCGTGAAATTACGTACAATTTTCAAATTTCTTGTACTTGCTAACTTTGCGACCTCGGGCAGCTATGTTACCATGGAGGAACCACACAAGATTTGACTTTATAGGCTAGAACTGAAGTCGCGCCAACTGCTTAACTCAAAATACAGTCAAGAAAGTAGCTCTGAAGACGAGAAACGGCATCGACCATCAGCACTACCGTGAAATTACGTACAATTTTCAAATTTCTTGTACCTGCTAACTTTGCGACCTCGGGCAGCTATGTTACCATGGAGGAATCACACAAGATTTGACTTTATAGGCTAGAACTGAAGTCGCGCCAACTGCTCAACTCAAAATACAGTCAAGAAAGTAGCTCTGAAGCCGAGAAGCGGGATCGATCATAAGCACTACCGTGAAATTACGTACAATTTTCAAATTTCTTGTACTTGCTAACTTTGCGGCCTCGGGCAGCTATGTTACCATGGAGGAATCACACAAGATTTGACTTTATAGGCTAGAACTGAAGTCGCGCCAACTATTTAACTCAAAATACAGTCAAGAAAGTAGCTCTGAAGCCGAGAAGCGGGATCGACCATAAGCACTACCGTGAAATTACGTACAATTTTCAAATTTCTTGTACTTGCTAACTTTGCGACCTCGGGCAGCTATGTTACCATGGAGGAATCACACAAGATTTGACTTTATAGGCTAGAACTGAAGTCGCGCCAACTGCTTAACTCAAAATACAGTCAAGAAAGTAGCTCTGAAGCCGAGAAACGGCATGACCATAAGCACTACCGTGAAATTACGTACAATTTTCAAATTTCTTGTACTTGCTAACTTTGCGACCTCGGGCAGCTATGTTACCATGGAGGAATCACACAAGATTTGACTTTATAGGCTAGAACTGAAGTCGCGCCAACTGCTTAACTCAAAATACAGTCAAGAAAGTAGCTCTGAAGCCGAGAAGCGGGATCGATCATAAGCACTACCGTGAAATTACGTACAATTTTCAAATTTCTTGTACTTGCTAACTTTGCGGCCTCGGGCAGCTATGTTACCATGGAGGAATCACACAGGATTTGACTTTATAGGCTAGAACTGAAGTCGCGCCAACTGTTTAACTCAAAATACAGTCAAGAAAGTAGCTCTGAAGCCGAGAAGCGGGATCGACCATAAGCACTACCGTGAAATTACGTACAATTTTCAAATTTCTTGTACTTGCTAACTTTGCGACCTCGGGCAGCTATGTTACCATGGGGGAATCACACAAGATTTGACTTTATAGGCTAGAACTGAAGTCGCGCCAACTGTTTAACTCAAAATACAGTCAAGAAAGTAGCTCTGAAGCCGAGAAGCGGGATCGACCATAAGCACTACCGTGAAATTACGTACAATTTTCAAATTTCTTGTACTTGCTAACTTTGCGACCTCGGGCAGCTATGTTACCATGGAGGAATCACACAAGATTTGACTTTATAGGCTAGAACTGAAGTCGCGCCAACTGTTTAACTCAAAATACAGTCAAGAAAGTAGCTCTGAAGCCGAGAAGCGGGATCGATCATAAGCACTAATGTGAAATTACGTACAATTTTCAAATTTCTTGTACTTGCTAAATTTGCGACCTCGGGCAGCTATGTTACCATGGAGGAATCACACAAGATTTGACTTTATAGGCTAGAACTGAAGTCGCGCCAACTGTTTAACTCAAAATACAGTCAAGAAAGTAGCTCTGAAGTCGAGAAGCGGGATCGATCATAAGCACTAATGTGAAATTACGTACAATTTTAAAATTTCTTGTACATGCTAACTTTGCGACCTCGGGCAGCTATGTTACCATGGAGGAATCACACAAGATTTGACTTTATAGGCTAGAACTGAAGTCGCGCCAACCGTTTAACTCAAAATACAGTCAAGAAAGTAGCTCTGAAGTCGAGAAGCAGGATCGACCATAAGCACTACCGTGAAATTACGTACAATTTTCAAATTTCTTGTACTTGCTAACTTTGCGACCTCGGGCAGCTATGTTACCATGGAGGAACCACACAAGATTTGACTTTATAGGCTAGAACTGAAGTCGCGCCAACTGCTTAACTCAAAATACAGTCAAGAAAGTAGCTCTGAAGACGAGAAACGGCATCGACCATCAGCACTACCGTGAAATTACGTACAATTTTCAAATTTCTTGTACCTGCTAACTTTGCGACCTCGGGCAGCTATGTTACCATGGAGGAATCACACAAGATTTGACTTTATAGGCTAGAACTGAAGTCGCGCCAACTGCTTAACTCAAAATACAGTCAAGAAAGTAGCTCTGAAGCCGAGAAGCGGGATCGATCATAAGCACTACCGTGAAATTACGTACAATTTTCAAATTTCTTGTACTTGCTAACTTTGCGGCCTCGGGCAGCTATGTTACCATGGAGGAATCACACAAGATTTGACTTTATAGGCTAGAACTGAAGTCGCGCCAACTATTTAACTCAAAATACAGTCAAGAAAGTAGCTCTGAAGCCGAGAAGCGGGATCGACCATAAGCACTACCGTGAAATTACGTACAATTTTCAAATTTCTTGTACTTGCTAACTTTGCGACCTCGGGCAGCTATGTTACCATGGAGGAATCACACAAGATTTGACTTTATAGGCTAGAACTGAAGTCGCGCCAACTGCTTAACTCAAAATACAGTCAAGAAAGTAGCTCTGAAGCCGAGAAACGGCATGACCATAAGCACTACCGTGAAATTACGTACAATTTTCAAATTTCTTGTACTTGCTAACTTTGCGACCTCGGGCAGCTATGTTACCATGGAGGAATCACACAAGATTTGACTTTATAGGCTAGAACTGAAGTCGCGCCAACTGCTTAACTCAAAATACAGTCAAGAAAGTAGCTCTGAAGCCGAGAAGCGGGATCGATCATAAGCACTACCGTGAAATTACGTACAATTTTCAAATTTCTTGTACTTGCTAACTTTGCGGCCTCGGGCAGCTATGTTACCATGGAGGAATCACACAGGATTTGACTTTATAGGCTAGAACTGAAGTCGCGCCAACTATTTAACTCAAAATACAGTCAAGAAAGTAGCTCTGAAGCCGAGAAGCGGGATCGACCATAAGCACTACCGTGAAATTACTTACAATTTTCAAATTTCTTGTACTTGCTAACTTTGCGACCTCGGGCAGCTATGTTACCATGGAGGAACCACACAAGATTTGACTTTATAGGCTAGAACTGAAGTCGCGCCAACTGCTTAACTCAAAATACAGTCAAGAAAGTAGCTCTGAAGCCGAGAAACGGCATGACCGTAAGCACTACCGTGAAATTACGTACAATTTTCAAATTTCTTGTACTTGCTAACTTTGCGACCTCGGGCAGCTATGTTACCATGGAGGAATCACACAAGATTTGACTTTATAGGCTAGAACTGAAGTCGCGCCAACTGTTTAACTCAAAATACAGTCAAGAAAGTAGCTCTGAAGCCGAGAAGCGGGATCACCATAAGCACTACCGTGAAATTACGTACAATTTTCAAATTTCTTGTACTTGCTAACTTTGCGACCTCGGGCAGCTATGTTACCATGGAGGAATCACACAAGATTTGACTTTATAGGCTAGAACTGAAGTCGCGCCAACTGTTTAACTCAAAATACAGTCAAGAAAGTAGCTCTGAAGCCGAGAAGCGGGATCGATCATAAGCACTAATGTGAAATTACGTACAATTTTCAAATTTCTTGTACTTGCTAAATTTGCGACCTCGGGCAGCTATGTTACCATGGAGGAATCACACAAGATTTGACTTTATATGCTAGAACTGAAGTCGCGCGAACTGTTTAACTCAAAATACAGTCAAGAAAGTAGCTCTGAAGCCGAGAAGCGGGATCGACCATAAGCACTACCGTGAAATTACGAACAATTTTCAAATTTCTTGTACTTGCTAACTTTGCGGCCTCGGGCAGCTATGTTACCATGGAGGAACCACACACGATTTGACTTAATAGGCTAGAACTGAATCGCGCCAACTGTTTAACTCAAAATACAGTCAAGAAAGTAGCTCTGAAGCCGAGAAGCGGGATCGACCATAAGTACTACCGTGAAATTACGTACAATTTTCAAATTTCTGGTACTTGCTAACTTTGCGGCCTCGGGCAGTAAGTTACCATGGAGGAACCACACAAGATTTGACTTTATAGGCTAGAACTGAAGTCGCGCCAACTGCTTAACTCAAAATACAGTCAAGAAAGTAGCTCTGAAGCCGAGAAACGGCATCGACCATCAGCACTACCGTGAAATTACGTACAATTTTCAAATTTCTTGTACTTGCTAACTTTGCGGCCTCGGGCAGTAAGTTACCATGGAGGAACCACACAAGATTTGACTTTATAGGCTAGAACTGAAGTCGCGCCAACTGCTTAACTCAAAATACAGTCAAGAAAGTAGCTCTGAAGCCGAGAAACGGCATGACCATAAGCACTACCGTGAAATTACGTACAATTTTCAAATTTCTTGTACTTGCTAACTTTGCGGCCTCGGGCAGCTATGTTACCATGGAGGAACCACACAAGATTTGACTTTATAGGCTAGAACTGAAGTCGCGCCAACTGTTTAACTCAAAATACAGTCAAGAAAGTAGCTCTGAAGCCGAGAATCGGGATCGACCATAAGCACTACCGTGAAATTACGTACAATTTTCAAATTTCTTGTACTTGCTAACTTTGCGGCCTCGGGCAGTAAGTTACCATGGAGGAACCACACAAGATTTGACTTTATAGGCTAGAACTGAAGTCGCGCCAACTGCTTAACTCAAAATACAGTCAAGAAAGTAGCTCTGAAGCCGAGAAACGGCATCGACCATCAGCACTACCGTGAAATTACGTACAATTTTCAAATTTCTTGTACTTGCTAACTTTGCGACCTCGGGCAGCTATGTTACCATGGAGGAATCACACAAGATTTGACTTTATAGGCTAGAACTGAAGTCGCGCCAACTGTTTAACTCAAAATACAGTCAAGAAAGTAGCTCTGAAGCCGAGAAGCGGGATCGACCATAAGCACTACCGTGAAATTACGTACAATTTTCAAATTTCTTGTACTTGCTAACTTTGCGGCCTCGCGCAGCTATTTTACCATGGAGGAACCACACAAGATTTGACTTTATAGGCTAGAACTGAAGTCGCGCCAACTGGTTAACTCAAAATACAGTCAAGAAAGTAGCTCTGAAGCCGAGAAGCGGGATCGACCATAAGCACTACCGTGAAATTACGTACAATTTTCAAATTTCCTGTACTTGCTAACTTTGCGGCCTCGGGCAGCTATAGGCTAGAACTGAAGTCGCGCCAACTATTTAACTCAAAATACAGTCAAGAAAGTAGCTCTGAAGCCGAGAAGCGGGATCGACCATAAGCACTACCGTGAAATTACGTACAATTTTCAAATTTCTTGTACTTGCTAACTTTGCGACCTCGGGCAGCTATGTTACCATGGAGGAACCACACAAGATTTGACTTTATAGGCTAGAACTGAAGTCGTGCCAACTGCTTAACTCAAAATACAGTCAAGAAAGTAGCTCTGAAGCCGAGAAACGGCATGACCATAAGCACTACCGTGAAATTACGTACAATTTTCAAATTTCTTGTACTTGCTAACTTTGCGACCTCGGGCAGCTATGTTACCATGGAGGAATCACACAAGATTTGACTTTATAGGCTAGAACTGAATCGCGCCAACTGTTTAACTCAAAATACAGTCAAGAAAGTAGCTCTGAAGCCGAGAAGCGGGATCGACCATAAGCACTACCGTGAAATTACGTACAATTTTCAAATTTCTGGTACTTGCTAACTTTGCGACCTCGGGCAGCTATGTTACCATGGAGGAATCACACAAGATTTGACTTTATAGGCTAGAACTGAAGTCGCGCCAACTGTTTAACTCAAAATACAATCAAGAAAGTAGCTCTGAAGCCGAGAAGCGGGATCGATCATAAGCACTAATGTGAAATTACGTACAATTTTCAAATTTCTTGTACTTGCTAAATTTGCGACCTCGGGCAGCTATGTTACCATGGAGGAATCACACAAGATTTGACTTTATAGGCTAGAACTGAAGTCGCGCGAACTGTTTAACTCAAAATACAGTCAAGAAAGTAGCTCTGAATCCGAGAAGCGGGATCGACCATAAGCACTACCGTGAAATTACGTACAATTTTCAAATTTCTTGTACTTGCTAACTTTGCGGCCTCGGGCAGCTATGTTACCATAGAGGAACCACACAAGATTTGACTTTATAGGCTAGAACTGAAGTCGTGCCAACTGCTTAACTCAAAATACGGTCAAGAAAGTAGCTCTGAAGCCGAGAAACGGCATGACCATAAGCACTACCGTGAAATTACGTACAATTTTCAAATTTCTTGTACTTGCTAACTTTGCGACCTCGAGCAGCTATGTTACCATGGAGGAATCACACAAGATTTGACTTTATAGGCTAGAACTGAATCGCGCCAACTGTTTAACTCAAAATACAGTCAAGAAAGTAGCTCTGAAGCCGAGAAGCGGGATCGACCATAAGCACTACCGTGAAATTACGTACAATTTTCAAATTTCTGGTACTTGCTAACTTTGCGGCCTCGGGCAGTAAGTTACCATGGAGGAACCACACAAGATTTGACTTTATAGGCTAGAACTGAAGTCGCGCCAACTGCTTAACTCAAAATAAAGTCAAGAAAGTAGCTCTGAAGCCGAGAAGCGGGATCACCATAAGCACTACCGTGAAATTACGTACAATTTTCAAATTTCTTGTACTTGCTAACTTTGCGACCTCGGGCAGCTATGTTACCATGGAGGAATCACACAAGATTTGACTTTATAGGCTAGAACTGAAGTCGCGCCAACTATTTAACTCAAAATACAGTCAAGAAAGTAGCTCTGAAGCCGAGAAGCGGGATCGACCATAAGCACTAATGTGAAATTACGTACAATTTTCAAATTTCTTGTACTTGCTAACTTTGCGACCTCGGGCAGCTATGTTACCATGGAGGAATCACACAAGATTTGACTTTATAGGCTAGAACTGAAGTCGCGCCAACTGCTTAACTCAAAATACAGTCAAGAAAGTAGCTCTGAAGCCGAGAAACGGCATGACCATAAGCACTACCGTGAAATTACGTACAATTTTCAAATTTCTTGTACTTGCTAACTTTGCGACCTCGGGCAGCTATGTTACCATGGAGGAATCACACAAGATTTGACTTTATAGGCTAGAACTGAAGTCGCGCCAACTGCTTAACTCAAAATACAGTCAAGAAAGTAGCTCTGAAGCCGAGAAGCGGGATCGATCATAAGCACTACCGTGAAATTACGTACAATTTTCAAATTTCTTGTACTTGCTAACTTTGCGGCCTCGGGCAGCTATGTTACCATGGAGGAATCACACAGGATTTGACTTTATAGGCTAGAACTGAAGTCGCGCCAACTATTTAACTCAAAATACAGTCAAGAAAGTAGCTCTGAAGCCGAGAAGCGGGATCGACCATAAGCACTACCGTGAAATTACTTACAATTTTCAAATTTCTTGTACTTGCTAACTTTGCGACCTCGGGCAGCTATGTTACCATGGAGGAACCACACAAGATTTGACTTTATAGGCTAGAACTGAAGTCGCGCCAACTGCTTAACTCAAAATACAGTCAAGAAAGTAGCTCTGAAGCCGAGAAACGGCATGACCATAAGCACTACCGTGAAATTACGTACAATTTTCAAATTTCCTGTACTTGCTAACTTTGCGACCTCGGGCAGCTATGTTACCATGGAGGAATCACACAAGATTTGACTTTATAGGCTAGAACTGAAGTCGCGCCAACTGTTTAACTCAAAATACAGTCAAGAAAGTAGCTCTGAAGCCGAGAAGCGGGATCGATCATAAGCACTAATGTGAAATTACGTACAATTTTCAAATTTCTTGTACTTGCTAAATTTGCGACCTCGGGCAGCTATGTTACCATGGAGGAATCACACAAGATTTGACTTTATAGGCTAGAACTGAAGTCGCGCGAACTGTTTAACTCAAAATACAGTCAAGAAAGTAGCTCTGAAGCCGAGAAGCGGGATCGACCATAAGCACTACCGTGAAATTACGTACAATTTTCAAATTTCTTGTACTTGCTAACTTTGCGGCCTCGGGCAGCTATGTTACCATGGAGGAACCACACAAGATTTGACTTTATAGGCAAGAACTGAAGTCGTGCCAACTGCTTAACTCAAAATACAGTCAAGAAAGTAGCTCTGAAGCCGAGAAACGGCATGACCATAAGCACTACCGTGAAATTACGTACAATTTTCAAATTTCTTGTACTTGCTAACTTTGCGACCTCGGGCAGCTATGTTACCATGGAGGAATCACACAAGATTTGACTTTATAGGCTAGAACTGAAGTCGCGCGAACTGTTTAACTCAAAATACAGTCAAGAAAGTAGCTCTGAAGCCGAGAAGCGGGATCGACCAAAAGCACTACCGTGAAATTACGTACAATTTTCAAATTTCTTGTACTTGCTAACTTTGCGGCCTCGGGCAGTAAGTTACCATGGAGGAACCACACAAGATTTGACTTTATAGGCTAGAACTGAAGTCGCGCCAACTGCTTAACTCAAAATACAGTCAAGAAAGTAGCTCTGAAGCCGAGAAACGGCATCGACCATCAGCACTACCGTGAAATTACGTACAATTTTCAAATTTCTTGTACTTGCTAACTTTGCGGCCTCGGGCAGTAAGTTACCATGGAGGAACCACACAAGATTTGACTTTATAGGCTAGAACTGAAGTCGCGCCAACTGCTTAACTCAAAATACAGTCAAGAAAGTAGCTCTGAAGCCGAGAAACGGCATGACCATAAGCACTACCGTGAAATTACGTACAATTTTCAAATTTCTTGTACTTGCTAACTTTGCGGCCTCGGGCAGCTATGTTACCATGGAGGAACCACACAAGATTTGACTTTATAGGCTAGAACTGAAGTCGCGCCAACTGTTTAACTCAAAATACAGTCAAGAAAGTAGCTCTGAAGCCGAGAATCGGGATCGACCATAAGCACTACCGTGAAATTACGTACAATTTTCAAATTTCTTGTACTTGCTAACTTTGCGGCCTCGGGCAGTAAGTTACCATGGAGGAACCACACAAGATTTGACTTTATAGGCTAGAACTGAAGTCGCGCCAACTGCTTAACTCAAAATACAGTCAAGAAAGTAGCTCTGAAGCCGAGAAACGGCATCGACCATCAGCACTACCGTGAAATTACGTACAATTTTCAAATTTCTTGTATTTGCTAACTTTGCGACCTCGGGCAGCTATGTTACCATGGAGGAATCACACAAGATTTGACTTTATAGGCTAGAACTGAAGTCGCGCCAACTGTTTAACTCAAAATACAGTCAAGAAAGTAGCTCTGAAGCCGAGAAGCGGGATCGATCATAAGCACTAATGTGAAATTACGTACAATTTTCAAATTTCTTGTACTTGCTAAATTTGCGACCTCGGGCAGTTATGTTACCATGGAGGAATCACACAAGATTTGACTTTATAGGCTAGAACTGAAGTCGCGCGAACTGTTTAACTCAAAATACAGTCAAGAAAGTAGCTCTGAAGCCGAGAAGCGGGATCGACCATAAGCACTACCGTGAAATTACGTACAATTTTCAAATTTCTTGTACTTGCTAACTTTGCGGCCTCGGGCAGCTATGTTACCATGGAGGAACCACACAAGATTTGACTTTATAGGCAAGAACTGAAGTCGTGCCAACTGCTTAACTCAAAATACAGTCAAGAAAGTAGCTCTGAAGCCGAGAAACGGCATGACCATAAGCACTACCGTGAAATTACGTACAATTTTCAAATTTCTTGTACTTGCTAACTTTGCGACCTCGGGCAGCTATGTTACCATGGAGGAATCACACAAGATTTGACTTTATAGGCTAGAACTGAAGTCGCGCGAACTGTTTAACTCAAAATACAGTCAAGAAAGTAGCTCTGAAGCCGAGAAGCGGGATCGACCAAAAGCACTACCGTGAAATTACGTACAATTTTCAAATTTCTTGTACTTGCTAACTTTGCGGCCTCGGGCAGTAAGTTACCATGGAGGAACCACACAAGATTTGACTTTATAGGCTAGAACTGAAGTCGCGCCAACTGCTTAACTCAAAATACAGTCAAGAAAGTAGCTCTGAAGCCGAGAAACGGCATCGACCATCAGCACTACCGTGAAATTACGTACAATTTTCAAATTTCTTGTACTTGCTAACTTTGCGGCCTCGGGCAGTAAGTTACCATGGAGGAACCACACAAGATTTGACTTTATAGGCTAGAACTGAAGTCGCGCCAACTGCTTAACTCAAAATACAGTCAAGAAAGTAGCTCTGAAGCCGAGAAACGGCATGACCATAAGCACTACCGTGAAATTACGTACAATTTTCAAATTTCTTGTACTTGCTAACTTTGCGGCCTCGGGCAGCTATGTTACCATGGAGGAACCACACAAGATTTGACTTTATAGGCTAGAACTGAAGTCGCGCCAACTGTTTAACTCAAAATACAGTCAAGAAAGTAGCTCTGAAGCCGAGAATCGGGATCGACCATAAGCACTACCGTGAAATTACGTACAATTTTCAAATTTCTTGTACTTGCTAACTTTGCGGCCTCGGGCAGTAAGTTACCATGGAGGAACCACACAAGATTTGACTTTATAGGCTAGAACTGAAGTCGCGCCAACTGCTTAACTCAAAATACAGTCAAGAAAGTAGCTCTGAAGCCGAGAAACGGCATCGACCATCAGCACTACCGTGAAATTACGTACAATTTTCAAATTTCTTGTATTTGCTAACTTTGCGACCTCGGGCAGCTATGTTACCATGGAGGAATCACACAAGATTTGACTTTATAGGCTAGAACTGAAGTCGCGCCAACTGTTTAACTCAAAATACAGTCAAGAAAGTAGCTCTGAAGCCGAGAAGCGGGATCGACCATAAGCACTACCGTGAAATTACGTACAATTTTCAAATTTCTTGTACTTGCTAACTTTGCGGCCTCGCGCAGCTATTTTACCATGGAGGAACCACACAAGATTTTACTTTATAGGCTAGAACTGAAGTCGCGCCAACTGGTTAACTCAAAATACAGTCAAGAAAGTAGCTCTGAAGCCGAGAAGCGGGATCGACCATAAGCACTACCGTGAAATTACGTACAATTTTCAAATTTCCTGTACTTGCTAACTTTGCGGCCTCGGGCAGCTATAGGCTAGAACTGAAGTCGCGCCAACTATTTAACTCAAAATACAGTCAAGAAAGTAGCTCTGAAGCCGAGAAGCGGGATCGACCATAAGCACTACCGTGAAATTACGTACAATTTTCAAATTTCTTGTACTTGCTAACTTTGCGACCTCGGGCAGCTATGTTACCATGGAGGAACCACACAAGATTTGACTTTATAGGCTAGAACTGAAGTCGTGCCAACTGCTTAACTCAAAATACAGTCAAGAAAGTAGCTCTGAAGCCGAGAAACGGCATGACCATAAGCACTACCGTGAAATTACGTACAATTTTCAAATTTCTTGTACTTGCTAACTTTGCGACCTCGGGCAGCTATGTTACCATGGAGGAATCACACAAGATTTGACTTTATAGGCTAGAACTGAATCGCGCCAACTGTTTAACTCAAAATACAGTCAAGAAAGTAGCTCTGAAGCCGAGAAGCGGGATCGACCATAAGCACTACCGTGAAATTACGTACAATTTTCAAATTTCTGGTACTTGCTAACTTTGCGACCTCGGGCAGCTATGTTACCATGGAGGAATCACACAAGATTTGACTTTATAGGCTAGAACTGGAGTCGCGCCAACTGTTTAACTCAAAATACAGTCAAGAAAGTAGCTCTGAAGCCGAGAAGCGGGATCGATCATAAGCACTACCGTGAAATTACGTACAATTTTCAAATTTCTTGTACTTGCTAACTTTGCGACCTCGGGCAGCTATGTTACCATGGAGGAATCACACAAGATTTGACTTTATAGGCTAGAACTGAATCGCGCCAACTGTTTAACTCAAAATACAGTCAAGAAAGTAGCTCTGAAGCCGAGAAGCGGGATCGACCATAAGCACTACCGTGAAATTACGTACAATTTTCAAATTTCTTGTACTTGCTAACTTTGCGACCTCGGGCAGCTATGTTACCATGGAGGAATCACACAAGATTTGACTTTATAGGCTAGAACTGAATCGCGCCAACTGTTTAACTCAAAATACAGTCAAGAAAGTAGCTCTGAAGCCGAGAAGCGGGATCGACCATAAGCACTACCGTGAAATTACGTACAATTTTCAAATTTCTTGTACTTGCTAACTTTGCGGCCTCGGGCAGTAAGTTACCATGGAGGAACCACACAAGATTTGACTTTATAGGCTAGAACTGAAGTCGCGCCAACTGCTTAACTCAAAATACAGTCAAGAAAGTAGCTCTGAAGCCGAGAAACGGCATCGACCATCAGCACTACCGTGAAATTACGTACAATTTTCAAATTTCTTGTACTTGCTAACTTTGCGGCCTCGGGCAGTAAGTTACCATGGAGGAACCACACAAGATTTGACTTTATAGGCTAGAACTGAAGTCGCGCCAACTGCTTATCTCAAAATACAGTCAAGAAAGTAGCTCTGAAGCCGAGAAACGGCATGACCATAAGCACTACCGTGAAATTACGTACAATTTTCAAATTTCTTGTACTTGCTAATTTTGCTACCTCGGGCAGCTATGTTACCATGGAGGAATCACACAAGATTTGACTTTATAAGCTAGAACTGAATCGCGCCAACTGTTTAACTCAAAATACAGTCAAGAAAGTAGCTCTGAAGCCGAGAATCGGGATCGACCATAAGCACTACCGCGAAATTACGTACAATTTTCAAATTTCTTGTACTTGCTAACTTTGCGGCCTCGGGCAGTAAGTTACCATGGAGGAATCACACAAGATTTGACTTTATAGACTAGAACTGAAGTCGCGCCAACTGTTTAACTCAAAATACAGTCAAGAAAGTAGCTCTGAAGCCGAGAAGCGGGATCGATCATAAGCACTAATGTGAAATTACGTACAATTTTCAAATTTCTTGTACTTGCTAAATTTGCGACCTCGGGCAGCTATGTTACCATGGAGGAATCACACAAGATTTGACTTTATAGGCTAGAACTGAAGTCGCGCGAACTGTTTAACTCAAAATACAGTCAAGAAAGTAGCTCTGAAGCCGAGAAGCGGGATCGACCATAAGCACTACCGTGAAATTACGTACAATTTTCAAATTTCTTGTACTTGCTAACTTTGCTACCTCGGGCAGCTATGTTACCATGGAGGAATCACACAAGATTTGACTTTATAAGCTAGAACTGAATCGCGCCAACTGTTTAACTCAAAATACAGTCAAGAAAGTAGCTCTGAAGCCGAGAAGCGGGATCGACCATAAGCACTACCGTGAAATTACTTACAATTTTCAAATTTCTTGTACTTGCTAACTTTGCGACCTCGGGCAGCTATGTTACCATGGAGGAACCACACAAGATTTGACTTTATAGGCTAGAACTGAAGTCGCGCCAACTGCTTAACTCAAAATACAGTCAAGAAAGTAGCTCTGAAGCCGAGAAACGGCATGACCATAAGCACTACCGTGAAATTACGTACAATTTTCAAATTTCTTGTACTTGCTAACTTTGCGACCTCGGGCAGCTATGTTACCATGGAGGAATCACACAAGATTTGACTTTATAGGCTAGAACTGAAGTCGCGCCAACTGCTTAACTCAAAATACAGTCAAGAAAGTAGCTCTGAAGCCGAGAAACGGCATCGACCATCAGCACTACCGTGAAATTACGTACAATTTTCAAATTTCTTGTACTTGCTAACTTTGCGGCCTCGGGCAGCTATGTTACCATGGAGGAACCACACAAGATTTGACTTTATAGGCTAGAACTGAAGTCGCGCCAACTGTTTAACTCAAAATACAGTCAAGAAAGTAGCTCTGAAGCCGAGAATCGGGATCGACCATAAGCACTACCGTGAAATTACGTACAATTTTCAAATTTCTTGTACTTGCTAACTTTGCGGCCTCGGGCAGCTATGTTACCATGGAGGAACCACACAAGATTTGACTTTATAGGCTAGAACTGAAGTCGCGCCAACTGCTTAACTCAAAATACAGTCAAGAAAGTAGCTCTGAAGCCGAGAAACGGCATCGACCATCAGCACTACCGTGAAATTACGTACAATTTTCAAATTTCTTGTACTTGCTAACTTTGCGACCTCGGGCAGCTATGTTACCATGGAGCAATCACACAAGATTTGACTTTACAGACTAGAACTGAAGTCGCGCCAACTGTTTAACTCAAAATACAGTCAAGAAAGTAGCTCTGAAGCCGACAAGCGGGATCGATCATAAGCACTAATGTGAAATTACGTACAATTTTCAAATTTCTTGTACTTGCTAAATTTGCGACCTCGGGCAGCTATGTTACCATGGAGGAATCACACAAGATTTGACTTTATAGGCTAGAACTAAAGTCGCGCCAACTGTTTAACTCAAAATACAGTCAAGAAAGTAGCTCTGAAGCCGAGAAGCGGGATCGACCATAAGCACTACCGTGAAATTACGTACAATTTTCAAATTTCTTGTACTTGCTAACTTTGCGGCCTCGGGCAGCTATGTTACCATGGAGGAACCACACAAGATTTGACTTTATAGGCTAGAACTGAAGTCGCGCTAACTGCTTAACTCAAAATACAGTCAAGAAAGTAGCTCTGAAGCCGAGAAACGGCATGACCATAAGCACTACCGTGAAATTACGTACAATTTTCAAATTTCTTGTACTTGCTAACTTTGCGACCTCGGGCAGCTATGTTACCATGGAGGAATCACACAAGATTTGACTTTATAGGCTAGAACTGAATCGCGCCAACTGTTTAACGCAAAATACAGTCAAGAAAGTAGCTCTGAAGCCGAGAAGCGGGATCGACCATAAGCACTACCGTGAAATTACGTACAATTTTCAAATTTCTAGTACTTGCTAACTTTGCGACCTCGGGCAGCTATGTTACCATGGGGGAGCCACACAAGATTTGACTTTATAGGCTAGAACTGAAGTCGCGCCAACTGCTTAACTCAAAATACAGTCAAGAAAGTAGCTCTGAAGCCGAGAAACGGCATGACCATAAGCACTACCGTGAAATTACGTACAATTTTCAAATTTCTTGTACTTGCTAACATTGCGACCTCGGGCAGCTATGTTACCATGGAGGAATCACACAAGATTTGACTTTATAGGCTAGAACTGAAGTCGCGCCAACTGCTTAACTCAAAATACAGTCAAGAAAGTAGCTCTGAAGCCGAGAAGCGGGATCGCTCATAAGCACTACCGTGAAATTACGTACAATTTTCAAATTTCTTGTACTTGCTAAATTTGCGACCTCGGGCAGCTATGTTACCATGGAGGAATCACACAAGATTTGACTTTATAGGCTAGAACTGAAGTCGCGCCAACTGTTTAACTCAAAATACAGTCAAGAAAGTAGCTCTGAAGCCGAGAAGCGGGATCGACCATAAGCACTACCGTGAAATTACGTACAATTTTCAAATTTCTTGTACTTGCTAACTTTGCGGCCTCGGGCAGCTATGTTACCATGGAGGAACCACACAAGATTTGACTTTATAGGCTAGAACTGAAGTCGCGCCAACTGCTTAACTCAAAATACAGTCAAGAAAGTAGCTCTGAAGCCGAGAAACGGCATCGACCATCAGCACTACCGTGAAATTACGTACAATTTTCAAATTTCTTGTACTTGCTAACTTTGCGGCCTCGGGCAGCTATGTTACCATGGAGGAACCACACAAGATTTGACTTTATAGGCTAGAACTGAAGTCGCGCCAACTGTTTAACTCAAAATACAGTCAAGAAAGTAGCTCTGAAGCCGAGAATCGGGATCGACCATAAGCACTACCGTGAAATTACGTACAATTTTCAAATTTCTTGTACTTGCTAACTTTGCGGCCTCGGGCAGTAAGTTACCATGGAGGAACCACACAAGATTTGACTTTATAGGCTAGAACTGAAGTCGCGCCAACTGCTTATCTCAAAATACAGTCAAGAAAGTAGCTCTGAAGCCGAGAAACGGCATGACCATAAGCACTACCGTGAAATTACGTACAATTTTCAAATTTCTTGTACTTGCTAATTTTGCTACCTCGGGCAGCTATGTTACCATGGAGGAATCACACAAGATTTGACTTTATAAGCTAGAACTGAATCGCGCCAACTGTTTAACTCAAAATACAGTCAAGAAAGTAGCTCTGAAGCCGAGAATCGGGATCGACCATAAGCACTACCGTGAAATTACGTACAATTTTCAAATTTCTTGTACTTGCTAAATTTGCGACCTCGGGCAGCTATGTTACCATGGAGGAATCACACAAGATTTGACTTTATAGGCTAGAACTGAAGTCGCGCCAACTGTTTAACTCAAAATACAGTCAAGAAAGTAGCTCTGAAGCCGAGAAACGGCATGACCATAAGCACTACCGTGAAATTACGTACAATTTTCAAATTTCTTGTACTTGCTAATTTTGCTACCTCGGGCAGCTATGTTACCATGGAGGAATCACACAAGATTTGACTTTATAAGCTAGAACTGAATCGCGCCAACTGTTTAACTCAAAATACAGTCAAGAAAGTAGCTCTGAAGCCGAGAATCGGGATCGACCATAAGCACTACCGCGAAATTACGTACAATTTTCAAATTTCTTGTACTTGCTAACTTTGCGGCCTCGGGCAGTAAGTTACCATGGAGGAATCACACAAGATTTGACTTTATAGACTAGAACTGAAGTCGCGCCAACTGTTTAACTCAAAATACAGTCAAGAAAGTAGCTCTGAAGCCGAGAAGCGGGATCGATCATAAGCACTAATGTGAAATTACGTACAATTTTCAAATTTCTTGTACTTGCTAAATTTGCGACCTCGGGCAGCTATGTTACCATGGAGGAATCACACAAGATTTGACTTTATAGGCTAGAACTGAAGTCGCGCGAACTGTTTAACTCAAAATACAGTCAAGAAAGTAGCTCTGAAGCCGAGAAGCGGGATCGACCATAAGCACTACCGTGAAATTACGTACAATTTTCAAATTTCTTGTACTTGCTAACTTTGCTACCTCGGGCAGCTATGTTACCATGGAGGAATCACACAAGATTTGACTTTATAAGCTAGAACTGAATCGCGCCAACTGTTTAACTCAAAATACAGTCAAGAAAGTAGCTCTGAAGCCGAGAAGCGGGATCGACCATAAGCACTACCGTGAAATTACTTACAATTTTCAAATTTCTTGTACTTGCTAACTTTGCGACCTCGGGCAGCTATGTTACCATGGAGGAACCACACAAGATTTGACTTTATAGGCTAGAACTGAAGTCGCGCCAACTGCTTAACTCAAAATACAGTCAAGAAAGTAGCTCTGAAGCCGAGAAACGGCATGACCATAAGCACTACCGTGAAATTACGTACAATTTTCAAATTTCTTGTACTTGCTAACTTTGCGACCTCGGGCAGCTATGTTACCATGGAGGAATCACACAAGATTTGACTTTATAGGCTAGAACTGAAGTCGCGCCAACTGCTTAACTCAAAATACAGTCAAGAAAGTAGCTCTGAAGCCGAGAAACGGCATCGACCATCAGCACTACCGTGAAATTACGTACAATTTTCAAATTTCTTGTACTTGCTAACTTTGCGGCCTCGGGCAGCTATGTTACCATGGAGGAACCACACAAGATTTGACTTTATAGGCTAGAACTGAAGTCGCGCCAACTGTTTAACTCAAAATACAGTCAAGAAAGTAGCTCTGAAGCCGAGAATCGGGATCGACCATAAGCACTACCGTGAAATTACGTACAATTTTCAAATTTCTTGTACTTGCTAACTTTGCGGCCTCGGGCAGCTATGTTACCATGGAGGAACCACACAAGATTTGACTTTATAGGCTAGAACTGAAGTCGCGCCAACTGCTTAACTCAAAATACAGTCAAGAAAGTAGCTCTGAAGCCGAGAAACGGCATCGACCATCAGCACTACCGTGAAATTACGTACAATTTTCAAATTTCTTGTACTTGCTAACTTTGCGACCTCGGGCAGCTATGTTACCATGGAGCAATCACACAAGATTTGACTTTACAGACTAGAACTGAAGTCGCGCCAACTGTTTAACTCAAAATACAGTCAAGAAAGTAGCTCTGAAGCCGACAAGCGGGATCGATCATAAGCACTAATGTGAAATTACGTACAATTTTCAAATTTCTTGTACTTGCTAAATTTGCGACCTCGGGCAGCTATGTTACCATGGAGGAATCACACAAGATTTGACTTTATAGGCTAGAACTAAAGTCGCGCCAACTGTTTAACTCAAAATACAGTCAAGAAAGTAGCTCTGAAGCCGAGAAGCGGGATCGACCATAAGCACTACCGTGAAATTACGTACAATTTTCAAATTTCTTGTACTTGCTAACTTTGCGGCCTCGGGCAGCTATGTTACCATGGAGGAACCACACAAGATTTGACTTTATAGGCTAGAACTGAAGTCGCGCTAACTGCTTAACTCAAAATACAGTCAAGAAAGTAGCTCTGAAGCCGAGAAACGGCATGACCATAAGCACTACCGTGAAATTACGTACAATTTTCAAATTTCTTGTACTTGCTAACTTTGCGACCTCGGGCAGCTATGTTACCATGGAGGAATCACACAAGATTTGACTTTATAGGCTAGAACTGAATCGCGCCAACTGTTTAACGCAAAATACAGTCAAGAAAGTAGCTCTGAAGCCGAGAAGCGGGATCGACCATAAGCACTACCGTGAAATTACGTACAATTTTCAAATTTCTAGTACTTGCTAACTTTGCGACCTCGGGCAGCTATGTTACCATGGGGGAGCCACACAAGATTTGACTTTATAGGCTAGAACTGAAGTCGCGCCAACTGCTTAACTCAAAATACAGTCAAGAAAGTAGCTCTGAAGCCGAGAAACGGCATGACCATAAGCACTACCGTGAAATTACGTACAATTTTCAAATTTCTTGTACTTGCTAACATTGCGACCTCGGGCAGCTATGTTACCATGGAGGAATCACACAAGATTTGACTTTATAGGCTAGAACTGAAGTCGCGCCAACTGCTTAACTCAAAATACAGTCAAGAAAGTAGCTCTGAAGCCGAGAAGCGGGATCGCTCATAAGCACTACCGTGAAATTACGTACAATTTTCAAATTTCTTGTACTTGCTAAATTTGCGACCTCGGGCAGCTATGTTACCATGGAGGAATCACACAAGATTTGACTTTATAGGCTAGAACTGAAGTCGCGCCAACTGTTTAACTCAAAATACAGTCAAGAAAGTAGCTCTGAAGCCGAGAAGCGGGATCGACCATAAGCACTACCGTGAAATTACGTACAATTTTCAAATTTCTTGTACTTGCTAACTTTGCGGCCTCGGGCAGCTATGTTACCATGGAGGAACCACACAAGATTTGACTTTATAGGCTAGAACTGAAGTCGCGCCAACTGCTTAACTCAAAATACAGTCAAGAAAGTAGCTCTGAAGCCGAGAAACGGCATCGACCATCAGCACTACCGTGAAATTACGTACAATTTTCAAATTTCTTGTACTTGCTAACTTTGCGGCCTCGGGCAGCTATGTTACCATGGAGGAACCACACAAGATTTGACTTTATAGGCTAGAACTGAAGTCGCGCCAACTGTTTAACTCAAAATACAGTCAAGAAAGTAGCTCTGAAGCCGAGAATCGGGATCGACCATAAGCACTACCGTGAAATTACGTACAATTTTCAAATTTCTTGTACTTGCTAACTTTGCGGCCTCGGGCAGTAAGTTACCATGGAGGAACCACACAAGATTTGACTTTATAGGCTAGAACTGAAGTCGCGCCAACTGCTTATCTCAAAATACAGTCAAGAAAGTAGCTCTGAAGCCGAGAAACGGCATGACCATAAGCACTACCGTGAAATTACGTACAATTTTCAAATTTCTTGTACTTGCTAATTTTGCTACCTCGGGCAGCTATGTTACCATGGAGGAATCACACAAGATTTGACTTTATAAGCTAGAACTGAATCGCGCCAACTGTTTAACTCAAAATACAGTCAAGAAAGTAGCTCTGAAGCCGAGAATCGGGATCGACCATAAGCACTACCGCGAAATTACGTACAATTTTCAAATTTCTTGTACTTGCTAACTTTGCGGCCTCGGGCAGTAAGTTACCATGGAGGAATCACACAAGATTTGACTTTATAGACTAGAACTGAAGTCGCGCCAACTGTTTAACTCAAAATACAGTCAAGAAAGTAGCTCTGAAGCCGAGAAGCGGGATCGATCATAAGCACTAATGTGAAATTACGTACAATTTTCAAATTTCTTGTACTTGCTAAATTTGCGACCTCGGGCAGCTATGTTACCATGGAGGAATCACACAAGATTTGACTTTATAGGCTAGAACTGAAGTCGCGCGAACTGTTTAACTCAAAATACAGTCAAGAAAGTAGCTCTGAAGCCGAGAAGCGGGATCGACCATAAGCACTACCGTGAAATTACGTACAATTTTCAAATTTCTTGTACTTGCTAACTTTGCTACCTCGGGCAGCTATGTTACCATGGAGGAATCACACAAGATTTGACTTTATAAGCTAGAACTGAATCGCGCCAACTGTTTAACTCAAAATACAGTCAAGAAAGTAGCTCTGAAGCCGAGAAGCGGGATCGACCATAAGCACTACCGTGAAATTACTTACAATTTTCAAATTTCTTGTACTTGCTAACTTTGCGACCTCGGGCAGCTATGTTACCATGGAGGAACCACACAAGATTTGACTTTATAGGCTAGAACTGAAGTCGCGCCAACTGCTTAACTCAAAATACAGTCAAGAAAGTAGCTCTGAAGCCGAGAAACGGCATGACCATAAGCACTACCGTGAAATTACGTACAATTTTCAAATTTCTTGTACTTGCTAACTTTGCGACCTCGGGCAGCTATGTTACCATGGAGGAATCACACAAGATTTGACTTTATAGGCTAGAACTGAAGTCGCGCCAACTGCTTAACTCAAAATACAGTCAAGAAAGTAGCTCTGAAGCCGAGAAACGGCATCGACCATCAGCACTACCGTGAAATTACGTACAATTTTCAAATTTCTTGTACTTGCTAACTTTGCGGCCTCGGGCAGCTATGTTACCATGGAGGAACCACACAAGATTTGACTTTATAGGCTAGAACTGAAGTCGCGCCAACTGTTTAACTCAAAATACAGTCAAGAAAGTAGCTCTGAAGCCGAGAATCGGGATCGACCATAAGCACTACCGTGAAATTACGTACAATTTTCAAATTTCTTGTACTTGCTAACTTTGCGGCCTCGGGCAGCTATGTTACCATGGAGGAACCACACAAGATTTGACTTTATAGGCTAGAACTGAAGTCGCGCCAACTGCTTAACTCAAAATACAGTCAAGAAAGTAGCTCTGAAGCCGAGAAACGGCATCGACCATCAGCACTACCGTGAAATTACGTACAATTTTCAAATTTCTTGTACTTGCTAACTTTGCGACCTCGGGCAGCTATGTTACCATGGAGCAATCACACAAGATTTGACTTTACAGACTAGAACTGAAGTCGCGCCAACTGTTTAACTCAAAATACAGTCAAGAAAGTAGCTCTGAAGCCGACAAGCGGGATCGATCATAAGCACTAATGTGAAATTACGTACAATTTTCAAATTTCTTGTACTTGCTAAATTTGCGACCTCGGGCAGCTATGTTACCATGGAGGAATCACACAAGATTTGACTTTATAGGCTAGAACTAAAGTCGCGCCAACTGTTTAACTCAAAATACAGTCAAGAAAGTAGCTCTGAAGCCGAGAAGCGGGATCGACCATAAGCACTACCGTGAAATTACGTACAATTTTCAAATTTCTTGTACTTGCTAACTTTGCGGCCTCGGGCAGCTATGTTACCATGGAGGAACCACACAAGATTTGACTTTATAGGCTAGAACTGAAGTCGCGCTAACTGCTTAACTCAAAATACAGTCAAGAAAGTAGCTCTGAAGCCGAGAAACGGCATGACCATAAGCACTACCGTGAAATTACGTACAATTTTCAAATTTCTTGTACTTGCTAACTTTGCGACCTCGGGCAGCTATGTTACCATGGAGGAATCACACAAGATTTGACTTTATAGGCTAGAACTGAATCGCGCCAACTGTTTAACGCAAAATACAGTCAAGAAAGTAGCTCTGAAGCCGAGAAGCGGGATCGACCATAAGCACTACCGTGAAATTACGTACAATTTTCAAATTTCTAGTACTTGCTAACTTTGCGACCTCGGGCAGCTATGTTACCATGGGGGAGCCACACAAGATTTGACTTTATAGGCTAGAACTGAAGTCGCGCCAACTGCTTAACTCAAAATACAGTCAAGAAAGTAGCTCTGAAGCCGAGAAACGGCATGACCATAAGCACTACCGTGAAATTACGTACAATTTTCAAATTTCTTGTACTTGCTAACATTGCGACCTCGGGCAGCTATGTTACCATGGAGGAATCACACAAGATTTGACTTTATAGGCTAGAACTGAAGTCGCGCCAACTGCTTAACTCAAAATACAGTCAAGAAAGTAGCTCTGAAGCCGAGAAGCGGGATCGCTCATAAGCACTACCGTGAAATTACGTACAATTTTCAAATTTCTTGTACTTGCTAAATTTGCGACCTCGGGCAGCTATGTTACCATGGAGGAATCACACAAGATTTGACTTTATAGGCTAGAACTGAAGTCGCGCCAACTGTTTAACTCAAAATACAGTCAAGAAAGTAGCTCTGAAGCCGAGAAGCGGGATCGACCATAAGCACTACCGTGAAATTACGTACAATTTTCAAATTTCTTGTACTTGCTAACTTTGCGGCCTCGGGCAGCTATGTTACCATGGAGGAACCACACAAGATTTGACTTTATAGGCTAGAACTGAAGTCGCGCCAACTGCTTAACTCAAAATGCAGTCAAGAAAGTAGCTCTGAAGCCGAGAAACGGCATGACCATAAGCACTACCGTGAAATTACGTACAATTTTCAAATTTCTTGTACTTGCTAACTTTGCGACCTCGGGCAGCTATGTTACCATGGAGGAATCACACAAGATTTGACTTTATAGGCTAGAACTGAAGTCGCGCCAAATGTTTAACTCAAAATACAGTCAAGAAAGTAGCTCTGAAGCCGAGAAGCGGGATCGACCATAAGCACTACCGTGAAATTACGTACAATTTTCAAATTTCTTGTACTTGCTAACTTTGCGGCCTCGGGCAGCTATGTTACCATGGAGGAACCACACAAGATTTGACTTTATAGGCTAGAACTGAAGTCGCGGCAACTGCTTAACTCAAAATACAGTCAAGAAAGTAGCTCTGAAGCCGAGAAGCGGGATCGATCATAAGCACTAATGTGAAATTACGTACAATTTTCAAATTTCTTGTATTTGCTAACTTTGCGACCTCGGGCAGCTATGTTACCATGGAGGAATCACACAAGATTTGACTTTATAGGCTAGAACTGAAGTCGCGCCAACTGTTTAACTCAAAATACAGTCAAGAAAGTAGCTCTGAAGCCGAGAAGCGGGATCGACCATAAGCACTACCGTGAAATTACGTACAATTTTCAAATTTCTTGTACTTGCTAAATTTGCGGCCTCGGGCAGCTATGTTACCATGGAGGAACCACACAAGATTTGACTTTATAGGCTAGAACTGAAGTCGCGCCCACTGCTTAACTCAAAATACAGTCAAGAAAGTAGCTCTGGAGCCGAGAAACGGGATCGACCATAAGCACTACCGTGAAATTACGTACAATTTTCAAATTTCTTGTACTTGCTAACTTTGCGACCTCGGGCAGCTATGTTACCATGGAGGAATCACACAAGATTTGACTTTATAGGCTAGAACTGAAGTCGCGCCAACTGCTTAACTCAAAATACAGTCAAGAAAGTAGCTCTGAAGCCGAGAAGCGGGATCGACCATAAGCACTACCGTGAAATTACGTACAATTTTCAAATTTCTTGTACTTGCTAACTTTGCGACCTCGGGCAGCTATGTTACCATGGAGGAATCACACAAGATTTGACTTTATAGGCTAGAACTGAAGTCGCGCCAACTGTTTAACTCAAAATACAGTCAAGAAAGTAGCTCTGAAGCCGAGAAGCGGGATCTATCATAAGCACTAATGTGAAATTACGTACAATTTTCAAATTTCTTGTACTTGCTAAATTTGCGACCTCGGGCAGCTATGTTACCATGGAGGAATCACACAAGATTTGACTTTATAGGCTAGAACTGAAGTTGCGCCAACTGTTTAACTCAAAACACAGTCAAGAAAGTAGCTCTGAAGTCGAGAAGCGGGATCGATCATAAGCACTAATGTGAAATTACGTTCAATTTTAAAATTTCTTGTACATGCTAACTTTGCGACCTCGGGCAGCTATGTTACCATGGAGGAATCACACAAGATTTGACTTTATAGGCTAGAACTGAAGTCGCGCCAATTGTTTAACTCAAAATACAGTCAAGAAAGTAGCTCTGAAGTCGAGAAGCGGAATCGACCATAAGCACTACCGTGAAATTACGTACAATTTTCAAATTTCTTGTACTTGCTAACTTTGCGGCCTCGGGCAGCTATGTTACCATGGAGGAACCACACAAGATTTGACTTTATAGGCTAGAACTGAAGTCGCTCCAACTGCTTAACTCAAAATACAGTCAAGAAAGTAGCTCTGAAGCCGAGAAACGGCATGACCATAAGCACTACCGTGAAATTACGTACAATTTTCAAATTTCTTGTACTTGCTAACTTTGCGGCCTCGTGCAGCTATGTTACCATGGAGAAACCACACAAGATTTGACTTTATAGGCTAGAACTGAAGTCGCGCCAACTGCTTAACTCAAAATACAGTCAAGAAAGTAGCTCTGAAGCCGAGAAACGGCATGACCATAAGCACTACCGTGAAATTACGTACAATTTTCAAATTTCTTGTACTTGCTAACATTGCGACCTCGGTAGCTATGTTACCATGGAGGTATCACACAAGATTTGACTTTATAGGCTAGAACTGAATCGCGCCAACTGTTTAACTCAAAATACAGTCAAGAAAGTAGCTCTGAAGCCGAGAAGCGGGATCGACCATAAGCACTACCGTGAAATTACGTACAATTTTCAAATTTCTTGTACTTGCTAACTTTGCGACCTCGGGCAGCTATGTTAGCATGGAGAAATCACACAAGATTTGACTTTATAGGCTAGAACTGAAGTCGCGCCAACTGTTTAACTCAAAATACAGTCAAGAAAGTAGCTCTGTCGCCGAGAAGCGGGATCGACCATTGGCACTACCGTGAAATTACGTACAATTTTCAAATTTCTTGTACTTGCTAACTTTGCGACCTCGGGCAGCTATGTTACCATGGAGGAATCACACAAGATTTGACTTTATAGGCTAGAACTGAAGTCGCGCCAACTGTTTAACTCAAAATACAGTCAAGAAAGTAGCTCTGAAGCCGAGAAGCGGGATCGATCATAAGCACTAATGTGAAATTACGTACAATTTTCAAATTTCTTGTACTTGCTAAATTTGCGACCTCGGGCAGCTATGTTACCATGGAGGAATCACACAAGATTTGACTTTATAGGCTAGAACTGAAGTCGCGCCAACTGTTTAACTCAAAATACAGTCAAGAAAGTAGCTCTGAAGTCGAGAAGCGGGATCGATCATAAGCACTAATGTGAAATTACGTACAATTTTAGAATTTCTTGTACATGCTAACTTTGCGACCTCGGGCAGCTATGTTACCATGGAGGAATCACACAAGATTTGACTTTATAGGCTAGAACTGAAGTCGCGCCAACTGTTTAACTCAAAATACAGTCAAGAAAGTAGCTCTGAAGTCGAGAAGCGGGATCGACCATAAGCACTACCGTGAAATTACGTACAATTTTCAAATTTCTTGTACTTGCTAACTTTGCGGCCTCGGGCAGCTATGTTACCATGGAGGAACCACACAAGATTTGACTTTATAGGCTAGAACTGAAGTCGCTCCAACTGCTTAACTCAAAATACAGTCAAGAAAGTAACTCTGAAGCCGAGAAACGGCATCGACCATAAGCACTACCGTGAAATTACGTACAATTTTCAAATGTCTTGTACTTGCTAACTTTGCGGCCTCGGGCAGCTATGTTACCATGGAGGAATCACACAAGATTTGACTTTATAGGCTAGAACTGAAGTCGCGCCAACTGTTTAACTCAAAATACAGTCAAGAATGTAGCTCTGAAGCCGAGAAGCGGGATCGATCATAAGCACTAATGTGAAATTACGTACAATTTTCAAATTTCTTGTACTTGCTAAATTTGCGACCTCGGGCAGCTATGTTACCATGGAGGAATCACACAAGATTTGACTTTATAGGCTAGAACTGAAGTCGCGCCAACTATTTAACTCAAAATACAGTCAAGAAAGTAGCTCTGAAGCCGAGAAGCGGGATCGACCATAAGCACTACCGTGAAATTACGTACAATTTTCAAATTTCTTGTACTTGCTAACTTTGCGGCCTCGGGCAGTTATGTTACCATGGAGGAACCACACAAGATTTGACTTTATAGGCTAGAACTGAAGTCGCGCCAACTGCTTAACTCAAAATACAGTCAAGAAAGTAGCTCTGAAGCCGAGAAACGGCATGACCATAAGCACTACCGTGAAATTACGTACAATTTTCAAATTTCTTGTACTTGCTAACTTTGCGACCTCGGGCAGCTATGTTACCATGGAGGAATCACACAAGATTTGACTTTATAGGCTAGAACTGAAGTCGCGCCAACTGTCTAACTCAAAATACAGTCAAGAAAGTAGCTCTGAAGTCGTGAAGCGGGATCACCATAAGCACTACCGTGAAATTACGTACAATTTTCAAATTTCTTCTACTTGCTAACTTTGCGACCTCGGGCAGCTATGTTACCATGGAGGAATCACACAAGATTTGGCTTTATAGGCTAGAACTGAAGTCGCGCCAACTGTTTAACTCTAAATTTAGTCAAGAAAGTAGCTCTGAAGCCGAGAAGCGGGATCGATCATAAGCACTAATGTGAAATTACGTACAATTTTCAAATTTCTTGTACTTGCTAAATTTGCGACCTCGGGCAGCTATGTTACCATGGAGGAATCACACAAGATTTGACTTTATAGGCTAGAACTGAAGTCGCGCGAACTGTATAACTCAAAATACAGTCAAGAAAGTAGCTCTGAAGCCGAGAAGCGGGATCGACCATAAGCACTACCGTGAAATTACGTACAATTTTCAAATTTCTTGTACTTGCTAACTTTGCGGCCTCGGGCAGCTATGTTACCATGGAGGAATCACACAAGATTTGACTTTATAGGCTAGAACTGAAGTCGCGCCAACTGCTTAACTCAAAATACAGTCAAGAAAGTAGCTCTGAAGCCGAGAAACGGCATTACCATAAGCACTACCGTGAAATTACGTACAATTTTCAAATTTCTTGTACTTGCTAACTTTGCGACCTCGGGCAGCTATGTTACCATGGAGGAATCACATAAGATTTGACTTTATAGGCTAGAACTGAATCGCGCCAACTGTTTAACTCAAAATACAGTCAAGAAAGTAGCTCTGAAGCCGAGAAACGGCATCGACCATCAGCACTACCGTGAAATTACGTACAATTTTCAAATTTCTTGTACTTGCTAATTTTGCGGCCTCGGGCAGTAAGTTACCATGGAGGAACCACACAAGATTTGACTTTATAGGCTAGAACTGAAGTCGCGCCAACTGCCTAACTCAAAATACAGTCAAGAAAGTAGCTCTGAAGCCGAGAAACGGCATGACCTAAGCACTACCGTGAAATTACGTACAATTTTCAAATTTCTTGTACTTGCTAACTTTGCGACCTCGGGCAGCTATGTTACCATGGAGGAATCACACAAGATTTGACTTTATAAGCTAGAACTGAATAGCGCCAACTGTTTACCTCAAAATACAGTCAAGAAAGTAGCTCTGAAGCCGAGAAGCGGGATCGACCAAAAGCAATACCGTGAAATTACGTACAATTTTCAAATTTCTTGTACTTGCTAACTTTGCGGCCTCGGGCAGCTATGTTACCATGGAGGAACCACACAAGATTTGACTTTATAGGCTAGAACTGAAGTCGCGCCAACTGCTTAACTCAAAATACAGTCAAGAAAGTAGCTCTGAAGCCGAGAATCGGGATCGACCATAAGCACTACCGTGAAATTACATACAATTTTCAAATTTCTTGTACTTGCTAACTTTGCGGCCTCGGGCAGTAAGTTACCATGGAGGAACCACACTAGATTTGACTTTATAGGCTAGAACTGAAGTCGCGCCAACTGCTTAACTCAAAATACAGTCAAGAAAGTAGCTCTGAAGCCGAGAAACGGCATCGACCATCAGCACTAATGTGAAATTACGTACAATTTTCAAATTTCTTGTACTTGCTAAATTTGCGACCTCGGGCAGCTATGTTACCATGGAGGAATCACACAAGATTTGACTTTATAGGCTAGAACTGAAGTCGCGCGAACTGTTTAACTCAAAATACAGTCAAGAAAGTAGCTCTGAAGCCGAGAAGCGGGATCGACCATAAGCACTACCGTGAAATTACGTACAATTTTCAAATTTCTTGTACTTGCTAACTTTGCGGCCTCGGGCGGCTATGTTACCATGGAGGAACCACACAAGATTTGACTTTATAGGCTAGAACTGAAGTCGCGCCAACTGCTTAACTCAAAATACAGTCAAGAAAGTAGCTCTGAAGCCGAGAAACGGCATGACCATAAGCACTACCGTGAAATTACGTACAATTTTCAAATTTCTTGTACTTGCTAACTTTGCGACCTCGGGCAGCTATGTTACCATGGAGGAATCACACAAGATTTGACTTTATAGGCTAGAACTGAATCGCGCCAACTGTTTAACTCAAAATACAGTCAAGAAAGTAGCTCTGAAGCCGAGAAGCGGGATCGACCATAAGCACTACCGTGAAATTACGTACAATTTTCAAATTTCTAGTACTTGCTAACTTTGCGACCTCGGGCAGCTATGTTACCATGGAGGAATCACACAAGATTTGACTTTATAGGCTAGAACTGAAGTCGCGCCAACTGTTTAACTCAAAATACAGTCAAGAAAGTAGCTCTGAAGCCGAGAAGCGGGATCGACCATAAGCACTACCGTGAAATTACGTACAATTTTCAAATTTCTTGTACTTGCTAACTTTGCGGCCTCGGGCAGCTATGTTACCATGGAGGAACCACACAAGATTTGACTTTATAGGCTAGAACTGAAGTCGCGCCAACTGCTTAACTCAAAATGCAGTCAAGAAAGTAGCTCTGAAGCCGAGAAACGGCATGACCATAAGCACTACCGTGAAATTACGTACAATTTTCAAATTTCTTGTACTTGCTAACTTTGCGACCTCGGGCAGCTATGTTACCATGGAGGAATCACACAAGATTTGACTTTATAGGCTAGAACTGAAGTCGCGCCAAATGTTTAACTCAAAATACAGTCAAGAAAGTAGCTCTGAAGCCGAGAAGCGGGATCGACCATAAGCACTACCGTGAAATTACGTACAATTTTCAAATTTCTTGTACTTGCTAACTTTGCGGCCTCGGGCAGCTATGTTACCATGGAGGAACCACACAAGATTTGACTTTATAGGCTAGAACTGAAGTCGCGGCAACTGCTTAACTCAAAATACAGTCAAGAAAGTAGCTCTGAAGCCGAGAAGCGGGATCGATCATAAGCACTAATGTGAAATTACGTACAATTTTCAAATTTCTTGTATTTGCTAACTTTGCGACCTCGGGCAGCTATGTTACCATGGAGGAATCACACAAGATTTGACTTTATAGGCTAGAACTGAAGTCGCGCCAACTGTTTAACTCAAAATACAGTCAAGAAAGTAGCTCTGAAGCCGAGAAGCGGGATCGACCATAAGCACTACCGTGAAATTACGTACAATTTTCAAATTTCTTGTACTTGCTAAATTTGCGGCCTCGGGCAGCTATGTTACCATGGAGGAACCACACAAGATTTGACTTTATAGGCTAGAACTGAAGTCGCGCCCACTGCTTAACTCAAAATACAGTCAAGAAAGTAGCTCTGGAGCCGAGAAACGGGATCGACCATAAGCACTACCGTGAAATTACGTACAATTTTCAAATTTCTTGTACTTGCTAACTTTGCGACCTCGGGCAGCTATGTTACCATGGAGGAATCACACAAGATTTGACTTTATAGGCTAGAACTGAAGTCGCGCCAACTGCTTAACTCAAAATACAGTCAAGAAAGTAGCTCTGAAGCCGAGAAGCGGGATCGACCATAAGCACTACCGTGAAATTACGTACAATTTTCAAATTTCTTGTACTTGCTAACTTTGCGACCTCGGGCAGCTATGTTACCATGGAGGAATCACACAAGATTTGACTTTATAGGCTAGAACTGAAGTCGCGCCAACTGTTTAACTCAAAATACAGTCAAGAAAGTAGCTCTGAAGCCGAGAAGCGGGATCGATCATAAGCACTAATGTGAAATTACGTACAATTTTCAAATTTCTTGTACTTGCTAAATTTGCGACCTCGGGCAGCTATGTTACCATGGAGGAATCACACAAGATTTGACTTTATAGGCTAGAACTGAAGTTGCGCCAACTGTTTAACTCAAAATACAGTCAAGAAAGTAGCTCTGAAGTCGAGAAGCGGGATCGATCATAAGCACTAATGTGAAATTACGTTCAATTTTAAAATTTCTTGTACATGCTAACTTTGCGACCTCGGGCAGCTATGTTACCATGGAGGAATCACACAAGATTTGACTTTATAGGCTAGAACTGAAGTCGCGCCAACTGTTTAACTCAAAATACAGTCAAGAAAGTAGCTCTGAAGTCGAGAAGCGGAATCGACCATAAGCACTACCGTGAAATTACGTACAATTTTCAAATTTCTTGTACTTGCTAACTTTGCGGCCTCGGGCAGCTATGTTACCATGGAGGAACCACACAAGATTTGACTTTATAGGCTAGAACTGAAGTCGCTCCAACTGCTTAACTCAAAATACAGTCAAGAAAGTAGCTCTGAAGCCGAGAAACGGCATGACCATAAGCACTACCGTGAAATTACGTACAATTTTCAAATTTCTTGTACTTGCTAACTTTGCGGCCTCGTGCAGCTATGTTACCATGGAGAAACCACACAAGATTTGACTTTATAGGCTAGAACTGAAGTCGCGCCAACTGCTTAACTCAAAATACAGTCAAGAAAGTAGCTCTGAAGCCGAGAAACGGCATGACCATAAGCACTACCGTGAAATTACGTACAATTTTCAAATTTCTTGTACTTGCTAACATTGCGACCTCGGTAGCTATGTTACCATGGAGGTATCACACAAGATTTGACTTTATAGGCTAGAACTGAATCGCGCCAACTGTTTAACTCAAAATACAGTCAAGAAAGTAGCTCTGAAGCCGAGAAGCGGGATCGACCATAAGCACTACCGTGAAATTACGTACAATTTTCAAATTTCTTGTACTTGCTAACTTTGCGACCTCGGGCAGCTATGTTAGCATGGAGGAATCACACAAGATTTGACTTTATAGGCTAGAACTGAAGTCGCGCCAACTGTTTAACTCAAAATACAGTCAAGAAAGTAGCTCTGTCGCCGAGAAGCGGGATCGACCATTGGCACTACCGTGAAATTACGTACAATTTTCAAATTTCTTGTACTTGCTAACTTTGCGACCTCGGGCAGCTATGTTACCATGGAGGAATCACACAAGATTTGACTTTATAGGCTAGAACTGAAGTCGCGCCAACTGTTTAACTCAAAATACAGTCAAGAAAGTAGCTCTGAAGCCGAGAAGCGGGATCGATCATAAGCACTAATGTGAAATTACGTACAATTTTCAAATTTCTTGTACTTGCTAAATTTGCGACCTCGGGCAGCTATGTTACCATGGAGGAATCACACAAGATTTGACTTTATAGGCTAGAACTGAAGTCGCGCCAACTGTTTAACTCAAAATACAGTCAAGAAAGTAGCTCTGAAGTCGAGAAGCGGGATCGATCATAAGCACTAATGTGAAATTACGTACAATTTTAGAATTTCTTGTACATGCTAACTTTGCGACCTCGGGCAGCTATGTTACCATGGAGGAATCACACAAGATTTGACTTTATAGGCTAGAACTGAAGTCGCGCCAACTGTTTAACTCAAAATACAGTCAAGAAAGTAGCTCTGAAGTCGAGAAGCGGGATCGACCATAAGCACTACCGTGAAATTACGTACAATTTTCAAATTTCTTGTACTTGCTAACTTTGCGGCCTCGGGCAGCTATGTTACCATGGAGGAACCACACAAGATTTGACTTTATAGGCTAGAACTGAAGTCGCTCCAACTGCTTAACTCAAAATACAGTCAAGAAAGTAACTCTGAAGCCGAGAAACGGCATCGACCATAAGCACTACCGTGAAATTACGTACAATTTTCAAATGTCTTGTACTTGCTAACTTTGCGGCCTCGGGCAGCTATGTTACCATGGAGGAATCACACAAGATTTGACTTTATAGGCTAGAACTGAAGTCGCGCCAACTGTTTAACTCAAAATACAGTCAAGAATGTAGCTCTGAAGCCGAGAAGCGGGATCGATCATAAGCACTAATGTGAAATTACGTACAATTTTCAAATTTCTTGTACTTGCTAAATTTGCGACCTCGGGCAGCTATGTTACCATGGAGGAATCACACAAGATTTGACTTTATAGGCTAGAACTGAAGTCGCGCCAACTATTTAACTCAAAATACAGTCAAGAAAGTAGCTCTGAAGCCGAGAAGCGGGATCGACCATAAGCACTACCGTGAAATTACGTACAATTTTCAAATTTCTTGTACTTGCTAACTTTGCGGCCTCGGGCAGTTATGTTACCATGGAGGAACCACACAAGATTTGACTTTATAGGCTAGAACTGAAGTCGCGCCAACTGCTTAACTCAAAATACAGTCAAGAAAGTAGCTCTGAAGCCGAGAAACGGCATGACCATAAGCACTACCGTGAAATTACGTACAATTTTCAAATTTCTTGTACTTGCTAACTTTGCGACCTCGGGCAGCTATGTTACCATGGAGGAATCACACAAGATTTGACTTTATAGGCTAGAACTGAAGTCGCGCCAACTGTCTAACTCAAAATACAGTCAAGAAAGTAGCTCTGAAGTCGTGAAGCGGGATCACCATAAGCACTACCGTGAAATTACGTACAATTTTCAAATTTCTTCTACTTGCTAACTTTGCGACCTCGGGCAGCTATGTTACCATGGAGGAATCACACAAGATTTGGCTTTATAGGCTAGAACTGAAGTCGCGCCAACTGTTTAACTCTAAATTTAGTCAAGAAAGTAGCTCTGAAGCCGAGAAGCGGGATCGATCATAAGCACTAATGTGAAATTACGTACAATTTTCAAATTTCTTGTACTTGCTAAATTTGCGACCTCGGGCAGCTATGTTACCATGGAGGAATCACACAAGATTTGACTTTATAGGCTAGAACTGAAGTCGCGCGAACTGTTTAACTCAAAATACAGTCAAGAAAGTAGCTCTGAAGCCGAGAAGCGGGATCGACTATAAGCACTACCGTGAAATTACGTACAATTTTCAAATTTCTTGTACTTGCTAACTTTGCGGCCTCGGGCAGTTATGTTACCATGGAGGAACCACACAAGATTTGACTTTATAGGCTAGAACTGAAGTCGCGCCAACTGCTTAACTCAAAATACAGTCAAGAAAGTAGCTCTGAAGCCGAGAAACGGCATGACCATAAGCACTACCGTGAAATTACGTACAATTTTCAAATTTCTTGTACTTGCTAACTTTGCGGCCTCGTGCAGCTATGTTACCATGGAGAAACCACACAAGATTTGACTTTATAGGCTAGAACTGAAGTCGCGCCAACTGCTTAACTCAAAATACAGTCAAGAAAGTAGCTCTGAAGCCGAGAAACGGCATGACCATAAGCACTACCGTGAAATTACGTACAATTTTCAAATTTCTTGTACTTGCTAACATTGCGACCTCGGTAGCTATGTTACCATGGAGGTATCACACAAGATTTGACTTTATAGGCTAGAACTGAATCGCGCCAACTGTTTAACTCAAAATACAGTCAAGAAAGTAGCTCTGAAGCCGAGAAGCGGGATCGACCATAAGCACTACCGTGAAATTACGTACAATTTTCAAATTTCTTGTACTTGCTAACTTTGCGACCTCGGGCAGCTATGTTAGCATGGAGGAATCACACAAGATTTGACTTTATAGGCTAGAACTGAAGTCGCGCCAACTGTTTAACTCAAAATACAGTCAAGAAAGTAGCTCTGTCGCCGAGAAGCGGGATCGACCATTGGCACTACCGTGAAATTAAGTACAATTTTCAAATTTCTTGTACTTGCTAACTTTGCGACCTCGGGCAGCTATGTTACCATGGAGGAATCACACAAGATTTGACTTTATAGGCTAGAACTGAAGTCGCGCCAACTGTTTAACTCAAAATACAGTCAAGAAAGTAGCTCTGAAGCCGAGAAGCGGGATCGATCATAAGCACTAATGTGAAATTACGTACAATTTTCAAATTTCTTGTACTTGCTAAATTTGCGACCTCGGGCAGCTATGTTACCATGGAGGAATCACACAAGATTTGACTTTATAGGCTAGAACTGAAGTCGCGCCAACTGTTTAACTCAAAATACAGTCAAGAAAGTAGCTCTGAAGTCGAGAAGCGGGATCGATCATAAGCACTAATGTGAAATTACGTACAATTTTAGAATTTCTTGTACATGCTAACTTTGCGACCTCGGGCAGCTATGTTACCATGGAGGAATCACACAAGATTTGACTTTATAGGCTAGAACTGAAGTCGCGCCAACTGTTTAACTCAAAATACAGTCAAGAAAGTAGCTCTGAAGTCGAGAAGCGGGATCGACCATAAGCACTACCGTGAAATTACGTACAATTTTCAAATTTCTTGTACTTGCTAACTTTGCGGCCTCGGGCAGCTATGTTACCATGGAGGAACCACACAAGATTTGACTTTATAGGCTAGAACTGAAGTCGCTCCAACTGCTTAACTCAAAATACAGTCAAGAAAGTAACTCTGAAGCCGAGAAACGGCATCGACCATAAGCACTACCGTGAAATTACGTACAATTTTCAAATGTCTTGTACTTGCTAACTTTGCGGCCTCGGGCAGCTATGTTACCATGGAGGAATCACACAAGATTTGACTTTATAGGCTAGAACTGAAGTCGCGCCAACTGTTTAACTCAAAATACAGTCAAGAATGTAGCTCTGAAGCCGAGAAGCGGGATCGATCATAAGCACTAATGTGAAATTACGTACAATTTTCAAATTTCTTGTACTTGCTAAATTTGCGACCTCGGGCAGCTATGTTACCATGGAGGAATCACACAAGATTTGACTTTATAGGCTAGAACTGAAGTCGCGCCAACTATTTAACTCAAAATACAGTCAAGAAAGTAGCTCTGAAGCCGAGAAGCGGGATCGACCATAAGCACTACCGTGAAATTACGTACAATTTTCAAATTTCTTGTACTTGCTAACTTTGCGGCCTCGGGCAGTTATGTTACCATGGAGGAACCACACAAGATTTGACTTTATAGGCTAGAACTGAAGTCGCGCCAACTGCTTAACTCAAAATACAGTCAAGAAAGTAGCTCTGAAGCCGAGAAACGGCATGACCATAAGCACTACCGTGAAATTACGTACAATTTTCAAATTTCTTGTACTTGCTAACTTTGCGACCTCGGGCAGCTATGTTACCATGGAGGAACCACACAAGATTTGACTTTATAGGCTAGAACTGAAGTCGCTCCAACTGCTTAACTCAAAATACAGTCAAGAAAGTAACTCTGAAGCCGAGAAACGGCATCGACCATAAGCACTACCGTGAAATTACGTACAATTTTCAAATGTCTTGTACTTGCTAACTTTGCGGCCTCGGGCAGCTATGTTACCATGGAGGAATCACACAAGATTTGACTTTATAGGCTAGAACTGAAGTCGCGCCAACTGTTTAACTCAAAATACAGTCAAGAATGTAGCTCTGAAGCCGAGAAGCGGGATCGATCATAAGCACTAATGTGAAATTACGTACAATTTTCAAATTTCTTGTACTTGCTAAATTTGCGACCTCGGGCAGCTATGTTACCATGGAGGAATCACACAAGATTTGACTTTATAGGCTAGAACTGAAGTCGCGCCAACTATTTAACTCAAAATACAGTCAAGAAAGTAGCTCTGAAGCCGAGAAGCGGGATCGACCATAAGCACTACCGTGAAATTACGTACAATTTTCAAATTTCTTGTACTTGCTAACTTTGCGGCCTCGGGCAGTTATGTTACCATGGAGGAACCACACAAGATTTGACTTTATAGGCTAGAACTGAAGTCGCGCCAACTGCTTAACTCAAAATACAGTCAAGAAAGTAGCTCTGAAGCCGAGAAACGGCATGACCATAAGCACTACCGTGAAATTACGTACAATTTTCAAATTTCTTGTACTTGCTAACTTTGCGACCTCGGGCAGCTATGTTACCATGGAGGAATCACACAAGATTTGACTTTATAGGCTAGAACTGAAGTCGCGCCAACTGTCTAACTCAAAATACAGTCAAGAAAGTAGCTCTGAAGTCGTGAAGCGGGATCACCATAAGCACTACCGTGAAATTACGTACAATTTTCAAATTTCTTCTACTTGCTAACTTTGCGACCTCGGGCAGCTATGTTACCATGGAGGAATCACACAAGATTTGGCTTTATAGGCTAGAACTGAAGTCGCGCCAACTGTTTAACTCTAAATTTAGTCAAGAAAGTAGCTCTGAAGCCGAGAAGCGGGATCGATCATAAGCACTAATGTGAAATTACGTACAATTTTCAAATTTCTTGTACTTGCTAAATTTGCGACCTCGGGCAGCTATGTTACCATGGAGGAATCACACAAGATTTGACTTTATAGGCTAGAACTGAAGTCGCGCGAACTGTTTAACTCAAAATACAGTCAAGAAAGTAGCTCTGAAGCCGAGAAGCGGGATCGACCATAAGCACTACCGTGAAATTACGTACAATTTTCAAATTTCTTGTACTTGCTAACTTTGCGGCCTCGGGCAGTTATGTTACCATGGAGGAACCACACAAGATTTGACTTTATAGGCTAGAACTGAAGTCGCGCCAACTGCTTAACTCAAAATACAGTCAAGAAAGTAGCTCTGAAGCCGAGAAACGGCATGACCATAAGCACTACCGTGAAATTACGTACAATTTTCAAATTTCTTGTACTTGCTAACTTTGCGGCCTCGTGCAGCTATGTTACCATGGAGAAACCACACAAGATTTGACTTTATAGGCTAGAACTGAAGTCGCGCCAACTGCTTAACTCAAAATACAGTCAAGAAAGTAGCTCTGAAGCCGAGAAACGGCATGACCATAAGCACTACCGTGAAATTACGTACAATTTTCAAATTTCTTGTACTTGCTAACATTGCGACCTCGGTAGCTATGTTACCATGGAGGTATCACACAAGATTTGACTTTATAGGCTAGAACTGAATCGCGCCAACTGTTTAACTCAAAATACAGTCAAGAAAGTAGCTCTGAAGCCGAGAAGCGGGATCGACCATAAGCACTACCGTGAAATTACGTACAATTTTCAAATTTCTTGTACTTGCTAACTTTGCGACCTCGGGCAGCTATGTTAGCATGGAGGAATCACACAAGATTTGACTTTATAGGCTAGAACTGAAGTCGCGCCAACTGTTTAACTCAAAATACAGTCAAGAAAGTAGCTCTGTCGCCGAGAAGCGGGATCGACCATTGGCACTACCGTGAAATTACGTACAATTTTCAAATTTCTTGTACTTGCTAACTTTGCGACCTCGGGCAGCTATGTTACCATGGAGGAATCACACAAGATTTGACTTTATAGGCTAGAACTGAAGTCGCGCCAACTGTTTAACTCAAAATACAGTCAAGAAAGTAGCTCTGAAGCCGAGAAGCGGGATCGATCATAAGCACTAATGTGAAATTACGTACAATTTTCAAATTTCTTGTACTTGCTAAATTTGCGACCTCGGGCAGCTATGTTACCATGGAGGAATCACACAAGATTTGACTTTATAGGCTAGAACTGAAGTCGCGCCAACTGTTTAACTCAAAATACAGTCAAGAAAGTAGCTCTGAAGTCGAGAAGCGGGATCGATCATAAGCACTAATGTGAAATTACGTACAATTTTAGAATTTCTTGTACATGCTAACTTTGCGACCTCGGGCAGCTATGTTACCATGGAGGAATCACACAAGATTTGACTTTATAGACTAGAACTGAAGTCGCGCCAACTGTTTAACTCAAAATACAGTCAAGAAAGTAGCTCTGAAGTCGAGAAGCGGGATCGACCATAAGCACTACCGTGAAATTACGTACAATTTTCAAATTTCTTGTACTTGCTAACTTTGCGGCCTCGGGCAGCTATGTTACCATGGAGGAACCACACAAGATTTGACTTTATAGGCTAGAACTGAAGTCGCTCCAACTGCTTAACTCAAAATACAGTCAAGAAAGTAACTCTGAAGCCGAGAAACGGCATCGACCATAAGCACTACCGTGAAATTACGTACAATTTTCAAATGTCTTGTACTTGCTAACTTTGCGGCCTCGGGCAGCTATGTTACCATGGAGGAATCACACAAGATTTGACTTTATAGGCTAGAACTGAAGTCGCGCCAACTGTTTAACTCAAAATACAGTCAAGAATGTAGCTCTGAAGCCGAGAAGCGGGATCGATCATAAGCACTAATGTGAAATTACGTACAATTTTCAAATTTCTTGTACTTGCTAAATTTGCGACCTCGGGCAGCTATGTTACCATGGAGGAATCACACAAGATTTGACTTTATAGGCTAGAACTGAAGTCGCGCCAACTATTTAACTCAAAATACAGTCAAGAAAGTAGCTCTGAAGCCGAGAAGCGGGATCGACCATAAGCACTACCGTGAAATTACGTACAATTTTCAAATTTCTTGTACTTGCTAACTTTGCGGCCTCGGGCAGTTATGTTACCATGGAGGAACCACACAAGATTTGACTTTATAGGCTAGAACTGAAGTCGCGCCAACTGCTTAACTCAAAATACAGTCAAGAAAGTAGCTCTGAAGCCGAGAAACGGCATGACCATAAGCACTACCGTGAAATTACGTACAATTTTCAAATTTCTTGTACTTGCTAACTTTGCGACCTCGGGCAGCTATGTTACCATGGAGGAATCACACAAGATTTGACTTTATAGGCTAGAACTGAAGTCGCGCCAACTGTCTAACTCAAAATACAGTCAAGAAAGTAGCTCTGAAGTCGTGAAGCGGGATCACCATAAGCACTACCGTGAAATTACGTACAATTTTCAAATTTCTTCTACTTGCTAACTTTGCGACCTCGGGCAGCTATGTTACCATGGAGGAATCACACAAGATTTGGCTTTATAGGCTAGAACTGAAGTCGCGCCAACTGTTTAACTCTAAATTTAGTCAAGAAAGTAGCTCTGAAGCCGAGAAGCGGGATCGATCATAAGCACTAATGTGAAATTACGTACAATTTTCAAATTTCTTGTACTTGCTAAATTTGCGACCTCGGGCAGCTATGTTACCATGGAGGAATCACACAAGATTTGACTTTATAGGCTAGAACTGAAGTCGCGCGAACTGTTTAACTCAAAATACAGTCAAGAAAGTAGCTCTGAAGCCGAGAAGCGGGATCGACCAAAAGCAATACCTTGAAATTACGTACAATTTTCAAATTTCTTGTACTTGCTAACTTTGCGGCCTCGGGCAGCTATGTTACCATGGAGGAACCACACAAGATTTGACTTTATAGGCTAGAACTGAAGTCGCGCCAACTGTTTAACTCAAAATACAGTCAAGAAAGTAGCTCTGAAGCCGAGAATCGGGATCGACCATAAGCACTACCGTGAAATTACATACAATTTTCAAATTTCTTGTACTTGCTAACTTTGCGGCCTCGGGCAGTAAGTTACCATGGAGGAACCACACTAGATTTGACTTTATAGGCTAGAACTGAAGTCGCGCCAACTGCTTAACTCAAAATACAGTCAAGAAAGTAGCTCTGAAGCCGAGAAACGGCATCGACCATCAGCACTAATGTGAAATTACGTACAATTTTCAAATTTCTTGTACTTGCTAAATTTGCGACCTCGGGCAGCTATGTTACCATGGAGGAATCACACAAGATTTGACTTTATAGGCTAGAACTGAAGTCGCGCGAACTGTTTAACTCAAAATACAGTCAAGAAAGTAGCTCTGAAGCCGAGAAGCGGGATCGACCATAAGCACTACCGTGAAATTACGTACAATTTTCAAATTTCTTGTACTTGCTAACTTTGCGGCCTCGGGCGGCTATGTTACCATGGAGGAACCACACAAGATTTGACTTTATAGGCTAGAACTGAAGTCGCGCCAACTGTTTAACTCAAAATACAGTCAAGAAAGTAGCTCTGAAGCCGAGAAGCGGGATCGACCATAAGCACTACCGTGAAATTACGTACAATTTTCAAATTTCTTGTACTTGCTAACTTTGCGGCCTCGGGCAGCTATTTTACCGTGGAGGAACCACACAAGATTTGACTTTATAGGCTAGAACTGAAGTCGCGCCAACTGCTTAACTCAAAATACAGTCAAGAAAGTAGCTCTGAAGCCGAGAAGCGGGATCGACCAAAAGCAATACCTTGAAATTACGTACAATTTTCAAATTTCTTGTACTTGCTAACTTTGCGGCCTCGGGCAGCTATGTTACCATGGAGGAACCACACAAGATTTGACTTTATAGGCTAGAACTGAAGTCGCGCCAACTGTTTAACTCAAAATACAGTCAAGAAAGTAGCTCTGAAGCCGAGAATCGGGATCGACCATAAGCACTACCGTGAAATTACATACAATTTTCAAATTTCTTGTACTTGCTAACTTTGCGGCCTCGGGCAGTAAGTTACCATGGAGGAACCACACTAGATTTGACTTTATAGGCTAGAACTGAAGTCGCGCCAACTGCTTAACTCAAAATACAGTCAAGAAAGTAGCTCTGAAGCCGAGAAACGGCATCGACCATCAGCACTAATGTGAAATTACGTACAATTTTCAAATTTCTTGTACTTGCTAAATTTGCGACCTCGGGCAGCTATGTTACCATGGAGGAATCACACAAGATTTGACTTTATAGGCTAGAACTGAAGTCGCGCGAACTGTTTAACTCAAAATACAGTCAAGAAAGTAGCTCTGAAGCCGAGAAGCGGGATCGACCATAAGCACTACCGTGAAATTACGTACAATTTTCAAATTTCTTGTACTTGCTAACTTTGCGGCCTCGGGCGGCTATGTTACCATGGAGGAACCACACAAGATTTGACTTTATAGGCTAGAACTGAAGTCGCGCCAACTGTTTAACTCAAAATACAGTCAAGAAAGTAGCTCTGAAGCCGAGAAGCGGGATCGACCATAAGCACTACCGTGAAATTACGTACAATTTTCAAATTTCTTGTACTTGCTAACTTTGCGGCCTCGGGCAGCTATTTTACCGTGGAGGAACCACACAAGATTTGACTTTATAGGCTAGAACTGAAGTCGCGCCAACTGCTTAACTCAAAATACAGTCAAGAAAGTAGCTCTGAAGCCGAGAAACGGCATGACCATAAGCACTACCGTGAAATTACGTACAATTTTCAAATTTCTTGTACTTGCTAACTTTGCGGCCTCGGGCAGCTATTTTACCGTGGAGGAACCACACAAGATTTGACTTTATAGGCTAGAACTGAAGTCGCGCCAACTGCTTAACTCAAAATACAGTCAAGAAAGTAGCTCTGAAGCCGAGAAGCGGGATCGACCATAAGCACTACCGTGAAATTACGTACAATTTTCAAATTTCTAGTACTTGCTAACTTTGCGACCTCGGGCAGCTATGTTACCATGGAGGAATCACACAAGATTTGACTTTATAGGCTAGAACTGAAGTCGCGCCAACTGTTTAACTCAAAATACAGTCAAGAAAGTAGCTCTGAAGCCGAGAAGCGGGATCGACCATAAGCACTACCGTGAAATTACGTACAATTTTCAAATTTCTTGTACTTGCTAACTTTGCGGCCTCGGGCAGCTATTTTACCGTGGAGGAACCACACAAGATTTGACTTTATAGGCTAGAACTGAAGTCGCGCCAACTGCTTAACTCAAAATACAGTCAAGAAAGTAGCTCTGAAGCCGAGAAACGGCATGACCATAAGCACTACCGTGAAATTACGTACAATTTTCAAATTTCTTGTACTTGCTAACTTTGCGACCTCGGGCAGCTATGTTACCATGGAGGAATCACACAAGATTTGACTTTATAGGCTAGAACTGAATCGCGCCAACTGTTTAACTCAAAATACAGTCAAGAAAGTAGCTCTGAAGCCGAGAAGCGGGATCGACCATAAGCACTACCGTGAAATTACGTACAATTTTCAAATTTCTAGTACTTGCTAACTTTGCGACCTCGGGCAGCTATGTTACCATGGAGGAATCACACAAGATTTGACTTTATAGGCTAGAACTGAAGTCGCGCCAACTGTTTAACTCAAAATACAGTCAAGAAAGTAGCTCTGAAGCCGAGAAGCGGGATCGACCATAAGCACTACCGTGAAATTACGTACAATTTTCAAATTTCTTGTACTTGCTAACTTTGCGGCCTCGGGCAGCTATGTTACCATGGAGGAACCACACAAGATTTGACTTTATAGGCTAGAACTGAAGTCGCGCCTACTGCTTAACTCAAAATACAGTCAAGAAAGTAGCTCTGAAGCCGAGAAGCGGGATCGACCATAAGCACTACCGTGAAATTAGGTACAATTTTCAAATTTCTAGTACTTGCTAACTTTGCGACCTCGGGCAGCTATGTTACCATGGAGGAATCACACAAGATTTGACCTTACAGGCTAGAACTGAAGTCGCGCCAACTGTTTAACTCAAAATACAGTCAAGAAAGTAGCTCTGAAGCCGAGAAGCGGGATCGACCATAAGCACTACCGTGAAATTACGTACAATTTTCAAATTTCTTGTATTTGCTAACTTTGCGACCTCGGGCAGCTATGTTACCATGGAGGAATCACACAAGATTTGACTTTATAGACTAGAACTGAAGTCGCGCCAACTGTTGAACTCAAAATACAGTCAAGAAAGTAGCTCTGAAGCCGAGAAGCGGGATCGATCATAAGCACTAATGTGAAATTACGTACAATTTTCAAATTTCTTGTACTTGCTAACTTTGCGGCCTCGGGCAGCTATGTTACCATGGAGGAACCACACAAAATTTGACTTTATAAGCTAGAACTGAAGTCACGCCAACTGGTTAACTCAAAATACAGTAAAGAAAGTAGCTCTGAAGCCGAGAAGCGGGATCGACCATAAGCACTACCGTGAAATTACGTACAATTTTCAAATTTCTTGTACTTGCTAACTTTGCGGCCTCGGGCAGCTATGTTACCATGGAGGAACCACACAAGCTTTGACTTTATAGGCTAGAACTGAAGTCGCGCCAACAGCTTAACTCAAAATACAGTCAAGAAAGTAGCTCTGAAGCCGAGAAACCGCATGACCAGAAGCACTACCGTGAAATTAGGTACAATTTTCAAATTTCTTGTACTTGCTAACTTTGCGACCTCGGGCAGCTATGTTACCATGGAGGAATCACACAAGATTTGACTTTATAGGCTAGAACTGAAGTCGCGCCAACTGGTTAACTCAAAATACAGTCAAGAAAGTAGCTCTGAAGCCGAGAAGCGGGATCGACCATAAGCACTACCGTGAAATTACGTACAATTTTCAAATTTCTTGTACTTGCTAACTTTGCGGCCTCGGGCAGCTATGTTACCATGGAGGAACCACACAAGATTTGACTTTATAGGCTAGAACTGAAGTCGCGCCAACTGCTTAACTCAAAATACAGTCAAGAAAGTAGCTCTGAAGCCGAGAAACGGCATGACCATAAGCACTACCGTGAAATTACGTACAATTTTCAAATTTCTTGTACTTGCAAACTTTGCGACCTCGGGCAGCTATGTTACCATGGAGGAATCACACAAGATTTGACTTTATAGGCTAGAACTGAATCGCGCCAACTGTTTAACTTAAAATACAGTCAAGAAAGTAGCTCTGAAGCCGAGAAGCGGGATCGACCATAAGCACTACCGTGAAATTACGTACAATTTTCAAATTTCTAGTACTTGCTAACTTTGCGACCTCGGGCAGCTATGTTACCATGGAGGAATCACACAAGATTTGACTTTATAGGCTAGAACTGAAGTCGCGCCAACTGTTTAGCTCAAAATACAGTCAAGAAAGTAGCTCTGAAGCCGAGAAGCGGGATCGACCATAAGCACTACCGTGAAATTACGTACAATTTTCAAATTTCTTGTACTTGCTAACTTTGCGACCTCGGGCAGCTATGTTACCATGGAGGAATCACACAAGATTTGACTTTATAGGCTAGAACTGAAGTCGCGCCAACTCTTTAACTCAAAATACAGTCAAGAAAGTAGCTCTGAAGCCGAGAAACGGCATCGACCATAAGCACTACCGTGAAATTACGTACAATTTTCAAATTTCTTGTAGTTGCTAAATTTGCGACCTCGGGCAGCTATGTTACCATGGAGGAATCACACAAGATTTGACTTTATAGGCTAGAACTGAAGTCGCGCCAACTGTTTAGCTCAAAATACAGTCAAGAAAGTAGCTCTGAAGCCGAGAAGCGGGATCGACCATAAGCACTACCGTGAAATTACGTACAATTTTCAAATTTCTTGTACTTGCTAACTTTGCGACCTCGGGCAGTTATGTTACCATGGAGGAATCACACAAGATTTGACTTTATAGGCTAGAACTGAAGTCGCGCCAACTGTTTAACTCAAAATACAGTCAAGAAAGTAGCTCTGAAGCCGAGAAGCGGGATCGACCATAAGCACTACCGTGAAATTACGTACAATTTTCAAATTTCTTGTACTTGCTAACTTTGCGACCTCGGGCAGCTATGTTACCATGGAGGAATCACACAAGATTTGACTTTATAGGCTAGAACTGAAGTCGCGCCAACTCTTTAACTCAAAATACAGTCAAGAAAGTAGCTCTGAAGCCGAGAAGCGGCATCGACCATAAGCACTACCGTGAAATTACGTACAATTTTCAAATTTCTTGTACTTGCTAACTTTGCGGCCTCGGGCAGCTATGTTACCATGGAGGAACCACACAAGATTTGACTTTATAGGCTAGAACTGAAGTCGCGCCAACTGCTTAACTCAAAATACAGTCAAGAAAGTAGCTCTGAAGCCGAGAAACGGCATGACCATAAGCACTACCGTGAAATTACGTACAATTTTCAAATTTCTTGTACTTGCTAACTTTGCGACCTCGGGCAGCTATGTTACCATGGAGGAATCACACAAGATTTGACTTTATAGGCTAGAACTGAAGTCGCGCCAACTCTTTAACTCAAAATACAGTCAAGAAAGTAGCTCTGAAGCCGAGAAGCGGCATCGACCATAAGCACTACCGTGAAATTACGTACAATTTTCAAATTTCTTGTACTTGCTAACTTTGCGGCCTCGGGCAGCTATGTTACCATGGAGGAACCACACAAGATTTGACTTTATAGGCTAGAACTGAAGTCGCGCCAACTGCTTAACTCAAAATACAGTCAAGAAAGTAGCTCTGAAGCCGAGAAACGGCATCGACCATAAGCACTACCGTGAAATTACGTACAATTTTCAAATTTCTTGTACTTGCTAACTTTGCGACCTCGGGCAGCTATGTTACCATGGAGGAATCACACAAGATTTGACTTTATAGGCTAGAACTGAAGTCGCGCCAACTGTTTAGCTCAAAATACAGTCAAGAAAGTAGCTCTGAAGCCGAGAAGCGGGATCGACCATAAGCACTACCGTGAAATTACGTACAATTTTCAAATTTCTTGTACTTGCTAACTTTGCGACCTCGGGCAGCTATGTTACCATGGAGGAATCACACAAGATTTGACTTTATAGGCTAGAACTGAAGTCGCGCCAACTGTTTAACTCAAAATACAGTCAAGAAAGTAGCTCTGAAGCCGAGAAGCGGGATCGATCATAAGCACTAATGTGAAATTACGTACAATTTTCAAATTTCTTGTACTTGCTAAATTTGCGACCTCGGGCAGCTATGTTACCATGGAGGAATCACACAAGATTTGACTTTATAGGCTAGAACTGAAGTCGCGCCAACTGTTTAACTCAAAATACAGTCAAGAAAGTAGCTCTGAAGCCGAGAAGCGGGATCGACCATAAGCACTAATGTGAAATTACGTACAATTTTCAAATTTCTTATACTTGCTAACTTTGCGACCTCGGGCAGCTATGTTACCATGGAGGAATCACACAAGATTTGACTTTATAGGCTAGAACTGAAGTCGCGCCAACTGCTTAACTCAAAATACAGTCAAGAAAGTAGCTCTGAAGCCGAGAAACGGCATGACCATAAGCACTACCGTGAAATTACGTACAATTTTCAAATTTCTTGTACTAGCTAACTTTGCGACCTCGGGCAGCTATGTTACCATGGAGGAATCACACAAGATTTGACTTTATAGGCTAGAACTGAAGTCGCGCCAACTGTTTAACTCAAAATACAGTCAAGAAAGTAGCTCTGAAGCCGAGAAGCGGGATCGATCATAAGCACTAATGTGAAATTACGTACAATTTTCAAATTTCTTGTACTTGCTAAATTTGCGACCTCGGGCACCTATGTTACCATGGAGGAATCACACAAGATTTGACTTTATAGGCTAGAACTGAAGTCGCGCCAACTGTTTAACTCAAAATACGGTCAAGAAACGAGCTCTGAAGCCGAGAAACGGCATCGACCATAAGCACTACCGTGAAATTACGTACAATTTTCAAATTTCTTGTACTTGCTAACTTTGCGACCTCGGGCAGCTATGTTACCATGGAGGAATCACACAAGATTTGACTTTATAGGCTAGAACTGAAGTCGCGCCAACTGTTTAACTCAAAATACAGTCAAGAAAGTAGCTCTGAAGCCGAGAAACGGCATCGACCATAAGCACTACCGTGAAATTACGTACAATTTTCAAATTTCTTGTACTTGCTAAATTTGCGACCTCGGGCAGCTATGTTACCATGGAGGAATCACACAAGATTTGACTTTATAGGCTAGAACTGAAGTCGCGCCAACTGTTTAACTCAAAATACAGTCAAGAAAGTAGCTCTGAAGCCGAGAAGCGGGATCGATCATAAGCACTAATGTGAAATTACGTACAATTTTCAAATTTCTTGTACTTGCTAAATTTGCGACCTCGGGCAGCTATGTTACCATGGAGGAATCACACAAGATTTGACTTTATAGGCTAGAACTGAAGTCGCGCCAACTGTTTAACTCAAAATACAGTCAAGAAAGTAGCTCTGAAGCCGAGAAGCGGGATCGACCATAAGCACTACCGTGAAATTACGTACAATTTTCAAATTTCTTGTACTTGCTAACTTTGCGGCCTCGGGCAGCTATGTTACCATGGAGGAACCACACAAGATTTGACTTTATAGGCTAGAACTGAAGTCGCGCCAACTGCTTAGCTCAAAATACAGTCAAGAAAGTAGCTCTGAAGCCGAGAAACGGCATGACCAGAAGCACTACCGTGAAATTACGTACAATTTTCAAATTTCTTGTACTTGCTAACTTTGCGACCTCGGGCAGCTATGTTACAATGGAGGAATCACACAAGATTTGACTTTATAATCTAGAACTGAAGTCGCGCCAACTGCTTAACTCAAAATACAGTCAAGAAAGTAGCTCTAAAGCCGAGAAGCGGGATCGACCATAAGCACTACCGTGAAATTACGTACAATTTTCAAATTTCTAGTACTTGCTAACTTTGCGACCTCGGGCAGCTATGTTACCATGGAGGAATCACACAAGATTTGACTTTATAGGCTAGAACTGAAGTCGCGCCAACTGTTTAACTCAAAATACAGTCAAGAAAGTAGCTCTGAAGCCGAGAAGCGGGATCGACCATAAGCACTACCGTGAAATTACGTACAATTTTCAAATTTCTTGTACTTGCTAACTTTGCGGCCTCGGGCAGCTATGTTACCATGGAGGAACCACACAAGATTTGACTTTATAGGCTAGAACTGAAGTCGCGCCAACTGCTTAACTCAAAATACAGTCAAGAAAGTAGCTCTGAAGCCGAGAAACGGCATGACCAGAAGCACTACCGTGAAATTACGTACAATTTTCAAATTTCTTGTACTTGCTAACTTTGCGACCTCGGGCAGCTATGTTACCATGGAGGAATCACACAAGATTTGACTTTATAGGCTAGAACTGAAGTCGCGCCAACTGTTAAACTCAAAATACAGTCAAGAAAGTAGCTCTGAAGCCGAGAAGCGGGATCGATCATAATCACTAATGTGAAATTACGTACAATTTTCAAATTTCTTGTACTTGCTAAATTTGCGACCTCGGGCAGCTATGTTACCATGGAGGAATCACACAAGATTTGACTTTATAGGCTAGAACTGAAGTCGCGCCAACTGATTAACTCAAAATACAGTCAAGAAAGTAGCTCTGAAGCCGAGAAGCGGGATCGATCATAAGCACTAATGTGAAATTACGTACAATTTTAAAATTTCTTGTACATGCTAAATTTGCGACCTCGGGCAGCTATGTTACCATGGAGGAATCACACAAGATTTGACTTTATAGGCTAGAACTGAAGTCGCGCCAACTGTTTAACTCAAAATACAGTCAAGAAAGTAGCTCTGAAGTCGAGAAGCGGGATCGACCATAAGCACTACCGTGAAATTACGTACAATTTTCAAATTTCTTGTACTTGCTAACTTTGCGGCCTCGGGCAGCTATGTTACCATGGAGGAACCACACAAGATTTGACTTTATAGGCTAGAACTGAAGTCGCTCCAACTGCTTAACTCAAACAACAGTCAAGAAAGTAGCTCTGAAGCCGAGAAGCGGGATCGACCATAAGCACTACCGTGAAATTACGTACAATTTTCAAATTTCTTGTACTTGCTAACTTTGCGACCTCGGGCAGCTATGTTACCATGGAGGAATCACACAAGATTTGACTTTATAGGCTAGAACTGAAGTCGCGCCAACTGTTCAGCTCAAAATACAGTCAAGAAAGTAGCTCTGAAGCCGAGAAGCGGGATCGACCATAAGCACTACCGTGAAATTACGTACAATTTTCAAATTTCTTGTACTTGCTAACTTTGCGACCTCGGGCAGCTATGTTACCATGGAGGAATCACACAAGATTTGACTTTATAGGCTAGAACTGAAGTCGCGCCAACTGTTTAACTCAAAATACAGTCAAGAAAGTAGCTCTGAAGCCGAGAAGCGGGATCGATCATAAGCACTAATGTGAAATTACGTACAATTTTCAAATTTCTTGTACTTGCTAAATTTGCGACCTCGGGCAGCTATGTTACCATGGAGGAATCACACAAGATTTGACTTTATAGGCTAGAACTGAAGTCGCGCCAACTGTTTAACTCAAAATACAGTCAAGAAAGTAGCTCTGAAGCCGAGAAGCGGGATCGACCATAAGCACTACCGTGAAATTACGTACAATTTTCAAATTTCTTATACTTGCTAACTTTGCGACCTCGGGCAGCTATGTTACCATGGAGGAATCACACAAGATTTTACTTTATAGGCTAGAACTGAAGTCGCGCCAACTGCTTAACTCAAAATACAGTCAAGAAAGTAGCTCTGAAGCCGAGAAACGGCATGACCATAAGCACTACCGTGAAATTACGTACAATTTTCAAATTTCTTGTACTAGCTAACTTTGCGACCTCGGGCAGCTATGTTACCATGGAGGAATCACACAAGATTTGACTTTATAGGCTAGAACTGAAGTCGCGCCAACTGTTTAACTCAAAATACAGTCAAGAAAGTAGCTCTGAAGCCGAGAAGCGGGATCGATCATAAGCACTAATGTGAAATTACGTACAATTTTCAAATTTCTTGTACTTGCTAAATTTGCGACCTCGGGCACCTATGTTACCATGGAGGAATCACACAAGATTTGACTTTATAGGCTAGAACTGAAGTCGCGCCAACTGTTTAACTCAAAATACAGTCAAGAAACGAGCTCTGAAGCCGAGAAACGGCATCGACCATAAGCACTACCGTGAAATTACGTACAATTTTCAAATTTCTTGTACTTGGTAACTTTGCGACCTCGGGCAGCTATGTTACCATGGAGGAATCACACAAGATTTGACTTTATAGGCTAGAACTGAAGTCGCGCCAACTGTTTAACTCAAAATACAGTCAAGAAAGTAGCTCTGAAGCCGAGAAACGGCATCGACCATAAGCACTACCGTGAAATTACGTACAATTTTCAAATTTCTTGTACTTGCTAAATTTGCGACCTCGGGCAGCTATGTTACCATGGAGGAATCACACAAGATTTGACTTTATAGGCTAGAACTGAAGTCGCGCCAACTGTTTAACTCAAAATACAGTCAAGAAAGTAGCTCTGAAGCCGAGAAGCGGGATCGATCATAAGCACTAATGTGAAATTACGTACAATTTTCAAATTTCTTGTACTTGCTAAATTTGCGACCTCGGGCAGCTATGTTACCATGGAGGAATCACACAAGATTTGACTTTATAGGCTAGAACTGAAGTCGCGCCAACTGTTTAACTCAAAATACAGTCAAGAAAGTAGCTCTGAAGCCGAGAAGCGGGATCGACCATAAGCACTACCGTGAAATTACGTACAATTTTCAAATTTCTTGTACTTGCTAACTTTGCGGCCTCGGGCAGCTATGTTACCATGGAGGAACCACACAAGATTTGACTTTATAGGCTAGAACTGAAGTCGCGCCAACTGCTTAGCTCAAAATACAGTCAAGAAAGTAGCTCTGAAGCCGAGAAACGGCATGACCAGAAGCACTACCGTGAAATTACGTACAATTTTCAAATTTCTTGTACTTGCTAACTTTGCGACCTCGGGCAGCTATGTTACAATGGAGGAATCACACAAGATTTGACTTTATAGGCTAGAACTGAAGTCGCGCCAACTGTTTAACTCAAAATACAGTCAAGAAAGTAGCTCTGAAGCCGAGAAGCGGGATCGATCATAAGCACTAATGTGAAATTACGTACAATTTTCAAATTTCTTGTACTTGCTAAATTTGCGACCTCGGGCAGCTATGTTACCATGGAGGAACCATACAAGATTTGACTTTATAGGCTAGAGCTGAAGTCGCGCCAACTGCTTAACTCAAAATACAGTCAAGAAAGTAGCTCTGAAGCCGAGAAACGGCATGACCAGAAGCACTACCGTGAAATTACGTACAATTTTCAAATTTCTTGTACTTGCTAACTTTGCGACCTCGGGCAGCTATGTTACCATGGAGGAATCACACAAGATTTGACTTTATAGGATAGAACTGAAGTCGCGCCAACTGTTTAACTCAAAATACAGTCAAGAAAGTAGCTCTGAAGCCGAGAAGCGGGATCGACCATAAGCACTACCGTGAAATTACGTACAATTTTCAAATTTCTAGTACTTGCTAACTTTGCGACCTCGGGCAGCTATGTTACCATGGAGGAATCACACAAGATTTGACTTTATAGGCTAGAACTGAAGTCGCGCCAACTGTTTAACTCAAAATACAGTCAAGAAAGTAGCTCTGAAGCCGAGAAGCGGGATCGACCATAAGCACTACCGTGAAATTACGTACAATTTTCAAATTTCTTGTACTTGCTAACTTTGCGGCCTCGGGCAGCTATGTTACCATGGAGGAACCACACAAGATTTGACTTTATAGGCTAGAACTGAAGTCGCGCCAACTGCTTAACTCAAAATACAGTCAAGAAAGTAGCTCTGAAGCCGAGAAACGGGATCGATCATAATCACTAATGTGAAATTACGTACAATTTTCAAATTTCTTGTACTTGCTAAATTTGCGACCTCGGGCAGCTATGTTACCATGGAGGAATCACACAAGATTTGACTTTATAGGCTAGAACTGAAGTCGCGCCAACTGATTAACTCAAAATACAGTCAAGAAAGTAGCTCTGAAGCCGAGAAGCGGGATCGATCATAAGCACTAATGTGAAATTACGTACAATTTTCAAATTTCTTGTACTTGCTAAATTTGCGACCTCGGGCAGCTATGTTACCATGGAGGAATCACACAAGATTTAACTTTATAGGCTAGAACTGAAGTCGCGCCAACTGTTTAACTCAAAATACAGTCCAGAAAGTAGCTCTGAAGCCGAGAAGCGGGATCGACCATAAGCACTACCGTGAAATTACGTACAATTTTCAAATATCTTGTACTTGCTAACTTTGCGACCTCGGGCAGCTATGTTACCATGGAGGAATCACACAAGATTTGACTTTATAGGCTAGAACTGAAGTCGCGCCAACTGTTTAACTCAAAATACAGTCAAGAAAGAAGCTCTGAAGCCGAGAAGCGGGATCGATCATAAGCACTAATGTGAAATTACGTACAATTTTCAAATTTCTTGTACTTGCTAAATTTGCGACCTCGGGCAGCTATGTTACCATGGAGGAATCACACAAGATTTGATTTTATAGGCTAGAACTGAAGTCGCGCCAACTCTTTAACTCAAAATACAGTCAAGAAAGTAGCTCTGAAGCCGAGAAGCGGCATCGACCATAAGCACTACCGTGAAATTACGTACAATTTTCAAATTTCTTGTACTTGCTAACTTTGCGGCCTCGGGCAGCTATGTTACCATGGAGGAACCACACAAGATTTGACTTTATAGGCTAGAACTGAAGTCGCGCCAACTGCTTAACTCAAAATACAGTCAAGAAAGTAGCTCTGAAGCCGAGAAACGGCATGACCAGAAGCACTACCGTGAAATTACGTACAATTTTCAAATTTCTTGTACTTGTTAACTTTGCTACCTCGGGCAGCTATGTTACCATGGAGGAATCACACAAGATTTGACTTTATCGGCTAGAACTGAAGTCGCGCCAACTGTTTAACTCAAAATACAGTCAAAAAAGTAGCTCTGAAGCCGAGAAGCGGGATCGATCATAAGCACTAATGTGAAATTACGTACAATTTTAAAATTTCTTGTACATGCTAACTTTGCGACCTCGGGCAGCTATGTTACCATGGAGGAATCACACAAGATTTGACTTTATAGGCTAGAACTGAAGTCGCGCCAACTGTTTAACTCAAAATACAGTCAAGAAAGTAGCTCTGAAGTCGAGAAGCGGGATCGACCATAAGCACTACCGTGAAATTACGTACAATTTTCAAATTTCTTGTACTTGCTAACTTTGCGGCCTCGGGCAGCTATGTTACCATGGAGGAATCACACAAGATTTGACTTTATAGGCTAGAACTGAAGTCGCGCCAACTGTTTAACTCAAAATACAGTCAAGAAAGTAGCTCTGAAGCCGAGAAGCGGGATCGATCATAAGCACTAATGTGAAATTACGTACAATTTTCAAATTTCTTGTACTTGCTAAATTTGCGACCTCGGGCAGCTATGTTACCATGGAGGAATCACACAAGATTTAACTTTATAGGCTAGAACTGAAGTCGCGCCAACTGTTTAACTCAAAATACAGTCAAGAAAGTAGCTCTGAAGCCGAGAAGCGGGATCGACCATAAGCACTACCGTGAAATTACGTACAATTTTCAAATTTCTTGTACTTGCTAACTTTGCGGCCTCGGGCAGCTATGTTACCATGGAGGAACCACACAAGATTTGACTTTATAGGCTAGAACTGAAGTCGCGCCAACTGCTTAACTCAAAATACAGTCAAGAAAGTAGCTCTGAAGCCGAGAAACGGCATGACCATAAGCACTACCGTGAAATTACGTACAATTTTCAAATTTCTTGTACTTGCTAACTTTGCGACCTCGGGCAGCTATGTTACCATGGAGGAATCACACAAGATTTGACTTTATAGGCTAGAACTGAATCGCGCCAACTGTTTAACTCAAAATACAGTCAAGAAAGTAGCTCTGAAGCCGAGAAGCGGGATCGACCATAAGCACTACCGTGAAATTACGTACAATTTTCAAATTTCTAGTACTTGCTAACTTTGCGACCTCGGGCAGCTATGTTACCATGGAGGAATCACACAAGATTTGACTTTATAGGCTAGAACTGAAGTCGCGCCAACTGTTTAACTCAAAATACAGTCAAGAAAGTAGCTCTGAAGCCGAGAAGCGGGATCGACCATAAGCACTACCGTGAAATTACGTACAATTTTCAAATTTCTTATACTTGCTAACTTTGCGGCCTCGGGCAGCTATGTTACCATGGAGGAACCACACAAGATTTGACTTTATAGGCTAGAACTGAAGTCGCGCCAACTGTTTAACTCAAAATACAGTCAAGAAAGTAGCTCTGAAGCCGAGAAGCGGGATCGACCATAAGCACTACCGTGAAATTACGTACAATTTTCAAATTTCTTGTACTTGCTAACTTTGCGGCCTCGGGCAGTAAGTTACCATGGAGGAACCACACAAGATTTGACTTTATAGGCTAGAACTGAAGTCGCGCCAACTGCTTAACTCAAAATACAGTCAAGAAAGTAGCTCTGAAGCCGAGAAACGGCATCGACCATCAGCACTACCGTGAAATTACGTACAATTTTCAAATTTCTTGTACTTGCTAACTTTGCGGCCTCGGGCAGTAAGTTACCATGGAGGAACCACACAAGATTTGACTTTATAGGCTAGAACTGAAGTCGCGCCAACTGCCTAACTCAAAATACAGTCAAGAAAGTAGCTCTGAAGCCGAGAAACGGCATGACCTAAGCACTACCGTGAAATTACGTACAATTTTCAAATTTCTTGTACTTGCTAACTTTGCGACCTCGGGCAGCTATGTTACCATGGAGGAATCACACAAGATTTGACTTTATAAGCTAGAACTGAATAGCGCCAACTGTTTAACTCAAAATACAGTCAAGAAAGTAGCTCTGAAGCCGAGAAGCGGGATCGACCAAAAGCAATACCGTGAAATTACGTACAATTTTCAAATTTCTTGTACTTGCTAACTTTGCGGCCTCGGGCAGCTATGTTACCATGGAGGAACCACACAAGATTTGACTTTATAGGCTAGAACTGAAGTCGCGCCAACTGTTTAACTCAAAATACAGTCAAGAAAGTAGCTCTGAAGCCGAGAATCGGGATCGACCATAAGCACTACCGTGAAATTACATACAATTTTCAAATTTCTTGTACTTGCTCACTTTGCGGCCTCGGGCAGTAAGTTACCATGGAGGAACCACACAAGATTTGACTTTATAGGCTAGAACTGAAGTCGCGCCAACTGCTTAACTCAAAATAGAGTCAAGAAAGTAGCTCTGAAGCCGAGAAACGGCATCGACCATCAGCACTAATGTGAAATTACGTACAATTTTCAAATTTCTTGTACTTGCTAAATTTGCGACCTCGGGCAGCTATGTTACCATGGAGGAATCACACAAGATTTGACTTTATAGGCTAGAACTGAAGTCGCGCGAACTGTTTAACTCAAAATACAGTCAAGAAAGTAGCTCTGAAGCCGAGAAGCGGGATCGACCATAAGCACTACCGTGAAATTACGTACAATTTTCAAATTTCTTGTACTTGCTAACTTTGCGGCCTCGGGCAGCTATGTTACCATGGAGGAACCACACAAGATTTGACTTTATAGGCTAGAACTGAAGTCGCGCCAACTGCTTAACTCAAAATACAGTCAAGAAAGTAGCTCTGAAGCCGAGAAACGGCATGACCATAAGCACTACCGTGAAATTACGTACAATTTTCAAATTTCTTGTACTTGCTAACTTTGCGACCTCGGGCAGCTATGTTACCATGGAGGAATCACACAAGATTTGACTTTATAGGCTAGAACTGAATCGCGCCAACTGTTTAACTCAAAATACAGTCAAGAAAGTAGCTCTGAAGCCGAGAAGCGGGATCGACCATAAGCACTACCGTGAAATTACGTACAATTTTCAAATTTCTAGTACTTGCTAACTTTGCGACCTCGGGCAGCTATGTTACCATGGAGGAATCACACAAGATTTGACTTTATAGGCTAGAACTGAAGTCGCGCCAACTGTTTAACTCAAAATACAGTCAAGAAAGTAGCTCTGAAGCCGAGAAGCGGGATCGACCATAAGCACTACCGTGAAATTACGTACAATTTTCAAATTTCTTGTACTTGCTAACTTTGCGGCCTCGGGCAGCTATTTTACCATGGAGGAACCACACAAGATTTGACTTTATAGGCTAGAACTGAAGTCGCGCCAACTGCTTAACTCAAAATACAGTCAAGAAAGTAGCTCTGAAGCCGAGAAGCGGGATCGACCATAAGCACTACCGTGAAATTACGTACAATTTTCAAATTTCTTGTACTTGCTAACTTTGCGGCCTCGGGCAGCTATGTTACCACGGAGGAAGCACACAAGATTTGACTTTATAGGCTAGAACTGAAGTCGCGCCAACTGTTTAACTCAAAATACAGTCAAGAAAGTAGCTCTGAAGCCGAGAAACGGCATGACCATAAGCACTACCGTGAAATTACGTACAATTTTCAAATTTCTTGTACTTGCAAACTTTGCGACCTCGGGCAGCTATGTTACCATGGAGGAATCACACAAGATTTGACTTTATAGGCTAGAACTGAATCGCGCCAACTGTTTAACTTAAAATACAGTCAAGAAAGTAGCTCTGAAGCCGAGAAGCGGGATCGACCATAAGCACTACCGTGAAATTACGTACAATTTTCAAATTTCTAGTACTTGCTAATTTTGCGACCTCGGGCAGCTATGTTACCATGGAGGAATCACACAAGATTTGACTTTATAGGCTAGAACTGAAGTCGCGCCAACTGTTTAACTCAAAATACAGTCAAGAAAGTAGCTCTGAAGCCGAGAAGCGGGATCGACCATAAGCACTACCGTGAAATTACGTACAATTTTCAAATTTCTTGTACTTGCTAACTTTGCGGCCTCGGGCAGCTATGCTACCATGGAGGAACCACACAAGATTTGACTTTATAGGCTAGAACTGAAGTCGCGCCAACCGTTTAGCTCAAAATACAGTCAAGAAAGTAGCTCTGAAGCCGAGAAGCGGGATCGACCATAAGCACTACCGTGAAATTACGTACAATTTTCAAATTTCTTGTACTTGCTAACTTTGCGACCTCGGGCAGCTATGTTACCATGGAGGAATCACACAAGATTTGACTTTATAGGCTAGAACTGAAGTCGCGCCAACTCTTTAACTCAAAATACAGTCAAGAAAGTAGCTCTGAAGCCGAGAAGCGGCATCGACCATAAGCACTACCGTGAAATTACGTACAATTTTCAAATTTCTTGTACTTGCTAACTTTGCGACCTCGGGCAGCTATGTTACCATGGAGGAATCACACAAGATTTGACTTTATAGGCTAGAACTGAAGTCGCGCCAACTGTTTAGCTCAAAATACAGTCAAGAAAGTAGCTCTGAAGCCGAGAAGCGGGATCGACCATAAGCACTACCGTGAAATTACGTACAATTTTCAAATTTCTTGTACTTGCTAACTTTGCGACCTCGGGCAGCTATGTTACCATGGAGGAATCACACAAGATTTGACTTTATAGGCTAGAACTGAAGCCGCGCCAACTGTTTAACTCAAAATACAGTCAAGAAAGTAGCTCTGAAGCCGAGAAGCGGGATCGACCATAAGCACTACCGTGAAATTACGTACAATTTTCAAATTTCTTGTACTTGCTAACTTTGCGACCTCGGGCAGCTATGTTACCATGGAGGAATCACACAAGATTTGACTTTATAGGCTAGAACTGAAGTCGCGCCAACTCTTTAATTCAAAATACAGTCAAGAAAGTAGCTCTGAAGCCGAGAAGCGGCATCGACCATAAGCACTACCGTGAAATTACGTACAATTTTCAAATTTCTTGTACTTGCTAACTTTGCGGCCTCGGGCAGCTATGTTACCATGGAGGAACCACACAAGATTTGACTTTATAGGCTAGAACTGAAGTCGCGCCAACTGCTTAACTCAAAATACAGTCAAGAAAGTAGCTCTGAAGCCGAGAAACGGCATGACCATAAGCACTACCGTGAAATTACGTACAATTTTCAAATTTCTTGTACTTGCTAACTTTGCGACCTCGGGCAGCTATGTTACCATGGAGGAATCACACAAGATTTGACTTTATAGGCTAGAACTGAAGTCGCGCCAACTGTTTAGCTCAAAATACAGTCAAGAAAGTAGCTCTGAAGCCGAGAAGCGGGATCGACCATAAGCACTACCGTGAAATTACGTACAATTTTCAAATTTCTTGTACTTGCTAACTTTGCGACCTCGGGCAGCTATGTTACCATGGAGGAATCACACAAGATTTGACTTTATAGGCTAGAACTGAAGTCGCGCCAACTGCTTAACTCAAAATACAGTCAAGAAAGTAGCTCTGAAGCCGAGAAACGGCATGACCATAAGCACTACCGTGAAATTACGTACAATTTTGAAATTTCTTGTACTTGCTAACTTTGCGACCTCGGGCAGCTATGTTACCATGGAGGAATCACACAAGATTTGACTTTATAGGCTAGAACTGAAGTCGCGCCAACTGTTTAACTCAAAATACAGTCAAGAAAGTAGCTCTGAAGCCGAGAAGCGGGATCGGTCATAAGCACTAATGTGAAATTACGTACAATTTTCAAATTTCTTGTACTTGCTAAATTTGCGACCTCGGGCACCTATGTTACCATGGAGGAATCACACAAGATTTGACTTTATAGGCTAGAACTGAAGTCGCGCCAACTGTTTAACTCAAAATACAGTCAAGAAAGTAGCTCTGAAGCCGAGAAACGGCATCGACCATAAGCACTACCGTGAAATTACGTACAATTTTCAAATTTCTTGTACTTGCTAACTTTGCGACCTCGGGCAGCTATGTTACCATGGAGGAATCACACAAGATTTGACTTTATAGGCTAGAACTGAAGTCGCGCCAACTGTTTAACTCAAAATACAGTCAAGAAAGTAGCTCTGAAGCCGAGAAACGGCATCGACCATAAGCACTACCGTGAAATTACGTACAATTTTCAAATTTCTTGTACTTGCTAAATTTGCGACCTCGGGCAGCTATGTTACCATGGAGGAATCACACAAGATTTGACTTTATAGGCTAGAACTGAAGTCGCGCCAACTGTTTAACTCAAAATACAGTCAAGAAAGTAGCTCTGAAGCCGAGAAGCGGGATCGACCATAAGCACTACCGTGAAATTACGTACAATTTTCAAATTTCTTGTACTTGCTAACTTTGCGGCCTCGGGCAGCTATGCTACCATGGAGGAACCACACAAGATTTGACTTTATAGGCTAGAACTGAAGTCGCGCCAACCGTTTAGCTCAAAATACAGTCAAGAAAGTAGCTCTGAAGCCGAGAAGCGGGATCGACCATAAGCACTACCGTGAAATTACGTACAATTTTCAAATTTCTTGTACTTGCTAACTTTGCGACCTCGGGCAGCTATGTTACCATGGAGGAATCACACAAGATTTGACTTTATAGGCTAGAACTGAATCGCGCCAACTGTTTAACTTAAAATACAGTCAAGAAAGTAGCTCTGAAGCCGAGAAGCGGGATCGACCATAAGCACTACCGTGAAATTACGTACAATTTTCAAATTTCTAGTACTTGCTAATTTTGCGACCTCGGGCAGCTATGTTACCATGGAGGAATCACACAAGATTTGACTTTATAGGCTAGAACTGAAGTCGCGCCAACTGTTTAACTCAAAATACAGTCAAGAAAGTAGCTCTGAAGCCGAGAAGCGGGATCGACCATAAGCACTACCGTGAAATTACGTACAATTTTCAAATTTCTTGTACTTGCTAACTTTGCGGCCTCGGGCAGCTATGCTACCATGGAGGAACCACACAAGATTTGACTTTATAGGCTAGAACTGAAGTCGCGCCAACCGTTTAGCTCAAAATACAGTCAAGAAAGTAGCTCTGAAGCCGAGAAGCGGGATCGACCATAAGCACTACCGTGAAATTACGTACAATTTTCAAATTTCTTGTACTTGCTAACTTTGCGACCTCGGGCAGCTATGTTACCATGGAGGAATCACACAAGATTTGACTTTATAGGCTAGAACTGAAGTCGCGCCAACTCTTTAACTCAAAATACAGTCAAGAAAGTAGCTCTGAAGCCGAGAAGCGGCATCGACCATAAGCACTACCGTGAAATTACGTACAATTTTCAAATTTCTTGTACTTGCTAACTTTGCGACCTCGGGCAGCTATGTTACCATGGAGGAATCACACAAGATTTGACTTTATAGGCTAGAACTGAAGTCGCGCCAACTGTTTAGCTCAAAATACAGTCAAGAAAGTAGCTCTGAAGCCGAGAAGCGGGATCGACCATAAGCACTACCGTGAAATTACGTACAATTTTCAAATTTCTTGTACTTGCTAACTTTGCGACCTCGGGCAGCTATGTTACCATGGAGGAATCACACAAGATTTGACTTTATAGGCTAGAACTGAAGCCGCGCCAACTGTTTAACTCAAAATACAGTCAAGAAAGTAGCTCTGAAGCCGAGAAGCGGGATCGACCATAAGCACTACCGTGAAATTACGTACAATTTTCAAATTTCTTGTACTTGCTAACTTTGCGACCTCGGGCAGCTATGTTACCATGGAGGAATCACACAAGATTTGACTTTATAGGCTAGAACTGAAGTCGCGCCAACTCTTTAATTCAAAATACAGTCAAGAAAGTAGCTCTGAAGCCGAGAAGCGGCATCGACCATAAGCACTACCGTGAAATTACGTACAATTTTCAAATTTCTTGTACTTGCTAACTTTGCGGCCTCGGGCAGCTATGTTACCATGGAGGAACCACACAAGATTTGACTTTATAGGCTAGAACTGAAGTCGCGCCAACTGCTTAACTCAAAATACAGTCAAGAAAGTAGCTCTGAAGCCGAGAAACGGCATGACCATAAGCACTACCGTGAAATTACGTACAATTTTCAAATTTCTTGTACTTGCTAACTTTGCGACCTCGGGCAGCTATGTTACCATGGAGGAATCACACAAGATTTGACTTTATAGGCTAGAACTGAAGTCGCGCCAACTGTTTAGCTCAAAATACAGTCAAGAAAGTAGCTCTGAAGCCGAGAAGCGGGATCGACCATAAGCACTACCGTGAAATTACGTACAATTTTCAAATTTCTTGTACTTGCTAACTTTGCGACCTCGGGCAGCTATGTTACCATGGAGGAATCACACAAGATTTGACTTTATAGGCTAGAACTGAAGTCGCGCCAACTGCTTAACTCAAAATACAGTCAAGAAAGTAGCTCTGAAGCCGAGAAACGGCATGACCATAAGCACTACCGTGAAATTACGTACAATTTTGAAATTTCTTGTACTTGCTAACTTTGCGACCTCGGGCAGCTATGTTACCATGGAGGAATCACACAAGATTTGACTTTATAGGCTAGAACTGAAGTCGCGCCAACTGTTTAACTCAAAATACAGTCAAGAAAGTAGCTCTGAAGCCGAGAAGCGGGATCGGTCATAAGCACTAATGTGAAATTACGTACAATTTTCAAATTTCTTGTACTTGCTAAATTTGCGACCTCGGGCACCTATGTTACCATGGAGGAATCACACAAGATTTGACTTTATAGGCTAGAACTGAAGTCGCGCCAACTGTTTAACTCAAAATACAGTCAAGAAAGTAGCTCTGAAGCCGAGAAACGGCATCGACCATAAGCACTACCGTGAAATTACGTACAATTTTCAAATTTCTTGTACTTGCTAACTTTGCGACCTCGGGCAGCTATGTTACCATGGAGGAATCACACAAGATTTGACTTTATAGGCTAGAACTGAAGTCGCGCCAACTGTTTAACTCAAAATACAGTCAAGAAAGTAGCTCTGAAGCCGAGAAACGGCATCGACCATAAGCACTACCGTGAAATTACGTACAATTTTCAAATTTCTTGTACTTGCTAAATTTGCGACCTCGGGCAGCTATGTTACCATGGAGGAATCACACAAGATTTGACTTTATAGGCTAGAACTGAAGTCGCGCCAACTGTTTAACTCAAAATACAGTCAAGAAAGTAGCTCTGAAGCCGAGAAGCGGGATCGATCATAACCACTAATGTGAAATTACGTACAATTTTCAAATTTCTTGTACTTGCTAAATTTGCGACCTCGGGCAGCTATGTTACCATGGAGGAATCACACAAGATTTGACTTTATAGGCTAGAACTGAAGTCGCGCCAACTGTTTAACTCAAAATACAGTCAAGAAAGTAGCTCTGAAGCCGAGAAGCGGGATCGACCATAAGCACTACCGTGAAATTACGTACAATTTTCAAATTTCTTGTACTTGCTAACTTTGCGGCCTCGGGCAGCTATGTTACCATGGAGGAACCACACAAGATTTGACTTTATAGGCTAGAACTGAAGTCGCGCCAACTGCTTAGCTCAAAATACAGTCAAGAAAGTAGCTCTGAAGCCGAGAAACGGCATGACCAGAAGCACTACCGTGAAATTACGTACAATTTTCAAATTTCTTGTACTTGCTAACTTTGCGACCTCGGGCAGCTATGTTACCATGGAGGAATCACACAAGATTTGACTTTATAGGCTAGAACTGAAGTCGCGCCAACTGTTTAACTCAAAATACAGTCAAGAAAGTAGCTCTGAAGCCGAGAAGCGGGATCGACCATAAGCACTACCGTGAAATTACGTACAATTTTCAAATTTCTTGTACTTGCTAACTTTGCGGCCTCGGGCAGCTATGTTACCATGGAGGAACCACACAAGATTTGACTTTATAGGCTAGAACTGAAGTCGCGCCAACTGCTTAACTCAAAATACAGTCAAGAAAGTAGCTCTGAAGCCGAGAAACGGGATCGATCATAATCACTAATGTGAAATTACGTACAATTTTCAAATTTCTTGTACTTGCTAAATTTGCGACCTCGGGCAGCTATGTTACCATGGAGGAATCACACAAGATTTGACTTTATAGGCTAGAACTGAAGTCGCGCCAACTGATTAACTCAAAATACAGTCAAGAAAGTAGCTCTGAAGCCGAGAAGCGGGATCGATCATAAGCACTAATGTGAAATTACGTACAATTTTCAAATTTCTTGTACTTGCTAAATTTGCGACCTCGGGCAGCTATGTTACCATGGAGGAATCACACAAGATTTAACTTTATAGGCTAGAACTGAAGTCGCGCCAACTGTTTAACTCAAAATACAGTCCAGAAAGTAGCTCTGAAGCCGAGAAGCGGGATCGACCATAAGCACTACCGTGAAATTACGTACAATTTTCAAATATCTTGTACTTGCTAACTTTGCGACCTCGGGCAGCTATGTTACCATGGAGGAATCACACAAGATTTGACTTTATAGGCTAGAACTGAAGTCGCGCCAACTGTTTAACTCAAAATACAGTCAAGAAAGAAGCTCTGAAGCCGAGAAGCGGGATCGATCATAAGCACTAATGTGAAATTACGTACAATTTTCAAATTTCTTGTACTTGCTAAATTTGCGACCTCGGGCAGCTATGTTACCATGGAGGAATCACACAAGATTTGATTTTATAGGCTAGAACTGAAGTCGCGCCAACTCTTTAACTCAAAATACAGTCAAGAAAGTAGCTCTGAAGCCGAGAAGCGGCATCGACCATAAGCACTACCGTGAAATTACGTACAATTTTCAAATTTCTTGTACTTGCTAACTTTGCGGCCTCGGGCAGCTATGTTACCATGGAGGAACCACACAAGATTTGACTTTATAGGCTAGAACTGAAGTCGCGCCAACTGCTTAACTCAAAATACAGTCAAGAAAGTAGCTCTGAAGCCGAGAAACGGCATGACCAGAAGCACTACCGTGAAATTACGTACAATTTTCAAGTTTCTTGTACTTGTTAACTTTGCTACCTCGGGCAGCTATGTTACCATGGAGGAATCACACAAGATTTGACTTTATCGGCTAGAACTGAAGTCGCGCCAACTGTTTAACTCAAAATACAGTCAAGAAAGTAGCTCTGAAGCCGAGAAGCGGGATCGATCATAAGCACTAATGTGAAATTACGTACAATTTTAAAATTTCTTGTACATGCTAACTTTGCGACCTCGGGCAGCTATGTTACCATGGAGGAATCACACAAGATTTGACTTTATAGGCTAGAACTGAAGTCGCGCCAACTGTTTAACTCAAAATACAGTCAAGAAAGTAGCTCTGAAGTCGAGAAGCGGGATCGACCATAAGCACTACCGTGAAATTACGTACAATTTTCAAATTTCTTGTACTTGCTAACTTTGCGGCCTCGGGCAGCTATGTTACCATGGAGGAATCACACAAGATTTGACTTTATAGGCTAGAACTGAAGTCGCGCCAACTGTTTAACTCAAAATACAGTCAAGAAAGTAGCTCTGAAGCCGAGAAGCGGGATCGATCATAAGCACTAATGTGAAATTACGTACAATTTTCAAATTTCTTGTACTTGCTAAATTTGCGACCTCGGGCAGCTATGTTACCATGGAGGAATCACACAAGATTTAACTTTATAGGCTAGAACTGAAGTCGCGCCAACTGTTTAACTCAAAATACAGTCAAGAAAGTAGCTCTGAAGCCGAGAAGCGGGATCGACCATAAGCACTACCGTGAAATTACGTACAATTTTCAAATTTCTTGTACTTGCTAACTTTGCGGCCTCGGGCAGCTATGTTACCATGGAGGAACCACACAAGATTTGACTTTATAGGCTAGAACTGAAGTCGCGCCAACTGCTTAACTCAAAATACAGTCAAGAAAGTAGCTCTGAAGCCGAGAAACGGCATGACCATAAGCACTACCGTGAAATTACGTACAATTTTCAAATTTCTTGTACTTGCTAACTTTGCGACCTCGGGCAGCTATGTTACCATGGAGGAATCACACAAGATTTGACTTTATAGGCTAGAACTGAATCGCGCCAACTGTTTAACTCAAAATACAGTCAAGAAAGTAGCTCTGAAGCCGAGAAGCGGGATCGACCATAAGCACTACCGTGAAATTACGTACAATTTTCAAATTTCTAGTACTTGCTAACTTTGCGACCTCGGGCAGCTATGTTACCATGGAGGAATCACACAAGATTTGACTTTATAGGCTAGAACTGAAGTCGCGCCAACTGTTTAACTCAAAATACAGTCAAGAAAGTAGCTCTGAAGCCGAGAAGCGGGATCGACCATAAGCACTACCGTGAAATTACGTACAATTTTCAAATTTCTTATACTTGCTAACTTTGCGGCCTCGGGCAGCTATGTTACCATGGAGGAACCACACAAGATTTGACTTTATAGGCTAGAACTGAAGTCGCGCCAACTGTTTAACTCAAAATACAGTCAAGAAAGTAGCTCTGAAGCCGAGAAGCGGGATCGACCATAAGCACTACCGTGAAATTACGTACAATTTTCAAATTTCTTGTACTTGCTAACTTTGCGGCCTCGGGCAGTAAGTTACCATGGAGGAACCACACAAGATTTGACTTTATAGGCTAGAACTGAAGTCGCGCCAACTGCTTAACTCAAAATACAGTCAAGAAAGTAGCTCTGAAGCCGAGAAACGGCATCGACCATCAGCACTACCGTGAAATTACGTACAATTTTCAAATTTCTTGTACTTGCTAACTTTGCGGCCTCGGGCAGTAAGTTACCATGGAGGAACCACACAAGATTTGACTTTATAGGCTAGAACTGAAGTCGCGCCAACTGCCTAACTCAAAATACAGTCAAGAAAGTAGCTCTGAAGCCGAGAAACGGCATGACCTAAGCACTACCGTGAAATTACGTACAATTTTCAAATTTCTTGTACTTGCTAACTTTGCGACCTCGGGCAGCTATATTACCATGGAGGAATCACACAAGATTTGACTTTATAAGCTAGAACTGAATAGCGCCAACTGTTTAACTCAAAATACAGTCAAGAAAGTAGCTCTGAAGCCGAGAAGCGGGATCGACCAAAAGCAATACCGTGAAATTACGTACAATTTTCAAATTTCTTGTACTTGCTAACTTTGCGGCCTCGGGCAGCTATGTTACCATGGAGGAACCACACAAGATTTGACTTTATAGGCTAGAACTGAAGTCGCGCCAACTGTTTAACTCAAAATACAGTCAAGAAAGTAGCTCTGAAGCCGAGAATCGGGATCGACCATAAGCACTACCGTGAAATTACATACAATTTTCAAATTTCTTGTACTTGCTCACTTTGCGGCCTCGGGCAGTAAGTTACCATGGAGGAACCACACAAGATTTGACTTTATAGGCTAGAACTGAAGTCGCGCCAACTGCTTAACTCAAAATAGAGTCAAGAAAGTAGCTCTGAAGCCGAGAAACGGCATCGACCATCAGCACTAATGTGAAATTACGTACAATTTTCAAATTTCTTGTACTTGCTAAATTTGCGACCTCGGGCAGCTATGTTACCATGGAGGAATCACACAAGATTTGACTTTATAGGCTAGAACTGAAGTCGCGCGAACTGTTTAACTCAAAATACAGTCAAGAAAGTAGCTCTGAAGCCGAGAAGCGGGATCGACCATAAGCACTACCGTGAAATTACGTACAATTTTCAAATTTCTTGTACTTGCTAACTTTGCGGCCTCGGGCAGCTATGTTACCATGGAGGAACCACACAAGATTTGACTTTATAGGCTAGAACTGAAGTCGCGCCAACTGCTTAACTCAAAATACAGTCAAGAAAGTAGCTCTGAAGCCGAGAAACGGCATGACCATAAGCACTACCGTGAAATTACGTACAATTTTCAAATTTCTTGTACTTGCTAACTTTGCGACCTCGGGCAGCTATGTTACCATGGAGGAATCACACAAGATTTGACTTTATAGGCTAGAACTGAATCGCGCCAACTGTTTAACTCAAAATACAGTCAAGAAAGTAGCTCTGAAGCCGAGAAGCGGGATCGACCATAAGCACTACCGTGAAATTACGTACAATTTTCAAATTTCTAGTACTTGCTAACTTTGCGACCTCGGGCAGCTATGTTACCATGGAGGAATCACACAAGATTTGACTTTATAGGCTAGAACTGAAGTCGCGCCAACTGTTTAACTCAAAATACAGTCAAGAAAGTAGCTCTGAAGCCGAGAAGCGGGATCGACCATAAGCACTACCGTGAAATTACGTACAATTTTCAAATTTCTTGTACTTGCTAACTTTGCGGCCTCGGGCAGCTATTTTACCATGGAGGAACCACACAAGATTTGACTTTATAGGCTAGAACTGAAGTCGCGCCAACTGCTTAACTCAAAATACAGTCAAGAAAGTAGCTCTGAAGCCGAGAAGCGGGATCGACCATAAGCACTACCGTGAAATTACGTACAATTTTCAAATTTCTTGTACTTGCTAACTTTGCGGCCTCGGGCAGCTATGTTACCATGGAGGAACCACACAAGATTTGACTTTATAGGCTAGAACTGAAGTCGCGCCAACTGCTTAACTCAAAATACAGTCAAGAAAGTAGCTCTGAAGCCGAGAAGCGGGATCGACCATAAGCACTACCGTGAAATTAGGTACAATTTTCAAATTTCTAGTACTTGCTAACTTTGCGACCTCGGGCAGCTATGTTACCATGGAGGAATCACACAAGATTTGACTTCACAGGCTAGAACTGAAGTCGCGCCAACTGTTTAACTCAAAATACAGTCAAGAAAGTAGCTCTGAAGCCGAGAAGCGGGATCGACCATAAGCACTACCGTGAAATTACGTACAATTTTCAAATTTCTTGTACTTGCTAACTTTGCGACCTCGGGCAGCTATGTTACCATGGAGGAATCACACAAGATTTGACTTTATAGACTAGAACTGAAGTCGCGCCAACTGTTTAACTCAAAATACAGTCAAGAAAGTAGCTCTGAAGCCGAGAAGCGGGATCGATCATAAGCACTAATGTGAAATTACGTACAATTTTCAAATTTCTTGTACTTGCTAACTTTGCGGCCTCGGGCAGCTATGTTACCATGGAGGAACCACACAAAATTTGACTTTATAAGCTAGAACTGAAGTCGCGCCAACTGCTTAACTCAAATTACAGTCAAGAAAGTAGCTCTGAAGCCGAGAAGCGGGATCGACCATAAGCACTACCGTGAAATTACGTACAATTTTCAAATTTCTTGTACTTGCTAACTTTGCGGCCTCGGGCAGCTATGTTACCATGGAGGAACCACACAAGCTTTGACTCTATAGGCTAGAACTGAAGTCGCGCCAACAGCTTAACTCAAAATACAGTCAAGAAAGTAGCTCTGAAGCCGAGAAACCGCATGACCAGAAGCACTACCGTGAAATTACGTACAATTTTCAAATTTCTTGTACTTGCTAACTTTGCGACCTCGGGCAGCTATGTTACCATGGAGGAATCACACAAGATTTGACTTTATAGGCTAGAACTGAAGTCGCGCCAACTGGTTAACTCAAAATACAGTCAAGAAAGTAGCTCTGAAGCCGAGAAGCGGGATCGACCATAAGCACTACCGTGAAATTACGTACAATTTTCAAATTTCTTGTACTTGCTAACTTTGCGACCTCGGGCAGCTATGTTACCATGGAGGAATCACACAAGATTTGACTTTATAGGCTAGAACTGAAGTCGCGCCAACTCTTTAATTCAAAATACAGTCAAGAAAGTAGCTCTGAAGCCGAGAAGCGGCATCGACCATAAGCACTACCGTGAAATTACGTACAATTTTCAAATTTCTTGTACTTGCTAACTTTGCGGCCTCGGGCAGCTATGTTACCATGGAGGAACCACACAAGATTTGACTTTATAGGCTAGAACTGAAGTCGCGCCAACTGCTTAACTCAAAATACAGTCAAGAAAGTAGCTCTGAAGCCGAGAAACGGCATGACCATAAGCACTACCGTGAAATTACGTACAATTTTCAAATTTCTTGTACTTGCTAACTTTGCGACCTCGGGCAGCTATGTTACCATGGAGGAATCACACAAGATTTGACTTTATAGGCTAGAACTGAAGTCGCGCCAACTGTTTAGCTCAAAATACAGTCAAGAAAGTAGCTCTGAAGCCGAGAAGCGGGATCGACCATAAGCACTACCGTGAAATTACGTACAATTTTCAAATTTCTAGTACTTGCTAACTTTGCGACCTCGGGCAGCTATGTTACCATGGAGGAATCACACAAGATTTGACTTTATAGGCTAGAACTGAAGTCGCGCCAACTGTTTAACTCAAAATACAGTCAAGAAAGTAGCTCTGAAGCCGAGAAGCGGGATCGACCATAAGCACTACCGTGAAATTACGTACAATTTTCAAATTTCTTGTACTTGCTAACTTTGCGGCCTCGGGCAGCTATTTTACCATGGAGGAACCACACAAGATTTGACTTTATAGGCTAGAACTGAAGTCGCGCCAACTGCTTAACTCAAAATACAGTCAAGAAAGTAGCTCTGAAGCCGAGAAGCGGGATCGACCATAAGCACTACCGTGAAATTACGTACAATTTTCAAATTTCTTGTACTTGCTAACTTTGCGGCCTCGGGCAGCTATGTTACCATGGAGGAACCACACAAGATTTGACTTTATAGGCTAGAACTGAAGTCGCGCCAACTGCTTAACTCAAAATACAGTCAAGAAAGTAGCTCTGAAGCCGAGAAGCGGGATCGACCATAAGCACTACCGTGAAATTAGGTACAATTTTCAAATTTCTAGTACTTGCTAACTTTGCGACCTCGGGCAGCTATGTTACCATGGAGGAATCACACAAGATTTGACTTTATAGGCTAGAACTGAAGTCGCGCCAACTGTTTAACTCAAAATACAGTCAAGAAAGTAGCTCTGAAGCCGAGAAGCGGGATCGACCATAAGCACTACCGTGAAATTACGTACAATTTTCAAATTTCTTGTACTTGCTAACTTTGCGGCCTCGGGCAGCTATGTTACCATGGAGGAACCACACAAGATTTGACTTTATAGGCTAGAACTGAAGTCGCGCCAACCGTTTAGCTCAAAATACAGTCAAGAAAGTAGCTCTGAAGCCGAGAAGCGGGATCGACCATAAGCACTACCGTGAAATTACGTACAATTTTCAAATTTCTTGTACTTGCTAACTTTGCGACCTCGGGCAGCTATGTTACCATGGAGGAATCACACAAGATTTGACTTTATAGGCTAGAACTGAAGTCGCGCCAACTCTTTAACTCAAAATACAGTCAAGAAAGTAGCTCTGAAGCCGAGAAGCGGCATCGACCATAAGCACTACCGTGAAATTACGTACAATTTTCAAATTTCTTGTACTTGCTAACTTTGCGACCTCGGGCAGCTATGTTACCATGGAGGAATCACACAAGATTTGACTTTATAGGCTAGAACTGAAGTCGCGCCAACTGTTTAGCTCAAAATACAGTCAAGAAAGTAGCTCTGAAGCCGAGAAGCGGGATCGACCATAAGCACTACCGTGAAATTACGTACAATTTTCAAATTTCTTGTACTTGCTAACTTTGCGACCTCGGGCAGCTATGTTACCATGGAGGAATCACACAAGATTTGACTTTATAGGCTAGAACTGAAGTCGCGCCAACTGTTTAACTCAAAATACAGTCAAGAAAGTAGCTCTGAAGCCGAGAAGCGGGATCGACCATAAGCACTACCGTGAAATTACGTACAATTTTCAAATTTCTTGTACTTGCTAACTTTGCGACCTCGGGCAGCTATGTTACCATGGAGGAATCACACAAGATTTGACTTTATAGGCTAGAACTGAAGTCGCGCCAACTCTTTAATTCAAAATACAGTCAAGAAAGTAGCTCTGAAGCCGAGAAGCGGCATCGACCATAAGCACTACCGTGAAATTACGTACAATTTTCAAATTTCTTGTACTTGCTAACTTTGCGGCCTCGGGCAGCTATGTTACCATGGAGGAACCACACAAGATTTGACTTTATAGGCTAGAACTGAAGTCGCGCCAACTGCTTAACTCAAAATACAGTCAAGAAAGTAGCTCTGAAGCCGAGAAACGGCATGACCATAAGCACTACCGTGAAATTACGTACAATTTTCAAATTTCTTGTACTTGCTAACTTTGCGACCTCGGGCAGCTATGTTACCATGGAGGAATCACACAAGATTTGACTTTATAGGCTAGAACTGAAGTCGCGCCAACTGTTTAGCTCAAAATACAGTCAAGAAAGTAGCTCTGAAGCCGAGAAGCGGGATCGACCATAAGCACTACCGTGAAATTACGTACAATTTTCAAATTTCTTGTACTTGCTAACTTTGCGACCTCGGGCAGCTATGTTACCATGGAGGAATCACACAAGATTTGACTTTATAGGCTAGAACTGAAGTCGCGCCAACTGCTTAACTCAAAATACAGTCAAGAAAGTAGCTCTGAAGCCGAGAAACGGCATGACCATAAGCACTACCGTGAAATTACGTACAATTTTGAAATTTCTTGTACTTGCTAACTTTGCGACCTCGGGCAGCTATGTTACCATGGAGGAATCACACAAGATTTGACTTTATAGGCTAGAACTGAAGTCGCGCCAACTGTTTAACTCAAAATACAGTCAAGAAAGTAGCTCTGAAGCCGAGAAGCGGGATCGGTCATAAGCACTAATGTGAAATTACGTACAATTTTCAAATTTCTTGTACTTGCTAAATTTGCGACCTCGGGCACCTATGTTACCATGGAGGAATCACACAAGATTTGACTTTATAGGCTAGAACTGAAGTCGCGCCAACTGTTTAACTCAAAATACAGTCAAGAAAGTAGCTCTGAAGCCGAGAAACGGCATCGACCATAAGCACTACCGTGAAATTACGTACAATTTTCAAATTTCTTGTACTTGCTAACTTTGCGACCTCGGGCAGCTATGTTACCATGGAGGAATCACACAAGATTTGACTTTATAGGCTAGAACTGAAGTCGCGCCAACTGTTTAACTCAAAATACAGTCAAGAAAGTAGCTCTGAAGCCGAGAAACGGCATCGACCATAAGCACTACCGTGAAATTACGTACAATTTTCAAATTTCTTGTACTTGCTAAATTTGCGACCTCGGGCAGCTATGTTACCATGGAGGAATCACACAAGATTTGACTTTATAGGCTAGAACTGAAGTCGCGCCAACTGTTTAACTCAAAATACAGTCAAGAAAGTAGCTCTGAAGCCGAGAAGCGGGATCGATCATAAGCACTAATGTGAAATTACGTACAATTTTCAAATTTCTTGTACTTGCTAAATTTGCGACCTCGGGCAGCTATGTTACCATGGAGGAATCACACAAGATTTGACTTTATAGGCTAGAACTGAAGTCGCGCCAACTGTTTAACTCAAAATACAGTCAAGAAAGTAGCTCTGAAGCCGAGAAGCGGGATCGACCATAAGCACTACCGTGAAATTACGTACAATTTTCAAATTTCTTGTACTTGCTAACTTTGCGGCCTCGGGCAGCTATGTTACCATGGAGGAACCACACAAGATTTGACTTTATAGGCTAGAACTGAAGTCGCGCCAACTGCTTAGCTCAAAATACAGTCAAGAAAGTAGCTCTGAAGCCGAGAAACGGCATGACCAGAAGCACTACCGTGAAATTACGTACAATTTTCAAATTTCTTGTACTTGCTAACTTTGCGACCTCGGGCAGCTATGTTACAATGGAGGAATCACACAAGATTTGACTTTATAGGCTAGAACTGAAGTCGCGCCAACTGTTTAACTCAAAATACAGTCAAGAAAGTAGCTCTGAAGCCGAGAAGCGGGATCGATCATAAGCACTAATGTGAAATTACGTACAATTTTCAAATTTCTTGTACTTGCTAAATTTGCGACCTCGGGCAGCTATGATACCATGGAGGAACCACACAAGATTTGACTTTATAGGCTAGAGCTGAAGTCGCGCCAACTGCTTAACTCAAAATACAGTCAAGAAAGTAGCTCTGAAGCCGAGAAACGGCATGACCAGAAGCACTACCGTGAAATTACGTACAATTTTCAAATTTCTTGTACTTGCTAACTTTGCGACCTCGGGCAGTTATGTTACCATGGAGGAATCACACAAGATTTGACTTTATAGGCTAGAACTGAAGTCGCGCCAACTGTTTAACTCAAAATACAGTCAAGATAGTAGCTCTGAAGCCGAGAAGCGGGATCGATCATAAGCACTAATGTGAAATTACGTACAATTTTCAAATTTCTTGTACTTGCTAAATTTGCGACCTCGGGCAGCTATGTTACCATGGAGGAATCACACAAGATTTAACTTTATAGGCTAGAACTGAAGTCGCGCCAACTGGTTAACTCAAAATACAGTCAAGAAAGTAGCTCTGAAGCCGAGAAGCGGGATCGACCATAAGCACTACCGTGAAATTACGTACAATTTTCAAATATCTTGTACTTGCTAACTTTGCGACCTCGGGCAGCTATGTTACCATGGAGGAATCACACAAGATTTGACTTTATAGGCTAGAACTGAAGTCGCGCCAACTGTTTAACTCAAAATACAGTCAAGAAAGAAGCTCTGAAGCCGAGAAGCGGGATCGATCATAAGCACTAATGTGAAATTACGTACAATTTTCAAATTTCTTGTACATGCTAAATTTGCGACCTCGGGCAGCTATGTTACCATGGAGGAATCACACAAGATTTGATTTTATAGGCTAGAACTGAAGTCGCGCCAACTGTTTAACTCAAAATACAGTCAAGAAAGTAGCTCTGAAGCCGAGAAGCGGGATCGACCATAAGCACTACCGTGAAATTACGTACAATTTTCAAATTTCTTGTACTTGCTAACTTTGCGACCTCGGGCAGCTATGTTACAATGGAGGAATCACACAAGATTTGACTTTATAGGCTAGAACTGAAGTCGCGCCAACTGCTTAGCTCAAAATACAGTCAAGAAAGTAGCTCTGAAGCCGAGAAACGGCATGACCAGAAGCACTACCGTGAAATTACGTACAATTTTCAAATTTCTTGTACTTGCTAACTTTGCGACCTCGGGCAGCTATGTTACAATGGAGGAATCACACAAGATTTGACTTTATAGGCTAGAACTGAAGTCGCGCCAACTGTTTAACTCAAAATACAGTCAAGAAAGTAGCTCTGAAGCCGAGAAGCGGGATCGATCATAAGCACTAATGTGAAATTACGTACAATTTTCAAATTTCTTGTACTTGCTAAATTTGCGACCTCGGGCAGCTATGATACCATGGAGGAACCACACAAGATTTGACTTTATAGGCTAGAGCTGAAGTCGCGCCAACTGCTTAACTCAAAATACAGTCAAGAAAGTAGCTCTGAAGCCGAGAAACGGCATGACCAGAAGCACTACCGTGAAATTACGTACAATTTTCAAATTTCTTGTACTTGCTAACTTTGCGACCTCGGGCAGTTATGTTACCATGGAGGAATCACACAAGATTTGACTTTATAGGCTAGAACTGAAGTCGCGCCAACTGTTTAACTCAAAATACAGTCAAGATAGTAGCTCTGAAGCCGAGAAGCGGGATCGATCATAAGCACTAATGTGAAATTACGTACAATTTTCAAATTTCTTGTACTTGCTAAATTTGCGACCTCGGGCAGCTATGTTACCATGGAGGAATCACACAAGATTTAACTTTATAGGCTAGAACTGAAGTCGCGCCAACTGGTTAACTCAAAATACAGTCAAGAAAGTAGCTCTGAAGCCGAGAAGCGGGATCGACCATAAGCACTACCGTGAAATTACGTACAATTTTCAAATATCTTGTACTTGCTAACTTTGCGACCTCGGGCAGCTATGTTACCATGGAGGAATCACACAAGATTTGACTTTATAGGCTAGAACTGAAGTCGCGCCAACTGTTTAACTCAAAATACAGTCAAGAAAGAAGCTCTGAAGCCGAGAAGCGGGATCGATCATAAGCACTAATGTGAAATTACGTACAATTTTCAAATTTCTTGTACATGCTAAATTTGCGACCTCGGGCAGCTATGTTACCATGGAGGAATCACACAAGATTTGATTTTATAGGCTAGAACTGAAGTCGCGCCAACTGTTTAACTCAAAATACAGTCAAGAAAGTAGCTCTGAAGCCGAGAAGCGGGATCGACCATAAGCACTACCGTGAAATTACGTACAATTTTCAAATTTCTTGTACTTGCTAACTTTGCGACCTCGGGCAGCTATGTTACAATGGAGGAATCACACAAGATTTGACTTTATAGGCTAGAACTGAAGTCGCGCCAACTGTTTAACTCAAAATACAGTCAAGAAAGTAGCTCTGAAGCCGAGAAGCGGGATCGATCATAAGCACTAATGTGAAATTACGTACAATTTTCAAATTTCTTGTACTTGCTAAATTTGCGACCTCGGGCAGCTATGTTACCATGGAGGAACCACACAAGATTTGACTTTATAGGCTAGAGCTGAAGTCGCGCCAACTGCTTAACTCAAAATACAGTCAAGAAAGTAGCTCTGAAGCCGAGAAACGGCATGACCAGAAGCACTACCGTGAAATTACGTACAATTTTCAAATTTCTTGTACTTGCTAACTTTGCGACCTCGGGCAGCTATGTTACCATGGAGGAATCACACAAGATTTGACTTTATAGGATAGAACTGAAGTCGCGCCAACTGTTTAACTCAAAATACAGTCAAGAAAGTAGCTCTGAAGCCGAGAAGCGGGATCGACCATAAGCACTACCGTGAAATTACGTACAATTTTCAAATTTCTTGTACTTGCTAACTTTGCGGCCTCGGGCAGCTATGTTACCATGGAGGAATCACACAAGATTTGACTTTATGGGCTAGAACTGAAGTCGCGCCAACTGTTTAACTCAAAATACAGTCAAGAAAGTAGCTCTGAAGCCGAGAAACGGGATCGACCATAAGCACTACCGTGAAATTACGTACAATTTTCTATTTTCTTGTACTTGCTAACTTTGCGGCCTCGGGCAGCTATGTTACCATGGACGAACCACACAAGATTTGACTTTATAGGCTAGAACTGAAGTCGCGCCAACTGCTTAACTCAAAATACAGTCAAGAAAGTAGCTCTGAAGCCGAGAAGCGGGATCGACCATAAGCACTACCGTGAAATTACGTACAATTTTCAAATTTCTTGTACTTGCTAACTTTGCGGCCTCGGGCAGCTATGTTACCATGGAGGAACCACACAAGATTTGACTTTATAGGCTAGAACTGAAGTCGCGCCAACTGCTTAACTCAAAGTACAGTCAAGAAAGTAGCTCTGAAGCCGAGAAGCGGGATCGACCATAAGCACTACCGTGAAATTACGTACAATTTTCAAATTTCTTGTACTTGCTAACTTTGCGGCCTCGGGCAGCTATGTTACCATGGAGGAACCACACAAGATTTGACTTTATAGGCTAGAACTGAAGTCGCGCCAACTGCTTAACTCAAAATACAGTCAAGAAAGTAGCTCTGAAGCCGAGAAACGGCATCGACCATCAGCACTACCGTGAAATTACGTACAATTTTCAAATTTCTTGTACTTGCTAACTTTGCGACCTCGGGCAGTTATGTTACCATGGAGGAATCACACAAGATTTGACTTTATAGGCTAGAACTGAAGTCGCGCCAACTGCTTAGCTCAAAATACAGTCAAGAAAGTAGCTCTGAAGCCGAGAAACGGCATGACCAGAAGCACTACCGTGAAATTACGTACAATTTTCAAATTTCTTGTACTTGTTAACTTTGCGACCTCGGGCAGCTATGTTACCATGGAGGAATCACACAAGATTTGACTTTATCGGCTAGAACTGAAGTCGCGCCAACTGTTTAACTCAAAATACAGTCAAGAAAGTAGCTCTGAAGCCGAGAAGCGGGATCGATCATAAGCACTAATGTGAAATTACGTACAATTTTAAAATTTCTTGTACATGCTAACTTTGCGACCTCGGGCAGCTATGTTACCATGGAGGAATCACACAAGATTTGACTTTATAGGCTAGAACTGAAGTCGCGCCAACTGTTTAACTCAAAATACAGTCAAGAAAGTAGCTCTGAAGTCGAGAAGCGGGATCGACCATAAGCACTACCGTGAAATTACGTACAATTTTCAAATTTCTTGTACTTGCTAACTTTGCGGCTTCGGGCAGCTATGTTACCATGGAGGAATCACACAAGATTTGACTTTATAGGCTAGAACTGAAGTCGCGCCAACTGTTTAACTCAAAATACAGTCAAGAAAGTAGCTCTGAAGCCGAGAAGCGGGATCGATCATAAGCACTAATGTGAAATTACGTACAATTTTAAAATTTCTTGTACATGCTAACTTTGCGACCTCGGGCAGCTATGTTACCATGGAGGAATCACACAAGATTTGACTTTATAGGCTAGAACTGAAGTCGCGCCAACTGTTTAACTCAAAATACAGTCAAGAAAGTAGCTCTGAAGCCGAGAAACGGCATCGACCATAAGCACTACCGTGAAATTACGTACAATTTTCAAATTTCTTGTACATACTTGCTAACTTTGCGACCTCGGGCAGCTATGTTACCATGGAGGAATCACACAAGATTTGACTTTATAGGCTAGAACTGAAGTCGCGCCAACTGTTTAACTCAAAATAAAGTCAAGAAAGTAGCTCTGAAGCCGAGAAGGGGGATCGACCATAAGCACTACCGTGAAATTACGTACAATTTTCAAATTTCTTGTACTTGCTAACTTTGCGACCTCGGGCAGCTATGTTACCATGGAGGAATCACACAAGATTTGACTTTATAGGCTAGAACTGAAGTCGCGCCAACTGTTTAACTCAAAATACAGTCAACAAAGTAGCTCTGAAGCCGAGAAGCGGGATCGATCATAAGCACTAATGTGAAATTACGTACAATTTTCAAATTTCTTGTACTTGCTAAATTTGCGACCTCGGGCCGCTATGTTACCATGGAGGAATCACACAAGATTTAACTTTATAGGCTAGAACTGAAGTCGCGCCAACTGTTTAACTCAAAATACGGTCAAGAAAGTAGCTCTGAAGCCGAGAAGCGGGATCGACCATAAGCACTACCGTGAAATTACGTACAATTTTCAAATTTCTTGTACTTGCTAATTTTGCGGCCTCGGGCAGCTATGTTAAAATGGAGGAACCACACAAGATTTGACTTTATAGGCTAGAACTGAAGTCGCGCCAACTGCTTAACTCAAAATACAGTCAAGAAAGTAGCTCTGAAGCCGAGAAACGGCATGACCATAAGCACTACCGTGAAATTACGTACAATTTTCAAATTTCTTGTACTTGCTAACTTTGCGACCTCGGGCAGCTATGTTACCATGGAGGAATCACACAAGATTTGACTTTATAGGCTAGAACTGAATCGCGCCAACTGTTTAACTCAAAATACAGTCAAGAAAGTAGCTCTGAAGCCGAGAAGCGGGATCGACCATAAGCACTACCGTGAAATTACGTACAATTTTCAAATTTCTAGTACTTGCTAACTTTGCGACCTCGGGCAGCTATGTTACCATGGAGGAATCACACAAGATTTGACTTTATAGGCTAGAACTGAAGTCGCGCCAACTGTTTAACTCAAAATACAGTCAAGAAAGTAGCTCTGAAGCCGAGAAGCGGGACCGACCATAAGCACTACCGTGAAATTACGTACAATTTTCAAATTTCTTGTACTTGCTAACTTTGCGGCCTCGGGCAGCTATGTTACCATGGAGGAACCACACAAGATTTGACTTTATAGGCTAGAACTGAAGTCGCGCCAACTGCTTAACTCAAAATACAGTCAAGAAAGTAGCTCTGAAGCCGAGAAACGGCATCGACCATCAGCACTACCGTGAAATTACGTACAATTTTCAAATTTCTTGTACTTGCTAACTTTGCGACCTCGGGCAGCTATGTTACCATGGAGGAATCACACAAGATTTTACTTTATAGGCTAGAACTGAAATCGCGCCAACTGTTTAACTCAAAATACAGTCAAGAAAGTAGCTCTGAAGCCGAGAAGCGGGATCGATCATAAGCACTAATGTGAAATTACGTACAATTTTCAAATTTCTTGTACTTGCTAAATTTGCGACCTCGGGCAGCTATGTTACCATGGAGGAATCACACAAGATTTGACTTTATAGGCTAGAACTGAAGTCGCGCCAACTGTTTAACTCAAAATACAGTCAAGAAAGTAGCTCTGAAGCCGAGAAGCGGGATCGACCATAAGCACTACCGTGAAATTACGTACAATTTTCAAATTTCTTGTACTTGCTAACTTTGCGGCCTCGGGCAGCTATGTTACCATGGAGGAACCACACAAGATTTGACTTTATAGACTAGAACTGAAGTCGCGCCAACTGCTTAACTCAAAATACAGTCAAGAAAGTAGCTCTGAAGCCGAGAAACGGCATGACCAGAAGCACTACCGTGAAATTACGTACAATTTTCAAATTTCTTGTACTTGTTAACTTTGCGACCTCGGGCAGCTATGTTACCATGGAGGAATCACACAAGATTTGACTTTATAGGCTAGAACTGAAGTCGCGCCAACTGTTTAACTCAAAATACAGTCAAGAAAGTAGCTCTGAAGCCGAGAAGCGGGATCGATCATAAGCACTAATGTGAAATTACGTACAATTTTAAAATTTCTTGTACATGCTAACTTTGCGACCTCGGGCAGCTATGTTACCATGGAGGAATCACACAAGATTTGACTTTATAGGCTAGAACTGAAGTCGCGCCAACTGTTTAACTCAAAATACAGTCAAGAAAGTAGCTCTGAAGTCGAGAAGCGGGATCGACCATAAGCACTACCGTGAAATTACGTACAATTTTCAAATTTCTTGTACTTGCTAACTTTGCGGCCTCGGGCAGCTATGTTACCATGGAGGAATCACACAAGATTTGACTTTATAGGCTAGAACTGAAGTCGCGCCAACTGTTTAACTCAAAATACAGTCAAGAAAGTAGCTCTGAAGCCGAGAAGCGGGATCGATCATAAGCACTAATGTGAAATTACGTACAATTTTAAAATTTCTTGTACATGCTAACTTTGCGGCCTCGGGCAGCTATGTTACCATGGAGGAACCACACAAGATTTGACTTTATAGACTAGAACTGAAGTCGCGCCAACTGCTTAACTCAAAATACAGTCAAGAAAGTAGCTCTGAAGCCGAGAAACGGCATGACCATAAGCACTACCGTGAAATTACGTACAATTTTCAAATTTCTTGTACTTGCTAACTTTGCGGCCTCGGGCAGCTATGTTACCATGGAGGAATCACACAAGATTTGACTTTATAGGCTAGAACTGAAGTCGCGCCAACTGTTTAACTCAAAATACAGTCAAGAAAGCAGCTCTGAAGCCGAGAAACGGCATCGACCATAAGCACTACCGTGAAATTACGTACAATTTTCAAATTTCTTGTACTTGCTAACTTTGCGACCTCGCGCAGCTATGTTACCATGGAGGAATCACACAAGATTTGACTTTATAGGCTAGAACTGAAGTCGCGCCAACTGTTTAACTCAAAATACAGTCAAGAAAGTAGCTCTGAAGCCGAGAAGCGGGATCGATCATAAGCACTAATGTGAAATTACGTACAATTTTAAAATTTCTTGTACATGCTAACTTTGCGACCTCGGGCAGCTATGTTACCATGGAGGAATCACACAAGATTTGACTTTATAGGCTAGAACTGAAGTCGCGCCAACTGTTTAACTCAAAATACAGTCAAGAAAGTAGCTCTGAAGTCGAGAAGCGGGATCGACCATAAGCACTACCGTGAAATTACGTACAATTTTCAAATTTCTTGTACTTGCTAACTTTGCGGCCTCGGGCAGCTATGTTACCATGGAGGAATCACACAAGATTTGACTTTATAGGCTAGAACTGAAGTCGCGCCAACTGTTTAACTCAAAATACAGTCAAGAAAGTAGCTCTGAAGCCGAGAAGCGGGATCGATCATAAGCACAAATGTGAAATTACGTACAATTTTAAAATTTCTTGTACATGCTAACTTTGCGGCCTCGGGCAGCTATGTTACCATGGAGGAACCACACAAGATTTGACTTTATAGACTAGAACTGAAGTCGCGCCAACTGCTTAACTCAAAATACAGTCAAGAAAGTAGCTCTGAAGCCGAGAAACGGCATGACCATAAGCACTACCGTGAAATTACGTACAATTTTCAAATTTCTTGTACTTGCTAACTTTGCGGCCTCGGGCAGCTATGTTACCATGGAGGAATCACACAAGATTTGACTTTATAGGCTAGAACTGAAGTCGCGCCAACTGTTTAACTCAAAATACAGTCAAGAAAGCAGCTCTGAAGCCGAGAAACGGCATCGACCATAAGCACTACCGTGAAATTACGTACAATTTTCAAATTTCTTGTACTTGCTAACTTTGCGACCTCGCGCAGCTATGTTACCATGGAGGAATCACACAAGATTTGACTTTATAGGCTAGAACTGAAGTCGCGCCAACTGTTTAACTCAAAATACAGTCAAGAAAGTAGCTCTGAAGCCGAGAAGCGGGATCGATCATAAGCACTAATGTGAAATTACTTACAATTTTCAAATTTCTTGTACTTGCTAAATTTGCGACCTCGGGCAGCTATGTTACCATGGAGGAATCACACAAGATTTAACTTTATAGGCTAGAACTGAAGTCGCGCCAACTGTTTAACTCAAAATACAGTCAAGAAAGTAGCTCTGAAGCCGAGAAGCAGGATCGACCATAAGCACTACCGTGAAATTACGTACAATTTTCAAATTTCTTGTACTTGCTAACTTTGCGGCCTCGGGCAGCTACGTTACCATGGAGGAACCACACAAGATTTGACTTTATAGGCTAGAACTGAAGTCGCGCCAACTGCTTAACTCAAAATACAGTCAAGAAAGTAGCTCTGAAGCCGAGAAACGGCATGACCATAAGCACTACCGTGAAATTACGTACAATTTTCAAATTTCTTGTACTTGCTAACTTTGCGACCTCGGGCAGCTATGTTACCATGGAGGAATCACACAAGATTTGACTTTATAGGCTAGAACTGAATCGCGCCAACTGTTTAACTCAAAATGCAGTCAAGAAAGTAGCTCTGAAGCCGAGAAGCGTGATCGACCATAAGCACTACCGTGAAATTACGTACAATTTTCAAATTTCTAGTACTTGCTAACTTTGCGACCTCGGGCAGCTATGTTACCATGGAGGAATCACACAAGATTTGACTTTATAGGCTAGAACTGAAGTCGCGCCAACTGTTTAACTCAAAATACAGTCAAGAAAGTAGCTCTGAAGCCGAGAAGCGGGATCGACCATAAGCACTACCGTGAAATTACGTACAATTTTCAAATTTCTTGTACTTGCTAACTTTGCGGCCTCGGGCAGCTATGTTACCATGGAGGAACCACACAAGATTTGACTTTATAGGCTAGAACTGAAGTCGCGCCAACTGCTTAACTCAAAATACAGTCAAGAAAGTAGCTCTGAAGCCGAGAAACGGCATGACCATAAGCACTACCGTGAAATTACGTACAATTTTCAAATTTCTTGTACTTGCTAACATTGCGACCTCGGGCAGCTATGTTACCATGGAGGAATCACACAAGATTTGACTTTGTAGGCTAGAACTGAATCGCGCCAACTGTTTAACTCAAAATACAGTCAAGAAAGTAGCTCTGAAGCCGAGAAGCGGGATCGACCATAAGCACTACCGTGAAATTACGTACAATTTTCAAATTTCTTGTACTTGCTAACTTTGCGACCTCGGGCAGCTATGTTACCATGGAGGAATCACACAAGATTTGACTTTATAGGCTAGAACTGAAGTCGCGCCAACTGTTTAACTCAAAATACAGTCAAGAAAGTAGCTCTGAAGCCGAGAAGCGGGATCGACCATAAGCACTACCGTGAAATTACGTACAATTTTCAAATTTCTTGTACTTGCTAACTTTGCGACCTCGGGCAGCTATGTTACCATGGAGGAATCACACAAGATTTGACTTTATAGGCTAGAACTGAAGTCGCGCTAACTGTTTAAGTCAAAATACAGTCAAGAAAGTAGCTCTGAAGCCGAGAAGCGGGATCGACCATAAGCACTACCGTGAAATTACGTACAATTTTCAAATTTCTTGTACTTGCTAACTTTGCGGCCTCGGGCAGCTATGTTACCATGGAGGAATCACACAAGATTTGACTTTATAGGCTAGAACTGAAGTCGCGCCAACTGTTTAACTCAAAATACAGTCAAGAAAGTAGCTCTGAAGCCGAGAAGCGGGATCGATCATAAGCACTAATGTGAAATTATGTACAATTTTCAAATTTCTTGTACTTGCTAAATTTGCGACCTCGGGCAGCTATGTTACCATGGAGGAATCACACAAGATTTGACTTTATAGGCTAGAACTGAAGTCGCGCCAACTGTTTAACTCAAAATACAGTCAAGAAAGTAGCTCTGAAGCCGAGAAGCGGGATCGACCATAAGCACTACCGTGAAATTACGTACAATTTTCAAATTTCTTGTACTTGCTAACTTTGCGACCTCGGGCAGCTATGTTACCATGGAGGAATCACACAAGATTTGACTTTATAGGCTAGAACTGAAGTCGCGCCAACTGTTTAACTCAAAATACAGTCAAGAAAGTAGCTCTGAAGCCGAGAAGCGGGATCGATCATAAGCACTAATGTGAAATTACGTACAATTTTCAAATTTCTTGTACTTGCTAAATTTGCGACCTCGGGCAGCTATGTTACCATGGAGGAATCACACAAGATTTAACTTTATAGGCTAGAACTGAATTCGCGCCAACTGTTTAACTCAAAATACAGTCAAGAAAGTAGCTCTGAAGCCGAGAAGCGGGATCGACCATAAGCACTACCGTGAAATTACGTACAATTTTCAAATTTCTTGTACTTGCTAACTTTGCGGCCTCGGGCAGCTATGTTACCATGGAGGAACCACACAAGATTTGACTTTATAGGCTAGAACTGAAGTCGCGCCAACTGCTTAACTCAAAATACAGTCAAGAAAGTAGCTCTGAAGCCGAGAAACGGCATGACCATAAGCACTACCGTGAAATTACGTACAATTTTCAAATTTCTTGTACTTGCTAACTTTGCGACCTCGGGCAGCTATGTTACCATGGAGGAATCACACAAGATTTGACTTTATAGGCTAGAACTGAATCGCGCCAACTGTTTAACTCAAAATACAGTCAAGAAAGTAGCTCTGAAGCCGAGAAGCGGGATCGACCATAAGCACTACCGTGAAATTACGTACAATTTTCAAATTTCTAGTACTTGCTAACTTTGCGACCTCGGGCAGCTATGTTACCATGGAGGAATCACACAAGATTTGACTTTATAGGCTAGAACTGAAGTCGCGCCAACTGTTTAACTCAAAATACAGTCAAGAAAGTAGCTCTGAAGCCGAGAAGCGGGATCGACCATAAGCACTACCGTGAAATTACGTACAATTTTCAAATTTCTTGTACTTGCTAACTTTGCGGCCTCGGGCAGCTATGTTACCATGGAGGAACCACACAAGATTTGACTTTATAGGCTAGAACTGAAGTCGCGCCAACTGTTTAACTCAAAACACAGTCAAGAAAGTAGCTCTGAAGCCGAGAAACGGCATGACCATAAGCACTACCGTGAAATTACGTACAATTTTCAAATTTCTTGTACTTGCTAACATTGCGACCTCGGGCAGCTATGTTACCATGGGGGAATCACACAAGATTTGACTTTATAGGCTAGAACTGAATCGCGCCAACTGTTTAACTCAAAATACAGTCAAGAAAGTAGCTCTGAAGCCGAGAAGCGGGATCGACCATAAGCACTACCGTGAAATTACGTACAATTTTCAAATTTCTTGTACTTGCTAACTTTGCGACCTCGGGCAGCTATGTTACCATGGAGGAATCACACAAGATTTGACTTTATAGGCTAGAACTGAAGTCGCGCCAACTGTTTAACTCAAAATACAGTCAAGAAAGTAGCTCTGAAGCCGAGAAGCGGGATCGACCATAAGCACTACCGTGAAATTACGTACAATTTTCAAATTTCTTGTACTTGCTAACTTTGCGACCTCGGGCAGCTATGTTAACATGGAGGAATCACACAAGATTTGACTTTATAGGCTAGAACTGAAGTCGCGCCAACTGTTTAACTCAAAATACAGTCAAGAAAGTAGCTCTGAAGCCGAGAAGCGGGATCGATCATAAGCACTAATGTAAAATTACGTACAATTTTCAAATTTCTTGTACTTGCTAAATTTGCGACCTCGGGCAGCTATGTTACCATGGAGGAATCACACAAGATTTGACTTTATAGGCTAGAACTGAAGTCGCGCCAACTGTTTAACTCAAAATACAGTCAAGAAAGTAGCTCTGAAGCCGAGAAGCGGGATCGACCATAAGCACTACCGTGAAATTACGTACAATTTTCAAATTTCTTGTACTTGCTAACTTTGCGGCCTCGGGCAGCTATGTTACCATGGAGGAACCACACAAGATTTGACTTTATAGGCTAGAACTGAAGTCGCGCCAACTGCTTAACTCAAAATACAGTCAAGAAAGTAGCTCTGAAGCCGAGAAACGGCATGACCATAAGCACTACCGTGAAATTACGTACAATTTTCAAATTTCTTGTACTTGCTAACTTTGCGACCTCGGGCAGCTATGTTACCATGGAGGAATCACACAAGATTTGACTTTATAGGCTAGAACTTAGACCATAAGCACTACCGTGAAATTACGTACAATTTTCAAATTTCTTGTACTTGCTAACTTTGCGACCTCAGGCAGCTATGTTACCATGGAGGAATCACACAAGATTTGACTTTATAGGCTAGAACTGAATCGCGCCAACTGTTTAACTCAAAATACAGTCAAGAAAGTAGCTCTGAAGCCGAGAAGCGGGATCGACCATAAGCACTACCCTGAAATTACGTACAATTTTCAAATTTCTAGTACTTGCTAACTTTGCGACCTCGGGCAGCTATGTTACCATGGAGGAATCACACAAGATTTGACTTTATAGGCTAGAACTGAAGTCGCGCCAACTGTTTAACTCAAAATACAGTCAAGAAAGTAGCTCTGAAGCCGAGAAGCGGGATCGACCATAAGCACTACCGTGAAATTACGTACAATTTTCAAATTTCTTGTACTTGCTAACTTTGCGGCCTCGGGCAGCTATGTTACCATGGAGGAACCACACAAGATTTGACTTTATAGGCTAGAATTGAAGTCGCGCCAACTGCTTAACTCAAAATACAGTCAAGAAAGTAGCTCTGAAGCCGAGAAACGGCATGACCATAAGCACTACCGTGAAATTACGTACAATTTTCAAATTTCTTGTACTTGCTAACATTGCGACCTCGGGCAGCTATGTTACCATGGAGGAATCACACAAGATTTGACTTTATAGGCTAGAACTGAATCGCGCCAACTGTTTAACTCAAAATACAGTCAAGAAAGTAGCTCTGAAGCCGAGAAGCGGGATCGACCATAAGCACTACCGTGAAATTACGTACAATTTTCAAATTTCTTGTACTTGCTAACTTTGCGACCTCGGGCAGCTATGTTACCATGGAGGAATCACACAAGATTTGACTTTATAGGCTAGAACTGAAGTCGCGCCAACTGTTTAACTCAAAATACAGTCAAGAAAGTAGCTCTGAAGCCGAGAAGCGGGATCGACCATAAGCACTACCGTGAAATTACGTACAATTTTCAAATTTCTTGTACTTGCTAACTTTGCGACCTCGGGCAGCTATGTTACCATGGAGGAATCACACAAGATTTGACTTTATAGGCTAGAACTGAAGTCGCGCCAACTGTTTAACTCAAAATACAGTCAAGAAAGTAGCTCTGAAGCCGAGAAGCGGGATCGATCATAAGCACTAATGTGAAATTATGTACAATTTTCAAATTTCTTGTACTTGCTAAATTTGCGACCTCGGGCAGCTATGTTACCATGGAGGAATCACACAAGATTTGACTTTATAGGCTAGAACTGAAGTCGAGCCAACTGTTTAACTCAAAATACAGTCAAGAAAGTAGCTCTGAAGCCGAGAAGCGGGATCGACCATAAGCACTAACGTGAAATTACGTACAATTTTCAAATTTCTTGTACTTGCTAACTTTGCGGCCTCGGGCAGCTATGTTACCATGGAGGAACCACACAAGATTTGACTTTATAGGCTAGAACTGAAGTCGCGCCAACTGCTTAACTCAAAATACAGTCAAGAAAGTAGCTCTGAAGCCGAGAAACGACATGACCATAAGCACTACCGTGAAATTACGTACAATTTTCAAATTTCTTGTACTTGCTAACTTTGCGACCTCGGGCAGCTATGTTACCATGGAGGAACCACGCAAGATTTGACTTTATAGGCTAGAACTGAAGTCGCGCCAACTGCTTAACTCAAAATACAGTCAAGAAAGTAGCTCTGAAGCCGAGAAACGGCATCGACCATCAGCACAACCGTGAAATTACGCACAATTTTCAAATTTCTTGTACTTGCTAACTTTGCGACCTCGGGCAGCTATGTTACCATGGAGGAATCACACAAGATTTGACTTTATAGGCTAGAACTGAAGTCGCGCCAACTGTTTAACTCAAAATACAGTCAAGAAAGTAGCTCTGAAGCCGAGAAGCGGGATCGATCATAAGCACTAATGTGAAATTACGTACAATTTTCAAATTTCTTGTACTTGCTAAATTTGCGACCTCGGGCAGCTATGTTACCATGGAGGAATCACACAAGATTTGACTTTATAGGCTAAAACTGAAGTCGCGCCAACTGTTTAACTCAAAATACAGTCAAGAAAGTAGCTCTGAAGCCGAGAAGCGGGATCGACCATAAGCACTACCGTGAAATTACGTACAATTTTCAAATTTCTTGTACTTGCTAACTTTGCGGCCTCGGGCAGCTATGTTACCATGGAGGAACCACACAAGATTTGACTTTATAGACTAGAACTGAAGTCCCGCCAACTGCTTAACTCAAAATACAGTCAAGAAAGTAGCTCTGAAGCCAAGAAACGGCATGACCATAAGCACTACCGTGAAATTACGGACAATTTTCAAATTTCTTGTACTTGCTAACTTTGCGACCTCGGGCAGCTACGTTACCATGGAGGAATCACACAAGATTTGACTTTATAGGCTAGAACTGAATCGCGCCAACTGTTTAACTCAAAATACAGTCAAGAAAGTAGCTCTGAAGCCGAGAAGCGGGATCGACCATAAGCACTACCGTGAAATTACGTACAATTTTCAAATTTCTTGTACTTGCTAACTTTGCGGCCTCGGGCAGTAAGTTACCATGGAGGAACCACACAAGATTTGACTTTATAGGCTAGAACTGAAGTCGCGCCAACTGCTTAACTCAAAATACAGTCAAGAAAGTAGCTCTGAAGCCGAGAAACGGCATCGACCATCAGCACTACCGTGAAATTACGTACAATTTTCAAATTTCTTGTACTTGCTAACTTTGCGGCCTCGGGCAGTAAGTTACCATGGAGGAACCACACAAGATTTGACTTTATAGGCTAGAACTGAAGTCGCGCCAACTGCTTAACTCAAAATACAGTCAAGAAAGTAGCTCTGAAGCCGAGAAGCGGGATCGACCATAAGCACTACCGTGAAATTACGTACAATTTTCAAATTTCTTGTACTTGCTAACTTTGCGGCCTCGGGCAGCTATTTTACCCTGGAGGAACCACACAAGATTTGACTTTATAGGCTAGAACTGAAGTCGCGCCAACTGCTTAACTCAAAATACAGTCAAGAAAGTAGCTCTGAAGCCGAGAAGCGGGATCGACCATAAGCACTACCGTGAAATTACGTACAATTTTCAAATTTCTTGTACTTGCTAACTTTGCGGCCTCGGGCAGCTATGTTACCATGGAGGAACCACACAAGATTTGACTTTATAGGCTAGAACTGAAGTCGCGCCAACTGCTTAACTCAAAATACAGTCAAGAAAGTAGCTCTAAAGCCGAGAAGCGGGATCGACCATAAGCACTACCGTGAAATTACGTACAATTTTCAAATTTCTTGTACTTGCTAAATTTGCGACCTCGGGCAGCTATGTTACCATGGAGGAATCACACAAGATTTAACTTTATAGGCTAGAACTGAAGTCGCGCCAACTGTTTAACTCAAAATACAGTCAAGAAAGTAGCTCTGAAGCCGAGAAGCGGGATCGACCATAAGCACTACCGTGAAATTACGTACAATTTTCAAATTTCTTGTACTTGCTAACTTTGCGGCCTCGGGCAGCTATGTTACCATGGAGGAACCACACAAGATTTGACTTTATAGGCTAGAACTGAAGTCGCGCCAACTGCTTAACTCAAAATACAGTCAAGAAAGTAGCTCTGAAGCCGAGAAACGGCATGACCATAAGCACTACCGTGAAATTACGTACAATTTTCAAATTTCTTGTACTTGCTAACTTTGCGACCTCGGGCAGCTATGTTACCATGGAGGAATCACACAAGATTTGACTTTATAGGCTAGAACTGAATCGCGCCAACTGTTTAACTCAAAATACAGTCAAGAAAGTAGCTCTGAAGCCGAGAAGCGGGATCGACCATAAGCACTACCGTGAAATTACGTACAATTTTCAAATTTCTTGTACTTGCTAACTTTGCGGCCTCGGGCAGCTATGTTACCATGGGGGAACCACACAAGATTTGACTTTATAGGCTAGAACTGAAGTCGCGCCAACTGTTTAACTCAAAATACAGTCAAGAAAGTAGCTCTGAAGCCGAGAAACGGCATGACCATAAGCACTACCGTGAAATTACGTACAATTTTCAAATTTCTTGTACTTGCTAACATTGCGACCTCGGGCAGCTATGTTACCATGGAGGAATCACACAAGATTTGACTTTATAGGCTAGAACTGAATCGCGCCAACTGTTTAACTCAAAATACAGTCAAGAAAGTAGCTCTGAAGCCGAGAAGCGGGATCGACCATAAGCACTACCGTGAAATTACGTACAATTTTCAAATTTCTTGTACTTGCTAACTTTGCGACCTCGGGCAGCTATGTTACCATGGAGGAATCACACAAGATTTGACTTTATAGGCTAGAACTGAAGTCGCGCCAACTGTTTAACTCAAAATACAGTCAAGAAAGTAGCTCTGAAGCCGAGAAGCGGGATCGACCATAAGCACTACCGTGAAATTACGTACAATTTTCAAATTTCTTGTACTTGCTAACTTTGCGACCTCGGGCAGCTATGTTAACATGGAGGAATCACACAAGATTTGACTTTATAGGCTAGAACTGAAGTCGCGCCAACTGTTTAACTCAAAATACAGTCAAGAAAGTAGCTCTGAAGCCGAGAAGCGGGATCGATCATAAGCACTAATGTAAAATTACGTACAATTTTCAAATTTCTTGTACTTGCTAAATTTGCGACCTCGGGCAGCTATGTTACCATGGAGGAATCACACAAGATTTGACTTTATAGGCTAGAACTGAAGTCGCGCCAACTGTTTAACTCAAAATACAGTCAAGAAAGTAGCTCTGAAGCCGAGAAGCGGGATCGACCATAAGCACTACCGTGAAATTACGTACAATTTTCAAATTTCTTGTACTTGCTAACTTTGCGGCCTCGGGCAGCTATGTTACCATGGAGGAACCACACAAGATTTGACTTTATAGGCTAGAACTGAAGTCGCGCCAACTGCTTAACTCAAAATACAGTCAAGAAAGTAGCTCTGAAGCCGAGAAACGGCATGACCATAAGCACTACCGTGAAATTACGTACAATTTTCAAATTTCTTGTACTTGCTAACTTTGCGACCTCGGGCAGCTATGTTACCACGGAGGAATCACACAAGATTTGACTTTATAGGCTAGAACTTAGACCATAAGCACTACCGTGAAATTACGTACAATTTTCAAATTTCTTGTACTTGCTAACTTTGCGACCTCAGGCAGCTATGTTACCATGGAGGAATCACACAAGATTTGACTTTATAGGCTAGAACTGAATCGCGCCAACTGTTTAACTCAAAATACAGTCAAGAAAGTAGCTCTGAAGCCGAGAAGCGGGATCGACCATAAGCACTACCCTGAAATTACGTACAATTTTCAAATTTCTAGTACTTGCTAACTTTGCGACCTCGGGCAGCTATGTTACCATGGAGGAATCACACAAGATTTGACTTTATAGGCTAGAACTGAAGTCGCGCCAACTGTTTAACTCAAAATACAGTCAAGAAAGTAGCTCTGAAGCCGAGAAGCGGGATCGACCATAAGCACTACCGTGAAATTACGTACAATTTTCAAATTTCTTGTACTTGCTAACTTTGCGGCCTCGGGCAGCTATGTTACCATGGAGGAACCACACAAGATTTGACTTTATAGGCTAGAATTTAAGTCGCGCCAACTGCTTAACTCAAAATACAGTCAAGAAAGTAGCTCTGAAGCCGAGAAACGGCATGACCATAAGCACTACCGTGAAATTACGTACAATTTTCAAATTTCTTGTACTTGCTAACATTGCGACCTCGGGCAGCTATGTTACCATGGAGGAATCACACAAGATTTGACTTTATAGGCTAGAACTGAATCGCGCCAACTGTTTAACTCAAAATACAGTCAAGAAAGTAGCTTTGAAGCCGAGAAGCGGGATCGACCATAAGCACTACCGTGAAATTACGTACAATTTTCAAATTTCTTGTACTTGCTAACTTTGCGACCTCGGGCAGCTATGTTACCATGGAGGAATCACACAAGATTTGACCTTATAGGCTAGAACTGAAGTCGCGCCAACTGTTTAACTCAAAATACAGTCAAGAAAGTAGCTCTGAAGCCGAGAAGCGGGATCGACCATAAGCACTACCGTGAAATTACGTACAATTTTCAAATTTCTTGTACTTGCTAACTTTGCGACCTCGGGCAGCTATGTTACCATGGAGGAATCACACAAGATTTGACTTTATAGGCTAGAACTGAAGTCGCGCCAACTGTTTAACTCAAAATACAGTCAAGAAAGTAGCTCTGAAGCCGAGAAGCGGGATCGATCATAAGCACTAATGTGAAATTATGTACAATTTTCAAATTTCTTGTACTTGCTAAATTTGCGACCTCGGGCAGCTATGTTACCATGGAGGAATCACACAAGATTTGACTTTATAGGCTAGAACTGAAGTCGAGCCAACTGTTTAACTCAAAATACAGTCAAGAAAGTAGCTCTGAAGCCGAGAAGCGGGATCGACCATAAGCACTAACGTGAAATTACGTACAATTTTCAAATTTCTTGTACTTGCTAACTTTGCGGCCTCGGGCAGCTATGTTGCCATGGAGGAACCACACAAGATTTGACTTTATAGGCTAGAACTGAAGTCGCGCCAACTGCTTAACTCAAAATACAGTCAAGAAAGTAGCTCTGAAGCCGAGAAACGACATGACCATAAGCACTACCGTGAAATTACGTACAATTTTCAAATTTCTTGTACTTGCTAACTTTGCGACCTCGGGCAGCTATGTTACCATGGAGGAACCACGCAAGATTTGACTTTATAGGCTAGAACTGAAGTCGCGCCAACTGCTTAACTCAAAATACAGTCAAGAAATTAGCTCTGAAGCCGAGAAACGGCATCGACCATCAGCACAACCGTGAAATTACGTACAATTTTCAAATTTCTTGTACTTGCTAACTTTGCGACCTCGGGCAGCTATGTTACCATGGAGGAATCACACAAGATTTGACTTTATAGGCTAGAACTGACGTCGCGCCAACTGTTTAACTCAAAATACAGTCAAGAAAGTAGCTCTGAAGCCGAGAAGCGGGATCGATCATAAGCACTAATGTGAAATTACGTACAATTTTCAAATTTCTTGTACTTGCTAAATTTGCGACCTCGGGCAGCTATGTTACCATGGAGGAATCACACAAGATTTGACTTTATAGGCTAGAACTGACGTCGCGCCAACTGTTTAACTCAAAATACAGTCAAGAAAGTAGCTCTGAAGCCGAGAAGCGGGATCGATCATAAGCACTAATGTGAAATTACGTACAATTTTCAAATTTCTTGTACTTGCTAAATTTGCGACCTCGGGCAGCTATGTTACCATGGAGGAACCACACAAGATTTGACTTTATAGACTAGAACTGAAGTCGCGCCAACTGCTTAACTCAAAATACAGTCAAGAAAGTAGCTCTGAAGCCAAGAAACGGCATGACCATAAGCACTACCGTGAAATTACGTACAATTTTCAAATTTCTTGTACTTGCTAACTTTGCGACCTCGGGCAGCTATGTTACCATGGAGGAATCACACAAGATTTGACTTTATAGGCTAGAACTGAATCGCGCCAACTGTTTAACTCAAAATACAGTCAAGAAAGTAGCTCTGAAGCCGAGAAGCGGGATCGACCATAAGCACTACCGTGAAATTACGTACAATTTTCAAATTTCTTGTACTTGCTAACTTTGCGGCCTCGGGCAGTAAGTTACCATGGAGGAACCACACAAGATTTGACTTTATAGGCTAGAACTGAAGTCGCGCCAACTGCTTAACTCAAAATACAGTCAAGAAAGTAGCTCTGAAGCCGAGAAACGGCATCGACCATCAGCACTACCGTGAAATTACGTACAATTTTCAAATTTCTTGTACTTGCTAACTTTGCGGCCTCGGGCAGTAAGTTACCATGGAGGAACCACACAAGATTTGACTTTATAGGCTAGAACTGAAGTCGCGCCAACTGCTTAACTCAAAATACAGTCAAGAAAGTAGCTCTGAAGCCGAGAAGCGGGATCGACCATAAGCACTACCGTGAAATTACGTACAATTTTCAAATTTCTTGTACTTGCTAACTTTGCGGCCTCGGGCAGCTATTTTACCCTGGAGGAACCACACAAGATTTGACTTTATAGGCTAGAACTGAAGTCGCGCCAACTGCTTAACTCAAAATACAGTCAAGAAAGTAGCTCTGAAGCCGAGAAGCGGGATCGACCATAAGCACTACCGTGAAATTACGTACAATTTTCAAATTTCTTGTACTTGCTAACTTTGCGACCTCGGGCAGCTATGTTACCATGGAGGAATCACACAACATTTGACTTTATAGACTAGAACTGAAGTCGCGCCAACTGTTTAACTCAAAATACAGTCAAGAAAGTAGCTCTAAAGCCGAGAAACGGGATCGATCATAAGCACTAATGTGAAATTACGTACAATTTTCAAATTTCTTGTACTTGCTAAATTTGCGACCTCGGGCAGCTATGTTACCATGGAGGAATCACACAAGATTTGACTTTATAGGCTAGAACTGAAGTCGCGCCAACTGCTTAACTCAAAATACAGTCAAGAAAGTAGCTCTGAGGCCGAGAAGCGGGATCGACCATAAGCACTACCGTGAAATTACGTACAATTTTCAAATTTCTTGTACTTGCTAACTTTGCGACCTCGGGCAGCTATGTTACCATGGAGGAATCACACAAGATTTGACTTTATAGGCTAGAACTGAATCGCGCCAACTGTTTAACTCAAAATACAGTCAAGAAAGTAGCTCTGAAGCCGAGAAGCGGGATCGACCATAAGCACTACCGTGAAATTACGTACAATTTTCAAATTTCTAGTACTTGCTAACTTTGCGACCTCGGGCAGCTATGTTACCATGGAGGAATCACACAAGATTTGACTTTATAGGCTAGAACTGAAGTCGCGCCAACTGTTTAACACAAAATACAGTCAAGAAAGTAGCTCTGAAGCCGAGAAGCGGGATCGACCATAAGCACTACCGTGAAATTACGTACAATTTTCAAATTTCTTGTACTTGCTAACTTTGCGGCCTCGGGCAGCTATGTTACCATGGAGGAAACCACACAAGATTTGACTTTATAGGCTAGAACTGAAGTCGCGCCAACTGCTTAACTCAAAATACAGTCAAGAAAGTAGCTCTGAAGCCGAGAAACGGCATGACCATAAGCACTACCGTGAAATTACGTACAATTTTCAAATTTCTTGTACTTGCTAACATTGCGACCTCGGGCAGCTATGTTACCATGGAGGAATCACACAAGATTTGACTTTATAGGCTAGAACTGAAGTCGCGCCAACTGTTTAACTCAAAATACAGTCAAGAAAGTAGCTCTGAAGCCGAGAAGCGGGATCGACCATAAGCACTACCGTGAAATTACGTACAATTTTCAAATTTCTTGTACTTGCTAACTTTGCGACCTCGGGCAGCTATGTTACCATGGAGGAATCACACAACATTTGACTTTATAGACTAGAACTGAAGTCGCGCCAACTGTTTAACTCAAAATACAGTCAAGAAAGTAGCTCTAAAGCCGAGAAACGGGATCGATCATAAGCACTAATGTGAAATTACGTACAATTTTCAAATTTCTTGTACTTGCTAAATTTGCGACCTCGGGCAGCTATGTTACCATGGAGGAATCACACAAGATTTGACTTTATAGGCTAGAACTGAAGTCGCGCCAACTGCTTAACTCAAAATACAGTCAAGAAAGTAGCTCTGAGGCCGAGAAGCGGGATCGACCATAAGCACTACCGTGAAATTACGTACAATTTTCAAATTTCTTGTACTTGCTAACTTTGCGACCTCGGGCAGCTATGTTACCATGGAGGAATCACACAAGATTTGACTTTATAGGCTAGAACTGAATCGCGCCAACTGTTTAACTCAAAATACAGTCAAGAAAGTAGCTCTGAAGCCGAGAAGCGGGATCGACCATAAGCACTACCGTGAAATTACGTACAATTTTCAAATTTCTAGTACTTGCTAACTTTGCGACCTCGGGCAGCTATGTTACCATGGAGGAATCACACAAGATTTGACTTTATAGGCTAGAACTGAAGTCGCGCCAACTGTTTAACACAAAATACAGTCAAGAAAGTAGCTCTGAAGCCGAGAAGCGGGATCGACCATAAGCACTACCGTGAAATTACGTACAATTTTCAAATTTCTTGTACTTGCTAACTTTGCGGCCTCGGGCAGCTATGTTACCATGGAGGAAACCACACAAGATTTGACTTTATAGGCTAGAACTGAAGTCGCGCCAACTGCTTAACTCAAAATACAGTCAAGAAAGTAGCTCTGAAGCCGAGAAACGGCATGACCATAAGCACTACCGTGAAATTACGTACAATTTTCAAATTTCTTGTACTTGCTAACATTGCGACCTCGGGCAGCTATGTTACCATGTAGGAATCACACAAGATTTGACTTTATAGGCTAGAACTGAATCGCGCCAACTGTTTAACTCAAAATACAGACAAGAAAGTAGCTCTGAAGCCGAGAAGCGGGATCGACCATAAGCACTACCGTGAAATTACGTACAATTTTCAAATTTCTTGTACTTGCTAACTTTGCGACCTCGGGCAGCTATGTTACCATTGAGGAATCACACAAGATTTGACTTTATAGGCTAGAACTGAAGTCGCGCCAACTGTTTAGCTCAAAATACAGTCAAGAAAGTAGCTCTGAAGCCGAGAAGCGGGATCGACCATAAGCACTACCGTGAAATTACGTACAATTTTCAAATTTCTTGTACTTGCTAACTTTGCGACCTCGGGCAGCTATGTTACCATGGAGGAATCACACAAGATTTGACTTTATAGGCTAGAACTGAAGTCGCGCCAACTGTTTAACTCAAAATACAGTCAAGAAAGTAGCTCTGAAGCCGAGAAGCGGGATCGATCATAAGCACTAATGTGAAATTACGTACAATTTTCAAATTTCTTGTACTTGCTAAATTTGCGACCCCGCGCAGCTATGTTACCATGGAGGAATCACACAAGATTTGACTTTATAGGCTAGAACTGAATCGCGCCAACTGTTTAACTCAAAATACAGTCAAGAAAGTAGCTCTGAAGCCGAGAAGCGGGATCGACCATAAGCACTACCGTGAAATTACGTACAATTTTCAAATTTCTTGTACTTGCTAACTTTGCGGCCTCGGGCAGCTATGTTACCATGGAGGAAACCACACAAGATTTGACTTTATAGGCTAGAACTGAAGTCGCGCCAACTGCTTAACTCAAAATACAGTCAAGAAAGTAGCTCTGAAGCCGAGAAACGGCATGACCATAAGCACTACCGTGAAATTACGTACAATTTTCAAATTTCTTGTACTTGCTAACTTTGCGACCTCGGGCAGCTATGTTACCATGGAGGAATCACACAAGATTTGACTTTATAGGCTAGAACTGAAGTCGCGCCAACTGTTTAGCTCAAAATACAGTCAAGAAAGTAGCTCTGAAGCCGAGAAGCGGGATCGACCATAAGCACTACCGTGAAATTACGTACAATTTTCAAATTTCTTGTACTTGCTAACTTTGCGGCCTCGGGCAGCTATGTTACCATGGAGGAACCACACAAGATTTGACTTTATAGGCTAGAACTGAAGTCGCGCCAACTGCTTAACTCAAAATACAGTCAAGAAAGTAGCTCTGAAGCCGAGAAACGGCATGACCATAAGCACTACCGTGAAATTACGTACAGTTTTCAAATTTCTTGTACTTGCTAACTTTGCGACCTCGGGCAGCTATGTTACCATGGAGAATTCACACAAGATTTGACTTTATAGGCTAGAACTGAAGTCGCGCCAACTGTTTAACTCAAAATACAGTCAAGAAAGTAGCTCTGAAGCCGAGAAGCGGGATCGACCATAAGCACTACCGTGAAATTACGTACAATTTTCAAATTTCTTGTACTTGCTAACTTTGCGACCTCGGGCAGCTATGTTACCATGGAGGAATCACACAAGATTTGACTTTATAGGCTAGAACTGAAGTCGCGCCAACTGTTTAACTCAAAATACAGTCAAGAAAGTAGCTCTGAAGCCGAGAAGCGGGATCGATCATAAGCACTAATGTGAAATTACGTACAATTTTCAAATTTCTTGTACTTGCTAAATTTGCGACCTCGGGCAGCTATGTTATCATGGAGGAATCACACAAGATTTGACTTTATAGGCTAGAACTGAAGTCGCGCCAACTGCTTAACTCAAAATACAGTCAAGAAAGTAGCTCTGAAGCCGAGAAACGGCATGACCATAAGCACTACCGTGAAATTACGTACAATTTTCAAATTTCTTGTACTTGCTAACTTCGCGACCTCGGGCAGCTATGTTACCATGGAGGAATCACACAAGATTTGACTTTATAGGCTAGAACTGAAGTCGTGCCAACTGCTTAACTCAAAATACAGTCAAGAAAGTAGCTCTGAAGCCGAGAAACGGCATCGACCTTCAGCACTACCGTGAAATTACGTACAATTTTCAAATTTCTTGTACTTGCTAACTTTGCGACCTCGGGCAGCTATGTTACCATGGAGGAATCACACAAGATTTGACTTTATAGGCTAGAACTGAAGTCGCGCCAACTGTTTAACTCAAAATACAGTCAAGAAAGTAGCTCTGAAGCCGAGAAGCGGGATCGATCATAAGCACTAATGTGAAATTACGTACAATTTTCAAATTTCTTGTACTTGCTAAATTTGCGACCTCGGGCAGCTATGTTACCATGGAGGAATCACACAAGATTTGACTTTATAGGCTAGAACTGAAGTCGCGCCAACTGTTTAACTCAAAATACAGTCAAGAAAGTAGCTCTGAAGCCGAGAAGCGGGATCGACCATAAGCACTACCGTGAAATTACGTACAATTTTCAAATTTCTTGTACTTGCTAACTTTGCGGCCTCGGGCAGCTATGTTACCATGGAGGAACCACACAAGATTTGACTTTATAGGCTAGAACTGAAGTCGCGCCAACTGCTTAGCTCAAAATACAGTCAAGAAAGTAGCTCTGAAGCCGAGAAATGGCATGACCAGAAGCACTACCGTGAAATTACGTACAATTTTCAAATTTCTTGTACTTGCTAACTTTGCGACCTCGGGCAGCTATGTTACAATGGAGGAATCACACAAGATTTGACTTTATAGGCTAGAACTGAAGTCGCGCCAACTGTTTAACTCAAAATACAGTCAAGAAAGTAGCTCTGAAGCCGAGAAGCGGGATCGATCATAAGCACTAATGTGAAATTACGTACAATTTTCAAATTTCTTGTACTTGCTAAATTTGCGACCTCGGGCAGCTATGTTACCATGGAGGAACCACACAAGATTTGACTTTATAGGCTAGAACTGAAGTCGCGCCAACTGCCTAACTCAAAATACAGTCAAGAAAGTAGCTCTGAAGCCGAGAAACGGCATGACCAGAAGCACTACCGTGAAATTACGTACAATTTTCAAATTTCTTGTACTTGCTAACTTTGCGACCTCGGACAGCTATGTTACCATGGAGGAATCACACAAGATTTGACTTTATAGGATAGAACTGAAGTCGCGCCAACTGTTTAACTCAAAATACAGTCAAGAAAGTAGCTCTGAAGCCGAGAAGCGGGATCGACCATAAGCACTACCGTGAAATTACGTACAATTTTCAAATTTCTTGTACTTGCTAACTTTGCGGCCTCGGGCAGCTATGTTACCATGGAGGAATCACACAAGATTTGACTTTATGGGCTAGAACTGAAGTCGCGCCAACTGTTTAACTCAAAATACAGTCAAGAAAGTAGCTCTGAAGCCGAGAAGCGGGATCGACCATAAGCACTACCGTGAAATTACGTACAATTTTCTAATTTCTTGTACTTGCTAACTTTGCGGCCTCGGGCAGCTATGTTACCATGGAGGAACCACACAAGATTTGACTTTATAGACTACAACTGAAGTCGCGCCAACTGCTTAACTCAAAATACAGTCAAGAAAGTAGCTCTGAAGCCGAGAAACGGCATGACCAGAAGCACTACCGTGAAATTACGTACAATTTTCAAATTTCTTGTACTTGCTAACTTTGCGACCTCGGGCAGCTATGTTACCATGGAGGAATCACACAAGATTTGACTTTATAGGCTAGAACTGAAGTCGCGCCAACTGTTTAACTCAAAATACAGTCAAGAAAGTAGCTCTGAAGCCGAGAAGCGGGATCGATCATAATCACTAATGTGAAATTACGTACAATTTTCAAATTTCTTGTACTTGCTAACTTTGCGACCTCGGGCAGCTATGTTACCATGGAGGAATCACACAAGATTTGACTTTATAGGCTAGAACTGAAGTCGCGCCAACTGTTTAACTCAAAATACAGTCAAGAAAGTAGCTCTGAAGCCGAGAAGCGGGATCGATCATAAGCACTAATGTGAAATTACGTACAATTTTAAAATTTCTTTACATGCTAAATTTGCGACCTCGGGCAGCTATGTTACCATGGAGGAATCACACAAGATTTGACTCTATAGGCTAGAACTGAAGTCGCGCCAACTGTTTAACTCAAAATACAGCCAAGAAAGTAGCTCTGAAGTCGAGAAGCGGGATCGACCATAAGCACTACCGTGAAATTATGTACAATTTTCAAATTTCTTGTACTTGCTAACTTTGCGGCCGCGGGCAGCTATGTTACCATGGAGGAACCACACAAGATTTGACTTTATAGGCTAGAACTGAAGTCGCTCCAACTGCTTAACTCAAAATACAGTCAAGAAAGTAGCTCTGAAGCCGAGAAACGGCATCGACCATAAGCACTACCGTGAAATTACGTACAATTTTCAAATTTCTTGTACTTGCTAACTTTGCGACCTCGGGCAGCTATGTTAGCATGGAGGAATCACACAAGATTTGACTTTACAGGCTAGAACTGAAGTCGCGCCAACTGCTTAACTCAAAATACAGTCAAGAAAGTAGCTCTGAAGCCGAGAAACGGCATCGACCTTCAGCACTAATGTGAAATTACGTACAATTTTCAAATTTCTTGTACTTGCTAAATTTGCGACCTCGGGCAGCTATGTTATCATGGAGGAATCACACAAGATTTGACTTTATAGGCTAGAACTGAAGTCGCGCCAACTGCTTAACTCAAAATACCGTCAAGAAAGTAGCTCTGAAGCCGAGAAACGGCATGACCATAAGCACTACCGTGAAATTACGTACAATTTTCAAATTTCTTGTACTTGCTAACTTTGCGACCTCGGGCAGCTATGTTACCATGGAGGAATCACACAAGATTTGACTTTATAGGCTAGAACTGAAGTCGTGCCAACTGCTTAACTCAAAATACAGTCAAGAAAGTAGCTCTGAAGCCGAGAAGCGGGATCGATCATAATCACTAATGTGAAATTACGTACAATTTTCAAATTTCTTGTACTTGCTAACTTTGCGACCTCGGGCAGCTATGTTACCATGGAGGAATCACACAAGATTTGACTTTATAGGCTAGAACTGAAGTCGCGCCAACTGTTTAACTCAAAATACAGTCAAGAAAGTAGCTCTGAAGCCGAGAAGCGGGATCGATCATAAGCACTAATGTGAAATTACGTACAATTTTCAAATTTCTTGTACTTGCTAACTTTGCGACCTCGGGCAGCTATGTTACCATGGAGGAATCACACAAGATTTGACTTTATAGGCTAGAACTAAAGTCGCGCCAACTGTTTAACTCAAAATACAGTCAAGAAAGTAGCTCTGAAGCCGAGAACCGGGATCGATCATAAGCACTAATGTGAAATTACGTACAATTTTCAAATTTCTTGTACTTGCTAAATTTGCGACCTCGGGCAGCTATGTTATCATGGAGGAATCACACAAGATTTGACTTTATAGGCTAGAACTGAAGTCGCGCCAACTGCTTAACTCAAAATACAGTCAAGAAAGTAGCTCTGAAGCCGAGAAACGGCATGACCATAAGCACTACCGTGAAATTACGTACAATTTTCAAATTTCTTGTACTTGCTAACTTTGCGACCTCGGGCAGCTATGTTACCATGGAGGAATCACACAAGATTTGACTTTATAGGCTAGAACTGAAGTCGTGCCAACTGCTTATTTCAAAATACAGTCAAGAAAGTAGCTCTGAAGCCGAGAAACGGCATCGACTTTCAGCACTACCGTGAAATTACGTACAATTTTCAAATTTCTTGTACTTGCTAACTTTGCGACCTCGGGCAGCTATGTTACCATGGAGGAATCACACAAGATTTAACTTTATAGGATAGAACTGAAGTCGCCCCAACTGTTTAACTCAAAATACAGTCAAGAAAGTAGCTCTGAAGCCGAGAAGCGGGATCGATCATAAGCACTAATGTGAAATTACGTACAATTTTCAAATTTCTTGTACTTGCTAACTTTGCGACCTCGGGCAGCTATGTTACCATGGAGGAATCACACAAGATTTGACTTTATAGGCTAGAACTGAAGTCGCGCCAACTGTTTAACTCAAAATACAGTCAAGAAAGTAGCTCTGAAGCCGAGAAGCGGGATCGACCATAAGCACTACCGTGAAATTACGTACAATTTTCAAATTTCTTGTACTTGCTAACTTTGCGACCTCGGGCAGCTATGTTACCATGGAGGAATCACACAAGATTTGACTTTATAGGCTAGAACTGAAGTCGCGCCAACTGTTTAACTCAAAATACAGTCAAGAAAGTAGCTCTGAAGCCGAGAAACGGCATCGACCATAAGCACTACCGTGAAATTACGTACAATTTTCAAATTTCTTGTACTTGCTAAATTTGCGACCTCGGGCAGCTATGTTACCATGGAGGAATCACACAAGATTTGACTTTATAGGCTAGAACTGAAGTCGCGCCAACTGTTTAACTCAAAATACAGTCAAGAAAGTAGCTCTGAAGCCGAGAAGCGGGATCGATCATAAGCACTAATGTGAAATTACGTACAATTTTCAAATTTCTTGTACTTGCTAAATTTGCGACCTCGGGCAGCTATGTTACCATGGAGGAATCACACAAGATTTGACTTTATAGGCTAGAACTGAAGTCGCGCCAACTGTTTAACTCAAAATACAGTCAAGAAAGTAGCTCTGAAGCCGAGAAGCGGGATCGACCATAAGCACTACCGTGAAATTACGTACAATTTTCAAATTTCTTGTACTTGCTAACTTTGCGGCCTCGGGCAGCTATGTTACCATGGAGGAACCACACAAGATTTGACTTTATAGGCTAGAACTGAAGTCGCGCCAACTGTTTAACTCAAAATACAGTCAAGAAAGTAGCTCTGAAGCCGAGAAGCGGGATCGACCATAAGCACTACCGTGAAATTACGTACAATTTTCTAATTTCTTGTACTTGCTAACTTTGCGGCCTCGGGCAGCTATGTTACCATGGAGGAACCACACAAGATTTGACTTTATAGACTAGAACTGAAGTCGCGCCAACTGCTTAACTCAAAATACAGTCAAGAAAGTAGCTCTGAAGCCGAGAAACGGCATGACCAGAAGCACTACCGTGAAATTACGTACAATTTTCAAATTTCTTGTACTTGCTAACTTTGCGACCTCGGGCAGCTATGTTACCATGGAGGAATCACACAAGATTTGACTTTATAGGCTAGAACTGAAGTCGCGCCAACTGTTTAACTCAAAATACAGTCAAGAAAGTAGCTCTGAAGCCGAGAAGCGGGATCGATCATAATCACTAATGTGAAATTACGTACAATTTTCAAATTTCTTGTACTTGCTAACTTTGCGACCTCGGGCAGCTATGTTACCATGGAGGAATCACACAAGATTTGACTTTATAGGCTAGAACTGAAGTCGCGCCAACTGTTTAACTCAAAATACAGTCAAGAAAGTAGCTCTGAAGCCGAGAAGCGGGATCGATCATAAGCACTAATGTGAAATTACGTACAATTTTCAAATTTCTTGTACTTGCTAAATTTGCGACCTCGGGCAGCTATGTTACCATGGAGGAATCACACAAGATTTGACTTTATAGGCTAGAACTGAAGTCGCGCCAACTGTTTAACTCAAAATACAGTCAAGAAAGTAGCTCTGAAGCCGAGAAGCGGGATCGACCATAAGCACTACCGTGAAATTACGTACAATTTTCAAATTTCTTGTACTTGCTAACTTTGCGACCTCGGGCAGCTATGTTACAATGGAGGAATCACACAAGATTTGACTTTATAGGCTAGAACTGAAGTCGCGCCAACTGTTTAACTCAAAATACAGTCAAGAAAGTAGCTCTGAAGCCGAGAAGCGGGATCGATCATAAGCACTAATGTGAAATTACGTACAATTTTCAAATTTCTTGTACTTGCTAAATTTGCGACCTCGGGCAGCTATGTTACCATGGAGGAACCACACAAGATTTGACTTTATAGGCTAGAACTGAAGTCGCGCCAACTGCCTAACTCAAAATACAGTCAAGAAAGTAGCTCTGAAGCCGAGAAACGGCATGACCAGAAGCACTACCGTGAAATTACGTACAATTTTCAAATTTCTTGTACTTGCTAACTTTGCGACCTCGGGCAGCTATGTTACCATGGAGGAATCACACAAGATTTGACTTTATAGGATAGAACTGAAGTCGCGCCAACTGTTTAACTCAAAATACAGTCAAGAAAGTAGCTCTGAAGCCGAGAAGCGGGATCGACCATAAGCACTACCGTGAAATTACGTACAATTTTCAAATTTCTTGTACTTGCTAACTTTGCGGCCTCGGGCAGCTATGTTACCATGGAGGAATCACACAAGATTTGACTTTATGGGCTAGAACTGAAGTCGCGCCAACTGTTTAACTCAAAATACAGTCAAGAAAGTAGCTCTGAAGCCGAGAAGCGGGATCGACCATAAGCACTACCGTGAAATTACGTACAATTTTCTAATTTCTTGTACTTGCTAACTTTGCGGCCTCGGGCAGCTATGTTACCATGGAGGAACCACACAAGATTTGACTTTATAGACTAGAACTGAAGTCGCGCCAACTGCTTAACTCAAAATACAGTCAAGAAAGTAGCTCTGAAGCCGAGAAACGGCATGACCAGAAGCACTACCGTGAAATTACGTACAATTTTCAAATTTCTTGTACTTGCTAACTTTGCGACCTCGGGCAGCTATGTTACCATGGAGGAATCACACAAGATTTGACTTTATAGGCTAGAACTGAAGTCGCGCCAACTGTTTAACTCAAAATACAGTCAAGAAAGTAGCTCTGAAGCCGAGAAGCGGGATCGATCATAAGCACTAATGTGAAATTACGTACAATTTTAAAATTTCTTTACATGCTAAATTTGCGACCTCGGGCAGCTATGTTACCATGGAGGAATCACACAAGATTTGACTCTATAGGCTAGAACTGAAGTCGCGCCAACTGTTTAACTCAAAATACAGCCAAGAAAGTAGCTCTGAAGTCGAGAAGCGGGATCGACCATAAGCACTACCGTGAAATTATGTACAATTTTCAAATTTCTTGTACTTGCTAACTTTGCGGCCGCGGGCAGCTATGTTACCATGGAGGAACCACACAAGATTTGACTTTATAGGCTAGAACTGAAGTCGCTCCAACTGCTTAACTCAAAATACAGTCAAGAAAGTAGCTCTGAAGCCGAGAAACGGCATCGACCATAAGCACTACCGTGAAATTACGTACAATTTTCAAATTTCTTGTACTTGCTAACTTTGCGACCTCGGGCAGCTATGTTACCATGGAGGAATCACACAAGATTTGACTTTATAGGCTAGAACTGAAGTCGCGCCAACTGCTTAACTCAAAATACAGTCAAGAAAGTTGCTCTGAAGCCGAGAAACGGCATCGACCTTCAGCACTAATGTGAAATTACGTACAATTTTCAAATTTCTTGTACTTGCTAAATTTGCGACCTCGGGCAGCTATGTTATCATGGAGGAATCACACAAGATTTGACTTTATAGGCTAGAACTGAAGTCGCGCCAACTGCTTAACTCAAAATACAGTCAAGAAAGTAGCTCTGAAGCCGAGAAACGGCATCGACCTTCAGCACTACCGTGAAATTACGTACAATTTTCAAATTTCTTGTACTTGCTAACTTTGCGACCTCGGGCAGCTATGTTACCATGGAGGAATCACACAAGATTTGACTTTATAGGATAGAACTGAAGTCGCCCCAACTGTTTAACTCAAAATACAGTCAAGAAAGTAGCTCTGAAGCCGAGAAGCGGGATCGATCATAAGCACTAATGTGAAATTACGTACAATTTTCAAATTTCTTGTACTTGCTAACTTTGCGACCTCGGGCAGCTATGTTACCATGGAGGAATCACACAAGATTTGACTTTATAGGCTAGAACTGAAGTCGCGCCAACTGTTTAACTCAAAATACAGTCAAGAAAGTAGCTCTGAAGCCGAGAAGCGGGATCGACCATAAGCACTACCGTGAAATTACGTACAATTTTCAAATTTCTTGTACTTGCTAACTTTGCGACCTCGGGCAGCTATGTTACCATGGAGGAATCACACAAGATTTGACTTTATAGGCTAGAACTGAAGTCGCGCCAACTGTTTAACTCAAAATACAGTCAAGAAAGTAGCTCTGAAGACGAGAAGCGGGATCGACCATAAGCACTACCGTGAAATTACGTACAATTTTCAAATTTCTTGTACTTGCTAACTTTGCGGCCTCGGGCAGCTATGTTACCATGGAGGAACCACACAAGATTTGACTTTATAGGCTAGAACTGAAGTCGCGCCAACTGCTTAGCTCAAAATACAGTCAAGAAAGTAGCTCTGAAGCCGAGAAGCGGGATCGATCATAAGCACTAATGTGAAATTACGTACAATTTTCAAATTTCTTGTACTTGCTAAATTTGCGACCTCGGGCAGCTATGTTACCATGGAGGAACCACACAAGATTTGACTTTATAGGCTAGAACTGAAGTCGCGCCAACTGCCTAACTCAAAATACAGTCAAGAAAGTAGCTCTGAAGCCGAGAAACGGCATGACCAGAAGCACTACCGTGAAATTACGTACAATTTTCAAATTTCTTGTACTTGCTAACTTTGCGACCTCGGGCAGCTATGTTACCATGGAGGAATCACACAAGATTTGACTTTATAGGATAGAACTGAAGTCGCGCCAACTGTTTAACTCAAAATACAGTCAAGAAAGTAGCTCTGAAGCCGAGAAGCGGGATCGACCATAAGCACTACCGTGAAATTACGTACAATTTTCAAATTTCTTGTACTTGCTAACGTTGCGGCCTCGGGCAGCTATGTTACCATGGAGGAATCACACAAGATTTGACTTTATGGGCTAGAACTGAAGTCGCGCCAACTGTTTAACTCAAAATACAGTCAAGAAAGTAGCTCTGAAGCCGAGAAGCGGGATCGACCATAAGCACTACCGTGAAATTACGTACAATTTTCTAATTTCTTGTACTTGCTAACTTTGCGGCCTCGGGCAGCTATGTTACCATGGAGGAACCACACAAGATTTGACTTTATAGACCAGAACTGAAGTCGCGCCAACTGCTTAACTCAAAATACAGTCAAGAAAGTAGCTCTGAAGCCGAGAAACGGCATGACCAGAAGCACTACCGTGAAATTACGTACAATTTTCAAATTTCTTGTACTTGCTAACTTTGCGACCTCGGGCAGCTATGTTACCATGGAGGAATCACACAAGATTTGACTTTATAGGCTAGAACTGAAGTCGCGCCAACTGTTTAACTCAAAATACAGTCAAGAAAGTAGCTCTGAAGCCGAGAAGCGGGATCGATCATAATCACTAATGTGAAATTTCGTACAATTTTCAAATTTCTTGTACTTGCTAACTTTGCGACCTCGGGCAGCTATGTTACCATGGAGGAATCACACAAGATTTGACTTTATAGGCTAGAACTGAAGTCGCGCCAACTGTTTAACTCAAAATACAGTCAAGAAAGTAGCTCTGAAGCCGAGAAGCGGGATCGATCATAAGCACTAAAGTGAAATTACGTACAATTTTAAAATTTCTTTACATGCTAAATTTGCGACCTCGGGCAGCTATGTTACCATGGAGGAATCACACAAGATTTGACTCTATAGGCTAGAACTGAAGTCGCGCCAACTGTTTAACTCAAAATACAGCCAAGAAAGTAGCTCTGAAGTCGAGAAGCGGGATCGACCATAAGCACTACCGTGAAATTATGTACAATTTTCAAATTTCTTGTACTTGCTAACTTTGCGGCCGCGGGCAGCTATGTTACCATGGAGGAACCACACAAGATTTGACTTTATAGGCTAGAACTGAAGTCGCTCCAACTGCTTAACTCAAAATACAGTCAAGAAAGTAGCTCTGAAGCCGAGAAACGGCATCGACCATAAGCACTACCGTGAAATTACGTACAATTTTCAAATTTCTTGTACTTGCTAAGTTTGCGACCTCGGGCAGCTATGTTACCATGGAGGAACCACACAAGATTTGACTTTATAGGCTAGAACTGAAGTCGCTCCAACTGCTTAACTCAAAATACAGTCAAGAAAGTAGCTCTGAAGCCGAGAAACGGCATCGACCATAAGCACTACCGTGAAATTACGTACAATTTTCAAATTTCTTGTACTTGCTAAGTTTGCGACCTCGGGCAGCTATGTTACCATGGAGGAATCACACAAGATTTGACTTTATGGGCTAGAACTGAAGTCGCGCCAACTGCATAACTCAAAATACAGTCAAGAAAGTAGCTCTGAAGCCGAGAAACGGCATGACCATAAGCACTACCGTGAAATTACGTACAATTTTCAAATTTCTTGTACTTGCTAACTTTGCGACCTCGGGCAGCTATGTTACCATGGAGGAATCACACAAGATTTGACTTTATAGGCTAGAACTGAAGTCGTGCCAACTGCTTAACTCAAAATACAGTCAAGAAAGTAGCTCTGAAGCCGAGAAACGGCATCGACCTTCAGCACTACCGTGAAATTACGTACAATTTTGAAATTTCTTGTACTTGCTAACTTTGCGACCTCGGGCAGCTATGTTACCATGGAGGAATCACACAAGATTTGACTTTATAGGCTAGAACTGAAGTCGTGCCAACTGCTTATTTCAAAATACAGTCAAGAAAGTAGCTCTGAAGCCGAGAAACGGCATCGACCTTCAGCACTACCGTGAAATTACGTACAATTTTCAAATTTCTTGTACTTGCTAACTTTGCGACCTCGGGCAGCTATGTTACCATGGAGGAATCACACAAGATTTAACTTTATAGGATAGAACTGAAGTCGCCCCAACTGTTTAACTCAAAATACAGTCAAGAAAGTAGCTCTGAAGCCGAGAAGCGGGATCGATCATAAGCACTAATGTGAAATTACGTACAATTTTCAAATTTCTTGTACTTGCTAACTTTGCGACCTCGGGCAGCTATGTTACCATGGAGGAATCACACAAGATTTGACTTTATAGGCTAGAACTGAAGTCGCGCCAACTGTTTAACTCAAAATACAGTCAAGAAAGTAGCTCTGAAGCCGAGAAGCGGGATCGACCATAAGCACTACCGTGAAATTACGTACAATTTTCAAATTTCTTGTACTTGCTAACTTTGCGACCTCGGGCAGCTATGTTACCATGGAGGAATCACACAAGATTTGACTTTATAGGCTAGAACTGAAGTCGCGCCAACTGTTTAACTCAAAATACAGTCAAGAAAGTAGCTCTGAAGCCGAGAAACGGCATCGACCATAAGCACTACCGTGAAATTACGTACAATTTTCAAATTTCTTGTACTTGCTAAATTTGCGACCTAGGGCAGCTATGTTACCATGGAGGAATCACACAAGATTTGACTTTATAGGCTAGAACTGAAGTCGCGCCAACTGTTTAACTCAAAATACAGTCAAGAAAGTAGCTCTGAAGCCGAGAAGCGGGATCGATCATAAGCACTAATGTGAAATTACGTACAATTTTCAAATTTCTTGTACTTGCTAAATTTGCGACCTCGGGCAGCTATGTTACCATGGAGGAATCACACAAGATTTGACTTTATAGGCTAGAACTGAAGTCGCGCCAACTGTTTAACTCAAAATACAGTCAAGAAAGTAGCTCTGAAGCCGAGAAGCGGGATCGACCATAAGCACTACCGTGAAATTACGTACAATTTTCAAATTTCTTGTACTTGCTAACTTTGCGGCCTCGGGCAGCTATGTTACCATGGAGGAACCACACAAGATTTGACTTTATAGGCTAGAACTGAAGTCGCGCCAACTGCTTAGCTCAAAATACAGTCAAGAAAGTAGCTCTGAAGCCGAGAAATGGCATGACCAGAAGCACTACCGTGAAATTACGTACAATTTTCAAATTTCTTGTACTTGCTAACTTTGCGACCTCGGGCAGCTATGTTACAATGGAGGAATCACACAAGATTTGACTTTATAGGCTAGAACTGAAGTCGCGCCAACTGTTTAACTCAAAATACAGTCAAGAAAGTAGCTCTGAAGCCGAGAAGCGGGATCGATCATAAGCACTAATGTGAAATTACGTACAATTTTCAAATTTCTTGTACTTGCTAAATTTGCGACCTCGGGCAGCTATGTTACCATGGAGGAACCACACAAGATTTGACTTTATAGGCTAGAACTGAAGTCGCGCCAACTGCCTAACTCAAAATACAGTCAAGAAAGTAGCTCTGAAGCCGAGAAACGGCATGACCAGAAGCACTACCGTGAAATTACGTACAATTTTCAAATTTCTTGTACTTGCTAACTTTGCGACCTGGGGCAGCTATGTTACCATGGAGGAATCACACAAGATTTGACTTTATAGGATAGAACTGAAGTCGCGCCAACTGTTTAACTCAAAATACAGTCAAGAAAGTAGCTCTGAAGCCGAGAAGCGGGATCGACCATAAGCACTACCGTGAAATTACGTACAATTTTCAAATTTCTTGTACTTGCTAACTTTGCGGCCTCGGGCAGCTATGTTACCATGGAGGAATCACACAAGATTTGACTTTATGGGCTAGAACTGAAGTCGCGCCAACTGTTTAACTCAAAATACAGTCAAGAAAGTAGCTCTGAAGCCGAGAAGCGGGATCGACCATAAGCACTACCGTGAAATTACGTACAATTTTCTAATTTCTTGTACTTGCTAACTTTGCGGCCTCGGGCAGCTATGTTACCATGGAGGAACCACACAAGATTTGACTTTATAGACTAGAACTGAAGTCGCGCCAACTGCTTAACTCAAAATACAGTCAAGAAAGTAGCTCTGAAGCCGAGAAACGGCATGACCAGAAGCACTACCGTGAAATTACGTACAATTTTCAAATTTCTTGTACTTGCTAACTTTGCGACCTCGGGCAGCTATGTTACCATGGAGGAATCACACAAGATTTGACTTTATAGGCTAGAACTGAAGTCGCGCCAACTGTTTAACTCAAAATACAGTCAAGAAAGTAGCTCTGAAGCCGAGAAGCGGGATCGATCATAAGCACTAATGTGAAATTACGTACAATTTTAAAATTTCTTTACATGCTAAATTTGCGACCTCGGGCAGCTATGTTACCATGGAGGAATCACACAAGATTTGACTCTATAGGCTAGAACTGAAGTCGCGCCAACTGTTTAACTCAAAATACAGCCAAGAAAGTAGCTCTGAAGTCGAGAAGCGGGATCGACCATAAGCACTACCGTGAAATTATGTACAATTTTCAAATTTCTTGTACTTGCTAACTTTGCGGCCGCGGGCAGCTATGTTACCATGGAGGAACCACACAAGATTTGACTTTATAGGCTAGAACTGAAGTCGCTCCAACTGCTTAACTCAAAATACAGTCAAGAAAGTAGCTCTGAAGCCGAGAAACGGCATCGACCATAAGCACTACCGTGAAATTACGTACAATTTTCAAATTTCTTGTACTTGCTAACTTTGCGACCTCGGGCAGCTATGTTACCATGGAGGAATCACACAAGATTTGACTTTATAGGCTAGAACTGAAGTCGCGCCAACTGCTTATCTCAAAATACAGTCAAGAAAGTAGCTCTGAAGCCGAGAAACGGCATCGACCTTCAGCACTAATGTGAAATTACGTACAATTTTCAAATTTCTTGTACTTGCTAAATTTGCGACCTCGGGCAGCTATGTTATCATGGAGGAATCACACAAGATTTGACTTTATAGGCTAGAACTGAAGTCGCGCCAACTGCTTAACTCGAAATACAGTCAAGAAAGTAGCTCTGAAGCCGAGAAACGGCATCGACCTTCAGCACTACCGTGAAATTACGTACAATTTTCAAATTTCTTGTACTTGCTAACTTTGCGACCTCGGGCAGCTATGTTACCATGGAGGAATCACACAAGATTTGACTTTATAGGATAGAACTGAAGTCGCCCCAACTGTTTAACTCAAAATACAGTCAAGAAAGTAGCTCTGAAGCCGAGAAGCGGGATCGATCATAAGCACTAATGTGAAATTACGTACAATTTTCAAATTTCTTGTACTTGCTAACTTTGCGACCTCGGGCAGCTATGTTACCATGGAGGAATCACACAAGATTTGACTTTATAGGCTAGAACTGAAGTCGCGCCAACTGTTTAACTCAAAATACAGTCAAGAAAGTAGCTCTGAAGCCGAGAAGCGGGATCGACCATAAGCACTACCGTGAAATTACGTACAATTTTCAAATTTCTTGTACTTGCTAACTTTGCGACCTCGGGCAGCTATGTTACCATGGAGGAATCACACAAGATTTGACTTTATAGGCTAGAACTGAAGTCGCGCCAACTGTTTAACTCAAAATACAGTCAAGAAAGTAGCTCTGAAGACGAGAAGCGGGATCGACCATAAGCACTACCGTGAAATTACGTACAATTTTCAAATTTCTTGTACTTGCTAACTTTGCGGCCTCGGGCAGCTATGTTACCATGGAGGAACCACACAAGATTTGACTTTATAGGCTAGAACTGAAGTCGCGCCAACTGCTTAGCTCAAAATACAGTCAAGAAAGTAGCTCTGAAGCCGAGAAGCGGGATCGATCATAAGCACTAATGTGAAATTACGTACAATTTTCAAATTTCTTGTACTTGCTAAATTTGCGACCTCGGGCAGCTATGTTACCATGGAGGAACCACACAAGATTTGACTTTATAGGCTAGAACTGAAGTCGCGCCAACTGTTTAACTCAAAATACAGTCAAGAAAGTAGCTCTGAAGCCGAGAAACGGCATGACCAGAAGCACTACCGTGAAATTACGTACAATTTTCAAATTTCTTGTACTTGCTAACTTTGCGACCTCGGGCAGCTATGTTACCATGGAGGAATCACACAAGATTTGACTTTATAGGCTAGAACTGAAGTCGCGCCAACTGCCTAACTCAAAATACAGTCAAGAAAGTAGCTCTGAAGCCGAGAAACGGCATGACCAGAAGCACTACCGTGAAATTACGTACAATTTTCAAATTTCTTGTACTTGCTAACTTTGCGACCTCGGGCAGCTATGTTACCATGGAGGAATCACACAAGATTTGACTTTATAGGATAGAACTGAAGTCGCGCCAACTGTTTAACTCAAAATACAGTCAAGAAAGTAGCTCTGAAGCCGAGAAACGGCATGACCAGAAGCACTACCGTGAAATTACGTACAATTTTCAAATTTCTTGTACTTGCTAACTTTGCGACCTCGGGCAGCTATGTTACCATGGAGGAATCACACAAGATTTGACTTTATAGGCTAGAACTGAAGTCGCGCCAACTGTTTAACTCAAAATACAGTCAAGAAAGTAGCTCTGAAGCCGAGAAGCGGGATCGATCATAATCACTAATGTGAAATTTCGTACAATTTTCAAATTTCTTGTACTTGCTAACTTTGCGACCTCGGGCAGCTATGTTACCATGGAGGAATCACACAAGATTTGACTTTATAGGCTAGAACTGAAGTCGCGCCAACTGTTTAACTCAAAATACAGTCAAGAAAGTAGCTCTGAAGCCGAGAAGCGGGATCGATCATAAGCACTAAAGTGAAATTACGTACAATTTTAAAATTTCTTTACATGCTAAATTTGCGACCTCGGGCAGCTATGTTACCATGGAGGAATCACACAAGATTTGACTCTATAGGCTAGAACTGAAGTCGCGCCAACTGTTTAACTCAAAATACAGCCAAGAAAGTAGCTCTGAAGTCGAGAAGCGGGATCGACCATAAGCACTACCGTGAAATTATGTACAATTTTCAAATTTCTTGTACTTGCTAACTTTGCGGCCGCGGGCAGCTATGTTACCATGGAGGAACCACACAAGATTTGACTTTATAGGCTAGAACTGAAGTCGCGCCAACTGTTTAACTCAAAATACAGTCAAGAAAGTAGCTCTGAAGCCGAGAAACGGCATGACCAGAAGCACTACCGTGAAATTACGTACAATTTTCAAATTTCTTGTACTTGCTAACTTTGCGACCTCGGGCAGCTATGTTACCATGGAGGAATCACACAAGATTTGACTTTATAGGATAGAACTGAAGTCGCGCCAACTGTTTAACTCAAAATACAGTCAAGAAAGTAGCTCTGAAGCCGAGAAGCGGGATCGACCATAAGCACTACCGTGAAATTACGTACAATTTTCAAATTTCTTGTACTTGCTAACTTTGCGGCCTAGGGCAGCTATGTTACCATGGAGGAATCACACAAGATTTGACTTTATGGGCTAGAACTGAAGTCGCGCCAACTGTTTAACTCAAAATACAGTCAAGAAAGTAGCTCTGAAGCCGAGAAGCGGGATCGACCATAAGCACTACCGTGAAATTACGTACAATTTTCTAATTTCTTGTACTTGCTAACTTTGCGGCCTCGGGCAGCTATGTTACCATGGAGGAACCACACAAGATTTGACTTTATAGACTAGAACTGAAGTCGCGCCAACTGCTTAACTCAAAATACAGTCAAGAAAGTAGCTCTGAAGCCGAGAAACGGCATGACCAGAAGCACTACCGTGAAATTACGTACAATTTTCAAATTTCTTGTACTTGCTAACTTTGCGACCTCGGGCAGCTATGTTACCATGGAGGAATCACACAAGATTTGACTTTATAGGCTAGAACTGAAGTCGCGCCAACTGTTTAACTCAAAATACAGTCAAGAAAGTAGCTCTGAAGCCGAGAAGCGGGATCGATCATAAGCACTAATGTGAAATTACGTACAATTTTAAAATTTCTTTACATGCTAAATTTGCGACCTCGGGCAGCTATGTTACCATGGAGGAATCACACAAGATTTGACTCTATAGGCTAGAACTGAAGTCGCGCCAACTGTTTAACTCAAAATACAGCCAAGAAAGTAGCTCTGAAGTCGAGAAGCGGGATCGACCATAAGCACTACCGTGAAATTATGTACAATTTTCAAATTTCTTGTACTTGCTAACTTTGCGGCCGCGGGCAGCTATGTTACCATGGAGGAACCACACAAGATTTGACTTTATAGGCTAGAACTGAAGTCGCTCCAACTGCTTAACTCAAAATACAGTCAAGAAAGTAGCTCTGAAGCCGAGAAACGGCATCGACCATAAGCACTACCGTGAAATTACGTACAATTTTCAAATTTCTTGTACTTGCTAACTTTGCGACCTCGGGCAGCTATGTTACCATGGAGGAATCACACAAGATTTGACTTTATAGGCTAGAACTGAAGTCGCGCCAACTGCTTAACTCAAAATACAGTCAAGAAAGTAGCTCTGAAGCCGAGAAACGGCATCGACCTTCAGCACTAATGTGAAATTACGTACAATTTTCAAATTTCTTGTACTTGCTAAATTTGCGACCTCGGGCAGCTATGTTATCATGGAGGAATCACACAAGATTTGACTTTATAGGCTAGAACTGAAGTCGCGCCAACTGCTTAACTCAAAATACAGTCAAGAAAGTAGCTCTGAAGCCGAGAAACGGCATCGACCTTCAGCACTACCGTGAAATTACGTACAATTTTCAAATTTCTTGTACTTGCTAACTTTGCGACCTCGGGCAGCTATGTTACCATGGAGGAATCACACAAGATTTGACTTTATAGGATAGAACTGAAGTCGCCCCAACTGTTTAACTCAAAATACAGTCAAGAAAGTAGCTCTGAAGCCGAGAAGCGGGATCGATCATAAGCACTAATGTGAAATTACGTACAATTTTCAAATTTCTTGTACTTGCTAACTTTGCGACCTCGGGCAGCTATGTTACCATGGAGGAATCACACAAGATTTGATTTTATAGGCTAGAACTGAAGTCGCGCCAACTGTTTAACTCAAAATACAGTCAAGAAAGTAGCTCTGAAGCCGAGAAGCGGGATCGACCATAAGCACTACCGTGAAATTACGTACAATTTTCAAATTTCTTGTACTTGCTAACTTTGCGACCTCGGGCAGCTATGTTACCATGGAGGAATCACACAAGATTTGACTTTATAGGCTAGAACTGAAGTCGCGCCAACTGTTTAACTCAAAATACAGTCAAGAAAGTAGCTCTGAAGACGAGAAGCGGGATCGACCATAAGCACTACCGTGAAATTACGTACAATTTTCAAATTTCTTGTACTTGCTAACTTTGCGGCCTCGGGCAGCTATGTTACCATGGAGGAACCACACAAGATTTGACTTTATAGGCTAGAACTGAAGTCGCGCCAACTGCTTAGCTCAAAATACAGTCAAGAAAGTAGCTCTGAAGCCGAGAAGCGGGATCGATCATAAGCACTAATGTGAAATTACGTACAATTTTCAAATTTCTTGTACTTGCTAAATTTGCGACCTCGGGCAGCTATGTTACCATGGAGGAACCACACAAGATTTGACTTTATAGGCTAGAACTGAAGTCGCGCCAACTGCCTAACTCAAAATACAGTCAAGAAAGTAGCTCTGAAGCCGAGAAACGGCATGACCAGAAGCACTACCGTGAAATTACGTACAATTTTCAAATTTCTTGTACTTGCTAACTTTGCGACCTCGGGCAGCTATGTTACCATGGAGGAATCACACAAGATTTGACTTTATAGGATAGAACTGAAGTCGCGCCAACTGTTTAACTCAAAATACAGTCAAGAAAGTAGCTCTGAAGCCGAGAAGCGGGATCGACCATAAGCACTACCGTGAAATTACGTACAATTTTCAAATTTCTTGTACTTGCTAACGTTGCGGCCTCGGGCAGCTATGTTACCATGGAGGAATCACACAAGATTTGACTTTATGGGCTAGAACTGAAGTCGCGCCAACTGTTTAACTCAAAATACAGTCAAGAAAGTAGCTCTGAAGCCGAGAAGCGGGATCGACCATAAGCACTACCGTGAAATTACGTACAATTTTCTAATTTCTTGTACTTGCTAAATTTGCGGCCTCGGGCAGCTATGTTACCATGGAGGAACCACACAAGATTTGACTTTATAGACTAGAACTGAAGTCGCGCCAACTGCTTAACTCAAAATACAGTCAAGAAAGTAGCTCTGAAGCCGAGAAACGGCATGACCAGAAGCACTACCGTGAAATTACGTACAATTTTCAAATTTCTTGTACTTGCTAACTTTGCGACCTCGGGCAGCTATGTTACCATGGAGGAATCACACAAGATTTGACTTTATAGGCTAGAACTGAAGTCGCGCCAACTGTTTAACTCAAAATACAGTCAAGAAAGTAGCTCTGAAGCCGAGAAGCGGGATCGATCATAATCACTAATGTGAAATTTCGTACAATTTTCAAATTTCTTGTACTTGCTAACTTTGCGACCTCGGGCAGCTATGTTACCATGGAGGAATCACACAAGATTTGACTTTATAGGCTAGAACTGAAGTCGCGCCAACTGTTTAACTCAAAATACAGTCAAGAAAGTAGCTCTGAAGCCGAGAAGCGGGATCGATCATAAGCACTAAAGTGAAATTACGTACAATTTTAAAATTTCTTTACATGCTAAATTTGCGACCTCGGGCAGCTATGTTACCATGGAGGAATCACACAAGATTTGACTCTATAGGCTAGAACTGAAGTCGCGCCAACTGTTTAACTCAAAATACAGCCAAGAAAGTAGCTCTGAAGTCGAGAAGCGGGATCGACCATAAGCACTACCGTGAAATTATGTACAATTTTCAAATTTCTTGTACTTGCTAACTTTGCGGCCGCGGGCAGCTATGTTACCATGGAGGAACCACACAAGATTTGACTTTATAGGCTAGAACTGAAGTCGCTCCAACTGCTTAACTCAAAATACAGTCAAGAAAGTAGCTCTGAAGCCGAGAAACGGCATCGACCATAAGCACTACCGTGAAATTACGTACAATTTTCAAATTTCTTGTACTTGCTAAGTTTGCGACCTCGGGCAGCTATGTTACCATGGAGGAATCACACAAGATTTGACTTTATGGGCTAGAACTGAAGTCGCGCCAACTGCATAACTCAAAATACAGTCAAGAAAGTAGCTCTGAAGCCGAGAAACGGCATCGACCTTCAGCACTAATGCGAAATTACGTACAATTTTCAAATTTCTTGTACTTGCTAACTTTGCGACCTCGGGCAGCTATGTTACCATGGAGGAATCACACAAGATTTGACTTTATAGGATAGAACTGAAGTCGCCCCAACTGTTTAACTCAAAATACAGTCAAGAAAGTAGCTCTGAAGCCGAGAAGCGGGATCGATCATAAGCACTAATGTGAAATTACGTACAATTTTCAAATTTCTTGTACTTGCTAACTTTGCGACCTCGGGCAGCTATGTTACCATGGAGGAATCACACAAGATTTGACTTTATAGGCTAGAACTGAAGTCGCGCCAACTGTTTAACTCAAAATACAGTCAAGAAAGTAGCTCTGAAGCCGAGAAGCGGGATCGACCATAAGCACTACCGTGAAATTACGTACAATTTTCAAATTTCTTGTACTTGCTAACTTTGCGACCTCGGGCAGCTATGTTACCATGGAGGAATCACACAAGATTTGACTTTATAGGCTAGAACTGAAGTCGCGCCAACTGTTTAACTCAAAATACAGTCAAGAAAGTAGCTCTGAAGCCGAGAAACGGCATCGACCATAAGCACTACCGTGAAATTACGTACAATTTTCAAATTTCTTGTACTTGCTAAATTTGCGACCTCGGGCAGCTATGTTACCATGGAGGAATCACACAAGATTTGACTTTATAGGCTAGAACTGAAGTCGCGCCAACTGTTTAACTCAAAATACAGTCAAGAAAGTAGCTCTGAAGCCGAGAAGCGGGATCGATCATAAGCACTAATGTGAAATTACGTACAATTTTCAAATTTCTTGTACTTGCTAAATTTGCGACCTCGGGCAGCTATGTTACCATGGTGGAACCACACAAGATTTGACTTTATAGGCTAGAACTGAAGTCGCGCCAACTGCCTAACTCAAAATACAGTCAAGAAAGTAGCTCTGAAGCCGAGAAACGGCATGACCAGAAGCACTACCGTGAAATTACGTACAATTTTCAAATTTCTTGTACTTGCTAACTTTGCGACCTCGGGCAGCTATGTTACCATGGAGGAATCACACAAGATTTGACTTTATAGGATAGAACTGAAGTCGCGCCAACTGTTTAACTCAAAATACAGTCAAGAAAGTAGCTCTGAAGCCGAGAAGCGGGATCGACCATAAGCACTACCGTGAAATTACGTACAATTTTCAAATTTCTTGTACTTGCTAACTTTGCGGCCTCGGGCAGCTATGTTACCATGGAGGAATCACACAAGATTTGACTTTATGGGCTAGAACTGAAGTCGCGCCAACTGTTTAACTCAAAATACAGTCAAGAAAGTAGCTCTGAAGCCGAGAAGCGGGATCGACCATAAGCACTACCGTGAAATTACGTACAATTTTCTAATTTCTTGTACTTGCTAACTTTGCGGCCTCGGGCAGCTATGTTACCATGGAGGAACCACACAAGATTTGACTTTATAGACTAGAACTGAAGTCGCGCCAACTGCTTAACTCAAAATACAGTCAAGAAAGTAGCTCTGAAGCCGAGAAACGGCATGACCAGAAGCACTACCGTGAAATTACGTACAATTTTCAAATTTCTTGTACTTGCTAACTTTGCGACCTCGGGCAGCTATGTTACCATGGAGGAATCACACAAGATTTGACTTTATAGGCTAGAACTGAAGTCGCGCCAACTGTTTAACTCAAAATACAGTCAAGAAAGTAGCTCTGAAGCCGAGAAGCGGGATCGATCATAAGCACTAATGTGAAATTACGTACAATTTTAAAATTTCTTTACATGCTAAATTTGCGACCTCGGGCAGCTATGTTACCATGGAGGAATCACACAAGATTTGACTCTATAGGCTAGAACTGAAGTCGCGCCAACTGTTTAACTCAAAATACAGCCAAGAAAGTAGCTCTGAAGTCGAGAAGCGGGATCGACCATAAGCACTACCGTGAAATTATGTACAATTTTCAAATTTCTTGTACTTGCTAACTTTGCGGCCGCGGGCAGCTATGTTACCATGGAGGAACCACACAAGATTTGACTTTATAGGCTAGAACTGAAGTCGCTCCAACTGCTTAACTCAAAATACAGTCAAGAAAGTAGCTCTGAACCCGAGAAACGGCATCGACCATAAGCACTACCGTGAAATTACGTACAATTTTCAAATTTCTTGTACTTGCTAACTTTGCGACCTCGGGCAGCTATGTTAGCATGGAGGAATCACACAAGATTTGACTTTATAGGCTAGAACTGAAGTCGCGCCAACCGCTTAACTCAAAATACAGTCAAGAAAGTAGCTCTGAAGCCGAGAAACGGCATCGACCTTCAGCACTAATGTGAAATTACGTACAATTTTCAAATTTCTTGTACTTGCTAAATTTGCGACCTCGGGCAGCTATGTTATCATGGAGGAATCACACAAGATTTGACTTTATAGGCTAGAACTGAAGTCGCGGCAACTGCTTAACTCAAAATACAGTCAAGAAAGTAGCTCTGAAGCCGAGAAACGGCATGACCATAAGCACTACCGTGAAATTACGTACAATTTTCAAATTTCTTGTACTTGCTAACTTTGCGACCTCGGGCAGCTATGTTACCATGGAGGAATCACACAAGATTTGACTTTATAGGCTAGAACTGAAGTCGTGCCAACTGCTTAACTCAAAATACAGTCAAGAAAGTAGCTCTGAAGCCGAGAAACGGCATCGATCATAATCACTAATGTGAAATTACGTACAATTTTCAAATTTCTTGTACTTGCTAACTTTGCGACCTCGGGCAGCTATGTTACCATGGAGGAATCACACAAGATTTGACTTTATAGGCTAGAACTGAAGTCGTGCCAACTGCTTAACTCAAAATACAGTCAAGAAAGTAGCTCTGAAGCCGAGAAACGGCATCGACCTTCAGCACTACCGTGAAATTACGTACAATTTTCAAATTTCTTGTACTTGCTAACTTTGCGACCTCGGGCAGCTATGTTACCATGGAGGAATCACACAAGATTTGACTTTATAGGATAGAACTGAAGTCGCCCCAACTGTTTAACTCAAAATACAGTCAAGAAAGTAGCTCTGAAGCCGAGAAGCGGGATCGATCATAAGCACTAATGTGAAATTACGTACAATTTTCAAATTTCTTGTACTTGCTAACTTTGCGACCTCGGGCAGCTATGTTACCATGGAGGAATCACACTAGATTTGACTTTATAGGCTAGAACTGAAGTCGCGCCAACTGTTTAACTCAAAATACAGTCAAGAAAGTAGCTCTGAAGCCGAGAAGCGGGATCGACCATAAGCACTACCGTGAAATTACGTACAATTTTCAAATTTCTTGTACTTGCTAACTTTGCGACCTCGGGCAGCTATGTTACCATGGAGGAATCACACAAGATTTGACTTTATAGGCTAGAACTGAAGTCGCGCCAACTGTTTAACTCAAAATACAGTCAAGAAAGTAGCTCTGAAGCCGAGAAACGGCATCGACCTTCAGCACTACCGTGAAATTACGTACAATTTTCAAATTTCTTGTACTTGCTAACTTTGCGACCTCGGGCAGCTATGTTACCATGGAGGAATCACACAAGATTTGACTTTATAGGATAGAACTGAAGTCGCCCCAACTGTTTAACTCAAAATACAGTCAAGAAAGTAGCTCTGAAGCCGAGAAGCGGGATCGATCATAAGCACTAATGTGAAATTACGTACAATTTTCAAATTTCTTGTACTTGCTAACTTTGCGGCCTCGGGCAGCTATGTTACCATGGAGGAACCACACAAAATTTGACTTTGTAAGCTAGAACTGAAGTCGCGCCAACTGCTTAACTCAAAATACAGTCAAGAAAGTAGCTCTGAAGCCGAGAAACGGCATCGACCCTAAGCACTACCGTGAAATTACGTACAATTTTCAAATTTCTTGTACTTGCTAACTTTGCGACCTCGGGCAGCTATGTTACCATGGAGGAATCACACAAGATTTGACTTTATAGGCTAGAACTGAAGTCGCGCCAACTGTTTAACTCAAAATACAGTCAAGAAAGTAGCTCTGAAGCCGAGAAGCGGGATCGACCATAAGCACTACCGTGAAATTACGTACAATTTTCAAATTTCTTGTACTTGCTAACTTTGCGGCCTCGGGCAGCTATGTTACCATGGAGGAACCACACAAGATTTGACTTTATAGGCTAGAACTGAAGTCGCGCCAACTGCTTAGCTCAAAATACAGTCAAGAAAGTAGCTCTGAAGCCGAGAAGCGGGATCGACCATAAGCACTACCGTGAAATTACGTACAATTTTCAAATTTCTTGTACTTGCTAACTTTGCGGCCTCGGGCAGCTATGTTACCATGGAGGAACCACACAAGCTTTGACTTTATAGGCTAGAACTGAAGTCGCGCCAACTGCTTAACTCAAAATACAGTCAAGAAAGTAGCTCTGAAGCCGAGAAACCGCATGACCAGAAGCACTACCGTGAAATTACGTACAATTTTCAAATTTCTTGTACTTGCTAACTTTGCGACCTCGGGCAGCTATGTTACCATGGAGGAATCACACAAGATTTGACTTTATAGGCTAGAACTGAAGTCGCGCCAACTGGTTAACTCAAAATACAGTCAAGAAAGTAGCTCTGAAGCCGAGAAGCGGGATCGACCATAAGCACTACCGTGAAATTACGTACAATTTTCAAATTTCTTGTACTTGCTAACTTTCCGGCCTCGGGCAGCTATGTCACCATGGAGGAACCACACAAGATTTGACTTTATAGGCTAGAACTGAAGTCGCGCCCACTGCTTAACTCAAAATACAGTCAAGAAAGTAGCTCTGAAGGCGAGAAACGGCATCGACCATAAGCACTACCGTGAAATTACGTACAATTTTCAAATTTCTTGTACTTGCTAACTTTGCGACCTCGGGCAGCTATGTTACCATGGAGGAATCACACAAGATTTGACTTTATAGGCTAGAACTGAAGTCGCGCCAACTGTTTAACTCAAAATACAGTCAAGAAAGTAGCTCTGAAGCCGAGAAACGGCATCGACCATAAGCACTACCGTGAAATTACGTACAATTTTCAAATTTCTTGTACTTGCTAACTTTGCGACCTCGGGCAGCTATGTTACCATGGAGGAATCACACAAGATTTGACTTTATAGGCTAGAACTGAAGTCGCGCCAACTGTTTAACTCAAAATACAGTCAAGAAAGTAGCTCTGAAGCCGAGAAGCGGGATCGATCATAAGCACTAATGTGAAATTACGTACAATTTTCAAATTTCTTGTACTTGCTAAATTTGCGACCTCGGGCAGCTATGTTACCATGGAGGAATCACACAAGATTTGACTTTATAGGCTAGAACTGAAGTCGCGCCAACTGTTTAACTCAAAATACAGTCAAGAAAGTAGCTCTGAAGCCGAGAAGCGGGATCGACCATAAGCACTACCGTGAAATTACGTACAATTTTCAAATTTCTTGTACTTGCTAAATTTGCGACCTCGGGCAGCTATGTTACCATGGAGGAATCACACAAGATTTGATTTTATAGGCTAGAACTGAAGTCGCGCCAACTGTTTAACTCAAAATACAGTCAAGAAAGTAGCTCTGAAGCCGAGAAGCGGGATCGACCATAAGCACTACCGTGAAATTACGTACAATTTTCAAATTTCTTGTACTTGCTAACTTTGCGGCCTCGGGCAGCTATGTTACCATGGAGGAACCACACAAAATTTGACTTTATAAGCTAGAACTGAAGTCGCGCCAACTGCTTAACTCAAAATACAGTCAAGAAAGTAGCTCTGAAGCCGAGAAACGGCATCGACCCTAAGCACTACCGTGAAATTACGTACAATTTTCAAATTTCTTGTACTTGCTAACTTTGCGACCTCGGGCAGCTATGTTACCATGGAGGAATCACACAAGATTTGACTTTATAGGCTAGAACTGAAGTCGCGCCAACTGTTTAACTCAAAATACAGTCAAGAAAGTAGCTCTGAAGCCGAGAAGCGGGATCGACCATAAGCACTACCGTGAAATTACGTACAATTTTCAAATTTCTTGTACTTGCTAAATTTGCGACCTCGGGCAGCTATGTTACCATGGAGGAATCACACAAGATTTGATTTTATAGGCTAGAACTGAAGTCGCGCCAACTGTTTAACTCAAAATACAGTCAAGAAAGTAGCTCTGAAGCCGAGAAGCGGGATCGACCATAAGCACTACCGTGAAATTACGTACAATTTTCAAATTTCTTGTACTTGCTAACTTTGCGGCCTCGGGCAGCTATGTTACCATGGAGGAACCACACAAAATTTGACTTTATAAGCTAGAACTGAAGTCGCGCCAACTGCTTAACTCAAAATACAGTCAAGAAAGTAGCTCTGAAGCCGAGAAACGGCATCGACCCTAAGCACTACCGTGAAATTACGTACAATTTTCAAATTTCTTGTACTTGCTAAATTTGCGACCTCGGGCAGCTATGTTACCATGGAGGAATCACACAAGATTTGATTTTATAGGCTAGAACTGAAGTCGCGCCAACTGTTTAACTCAAAATACAGTCAAGAAAGTAGCTCTGAAGCCGAGAAGCGGGATCGACCATAAGCACTACCGTGAAATTACGTACAATTTTCAAATTTCTTGTACTTGCTAACTTTGCGGCCTCGGGCAGCTATGTTACCATGGAGGAACCACACAAGATTTGACTTTATAGGCTAGAACTGAAGTCGCGCCCACTGCTTAACTCAAAATACAGTCAAGAAAGTAGCTCTGAAGGCGAGAAACGGCATCGACCATAAGCACTACCGTGAAATTACGTACAAATTTCAAATTTCTTGTACTTGCTAACTTTGCGACCTCGGGCAGCTATGTTACCATGGAGGAATCACACAAGATTTGACTTTATAGGCTAGAACTGAAGTCGCGCCAACTGTTTAACTCAAAATACAGTCAAGAAAGTAGCTCTGAAGCCGAGAAACGGCATCGACCATAAGCACTACCGTGAAATTACGTACAATTTTCAAATTTCTTGTACTTGCTAACTTTGCGACCTCGGGCAGCTATGTTACCATGGAGGAATCACACAAGATTTGACTTTATAGGCTAGAACTGAAGTCGCGCCAACTGTTTAACTCAAAATACAGTCAAGAAAGTAGCTCTGAAGCCGAGAAGCGGGATCGATCATAAGCACTAATGTGAAATTACGTACAATTTTCAAATTTCTTGTACTTGCTAAATTTGCGACCTCGGGCAGCTATGTTACCATGGAGGAATCACACAAGATTTGACTTTATAGGCTAGAACTGAAGTCGCGCCAACTGTTTAACTCAAAATACAGTCAAGAAAGTAGCTCTGAAGCCGAGAAGCGGGATCGACCATAAGCACTACCGTGAAATTACGTACAATTTTCAAATTTCTTGTACTTGCTAAATTTGCGACCTCGGGCAGCTATGTTACCATGGAGGAATCACACAAGATTTGACTTTATAGGCTAGAACTGAAGTCGCGCCAACTGGTTAACTCAAAATACAGTCAAGAAAGTAGCTCTGAAGCCGAGAAGCGGGATCGACCATAAGCACTACCGTGAAATTACGTACAATTTTCAAATTTCTTGTACTTGCTAACTTTCCGGCCTCGGGCAGCTATGTCACCATGGAGGAACCACACAAGATTTGACTTTATAGGCTAGAACTGAAGTCGCGCCCACTGCTTAACTCAAAATACAGTCAAGAAAGTAGCTCTGAAGGCGAGAAACGGCATCGACCATAAGCACTACCGTGAAATTACGTACAATTTTCAAATTTCTTGTACTTGCTAACTTTGCGACCTCGGGCAGCTATGTTACCATGGAGGAATCACACAAGATTTGACTTTATAGGCTAGAACTGAAGTCGCGCCAACTGTTTAACTCAAAATACAGTCAAGAAAGTAGCTCTGAAGCCGAGAAACGGCATCGACCATAAGCACTACCGTGAAATTACGTACAATTTTCAAATTTCTTGTACTTGCTAACTTTGCGGCCTCGGGCAGCTATGTTACCATGGAGGAACCACACAAGATTTGACTTTATAGGCTAGAACTGAAGTCGCGCCAACTGCTTAGCTCAAAATACAGTCAAGAAAGTAGCTCTGAAGCCGAGAAGCGGGATCGATCATAAGCACTAATGTGAAATTACGTACAATTTTCAAATTTCTTGTACTTGCTAAATTTGCGACCTCGGGCAGCTATGTTACCATGGAGGAACCACACAAGATTTGACTTTATAGGCTAGAACTGAAGTCGCGCCAACTGCCTAACTCAAAATACAGTCAAGAAAGTAGCTCTGAAGCCGAGAAACGGCATGACCAGAAGCACTACCGTGAAATTACGTACAATTTTCAAATTTCTTGTACTTGCTAACTTTGCGACCTCGGGCAGCTATGTTACCATGGAGGAATCACACAAGATTTGACTTTATAGGATAGAACTGAAGTCGCGCCAACTGTTTAACTCAAAATACAGTCAAGAAAGTAGCTCTGAAGCCGAGAAGCGGGATCGACCATAAGCACTACCGTGAAATTACGTACAATTTTCAAATTTCTTGTACTTGCTAACGTTGCGGCCTCGGGCAGCTATGTTACCATGGAGGAATCACACAAGATTTGACTTTATGGGCTAGAACTGAAGTCGCGCCAACTGTTTAACTCAAAATACAGTCAAGAAAGTAGCTCTGAAGCCGAGAAGCGGGATCGACCATAAGCACTACCGTGAAATTACGTACAATTTTCTAATTTCTTGTACTTGCTAACTTTGCGGCCTCGGGCAGCTATGTTACCATGGAGGAACCACACAAGATTTGACTTTATAGACTAGAACTGAAGTCGCGCCAACTGCTTAACTCAAAATACAGTCAAGAAAGTAGCTCTGAAGCCGAGAAACGGCATGACCAGAAGCACTACCGTGAAATTACGTACAATTTTCAAATTTCTTGTACTTGCTAACTTTGCGACCTCGGGCAGCTATGTTACCATGGAGGAATCACACAAGATTTGACTTTATAGGCTAGAACTGAAGTCGCGCCAACTGTTTAACTCAAAATACAGTCAAGAAAGTAGCTCTGAAGCCGAGAAGCGGGATCGATCATAATCACTAATGTGAAATTTCGTACAATTTTCAAATTTCTTGTACTTGCTAACTTTGCGACCTCGGGCAGCTATGTTACCATGGAGGAATCACACAAGATTTGACTTTATAGGCTAGAACTGAAGTCGCGCCAACTGTTTAACTCAAAATACAGTCAAGAAAGTAGCTCTGAAGCCGAGAAGCGGGATCGATCATAAGCACTAAAGTGAAATTACGTACAATTTTAAAATTTCTTTACATGCTAAATTTGCGACCTCGGGCAGCTATGTTACCATGGAGGAATCACACAAGATTTGACTCTATAGGCTAGAACTGAAGTCGCGCCAACTGTTTAACTCAAAATACAGCCAAGAAAGTAGCTCTGAAGTCGAGAAGCGGGATCGACCATAAGCACTACCGTGAAATTATGTACAATTTTCAAATTTCTTGTACTTGCTAACTTTGCGGCCGCGGGCAGCTATGTTACCATGGAGGAACCACACAAGATTTGACTTTATAGGCTAGAACTGAAGTCGTTCCAACTGCTTAACTCAAAATACAGTCAAGAAAGTAGCTCTGAAGCCGAGAAACGGCATCGACCATAAGCACTACCGTGAAATTACGTACAATTTTCAAATTTCTTGTACTTGCTAAGTTTGCGACCTCGGGCAGCTATGTTACCATGGAGGAATCACACAAGATTTGACTTTATGGGCTAGAACTGAAGTCGCGCCAACTGCATAACTCAAAATACAGTCAAGAAAGTAGCTCTGAAGCCGAGAAACGGCATCGACCTTCAGGAATCACACTAGATTTGACTTTATAGGCTAGAACTGAAGTCGCGCCAACTGTTTAACTCAAAATACAGTCAAGAAAGTAGCTCTGAAGCCGAGAAGCGGGATCGACCATAAGCACTACCGTGAAATTACGTACAATTTTCAAATTTCTTGTACTTGCTAACTTTGCGACCTCGGGCAGCTATGTTACCATGGAGGAATCACACAAGATTTGACTTTATAGGCTAGAACTGAAGTCGCGCCAACTGTTTAACTCAAAATACAGTCAAGAAAGTAGCTCTGAAGCCGAGAAACGGCATCGACCTTCAGCACTACCGTGAAATTACGTACAATTTTCAAATTTCTTGTACTTGCTAACTTTGCGACCTCGGGCAGCTATGTTACCATGGAGGAATCACACAAGATTTGACTTTATAGGATAGAACTGAAGTCGCCCCAACTGTTTAACTCAAAATACAGTCAAGAAAGTAGCTCTGAAGCCGAGAAGCGGGATCGATCATAAGCACTAATGTGAAATTACGTACAATTTTCAAATTTCTTGTACTTGCTAACTTTGCGGCCTCGGGCAGCTATGTTACCATGGAGGAACCACACAAAATTTGACTTTGTAAGCTAGAACTGAAGTCGCGCCAACTGCTTAACTCAAAATACAGTCAAGAAAGTAGCTCTGAAGCCGAGAAACGGCATCGACCCTAAGCACTACCGTGAAATTACGTACAATTTTCAAATTTCTTGTACTTGCTAACTTTGCGACCTCGGGCAGCTATGTTACCATGGAGGAATCACACAAGATTTGACTTTATAGGCTAGAACTGAAGTCGCGCCAACTGTTTAACTCAAAATACAGTCAAGAAAGTAGCTCTGAAGCCGAGAAGCGGGATCGACCATAAGCACTACCGTGAAATTACGTACAATTTTCAAATTTCTTGTACTTGCTAACTTTGCGGCCTCGGGCAGCTATGTTACCATGGAGGAACCACACAAGATTTGACTTTATAGGCTAGAACTGAAGTCGCGCCAACTGCTTAGCTCAAAATACAGTCAAGAAAGTAGCTCTGAAGCCGAGAAGCGGGATCGACCATAAGCACTACCGTGAAATTACGTACAATTTTCAAATTTCTTGTACTTGCTAACTTTGCGGCCTCGGGCAGCTATGTTACCATGGAGGAACCACACAAGCTTTGACTTTATAGGCTAGAACTGAAGTCGCGCCAACTGCTTAACTCAAAATACAGTCAAGAAAGTAGCTCTGAAGCCGAGAAACCGCATGACCAGAAGCACTACCGTGAAATTACGTACAATTTTCAAATTTCTTGTACTTGCTAACTTTGCGACCTCGGGCAGCTATGTTACCATGGAGGAATCACACAAGATTTGACTTTATAGGCTAGAACTGAAGTCGCGCCAACTGGTTAACTCAAAATACAGTCAAGAAAGTAGCTCTGAAGCCGAGAAGCGGGATCGACCATAAGCACTACCGTGAAATTACGTACAATTTTCAAATTTCTTGTACTTGCTAACTTTCCGGCCTCGGGCAGCTATGTCACCATGGAGGAACCACACAAGATTTGACTTTATAGGCTAGAACTGAAGTCGCGCCCACTGCTTAACTCAAAATACAGTCAAGAAAGTAGCTCTGAAGGCGAGAAACGGCATCGACCATAAGCACTACCGTGAAATTACGTACAATTTTCAAATTTCTTGTACTTGCTAACTTTGCGACCTCGGGCAGCTATGTTACCATGGAGGAATCACACAAGATTTGACTTTATAGGCTAGAACTGAAGTCGCGCCAACTGTTTAACTCAAAATACAGTCAAGAAAGTAGCTCTGAAGCCGAGAAACGGCATCGACCATAAGCACTACCGTGAAATTACGTACAATTTTCAAATTTCTTGTACTTGCTAACTTTGCGACCTCGGGCAGCTATGTTACCATGGAGGAATCACACAAGATTTGACTTTATAGGCTAGAACTGAAGTCGCGCCAACTGTTTAACTCAAAATACAGTCAAGAAAGTAGCTCTGAAGCCGAGAAGCGGGATCGATCATAAGCACTAATGTGAAATTACGTACAATTTTCAAATTTCTTGTACTTGCTGCGACCTCGGGCAGCTATGTTACCATGGAGGAATCACACAAGATTTGACTTTATAGGCTAGAACTGAAGTCGCGCCAACTGTTTAACTCAAAATACAGTCAAGAAAGTAGCTCTGAAGCCGAGAAGCGGGATCGACCATAAGCACTACCGTGAAATTACGTACAATTTTCAAATTTCTTGTACTTGCTAAATTTGCGACCTCGGGCAGCTATGTTACCATGGAGGAATCACACAAGATTTGACTTTATAGGCTAGAACTGAAGTCGCGCCAACTGGTTAACTCAAAATACAGTCAAGAAAGTAGCTCTGAAGCCGAGAAGCGGGATCGACCATAAGCACTACCGTGAAATTACGTACAATTTTCAAATTTCTTGTACTTGCTAACTTTCCGGCCTCGGGCAGCTATGTCACCATGGAGGAACCACACAAGATTTGACTTTATAGGCTAGAACTGAAGTCGCGCCCACTGCTTAACTCAAAATACAGTCAAGAAAGTAGCTCTGAAGGCGAGAAACGGCATCGACCATAAGCACTACCGTGAAATTACGTACAATTTTCAAATTTCTTGTACTTGCTAACTTTGCGACCTCGGGCAGCTATGTTACCATGGAGGAATCACACAAGATTTGACTTTATAGGCTAGAACTGAAGTCGCGCCAACTGTTTAACTCAAAATACAGTCAAGAAAGTAGCTCTGAAGCCGAGAAACGGCATCGACCATAAGCACTACCGTGAAATTACGTACAATTTTCAAATTTCTTGTACTTGCTAACTTTGCGGCCTCGGGCAGCTATGTTACCATGGAGGAACCACACAAGATTTGACTTTATAGGCTAGAACTGAAGTCGCGCCAACTGCTTAGCTCAAAATACAGTCAAGAAAGTAGCTCTGAAGCCGAGAAGCGGGATCGATCATAAGCACTAATGTGAAATTACGTACAATTTTCAAATTTCTTGTACTTGCTAAATTTGCGACCTCGGGCAGCTATGTTACCATGGAGGAACCACACAAGATTTGACTTTATAGGCTAGAACTGAAGTCGCGCCAACTGCCTAACTCAAAATACAGTCAAGAAAGTAGCTCTGAAGCCGAGAAACGGCATGACCAGAAGCACTACCGTGAAATTACGTACAATTTTCAAATTTCTTGTACTTGCTAACTTTGCGACCTCGGGCAGCTATGTTACCATGGAGGAATCACACAAGATTTGACTTTATAGGATAGAACTGAAGTCGCGCCAACTGTTTAACTCAAAATACAGTCAAGAAAGTAGCTCTGAAGCCGAGAAGCGGGATCGACCATAAGCACTACCGTGAAATTACGTACAATTTTCAAATTTCTTGTACTTGCTAACGTTGCGGCCTCGGGCAGCTATGTTACCATGGAGGAATCACACAAGATTTGACTTTATGGGCTAGAACTGAAGTCGCGCCAACTGTTTAACTCAAAATACAGTCAAGAAAGTAGCTCTGAAGCCGAGAAGCGGGATCGACCATAAGCACTACCGTGAAATTACGTACAATTTTCTAATTTCTTGTACTTGCTAACTTTGCGGCCTCGGGCAGCTATGTTACCATGGAGGAACCACACAAGATTTGACTTTATAGACTAGAACTGAAGTCGCGCCAACTGCTTAACTCAAAATACAGTCAAGAAAGTAGCTCTGAAGCCGAGAAACGGCATGACCAGAAGCACTACCGTGAAATTACGTACAATTTTCAAATTTCTTGTACTTGCTAACTTTGCGACCTCGGGCAGCTATGTTACCATGGAGGAATCACACAAGATTTGACTTTATAGGCTAGAACTGAAGTCGCGCCAACTGTTTAACTCAAAATACAGTCAAGAAAGTAGCTCTGAAGCCGAGAAGCGGGATCGATCATAATCACTAATGTGAAATTTCGTACAATTTTCAAATTTCTTGTACTTGCTAACTTTGCGACCTCGGGCAGCTATGTTACCATGGAGGAATCACACAAGATTTGACTTTATAGGCTAGAACTGAAGTCGCGCCAACTGTTTAACTCAAAATACAGTCAAGAAAGTAGCTCTGAAGCCGAGAAGCGGGATCGATCATAAGCACTAAAGTGAAATTACGTACAATTTTAAAATTTCTTTACATGCTAAATTTGCGACCTCGGGCAGCTATGTTACCATGGAGGAATCACACAAGATTTGACTCTATAGGCTAGAACTGAAGTCGCGCCAACTGTTTAACTCAAAATACAGCCAAGAAAGTAGCTCTGAAGTCGAGAAGCGGGATCGACCATAAGCACTACCGTGAAATTATGTACAATTTTCAAATTTCTTGTACTTGCTAACTTTGCGGCCGCGGGCAGCTATGTTACCATGGAGGAACCACACAAGATTTGACTTTATAGGCTAGAACTGAAGTCGTTCCAACTGCTTAACTCAAAATACAGTCAAGAAAGTAGCTCTGAAGCCGAGAAACGGCATCGACCATAAGCACTACCGTGAAATTACGTACAATTTTCAAATTTCTTGTACTTGCTAAGTTTGCGACCTCGGGCAGCTATGTTACCATGGAGGAATCACACAAGATTTGACTTTATGGGCTAGAACTGAAGTCGCGCCAACTGCATAACTCAAAATACAGTCAAGAAAGTAGCTCTGAAGCCGAGAAACGGCATCGACCTTCAGGAATCACACTAGATTTGACTTTATAGGCTAGAACTGAAGTCGCGCCAACTGTTTAACTCAAAATACAGTCAAGAAAGTAGCTCTGAAGCCGAGAAGCGGGATCGACCATAAGCACTACCGTGAAATTACGTACAATTTTCAAATTTCTTGTACTTGCTAACTTTGCGACCTCGGGCAGCTATGTTACCATGGAGGAATCACACAAGATTTGACTTTATAGGCTAGAACTGAAGTCGCGCCAACTGTTTAACTCAAAATACAGTCAAGAAAGTAGCTCTGAAGCCGAGAAACGGCATCGACCTTCAGCACTACCGTGAAATTACGTACAATTTTCAAATTTCTTGTACTTGCTAACTTTGCGACCTCGGGCAGCTATGTTACCATGGAGGAATCACACAAGATTTGACTTTATAGGATAGAACTGAAGTCGCCCCAACTGTTTAACTCAAAATACAGTCAAGAAAGTAGCTCTGAAGCCGAGAAGCGGGATCGATCATAAGCACTAATGTGAAATTACGTACAATTTTCAAATTTCTTGTACTTGCTAACTTTGCGGCCTCGGGCAGCTATGTTACCATGGAGGAACCACACAAAATTTGACTTTGTAAGCTAGAACTGAAGTCGCGCCAACTGCTTAACTCAAAATACAGTCAAGAAAGTAGCTCTGAAGCCGAGAAACGGCATCGACCCTAAGCACTACCGTGAAATTACGTACAATTTTCAAATTTCTTGTACTTGCTAACTTTGCGACCTCGGGCAGCTATGTTACCATGGAGGAATCACACAAGATTTGACTTTATAGGCTAGAACTGAAGTCGCGCCAACTGTTTAACTCAAAATACAGTCAAGAAAGTAGCTCTGAAGCCGAGAAGCGGGATCGACCATAAGCACTACCGTGAAATTACGTACAATTTTCAAATTTCTTGTACTTGCTAACTTTGCGGCCTCGGGCAGCTATGTTACCATGGAGGAACCACACAAGATTTGACTTTATAGGCTAGAACTGAAGTCGCGCCAACTGCTTAGCTCAAAATACAGTCAAGAAAGTAGCTCTGAAGCCGAGAAGCGGGATCGACCATAAGCACTACCGTGAAATTACGTACAATTTTCAAATTTCTTGTACTTGCTAACTTTGCGGCCTCGGGCAGCTATGTTACCATGGAGGAACCACACAAGCTTTGACTTTATAGGCTAGAACTGAAGTCGCGCCAACTGCTTAACTCAAAATACAGTCAAGAAAGTAGCTCTGAAGCCGAGAAACCGCATGACCAGAAGCACTACCGTGAAATTACGTACAATTTTCAAATTTCTTGTACTTGCTAACTTTGCGACCTCGGGCAGCTATGTTACCATGGAGGAATCACACAAGATTTGACTTTATAGGCTAGAACTGAAGTCGCGCCAACTGGTTAACTCAAAATACAGTCAAGAAAGTAGCTCTGAAGCCGAGAAGCGGGATCGACCATAAGCACTACCGTGAAATTACGTACAATTTTCAAATTTCTTGTACTTGCTAACTTTCCGGCCTCGGGCAGCTATGTCACCATGGAGGAACCACACAAGATTTGACTTTATAGGCTAGAACTGAAGTCGCGCCCACTGCTTAACTCAAAATACAGTCAAGAAAGTAGCTCTGAAGGCGAGAAACGGCATCGACCATAAGCACTACCGTGAAATTACGTACAATTTTCAAATTTCTTGTACTTGCTAACTTTGCGACCTCGGGCAGCTATGTTACCATGGAGGAATCACACAAGATTTGACTTTATAGGCTAGAACTGAAGTCGCGCCAACTGTTTAACTCAAAATACAGTCAAGAAAGTAGCTCTGAAGCCGAGAAACGGCATCGACCATAAGCACTACCGTGAAATTACGTACAATTTTCAAATTTCTTGTACTTGCTAACTTTGCGACCTCGGGCAGCTATGTTACCATGGAGGAATCACACAAGATTTGACTTTATAGGCTAGAACTGAAGTCGCGCCAACTGTTTAACTCAAAATACAGTCAAGAAAGTAGCTCTGAAGCCGAGAAGCGGGATCGATCATAAGCACTAATGTCAAATTACGTACAATTTTCAAATTTCTTGTACTTGCTAAATTTGCGACCTCGGGCAGCTATGTTACCATGGAGGAATCACACAAGATTTGACTTTATAGGCTAGAACTGAAGTCGCGCCAACTGTTTAACTCAAAATACAGTCAAGAAAGTAGCTCTGAAGCCGAGAAGCGGGATCGACCATAAGCACTACCGTGAAATTACGTACAATTTTCAAATTTCTTGTACTTGCTAAATTTGCGACCTCGGGCAGCTATGTTACCATGGAGGAATCACACAAGATTTGATTTTATAGGCTAGAACTGAAGTCGCGCCAACTGTTTAACTCAAAATACAGTCAAGAAAGTAGCTCTGAAGCCGAGAAGCGGGATCGACCATAAGCACTACCGTGAAATTACGTACAATTTTCAAATTTCTTGTACTTGCTAACTTTGCGGCCTCGGGCAGCTATGTTACCATGGAGGAACCACACAAAATTTGACTTTATAAGCTAGAACTGAAGTCGCGCCAACTGCTTAACTCAAAATACAGTCAAGAAAGTAGCTCTGAAGCCGAGAAACGGCATCGACCCTAAGCACTACCGTGAAATTACGTACAATTTTCAAATTTCTTGTACTTGCTAACTTTGCGACCTCGGGCAGCTATGTTACCATGGAGGAATCACACAAGATTTGACTTTATAGGCTAGAACTGAAGTCGCGCCAACTGTTTAACTCAAAATACAGTCAAGAAAGTAGCTCTGAAGCCGAGAAGCGGGATCGACCATAAGCACTACCGTGAAATTACGTACAATTTTCAAATTTCTTGTACTTGCTAAATTTGCGACCTCGGGCAGCTATGTTACCATGGAGGAATCACACAAGATTTGATTTTATAGGCTAGAACTGAAGTCGCGCCAACTGTTTAACTCAAAATACAGTCAAGAAAGTAGCTCTGAAGCCGAGAAGCGGGATCGACCATAAGCACTACCGTGAAATTACGTACAATTTTCAAATTTCTTGTACTTGCTAACTTTGCGGCCTCGGGCAGCTATGTTACCATGGAGGAACCACACAAAATTTGACTTTATAAGCTAGAACTGAAGTCGCGCCAACTGCTTAACTCAAAATACAGTCAAGAAAGTAGCTCTGAAGCCGAGAAACGGCATCGACCCTAAGCACTACCGTGAAATTACGTACAATTTTCAAATTTCTTGTACTTGCTAAATTTGCGACCTCGGGCAGCTATGTTACCATGGAGGAATCACACAAGATTTGATTTTATAGGCTAGAACTGAAGTCGCGCCAACTGTTTAACTCAAAATACAGTCAAGAAAGTAGCTCTGAAGCCGAGAAGCGGGATCGACCATAAGCACTACCGTGAAATTACGTACAATTTTCAAATTTCTTGTACTTGCTAACTTTGCGGCCTCGGGCAGCTATGTTACCATGGAGGAACCACACAAGATTTGACTTTATAGGCTAGAACTGAAGTCGCGCCCACTGCTTAACTCAAAATACAGTCAAGAAAGTAGCTCTGAAGGCGAGAAACGGCATCGACCATAAGCACTACCGTGAAATTACGTACAAATTTCAAATTTCTTGTACTTGCTAACTTTGCGACCTCGGGCAGCTATGTTACCATGGAGGAATCACACAAGATTTGACTTTATAGGCTAGAACTGAAGTCGCGCCAACTGTTTAACTCAAAATACAGTCAAGAAAGTAGCTCTGAAGCCGAGAAACGGCATCGACCATAAGCACTACCGTGAAATTACGTACAATTTTCAAATTTCTTGTACTTGCTAACTTTGCGACCTCGGGCAGCTATGTTACCATGGAGGAATCACACAAGATTTGACTTTATAGGCTAGAACTGAAGTCGCGCCAACTGTTTAACTCAAAATACAGTCAAGAAAGTAGCTCTGAAGCCGAGAAGCGGGATCGATCATAAGCACTAATGTGAAATTACGTACAATTTTCAAATTTCTTGTACTTGCTAAATTTGCGACCTCGGGCAGCTATGTTACCATGGAGGAATCACACAAGATTTGACTTTATAGGCTAGAACTGAAGTCGCGCCAACTGTTTAACTCAAAATACAGTCAAGAAAGTAGCTCTGAAGCCGAGAAGCGGGATCGACCATAAGCACTACCGTGAAATTACGTACAATTTTCAAATTTCTTGTACTTGCTAAATTTGCGACCTCGGGCAGCTATGTTACCATGGAGGAATCACACAAGATTTGACTTTATAGGCTAGAACTGAAGTCGCGCCAACTGGTTAACTCAAAATACAGTCAAGAAAGTAGCTCTGAAGCCGAGAAGCGGGATCGACCATAAGCACTACCGTGAAATTACGTACAATTTTCAAATTTCTTGTACTTGCTAACTTTCCGGCCTCGGGCAGCTATGTCACCATGGAGGAACCACACAAGATTTGACTTTATAGGCTAGAACTGAAGTCGCGCCCACTGCTTAACTCAAAATACAGTCAAGAAAGTAGCTCTGAAGGCGAGAAACGGCATCGACCATAAGCACTACCGTGAAATTACGTACAATTTTCAAATTTCTTGTACTTGCTAACTTTGCGACCTCGGGCAGCTATGTTACCATGGAGGAATCACACAAGATTTGACTTTATAGGCTAGAACTGAAGTCGCGCCAACTGTTTAACTCAAAATACAGTCAAGAAAGTAGCTCTGAAGCCGAGAAACGGCATCGACCATAAGCACTACCGTGAAATTACGTACAATTTTCAAATTTCTTGTACTTGCTAACTTTGCGGCCTCGGGCAGCTATGTTACCATGGAGGAACCACACAAGATTTGACTTTATAGGCTAGAACTGAAGTCGCGCCAACTGCTTAGCTCAAAATACAGTCAAGAAAGTAGCTCTGAAGCCGAGAAGCGGGATCGATCATAAGCACTAATGTGAAATTACGTACAATTTTCAAATTTCTTGTACTTGCTAAATTTGCGACCTCGGGCAGCTATGTTACCATGGAGGAACCACACAAGATTTGACTTTATAGGCTAGAACTGAAGTCGCGCCAACTGCCTAACTCAAAATACAGTCAAGAAAGTAGCTCTGAAGCCGAGAAACGGCATGACCAGAAGCACTACCGTGAAATTACGTACAATTTTCAAATTTCTTGTACTTGCTAACTTTGCGACCTCGGGCAGCTATGTTACCATGGAGGAATCACACAAGATTTGACTTTATAGGATAGAACTGAAGTCGCGCCAACTGTTTAACTCAAAATACAGTCAAGAAAGTAGCTCTGAAGCCGAGAAGCGGGATCGACCATAAGCACTACCGTGAAATTACGTACAATTTTCAAATTTCTTGTACTTGCTAACGTTGCGGCCTCGGGCAGCTATGTTACCATGGAGGAATCACACAAGATTTGACTTTATGGGCTAGAACTGAAGTCGCGCCAACTGTTTAACTCAAAATACAGTCAAGAAAGTAGCTCTGAAGCCGAGAAGCGGGATCGACCATAAGCACTACCGTGAAATTACGTACAATTTTCTAATTTCTTGTACTTGCTAACTTTGCGGCCTCGGGCAGCTATGTTACCATGGAGGAACCACACAAGATTTGACTTTATAGACTAGAACTGAAGTCGCGCCAACTGCTTAACTCAAAATACAGTCAAGAAAGTAGCTCTGAAGCCGAGAAACGGCATGACCAGAAGCACTACCGTGAAATTACGTACAATTTTCAAATTTCTTGTACTTGCTAACTTTGCGACCTCGGGCAGCTATGTTACCATGGAGGAATCACACAAGATTTGACTTTATAGGCTAGAACTGAAGTCGCGCCAACTGTTTAACTCAAAATACAGTCAAGAAAGTAGCTCTGAAGCCGAGAAGCGGGATCGATCATAATCACTAATGTGAAATTTCGTACAATTTTCAAATTTCTTGTACTTGCTAACTTTGCGACCTCGGGCAGCTATGTTACCATGGAGGAATCACACAAGATTTGACTTTATAGGCTAGAACTGAAGTCGCGCCAACTGTTTAACTCAAAATACAGTCAAGAAAGTAGCTCTGAAGCCGAGAAGCGGGATCGATCATAAGCACTAAAGTGAAATTACGTACAATTTTAAAATTTCTTTACATGCTAAATTTGCGACCTCGGGCAGCTATGTTACCATGGAGGAATCACACAAGATTTGACTCTATAGGCTAGAACTGAAGTCGCGCCAACTGTTTAACTCAAAATACAGCCAAGAAAGTAGCTCTGAAGTCGAGAAGCGGGATCGACCATAAGCACTACCGTGAAATTATGTACAATTTTCAAATTTCTTGTACTTGCTAACTTTGCGGCCGCGGGCAGCTATGTTACCATGGAGGAACCACACAAGATTTGACTTTATAGGCTAGAACTGAAGTCGTTCCAACTGCTTAACTCAAAATACAGTCAAGAAAGTAGCTCTGAAGCCGAGAAACGGCATCGACCATAAGCACTACCGTGAAATTACGTACAATTTTCAAATTTCTTGTACTTGCTAAGTTTGCGACCTCGGGCAGCTATGTTACCATGGAGGAATCACACAAGATTTGACTTTATGGGCTAGAACTGAAGTCGCGCCAACTGCATAACTCAAAATACAGTCAAGAAAGTAGCTCTGAAGCCGAGAAACGGCATCGACCTTCAGCACTAATGCGAAATTACGTACAATTTTCAAATTTCTTGTACTTGCTAACTTTGCGACCTCGGGCAGCTATGTTACCATGGAGGAATCACACAAGATTTGACTTTATAGGATAGAACTGAAATCGCCCCAACTGTTTAACTCAAAATACAGTCAAGAAAGTAGCTCTGAAGCCGAGAAGCGGGATCGATCATAAGCACTAATGTGAAATTACGTACAATTTTCAAATTTCTTGTACTTGCTAACTTTGCGACCTCGGGCAGCTATGTTACCATGGAGGAATCACACAAGATTTGACTTTATAGGCTAGAACTGAAGTCGCGCCAACTGTTTAACTCAAAATACAGTCAAGAAAGTAGCTCTGAAGCCGAGAAGCGGGATCGACCATAAGCACTACCGTGAAATTACGTACAATTTTCAAATTTCTTGTACTTGCTAACTTTGCGACCTCGGGCAGCTATGTTACCATGGAGGAATCACACAAGATTTGACTTTATAGGCTAGAACTGAAGTCGCGCCAACTGTTTAACTCAAAATACAGTCAAGAAAGTAGCTCTGAAGCCGAGAAACGGCATCGACCATAAGCACTACCGTGAAATTACGTACAATTTTCAAATTTCTTGTACTTGCTAAATTTGCGACCTCGGGCAGCTATGTTACCATGGAGGAATCACACAAGATTTGACTTTATAGGCTAGAACTGAAGTCGCGCCAACTGTTTAACTCAAAATACAGTCAAGAAAGTAGCTCTGAAGCCGAGAAGCGGGATCGATCATAAGCACTAATGTGAAATTACGTACAATTTTCAAATTTCTTGTACTTGCTAAATTTGCGACCTCGGGCAGCTATGTTACCATGGAGGAACCACACAAGATTTGACTTTATAGGCTAGAACTGAAGTCGCGCCAACTGCCTAACTCAAAATACAGTCAAGAAAGTAGCTCTGAAGCCGAGAAACGGCATGACCAGAAGCACTACCGTGAAATTACGTACAATTTTCAAATTTCTTGTACTTGCTAACTTTGCGACCTCGGGCAGCTATGTTACCATGGAGGAATCACACAAGATTTGACTTTATAGGATAGAACTGAAGTCGCGCCAACTGTTTAACTCAAAATACAGTCAAGAAAGTAGCTCTGAAGCCGAGAAGCGGGATCGACCATAAGCACTACCGTGAAATTACGTACAATTTTCAAATTTCTTGTACTTGCTAACTTTGCGGCCTCGGGCAGCTATGTTACCATGGAGGAATCACACAAGATTTGACTTTATGGGCTAGAACTGAAGTCGCGCCAACTGTTTAACTCAAAATACAGTCAAGAAAGTAGCTCTGAAGCCGAGAAGCGGGATCGACCATAAGCACTACCGTGAAATTACGTACAATTTTCTAATTTCTTGTACTTGCTAACTTTGCGGCCTCGGGCAGCTATGTTACCATGGAGGAACCACACAAGATTTGACTTTATAGACTAGAACTGAAGTCGCGCCAACTGCTTAACTCAAAATACAGTCAAGAAAGTAGCTCTGAAGCCGAGAAACGGCATGACCAGAAGCACTACCGTGAAATTACGTACAATTTTCAAATTTCTTGTACTTGCTAACTTTGCGACCTCGGGCAGCTATGTTACCATGGAGGAATCACACAAGATTTGACTTTATAGGCTAGAACTGAAGTCGCGCCAACTGTTTAACTCAAAATACAGTCAAGAAAGTAGCTCTGAAGCCGAGAAGCGGGATCGATCATAAGCACTAATGTGAAATTACGTACAATTTTCAAATTTCTTGTACTTGCTAAATTTGCGACCTCGGGCAGCTATGTTACCATGGAGGAATCACACAAGATTTGACTTTATAGGCTAGAACTGAAGTCGCGCCAACTGTTTAACTCAAAATACAGTCAAGAAAGTAGCTCTGAAGCCGAGAAGCGGGATCGACCATAAGCACTACCGTGAAATTACGTACAATTTTCAAATTTCTTGTACTTGCTAAATTTGCGACCTCGGGCAGCTATGTTACCATGGAGGAATCACACAAGATTTGACTTTATAGGCTAGAACTGAAGTCGCGCCAACTGGTTAACTCAAAATACAGTCAAGAAAGTAGCTCTGAAGCCGAGAAGCGGGATCGACCATAAGCACTACCGTGAAATTACGTACAATTTTCAAATTTCTTGTACTTGCTAACTTTCCGGCCTCGGGCAGCTATGTCACCATGGAGGAACCACACAAGATTTGACTTTATAGGCTAGAACTGAAGTCGCGCCCACTGCTTAACTCAAAATACAGTCAAGAAAGTAGCTCTGAAGGCGAGAAACGGCATCGACCATAAGCACTACCGTGAAATTACGTACAATTTTCAAATTTCTTGTACTTGCTAACTTTGCGACCTCGGGCAGCTATGTTACCATGGAGGAATCACACAAGATTTGACTTTATAGGCTAGAACTGAAGTCGCGCCAACTGTTTAACTCAAAATACAGTCAAGAAAGTAGCTCTGAAGCCGAGAAACGGCATCGACCATAAGCACTACCGTGAAATTACGTACAATTTTCAAATTTCTTGTACTTGCTAACTTTGCGGCCTCGGGCAGCTATGTTACCATGGAGGAACCACACAAGATTTGACTTTATAGGCTAGAACTGAAGTCGCGCCAACTGCTTAGCTCAAAATACAGTCAAGAAAGTAGCTCTGAAGCCGAGAAGCGGGATCGATCATAAGCACTAATGTGAAATTACGTACAATTTTCAAATTTCTTGTACTTGCTAAATTTGCGACCTCGGGCAGCTATGTTACCATGGAGGAACCACACAAGATTTGACTTTATAGGCTAGAACTGAAGTCGCGCCAACTGCCTAACTCAAAATACAGTCAAGAAAGTAGCTCTGAAGCCGAGAAACGGCATGACCAGAAGCACTACCGTGAAATTACGTACAATTTTCAAATTTCTTGTACTTGCTAACTTTGCGACCTCGGGCAGCTATGTTACCATGGAGGAATCACACAAGATTTGACTTTATAGGATAGAACTGAAGTCGCGCCAACTGTTTAACTCAAAATACAGTCAAGAAAGTAGCTCTGAAGCCGAGAAGCGGGATCGACCATAAGCACTACCGTGAAATTACGTACAATTTTCAAATTTCTTGTACTTGCTAACGTTGCGGCCTCGGGCAGCTATGTTACCATGGAGGAATCACACAAGATTTGACTTTATGGGCTAGAACTGAAGTCGCGCCAACTGTTTAACTCAAAATACAGTCAAGAAAGTAGCTCTGAAGCCGAGAAGCGGGATCGACCATAAGCACTACCGTGAAATTACGTACAATTTTCTAATTTCTTGTACTTGCTAACTTTGCGGCCTCGGGCAGCTATGTTACCATGGAGGAACCACACAAGATTTGACTTTATAGACTAGAACTGAAGTCGCGCCAACTGCTTAACTCAAAATACAGTCAAGAAAGTAGCTCTGAAGCCGAGAAACGGCATGACCAGAAGCACTACCGTGAAATTACGTACAATTTTCAAATTTCTTGTACTTGCTAACTTTGCGACCTCGGGCAGCTATGTTACCATGGAGGAATCACACAAGATTTGACTTTATAGGCTAGAACTGAAGTCGCGCCAACTGTTTAACTCAAAATACAGTCAAGAAAGTAGCTCTGAAGCCGAGAAGCGGGATCGATCATAATCACTAATGTGAAATTTCGTACAATTTTCAAATTTCTTGTACTTGCTAACTTTGCGACCTCGGGCAGCTATGTTACCATGGAGGAATCACACAAGATTTGACTTTATAGGCTAGAACTGAAGTCGCGCCAACTGTTTAACTCAAAATACAGTCAAGAAAGTAGCTCTGAAGCCGAGAAGCGGGATCGATCATAAGCACTAAAGTGAAATTACGTACAATTTTAAAATTTCTTTACATGCTAAATTTGCGACCTCGGGCAGCTATGTTACCATGGAGGAATCACACAAGATTTGACTCTATAGGCTAGAACTGAAGTCGCGCCAACTGTTTAACTCAAAATACAGCCAAGAAAGTAGCTCTGAAGTCGAGAAGCGGGATCGACCATAAGCACTACCGTGAAATTATGTACAATTTTCAAATTTCTTGTACTTGCTAACTTTGCGGCCGCGGGCAGCTATGTTACCATGGAGGAACCACACAAGATTTGACTTTATAGGCTAGAACTGAAGTCGCTCCAACTGCTTAACTCAAAATACAGTCAAGAAAGTAGCTCTGAAGCCGAGAAACGGCATCGACCATAAGCACTACCGTGAAATTACGTACAATTTTCAAATTTCTTGTACTTGCTAAGTTTGCGACCTCGGGCAGCTATGTTACCATGGAGGAATCACACAAGATTTGACTTTATGGGCTAGAACTGAAGTCGCGCCAACTGCATAACTCAAAATACAGTCAAGAAAGTAGCTCTGAAGCCGAGAAACGGCATCGACCTTCAGCACTAATGCGAAATTACGTACAATTTTCAAATTTCTTGTACTTGCTAACTTTGCGACCTCGGGCAGCTATGTTACCATGGAGGAATCACACAAGATTTGACTTTATAGGATAGAACTGAAATCGCCCCAACTGTTTAACTCAAAATACAGTCAAGAAAGTAGCTCTGAAGCCGAGAAGCGGGATCGATCATAAGCACTAATGTGAAATTACGTACAATTTTCAAATTTCTTGTACTTGCTAACTTTGCGACCTCGGGCAGCTATGTTACCATGGAGGAATCACACAAGATTTGACTTTATAGGCTAGAACTGAAGTCGCGCCAACTGTTTAACTCAAAATACAGTCAAGAAAGTAGCTCTGAAGCCGAGAAGCGGGATCGACCATAAGCACTACCGTGAAATTACGTACAATTTTCAAATTTCTTGTACTTGCTAACTTTGCGACCTCGGGCAGCTATGTTACCATGGAGGAATCACACAAGATTTGACTTTATAGGCTAGAACTGAAGTCGCGCCAACTGTTTAACTCAAAATACAGTCAAGAAAGTAGCTCTGAAGCCGAGAAACGGCATCGACCATAAGCACTACCGTGAAATTACGTACAATTTTCAAATTTCTTGTACTTGCTAAATTTGCGACCTCGGGCAGCTATGTTACCATGGAGGAATCACACAAGATTTGACTTTATAGGCTAGAACTGAAGTCGCGCCAACTGTTTAACTCAAAATACAGTCAAGAAAGTAGCTCTGAAGCCGAGAAGCGGGATCGATCATAAGCACTAATGTGAAATTACGTACAATTTTCAAATTTCTTGTACTTGCTAAATTTGCGACCTCGGGCAGCTATGTTACCATGGAGGAACCACACAAGATTTGACTTTATAGGCTAGAACTGAAGTCGCGCCAACTGCCTAACTCAAAATACAGTCAAGAAAGTAGCTCTGAAGCCGAGAAACGGCATGACCAGAAGCACTACCGTGAAATTACGTACAATTTTCAAATTTCTTGTACTTGCTAACTTTGCGACCTCGGGCAGCTATGTTACCATGGAGGAATCACACAAGATTTGACTTTATAGGATAGAACTGAAGTCGCGCCAACTGTTTAACTCAAAATACAGTCAAGAAAGTAGCTCTGAAGCCGAGAAGCGGGATCGACCATAAGCACTACCGTGAAATTACGTACAATTTTCAAATTTCTTGTACTTGCTAACTTTGCGGCCTCGGGCAGCTATGTTACCATGGAGGAATCACACAAGATTTGACTTTATGGGCTAGAACTGAAGTCGCGCCAACTGTTTAACTCAAAATACAGTCAAGAAAGTAGCTCTGAAGCCGAGAAGCGGGATCGACCATAAGCACTACCGTGAAATTACGTACAATTTTCTAATTTCTTGTACTTGCTAACTTTGCGGCCTCGGGCAGCTATGTTACCATGGAGGAACCACACAAGATTTGACTTTATAGACTAGAACTGAAGTCGCGCCAACTGCTTAACTCAAAATACAGTCAAGAAAGTAGCTCTGAAGCCGAGAAACGGCATGACCAGAAGCACTACCGTGAAATTACGTACAATTTTCAAATTTCTTGTACTTGCTAACTTTGCGACCTCGGGCAGCTATGTTACCATGGAGGAATCACACAAGATTTGACTTTATAGGCTAGAACTGAAGTCGCGCCAACTGTTTAACTCAAAATACAGTCAAGAAAGTAGCTCTGAAGCCGAGAAGCGGGATCGATCATAATCACTAATGTGAAATTACGTACAATTTTCAAATTTCTTGTACTTGCTAACTTTGCGACCTCGGGCAGCTATGTTACCATGGAGGAATCACACAAGATTTGACTTTATAGGCTAGAACTGAAGTCGCGCCAACTGTTTAACTCAAAATACAGTCAAGAAAGTAGCTCTGAAGCCGAGAAGCGGGATCGATCATAAGCACTAATGTGAAATTACGTACAATTTTAAAATTTCTTTACATGCTAAATTTGCGACCTCGGGCAGCTATGTTACCATGGAGGAATCACACAAGATTTGACTCTATAGGCTAGAACTGAAGTCGCGCCAACTGTTTAACTCAAAATACAGCCAAGAAAGTAGCTCTGAAGTCGAGAAGCGGGATCGACCATAAGCACTACCGTGAAATTATGTACAATTTTCAAATTTCTTGTACTTGCTAACTTTGCGGCCGCGGGCAGCTATGTTACCATGGAGGAACCACACAAGATTTGACTTTATAGGCTAGAACTGAAGTCGCTCCAACTGCTTAACTCAAAATACAGTCAAGAAAGTAGCTCTGAACCCGAGAAACGGCATCGACCATAAGCACTACCGTGAAATTACGTACAATTTTCAAATTTCTTGTACTTGCTAACTTTGCGACCTCGGGCAGCTATGTTAGCATGGAGGAATCACACAAGATTTGACTTTATAGGCTAGAACTGAAGTCGCGCCAACCGCTTAACTCAAAATACAGTCAAGAAAGTAGCTCTGAAGCCGAGAAACGGCATCGACCTTCAGCACTAATGTGAAATTACGTACAATTTTCAAATTTCTTGTACTTGCTAAATTTGCGACCTCGGGCAGCTATGTTATCATGGAGGAATCACACAAGATTTGACTTTATAGGCTAGAACTGAAGTCGCGGCAACTGCTTAACTCAAAATACAGTCAAGAAAGTAGCTCTGAAGCCGAGAAACGGCATGACCATAAGCACTACCGTGAAATTACGTACAATTTTCAAATTTCTTGTACTTGCTAACTTTGCGACCTCGGGCAGCTATGTTACCATGGAGGAATCACACAAGATTTGACTTTATAGGCTAGAACTGAAGTCGTGCCAACTGCTTAACTCAAAATACAGTCAAGAAAGTAGCTCTGAAGCCGAGAAGCGGGATCGATCATAATCACTAATGTGAAATTACGTACAATTTTCAAATTTCTTGTACTTGCTAACTTTGCGACCTCGGGCAGCTATGTTACCATGGAGGAATCACACAAGATTTGACTTTATAGGCTAGAACTGAAGTCGTGCCAACTGCTTAACTCAAAATACAGTCAAGAAAGTAGCTCTGAAGCCGAGAAACGGCATCGACCTTCAGCACTACCGTGAAATTACGTACAATTTTCAAATTTCTTGTACTTGCTAACTTTGCGACCTCGGGCAGCTATGTTACCATGGAGGAATCACACAAGATTTGACTTTATAGGCTAGAACTGAAGTCGCGCCAACCGCTTAACTCAAAATACAGTCAAGAAAGTAGCTCTGAAGCCGAGAAACGGCATCGACCTTCAGCACTAATGTGAAATTACGTACAATTTTCAAATTTCTTGTACTTGCTAAATTTGCGACCTCGGGCAGCTATGTTATCATGGAGGAATCACACAAGATTTGACTTTATAGGCTAGAACTGAAGTCGCGGCAACTGCTTAACTCAAAATACAGTCAAGAAAGTAGCTCTGAAGCCGAGAAACGGCATGACCATAAGCACTACCGTGAAATTACGTACAATTTTCAAATTTCTTGTACTTGCTAACTTTGCGACCTCGGGCAGCTATGTTACCATGGAGGAATCACACAAGATTTGACTTTATAGGCTAGAACTGAAGTCGTGCCAACTGCTTAACTCAAAATACAGTCAAGAAAGTAGCTCTGAAGCCGAGAAGCGGGATCGATCATAATCACTAATGTGAAATTACGTACAATTTTCAAATTTCTTGTACTTGCTAACTTTGCGACCTCGGGCAGCTATGTTACCATGGAGGAATCACACAAGATTTGACTTTATAGGCTAGAACTGAAGTCGTGCCAACTGCTTAACTCAAAATACAGTCAAGAAAGTAGCTCTGAAGCCGAGAAACGGCATCGACCTTCAGCACTACCGTGAAATTACGTACAATTTTCAAATTTCTTGTACTTGCTAACTTTGCGACCTCGGGCAGCTATGTTACCATGGAGGAATCACACAAGATTTGACTTTATAGGATAGAACTGAAGTCGCCCCAACTGTTTAACTCAAAATACAGTCAAGAAAGTAGCTCTGAAGCCGAGAAGCGGGATCGATCATAAGCACTAATGTGAAATTACGTACAATTTTCAAATTTCTTGTACTTGCTAACTTTGCGACCTCGGGCAGCTATGTTACCATGGAGGAATCACACTAGATTTGACTTTATAGGCTAGAACTGAAGTCGCGCCAACTGTTTAACTCAAAATACAGTCAAGAAAGTAGCTCTGAAGCCGAGAAGCGGGATCGACCATAAGCACTACCGTGAAATTACGTACAATTTTCAAATTTCTTGTACTTGCTAACTTTGCGACCTCGGGCAGCTATGTTACCATGGAGGAATCACACAAGATTTGACTTTATAGGCTAGAACTGAAGTCGCGCCAACTGTTTAACTCAAAATACAGTCAAGAAAGTAGCTCTGAAGCCGAGAAGCGGGATCGACCATAAGCACTACCGTGAAATTACGTACAATTTTCAAATTTCTTGTACTTGCTAACTTTGCGGCCTCGGGCAGCTATGTTACCATGGAGGAACCACACAAGATTTGACTTTATAGGCTAGAACTGAAGTCGCGCCAACTGCTTAGCTCAAAATACAGTCAAGAAAGTAGCTCTGAAGCCGAGAAGCGGGATCGACCATAAGCACTACCGTGAAATTACGTACAATTTTCAAATTTCTTGTACTTGCTAACTTTGCGGCCTCGGGCAGCTATGTTACCATGGAGGAACCACACAAGCTTTGACTTTATAGGCTAGAACTGAAGTCGCGCCAACTGCTTAACTCAAAATACAGTCAAGAAAGTAGCTCTGAAGCCGAGAAACCGCATGACCAGAAGCACTACCGTGAAATTACGTACAATTTTCAAATTTCTTGTACTTGCTAACTTTGCGACCTCGGGCAGCTATGTTACCATGGAGGAATCACACAAGATTTGACTTTATAGGCTAGAACTGAAGTCGCGCCAACTGGTTAACTCAAAATACAGTCAAGAAAGTAGCTCTGAAGCCGAGAAGCGGGATCGACCATAAGCACTACCGTGAAATTACGTACAATTTTCAAATTTCTTGTACTTGCTAACTTTCCGGCCTCGGGCAGCTATGTCACCATGGAGGAACCACACAAGATTTGACTTTATAGGCTAGAACTGAAGTCGCGCCCACTGCTTAACTCAAAATACAGTCAAGAAAGTAGCTCTGAAGGCGAGAAACGGCATCGACCATAAGCACTACCGTGAAATTACGTACAATTTTCAAATTTCTTGTACTTGCTAACTTTGCGACCTCGGGCAGCTATGTTACCATGGAGGAATCACACAAGATTTGACTTTATAAGCTAGAACTGAAGTCGCGCCAACTGTTTAACTCAAAATACAGTCAAGAAAGTAGCTCTGAAGCCGAGAAACGGCATCGACCATAAGCACTACCGTGAAATTACGTACAATTTTCAAATTTCTTGTACTTGCTAACTTTGCGACCTCGGGCAGCTATGTTACCATGGAGGAATCACACAAGATTTGACTTTATAGGCTAGAACTGAAGTCGCGCCAACTGTTTAACTCAAAATACAGTCAAGAAAGTAGCTCTGAAGCCGAGAAGCGGGATCGATCATAAGCACTAATGTGAAATTACGTACAATTTTCAAATTTCTTGTACTTGCTAAATTTGCGACCTCGGGCAGCTATGTTACCATGGAGGAATCACACAAGATTTGACTTTATAGGCTAGAACTGAAGTCGCGCCAACTGTTTAACTCAAAATACAGTCAAGAAAGTAGCTCTGAAGCCGAGAAGCGGGATCGACCATAAGCACTACCGTGAAATTACGTACAATTTTCAAATTTCTTGTACTTGCTAAATTTGCGACCTCGGGCAGCTATGTTACCATGGAGGAATCACACAAGATTTGATTTTATAGGCTAGAACTGAAGTCGCGCCAACTGTTTAACTCAAAATACAGTCAAGAAAGTAGCTCTGAAGCCGAGAAGCGGGATCGACCATAAGCACTACCGTGAAATTACGTACAATTTTCAAATTTCTTGTACTTGCTAACTTTGCGGCCTCGGGCAGCTATGTTACCATGGAGGAACCACACAAAATTTGACTTTATAAGCTAGAACTGAAGTCGCGCCAACTGCTTAACTCAAAATACAGTCAAGAAAGTAGCTCTGAAGCCGAGAAACGGCATCGACCCTAAGCACTACCGTGAAATTACGTACAATTTTCAAATTTCTTGTACTTGCTAACTTTGCGACCTCGGGCAGCTATGTTACCATGGAGGAATCACACAAGATTTGACTTTATAGGCTAGAACTGAAGTCGCGCCAACTGTTTAACTCAAAATACAGTCAAGAAAGTAGCTCTGAAGCCGAGAAGCGGGATCGATCATAAGCACTAATGTGAAATTACGTACAATTTTCAAATTTGTTGTACTTGCTAAATTTGCGACCTCGGGCAGCTATGTTACCATTTGACTTTATAGGCTAGAACTGAAGTCGCGCCAACTGTTTAACTCAAAATACAGTCAAGAAAGTAGCTCTGAAGCCGAGAAGCGGGATCGACCATAAGCACTACCGTGAAATTACGTACAATTTTCAAATTTCTTGTACTTGCTAACTTTGCGGCCTCGGGCAGCTATGTTACCATGGAGGAACCACACAAGATTTGACTTTATAGGCTAGAACTGAAGTCGCGCCCACTGCTTAACTCAAAATACAGTCAAGAAAGTAGCTCTGAAGCCGAGAACCGGGATCGACCATAAGCACTACCGTGAAATTACGTACAATTTTCAAATTTCTTGTACTTGCTAACTTTGCGCCCTCGGGCAGCTATGTTACCATGGAGGAAACACACAAGATTTGACTTTATAGGCTAGAACTGAAGTCGCGCCAACTGCTTAACTCAAAATACAGTCAAGAAAGTAGCTCTGAAGCCGAGAAACGGCATGACCAGAAGCACTACCGTGAAATTACGTACAATTTTCAAATTTCTTGTACTTGCTAACTTTGCGCCCTCGGGCAGCTATGTTACCATGGAGGAAACACACAAGATTTGACTTTATAGGCTAGAACTGAATTCCCGCCAACTGCTTAACTCAAAATACAGTCAAGAAAGTAGCTCTGAAGCCGAGAAGCGGGATCGACCATAAGCACTACCGTGAAATTACGTACAATTTTCAAATTTCTTGTACTTGCTAACTTTGCGGCCTCGGGCAGCTATGTTACCATGGAGGAACCACACAAGATTTGACTTTATAGGCTAGAACTGAAGTCGCGCCAACTGTTTAACTCAAAATACAGTCAAGAAAGTAGCTCTGAAGCCGAGAAGCGGGATCGATCATAGGCACTAATGTGAAATTACGTACAATTTTCAAATGTCTTGTACTTGCTAACTTTGCGACCTCGGGCAGCTATGTTACCATGGAGGAATCACACAAGATTTGACTTTATAGGCTAGAACTGAAGTCGCGCCAACTGTTTAACTCAAAATACATCAAGAAAGTAGCTCTGAAGCCGAGAAGCGGGATCGACCATAAGCACTACCGTGAAATTACGTACAATTTTCAAATTTCTTGTACTTGCTAACTTTGCGCCCTCGGGCAGCTATGTTACCATGGAGGAAACACACAAGATTTGACTTTATAGGCTAGAACTGAATTCCCGCCAACTGCTTAACTCAAAATACAGTCAAGAAAGTAGCTCTGAAGCCGAGAAGCGGGATCGACCATAAGCACTACCGTGAAATTACGTACAATTTTCAAATTTCTTGTACTTGCTAACTTTGCGGCCTCGGGCAGCTATGTTACCATGGAGGAACCACACAAGATTTGACTTTATAGGCTAGAACTGAAGTCGCGCCAACTGTTTAACTCAAAATACAGTCAAGAAAGTAGCTCTGAAGCCGAGAAGCGGGATCGATCATAGGCACTAATGTGAAATTACGTACAATTTTCAAATGTCTTGTACTTGCTAACTTTGCGACCTCGGGCAGCTATGTTACCATGGAGGAATCACACAAGATTTGACTTTATAGGCTAGAACTGAAGTCGCGCCAACTGTTTAACTCAAAATACATCAAGAAAGTAGCTCTGAAGCCGAGAAGCGGGATCGACCATAAGCACTACCGTGAAATTACGTACAATTTTCAAATTTCTTGTACTTGCTATCTTTGCGGCCTCGGGCAGCTATGTTACCATGGAGGAACCACACAAGATTTGACTTTATAGGCTAGAACTGAAGTCGCGCCCACTGCTTAACTCAAAATAAAGTCAAGAAAGTAGCTCTGAAGCCGAGAAACGGCATGACCATAAGCACTACCGTGAAATTACGTACAATTTTCAAATTTCTTGTACTTGCTAACTTTGCGACCTCGGGCAGCTATGTTACCATGGAGGAATCACACAAGATTTGACTTTATAGGCTAGAACTGAAGTCGCGCCAACTGTTTAACTCAAAATACAGTCAAGAAAGTAGCTCTGAAGCCGAGAAACGGCATCGACCATAAGCACTACCGTGAAATTACGTACAATTTTCAAATTTCTTGTACTTGCTAACTTTGCGACCTCGGGCAGCTATGTTACCATGGAGGAATCACACAAGATTTGACTTTATAGGCTAGAACTGAAGTCGCGCCAACTGTTTAACTCAAAATACAGTCAAGAAAGTAGCTCTGAAGCCGAGAAGCGGGATCGATCATAAGCACTAATGTGAAATTACGTACAATTTTCAAATTTCTTGTACTTGCTAAATTTGCGACCTCGGGCACCTATGTTACCATGGAGGAATCACACAAGATTTGACTTTATAGGCTAGAACTGAAGTCGCGCCAACTGTTTAACTCAAAATACAGTCAAGAAAGTAGCTTTGAAGCCGAGAAGCGGGATCGACCATAAGCACTACCGTGAAATTACGTACAATTTTCAAATTTCTTGTACTTGCTAAATTTGCGACCTCGGGCAGCTATGTTACCATGGAGGAATCACACAAGATTTGATTTTATAGGCTAGAACTGAAGTCGCGCCAACTGTTTAACTCAAAATACAGTCAAGAAAGTAGCTCTGAAGCCGAGAAGCGGGATCGACCATAAGCACTACCGTGAAATTACGTACAATTTTCAAATTTCTTGTACTTGCTAACTTTGCGGCCTCGGGCAGCTATGTTACCATGGAGGAACCACACAAAATTTGACTTTATAAGCTAGAACTGAAGTCGCGCCAACTGCTTAACTTAAAATACAGTCAAGAAAGTAGCTCTGAAGCCGAGAAACGGCATCGACCATAAGCACTACCGTGAAATTACGTACAATTTTCAAATTTCTTGTACTTGCTAAATTTGCGACCTGGGGCACCTATGTTACCATGGAGGAATCACACAAGATTTGACTTTATAGGCTAGAACTGAAGTCGCGCCAACTGTTTAACTCAAAATACAGTCAAGAAAGTAGCTCTGAAGCCGAGAAACGGCATCGACCATAAGCACTACCGTGAAATTACGTACAATTTTCAAATTTCTTGTACTTGCTAACTTTGCGACCTCGGGCAGCTATGTTACCATGGAGGAATCACACAAGATTTGACTTTATAGGCTAGAACTGAAGTCGCGCCAACTGTTTAACTCAAAATACAGTCAAGAAAGTAGCTCTGAAGCCGAGAAGCGGGATCGACCATAAGCACTACCGTGAAATTACAGTCAAGAAAGTAGCTCTGAAGCCGAGAAACGGCATGACCAGAAGCACTACCGTGAAATTACGTACAATTTTCAAATTTCTTGTACTTGCTAACTTTGCGACCTCGGGTAGCTATGTTACCATGGAGGAATCACACAAGATTTGACTTTATAGGCTAGAACTGAATTCCCGCCAACTGTTTAACTCAAAATACAGTCAAGAAAGTAGCTCTGAAGCCGAGAAGCGGGATCGACCATAAGCACTACCGTGAAATTACGTACAATTTTCAAATTTCTTGTACTTGCTAACTTTGCGGCCTCGGGCAGCTATGTTACCATGGAGGAACCACACAAGATTTGACTTTATAGGCTAGAACTGAAGTCGCGCCCACTGCTTAACTCAAAATACAGTCAAGAAAGTAGCTCTGAAGCCGAGAACCGGGATCGACCATAAGCACTACCGTGAAATTACGTACAATTTTCAAATTTCTTGTACTTGCTAACTTTGCGCCCTCGGGCAGCTATGTTACCATGGAGGAAACACACAAGATTTGACTTTATAGGCTAGAACTGAAGTCGCGCCAACTGCTTAACTCAAAATACAGTCAAGAAAGTAGCTCTGAAGCCGAGAAACGGCATGACCAGAAGCACTACCGTGAAATTACGTACAATTTTCAAATTTCTTGTACTTGCTAACTTTGCGACCTCGGGCAGCTATGTTACCATGGAGGAATCACACAAGATTTGACTTTATAGGCTAGAACTGAATTCCCGCCAACTGTTTAACTCAAAATACAGTCAAGAAAGTAGCTCTGAAGCCGAGAAGCGGGATCGACCATAAGCACTACCGTGAAATTACGTACAATTTTCAAATTTCTTGTACTTGCTAACTTTGCGGCCTCGGGCAGCTATGTTACCATGGAGGAACCACACAAGATTTGACTTTATAGGCTAGAACTGAAGTCGCGCCCACTGCTTAACTCAAAATACAGTCAAGAAAGTAGCTCTGAAGCCGAGAAACGGCATCGACCATAAGCACTACCGTGAAATTACGTACAATTTTCAAATTTCTTGTACTTGCTAAATTTGCGACCTCGGGCAGCTATGTTACCATTTGACTTTATAGGCTAGAACTGAAGTCGCGCCAACTGTTTAACTCAAAATACAGTCAAGAAAGTAGCTCTGAAGCCGAGAAGCGGGATCGACCATAAGCACTGCCGTGAAATTACGTACAATTTTCAAATTTCTTGTACTTGCTAACTTTGCGGCCTCGGGCAGCTATGTTACCATGGAGGAACCACACAAGATTTGACTTTATAGGCTAGAACTGAAGTCGCGCCCACTGCTTAACTCAAAATACAGTCAAGAAAGTAGCTCTGAAGCCGAGAAGCGGGATCGACCATAAGCACTACCGTGAAATTACGTACAATTTTCAAATTTCTTGTACTTGCTAACTTTGCGGCCTCGGGCAGCTATGTTACCATGGAGGAACCACACAAGATTTGACTTTATAGACTAGAACTGAAGTCGCGCCCACTGCTTAACTCAAAATAAAGTCAAGAAAGTAGCTCTGAAGCCGAGAAACGGCATGACCATAAGCACTACCGTGAAATTACGTACAATTTTCAAATTTCTTGTACTTGCTAACTTTGCGACCTCGGGCAGCTATGTGATTTGACTTTATAGGCTAGAACTGAAGTCGCGCCCACTGCTTAACTCAAAATACAGTCAAGAAAGTAGCTCTGAAGCCGAGAAGCGGGATCGACCATAAGCACTACCGTGAAATTACGTACAATTTTCAAATTTCTTGTACTTGCTAACTTTGCGGCCTCGGGCAGCTATGTTACCATGGAGGAACCACACAAGATTTGACTTTATAGGCTAGAACTGAAGTCGCGCCAACTGTTTAACTCAAAATACTGTCAAGAAAGTAGCTCTGAAGCCGAGAAGCGGGATCGATCATAAGCACTAATGTGAAATTACGTACAATTTTCAAATTTCTTGTACTTGCTAAATTTGCGACCTCGGGCACCTATGTTACCATGGAGGAATCACACAAGATTTGACTTTATAGGCTAGAACTGAAGTCGCGTCAACTGTTTAACTCAAAATACAGTCAAAGAAAGTAGCTCTGAAGCCGAGAAGCGGGATCGACCATAAGCACTACTGTGAAATTACGTACAATTTTCAAATTTCTTGTACTTGCTAAATTTGCGACCTCGGGCAGCTATGTTACCATGGAGGAATCACACAAGATTTGATTTTATAGGCTAGAACTGAAGTCGCGCCAACTGTTTACCTCAAAATACAGTCAAGAAAGTAGCTCTGAAGCCGAGAAGCGGGATCGACCATAAGCACTACCGTGAAATTACGTACAATTTTCAAATTTCTTGTACTTGCTAACTTTGCGGCCTCGGGCAGCTATGTTACCATGGAGGAACCACACAAAATTTGACTTTATAAGCTAGAACTGAAGTCGCGCCAACTGCTTAACTCAAAATACAGTCAAGAAAGTAGCTCTGAAGCCGAGAAACGGCATCGACCATAAGCACTACCGTGAAATTACGTACAATTTTCAAATTTCTTGTACTTGCTAACTTTGCGGCCTCGGGCAGCTATGTTACCATGGAGGAACCACACAAGATTTGACTTTATAGGCTAGAACTGAAGTCGCGCCCACTGCTTAACTCAAAATACAGTCAAGAAAGTAGCTCTGAAGCCGAGAAGCGGGATCGATCATAAGCACTAATGTGAAATTACGTACAATTTTCAAATTTCTTGTACTTGCTAACTTTGCGACCTCGGGCAGCTATGTTACCATGGAGGAATCACACAAGATTTGACTTTATAGGCTAGAACTGAAGTCGCGCCAACTGTTTAACTCAAAATACAGTCAAGAAAGTAGCTCTGAAGCCGAGAAGCGGGATCGATCATAAGCACTAATGTGAAATTACGTACAATTTTCAAATTTCTTGTACTTGCTAAATTTGCGACCTCGGGCAGCTATGTTACCATTTGACTTTATAGGCTAGAACTGAAGTCGCGCCAACTGTTTAACTCAAAATACAGTCAAGAAAGTAGCTCTGAAGCCGAGAAGCGGGATCGACCATAAGCACTACCGTGAAATTACGTACAATTTTCAAATTTCTTGTACTTGCTAACTTTGCGGCCTCGGGCAGCTATGTTACCATGGAGGAACCACACAAGATTTGACTTTATAGGCTAGAACTGAAGTCGCGCCCACTGCTTAACTCAAAATACAGTCAAGAAAGTAGCTCTGAAGCCGAGAACCGGGATCGACCATAAGCACTACCGTGAAATTACGTACAATTTTCAAATTTCTTGTACTTGCTAACTTTGCGCCCTCGGGCAGCTATGTTACCATGGAGGAACCACACAAGATTTGACTTTATAGGCTAGAACTGAAGTCGCGCCCACTGCTTAACTCAAAATACAGTCAAGAAAGTAGCTCTGAAGCCGAGAACCGGGATCGACCATAAGCACTACCGTGAAATTACGTACAATTTTCAAATTTCTTGTACTTGCTAATTTGCGCCCTCGGGCAGCTATGTTACCATGGAGGAACCACACAAGATTTGACTTTATAGGCTAGAACTGAAGTCGCGCCCACTGCTTAACTCAAAATACTGTCAAGAAAGTAGCTCTGAAGCCGAGAAACGGCATCCACCATAAGCACTACCGTGAAATTACGTACAATTTTCAAATTTCTTGTACTTGCTAACTTTGCGACCTCGGGCAGCTATGTTACCATGGAGGAATCACACAAGATTTGACTTTATAGGCTAGAACTGAATTCCCGCCAACTGTTTAACTCAAAATACAGTCAAGAAAGTAGCTCTGAAGCCGAGAAGCGGGATCGACCATAAGCACTACCGTGAAATTACGTACAATTTTCAAATTTCTTGTACTTGCTAACTTTGCGGCCTCGGGCAGCTATGTTACCATGGAGGAACCACACAAGATTTGACTTTATAGGCTAGAACTGAAGTCGCGCCCACTGCTTAACTCAAAATACAGTCAAGAAAGTAGCTCTGAAGCCGAGAACCGGGATCGACCATAAGCACTACCGTGAAATTACGTACAATTTTCAAATTTCTTGTACTTGCTAACTTTGCGCCCTCGGGCAGCTATGTTACCATGGAGGAAGCACACAAGATTTGACTTTATAGGCTAGAACTGAAGTCGCGCCAACTGCTTAACTCAAAATACAGTCAAGAAAGTAGCTCTGAAGCCGAGAAACGGCATGACCAGAAGCACTACCGTGAAATTACGTACAATTTTCAAATTTCTTGTACTTGCTAACTTTGCGACCTCGGGCAGCTATGTTACCATGGAGGAATCACACAAGATTTGACTTTATAGGCTAGAACTGAAGTCGCGCCAACTGTTTACCTCAAAATACAGTCAAGAAAGTAGCTCTGAAGCCGAGAAGCGGGATCGACCATAAGCACTACCGTGAAATTACGTACAATTTTCAAATTTCTTGTACTTGCTAAATTTGCGACCTCGGGCAGCTATGTTACCATGGAGGAATCACACAAGATTTGATTTTATAGGCTAGAACTGAAGTCGCGCCAACTGTTTACCTCAAAATACAGTCAAGAAAGTAGCTCTGAAGCCGAGAAGCGGGATCGACCATAAGCACTACCGTGAAATTACGTACAATTTTCAAATTTCTTGTACTTGCTAACTTTGCGGCCTCGGGCAGCTATGTTACCATGGAGGAACCACACAAAATTTGACTTTATAAGCTAGAACTGAAGTCGCGCCAACTGCTTAACTCAAAATACAGTCAAGAAAGTAGCTCTGAAGCCGAGAAACGGCATCGACCATAAGCACTACCGTGAAATTACGTACCATTTTCAAATTTCTTGTACTTGCTAACTTTGCGGCCTCGGGCAGCTATGTTACCATGGAGGAACCACACAAGATTTGACTTTATAGGCTAGAACTGAAGTCGCGCCCACTGCTTAACTCAAAATACAGTCAAGAAAGTAGCTCTGAAGCCGAGAAGCGGGATCGATCATAAGCACTAATGTGAAATTACGTACAATTTTCAAATTTCTTGTACTTGCTAACTTTGCGACCTCGGGCAGCTATGTTACCATGGAGGAATCACACAAGATTTGACTTTATAGGCTAGAACTGAAGTCGCGCCAACTGTTTAACTCAAAATACAGTCAAGAAAGTAGCTCTGAAGCCGAGAAGCGGGATCGATCATAAGCACTAATGTGAAATTACGTACAATTTTCAAATTTCTTGTACTTGCTAAATTTGCGACCTCGGGCAGCTATGTTACCATTTGACTTTATAGGCTAGAACTGAAGTCGCGCCAACTGTTTAACTCAAAATACAGTCAAGAAAGTAGCTCTGAAGCCGAGAAGCGGGATCGACCATAAGCACTACCGTGAAATTACGTACAATTTTCAAATTTCTTGTACTTGCTAACTTTGCGGCCTCGGGCAGCTATGTTACCATGGAGGAACCACACAAGATTTGACTTTATAGGCTAGAACTGAAGTCGCGCCCACTGCTTAACTCAAAATACAATCAAGAAAGTAGCTCTGAAGCCGAGAACCGGGATCGACCATAAGCACTACCGTGAAATTACGTACAATTTTCAAATTTCTTGTACTTGCTAACTTTGCGCCCTCGGGCAGCTATGTTACCATGGAGGAACCACACAAGATTTGACTTTATAGGCTAGAACTGAAGTCGCGCCCACTGCTTAACTCAAAATACAGTCAAGAAAGTAGCTCTGAAGCCGAGAACCGGGATCGACCATAAGCACTACCGTGAAATTACGTACAATTTTCAAATTTCTTGTACTTGCTAACTTTGCGCCCTCGGGCAGCTATGTTACCATGGAGGAACCACACAAGATTTGACTTTATAGGCTAGAACTGAAGTCGCGCCCACTGCTTAACTCAAAATACTGTCAAGAAAGTAGCTCTGAAGCCGAGAAACGGCATCCACCATAAGCACTACCGTGAAATTACGTACAATTTTCAAATTTCTTGTACTTGCTAACTTTGCGACCTCGGGCAGCTATGTTACCATGGAGGAATCACACAAGATTTGACTTTATAGGCTAGAACTGAATTCCCGCCAACTGTTTAACTCAAAATACAGTCAAGAAAGTAGCTCTGAAGCCGAGAAGCGGGATCGACCATAAGCACTACCGTGAAATTACGTACAATTTTCAAATTTCTTGTACTTGCTAACTTTGCGGCCTCGGGCAGCTATGTTACCATGGAGGAACCACACAAGATTTGACTTTATAGGCTAGAACTGAAGTCGCGCCCACTGCTTAACTCAAAATACAGTCAAGAAAGTAGCTCTGAAGCCGAGAACCGGGATCGACCATAAGCACTACCGTGAAATTACGTACAATTTTCAAATTTCTTGTACTTGCTAACTTTGCGCCCTCGGGCAGCTATGTTACCATGGAGGAAGCACACAAGATTTGACTTTATAGGCTAGAACTGAAGTCGCGCCAACTGCTTAACTCAAAATACAGTCAAGAAAGTAGCTCTGAAGCCGAGAAACGGCATGACCAGAAGCACTACCGTGAAATTACGTACAATTTTCAAATTTCTTGTACTTGCTAACTTTGCGACCTCGGGCAGCTATGTTACCATGGAGGAATCACACAAGATTTGACTTTATAGGCTAGAACTGAATTCCCGCCAACTGTTTAACTCAAAATACAGTCAAGAAAGTAGCTCTGAAGCCGAGAAGCGGGATCGACCATAAGCACTACCGTGAAATTACGTACAATTTTCAAATTTCTTGTACTTGCTAACTTTGCGGCCTCGGGCAGCTATGTTACCATGGAGGAACCACACAAGATTTGACTTTATAGGCTAGAACTGAAGTCGCGCCCACTGCTTAACTCAAAATACAGTCAAGAAAGTAGCTCTGAAGCCGAGAAACGGCATCGACCATAAGCACTACCGTGAAATTACGTACAATTTTCAAATTTCTTGTACTTGCTAACTTTGCGACCTCGGGCAGCTATGTTACCATGGAGGAATCACACAAGATTTGACTTTATAGGCTAGAACTGAAGTCGCGCCAACTGTTTAACTCAAAATACAGTCAAGAAAGTAGCTCTGAAGCCGAGAAGCGGGATCGATCATAAGCACTAATGTGAAATTACGTACAATTTTCAAATTTCTTGTACTTGCTAAATTTGCGACCTCGGGCAGCTATGTTACCATGGAGGAATCACACAAGATTTGACTTTATAGGCCAGAACTGAAGTCGCGCCAACTGTTTAACTCAAAATACAGTCAAGAAAGTAGCTCTGAAGCCGAGAAACGGCATCGACCATAAGCACTACCGTGAAATTACGTACAATTTTCAAATTTCTTGTACTTGCTAACTTTGCGGCCTCGGGCAGCTATGTTACCATGGAGGAACCACACAAGATTTGACTTTATAGGCTAGAACTGAAGTCGCGCCCACTGCTTAACTCAAAATACAGTCAAGAAAGTAGCTCTGAAGCCGAGAAACGGCATCGACCATAAGCACTACCGCGAAATTACGTACAATTTTCAAATTTCTTGTACTTGCTAACTTTGCGACCTCGGGCAGCTATGTTACCATGGAGGAATCACACAAGATTTGACTTTATAGGCTAGAACTGAAGTCGCGCCAACTGTTTAACTCAAAATACAGTCAAGAAAGTAGCTCTGAAGCCGAGAAGCGGGATCGATCATAAGCACTAATGTGAAATTACGTACAATTTTCAAATTTCTTGTACTTGCTAAATTTGCGACCTCGGGCAGCTATGTTACCATGGAGGAATCACACAAGATTTGACTTTATAGGCTAGAACTGAAGTCGCGCCAACTGTTTAACTCAAAATACAGTCAAGAAAGTAGCTCTGAAGCCGAGAAGCGGGATCGATCATAAGCACTAATGTGAAATTACGTACAATTTTCAAATTTCTTGTACTTGCTAAATTTGCGACCTCGGGCAGCTATGTTACCATGGAGGAACCACACAAGATTTGACTTTATAGGCTAGAACTGAAGTCGCGCCCACTGCTTAACTCAAAATAAAGTCAAGAAAGTAGCTCTGAAGCCGAGAAACGGCATGACCATAAGCACTACCGTGAAATTACGTACAATTTTCAAATTTCTTTTACTTGCTAACTTTGCGGCCTCGGGCAGCTATGTTACCATGGAGGAACCACACAAGATTTGACTTTATAGGCTAGAACTGAAGTCGCGCCCACTGCTTAACTCAAAATACAGTCAAGAAAGTAGCTCTGAAGCCGAGAACCGGGATCGACCATAAGCACTACCGTGAAATTACGTACAATTTTCAAATTTCTTGTACTTGCTAACTTTGCGCCCTCGGGCAGCTATGTTACCATGGAGGAAGCACACAAGATTTGACTTTATAGGCTAGAACTGAAGTCGCGCCAACTGCTTAACTCAAAATACAGTCAAGAAAGTAGCTCTGAAGCCGAGAAACGGCATGACCAGAAGCACTACCGTGAAATTACGTACAATTTTCAAATTTCTTGTACTTGCTAACTTTGCGACCTCGGGCAGCTATGTTACCATGGAGGAATCACACAAGATTTGACTTTATAGGCTAGAACTGAATTCCCGCCAACTGTTTAACTCAAAATACAGTCAAGAAAGTAGCTCTGAAGCCGAGAAGCGGGATCGACCATAAGCACTACCGTGAAATTACGTACAATTTTCAAATTTCTTGTACTTGCTAACTTTGCGACCTCGGGCAGCTATGTTACCATGGAGGAATCACACAAGATTTGACTTTATAGGCCAGAACTGAAGTCGCGCCAACTGTTTATCTCAAAATACAGTCAAGAAAGTAGCTCTGAAGCCGAGAAACGGCATCGACCATAAGCACTACCGTGAAATTACGTACAATTTTCAAATTTCTTGTACTTGCTAACTTTGCGACCTCGGGCAGCTATGTTACCATGGAGGAATCACACAAGATTTGACTTTATAGGCTAGAACTGAAGTCGCGCCAACTGTTTAACTCAAAATACAGTCAAGAAAGTAGCTCTGAAGCCGAGAAGCGGGATCGACCATAAGCACTACCGTGAAATTACGTACAATTTTCAAATTTCTTGTACTTGCTAACTTTGCGACCTCGGGCAGCTATGTTACCATGGAGGAATCACACAAGATTTGACTTTATAGGCCAGAACTGAAGTCGCGCCAACTGTTTAACTCAAAATACAGTCAAGAAAGTAGCTCTGAAGCCGAGAAACGGCATCGACCATAAGCACTACCGTGAAATTACGTACAATTTTCAAATTTCTTGTACTTGCTAACTTTGCGGCCTCGGGCAGCTATGTTACCATGGAGGAACCACACAAGATTTGACTTTATAGGCTAGAACTGAAGTCGCGCCCACTGCTTAACTCAAAATACAGTCAAGAAAGTAGCTCTGAAGCCGAGAAACGGCATCGACCATAAGCACTACCGTGAAATTACGTACAATTTTCAAATTTCTTGTACTTGCTAACTTTGCGACCTCGGGCAGCTATGTTACCATGGAGGAATCACACAAGATTTGACTTTATAGGCTAGAACTGAAGTCGCGCCAACTGTTTAACTCAAAATACAGTCAAGAAAGTAGCTCTGAAGCCGAGAAGCGGGATCGATCATAAGCACTAATGTGAAATTACGTACAATTTTCAAATTTCTTGTACTTGCTAAATTTGCGACCTCGGGCAGCTATGTTACCATGGAGGAATCACACAAGATTTGACTTTATAGGCCAGAACTGAAGTCGCGCCAACTGTTTAACTCAAAATACAGTCAAGAAAGTAGCTCTGAAGCCGAGAAACGGCATCGACCATAAGCACTACCGTGAAATTACGTACAATTTTCAAATTTCTTGTACTTGCTAACTTTGCGGCCTCGGGCAGCTATGTTACCATGGAGGAACCACACAAGATTTGACTTTATAGGCTAGAACTGAAGTCGCGCCCACTGCTTAACTCAAAATACAGTCAAGAAAGTAGCTCTGAAGCCGAGAAACGGCATCGACCATAAGCACTACCGTGAAATTACGTACAATTTTCAAATTTCTTGTACTTGCTAACTTTGCGACCTCGGGCAGCTATGTTACCATGGAGGAATCACACAAGATTTGACTTTATAGGCTAGAACTGAAGTCGCGCCAACTGTTTAACTCAAAATACAGTCAAGAAAGTAGCTCTGAAGCCGAGAAGCGGGATCGATCATAAGCACTAATGTGAAATTACGTACAATTTTCAAATTTCTTGTACTTGCTAAATTTGCGACCTCGGGCAGCTATGTTACCATGGAGGAATCACACAAGATTTGACTTTATAGGCTAGAACTGAAGTCGCGCCAACTGTTTAACTCAAAATACAGTCAAGAAAGTAGCTCTGAAGCCGAGAAGCGGGATCGATCATAAGCACTAATGTGAAATTACGTACAATTTTCAAATTTCTTGTACTTGCTAAATTTGCGACCTCGGGCAGCTATGTTACCATGGAGGAACCACACAAGATTTGACTTTATAGGCTAGAACTGAAGTCGCGCCCACTGCTTAACTCAAAATAAAGTCAAGAAAGTAGCTCTGAAGCCGAGAAACGGCATGACCATAAGCACTACCGTGAAATTACGTACAATTTTCAAATTTCTTGTACTTGCTAACTTTGCGACCTCGGGCAGCTATGTTACCATGGAGGAATCACACAAGATTTGACTTTATAGGCTAGAACTGAAGTCGCGCCAACTGTTTAACTCAAAATACAGTCAAGAAAGTAGCTCTGAAGCCGAGAAACGGCATCGACCATAAGCACTACCGTGAAATTACGTACAATTTTCAAATTTCTTGTACTTGCTAGCTTTGCGGCCTCGGGCAGCTATGTTACCATGGAGGAACCACACAAGATTTGACTTTATAGGCTAGAACTGAAGTCGCGCCCACTGCTTAACTCAAAATACAGTCAAGAAAGTAGCTCTGAAGCCGAGAACCGGGATCGACCATAAGCACTACCGTGAAATTACGTACAATTTTCAAATTTCTTGTACTTGCTAACTTTGCGGCCTCGGGCAGCTATGTTACCATGGAGGAACCACACAAGATTTGACTTTATAGGCTAGAACTGAAGTCGCGCCAACTGTTTAACTCAAAATACTGTCAAGAAAGTAGCTCTGAAGCCGAGAAGCGGGATCGATCATAAGCACTAATGTGAAATTACGTACAATTTTCAAATTTCTTGTACTTGCTAAATTTGCGACCTCGGGCACCTGTGTTACCATGGAGGAATCACACAAGATTTGACTTTATAGGCTAGAACTGAAGTCGCGCCAACTGTTTAACTCAAAATACAGTCAAGAAAGTAGCTCTGAAGCCGAGAAGCGGGATCGACCATAAGCACTACCGTGAAATTACGTACAATTTTCAAATTTCTTGTACTTGCTAAATTTGCGACCTCGGGCAGCTATGTTACCATGGAGGAATCACACAAGATTTGATTTTATAGGCTACAACTGAAGTCGCGCCAACTGTTTAACTCAAAATACAGTCAAGAAAGTAGCTCTGAAGCCGAGAAGCGGGATCGACCATAAGCACTACCGTGAAATTACGTACAATTTTCAAATTTCTTGTACTTACTAACTTTGCGGCCTCGGGCAGCTATGTTACCATGGAGGAACCACACAAAATTTGACTTTATAAGCTAGAACTGAAGTCGCGCCAACTGCTTAACTCAAAATACAGTCAAGAAAGTAGCTCTGAAGCCGAGAAACGGCATGACCATAAGCACTACCGTGAAATTACGTACAATTTTCAAATTTCTTGTACTTGCTAACTTTGCGACCTCGGGCAGCTATGTTACCATGGAGGAATCACACAAGATTTGACTTTATAGGCTAGAACTGAAGTCGCGCCAACTGTTTAACTCAAAATACAGTCAAGAAAGTAGCTCTGAAGCCGAGAAGCGGGATCGATCATAAGCACTAATGTGAAATTACGTACAATTTTCAAATTTCTTGTACTTGCTAAATTTGCGACCTCGGGCAGCTATGTTACCATTTGACTTTATAGGCTAGAACTGAAGTCGCGCCAACTGTTTAACTCAAAATACAGTCAAGAAAGTAGCTCTGAAGCCGAGAAGCGGGATCGACCATAAGCACTACCGTGAAATTACGTACAATTTTCAAATTTCTTGTACTTGCTAACTTTGCGGCCTCGGGCAGCTATGTTACCATGGAGGAACCACACAAGATTTGACTTTATAGGCTAGAACTGAAGTCGCGCCCACTGCTTAACTCAAAATACAGTCAAGAAAGTAGCTCTGAAGCCGAGAACCGGGATCGACCATAAGCACTACCGTGAAATTACGTACAATTTTCAAATTTCTTGTACTTGCTAACTTTGCGCCCTCGGGCAGCTATGTTACCATGGAGGAACCACACAAGATTTGACTTTATAGGCTAGAACTGAAGTCGCGCCCACTGCTTAACTCAAAATACAGTCAAGAAAGTAGCTCTGAAGCCGAGAAACGGCATCCACCATAAGCACTACCGTGAAATTACGTACAATTTTCAAATTTCTTGTACTTGCTAACTTTGCGACCTCGGGCAGCTATGTTACCATGGAGGAATCACACAAGATTTGACTTTATAGGCTAGAACTGAAGTCGCGCCAACTGTTTAACTCAAAATACAGTCAAGAAAGTAGCTCTGAAGCCGAGAAGCGGGATCGACCATAAGCACTACCGTGAAATTACGTACGATTTTCAAATTTCTTGTACTTGCTAACTTTGCGGCCTCGGGCAGCTATGTTACCATGGAGGAACCACACAAGATTTGACTTTATAGGCTAGAACTGAAGTCGCGCCCACTGCTTAACTCAAAATACAGTCAAGAAAGTAGCTCTGAAGCCGAGAAACGGCATGACCAGAAGCACTACCGTGAAATTACGTACAATTTTCAAATTTCTTGTACTTGCTAACTTTGCGCCCTCGGGCAGCTATGTTACCATGGAGGAAACACACAAGATTTGACTTTATAGGCTAGAACTGAAGTCGCGCCAACTGCTTAACTCAAAATACAGTCAAGAAAGTAGCTCTGAAGCCGAGAAACGGCATGACCAGAAGCACTACCGTGAAATTACGTACAATTTTCAAATTTCTTGTACTTGCTAACTTTGCGACCTCGGGCAGCTATGTTACCATGGAGGAATCACACAAGATTTGACTTTATAGGCTAGAACTGAATTCCCGCCAACTGTTTAACTCAAAATACAGTCAAGAAAGTAGCTCTGAAGCCGAGAACCGGGATCGACCATAAGCACTACCGTGAAATTACGTACAATTTTCAAATTTCTTGTACTTGCTAACTTTGCGGCCTCGGGCAGCTATGTTACCATGGAGGAACCACACAAGATTTGACTTTATAGGCTAGAACTGAAGTCGCGCCCACTGCTTAACTCAAAATACAGTCAAGAAAGTAGCTCTGAAGCCGAGAACCGGGATCGACCATAAGCACTACCGTGAAATTACGTACAATTTTCAAATTTCTTGTACTTGCTAACTTTGCGCCCTCGGGCAGCTATGTTACCATGGAGGAAACACACAAGATTTGACTTTATAGGCTAGAACTGAAGTCGCGCCAACTGCTTAACTCAAAATACAGTCAAGAAAGTAGCTCTGAAGCCGAGAACCGGGATCGACCATAAGCACTACCGTGAAATTACGTACAATTTTCAAATTTCTTGTACTTGCTAACTTTGCGGCCTCGGGCAGCTATGTTACCATGGAGGAACCACACAAGATTTGACTTTATAGGCTAGAACTGAAGTCGCGCCAACTGGTTAACTCAAAATACAGTCAAGAAAGTAGCTCTGAAGCCGAGAAACGGCATCCACCATAAGCACTACCGTGAAATTACGTACAATTTTCAAATTTCTTGTACTTGCTAACTTTGCGACCTCGGGCAGCTATGTTACCATGGAGGAATCACACAAGATTTGACTTTATAGGCTAGAACTGAAGTCGCGCCAACTGTTTAACTCAAAATACAGTCAAGAAAGTAGCTCTGAAGCCGAGAAGCGGGATCGACCATAAGCACTACCGTGAAATTACGTACAATTTTCAAATTTCTTGTACTTGCTAACTTTGCGGCCTCGGGCAGCTATGTTACCATGGAGGAACCACACAAGATTTGACTTTATAGGCTAGAACTGAAGTCGCGCCCACTGCTTAACTCAAAATACAGTCAAGAAAGTAGCTCTGAAGCCGAGAACCGGGATCGACCATAAGCACTACCGTGAAATTACGTACAATTTTCAAATTTCTTGTACTTGCTAACTTTGCGCCCTCGGGCAGCTATGTTACCATGGAGGAAACACACAAGATTTGACTTTATAGGCTAGAACTGAAGTCGCGCCAACTGCTTAACTCAAAATACAGTCAAGAAAGTAGCTCTGAAGCCGAGAAACGGCATGACCAGAAGCACTACCGTGAAATTACGTACAATTTTCAAATTTCTTGTACTTGCTAACTTTGCGACCTCGGGCAGCTATGTTACCATGGAGGAATCACACAAGATTTGACTTTATAGGCTAGAACTGAATTCCCGCCAACTGTTTAACTCAAAATACAGTCAAGAAAGTAGCTCTGAAGCCGAGAACCGGGATCGACCATAAGCACTACCGTGAAATTACGTACAATTTTCAAATTTCTTGTACTTGCTAACTTTGCGGCCTCGGGCAGCTATGTTACCATGGAGGAACCACACAAGATTTGACTTTATAGGCTAGAACTGAAGTCGCGCCCACTGCTTAACTCAAAATACAGTCAAGAAAGTAGCTCTGAAGCCGAGAACCGGGATCGACCATAAGCACTACCGTGAAATTACGTACAATTTTCAAATTTCTTGTACTTGCTAACTTTGCGCCCTCGGGCAGCTATGTTACCATGGAGGAATCACACAAGATTTGACTTTATAGGCTAGAACTGAATTCCCGCCAACTGTTTAACTCAAAATACAGTCAAGAAAGTAGCTCTGAAGCCGAGAACCGGGATCGACCATAAGCACTACCGTGAAATTACGTACAATTTTCAAATTTCTTGTACTTGCTAACTTTGCGGCCTCGGGCAGCTATGTTACCATGGAGGAACCACACAAGATTTGACTTTATAGGCTAGAACTGAAGTCGCGCCAACTGTTTAACTCAAAATACAGTCAAGAAAGTAGCTCTGAAGCCGAGAAGCGGGATCGACCATAAGCACTACCGTGAAATTACGTACAATTTTCAAATTTCTTGTACTTGCTAACTTTGCGGCCTCGGGCAGCTATGTTACCATGGAGGAACCACACAAAATTTGACTTTATAAGCTAGAACTGAAGTCGCGCCAACTGCTTAACTCAAAATACAGTCAAGAAAGTAGCTCTGAAGCCGAGAAACGGCATCGACCATAAGCACTACCGTGAAATTACGTACAATTTTCAAATTTCTTGTACTTGCTAACTTTGCGACCTCGGGCAGCTATGTTACCATGGAGGAATCACACAAGATTTGACTTTATAGGCTAGAACTGAAGTCGCGCCAACTGTTTAACTCAAAATACAGTCAAGAAAGTAGCTCTGAAGCCGAGAAGCGGGATCGATCATAAGCACTAATGTGAAATTACGTACAATTTTCAAATTTCTTGTACTTGCTAAATTTGCGACCTCGGGCAGCTATGTTACCATTTGACTTTATAGGCTAGAACTGAAGTCGCGCCAACTGCTTAACTCAAAATACAGTCAAGAAAGTAGCTCTGAAGCCGAGAAACGGCATGACCAGAAGCACTACCGTGAAATTACGTTCAATTTTCAAATTTCTTGTACTTGCTAACTTTGCGACCTCGGGCAGCTATGTTACCATGGAGGAATCACACAAGATTTGACTTTATAGGCTAGAACTGAAGTCGCGCCCACTGCTTAACTCAAAATACAGTCAAGAAAGTAGCTCTGAAGCCGAGAACCGGGATCGACCATAAGCACTACCGTGAAATTACGTACAATTTTCAAATTTCTTGTACTTGCTAACTTTGCGGCCTCGGGCAGCTATGTTACCATGGAGGAACCACACAAGATTTGACTTTATAGGCTAGAACTGAAGTCGCGCCAACTGTTTAACTCAAAATACAGTCAAGAAAGTAGCTCTGAAGCCGAGAAGCGGGATCGACCATAAGCACTACCGTGAAATTACGTACAATTTTCAAATTTCTTGTACTTGCTAACTTTGCGGCCTCGGGCAGCTATGTTACCATGGAGGAATCACACAAGATTTGACTTTATAGGCTAGAACTGAAGTCGCGCCAACTGCTTAACTCAAAATACAGTCAAGAAAGTAGCTCTGAAGCCGAGAAACGGCATCGACCATAAGCACTACCGTGAAATTACGTACAATTTTCAAATTTCTTGTACTTGCTAACTTTGCGACCTCGGGCAGCTATGTTACCATGGAGGAATCACACAAGATTTGACTTTATAGGCTAGAACTGAAGTCGCGCCAACTGTTTAACTCAAAATACAGTCAAGAAAGTAGCTCTGAAGCCGAGAAGCGGGATCGATCATAAGCACTAATGTGAAATTACGTACAATTTTCAAATTTCTTGTACTTGCTAAATTTGCGACCTCGGGCAGCTATGTTACCATTTGACTTTATAGGCTAGAACTGAAGTCGCGCCAACTGTTTAACTCAAAATACAGTCAAGAAAGTAGCTCTGAAGCTGAGAACCGGGATCGACCATAAGCACTACCGTGAAATTACGTACAATTTTCAAATTTCTTGTACTTGCTAACTTTGCGCCCTCGGGCAGCTATGTTACCATGGAGGAAACACACAAGATTTGACTTTATAGGCTAGAACTGAAGTCGCGCCAACTGTTTAACTCAAAATACAGTCAAGAAAGTAGCTCTGAAGCCGAGAAGCGGGATCGACCATAAGCACTACCGTGAAATTACGTACAATTTTCAAATTTCTTGTACTTGCTAAATTTGCGGCCTCGGGCAGCTATGTTACCATGGAGGAACCACACAAGATTTGACTTTATAGGCTAGAACTGAAGTCGCGCCCACTGCTTAACTCAAAATACAGTCAAGAAAGTAGCTCTGAAGCCGAGAACCGGGATCGACCATAAGCACTACCGTGAAATTACGTACAATTTTCAAATTTCTTGTACTTGCTAACTTTGCGCCCTCGGGCAGCTATGTTACCATGGAGGAAACACACAAGATTTGACTTTATAGGCTAGAACTGAAGTCGCGCCAACTGCTTAACTCAAAATACAGTCAAGAAAGTAGCTCTGAAGCCGAGAAACGGCATGACCAGAAGCACTACCGTGAAATTACGTACTATTTTCAAATTTCTTGTACTTGCTAACTTTGCGACCTCGGGCAGCTATGTTACCATGGAGGAATCATACAAGATTTGACTTTATAGGCTAGAACTGAATTCCCGCCAACTGTTTAACTCAAAATACAGTCAAGAAAGTAGCTCTGAAGCCGAGAACCGGGATCGACCATAAGCACTACCGTGAAATTACGTACAATTTTCAAATTTCTTGTACTTGCTAACTTTGCGCCCTCGGGCAGCTATGTTACCATGGAGGAAACACACAAGATTTGACTTTATAGGCTAGAACTGAAGTCGCGCCAACTGCTTAACTCAAAATACAGTCAAGAAAGTAGCTCTGAAGCCGAGAAACGGCATCCACCATAAGCACTACCGTGAAATTACGTACAATTTTCAAATTTCTTGTACTTGCTAACTTTGCGACCTCGGGCAGCTATGTTACCATGGAGGAATCACACAAGATTTGACTTTATAGGCTAGAACTGAAGTCGCGCCAACTGTTTAACTCAAAATACAGTCAAGAAAGTAGCTCTGAAGCCGAGAAGCGGGATCGACCATAAGCACTACCGTGAAATTACGTACAATTTTCAAATTTCTTGTACTTGCTAACTTTGCGGCCTCGGGCAGCTATGTTACCATGGAGGAACCACACAAGATTTGACTTTATAGGCTAGAACTGAAGTCGCGCCCACTGCTTAACTCAAAATACAGTCAAGAAAGTAGCTCTGAAGCCGAGAACCGGGATCGACCATAAGCACTACCGTGAAATTACGTACAATTTTCAAATTTCTTGTACTTGCTAACTTTGCGCCCTCGGGCAGCTATGTTACCATGGAGGAAACACACAAGATTTGACTTTATAGGCTAGAACTGAAGTCGCGCCAACTGCTTAACTCAAAATACAGTCAAGAAAGTAGCTCTGAAGCCGAGAAACGGCATGACCAGAAGCACTACCGTGAAATTACGTACAATTTTCAAATTTCTTGTACTTGCTAACTTTGCGACCTCGGGCAGCTATGTTACCATGGAGGAATCACACAAGATTTGACTTTATAGGCTAGAACTGAATTCCCGCCAACTGTTTAACTCAAAATACAGTCAAGAAAGTAGCTCTGAAGCCGAGAACCGGGATCGACCATAAGCACTACCGTGAAATTACGTACAATTTTCAAATTTCTTGTACTTGCTAACTTTGCGGCCTCGGGCAGCTATGTTACCATGGAGGAACCACACAAGATTTGACTTTATAGGCTAGAACTGAAGTCGCGCCCACTGCTTAACTCAAAATACAGTCAAGAAAGTAGCTCTGAAGCCGAGAACCGGGATCGACCATAAGCACTACCGTGAAATTACGTACAATTTTCAAATTTCTTGTACTTGCTAACTTTGCGCCCTCGGGCAGCTATGTTACCATGGAGGAATCACACAAGATTTGACTTTATAGGCTAGAACTGAATTCCCGCCAACTGTTTAACTCAAAATACAGTCAAGAAAGTAGCTCTGAAGCCGAGAACCGGGATCGACCATAAGCACTACCGTGAAATTACGTACAATTTTCAAATTTCTTGTACTTGCTAACTTTGCGGCCTCGGGCAGCTATGTTACCATGGAGGAACCACACAAGATTTGACTTTATAGGCTAGAACTGAAGTCGCGCCAACTGTTTAACTCAAAATACAGTCAAGAAAGTAGCTCTGAAGCCGAGAAGCGGGATCGACCATAAGCACTACCGTGAAATTACGTACAATTTTCAAATTTCTTGTACTTGCTAACTTTGCGGCCTCGGGCAGCTATGTTACCATGGAGGAACCACACAAAATTTGACTTTATAAGCTAGAACTGAAGTCGCGCCAACTGCTTAACTCAAAATACAGTCAAGAAAGTAGCTCTGAAGCCGAGAAACGGCATCGACCATAAGCACTACCGTGAAATTACGTACAATTTTCAAATTTCTTGTACTTGCTAACTTTGCGACCTCGGGCAGCTATGTTACCATGGAGGAATCACACAAGATTTGACTTTATAGGCTAGAACTGAAGTCGCGCCAACTGTTTAACTCAAAATACAGTCAAGAAAGTAGCTCTGAAGCCGAGAAGCGGGATCGATCATAAGCACTAATGTGAAATTACGTACAATTTTCAAATTTCTTGTACTTGCTAAATTTGCGACCTCGGGCAGCTATGTTACCATTTGACTTTATAGGCTAGAACTGAAGTCGCGCCAACTGCTTAACTCAAAATACAGTCAAGAAAGTAGCTCTGAAGCCGAGAAACGGCATGACCAGAAGCACTACCGTGAAATTACGTTCAATTTTCAAATTTCTTGTACTTGCTAACTTTGCGACCTCGGGCAGCTATGTTACCATGGAGGAATCACACAAGATTTGACTTTATAGGCTAGAACTGAAGTCGCGCCCACTGCTTAACTCAAAATACAGTCAAGAAAGTAGCTCTGAAGCCGAGAACCGGGATCGACCATAAGCACTACCGTGAAATTACGTACAATTTTCAAATTTCTTGTACTTGCTAACTTTGCGGCCTCGGGCAGCTATGTTACCATGGAGGAACCACACAAGATTTGACTTTATAGGCTAGAACTGAAGTCGCGCCAACTGTTTAACTCAAAATACAGTCAAGAAAGTAGCTCTGAAGCCGAGAAGCGGGATCGACCATAAGCACTACCGTGAAATTACGTACAATTTTCAAATTTCTTGTACTTGCTAACTTTGCGGCCTCGGGCAGCTATGTTACCATGGAGGAATCACACAAGATTTGACTTTATAGGCTAGAACTGAAGTCGCGCCAACTGCTTAACTCAAAATACAGTCAAGAAAGTAGCTCTGAAGCCGAGAAACGGCATCGACCATAAGCACTACCGTGAAATTACGTACAATTTTCAAATTTCTTGTACTTGCTAACTTTGCGACCTCGGGCAGCTATGTTACCATGGAGGAATCACACAAGATTTGACTTTATAGGCTAGAACTGAAGTCGCGCCAACTGTTTAACTCAAAATACAGTCAAGAAAGTAGCTCTGAAGCCGAGAAGCGGGATCGATCATAAGCACTAATGTGAAATTACGTACAATTTTCAAATTTCTTGTACTTGCTAAATTTGCGACCTCGGGCAGCTATGTTACCATTTGACTTTATAGGCTAGAACTGAAGTCGCGCCAACTGTTTAACTCAAAATACAGTCAAGAAAGTAGCTCTGAAGCTGAGAACCGGGATCGACCATAAGCACTACCGTGAAATTACGTACAATTTTCAAATTTCTTGTACTTGCTAACTTTGCGCCCTCGGGCAGCTATGTTACCATGGAGGAAACACACAAGATTTGACTTTATAGGCTAGAACTGAAGTCGCGCCAACTGCTTAACTCAAAATACAGTCAAGAAAGTAGCTCTGAAGCCGAGAACCGGGATCGACCATAAGCACTACCGTGAAATTACGTACAATTTTCAAATTTCTTGTACTTGCTAACTTTGCGGCCTCGGGCAGCTATGTTACCATGGAGGAACCACACAAGATTTGACTTTATAGGCTAGAACTGAAGTCGCGCCCACTGCTTAACTCAAAATACAGTCAAGAAAGTAGCTCTGAAGCCGAGAAGCGGGATCGACCATAAGCACTACCGTGAAATTACGTACAATTTTCAAATTTCTTGTACTTGCTAACTTTGCGGCCTGGGGCAGCTATGTTACCATGGAGGAATCACACAAGATTTGACTTTATAGGCTAGAACTGAAGTCGCGCCAACTGTTTAACTCAAAATACAGTCAAGAAAGTAGCTCTGAAGCCGAGAAGCGGGATCGACCATAAGCACTACCGTGAAATTACGTACAATTTTCAAATTTCTTGTACTTGCTAAATTTGCGGCCTCGGGCAGCTATGTTACCATGGAGGAACCACACAAGATTTGACTTTATAGGCTAGAACTGAAGTCGCGCCCACTGCTTAACTCAAAATACAGTCAAGAAAGTAGCTCTGAAGCCGAGAACCGGGATCGACCATAAGCACTACCGTGAAATTACGTACAATTTTCAAATTTCTTGTACTTGCTAACTTTGCGCCCTCGGGCAGCTATGTTACCATGGAGGAAACACACAAGATTTGACTTTATAGGCTAGAACTGAAGTCGCGCCAACTGCTTAACTCAAAATACAGTCAAGAAAGTAGCTCTGAAGCCGAGAAACGGCATGACCAGAAGCACTACCGTGAAATTACGTACTATTTTCAAATTTCTTGTACTTGCTAACTTTGCGACCTCGGGCAGCTATGTTACCATGGAGGAATCATACAAGATTTGACTTTATAGGCTAGAACTGAATTCCCGCCAACTGTTTAACTCAAAATACAGTCAAGAAAGTAGCTCTGAAGCCGAGAACCGGGATCGACCATAAGCACTACCGTGAAATTACGTACAATTTTCAAATTTCTTGTACTTGCTAACTTTGCGCCCTCGGGCAGCTATGTTACCATGGAGGAAACACACAAGATTTGACTTTATAGGCTAGAACTGAAGTCGCGCCAACTGCTTAACTCAAAATACAGTCAAGAAAGTAGCTCTGAAGCCGAGAAACGGCATGACCAGAAGCACTACCGTGAAATTACGTACAATTTTCAAATTTCTTGTACTTGCTAACTTTGCGACCTCGGGCAGCTATGTTACCATGGAGGAATCACACAAGATTTGACTTTATAGGCTAGAACTGAATTCCCGCCAACTGTTTAACTCAAAATACAGTCAAGAAAGTAGCTCTGAAGCCGAGAACCGGGATCGACCATAAGCACTACCGTGAAATTACGTACAATTTTCAAATTTCTTGTACTTGCTAACTTTGCGGCCTCGGGCAGCTATGTTACCATGGAGGAACCACACAAGATTTGACTTTATAGGCTAGAACTGAAGTCGCGCCCACTGCTTAACTCAAAATACAGTCAAGAAAGTAGCTCTGAAGCCGAGAAACGGCATGACCAGAAGCACTACCGTGAAATTACGTACAATTTTCAAATTTCTTGTACTTGCTAACTTTGCGACCTCGGGCAGCTATGTTACCATGGAGGAATCACACAAGATTTGACTTTATAGGCTAGAACTGAATTCCCGCCAACTGTTTAACTCAAAATACAGTCAAGAAAGTAGCTCTGAAGCCGAGAAGCGGGATCGACCATAAGCACTACCGTGAAATTACGTACAATTTTCAAATTTCTTGTACTTGCTAACTTTGCGGCCTGGGGCAGCTATGTTACCATGGAGGAACCACACAAGATTTGACTTTATAGGCTAGAACTGAAGTCGCGCCCACTGCTTAACTCAAAATACAGTCAAGAAAGTAGCTCTGAAGCCGAGAACCGGGATCGACCATAAGCACTACCGTGAAATTACGTACAATTTTCAAATTTCTTGTACTTGCTAACTTTGCGCCCTCGGGCAGCTATGTTACCATGGAGGAAACACACAAGATTTGACTTTATAGGCTAGAACTGAAGTCGCGCCAACTGCTTAACTCAAAATACAGTCAAGAAAGTAGCTCTGAAGCCGAGAAACGGCATGACCAGAAGCACTACCGTGAAATTACGTACAATTTTCAAATTTCTTGTACTTGCTAACTTTGCGACCTCGGGCAGCTATGTTACCATGGAGGAATCACACAAGATTTGACTTTATAGGCTAGAACTGAAGTCGCGCCCACTGCTTAACTCAAAATACAGTCAAGAAAGTAGCTCTGAAGCCGAGAAACGGCATGACCAGAAGCACTACCGTGAAATTACGTACAATTTTCAAATTTCTTGTACTTGCTAACTTTGCGACCTCGGGCAGCTATGTTACCATGGAGGAATCACACAAGATTTGACTTTATAGGCTAGAACTGAAGTCGCGCCCACTGCTTAACTCAAAATACAGTCAAGAAAGTAGCTCTGAAGCCGAGAAACGGCATCGACCATAAGCACTACCGCGAAATTACGTACAATTTTCAAATTTCTTGTACTTGCTAACTTTGCGACCTCGGGCAGCTATGTTACCATGGAGGAATCACACAAGATTTGACTTTATAGGCTAGAACTGAAGTCGCGCCAACTGTTTAACTCAAAATACAGTCAAGAAAGAAGCTCTGAAGCCGAGAAGCGGGATCGACCATAAGCACTACCGTGAAATTACGTACAATTTTCAAATTTCTTGTACTTGCTAACTTTGCGACCTCGGGCAGCTATGTTACCATGGAGGAATCACACAAGATTTGACTTTATAGGCCAGAACTGAAGTCGCGCCAACTGTTTAACTCAAAATACAGTCAAGAAAGTAGCTCTGAAGCCGAGAAACGGCATCGACCATAAGCACTACCGTGAAATTACGTACAATTTTCAAATTTCTTGTACTTGCTAACTTTGCGGCCTCGGGCAGCTATGTTACCATGGAGGAACCACACAAGATTTGACTTTATAGGCTAGAACTGAAGTCGCGCCCACTGCTTAACTCAAAATACAGTCAAGAAAGTAGCTCTGAAGCCGAGAAACGGCATCGACCATAAGCACTACCGTGAAATTACGTACAATTTTCAAATTTCTTGTACTTGCTAACTTTGCGACCTCGGGCAGCTATGTTACCATGGAGGAATCACACAAGATTTGACTTTATAGGCTACAACTGAAGTCGCGCCAACTGTTTAACTCAAAATACAGTCAAGAAAGTAGCTCTGAAGCCGAGAAGCGGGATCGATCATAAGCACTAATGTGAAATTACGTACAATTTTCAAATTTCTTGTACTTGCTAAATTTGCGACCTCGGGCAGCTATGTTACCATGGAGGAATCACACAAGATTTGACTTTATAGGCCAGAACTGAAGTCGCGCCAACTGTTTAACTCAAAATACAGTCAAGAAAGTAGCTCTGAAGCCGAGAAACGGCATCGACCATAAGCACTACCGTGAAATTACGTACAATTTTCAAATTTCTTGTACTTGCTAACTTTGCGGCCTCGGGCAGCTATGTTACCATGGAGGAACCACACAAGATTTGACTTTATAGGCTAGAACTGAAGTCGCGCCCACTGCTTAACTCAAAATACAGTCAAGAAAGTAGCTCTGAAGCCGAGAAACGGCATCGACCATAAGCACTACCGTGAAATTACGTACAATTTTCAAATTTCTTGTACTTGCTAACTTTGCGACCTCGGGCAGCTATGTTACCATGGAGGAATCACACAAGATTTGACTTTATAGGCTAGAACTGAAGTCGCGCCAACTGTTTAACTCAAAATACAGTCAAGAAAGTAGCTCTGAAGCCGAGAAGCGGGATCGATCATAAGCACTAATGTGAAATTACGTACAATTTTCAAATTTCTTGTACTTGCTAAATTTGCGACCTCGGGCAGCTATGTTACCATGGAGGAATCACACAAGATTTGACTTTATAGGCTAGAACTGAAGTCGCGCCAACTGTTTAACTCAAAATACAGTCAAGAAAGTAGCTCTGAAGCCGAGAAGCGGGATCGATCATAAGCACTAATGTGAAATTACGTACAATTTTCAAATTTCTTGTACTTGCTAAATTTGCGACCTCGGGCAGCTATGTTACCATGGAGGAACCACACAAGATTTGACTTTATAGGCTAGAACTGAAGTCGCGCCCACTGCTTAACTCAAAATAAAGTCAAGAAAGTAGCTCTGAAGCCGAGAAACGGCATGACCATAAGCACTACCGTGAAATTACGTACAATTTTCAAATTTCTTGTACTTGCTAACTTTGCGACCTCGGGCAGCTATGTTACCATGGAGGAATCACACAAGATTTGACTTTATAGGCTAGAACTGAAGTCGCGCCAACTGTTTAACTCAAAATACAGTCAAGAAAGTAGCTCTGAAGCCGAGAAACGGCATCGACCATAAGCACTACCGTGAAATTACGTACAATTTTCAAATTTCTTGTACTTGCTAACTTTGCGGCCTCGGGCAGCTATGTTACCATGGAGGAACCACACAAGATTTGACTTTATAGGCTAGAACTGAAGTCGCGCCCACTGCTTAACTCAAAATACAGTCAAGAAAGTAGCTCTGAAGCCGAGAACCGGGATCGACCATAAGCACTACCGTGAAATTACGTACAATTTTCAAATTTCTTGTACTTGCTAACTTTGCGGCCTCGGGCAGCTATGTTACCATGGAGGAACCACACAAGATTTGACTTTATAGGCTAGAACTGAAGTCGCGCCAACTGTTTAACTCAAAATACTGTCAAGAAAGTAGCTCTGAAGCCGAGAAGCGGGATCGATCATAAGCACTAATGTGAAATTACGTACAATTTTCAAATTTCTTGTACTTGCTAAATTTGCGACCTCGGGCACCTGTGTTACCATGGAGGAATCACACAAGATTTGACTTTATAGGCTAGAACTGAAGTCGCGCCAACTGTTTAACTCAAAATACAGTCAAGAAAGTAGCTCTGAAGCCGAGAAGCGGGATCGACCATAAGCACTACCGTGAAATTACGTACAATTTTCAAATTTCTTGTACTTGCTAAATTTGCGACCTCGGGCAGCTATGTTACCATGGAGGAATCACACAAGATTTGATTTTATAGGCTACAACTGAAGTCGCGCCAACTGTTTAACTCAAAATACAGTCAAGAAAGTAGCTCTGAAGCCGAGAAGCGGGATCGACCATAAGCACTACCGTGAAATTACGTACAATTTTCAAATTTCTTGTACTTACTAACTTTGCGGCCTCGGGCAGCTATGTTACCATGGAGGAACCACACAAAATTTGACTTTATAAGCTAGAACTGAAGTCGCGCCAACTGCTTAACTCAAAATACAGTCAAGAAAGTAGCTCTGAAGCCGAGAAACGGCATGACCATAAGCACTACCGTGAAATTACGTACAATTTTCAAATTTCTTGTACTTGCTAACTTTTCGACCTCGGGCAGCTATGTTACCATGGAGGAATCACACAAGATTTGACTTTATAGGCTAGAACTGAAGTCGCGCCAACTGTTTAACTCAAAATACAGTCAAGAAAGTAGCTCTGAAGCCGAGAAGCGGGATCGATCATAAGCACTAATGTGAAATTACGTACAATTTTCAAATTTCTTGTACTTGCTAAATTTGCGACCTCGGGCAGCTATGTTACCATTTGACTTTATAGGCTAGAACTGAAGTCGCGCCAACTGTTTAACTCAAAATACAGTCAAGAAAGTAGCTCTGAAGCCGAGAAGCGGGATCGACCATAAGCACTACCGTGAAATTACGTACAATTTTCAAATTTCTTGTACTTGCTAACTTTGCGGCCTCGGGCAGCTATGTTACCATGGAGGAACCACACAAGATTTGACTTTATAGGCTAGAACTGAAGTCGCGCCCACTGCTTAACTCAAAATACAGTCAAGAAAGTAGCTCTGAAGCCGAGAACCGGGATCGACCATAAGCACTACCGTGAAATTACGTACAATTTTCAAATTTCTTGTACTTGCTAACTTTGCGCCCTCGGGCAGCTATGTTACCATGGAGGAACCACACAAGATTTGACTTTATAGGCTAGAACTGAAGTCGCGCCCACTGCTTAACTCAAAATACAGTCAAGAAAGTAGCTCTGAAGCCGAGAAACGGCATCCACCATAAGCACTACCGTGAAATTACGTACAATTTTCAAATTTCTTGTACTTGCTAACTTTGCGACCTCGGGCAGCTATGTTACCATGGAGGAATCACACAAGATTTGACTTTATAGGCTAGAACTGAAGTCGCGCCAACTGTTTAACTCAAAATACAGTCAAGAAAGTAGCTCTGAAGCCGAGAAGCGGGATCGACCATAAGCACTACCGTGAAATTACGTACGATTTTCAAATTTCTTGTACTTGCTAACTTTGCGGCCTCGGGCAGCTATGTTACCATGGAGGAACCACACAAGATTTGACTTTATAGGCTAGAACTGAAGTCGCGCCCACTGCTTAACTCAAAATACAGTCAAGAAAGTAGCTCTGAAGCCGAGAAACGGCATGACCAGAAGCACTACCGTGAAATTACGTACAATTTTCAAATTTCTTGTACTTGCTAACTTTGCGCCCTCGGGCAGCTATGTTACCATGGAGGAAACACACAAGATTTGACTTTATAGGCTAGAACTGAAGTCGCGCCAACTGCTTAACTCAAAATACAGTCAAGAAAGTAGCTCTGAAGCCGAGAAACGGCATGACCAGAAGCACTACCGTGAAATTACGTACAATTTTCAAATTTCTTGTACTTGCTAACTTTGCGACCTCGGGCAGCTATGTTACCATGGAGGAATCACACAAGATTTGACTTTATAGGCTAGAACTGAATTCCCGCCAACTGCTTAACTCAAAATACAGTCAAGAAAGTAGCTCTGAAGCCGAGAACCGGGATCGACCATAAGCACTACCGTGAAATTACGTACAATTTTCAAATTTCTTGTACTTGCTAACTTTGCGGCCTCGGGCAGCTATGTTACCATGGAGGAACCACACAAGATTTGACTTTATAGGCTAGAACTGAAGTCGCGCCCACTGCTTAACTCAAAATACAGTCAAGAAAGTAGCTCTGAAGCCGAGAACCGGGATCGACCATAAGCACTACCGTGAAATTACGTACAATTTTCAAATTTCTTGTACTTGCTAACTTTGCGCCCTCGGGCAGCTATGTTACCATGGAGGAAACACACAAGATTTGACTTTATAGGCTAGAACTGAAGTCGCGCCAACTGCTTAACTCAAAATACAGTCAAGAAAGTAGCTCTGAAGCCGAGAACCGGGATCGACCATAAGCACTACCGTGAAATTACGTACAATTTTCAAATTTCTTGTACTTGCTAACTTTGCGGCCTCGGGCAGCTATGTTACCATGGAGGAACCACACAAGATTTGACTTTATAGGCTAGAACTGAAGTCGCGCCAACTGGTTAACTCAAAATACAGTCAAGAAAGTAGCTCTGAAGCCGAGAAACGGCATCCACCATAAGCACTACCGTGAAATTACGTACAATTTTCAAATTTCTTGTACTTGCTAACTTTGCGACCTCGGGCAGCTATGTTACCATGGAGGAATCACACAAGATTTGACTTTATAGGCTAGAACTGAAGTCGCGCCAACTGTTTAACTCAAAATACAGTCAAGAAAGTAGCTCTGAAGCCGAGAAGCGGGATCGACCATAAGCACTACCGTGAAATTACGTACAATTTTCAAATTTCTTGTACTTGCTAACTTTGCGGCCTCGGGCAGCTATGTTACCATGGAGGAACCACACAAGATTTGACTTTATAGGCTAGAACTGAAGTCGCGCCCACTGCTTAACTCAAAATACAGTCAAGAAAGTAGCTCTGAAGCCGAGAACCGGGATCGACCATAAGCACTACCGTGAAATTACGTACAATTTTCAAATTTCTTGTACTTGCTAACTTTGCGCCCTCGGGCAGCTATGTTACCATGGAGGAAACACACAAGATTTGACTTTATAGGCTAGAACTGAAGTCGCGCCAACTGCTTAACTCAAAATACAGTCAAGAAAGTAGCTCTGAAGCCGGGAAACGGCATGACCAGAAGCACTACCGTGAAATTACGTACAATTTTCAAATTTCTTGTACTTGCTAACTTTGCGACCTCGGGCAGCTATGTTACCATGGAGGAATCACACAAGATTTGACTTTATAGGCTAGAACTGAATTCCCGCCAACTGTTTAACTCAAAATACAGTCAAGAAAGTAGCTCTGAAGCCGAGAACCGGGATCGACCATAAGCACTACCGTGAAATTACGTACAATTTTCAAATTTCTTGTACTTGCTAACTTTGCGGCCTCGGGCAGCTATGTTACCATGGAGGAACCACACAAGATTTGACTTTATAGGCTAGAACTGAAGTCGCGCGCACTGCTTAACTCAAAATACAGTCAAGAAAGTAGCTCTGAAGCCGAGAACCGGGATCGACCATAAGCACTACCGTGAAATTACGTACAATTTTCAAATTTCTTGTACTTGCTAACTTTGCGCCCTCGGGCAGCTATGTTACCATGGAGGAAACACACAAGATTTGACTTTATAGGCTAGAACTGAAGTCGCGCCAACTGCTTAACTCAAAATACAGTCAAGAAAGTAGCTCTGAAGCCGAGAAACGGCATGACCAGAAGCACTACCGTGAAATTACGTTCAATTTTCAAATTTCTTGTACTTGCTAACTTTGCGACCTCGGGCAGCTATGTTACCATGGAGGAATCACACAAGATTTGACTTTATAGGCTAGAACTGAATTCCCGCCAACTGTTTAACTCAAAATACAGTCAAGAAAGTAGCTCTGAAGCCGAGAACCGGGATCGACCATAAGCACTACCGTGAAATTACGTACAATTTTCAAATTTCTTGTACTTGCTAACTTTGCGGCCTCGGGCAGCTATGTTACCATGGAGGAACCACACAAGATTTGACTTTATAGGCTAGAACTGAAGTCGCGCCAACTGTTTAACTCAAAATACAGTCAAGAAAGTAGCTCTGAAGCCGAGAAGCGGGATCGACCATAAGCACTACCGTGAAATTACGTACAATTTTCAAATTTCTTGTACTTGCTAACTTTGCGGCCTCGGGCAGCTATGTTACCATGGAGAAACCACACAAAATTTGACTTTATAAGCTAGAACTGAAGTCGCGCCAACTGCTTAACTCAAAATACAGTCAAGAAAGTAGCTCTGAAGCCGAGAAACGGCATCGACCATAAGCACTACCGTGAAATTACGTACAATTTTCAAATTTCTTGTACTTGCTAACTTTGCGACTTCGGGCAGCTATGTTACCATGGAGGAATCACACAAGATTTGACTTTATAGGCTAGAACTGAAGTCGCGCCAACTGTTTAACTCAAAATACAGTCAAGAAAGTAGCTCTGAAGCCGAGAAGCGGGATCGATCATAAGCACTAATGTGAAATTACGTACAATTTTCAAATTTCTTGTACTTGCTAAATTTGCGACCTCGGGCAGCTATGTTACCATTTGACTTTATAGGCTAGAACTGAACTCGCGCCAACTGCTTAACTCAAAATACAGTCAAGAAAGTAGCTCTGAAGCCGAGAAACGGCATGACCAGAGGCACTACCGTGAAATTACGTTCAATTTTCAAATTTCTTGTACTTGCTAACTTTGCGACCTCGGGCAGCTATGTTACCATGGAGGAATCACACAAGATTTGACTTTATAGGCTAGAACTGAAGTCGCGCCCACTGCTTAACTCAAAATACAGTCAAGAAAGTAGCTCTGAAGCCGAGAACCGGGATCGACCATAAGCACTACCGTGAAATTACGTACAATTTTCAAATTTCTTGTACTTGCTAACTTTGCGGCCTCGGGCAGCTATGTTACCATGGAGGAACCACACAAGATTTGACTTTATAGGCTAGAACTGAAGTCGCGCCAACTGTTTAACTCAAAATACAGTCAAGAAAGTAGCTCTGAAGCCGAGAAGCGGGATCGACCATAAGCACTACCGTGAAATTACGTACAATTTTCAAATTTCTTGTACTTGCTAACTTTGCGGCCTCGGGCAGCTATGTTACCATGGAGGAATCACACAAGATTTGACTTTATAGGCTAGAACTGAAGTCGCGCCAACTGTTTAACTCAAAATACAGTCAAGAAAGTAGCTCTGAAGCCGAGAAGCGGGATCGATCATAAGCACTAATGTGAAATTACGTACAATTTTCAAATTTCTTGTACTTGCTAAATTTGCGACCTCGGGCAGCTATGTTACCATTTGACTTTATAGGCTAGAACTGAAGTCGCGCCAACTGTTTAACTCAAAATACAGTCAAGAAAGTAGCTCTGAAGCTGAGAACCGGGATCGACCATAAGCACTACCGTGAAATTACGTACAATTTTCAAATTTCTTGTACTTGCTAACTTTGCGCCCTCGGGCAGCTATGTTACCATGGAGGAAACACACAAGATTTGACTTTATAGGCTAGAACTGAAGTCGCGCCAACTGCTTAACTCAAAATACAGTCAAGAAAGTAGCTCTGAAGCCGAGAACCGGGATCGACCATAAGCACTACCGTGAAATTACGTACAATTTTCAAATTTCTTGTACTTGCTAACTTTGCGGCCTCGGGCAGCTATGTTACCATGGAGGAACCACACAAGATTTGACTTTATAGGCTAGAACTGAAGTCGCGCCCACTGCTTAACTCAAAATACAGTCAAGAAAGTAGCTCTGAAGCCGAGAAGCGGGATCGACCATAAGCACTACCGTGAAATTACGTACAATTTTCAAATTTCTTGTACTTGCTAACTTTGCGGCCTGGGGCAGCTATGTTACCATGGAGGAATCACACAAGATTTGACTTTATAGGCTAGAACTGAAGTCGCGCCAACTGTTTAACTCAAAATACAGTCAAGAAAGTAGCTCTGAAGCCGAGAAGCGGGATCGACCATAAGCACTACCGTGAAATTACGTACAATTTTCAAATTTCTTGTACTTGCTAACTTTGCGGCCTCGGGCAGCTATGTTACCATGGAGGAACCACACAAGATTTGACTTTATAGGCTAGAACTGAAGTCGCGCCCACTGCTTAACTCAAAATACAGTCAAGAAAGTAGCTCTGAAGCCGAGAACCGGGATCGACCATAAGCACTACCGTGAAATTACGTACAATTTTCAAATTTCTTGTACTTGCTAACTTTGCGACCTCGGGCAGCTATGTTACCATGGAGGAAACACACAAGATTTGACTTTATAGGCTAGAACTGAAGTCGCGCCAACTGCTTAGCTCAAAATACAGTCAAGAAAGTAGCTCTGAAGCCGAGAAACGGCATGACCAGAAGCACTACCGTGAAATTACGTACTATTTTCAAATTTCTTGTACTTGCTAACTTTGCGACCTCGGGCAGCTATGTTACCATGGAGGAATCATACAAGATTTGACTTTATAGGCTAGAACTGAATTCCCGCCAACTGTTTAACTCAAAATACAGTCAAGAAAGTAGCTCTGAAGCCGAGAACCGGGATCGACCATAAGCACTACCGTGAAATTACGTACAATTTTCAAATTTCTTGTACTTGCTAACTTTGCGCCCTCGGGCAGCTATGTTACCATGGAGGAAACACACAAGATTTGACTTTATAGGCTAGAACTGAAGTCGCGCCAACTGCTTAACTCAAAATACAGTCAAGAAAGTAGCTCTGAAGCCGAGAAACGGCATGACCAGAAGCACTACCGTGAAATTACGTACAATTTTCAAATTTCTTGTACTTGCTAACTTTGCGACCTCGGGCAGCTATGTTACCATGGAGGAATCACACAAGATTTGACTTTATAGGCTAGAACTGAATTCCCGCCAACTGTTTAACTCAAAATACAGTCAAGAAAGTAGCTCTGAAGCCGAGAACCGGGATCGACCATAAGCACTACCGTGAAATTACGTACAATTTTCAAATTTCTTGTACTTGCTAACTTTGCGGCCTCGGGCAGCTATGTTACCATGGAGGAACCACACAAGATTTGACTTTATAGGCTAGAACTGAAGTCGCGCCCACTGCTTAACTCAAAATACAGTCAAGAAAGTAGCTCTGAAGCCGAGAAACGGCATGACCAGAAGCACTACCGTGAAATTACGTACAATTTTCAAATTTCTTGTACTTGCTAACTTTGCGACCTCGGGCAGCTATGTTACCATGGAGGAATCACACAAGATTTGACTTTATAGGCTAGAACTGAATTCCCGCCAACTGTTTAACTCAAAATACAGTCAAGAAAGTAGCTCTGAAGCCGAGAAGCGGGATCGACCATAAGCACTACCGTGAAATTACGTACAATTTTCAAATTTCTTGTACTTGCTAACTTTGCGCCCTCGGGCAGCTATGTTACCATGGAGGAACCACACAAGATTTGACTTTATAGGCTAGAACTGAAGTCGCGCCCACTGCTTAACTCAAAATACAGTCAAGAAAGTAGCTCTGAAGCCGAGAACCGGGATCGACCATAAGCACTACCGTGAAATTACGTACAATTTTCAAATTTCTTGTACTTGCTAACTTTGCGCCCTCGGGCAGCTATGTTACCATGGAGGAAACACACAAGATTTGACTTTATAGGCTAGAACTGAAGTCGCGCCAACTGCTTAACTCAAAATACAGTCAAGAAAGTAGCTCTGAAGCCGAGAAACGGCATGACCAGAAGCACTACCGTGAAATTACGTACAATTTTCAAATTTCTTGTACTTGCTAACTTTGCGACCTCGGGCAGCTATGTTACCATGGAGGAATCACACAAGATTTGACTTTATAGGCTAGAACTGAAGTCGCGCCCACTGCTTAACTCAAAATACAGTCAAGAAAGTAGCTCTGAAGCCGAGAAACGGCATGACCAGAAGCACTACCGTGAAATTACGTACAATTTTCAAATTTCTTGTACTTGCTAACTTTGCGGCCTCGGGCAGCTATGTTACCATGGAGGAACCACACAAGATTTGACTTTATAGGCTAGAACTGAAGTCGCGCCCACTGCTTAACTCAAAATACAGTCAAGAAAGTAGCTCTGAAGCCGAGAACCGGGATCGACCATAAGCACTACCGTGAAATTACGTACAATTTTCAAATTTCTTGTACTTGCTAACTTTGCGCCCTCGGGCAGCTATGTTACCATGGAGGAAACACACAAGATTTGACTTTATAGGCTAGAACTGAAGTCGCGCCAACTGCTTAACTCAAAATACAGTCAAGAAAGTAGCTCTGAAGCCGAGAAACGGCATGACCAGAAGCACTACCGTGAAATTACGTACTATTTTCAAATTTCTTGTACTTGCTAACTTTGCGACCTCGGGCAGCTATGTTACCATGGAGGAATCATACAAGATTTGACTTTATAGGCTAGAACTGAATTCCCGCCAACTGTTTAACTCAAAATACAGTCAAGAAAGTAGCTCTGAAGCCGAGAACCGGGATCGACCATAAGCACTACCGTGAAATTACGTACAATTTTCAAATTTCTTGTACTTGCTAACTTTGCGCCCTCGGGCAGCTATGTTACCATGGAGGAAACACACAAGATTTGACTTTATAGGCTAGAACTGAAGTCGCGCCAACTGCTTAACTCAAAATACAGTCAAGAAAGTAGCTCTGAAGCCGAGAAACGGCATGACCAGAAGCACTACCGTGAAATTACGTACAATTTTCAAATTTCTTGTACTTGCTAACTTTGCGACCTCGGGCAGCTATGTTACCATGGAGGAATCACACAAGATTTGACTTTATAGGCTAGAACTGAATTCCCGCCAACTGTTTAACTCAAAATACAGTCAAGAAAGTAGCTCTGAAGCCGAGAACCGGGATCGACCATAAGCACTACCGTGAAATTACGTACAATTTTCAAATTTCTTGTACTTGCTAACTTTGCGGCCTCGGGCAGCTATGTTACCATGGAGGAACCACACAAGATTTGACTTTATAGGCTAGAACTGAAGTCGCGCCCACTGCTTAACTCAAAATACAGTCAAGAAAGTAGCTCTGAAGCCGAGAAACGGCATGACCAGAAGCACTACCGTGAAATTACGTACAATTTTCAAATTTCTTGTACTTGCTAACTTTGCGACCTCGGGCAGCTATGTTACCATGGAGGAATCACACAAGATTTGACTTTATAGGCTAGAACTGAATTCCCGCCAACTGTTTAACTCAAAATACAGTCAAGAAAGTAGCTCTGAAGCCGAGAAGCGGGATCGACCATAAGCACTACCGTGAAATTACGTACAATTTTCAAATTTCTTGTACTTGCTAACTTTGCGCCCTCGGGCAGCTATGTTACCATGGAGGAACCACACAAGATTTGACTTTATAGGCTAGAACTGAAGTCGCGCCCACTGCTTAACTCAAAATACAGTCAAGAAAGTAGCTCTGAAGCCGAGAACCGGGATCGACCATAAGCACTACCGTGAAATTACGTACAATTTTCAAATTTCTTGTACTTGCTAACTTTGCGCCCTCGGGCAGCTATGTTACCATGGAGGAAACACACAAGATTTGACTTTATAGGCTAGAACTGAAGTCGCGCCAACTGCTTAACTCAAAATACAGTCAAGAAAGTAGCTCTGAAGCCGAGAAACGGCATGACCAGAAGCACTACCGTGAAATTACGTACAATTTTCAAATTTCTTGTACTTGCTAACTTTGCGACCTCGGGCAGCTATGTTACCATGGAGGAATCACACAAGATTTGACTTTATAGGCTAGAACTGAATTCCCGCCAACTGCTTAACTCAAAATACAGTCAAGAAAGTAGCTCTGAAGCCGAGAAACGGCATGACCAGAAGCACTACCGTGAAATTACGTACAATTTTCAAATTTCTTGTACTTGCTAACTTTGCGACCTCGGGCAGCTATGTTACCATGGAGGAATCACACAAGATTTGACTTTATAGGCTAGAACTGAAGTCGCGCCCACTGCTTAACTCAAAATACAGTCAAGAAAGTAGCTCTGAAGCCGAGAAACGGCATCGACCATAAGCACTACCGTGAAATTACGTACAATTTTCAAATTTCTTGTACTTGCTAACTTTGCGACCTCGGGCAGCTATGTTACCATGGAGGAATCACACAAGATTTGACTTTATAGGCTAGAACTGAATTCCCGCCAGCTGTTTAACTCAAAATACAGTCAAGAAAGTAGCTCTGAAGCCGAGAAGCGGGATCGACCATAAGCACTACCGTGAAATTACGTACAATTTTCAAATTTCTTGTACTTGCTAACTTTGCGGCCTCGGGCAGCTATGTTACCATGGAGGAACCACACAAGATTTGGCTTTATAGGCTAGAACTGAAGTCGCGCCCACTGCTTAACTCAAAATACAGTCAAGAAAGTAGCTCTGAAGCCGAGAAACGGCATCGACCATAAGCACTACCGTGAAATTACGTACAATTTTCAAATTTCTTGTACTTGCTAACTTTGCGACCTCGGGCAGCTATGTTACCATGGAGGAATCACACAAGATTTGACTTTATAGGCTAGAACTGAAGTCGCGCCAACTGTTTAACTCAAAATACAGTCAAGAAAGTAGCTCTGAAGCCGAGAAGCGGGATCGACCATAAGCACTAATGTGAAATTACGTACAATTTTCAAATTTCTTGTACTTGCTAAATTTGCGACCTCGGGCAGCTATGTTACCATGGAGGAATCACACAAGATTTGACTTTATAGGCTAGAACTGAAGTCGCGCCAACTGTTTAACTCAAAATACAGTCAAGAAAGTAGCTCTGAAGCCGAGAAGCGGGATCGACCATAAGCACTACCGTGAAATTACGTACAATTTTCAAATTTCTTGTACTTGCTAACTTTGCGGCCTCGGGCAGCTATGTTACCATGGAGGAACCACACAAGATTTGACTTTATAGGCTAGAACTGAAGTCGCGCCCACTGTTTAACTCAAAATAAAGTCAAGAAAGTAGCTCTGAAGCCGAGAAACGGCATGACCATAAGCACTACCGTGAAATTACGTACAATTTTCAAATTTCTTGTACTTGCTAACTTTGCGACCTCGGGCAGCTATGTTACCATGGAGGAATCACACAAGATTTGACTTTATAGGCTAGAACTGAAGTCGCGCCAACTGTTTAACTCAAAATACAGTCAAGAAAGTAGCTCTGAAGCCGAGAAACGGCATCGACCATAAGCACTACCGTGAAATTACGTACAATTTTCAAATTTCTTGTACTTGCTAAATTTGCGGCCTCGGGCAGCTATGTTACCATGGAGGAACCACACAAGATTTGACTTTATAGGCTAGAACTGAAGTCGCGCCAACTGTTTAACTGTAAATACAGTCAAGAAAGTAGCTCTGAAGCCGAGAAGCGGGATCGACCATAAGCACCACCGTGAAATTACGTACAATTTACAAATTTCTTGTACTTGCTAACTTTGCGGCCTCGGGCAGCTATGTTACCATGGAGGAACCACACAAAATTTGACTTTATAAGCTAGAACTGAAGTCGCGCCAACTGCTTAACTCAAAATACAGTCAAGAAAGTAGCTCTGAAGCCGAGAAACGGCATCGACCATAAGCACTACCGTGAAATTACGTACAATTTTCAAATTTCTTGTACTTGCTAACTTTGCGACCTCGGGCAGCTATGTTACCATGGAGGAATCACACAAGATTTGACTTTATAGGCTAGAACTGAAGTCGCGCCAACTGTTTAACTCAAAATACAGTCAAGAAAGTAGCTCTGAAGCCGAGAAGCGGGATCGACCATAAGCACTACTGTGAAATTACGTACAATTTTCAAATTTCTTGTACTTGCTAACTTTGCGACCTCGGGCAGCTATGTTACCATGGAGGAATCACACAAGATTTGACTTTATAGGCTAGAACTGAAGTCGCGCCAACTGTTTAACTCAAAATACAGTCAAGAAAGTAGCTCTGAAGCCGAGAAGCGGGATCGATCATAAGCACTAATGTGAAATTACGTACAATTTTCAAATTTCTTGTACTTGCTAAATTTGCGACCTCGGGCAGCTATGTTACCATTTGACTTTATAGGCTAGAACTGAAGTCGCGCCAACTGTTTAACTCAAAATACAGTCAAGAAAGTAGCTCTGAAGCCGAGAAGCGGGATCGACCATAAGCACTACCGTGAAATTACGTACAATTTTCAAATTTCTTGTACTTGCTAACTTTGCGGCCTCGGGCAGCTATGTTACCATGGAGGAACCACACAAGATTTGACTTTATAGGCTAGAACTGAAGTCGCGCCCACTGCTTAACTCAAAATACAGTCAAGAAAGTAGCTCTGAAGCCGAGAAACGGCATCGACCATAAGCACTACCGTGAAATTACGTACAATTTTCAAATTTCTTGTACTTGCTAACTTTGCGACCTCGGGCAGCTATGTTACCATGGAGGAATCACACAAGATTTGACTTTATAGGCTAGAACTGAAGTCGCGCCAACTGTTTAACTCAAAATACAGTCAAGAAAGTAGCTCTGAAGCCGAGAAGCGGGATCGACCATAAGCACTACCGTGAAATTACGTACAATTTTCAAATTTCTTGTACTTGCTAACTTTGCGGCCTCGGGCAGCTATGTTACCATGGAGGAACCACACAAGATTTGACTTTATAGGCTAGAACTGAAGTCGCGCCCACTGCTTAACTCAAAATACAGTCAAGAAAGTAGCTCTGAAGCCGAGAACCGGGATCGACCATAAGCACTACCGTGAAATTACGTACAATTTTCAAATTTCTTGTACTTGCTAACTTTGCGCCCTCGGGCAGCTATGTTACCATGGAGGAAACACACAAGATTTGACTTTATAGGCTAGAACTGAAGTCGCGCCAACTGCTTAACTCAAAATACAGTCAAGAAAGTAGCTCTGAAGCCGAGAAACGGCATGACCAGAAGCACTACCGTGAAATTACGTACAATTTTCAAATTTCTTGTACTTGCTAACTTTGCGGCCTCGGGCAGCTATGTTACCATGGAGGAACCACACAAGATTTGACTTTATAGGCTAGAACTGAAGTCGCGCCCACTGCTTAACTCAAAATACAGTCAAGAAAGTAGCTCTGAAGCCGAGAACCGGGATCGACCATAAGCACTACCGTGAAATTACGTACAATTTTCAAATTTCTTGTACTTGCTAACTTTGCGGCCTCGGGCAGCTATGTTACCATGGAGCAACCACACAAGATTTGACTTTATAGGCTAGAACTGAAGTCGCGCCCACTGCTTAACTCAAAATACAGTCAAGAAAGTAGCTCTGAAGCCGAGAAACGGCATCGACCATAAGCACTACCGTGAAATTACGTACAATTTTCAAATTTCTTGTACTTGCTAACTTTGCGACCTCGGGCAGCTATGTTACCATGGAGGAATCACACAAGATTTGACTTTATAGGCTAGAACTGAAGTCGCGCCAACTGTTTAACTCAAAATACAGTCAAGAAAGTAGCTCTGAAGCCGAGAAGCGGGATCGACCATAAGCACTACCGTGAAATTACGTACAATTTTCAAATTTCTTGTACTTGCTAACTTTGCGGCCTCGGGCAGCTATGTTACCATGGAGGAACCACACAAGATTTGACTTTATAGGCTAGAACTGAAGTCGCGCCCACTACTTAACTCAAAATACAGTCAAGAAAGTAGCTCTGAAGCCGAGAACCGGGATCGACCATAAGCACTACCGTGAAATTACGTACAATTTTCAAATTTCTTGTACTTGCTAACTTTGCGCCCTCGGGCAGCTATGTTACCATGGAGGAACCACACAAGATTTGACTTTATAGGCTAGAACTGAAGTCGCGCCCACTGCTTAACTCAAAATACAGTCAAGAAAGTAGCTCTGAAGCCGAGAACCGGGATCGACCATAAGCACTACCGTGAAATTACGTACAATTTTCAAATTTCTTGTACTTGCTAAATTTGCGCCCTCGGGCAGCTATGTTACCATGGAGGAACCACACAAGATTTGACTTTATAGGCTAGAACTGAATTCCCGCCAACTGTTTAACTCAAAATACAGTCAAGAAAGTAGCTCTGAAGCCGAGAAACGGCATCGACCATAAGCACTACCGTGAAATTACGTACAATTTTCAAATTTCTTGTACTTGCTAACTTTGCGACCTCGGGCAGCTATGTTACCATGGAGGAATCACACAAGATTTGACTTTATAGGCTAGAACTGAAGTCGCGCCAACTGCTTAACTCAAAATACAGTCAAGAAAGTAGCTCTGAAGCCGAGAAACGGCATCGACCATAAGCACTACCGTGAAATTACGTACAATTTTCAAATTTCTTGTACTTGCTAACTTTGCGACCTCGGGCAGCTATGTTACCATGGAGGAATCACACAAGATTTGACTTTATAGGCTAGAACTGAAGTCGCGCCAACTGTTTAACTCAAAATACAGTCAAGAAAGTAGCTCTGAAGCCGAGAAGCGGGATCGATCATAAGCACTAATGTGAAATTACGTACAATTTTCAAATTTCTTGTACTTGCTAAATTTGCGACCTCGGGCAGCTATGTTACCATTTGACTTTATAGGCTAGAATTGAAGTCGCGCCAACTGTTTAACTCAAAATACAGTCAAGAAAGTAGCTCTGAAGCCGAGAAGCGGGATCGACCATAAGCACTACCGTGAAATTACGTACGATTTTCAAATTTCTTGTACTTGCTAACTTTGCGGCCTCGGGCAGCTATGTTACCATGGAGGAACCACACAAGATTTGACTTTATAGGCTAGAACTGAAGTCGCGCCCACTGCTTAACTCAAAATACAGTCAAGAAAGTAGCTCTGAAGCCGAGAACCGGGATCGACCATAAGCACTACCGTGAAATTACGTACAATTTTCAAATTTCTTGTACTTGCTAACTTTGCGCCCTCGGGCAGCTATGTTACCATGGAGGAAACACACAAGATTTGACTTTATAGGCTAGAACTGAAGTCGCGCCCACTGCTTAACTCAAAATACAGTCAAGAAAGTAGCTCTGAAGCCGAGAAGCGGGATCGACCATAAGCACTACCGTGAAATTACGTACAATTTTCAAATTTCTTGTACTTGCTAAATTTGCGACCTCGGGCAGCTATGTTACCATGGAGGAATGACACAAGATTTGACTTTATAGGCTAGAACTGAAGTCGCGCCAACTGCTTAACTCAAAATACAGTCAAGAAAGTAGCTCTGAAGCCGAGAAACGGCATGACCAGAAGCACTACCGTGAAATTACGTACAATTTTCAAATTTCTTGTACTTGCTAACTTTGCGACCTCGGGCAGCTATGTTACCATGGAGGAATCACACAAGATTTGACTTTATAGGCTAGAACTGAAGTCGCGCCAACTGTTTAACTCAAAATACAGTCAAGAAAGTAGCTCTGGAGCCGAGAAGCGGGATCGATCATAAGCACTAATGTGAAATTACGTACAATTTTCAAATTTCTTGTACTTGCTAAATTTGCGACCTCGGGCAGCTATGTTACCATGGAGGAATGACACAAGATTTGACTTTATAGGCTAGAACTGAAGTCGCGCCAACTGTTTAACTCAAAATACAGTCAAGAAAGTAGCTCTGAAGCCGAGAAGCGGGATCGACCATAAGCACTACCGTGAAATTACGTACAATTTTCAAATTTCTTGTACTTGCTAACTTTGCGGCCTCGGGCAGCTATGTTACCATGGAGGAACCACACAAGATTTGACTTTATAGGCTAGAACTGAAGTCGCGCCCACTGCTTAACTCAAAATAAAGTCAAGAAAGTAGCTCTGAAGCCGAGAAACGGCATGACCATAAGCACTACCGTGAAATTACGTACAATTTTCAAATTTCTTGTACTTGCTAACTTTGCGACCTCGGGCAGCTATGTTACCATGGAGGAATCACACAAGATTTGACTTTATAGGCTAGAACTGAAGTCGCGCCAACTGCTTAACTCAAAATACAGTCAAGAAAGTAGCTCTGAAGCCGAGAAACGGCATCGACCATAAGCACTACCGTGAAATTACGTACAATTTTCAAATTTCTTGTACTTGCTAACTTTGCGACCTCGGGCAGCTATGTTACCATGGAGGAATCACACAAGATTTGACTTTATAGGCTAGAACTGAAGTCGCGCCAACTGTTTAACTCAAAACACAGTCAAGAAAGTAGCTCTGAAGCCGAGAAGCGGGATCGATCATAAGCACTAATGTGAAATTACGTACAATTTTCAAATTTCTTGTACTTGCTAAATTTGCGACCTCGGGCAGCTATGTTACCATTTGACTTTATAGGCTAGAACTGAAGTCGCGCCAACTGTTTAACTCAAAATACAGTCAAGAAAGTAGCTCTGAAGCCGAGAAGCGGGATCGACCATAAGCACTACCGTGAAATTACGTACAATTTTCAAATTTCTTGTACTTGCTAACTTTGCGGCCTCGGGCAGCTATGTTACCATGGAGGAACCACACAAGATTTGACTTTATAGGCTGGAACTGAAGTCGCGCCCACTGCTTAACTCAAAATACAGTCAAGAAAGTAGCTCTGAAGCCGAGAACCGGGATCGACCATAAGCACTACCGTGAAATTACGTACAATTTTCAAATTTCTTGTACTTGCTAATTTTGCGCCCTCGGGCAGCTATGTTACCATGGAGGAAACACACAAGATTTGACTTTATAGGCTAGAACTGAAGTCGCGCCAACTGCTTAACTCAAAATACAGTCAAGAAAGTAGCTCTGAAGCCAAGAAACGGCATGACCAGAAGCACTACCGTGAAATTACGTACAATTTTCAAATTTCTTGTACTTGCTAACTTTGCGACCTCGGGCAGCTATGTTACCATGGAGGAATCACACAAGATTTGACTTTATAGGCTAGAACTGAATTCCCGCCAACTGTTTAACTCAAAATACAGTCAAGAAAGTAGCTCTGAAGCCGAGAAGCGGGATCGACCATAAGCACTACCGTGAAATTACGTACAATTTTCAAATTTCTTGTACTTGCTAACTTTGCGGCCTCGGGCAGCTATGTTACCATGGAGGAACCACACAAGATTTGACTTTATAGGCTAGAAATGAAGTCGCGCCCACTGCTTAACTCAAAATACAGTCAAGAAAGTAGCTCTGAAGCCGAGAAACGGCATCGACCATAAGCACTACCGTGAAATTACGTACAATTTTCAAATTTCTTGTACTTGCTAACTTTGCGACCTCGGGCAGCTATGTTACCATGGAGGAATCACACAAGATTTGACTTTATAGGCTAGAACTGAAGTCGCGCCAACTGTTTAACTCAAAATACAGTCAAGAAAGTAGCTCTGAAGCCGAGAAGCGGGATCGATCATAAGCACTAATGTGAAATTACGTACAATTTTCAAATTTCTTGTACTTGCTAAATTTGCGACCTCGGGCAGCTATGTTACCATGGAGAAATGACACAAGATTTGACTTAATAGGCTAGAACTGAAGTCGCGCCAACTGTTTAACTCAAAATACAGTCAAGAAAGTAGCTCTGAAGCCGAGAAGCGGGATCGACCATAAGCACTACCGTGAAATTACGTACAATTTTCAAATTTCTTGTACTTGCTAACTTTGCGGCCTCGGGCAGCTATGTTACCATGGAGGAACCACACAAGATTTGACTTTATAGGCTAGAACTGAAGTCGCGCCCACTGCTTAACTCAAAATAAAGTCAAGAAAGTAGCTCTGAAGCCGAGAAACGGCATGACCATAAGCACTACCGTGAAATTACGTACAATTTTCAAATTTCTTGTACTTGCTAACTTTGCGACCTCGGGCAGCTATATTACCATGGAGGAATCACACAAGATTTGACTTTATAGGCTAGAACTGAAGTCGCGCCAACTGTTTAACTCAAAATACAGTCAAGAAAGTAGCTCTGAAGCCGAGAAACGGCATCGACCATAAGCACTACCGTGAAATTACGTACAATTTTCAAATTTCTTGTACTTGCTAACTTTGCGACCTCGGGCAGCTATGTTACCATGGAGGAATCACACAAGATTTGACTTTATAGGCTAGAACTGAAGTCGCGCCAACTGTTTAACTCAAAATACAGTCAAGAAAGTAGCTCTGAAGCCGAGAAGCGGGATCGATCATAAGCACTAATGTGAAATTACGTACAATTTTCAAATTTCTTGTACTTGCTAAATTTGCGACCTCGGGCAGCTATGTTACCATGGAGGAATCACACAAGATTTGACTTTATAGGCTAGAACTGAAGTCGCGCCAACTGTTTAACTCAAAATACGGTCAAGAAAGTAGCTCTGAAGCCGAGAAGCGGGATCGACCATAAGCACTACCGTGAAATTACGTACAATTTTCAAATTTCTTGTACTTGCTAAATTTGCGACCTCGGGCAGCTATGTTACCATGGAGGAATCACACAAGATTTGATTTTATATTCTAGAACTGAAGTCGCGCCAACTGTTTAACTCAAAATACAGTCAAGAAAGTAGCTCTGAAGCCGAGAAGCGGGATCGACCATAAGCACTACCGTGAAATTACGTACAATTTTCAAATTTCTTGTACTTGCTAACTTTGCGGCCTCGGGCAGCTATGTTACCATGGAGGAACCACACAAAATTTGACTTTATAAGCTAGAACTGAAGTCGCGCCAACTGCTTAACTCAAAATACAGTCAAGAAAGTAGCTCTGAAGCCGAGAAACGGCATCGACCATAAGCACTACCGTGAAATTACGTACAATTTTCAAATTTCTTGTACTTGCTAACTTTGCGACCTCGGGCAGCTATGTTACCATGGAGGAATCACACAAGATTTGACTTTATAGGCTAGAACTGAAGTCGCGCCAACTGTTTAACTCAAAATACAGTCAAGAAAGTAGCTCTGAAGCCGAGAAGCGGGATCGATCATAAGCACTAATGTGAAATTACGTACAATTTTCAAATTTCTTGTACTTGCTAAATTTGCGACCTCGGGCAGCTATGTTACCATTTGACTTTATAGGCTAGAACTGAAGTCGCGCCAACTGTTTAACTCAAAATACAGTCAAGAAGGTAGCTCTGAAGCCGAGAAGCGGGATCGACCATAAGCACTACCGTGAAATTACGTACAATTTTCAAATTTCTTGTACTTGCTAACTTTGCGGCCTCGGGCAGCTATGTTACCATGGAGGAACCACACAAGATTTGACTTTATAGGCTAGAACTGAAGTCGCGCCCACTGCTTAACTCAAAATACAGTCAAGAAAGTAGCTCTGAAGCCGAGAACCGGGATCGACCATAAGCACTACCGTGAAATTACGTACAATTTTCAAATTTCTTGTACTTGCTAACTTTGCGCCCTCGGGCAGCTATGTTACCATGGAGGAAACACACAAGATTTGACTTTATAGGCTAGAACTGAAGTCGCGCCAACTGTTTAACTCAAAATACAGTCAAGAAAGTAGCTCTGAAGCCGAGAAGCGGGATCGACCATAAGCACTACCGTGAAATTACGTACAATTTTCAAATTTCTTGTACTTGCTAACTTTGCGGCCTCGGGCAGCTATGTTACCATGGAGGAACTACACAAGATTTGACTTTATAGGCTAGAACTGAAGTCGCGCCCACTGCTTAACTCAAAATACAGTCAAGAAAGTAGCTCTGAAGCCGAGAAGCGGGATCGACCATAAGCACTACGGTGAAATTACGTACAATTTTCAAATTTCTTGTACTTTGCTAACTTTGCGGCCTCGGGCGGCTATGTTACCATGGAGGAACCACACAAGATTTGACTTTATAGGCTAGAACTGAAGTCGCGCCCACTGCTTAACTCAAAATACAGTCAAGAAAGTAGCTCTGAAGCTGAGAAACGGCATCGACCATAAGCACTACCGTGAAATTACGTACAATTTTCAAATTTCTTGTACTTGCTAACTTTGCGACCTCGGGCAGCTATGTTACCATGGAGGAATCACACAAGATTTGACTTTATAGGCTAGAACTGAAGTCGCGCCAACTGTTTAACTCAAAATACAGTCAAGAAAGTAGCTCTGAAGCCGAGAAGCGGGATCGACCATAAGCACTGCCGTGAAATTACGTACAATTTTCAAATTTCTTGTACTTGCTAACTTTGCGGCCTCGGGCAGCTATGTTACCATGGAGGAACCACACAAGATTTGACTTTATAGGCTAGAATTGAAGTCGCGCCAACTGCTTAACTCAAAATACAGTCAAGAAAGTAGCTCTGAAGCCGAGAAACGGCATGACCAGAAGCACTACCGTGAAATACGTACAATTTTCAAATTTCTTGTACTTGCTAACTTTGCGACCTCGGGCAGCTATGTTACCATGGAGGAATCACACAAGATTTGACTTTATAGGCTAGAACTGAATTCCCACCAACTGTTTAACTCAAAATACAGTCAAGAAAGTAGCTCTGAAGCCGAGAAGCGGGATCGACCATAAGCACTACCGTGAAATTACGTACAATTTTCAAATTTCTTGTACTTGCTAACTTTGCGGCCTCGGGCAGCTATGTTACCATGGAGGAACCACACAAGATTTGACTTTATAGGCTAGAACTGAAGTCGCGCCCACTGCTTAACTCAAAATACAGTCAAGAAAGTAGCTCTGAAGCCGAGAAACGGCATCGACCATAAGCACTACCGTGAAATTACGTACAATTTTCAAATTTCTTGTACTTGCTAACTTTGCGACCTCGGGCAGCTATGTTACCATGGAGGAATCACACAAGATTTGACTTTATAGGCTAGAACTGAAGTCGCGCCAACTGTTTAACTCAAAATACAGTCAAGAAAGTAGCTCTGAAGCCGAGAAGCGGGATCGACCATAAGCACTACCGTGAAATTACGTACAATTTTCAAATTTCTTGTACTTGCTAACTTTGCGGCCTCGGGCAGCTATGTTACCATGGAGGAACCACACAAGATTTGACTTTTTAGGCTAGAACTGAAGTCGCGCCCACTGCTTAACTCAAAATAAAGTCAAGAAAGTAGCTCTGAAGCCGAGAAACGGCATGACCATAAGCACTACCGTGAAATTACGTACAATTTTCAAATTTCTTGTACTTGCTAACTTTGCGACCTCGGGCAGCTATGTTACCATGGAGGAATCACACAAGATTTGACTTTATAGGCTAGAACTGAAGTCGCGCCAACTACTGTTTAACTCAAAATACAGTCAAGAAAGTAGCTCTGAAGCCGAGAAGCGGGATCGATCATAAGCACTAATGTGAAATTACGTACAATTTTCAAATTTCTTGTACTTGCTAAATTTGCGACCTCGGGCAGCTATGTTACCATTTGACTTTATAGGCTAGAACTGAAGTCGCGCCAACTGTTTAACTCAAAATACAGTCAAGAAAGTAGCTCTGAAGCCGAGAAGCGGGATCGACCATAAGCACTGCCGTGAAATTACGTACAATTTTCAAATTTCTTGTACTTGCTAACTTTGCGGCCTCGGGCAGCTATGTTACCATGGAGGAACCACACAAGATTTGACTTTATAGGCTAGAACTGAAGTCGCGCCCACTGCTTAACTCAAAATACAGTCAAGAAAGTAGCTCTGAAGCCGAGAAGCGGGATCGACCATAAGCACTACCGTGAAATTACGTACAATTTTCAAATTTCTTGTACTTGCTAACTTTGCGCCCTCGGGCAGCTATGTTACCATGGAGGAAACACACAAGATTTGACTTTATAGGCTAGAACTGAAGTCGCGCCAACTGCTTAACTCAAAATACAGTCAAGAAAGTAGCTCTGAAGCCGAGAAACGGCATGACCAGAAGCACTACCGTGAAATTACGTACAATTTTCAAATTTCTTGTACTTGCTAACTTTGCGCCCTCGGGCAGCTATGTTACCATGGAGGAAACACACAAGATTTGACTTTATAGGCTAGAACTGAAGTCGCGCCAACTGTTTAACTCAAAATACAGTCAAGAAAGTAGCTCTGAAGCCGAGAAGCGGGATCGACCATAAGCACTACCGTGAAATTACGTACAATTTTCAAATTTCTTGTACTTGCTAACTTTGCGGCCTCGGGCAGCTATGTTACCATGGAGGAACCACACAAGATTTGACTTTATAGGCTAGAACTGAAGTCGCGCCCACTGCTTAACTCAAAATACAGTCAAGAAAGTAGCTCTGAAGCCGAGAAGCGGGATCGACCATAAGCACTACGGTGAAATTACGTACAATTTTCAAATTTCTTCTACTTTGCTAACTTTGCGGCCTCGGGCAGCTATGTTACCATGGAGGAACCACACAAGATTTGACTTTTTAGGCTAGAACTGAAGTCGCGCCCACTGCTTAACTCAAAATAAAGTCAAGAAAGTAGCTCTGAAGCCGAGAAACGGCATGACCATAAGCACTACCGTGAAATTACGTACAATTTTCAAATTTCTTGTACTTGCTAACTTTGCGACCTCGGGCAGCTATGTTACTATGGAGGAATCACACAAGATTTGACTTTATAGGCTAGAACTGAAGTCGCGCCAACTGTTTAACTCAAAATACAGTCAAGAAAGTAGCTCTGAAGCCGAGAAGCGGGATCGACCATAAGCACTACCGTGAAATTACGTACAATTTTCAAATTTCTTGTACTTCCTAACTTTGCGGCCTCGGGCAGCTATGTTACCATGGAGGAACCACACAAGATTTGACTTTATAGGCTAGAACTGAAGTCGCGCCCACTGCTTAACTCAAAATACAGTCAAGAAAGTAGCTCTGAAGCCGAGAAGCGGGATCGACCATAAGCACTACGGTGAAATTACGTACAATTTTCAAATTTCTTGTACTTTGCTAACTTTGCGGCCTCGGGCAGCTATGTTACCATGGAGGAACCACACAAGATTTGACTTTATAGGCTAGAACTGAAGTCGCGCCCACTGCTTAACTCAAAATACAGTCAAGAAAGTAGCTCTGAAGCCGAGAAACGGGATCGACCATAAGCACTACCGTGAAATTACGTACAATTTTCAAATTTCTTGTACTTGCTAACTTTGCGACCTCGGGCAGCTATGTTACCATGGAGGAATCACACAAGATTTGACTTTATAGGCTAGAACTGAAGTCGCGCCAACTGTTTAACTCTAAATACAGTCAAGAAAGTAGCTCTGAAGCCGAGAAGCGGGATCGACCATAAGCACTACCGTGAAATTACGTACAATTTTCAAATTTCTTGTACTTGCTAACTTTGCGGCCTCGGGCAGCTATGTTACCATGGAGGAACCACACAAGATTTGACTTTATAGGCTAGAATTGAAGTCGCGCCAACTGCTTAACTCAAAATACAGTCAAGAAAGTAGCTCTGAAGCCGAGAAACGGCATGACCAGAAGCACTACCGTGAAATTACGTACAATTTTCAAATTTCTTGTACTTGCTAACTTTGCGACCTCGGGCAGCTATGTTACCATGGAGGAATCACACAAGATTTGACTTTATAGGCTAGAACTGAATTCCCGCCAACTGTTTAACTCAAAATACAGTCAAGAAAGTAGCTCTGAAGCCGAGAAGCGGGATCGACCATAAGCACTACCGTGAAATTACGTACAATTTTCAAATTTCTTGTACTTGCTAACTTTGCGGCCTCGGGCAGCTATGTTACCATGGAGGAACCACACAAGATTTGACTTTATAGGCTAGAACTGAAGTCGCGCCCACTGCTTAACTCAAAATACAGTCAAGAAAGTAGCTCTGAAGCCGAGAAGCGGGATCGACCATAAGCACTACCGTGAAATTACGTACAATTTTCAAATTTCTTGTACTTGCTAACTTTGCGGCCTCGGGCAGCTATGTTACCATGGAGGAACCACACAAGATTTGACTTTATAGGCTAGAACTGAAGTCGCGCCCACTGCTTAACTCAAAATACAGTCAAGAAAGTAGCTCTGAAGCCGAGAAGCGGGATCGACCATAAGCACTACGGTGAAATTACGTACAATTTTCAAATTTCTTCTACTTTGCTAACTTTGCGGCCTCGGGCAGCTATGTTACCATGGAGGAACCACACAAGATTTGACTTTTTAGGCTAGAACTGAAGTCGCGCCCACTGCTTAACTCAAAATAAAGTCAAGAAAGTAGCTCTGAAGCCGAGAAACGGCATGACCATAAGCACTACCGTGAAATTACGTACAATTTTCAAATTTCTTGTACTTGCTAACTTTGCGACCTCGGGCAGCTATGTTACTATGGAGGAATCACACAAGATTTGACTTTATAGGCTAGAACTGAAGTCGCGCCAACTGTTTAACTCAAAATACAGTCAAGAAAGTAGCTCTGAAGCCGAGAAGCGGGATCGATCATAAGCACTAATGTGAAATTACGTACAATTTTCAAATTTCTTGTACTTGCTAAATTTGCGACCTCGGGCAGCTATGTTACCATGGAGGAATCACACAAGATTTGACTTTATAGGCTAGAACTGAAGTCGCGCCCACTGCTTAACTCAAAATACAGTCAAGAAAGTAGCTCTGAAGCCGAGAAGCGGGATCGACCATAAGCACTACCGTGAAATTACGTACAATTTTCAAATTTCTTGTACTTGCTAACTTTGCGGCCTCGGGCAGCTATGTTACCATGGAGGAACCACACAAGATTTGACTTTTTAGGCTAGAACTGAAGTCGCGCCCACTGCTTAACTCAAAATAAAGTCAAGAAAGTAGCTCTGAAGCCGAGAAGCGGGATCGATCATAAGCACTAATGTGAAATTACGTACAATTTTCAAATTTCTCGTACTTGCTAAATTTGCGACCTCGGGCAGCTATGTTACCATTTGACTTTATAGGCTAGAACTGAAGTCGCGCCAACTGTTTAACTCAAAATACAGTCAAGAAAGTAGCTCTGAAGCCGAGAAGCGGGATCGACCATAAGCACTGCCGTGAAATTACGTACAATTTTCAAATTTCTTGTACTTGCTAACTTTGCGGCCTCGGGCAGCTATGTTACCATGGAGGAACCACACAAGATTTGACTTTATAGGCTAGAACTGAAGTCGCGCCCACTGCTTAACTCAAAATACAGTCAAGAAAGTAGCTCTTAAGCCGAGAAGCGGGATCGACCATAAGCACTACCGTGAAATTACGTACAATTTTCAAATTTCTTGTACTTGCTAACTTTGCGCCCTCGGGCAGCTATGTTACCATGGAGGAAACACACAAGATTTGACTTTATAGGCTAGAACTGAAGTCGCGCCAACTGCTTAACTCAAAATACAGTCAAGAAAGTAGCTCTGAAGCCGAGAAACGGCATGACCAGAAGCACTACCGTGAAATTACGTACAATTTTCAAATTTCTTGTACTTGCTAACTTTGCGACCTCGGGCAGCTATGTTACCATGGAGGAATCACACAAGATTTGACTTTATAGGCTAGAACTGAAGTCGCGCCAACTGTTTAACTCAAAATACAGTCAAGAAAGTAGCTCTGAAGCCGAGAAGCGGGATCGATCATAAGCACTAATGTGAAATTACGTACAATTTTCAAATTTCTTGTACTTGCTAAATTTGCGACCTCGGGCAGCTATGTTACCATGGAGGAATGACACAAGATTTGACTTTATAGGCTAGAACTGAAGTCGCGCCAACTGTTTAACTCAAAATACAGTCAAGAAAGTAGCTCTGAAGCCGAGAAGCGGGATCGACCATAAGCACTACCGTGAAATTACGTACAATTTTCAAATTTCTTGTACTTGCTAACTTTGCGGCCTCGGGCAGCTATGTTACCATGGAGGAACCACACAAGATTTGACTTTATAGGCTAGAACTGAAGTCGCGCCCACTGCTTAACTCAAAATAAAGTCAAGAAAGTAGCTCTGAAGCCGAGAAACGGCATGACCATAAGCACTACCGTGAAATTACGTACAATTTTCAAATTTCTTGTACTTGCTAACTTTGCGACCTCGGGCAGCTATGTTACCATGGAGGAATCACACAAGATTTGACTTTATAGGCTAGAACTGAAGTCGCGCCAACTGCTTAACTCAAAATACAGTCAAGAAAGTAGCTCTGAAGCCGAGAAACGGCATCGACCATAAGCACTACCGTGAAATTACGTACAATTTTCAAATTTCTTGTACTTGCTAACTTTGCGACCTCGGGCAGCTATGTTACCATGGAGGAATCACACAAGATTTGACTTTATAGGCTAGAACTGAAGTCGCGCCAACTGTTTAACTCAAAACACAGTCAAGAAAGTAGCTCTGAAGCCGAGAAGCGGGATCGATCATAAGCACTAATGTGAAATTACGTACAATTTTCAAATTTCTTGTACTTGCTAAATTTGCGACCTCGGGCAGCTATGTTACCATTTGACTTTATAGGCTAGAACTGAAGTCGCGCCAACTGTTTAACTCAAAATACAGTCAAGAAAGTAGCTCTGAAGCCGAGAAGCGGGATCGACCATAAGCACTACCGTGAAATTACGTACAATTTTCAAATTTCTTGTACTTGCTAACTTTGCGGCCTCGGGCAGCTATGTTACCATGGAGGAACCACACAAGATTTGACTTTATAGGCTAGAACTGAAGTCGCGCCCACTGCTTAACTCAAAATACAGTCAAGAAAGTAGCTCTGAAGCCGAGAACCGGGATCGACCATAAGCACTACCGTGAAATTACGTACAATTTTCAAATTTCTTGTACTTGCTAACTTTGCGCCCTCGGGCAGCTATGTTACCATGGAGGAAACACACAAGATTTGACTTTATAGGCTAGAACTGAAGTCGCGCCAACTGCTTAACTCAAAATACAGTCAAGAAAGTAGCTCTGAAGCCAAGAAACGGCATGACCAGAAGCACTACCGTGAAATTACGTACAATTTTCAAATTTCTTGTACTTGCTAACTTTGCGACCTCGGGCAGCTATGTTACCATGGAGGAATCACACAAGATTTGACTTTATAGGCTAGAACTGAATTCCCGCCAACTGTTTAACTCAAAATACAGTCAAGAAAGTAGCTCTGAAGCCGAGAAGCGGGATCGACCATAAGCACTACCGTGAAATTACGTACAATTTTCAAATTTCTTGTACTTGCTAACTTTGCGGCCTCGGGCAGCTATGTTACCATGGAGGAACCACACAAAATTTGACTTTATAAGCTAGAACTGAAGTCGCGCCAACTGCTTAACTCAAAATACAGTCAAGAAAGTAGCTCTGAAGCCGAGAAACGGCATCGACCATAAGCACTACCGTGAAATTACGTACAATTTTCAAATTTCTTGTACTTGCTAACTTTGCGACCTCGGGCAGCTATGTTACCATGGAGGAATCACACAAGATTTGACTTTATAGGCTAGAACTGAAGTCGCGCCAACTGTTTAACTCAAAATACAGTCAAGAAAGTAGCTCTGAAGCCGAGAAGCGGGATCGATCATAAGCACTAATGTGAAATTACGTACAATTTTCAAATTTCTTGTACTTGCTAAATTTGCGACCTCGGGCAGCTATGTTACCATTTGACTTTATAGGCTAGAACTGAAGTCGCGCCAACTGTTTAACTCAAAATACAGTCAAGAAGGTAGCTCTGAAGCCGAGAAGCGGGATCGACCATAAGCACTACCGTGAAATTACGTACAATTTTCAAATTTCTTGTACTTGCTAACTTTGCGGCCTCGGGCAGCTATGTTACCATGGAGGAACCACACAAGATTTGACTTTATAGGCTAGAACTGAAGTCGCGCCCACTGCTTAACTCAAAATACAGTCAAGAAAGTAGCTCTGAAGCCGAGAACCGGGATCGACCATAAGCACTACCGTGAAATTACGTACAATTTTCAAATTTCTTGTACTTGCTAACTTTGCGCCCTCGGGCAGCTATGTTACCATGGAGGAAACACACAAGATTTGACTTTATAGGCTAGAACTGAAGTCGCGCCAACTGTTTAACTCAAAATACAGTCAAGAAAGTAGCTCTGAAGCCGAGAAGCGGGATCGACCATAAGCACTACCGTGAAATTACGTACAATTTTCAAATTTCTTGTACTTGCTAACTTTGCGGCCTCGGGCAGCTATGTTACCATGGAGGAACCACACAAGATTTGACTTTATAGGCTAGAACTGAAGTCGCGCCCACTGCTTAACTCAAAATACAGTCAAGAAAGTAGCTCTGAAGCCGAGAAGCGGGATCGACCATAAGCACTACGGTGAAATTACGTACAATTTTCAAATTTCTTGTACTTTGCTAACTTTGCGGCCTCGGGCGGCTATGTTACCATGGAGGAACCACACAAGATTTGACTTTATAGGCTAGAACTGAAGTCGCGCCCACTGCTTAACTCAAAATACAGTCAAGAAAGTAGCTCTGAAGCTGAGAAACGGCATCGACCATAAGCACTACCGTGAAATTACGTACAATTTTCAAATTTCTTGTACTTGCTAACTTTGCGACCTCGGGCAGCTATGTTACCATGGAGGAATCACACAAGATTTGACTTTATAGGCTAGAACTGAAGTCGCGCCAACTGTTTAACTCAAAATACAGTCAAGAAAGTAGCTCTGAAGCCGAGAAGCGGGATCGACCATAAGCACTACCGTGAAATTACGTACAATTTTCAAATTTCTTGTACTTGCTAACTTTGCGGCCTCGGGCAGCTATGTTACCATGGAGGAACCACACAAGATTTGACTTTATAGGCTAGAATTGAAGTCGCGCCAACTGCTTAACTCAAAATACAGTCAAGAAAGTAGCTCTGAAGCCGAGAAACGGCATGACCAGAAGCACTACCGTGAAATACGTACAATTTTCAAATTTCTTGTACTTGCTAACTTTGCGACCTCGGGCAGCTATGTTACCATGGAGGAATCACACAAGATTTGACTTTATAGGCTAGAACTGAATTCCCACCAACTGTTTAACTCAAAATACAGTCAAGAAAGTAGCTCTGAAGCCGAGAACCGGGATCGACCATAAGCACTACCGTGAAATTACGTACAATTTTCAAATTTCTTGTACTTGCTAACTTTGCGCCCTCGGGCAGCTATGTTACCATGGAGGAAACACACAAGATTTGACTTTATAGGCTAGAACTGAAGTCGCGCCAACTGCTTAACTCAAAATACAGTCAAGAAAGTAGCTCTGAAGCCAAGAAACGGCATGACCAGAAGCACTACCGTGAAATTACGTACAATTTTCAAATTTCTTGTACTTGCTAACTTTGCGACCTCGGGCAGCTATGTTACCATGGAGGAATCACAAAAGATTTGACTTTATAGGCTAGAACTGAATTCCCGCCAACTGTTTAACTCAAAATACAGTCAAGAAAGTAGCTCTGAAGCCGAGAAGCGGGATCGACCATAAGCACTACCGTGAAATTACGTACAATTTTCAAATTTCTTGTACTTGCTAACTTTGCGGCCTCGGGCAGCTATGTTACCATGGAGGAACCACACAAAATTTGACTTTATAAGCTAGAACTGAAGTCGCGCCAACTGCTTAACTCAAAATACAGTCAAGAAAGTAGCTCTGAAGCCGAGAAACGGCATCGACCATAAGCACTACCGTGAAATTACGTACAATTTTCAAATTTCTTGTACTTGCTAACTTTGCGACCTCGGGCAGCTATGTTACCATGGAGGAATCACACAAGATTTGACTTTATAGGCTAGAACTGAAGTCGCGCCAACTGTTTAACTCAAAATACAGTCAAGAAAGTAGCTCTGAAGCCGAGAAGCGGGATCGATCATAAGCACTAATGTGAAATTACGTACAATTTTCAAATTTCTTGTACTTGCTAAATTTGCGACCTCGGGCAGCTATGTTACCATTTGACTTTATAGGCTAGAACTGAAGTCGCGCCAACTGTTTAACTCAAAATACAGTCAAGAAGGTAGCTCTGAAGCCGAGAAGCGGGATCGACCATAAGCACTACCGTGAAATTACGTACAATTTTCAAATTTCTTGTACTTGCTAACTTTGCGGCCTCGGGCAGCTATGTTACCATGGAGGAACCACACAAGATTTGACTTTATAGGCTAGAACTGAAGTCGCGCCCACTGCTTAACTCAAAATACAGTCAAGAAAGTAGCTCTGAAGCCGAGAACCGGGATCGACCATAAGCACTACCGTGAAATTACGTACAATTTTCAAATTTCTTGTACTTGCTAACTTTGCGCCCTCGGGCAGCTATGTTACCATGGAGGAAACACACAAGATTTGACTTTATAGGCTAGAACTGAAGTCGCGCCAACTGTTTAACTCAAAATACAGTCAAGAAAGTAGCTCTGAAGCCGAGAAGCGGGATCGACCATAAGCACTACCGTGAAATTACGTACAATTTTCAAATTTCTTGTACTTGCTAACTTTGCGGCCTCGGGCAGCTATGTTACCATGGAGGAACCACACAAGATTTGACTTTATAGGCTAGAACTGAAGTCGCGCCCACTGCTTAACTCAAAATACAGTCAAGAAAGTAGCTCTGAAGCCGAGAAGCGGGATCGACCATAAGCACTACGGTGAAATTACGTACAATTTTCAAATTTCTTGTACTTTGCTAACTTTGCGGCCTCGGGCGGCTATGTTACCATGGAGGAACCACACAAGATTTGACTTTATAGGCTAGAACTGAAGTCGCGCCCACTGCTTAACTCAAAATACAGTCAAGAAAGTAGCTCTGAAGCTGAGAAACGGCATCGACCATAAGCACTACCGTGAAATTACGTACAATTTTCAAATTTCTTGTACTTGCTAACTTTGCGACCTCGGGCAGCTATGTTACCATGGAGGAATCACACAAGATTTGACTTTATAGGCTAGAACTGAAGTCGCGCCAACTGTTTAACTCAAAATACAGTCAAGAAAGTAGCTCTGAAGCCGAGAAGCGGGATCGACCATAAGCACTACCGTGAAATTACGTACAATTTTCAAATTTCTTGTACTTGCTAACTTTGCGGCCTCGGGCAGCTATGTTACCATGGAGGAACCACACAAGATTTGACTTTATAGGCTAGAATTGAAGTCGCGCCAACTGCTTAACTCAAAATACAGTCAAGAAAGTAGCTCTGAAGCCGAGAAACGGCATGACCAGAAGCACTACCGTGAAATACGTACAATTTTCAAATTTCTTGTACTTGCTAACTTTGCGACCTCGGGCAGCTATGTTACCATGGAGGAATCACACAAGATTTGACTTTATAGGCTAGAACTGAATTCCCACCAACTGTTTAACTCAAAATACAGTCAAGAAAGTAGCTCTGAAGCCGAGAAGCGGGATCGACCATAAGCACTACCGTGAAATTACGTACAATTTTCAAATTTCTTGTACTTGCTAACTTTGCGGCCTCGGGCAGCTATGTTACCATGGAGGAACCACACAAGATTTGACTTTATAGGCTAGAACTGAAGTCGCGCCCACTGCTTAACTCAAAATACAGTCAAGAAAGTAGCTCTGAAGCCGAGAAACGGCATCGACCATAAGCACTACCGTGAAATTACGTACAATTTTCAAATTTCTTGTACTTGCTAACTTTGCGACCTCGGGCAGCTATGTTACCATGGAGGAATCACACAAGATTTGACTTTATAGGCTAGAACTGAAGTCGCGCCAACTGTTTAACTCAAAATACAGTCAAGAAAGTAGCTCTGAAGCCGAGAAGCGGGATCGACCATAAGCACTACCGTGAAATTACGTACAATTTTCAAATTTCTTGTACTTGCTAACTTTGCGGCCTCGGGCAGCTATGTTACCATGGAGGAACCACACAAGATTTGACTTTTTAGGCTAGAACTGAAGTCGCGCCCACTGCTTAACTCAAAATAAAGTCAAGAAAGTAGCTCTGAAGCCGAGAAACGGCATGACCATAAGCACTACCGTGAAATTACGTACAATTTTCAAATTTCTTGTACTTGCTAACTTTGCGACCTCGGGCAGCTATGTTACCATGGAGGAATCACACAAGATTTGACTTTATAGGCTAGAACTGAAGTCGCGCCAACTACTGTTTAACTCAAAATACAGTCAAGAAAGTAGCTCTGAAGCCGAGAAGCGGGATCGATCATAAGCACTAATGTGAAATTACGTACAATTTTCAAATTTCTTGTACTTGCTAAATTTGCGACCTCGGGCAGCTATGTTACCATTTGACTTTATAGGCTAGAACTGAAGTCGCGCCAACTGTTTAACTCAAAATACAGTCAAGAAAGTAGCTCTGAAGCCGAGAAGCGGGATCGACCATAAGCACTGCCGTGAAATTACGTACAATTTTCAAATTTCTTGTACTTGCTAACTTTGCGGCCTCGGGCAGCTATGTTACCATGGAGGAACCACACAAGATTTGACTTTATAGGCTAGAACTGAAGTCGCGCCCACTGCTTAACTCAAAATACAGTCAAGAAAGTAGCTCTGAAGCCGAGAAGCGGGATCGACCATAAGCACTACCGTGAAATTACGTACAATTTTCAAATTTCTTGTACTTGCTAACTTTGCGCCCTCGGGCAGCTATGTTACCATGGAGGAAACACACAAGATTTGACTTTATAGGCTAGAACTGAAGTCGCGCCAACTGTTTAACTCAAAATACAGTCAAGAAAGTAGCTCTGAAGCCGAGAAGCGGGATCGACCATAAGCACTGCCGTGAAATTACGTACAATTTTCAAATTTCTTGTACTTGCTAACTTTGCGGCCTCGGGCAGCTATGTTACCATGGAGGAACCACACAAGATTTGACTTTATAGGCTAGAACTGAAGTCGCGCCCACTGCTTAACTCAAAATACAGTCAAGAAAGTAGCTCTGAAGCCGAGAAACGGCATGACCAGAAGCACTACCGTGAAATTACGTACAATTTTCAAATTTCTTGTACTTGCTAACTTTGCGCCCTCGGGCAGCTATGTTACCATGGAGGAAACACACAAGATTTGACTTTATAGGCTAGAACTGAAGTCGCGCCAACTGTTTAACTCAAAATACAGTCAAGAAAGTAGCTCTGAAGCCGAGAAGCGGGATCGACCATAAGCACTACCGTGAAATTACGTACAATTTTCAAATTTCTTGTACTTGCTAACTTTGCGGCCTCGGGCAGCTATGTTACCATGGAGGAACCACACAAGATTTGACTTTATAGGCTAGAACTGAAGTCGCGCCCACTGCTTAACTCAAAATACAGTCAAGAAAGTAGCTCTGAAGCCGAGAAGCGGGATCGACCATAAGCACTACGGTGAAATTACGTACAATTTTCAAATTTCTTCTACTTTGCTAACTTTGCGGCCTCGGGCAGCTATGTTACCATGGAGGAACCACACAAGATTTGACTTTTTAGGCTAGAACTGAAGTCGCGCCCACTGCTTAACTCAAAATAAAGTCAAGAAAGTAGCTCTGAAGCCGAGAAACGGCATGACCATAAGCACTACCGTGAAATTACGTACAATTTTCAAATTTCTTGTACTTGCTAACTTTGCGACCTCGGGCAGCTATGTTACTATGGAGGAATCACACAAGATTTGACTTTATAGGCTAGAACTGAAGTCGCGCCAACTGTTTAACTCAAAATACAGTCAAGAAAGTAGCTCTGAAGCCGAGAAGCGGGATCGACCATAAGCACTACCGTGAAATTACGTACAATTTTCAAATTTCTTGTACTTCCTAACTTTGCGGCCTCGGGCAGCTATGTTACCATGGAGGAACCACACAAGATTTGACTTTATAGGCTAGAACTGAAGTCGCGCCCACTGCTTAACTCAAAATACAGTCAAGAAAGTAGCTCTGAAGCCGAGAAGCGGGATCGACCATAAGCACTACGGTGAAATTACGTACAATTTTCAAATTTCTTGTACTTTGCTAACTTTGCGGCCTCGGGCAGCTATGTTACCATGGAGGAACCACACAAGATTTGACTTTATAGGCTAGAACTGAAGTCGCGCCCACTGCTTAACTCAAAATACAGTCAAGAAAGTAGCTCTGAAGCCGAGAAACGGGATCGACCATAAGCACTACCGTGAAATTACGTACAATTTTCAAATTTCTTGTACTTGCTAACTTTGCGACCTCGGGCAGCTATGTTACCATGGAGGAATCACACAAGATTTGACTTTATAGGCTAGAACTGAAGTCGCGCCAACTGTTTAACTCTAAATACAGTCAAGAAAGTAGCTCTGAAGCCGAGAAGCGGGATCGACCATAAGCACTACCGTGAAATTACGTACAATTTTCAAATTTCTTGTACTTGCTAACTTTGCGGCCTCGGGCAGCTATGTTACCATGGAGGAACCACACAAGATTTGACTTTATAGGCTAGAATTGAAGTCGCGCCAACTGCTTAACTCAAAATACAGTCAAGAAAGTAGCTCTGAAGCCGAGAAACGGCATGACCAGAAGCACTACCGTGAAATTACGTACAATTTTCAAATTTCTTGTACTTGCTAACTTTGCGACCTCGGGCAGCTATGTTACCATGGAGGAATCACACAAGATTTGACTTTATAGGCTAGAACTGAATTCCCGCCAACTGTTTAACTCAAAATACAGTCAAGAAAGTAGCTCTGAAGCCGAGAAGCGGGATCGACCATAAGCACTACCGTGAAATTACGTACAATTTTCAAATTTCTTGTACTTGCTAACTTTGCGGCCTCGGGCAGCTATGTTACCATGGAGGAACCACACAAGATTTGACTTTATAGGCTAGAACTGAAGTCGCGCCCACTGCTTAACTCAAAATACAGTCAAGAAAGTAGCTCTGAAGCCGAGAAGCGGGATCGACCATAAGCACTACCGTGAAATTACGTACAATTTTCAAATTTCTTGTACTTGCTAACTTTGCGGCCTCGGGCAGCTATGTTACCATGGAGGAACCACACAAGATTTGACTTTATAGGCTAGAACTGAAGTCGCGCCCACTGCTTAACTCAAAATACAGTCAAGAAAGTAGCTCTGAAGCCGAGAAGCGGGATCGACCATAAGCACTACGGTGAAATTACGTACAATTTTCAAATTTCTTCTACTTTGCTAACTTTGCGGCCTCGGGCAGCTATGTTACCATGGAGGAACCACACAAGATTTGACTTTTTAGGCTAGAACTGAAGTCGCGCCCACTGCTTAACTCAAAATAAAGTCAAGAAAGTAGCTCTGAAGCCGAGAAACGGCATGACCATAAGCACTACCGTGAAATTACGTACAATTTTCAAATTTCTTGTACTTGCTAACTTTGCGACCTCGGGCAGCTATGTTACTATGGAGGAATCACACAAGATTTGACTTTATAGGCTAGAACTGAAGTCGCGCCAACTGTTTAACTCAAAATACAGTCAAGAAAGTAGCTCTGAAGCCGAGAAGCGGGATCGATCATAAGCACTAATGTGAAATTACGTACAATTTTCAAATTTCTTGTACTTGCTAAATTTGCGACCTCGGGCAGCTATGTTACCATGGAGGAATCACACAAGATTTGACTTTATAGGCTAGAACTGAAGTCGCGCCCACTGCTTAACTCAAAATACAGTCAAGAAAGTAGCTCTGAAGCCGAGAAGCGGGATCGACCATAAGCACTACCGTGAAATTACGTACAATTTTCAAATTTCTTGTACTTGCTAACTTTGCGGCCTCGGGCAGCTATGTTACCATGGAGGAACCACACAAGATTTGACTTTTTAGGCTAGAACTGAAGTCGCGCCCACTGCTTAACTCAAAATACAGTCAAGAAAGTAGCTCTGAAGCCGAGAAGCGGGATCGATCATAAGCACTAATGTGAAATTACGTACAATTTTCAAATTTCTCGTACTTGCTAAATTTGCGACCTCGGGCAGCTATGTTACCATTTGACTTTATAGGCTAGAACTGAAGTCGCGCCAACTGTTTAACTCAAAATACAGTCAAGAAAGTAGCTCTGAAGCCGAGAAGCGGGATCGACCATAAGCACTGCCGTGAAATTACGTACAATTTTCAAATTTCTTGTACTTGCTAACTTTGCGGCCTCGGGCAGCTATGTTACCATGGAGGAACCACACAAGATTTGACTTTATAGGCTAGAACTGAAGTCGCGCCCACTGCTTAACTCAAAATACAGTCAAGAAAGTAGCTCTTAAGCCGAGAAGCGGGATCGACCATAAGCACTACCGTGAAATTACGTACAATTTTCAAATTTCTTGTACTTGCTAACTTTGCGCCCTCGGGCAGCTATGTTACCATGGAGGAAACACACAAGATTTGACTTTATAGGCTAGAACTGAAGTCGCGCCCACTGCTTAACTCAAAATACAGTCAAGAAAGTAGCTCTGAAGCCGAGAAACGGGATCGACCATAAGCACTACCGTGAAATTACGTACAATTTTCAAATTTCTTGTACTTGCTAACTTTGCGACCTCGGGCAGCTATGTTACCATGGAGGAATCACACAAGATTTGACTTTATAGGCTAGAACTGAAGTCGCGCCAACTGTTTAACTCTAAATACAGTCAAGAAAGTAGCTCTGAAGCCGAGAAGCGGGATCGACCATAAGCACTACCGTGAAATTACGTACAATTTTCAAATTTCTTGTACTTGCTAACTTTGCGGCCTCGGGCAGCTATGTTACCATGGAGGAACCACACAAGATTTGACTTTATAGGCTAGAATTGAAGTCGCGCCAACTGCTTAACTCAAAATACAGTCAAGAAAGTAGCTCTGAAGCCGAGAAACGGCATGACCAGAAGCACTACCGTGAAATTACGTACAATTTTCAAATTTCTTGTACTTGCTAACTTTGCGACCTCGGGCAGCTATGTTACCATGGAGGAATCACACAAGATTTGACTTTATAGGCTAGAACTGAATTCCCGCCAACTGTTTAACTCAAAATACAGTCAAGAAAGTAGCTCTGAAGCCGAGAAGCGGGATCGACCATAAGCACTACCGTGAAATTACGTACAATTTTCAAATTTCTTGTACTTGCTAACTTTGCGGCCTCGGGCAGCTATGTTACCATGGAGGAACCACACAAGATTTGACTTTATAGGCTAGAACTGAAGTCGCGCCCACTGCTTAACTCAAAATACAGTCAAGAAAGTAGCTCTGAAGCCGAGAAGCGGGATCGACCATAAGCACTACCGTGAAATTACGTACAATTTTCAAATTTCTTGTACTTGCTAACTTTGCGGCCTCGGGCAGCTATGTTACCATGGAGGAACCACACAAGATTTGACTTTATAGGCTAGAACTGAAGTCGCGCCCACTGCTTAACTCAAAATACAGTCAAGAAAGTAGCTCTGAAGCCGAGAAGCGGGATCGACCATAAGCACTACGGTGAAATTACGTACAATTTTCAAATTTCTTCTACTTTGCTAACTTTGCGGCCTCGGGCAGCTATGTTACCATGGAGGAACCACACAAGATTTGACTTTTTAGGCTAGAACTGAAGTCGCGCCCACTGCTTAACTCAAAATAAAGTCAAGAAAGTAGCTCTGAAGCCGAGAAACGGCATGACCATAAGCACTACCGTGAAATTACGTACAATTTTCAAATTTCTTGTACTTGCTAACTTTGCGACCTCGGGCAGCTATGTTACTATGGAGGAATCACACAAGATTTGACTTTATAGGCTAGAACTGAAGTCGCGCCAACTGTTTAACTCAAAATACAGTCAAGAAAGTAGCTCTGAAGCCGAGAAGCGGGATCGATCATAAGCACTAATGTGAAATTACGTACAATTTTCAAATTTCTTGTACTTGCTAAATTTGCGACCTCGGGCAGCTATGTTACCATGGAGGAATCACACAAGATTTGACTTTATAGGCTAGAACTGAAGTCGCGCCCACTGCTTAACTCAAAATACAGTCAAGAAAGTAGCTCTGAAGCCGAGAAGCGGGATCGACCATAAGCACTACCGTGAAATTACGTACAATTTTCAAATTTCTTGTACTTGCTAACTTTGCGGCCTCGGGCAGCTATGTTACCATGGAGGAACCACACAAGATTTGACTTTTTAGGCTAGAACTGAAGTCGCGCCCACTGCTTAACTCAAAATACAGTCAAGAAAGTAGCTCTGAAGCCGAGAAGCGGGATCGATCATAAGCACTAATGTGAAATTACGTACAATTTTCAAATTTCTCGTACTTGCTAAATTTGCGACCTCGGGCAGCTATGTTACCATTTGACTTTATAGGCTAGAACTGAAGTCGCGCCAACTGTTTAACTCAAAATACAGTCAAGAAAGTAGCTCTGAAGCCGAGAAGCGGGATCGACCATAAGCACTGCCGTGAAATTACGTACAATTTTCAAATTTCTTGTACTTGCTAACTTTGCGGCCTCGGGCAGCTATGTTACCATGGAGGAACCACACAAGATTTGACTTTATAGGCTAGAACTGAAGTCGCGCCCACTGCTTAACTCAAAATACAGTCAAGAAAGTAGCTCTTAAGCCGAGAAGCGGGATCGACCATAAGCACTACCGTGAAATTACGTACAATTTTCAAATTTCTTGTACTTGCTAACTTTGCGCCCTCGGGCAGCTATGTTACCATGGAGGAAACACACAAGATTTGACTTTATAGGCTAGAACTGAAGTCGCGCCAACTGCTTAACTCAAAATACAGTCAAGAAAGTAGCTCTGAAGCCGAGAAACGGCATGACCAGAAGCACTACCGTGAAATTACGTACAATTTTCAAATTTCTTGTACTTGCTAACTTTGCGACCTCGGGCAGCTATGTTACCATGGAGGAATCACACAAGATTTGACTTTATAGGCTAGAACTGAAGTCGCGCCAACTGTTTAACTCAAAATACAGTCAAGAAAGTAGCTCTGAAGCCGAGAAGCGGGATCGATCATAAGCACTAATGTGAAATTACGTACAATTTTCAAATTTCTTGTACTTGCTAAATTTGCGACCTCGGGCAGCTATGTTACCATGGAGGAATGACACAAGATTTGACTTTATAGGCTAGAACTGAAGTCGCGCCAACTGTTTAACTCAAAATACAGTCAAGAAAGTAGCTCTGAAGCCGAGAAGCGGGATCGACCATAAGCACTACCGTGAAATTACGTACAATTTTCAAATTTCTTGTACTTGCTAACTTTGCGGCCTCGGGCAGCTATGTTACCATGGAGGAACCACACAAGATTTGACTTTATAGGCTAGAACTGAAGTCGCGCCCACTGCTTAACTCAAAATAAAGTCAAGAAAGTAGCTCTGAAGCCGAGAAACGGCATGACCATAAGCACTACCGTGAAATTACGTACAATTTTCAAATTTCTTGTACTTGCTAACTTTGCGACCTCGGGCAGCTATGTTACCATGGAGGAATCACACAAGATTTGACTTTATAGGCTAGAACTGAAGTCGCGCCAACTGCTTAACTCAAAATACAGTCAAGAAAGTAGCTCTGAAGCCGAGAAACGGCATCGACCATAAGCACTACCGTGAAATTACGTACAATTTTCAAATTTCTTGTACTTGCTAACTTTGCGACCTCGGGCAACTATGTTACCATGGAGGAATCACACAAGATTTGACTTTATAGGCTAGAACTGAAGTCGCGCCAACTGTTTAACTCAAAACACAGTCAAGAAAGTAGCTCTGAAGCCGAGAAGCGGGATCGATCATAAGCACTAATGTGAAATTACGTACAATTTTCAAATTTCTTGTACTTGCTAAATTTGCGACCTCGGGCAGCTATGTTACCATTTGACTTTATAGGCTAGAACTGAAGTCGCGCCAACTGTTTAACTCAAAATACAGTCAAGAAAGTAGCTCTGAAGCCGAGAAGCGGGATCGACCATAAGCACTACCGTGAAATTACGTACAATTTTCAAATTTCTTGTACTTGCTAACTTTGCGGCCTCGGGCAGCTATGTTACCATGGAGGAACCACACAAGATTTGACTTTATAGGCTAGAACTGAAGTCGCGCCCACTGCTTAACTCAAAATACAGTCAAGAAAGTAGCTCTGAAGCCGAGAACCGGGATCGACCATAAGCACTACCGTGAAATTACGTACAATTTTCAAATTTCTTGTACTTGCTAACTTTGCGCCCTCGGGCAGCTATGTTACCATGGAGGAAACACACAAGATTTGACTTTATAGGCTAGAACTGAAGTCGCGCCAACTGCTTAACTCAAAATACAGTCAAGAAAGTAGCTCTGAAGCCAAGAAACGGCATGACCAGAAGCACTACCGTGAAATTACGTACAATTTTCAAATTTCTTGTACTTGCTAACTTTGCGACCTCGGGCAGCTATGTTACCATGGAGGAATCACACAAGATTTGACTTTATAGGCTAGAACTGAATTCCCGCCAACTGTTTAACTCAAAATACAGTCAAGAAAGTAGCTCTGAAGCCGAGAAGCGGGATCGACCATAAGCACTACCGTGAAATTACGTACAATTTTCAAATTTCTTGTACTTGCTAACTTTGCGGCCTCGGGCAGCTATGTTACCATGGAGGAACCACACAAGATTTGACTTTATAGGCTAGAAATGAAGTCGCGCCCACTGCTTAACTCAAAATACAGTCAAGAAAGTAGCTCTGAAGCCGAGAAACGGCATCGACCATAAGCACTACCGTGAAATTACGTACAATTTTCAAATTTCTTGTACTTGCTAACTTTGCGACCTCGGGCAGCTATGTTACCATGGAGGAATCACACAAGATTTGACTTTATAGGCTAGAACTGAAGTCGCGCCAACTGTTTAACTCAAAATACAGTCAAGAAAGTAGCTCTGAAGCCGAGAAGCGGGATCGATCATAAGCACTAATGTGAAATTACGTACAATTTTCAAATTTCTTGTACTTGCTAAATTTGCGACCTCGGGCAGCTATGTTACCATGGAGGAATGACACAAGATTTGACTTAATAGGCTAGAACTGAAGTCGCGCCAACTGTTTAACTCAAAATACAGTCAAGAAAGTAGCTCTGAAGCCGAGAAGCGGGATCGACCATAATCACTACCGTGAAATTACGTACAATTTTCAAATTTCTTGTACTTGCTAACTTTGCGGCCTCGGGCAGCTATGTTACCATGGAGGAACCACACAAGATTTGACTTTATAGGCTAGAACTGAAGTCGCGCCCACTGCATGACGGCATGACCATAAGCACTACCGTGAAATTACGTACAATTTTCAAATTTCTTGTACTTGCTAACTTTGCGACCTCGGGCAGCTATATTACCATGGAGGAATCACACAAGATTTGACTTTATAGGCTAGAACTGAAGTCGCGCCAACTGTTTAACTCAAAATACAGTCAAGAAAGTAGCTCTGAAGCCGAGAAACGGCATCGACCATAAGCACTACCGTGAAATTACGTACAATTTTCAAATTTCTTGTACTTGCTAACTTTGCGACCTCGGGCAGCTATGTTACCATGGAGGAATCACACAAGATTTGACTTTATAGGCTAGAACTGAAGTCGCGCCAACTGTTTAACTCAAAATACAGTCAAGAAAGTAGCTCTGAAGCCGAGAAGCGGGATCGATCATAAGCACTAATGTGAAATTACGTACAATTTTCAAATTTCTTGTACTTGCTAAATTTGCGACCTCGGGCAGCTATGTTACCATGGAGGAATCACACAAGATTTGACTTTATAGGCTAGAACTGAAGTCGCGCCAACTGTTTAACTCAAAATACGGTCAAGAAAGTAGCTCTGAAGCCGAGAAGCGGGATCGACCATAAGCACTACCGTGAAATTACGTACAATTTTCAAATTTCTTGTACTTGCTAAATTTGCGACCTCGGGCAGCTATGTTACCATGGAGGAATCACACAAGATTTGATTTTATATTCTAGAACTGAAGTCGCGCCAACTGTTTAACTCAAAATACAGTCAAGAAAGTAGCTCTGAAGCCGAGAAGCGGGATCGACCATAAGCACTACCGTGAAATTACGTACAATTTTCAAATTTCTTGTACTTGCTAACTTTGCGGCCTCGGGCAGCTATGTTACCATGGAGGAACCACACAAAATTTGACTTTATAAGCTAGAACTGAAGTCGCGCCAACTGCTTAACTCAAAATACAGTCAAGAAAGTAGCTCTGAAGCCGAGAAACGGCATCGACCATAAGCACTACCGTGAAATTACGTACAATTTTCAAATTTCTTGTACTTGCTAACTTTGCGACCTCGGGCAGCTATGTTACCATGGAGGAATCACACAAGATTTGACTTTATAGGCTAGAACTGAAGTCGCGCCAACTGTTTAACTCAAAATACAGTCAAGAAAGTAGCTCTGAAGCCGAGAAGCGGGATCGATCATAAGCACTAATGTGAAATTACGTACAATTTTCAAATTTCTTGTACTTGCTAAATTTGCGACCTCGGGCAGCTATGTTACCATTTGACTTTATAGGCTAGAACTGAAGTCGCGCCAACTGTTTAACTCAAAATACAGTCAAGAAGGTAGCTCTGAAGCCGAGAAGCGGGATCGACCATAAGCACTACCGTGAAATTACGTACAATTTTCAAATTTCTTGTACTTGCTAACTTTGCGGCCTCGGGCAGCTATGTTACCATGGAGGAACCACACAAGATTTGACTTTATAGGCTAGAACTGAAGTCGCGCCCACTGCTTAACTCAAAATACAGTCAAGAAAGTAGCTCTGAAGCCGAGAACCGGGATCGACCATAAGCACTACCGTGAAATTACGTACAATTTTCAAATTTCTTGTACTTGCTAACTTTGCGCCCTCGGGCAGCTATGTTACCATGGAGGAAACACACAAGATTTGACTTTATAGGCTAGAACTGAAGTCGCGCCAACTGTTTAACTCAAAATACAGTCAAGAAAGTAGCTCTGAAGCCGAGAAGCGGGATCGACCATAAGCACTACCGTGAAATTACGTACAATTTTCAAATTTCTTGTACTTGCTAACTTTGCGGCCTCGGGCAGCTATGTTACCATGGAGGAACCACACAAGATTTGACTTTATAGGCTAGAACTGAAGTCGCGCCCACTGCTTAACTCAAAATACAGTCAAGAAAGTAGCTCTGAAGCCGAGAAGCGGGATCGACCATAAGCACTACGGTGAAATTACGTACAATTTTCAAATTTCTTGTACTTTGCTAACTTTGCGGCCTCGGGCGGCTATGTTACCATGGAGGAACCACACAAGATTTGACTTTATAGGCTAGAACTGAAGTCGCGCCCACTGCTTAACTCAAAATACAGTCAAGAAAGTAGCTCTGAAGCTGAGAAACGGCATCGACCATAAGCACTACCGTGAAATTACGTACAATTTTCAAATTTCTTGTACTTGCTAACTTTGCGACCTCGGGCAGCTATGTTACCATGGAGGAATCACACAAGATTTGACTTTATAGGCTAGAACTGAAGTCGCGCCAACTGTTTAACTCAAAATACAGTCAAGAAAGTAGCTCTGAAGCCGAGAAGCGGGATCGACCATAAGCACTACCGTGAAATTACGTACAATTTTCAAATTTCTTGTACTTGCTAACTTTGCGGCCTCGGGCAGCTATGTTACCATGGAGGAACCACACAAGATTTGACTTTATAGGCTAGAATTGAAGTCGCGCCAACTGCTTAACTCAAAATACAGTCAAGAAAGTAGCTCTGAAGCCGAGAAACGGCATGACCAGAAGCACTACCGTGAAATACGTACAATTTTCAAATTTCTTGTACTTGCTAACTTTGCGACCTCGGGCAGCTATGTTACCATGGAGGAATCACACAAGATTTGACTTTATAGGCTAGAACTGAATTCCCACCAACTGTTTAACTCAAAATACAGTCAAGAAAGTAGCTCTGAAGCCGAGAAGCGGGATCGACCATAAGCACTACCGTGAAATTACGTACAATTTTCAAATTTCTTGTACTTGCTAACTTTGCGGCCTCGGGCAGCTATGTTACCATGGAGGAACCACACAAGATTTGACTTTATAGGCTAGAACTGAAGTCGCGCCCACTGCTTAACTCAAAATACAGTCAAGAAAGTAGCTCTGAAGCCGAGAAACGGCATCGACCATAAGCACTACCGTGAAATTACGTACAATTTTCAAATTTCTTGTACTTGCTAACTTTGCGACCTCGGGCAGCTATGTTACCATGGAGGAATCACACAAGATTTGACTTTATAGGCTAGAACTGAAGTCGCGCCAACTGTTTAACTCAAAATACAGTCAAGAAAGTAGCTCTGAAGCCGAGAAGCGGGATCGACCATAAGCACTACCGTGAAATTACGTACAATTTTCAAATTTCTTGTACTTGCTAACTTTGCGGCCTCGGGCAGCTATGTTACCATGGAGGAACCACACAAGATTTGACTTTTTAGGCTAGAACTGAAGTCGCGCCCACTGCTTAACTCAAAATAAAGTCAAGAAAGTAGCTCTGAAGCCGAGAAACGGCATGACCATAAGCACTACCGTGAAATTACGTACAATTTTCAAATTTCTTGTACTTGCTAACTTTGCGACCTCGGGCAGCTATGTTACCATGGAGGAATCACACAAGATTTGACTTTATAGGCTAGAACTGAAGTCGCGCCAACTACTGTTTAACTCAAAATACAGTCAAGAAAGTAGCTCTGAAGCCGAGAAGCGGGATCGATCATAAGCACTAATGTGAAATTACGTACAATTTTCAAATTTCTTGTACTTGCTAAATTTGCGACCTCGGGCAGCTATGTTACCATTTGACTTTATAGGCTAGAACTGAAGTCGCGCCAACTGTTTAACTCAAAATACAGTCAAGAAAGTAGCTCTGAAGCCGAGAAGCGGGATCGACCATAAGCACTGCCGTGAAATTACGTACAATTTTCAAATTTCTTGTACTTGCTAACTTTGCGGCCTCGGGCAGCTATGTTACCATGGAGGAACCACACAAGATTTGACTTTATAGGCTAGAACTGAAGTCGCGCCCACTGCTTAACTCAAAATACAGTCAAGAAAGTAGCTCTGAAGCCGAGAAGCGGGATCGACCATAAGCACTACCGTGAAATTACGTACAATTTTCAAATTTCTTGTACTTGCTAACTTTGCGCCCTCGGGCAGCTATGTTACCATGGAGGAAACACACAAGATTTGACTTTATAGGCTAGAACTGAAGTCGCGCCAACTGCTTAACTCAAAATACAGTCAAGAAAGTAGCTCTGAAGCCGAGAAACGGCATGACCAGAAGCACTACCGTGAAATTACGTACAATTTTCAAATTTCTTGTACTTGCTAACTTTGCGCCCTCGGGCAGCTATGTTACCATGGAGGAAACACACAAGATTTGACTTTATAGGCTAGAACTGAAGTCGCGCCAACTGTTTAACTCAAAATACAGTCAAGAAAGTAGCTCTGAAGCCGAGAAGCGGGATCGACCATAAGCACTACCGTGAAATTACGTACAATTTTCAAATTTCTTGTACTTGCTAACTTTGCGGCCTCGGGCAGCTATGTTACCATGGAGGAACCACACAAGATTTGACTTTATAGGCTAGAACTGAAGTCGCGCCCACTGCTTAACTCAAAATACAGTCAAGAAAGTAGCTCTGAAGCCGAGAAGCGGGATCGACCATAAGCACTACGGTGAAATTACGTACAATTTTCAAATTTCTTCTACTTTGCTAACTTTGCGGCCTCGGGCAGCTATGTTACCATGGAGGAACCACACAAGATTTGACTTTTTAGGCTAGAACTGAAGTCGCGCCCACTGCTTAACTCAAAATAAAGTCAAGAAAGTAGCTCTGAAGCCGAGAAACGGCATGACCATAAGCACTACCGTGAAATTACGTACAATTTTCAAATTTCTTGTACTTGCTAACTTTGCGACCTCGGGCAGCTATGTTACTATGGAGGAATCACACAAGATTTGACTTTATAGGCTAGAACTGAAGTCGCGCCAACTGTTTAACTCAAAATACAGTCAAGAAAGTAGCTCTGAAGCCGAGAAGCGGGATCGACCATAAGCACTACCGTGAAATTACGTACAATTTTCAAATTTCTTGTACTTCCTAACTTTGCGGCCTCGGGCAGCTATGTTACCATGGAGGAACCACACAAGATTTGACTTTATAGGCTAGAACTGAAGTCGCGCCCACTGCTTAACTCAAAATACAGTCAAGAAAGTAGCTCTGAAGCCGAGAAGCGGGATCGACCATAAGCACTACGGTGAAATTACGTACAATTTTCAAATTTCTTGTACTTTGCTAACTTTGCGGCCTCGGGCAGCTATGTTACCATGGAGGAACCACACAAGATTTGACTTTATAGGCTAGAACTGAAGTCGCGCCCACTGCTTAACTCAAAATACAGTCAAGAAAGTAGCTCTGAAGCCGAGAAACGGGATCGACCATAAGCACTACCGTGAAATTACGTACAATTTTCAAATTTCTTGTACTTGCTAACTTTGCGACCTCGGGCAGCTATGTTACCATGGAGGAATCACACAAGATTTGACTTTATAGGCTAGAACTGAAGTCGCGCCAACTGTTTAACTCTAAATACAGTCAAGAAAGTAGCTCTGAAGCCGAGAAGCGGGATCGACCATAAGCACTACCGTGAAATTACGTACAATTTTCAAATTTCTTGTACTTGCTAACTTTGCGGCCTCGGGCAGCTATGTTACCATGGAGGAACCACACAAGATTTGACTTTATAGGCTAGAATTGAAGTCGCGCCAACTGCTTAACTCAAAATACAGTCAAGAAAGTAGCTCTGAAGCCGAGAAACGGCATGACCAGAAGCACTACCGTGAAATTACGTACAATTTTCAAATTTCTTGTACTTGCTAACTTTGCGACCTCGGGCAGCTATGTTACCATGGAGGAATCACACAAGATTTGACTTTATAGGCTAGAACTGAATTCCCGCCAACTGTTTAACTCAAAATACAGTCAAGAAAGTAGCTCTGAAGCCGAGAAGCGGGATCGACCATAAGCACTACCGTGAAATTACGTACAATTTTCAAATTTCTTGTACTTGCTAACTTTGCGGCCTCGGGCAGCTATGTTACCATGGAGGAACCACACAAGATTTGACTTTATAGGCTAGAACTGAAGTCGCGCCCACTGCTTAACTCAAAATACAGTCAAGAAAGTAGCTCTGAAGCCGAGAAACGGCATCGACCATAAGCACTACCGTGAAATTACGTACAATTTTCAAATTTCTTGTACTTGCTAACTTTGCGACCTCGGGCAGCTATGTTACCATGGAGGAATCACACAAGATTTGACTTTATAGGCTAGAACTGAAGTCGCGCCCACTGTTTAACTCAAAATACAGTCAAGAAAGTAGCTCTGAAGCCGAGAAGCGGGATCGATCATAAGCACTAATGTGAAATTACGTACAATTTTCAAATTTCTTGTACTTGCTAAATTTGCGACCTCGGGCAGCTATGTTACCATGGAGGAATCACACAAGATTTGACTTTATAGGCTAGAACTGAAGTCGCGCCCACTGCTTAACTCAAAATACAGTCAAGAAAGTAGCTCTGAAGCCGAGAAGCGGGATCGACCATAAGCACTACCGTGAAATTACGTACAATTTTCAAATTTCTTGTACTTGCTAACTTTGCGGCCTCGGGCAGCTATGTTACCATGGAGGAACCACACAAGATTTGACTTTTTAGGCTAGAACTGAAGTCGCGCCCACTGCTTAACTCAAAATAAAGTCAAGAAAGTAGCTCTGAAGCCGAGAAACGGCATGACCATAAGCACTACCGTGAAATTACGTACAATTTTCAAATTTCTTGTACTTGCTAACTTTGCGACCTCGGGCAGCTATGTTACCATGGAGGAATCACACAAGATTTGACTTTATAGGCTAGAACTGAAGTCGCGCCAACTGTTTAACTCAAAATACAGTCAAGAAAGTAGCTCTGAAGCCGAGAAGCGGGATCGACCATAAGCACTGCCGTGAAATTACGTACAATTTTCAAATTTCTTGTACTTGCTAACTTTGCGGCCTCGGGCAGCTATGTTACCATGGAGGAACCACACAAGATTTGACTTTATAGGCTAGAACTGAAGTCGCGCCCACTGCTTAACTCAAAATACAGTCAAGAAAGTAGCTCTTAAGCCGAGAAGCGGGATCGACCATAAGCACTACCGTGAAATTACGTACAATTTTCAAATTTCTTGTACTTGCTAACTTTGCGCCCTCGGGCAGCTATGTTACCATGGAGGAAACACACAAGATTTGACTTTATAGGCTAGAACTGTAGTCGCGCCAACTGCTTAACTCAAAATACAGTCAAGAAAGTAGCTCTGAAGCCGAGAAACGGCATGACCAGAAGCACTACCGTGAAATTACGTACAATTTTCAAATTTCTTGTACTTGCTAACTTTGCGACCTCGGGCAGCTATGTTACCATGGAGGAATCACACAAGATTTGACTTTATAGGCTAGAACTGAAGTCGCGCCAACTGTTTAACTCAAGATACAGTCAAGAAAGTAGCTCTGAAGCCGAGAAGCGGGATCGACCATAAGCACTACCGTGAAATTACGTACAATTTTCAAATTTCTTGTACTTGCTAACTTTGCGGCCTCGGGCAGCTATGTTACCATGGAGGAACCACACAAGATTTGACTTTATAGGCTAGAACTGAAGTCGCGCCCACTGCTTAACTCAAAATACAGTCAAGAAAGTAGCTCTGAAGCCGAGAAACGGCATCGACCATAAGCACTACCGTGAAATTACGTACAATTTTCAAATTTTTTGTACTTGCTAACTTTGCGACCTCGGGCAGCTATGTTACCATGGAGGAATCACACAAGATTTGACTGTATAGGCTAGAACTGAAGTCGCGCCAACTGTTTAACTCAAAATACAGTCAAGAAAGTAGCTCTGAAGCCGAGAAGCGGGGTCGATCATAAGCACTAATGTGAAATTACGTACAATTTTCAAATTTCTTGTACTTGCTAAATTTGCGACCTCGGGCAGCTATGTTACCATGGAGGAATCACACAAGATTTGACTTTATAGGCTAGAACTGAAGTCGCGCCAACTGTTTAACTCAAAATACAGTCAAGAAAGTAGCTCTGAAGCCGAGAAGCGGGATCGACCATAAGCACTACCGTGAAATTACGTACAATTTTCAAATTTCTTGTACTTGCTAACTTTGCGACCTCGGGCAGCTATGTTACCATGGAGGAACCACACAAAATTTGACTTTATAAGCTAGAACTGAAGTCGCGCCAACTGCTTAACTCAAAATACAGTCAAGAAAGTAGCTCTGAAGCCGAGAAACGGCATCGACCATAAGCACTACCGTGAAATTACGTACAATTTTCAAATTTCTTGTACTTGCTAAATTTGCGACCTCGGGCAGCTATGTTACCATTTGACTTTATAGGCTAGAACTGAAGTCGCGCCAACTGTTTAACTCAAAATACAGTCAAGAAAGTAGCTCTGAAGCCGAGAAGCGGGATCGACCATAAGCACTACCGTGAAATTACGTACAATTTTCAAATTTCTTGTACTTGCTAAATTTGCGACCTCGGGCAGCTATGTTACCATGGAGGAATCACACAAGATTTGATTTTATAGGCTAGAACTGAAGTCGCGCCAACTGTTTAACTCAAAATACAGTCAAGAAAGTAGCTCTGAAGCCGAGAAGCGGGATCGACCATAAGCACTACCGTGAAATTACGTACAATTTTCAAATTTCTTGTACTTGCTATCTTTGCGGCCTCGGGCAGCTATGTTACCATGGAGGAACCACACAAGATTTGACTTTATAGGCTAGAACTGAAGTCGCGCCCACTGCTTAACTCAAAATACAGTCAAGAAAGTAGCTCTGAAGCCGAGAAACGGCATCGACCATAAGCACTACCGTGAAATTACGTACAATTTTCAAATTTCTTGTACTTGCTAACTTTGCGACCTCGGGCAGCTATGTTACCATGGAGGAATCACACAAGATTTGACTTTATAGGCTAGAACTGAAGTCGCGCCAACTGTTTAACTCAAAATACAGTCAAGAAAGTAGCTCTGAAGCCGAGAAGCGGGATCGATCATAAGCACTAATGTGAAATTACGTACAATTTTCAAATTTCTTGTACTTGCTAAATTTGCGACCTCGGGCAGCTATGTTACCATGGAGGAATCACACAAGATTTGACTTTATAGGCTAGAACTGAAGTCGCGCCAACTGTTTAACTCAAAATACAGTCAAGAAAGTAGCTCTGAAGCCGAGAAGCGGGATCGACCATAAGCACTACCGTGAAATTACGTACAATTTTCAAATTTCTTGTACTTGCTAACTTTGCGGCCTCGGGCAGCTATGTTACCATGGAGGAACCACACAAGATTTGACTTTTTAGGCTAGAACTGAAGTCGCGCCCACTGCTTAACTCAAAATACAGTCAAGAAAGTAGCTCTGAAGCCGAGAAACGGCATGACCAGAAGCACTACCGTGAAATTACGTACAATTTTCAAATTTCTTGTACCTGCTAACTTTGCGACCTCGGGCAGCTATGTTACCATGGAGGAATCACACAAGATTTGACTTTATAGGCTAGAACTGAATTCCCGCCAACTGTTTAACTCAAAATACAGTCAAGAAAGTAGCTCTGAAGCCGAGAAGCGGGATCGACCATAAGCACTACCGTGAAATTACGTACAATTTTCAAATTTCTTGTACTTGCTAACTTTGCGGCCTCGGGCAGCTATGTTACCATGGAGGAACCACACAAGATTTGACTTTATAGGCTAGAACTGAAGTCGCGCCCACTGCTTAACTCAAAATACAGTCAAGAAAGTAGCTCTGAAGCCGAGAAACGGCATCGACCATAAGCACTACCGTGAAATTACGTACAATTTTCAAATTTCTTGTACTTGCTAACTTTGCGACCTCGGGCAGCTATGTTACCATGGAGGAATCACACAAGATTTGACTTTATAGGCTAGAACTGAAGTCGCGCCAACTGTTTAACTCAAAATACAGTCAAGAAAGTAGCTCTGAAGCCGAGAAGCGGGATCGATCCTAAGCACTAATGTGAAATTACGTACAATTTTCAAATTTCTTGTACTTGCTAAATTTGCGACCTCGGGCAGCTATGTTACCATGGAGGAATCACACAAGATTTGACTTTATAGGCTAGAACTGAAGTCGCGCCCACTGCTTAACTCAAAATACAGTCAAGAAAGTAGCTCTGAAGCCGAGAAGCGGGATCGACCATAAGCACTACCGTGAAATTACGTACAATTTTCAAATTTCTTGTACTTGCTAACTTTGCGGCCTCGGGCAGCTATGTTACCATGGAGGAACCACACAAGATTTGACTTTTTAGGCTAGAACTGAAGTCGCGCCCACTGCTTAACTCAAAATAAAGTCAAGAAAGTAGCTCTGAAGCCGAGAAACGGCATGACCATAAGCACTACCGTGAAATTACGTACAATTTTCAAATTTCTTGTACTTGCTAAATTTGCGACCTCGGGCAGCTATGTTACCATTTGACTTTATAGGCTAGAACTGAAGTCGCGCCAACTGTTTAACTCAAAATACAGTCAAGAAAGTAGCTCTGAAGCCGAGAAGCGGGATCGACCATAAGCACTGCCGTGAAATTACGTACAATTTTCAAATTTCTTGTACTTGCTAACTTTGCGACCTCGGGCAGCTATGTTACCATGGAGGAACCACACAAGATTTGACTTTTTAGGCTAGAACTGAAGTCGCGCCCACTGCTTAACTCAAAATAAAGTCAAGAAAGTAGCTCTGAAGCCGAGAAACGGCATGACCATAAGCACTACCGTGAAATTACGTACAATTTTCAAATTTCTTGTACTTGCTAACTTTGCGACCTCGGGCAGCTATGTTACCATGGAGGAATCACACAAGATTTGACTTTATAGGCTAGAACTGAAGTCGCGCCAACTGTTTAACTCAAAATACAGTCAAGAAAGTAGCTCTGAAGCCGAGAAGCGGGATCGATCATAAGCACTAATGTGAAATTACGTACAATTTTCAAATTTCTCGTACTTGCTAAATTTGCGACCTCGGGCAGCTATGTTACCATTTGACTTTATAGGCTAGAACTGAAGTCGCGCCAACTGTTTAACTCAAAATACAGTCAAGAAAGTAGCTCTGAAGCCGAGAAGCGGGATCGACCATAAGCACTGCCGTGAAATTACGTACAATTTTCAAATTTCTTGTACTTGCTAACTTTGCGACCTCGGGCAGCTATGTTACCATGGAGGAACCACACAAGATTTGACTTTTTAGGCTAGAACTGAAGTCGCGCCCACTGCTTAACTCAAAATAAAGTCAAGAAAGTAGCTCTGAAGCCGAGAAACGGCATGACCATAAGCACTACCGTGAAATTACGTACAATTTTCAAATTTCTTGTACTTGCTAACTTTGCGACCTCGGGCAGCTATGTTACCATGGAGGAATCACACAAGATTTGACTTTATAGGCTAGAACTGAAGTCGCGCCAACTGTTTAACTCAAAATACAGTCAAGAAAGTAGCTCTGAAGCCGAGAAGCGGGATCGATCATAAGCACTAATGTGAAATTACGTACAATTTTCAAATTTCTCGTACTTGCTAAATTTGCGACCTCGGGCAGCTATGTTACCATTTGACTTTATAGGCTAGAACTGAAGTCGCGCCAACTGTTTAACTCAAAATACAGTCAAGAAAGTAGCTCTGAAGCCGAGAAGCGGGATCGACCATAAGCACTGCCGTGAAATTACGTACAATTTTCAAATTTCTTGTACTTGCTAACTTTGCGGCCTCGGGCAGCTATGTTACCATGGAGGAACCACACAAGATTTGACTTTATAGGCTAGAACTGAAGTCGCGCCCACTGCTTAACTCAAAATACAGTCAAGAAAGTAGCTCTTAAGCCGAAAAGCGGGATCGACCATAAGCACTACCGTGAAATTACGTACAATTTTCAAATTTCTTGTACTTGCTAACTTTGCGCCCTCGGGCAGCTATGTTACCATGGAGGAAACACACAAGATTTAACTTTATAGGCTAGAACTGTAGTCGCGCCAACTGCTTAACTCAAAATACAGTCAAGAAAGTAGCTCTGAAGCCGAGAAACGGCATCGACCATAAGCACTACCGTGAAATTACGTACAATTTTCAAATTTTTTGTACTTGCTAACTTTGCGACCTCGGGCAGCTATGTTACCATGGAGGAATCACACAAGATTTGACTGTATAGGCTAGAACTGAAGTCGCGCCAACTGTTTAACTCAAAATACAGTCAAGAAAGTAGCTCTGAAGCCGAGAAGCGGGGTCGATCATAAGCACTAATGTGAAATTACGTACAATTTTCAAATTTCTTGTACTTGCTAAATTTGCGACCTCGGGCAGCTATGTTACCATGGAGGAATCACACAAGATTTGACTTTATAGGCTAGAACTGAAGTCGCGCCAACTGTTTAACTCAAAATACAGTCAAGAAAGTAGCTCTGAAGCCGAGAAGCGGGATCGACCATAAGCACTACCGTGAAATTACGTACAATTTTCAAATTTCTTGTACTTGCTAACTTTGCGACCTCGGGCAGCTATGTTACCATGGAGGAACCACATAAAATTTGACTTTATAAGCTAGAACTGAAGTCGCGCCAACTGCTTAACTCAAAATACAGTCAAGAAAGTAGCTCTGAAGCCGAGAAACGGCATCGACCATAAGCACTACCGTGAAATTACGTACAATTTTCAAATTTCTTGTACTTGCTAAATTTGCGACCTCGGGCAGCTATGTTATCATGGAGGAATCACACAAGATTTGATTTTATAGGCTAGAACTGAAGTCGCGCCAACTGTTTAACTCAAAATACAGTCAAGAAAGTAGCTCTGAAGCCGAGAAGCGGGATCGACCATAAGCACTACCGTGAAATTACGTACAATTTTCAAATTTCTTGTACTTGCTATCTTTGCGGCCTCGGACAGCTATGTTACCATGGAGGAACCACACAAGATTTGACTTTATAGGCTAGAACTGAAGTCGCGCCCACTGCTTAACTCAAAATACAGTCAAGAAAGTAGCTCTGAAGCCGAGAAACGGCATCGACCATAAGCACTACCGTGAAATTACGTACAATTTTCAAATTTCTTGTACTTGCTAACTTTGCGACCTCGGGCAGCTATGTTACCATGGAGGAATCACACAAGATTTGACTTTATAGGCTAGAACTGAAGTCGCGCCAACTGTTTAACTCAAAATACAGTCAAGAAAGTAGCTCTGAAGCCGAGAAGCGGGATCGATCATAAGCACTAATGTGAAATTACGTACAATTTTCAAATTTCTTGTACTTGCTAAATTTGCGACCTCGGGCAGCTATGTTACCATGGAGGAATCACACAAGATTTGACTTTATAGGCTAGAACTGAAGTCGCGCCAACTGTTTAACTCAAAATACAGTCAAGAAAGTAGCTCTGAAGCCGAGAAGCGGGATCGACCATAAGCACTACCGTGAAATTACGTACAATTTTCAAATTTCTTGTACTTGCTAACTTTGCGGCCTCGGGCAGCTATGTTACCATGGAGGAACCACACAAGATTTGACTTTTTAGGCTAGAACTGAAGTCGCGCCCACTGCTTAACTCAAAATAAAGTCAAGAAAGTAGCTCTGAAGCCGAGAAACGGCATGACCATAAGCACTACCGTGAAATTACGTACAATTTTCAAATTTCTTGTACTTGCTAACTTTGCGACCTCGGGCAGCTATGTTACCATGGAGGAATCACACAAGATTTGACTTTATAGGCTAGAACTGAAGTCGCGCCAACTGTTTAACTCAAAATACAGTCAAGAAAGTAGCTCTGAAGCCGAGAAGCGGGATCGACCATAAGCACTACCGTGAAATTACGTACAATTTTCAAATTTCTTGTACTTGCTAAATTTGCGACCTCGGGCAGCTATGTTACCATGGAGGAATCACACAAGATTTGATTTTATAGGCTAGAACTGAAGTCGCGCCAACTGTTTAACTCAAAATACAGTCAAGAAAGTAGCTCTGAAGCCGAGAAGCGGGATCGACCATAAGCACTACCGTGAAATTACGTACAATTTTCAAATTTCTTGTACTTGCTATCTTTGCGGCCTCGGGCAGCTATGTTACCATGGAGGAACCACACAAGATTTGACTTTATAGGCTAGAACTGAAGTCGCGCCCACTGCTTAACTCAAAATACAGTCAAGAAAGTAGCTCTGAAGCCGAGAAACGGCATCGACCATAAGCACTACCGTGAAATTACGTACAATTTTCAAATTTCTTGTACTTGCTAACTTTGCGACCTCGGGCAGCTATGTTACCATGGAGGAATCACACAAGATTTGACTTTATAGGCTAGAACTGAAGTCGCGCCAACTGTTTAACTCAAAATACAGTCAAGAAAGTAGCTCTGAAGCCGAGAAGCGGGATCGATCATAAGCACTAATGTGAAATTACGTACAATTTTCAAATTTCTTGTACTTGCTAAATTTGCGACCTCGGGCAGCTATGTTACCATGGAGGAATCACACAAGATTTGACTTTATAGGCTAGAACTGAAGTCGCGCCAACTGTTTAACTCAAAATACAGTCAAGAAAGTAGCTCTGAAGCCGAGAAGCGGGATCGACCATAAGCACTACCGTGAAATTACGTACAATTTTCAAATTTCTTGTACTTGCTAACTTTGCGGCCTCGGGCAGCTATGTTACCATGGAGGAACCACACAAGATTTGACTTTTTAGGCTAGAACTGAAGTCGCGCCCACTGCTTAACTCAAAATAAAGTCAAGAAAGTAGCTCTGAAGCCGAGAAACGGCATGACCATAAGCACTACCGTGAAATTACGTACAATTTTCAAATTTCTTGTACTTGCTAACTTTGCGACCTCGGGCAGCTATGTTACCATGGAGGAATCACACAAGATTTGACTTTATAGGCTAGAACTGAAGTCGCGCCAACTGTTTAACTCAAAAGGGGGGCAGCGGTACAGTAGATTATAGACCAATTTCTATCCTACCCTTTTTGTCCAAGGTCTTTGAGAAAGCGATTTCTAGGCAGATACAAAGGTTTCTCGATGCAAATAATCTCCTTAATGGTGCTCAATCCGGATTCAGAGCAAATCGAAGCTGCAAGACCGTACTGCTAAATATTGTTGATGAGTTACGTAAAGCAATGGATAGAAAAGAGGTAAGTTTACTTACCCTTCTGGATTTCTCCAAGGCTTTCGACTCAGTCGATTATACGATCTTATGCTCAAAACTGAGAAGTTTGTTTCGTTTCTCTTCAACTGCAACAAAGCTTTTTAAATCATATCTTACAGGAAGGCATCAATGCGTGGTTGTTGGTGATAAAACTTCATGTCTACTTCCTGTACGCAGTGGTGTGCCACAGGGCTCAATTTTGGGCCCTCTTTTCTTCGTTCTCTACATTAATGATCTCCCCCAAGCGGTTAGACACTCCAACGTTTTAATGTTTGCCGACGATGTTCAGGTGTTTATTAGTAGCCCTCTTGAAAAACTCTCTCAGGCATCAGAAGCAATGAACGAAGATTTATGTTGCATACAGCGGTGGGCACAGAGTAACAATCTGAGTCTCAATCCAACCAAATGTAAAGTAATAGCCATCAACAGAACTAAATTAGATAAGTCCCTACTCCCGTGTATCAAGCTGGGTGAGTCCGTGGTCACCTACGTTGAAAAATTAAAGAACCTTGGACTTGTTTTCAATGACACACTTACTTGGTCTGACCACGTAAATACTATCGCTGGTAAAGTTTATGCCGCCATTCGCGTCCTATGGGCCTCGATAAACTTCATCTCTATAAAAACCAAAATCTTATTGGCTAAAACTCTTCTTTTGCCTACTCTGCTGTACTGCTGCGAAGTATATTGTAACACCGACTCTAACTCCTTAAGAAAACTAAATGTTATATTTAACAATATTACTCGATACATCTATAACCTTCGACGCTATGACCACGTATCACAGCATTCTAAAAAAATCTTTGGCTGTTCTTTTGTAAACTATTTAAAATTCAAATCATTATGCTGCATTCATCAAGTAATGCGAACTGGCCAACCAGACTATCTTTATAGAAAATTGGACTTTCCAGTTTCACAGCGATCCCATGCGCTTATTCAACCAAGATACTCCTGCACTGCCTCAGAACGCACTTTCTTTGTTTATACCACCCGTCAGTGGAACTCTTTGCCAATCGAAATAAGAAGAATTGAAAATCACCGCACTTTTAAAACCTCCCTCTTGAAATACCTGTCATCACCCTAGTCTCCCTCCGAACATCGCCTTTTGAATTTAGATATCTGAATATAGTATTCATTTGTATAAATATATATCTTTACATCTGCCTTTTGCATTATCGCGTATACATATGTTTTAAATCTTCTTTAAGCCTTACGCTATTTATAAGATTTTAATCTTTTTGTGTAATGTTGTTTTAAATAAATAAATACAAATACAAAAATACAGTCAAGAAAGTAGCTCTGAAGCCGAGAAGCGGGATCGATCATAAGCACTAATGTGAAATTACGTACAATTTTCAAATTTCTCGTACTTGCTAAATTTGCGACCTCGGGCAGCTATGTTACCATTTGACTTTATAGGCTAGAACTGAAGTCGCGTCAACTGTTTAACTCAAAATACAGTCAAGAAAGTAGCTCTGAAGCCGAGAAGCGGGATCGACCATAAGCACTGCCGTGAAATTACGTACAATTTTCAAATTTCTTGTACTTGCTAACTTTGCGGCCTCGGGCAGCTATGTTACCATGGAGGAACCACACAAGATTTGACTTTATAGGCTAGAACTGAAGTCGCGCCCACTGCTTAACTCAAAATACAGTCAAGAAAGTAGCTCTGAAGCCGAGAAGCGGGATCGACCATAAGCACTACCGTGAAATTACGTACAATTTTCAAATTTCTTGTACTTGCTAACTTTGCGCCCTCGGGCAGCTATGTTACCATGGAGGAAACACACAAGATTTGACTTTATAGGCTAGAACTGTAGTCGCGCCAACTGCTTAACTCAAAATACAGTCAAGAAAGTAGCTCTGAAGCCGAGAAACGGCATGACCAGAAGCACTACCGTGAAATTACATACAATTTTCAAATTTCTTGTACTTGCTAACTTTGCGACCTCGGGCAGCTATGTTACCATGGAGGAATCACACAAGATTTGACTTTATAGGCTAGAACTGAAGTCGCGCCAACTGTTTAACTCAAGATACAGTCAAGAAAGTAGCTCTGAAGCCGAGAAGCGGGATCGACCATAAGCACTACCGTGAAATTACGTACAATTTTCAAATTTCTTGTACTTGCTAACTTTGCGGCCTCGGGCAGCTATGTTACCATGGAGGAACCACAAAAGATTTGACTTTATAGGCTAGAACTGAAGTCGCGCCCACTGCTTAACTCAAAATACAGTCAAGAAAGTAGCTCTGAAGCCGAGAAACGGCATCGACCATAAGCACTACCGTGAAATTACGTACAATTTTCAAATTTTTTGTACTTGCTAACTTTGCGACCTCGGGCAGCTATGTTACCATGGAGGAATCACACAAGATTTGACTTTATAGGCTAGAACTGAAGTCGCGCCAACTGTTTAACTCAAAATACAGTCAAGAAAGTAGCTCTGAAGCCGAGAAGCGGGGTCGATCATAAGCACTAATGTGAAATTACGTACAATTTTCAAATTTCTTGTACTTGCTAAATTTGCGACCTCGGGCAGCTATGTTACCATGGAGGAATCACACAAGATTTGACTTTATAGGCTAGAACTGAAGTCGCGCCAACTGTTTAACTCAAAATACAGTCAAGAAAGTAGCTCTGAAGCCGAGAAGCGGGATCGACCATAAGCACTACCGTGAAATTACGTACAATTTTCAAATTTCTTGTACTTGCTAACTTTGCGACCTCGGGCAGCTATGTTACCATGGAGGAATCACACTAGATTTGATTTTATAGGCTAGAACTGAAGTCGCGCCAACTGTTTAACTCAAAATACAGTCAAGAAAGTAGCTCTGAAGCCGAGAAGCGGGATCGACCATAAGCACTACCGTGAAATTACGTACAATTTTCAAATTTCTTGTACTTGCTAAATTTGCGACCTCGGGCAGCTATGTTACCATTTGACTTTATAGGCTAGAACTGAAGTCGCGCCAACTGTTTAACTCAAAATACAGTCAAGAAAGTAGCTCTGAAGCCGAGAAGCGGGATCGACCATAAGCACTACCGTGAAATTACGTACAATTTTCAAATTTCTTGTACTTGCTAAATTTGCGACCTCGGGCAGCTATGTTACCATGGAGGAATCACACAAGATTTGATTTTATAGGCTAGAACTGAAGTCGCGCCAACTGTTTAACTCAAAATACAGTCAAGAAAGTAGCTCTGAAGCCGAGAAGCGGGATCGACCATAAGCACTACCGTGAAATTACGTACAATTTTCAAATTTCTTGTACTTGCTAACTTTGCGGCCTCGGGCAGCTATGTTACCATGGAGGAACCACACAAAATTTGACTTTATAAGCTAGAACTGAAGTCGCGCCAACTGCTTAACTCAAAATACAGTCAAGAAAGTAGCTCTGAAGCCGAGAAACGGCATCGACCATAAGCACTACCGTGAAATTACGTACAATTTTCAAATTTCTTGTACTTGCTAAATTTGCGACCTCGGGCAGCTATGTTACCATTTGACTTTATAGGCTAGAACTGAAGTCGCGCCAACTGTTTAACTCAAAATACAGTCAAGAAAGTAGCTCTGAAGCCGAGAAGCGGGATCGACCATAAGCACTGCCGTGAAATTACGTACAATTTTCAAATTTCTTGTACTTGCTAACTTTGCGGCCTCGGGCAGCTATGTTACCATGGAGGAATCACACTAGATTTGATTTTATAGGCTAGAACTGAAGTCGCGCCAACTGCTTAACTCAAAATAAAGTCAAGAAAGTAGCTCTGAAGCCGAGAAACGGCATGACCATAAGCACTACCGTGAAATTACGTACAATTTTCAAATTTCTTGTACTTGCTAAATTTGCGACCTCGGGCAGCTATGTTACCATTTGACTTTATAGGCTAGAACTGAAGTCGCGCCAACTGTTTAACTCAAAATACAGTCAAGAAAGTAGCTCTGAAGCCGAGAAGCGGGATCGACCATAAGCACTGCCGTGAAATTACGTACAATTTTCAAATTTCTTGTACTTGCTAACTTTGCGACCTCGGGCAGCTATGTTACCATGGAGGAACCACACAAGATTTGACTTTTTAGGCTAGAACTGAAGTCGCGCCCACTGCTTAACTCAAAATAAAGTCAAGAAAGTAGCTCTGAAGCCGAGAAACGGCATGACCATAAGCACTACCGTGAAATTACGTACAATTTTCAAATTTCTTGTACTTGCTAACTTTGCGACCTCGGGCAGCTATGTTACCATGGAGGAATCACACAAGATTTGACTTTATAGGCTAGAACTGAAGTCGCGCCAACTGTTTAACTCAAAATACAGTCAAGAAAGTAGCTCTGAAGCCGAGAAGCGGGATCGATCATAAGCACTAATGTGAAATTACGTACAATTTTCAAATTTCTCGTACTTGCTAAATTTGCGACCTCGGGCAGCTATGTTACCATTTGACTTTATAGGCTAGAACTGAAGTCGCGCCAACTGTTTAACTCAAAATACAGTCAAGAAAGTAGCTCTGAAGCCGAGAAGCGGGATCGACCATAAGCACTGCCGTGAAATTACGTACAATTTTCAAATTTCTTGTACTTGCTAACTTTGCGACCTCGGGCAGCTATGTTACCATGGAGGAACCACACAAGATTTGACTTTTTAGGCTAGAACTGAAGTCGCGCCCACTGCTTAACTCAAAATAAAGTCAAGAAAGTAGCTCTGAAGCCGAGAAACGGCATGACCATAAGCACTACCGTGAAATTACGTACAATTTTCAAATTTCTTGTACTTGCTAACTTTGCGACCTCGGGCAGCTATGTTACCATGGAGGAATCACACAAGATTTGACTTTATAGGCTAGAACTGAAGTCGCGCCAACTGTTTAACTCAAAATACAGTCAAGAAAGTAGCTCTGAAGCCGAGAAGCGGGATCGATCATAAGCACTAATGTGAAATTACGTACAATTTTCAAATTTCTCGTACTTGCTAAATTTGCGACCTCGGGCAGCTATGTTACCATTTGACTTTATAGGCTAGAACTGAAGTCGCGCCAACTGTTTAACTCAAAATACAGTCAAGAAAGTAGCTCTGAAGCCGAGAAGCGGGATCGACCATAAGCACTGCCGTGAAATTACGTACAATTTTCAAATTTCTTGTACTTGCTAACTTTGCGGCCTCGGGCAGCTATGTTACCATGGAGGAACCACACAAGATTTGACTTTATAGGCTAGAACTGAAGTCGCGCCCACTGCTTAACTCAAAATACAGTCAAGAAAGTAGCTCTTAAGCCGAAAAGCGGGATCGACCATAAGCACTACCGTGAAATTACGTACAATTTTCAAATTTCTTGTACTTGCTAACTTTGCGCCCTCGGGCAGCTATGTTACCATGGAGGAAACACACAAGATTTAACTTTATAGGCTAGAACTGTAGTCGCGCCAACTGCTTAACTCAAAATACAGTCAAGAAAGTAGCTCTGAAGCCGAGAAACGGCATCGACCATAAGCACTACCGTGAAATTACGTACAATTTTCAAATTTTTTGTACTTGCTAACTTTGCGACCTCGGGCAGCTATGTTACCATGGAGGAATCACACAAGATTTGACTGTATAGGCTAGAACTGAAGTCGCGCCAACTGTTTAACTCAAAATACAGTCAAGAAAGTAGCTCTGAAGCCGAGAAGCGGGGTCGATCATAAGCACTAATGTGAAATTACGTACAATTTTCAAATTTCTTGTACTTGCTAAATTTGCGACCTCGGGCAGCTATGTTACCATGGAGGAATCACACAAGATTTGACTTTATAGGCTAGAACTGAAGTCGCGCCAACTGTTTAACTCAAAATACAGTCAAGAAAGTAGCTCTGAAGCCGAGAAGCGGGATCGACCATAAGCACTACCGTGAAATTACGTACAATTTTCAAATTTCTTGTACTTGCTAACTTTGCGACCTCGGGCAGCTATGTTACCATGGAGGAACCACATAAAATTTGACTTTATAAGCTAGAACTGAAGTCGCGCCAACTGCTTAACTCAAAATACAGTCAAGAAAGTAGCTCTGAAGCCGAGAAACGGCATCGACCATAAGCACTACCGTGAAATTACGTACAATTTTCAAATTTCTTGTACTTGCTAAATTTGCGACCTCGGGCAGCTATGTTATCATGGAGGAATCACACAAGATTTGATTTTATAGGCTAGAACTGAAGTCGCGCCAACTGTTTAACTCAAAATACAGTCAAGAAAGTAGCTCTGAAGCCGAGAAGCGGGATCGACCATAAGCACTACCGTGAAATTACGTACAATTTTCAAATTTCTTGTACTTGCTATCTTTGCGGCCTCGGACAGCTATGTTACCATGGAGGAACCACACAAGATTTGACTTTATAGGCTAGAACTGAAGTCGCGCCCACTGCTTAACTCAAAATACAGTCAAGAAAGTAGCTCTGAAGCCGAGAAACGGCATCGACCATAAGCACTACCGTGAAATTACGTACAATTTTCAAATTTCTTGTACTTGCTAACTTTGCGACCTCGGGCAGCTATGTTACCATGGAGGAATCACACAAGATTTGACTTTATAGGCTAGAACTGAAGTCGCGCCAACTGTTTAACTCAAAATACAGTCAAGAAAGTAGCTCTGAAGCCGAGAAGCGGGATCGATCATAAGCACTAATGTGAAATTACGTACAATTTTCAAATTTCTTGTACTTGCTAAATTTGCGACCTCGGGCAGCTATGTTACCATGGAGGAATCACACAAGATTTGACTTTATAGGCTAGAACTGAAGTCGCGCCAACTGTTTAACTCAAAATACAGTCAAGAAAGTAGCTCTGAAGCCGAGAAGCGGGATCGACCATAAGCACTACCGTGAAATTACGTACAATTTTCAAATTTCTTGTACTTGCTAACTTTGCGGCCTCGGGCAGCTATGTTACCATGGAGGAACCACACAAGATTTGACTTTTTAGGCTAGAACTGAAGTCGCGCCCACTGCTTAACTCAAAATAAAGTCAAGAAAGTAGCTCTGAAGCCGAGAAACGGCATGACCATAAGCACTACCGTGAAATTACGTACAATTTTCAAATTTCTTGTACTTGCTAACTTTGCGACCTCGGGCAGCTATGTTACCATGGAGGAATCACACAAGATTTGACTTTATAGGCTAGAACTGAAGTCGCGCCAACTGTTTAACTCAAAATACAGTCAAGAAAGTAGCTCTGAAGCCGAGAAGCGGGATCGACCATAAGCACTACCGTGAAATTACGTACAATTTTCAAATTTCTTGTACTTGCTAAATTTGCGACCTCGGGCAGCTATGTTACCATGGAGGAATCACACAAGATTTGATTTTATAGGCTAGAACTGAAGTCGCGCCAACTGTTTAACTCAAAATACAGTCAAGAAAGTAGCTCTGAAGCCGAGAAGCGGGATCGACCATAAGCACTACCGTGAAATTACGTACAATTTTCAAATTTCTTGTACTTGCTATCTTTGCGGCCTCGGGCAGCTATGTTACCATGGAGGAACCACACAAGATTTGACTTTATAGGCTAGAACTGAAGTCGCGCCCACTGCTTAACTCAAAATACAGTCAAGAAAGTAGCTCTGAAGCCGAGAAACGGCATCGACCATAAGCACTACCGTGAAATTACGTACAATTTTCAAATTTCTTGTACTTGCTAACTTTGCGACCTCGGGCAGCTATGTTACCATGGAGGAATCACACAAGATTTGACTTTATAGGCTAGAACTGAAGTCGCGCCAACTGTTTAACTCAAAATACAGTCAAGAAAGTAGCTCTGAAGCCGAGAAGCGGGATCGATCATAAGCACTAATGTGAAATTACGTACAATTTTCAAATTTCTTGTACTTGCTAAATTTGCGACCTCGGGCAGCTATGTTACCATGGAGGAATCACACAAGATTTGACTTTATAGGCTAGAACTGAAGTCGCGCCAACTGTTTAACTCAAAATACAGTCAAGAAAGTAGCTCTGAAGCCGAGAAGCGGGATCGACCATAAGCACTACCGTGAAATTACGTACAATTTTCAAATTTCTTGTACTTGCTAACTTTGCGGCCTCGGGCAGCTATGTTACCATGGAGGAACCACACAAGATTTGACTTTTTAGGCTAGAACTGAAGTCGCGCCCACTGCTTAACTCAAAATAAAGTCAAGAAAGTAGCTCTGAAGCCGAGAAACGGCATGACCATAAGCACTACCGTGAAATTACGTACAATTTTCAAATTTCTTGTACTTGCTAACTTTGCGACCTCGGGCAGCTATGTTACCATGGAGGAATCACACAAGATTTGACTTTATAGGCTAGAACTGAAGTCGCGCCAACTGTTTAACTCAAAAGGGGGGCAGCGGTACAGTAGATTATAGACCAATTTCTATCCTACCCTTTTTGTCCAAGGTCTTTGAGAAAGCGATTTCTAGGCAGATACAAAGGTTTCTCGATGCAAATAATCTCCTTAATGGTGCTCAATCCGGATTCAGAGCAAATCGAAGCTGCAAGACCGTACTGCTAAATATTGTTGATGAGTTACGTAAAGCAATGGATAGAAAAGAGGTAAGTTTACTTACCCTTCTGGATTTCTCCAAGGCTTTCGACTCAGTCGATTATACGATCTTATGCTCAAAACTGAGAAGTTTGTTTCGTTTCTCTTCAACTGCAACAAAGCTTTTTAAATCATATCTTACAGGAAGGCATCAATGCGTGGTTGTTGGTGATAAAACTTCATGTCTACTTCCTGTACGCAGTGGTGTGCCACAGGGCTCAATTTTGGGCCCTCTTTTCTTCGTTCTCTACATTAATGATCTCCCCCAAGCGGTTAGACACTCCAACGTTTTAATGTTTGCCGACGATGTTCAGGTGTTTATTAGTAGCCCTCTTGAAAAACTCTCTCAGGCATCAGAAGCAATGAACGAAGATTTATGTTGCATACAGCGGTGGGCACAGAGTAACAATCTGAGTCTCAATCCAACCAAATGTAAAGTAATAGCCATCAACAGAACTAAATTAGATAAGTCCCTACTCCCGTGTATCAAGCTGGGTGAGTCCGTGGTCACCTACGTTGAAAAATTAAAGAACCTTGGACTTGTTTTCAATGACACACTTACTTGGTCTGACCACGTAAATACTATCGCTGGTAAAGTTTATGCCGCCATTCGCGTCCTATGGGCCTCGATAAACTTCATCTCTATAAAAACCAAAATCTTATTGGCTAAAACTCTTCTTTTGCCTACTCTGCTGTACTGCTGCGAAGTATATTGTAACACCGACTCTAACTCCTTAAGAAAACTAAATGTTATATTTAACAATATTACTCGATACATCTATAACCTTCGACGCTATGACCACGTATCACAGCATTCTAAAAAAATCTTTGGCTGTTCTTTTGTAAACTATTTAAAATTCAAATCATTATGCTGCATTCATCAAGTAATGCGAACTGGCCAACCAGACTATCTTTATAGAAAATTGGACTTTCCAGTTTCACAGCGATCCCATGCGCTTATTCAACCAAGATACTCCTGCACTGCCTCAGAACGCACTTTCTTTGTTTATACCACCCGTCAGTGGAACTCTTTGCCAATCGAAATAAGAAGAATTGAAAATCACCGCACTTTTAAAACCTCCCTCTTGAAATACCTGTCATCACCCTAGTCTCCCTCCGAACATCGCCTTTTGAATTTAGATATCTGAATATAGTATTCATTTGTATAAATATATATCTTTACATCTGCCTTTTGCATTATCGCGTATACATATGTTTTAAATCTTCTTTAAGCCTTACGCTATTTATAAGATTTTAATCTTTTTGTGTAATGTTGTTTTAAATAAATAAATACAAATACAAAAATACAGTCAAGAAAGTAGCTCTGAAGCCGAGAAGCGGGATCGATCATAAGCACTAATGTGAAATTACGTACAATTTTCAAATTTCTCGTACTTGCTAAATTTGCGACCTCGGGCAGCTATGTTACCATTTGACTTTATAGGCTAGAACTGAAGTCGCGTCAACTGTTTAACTCAAAATACAGTCAAGAAAGTAGCTCTGAAGCCGAGAAGCGGGATCGACCATAAGCACTGCCGTGAAATTACGTACAATTTTCAAATTTCTTGTACTTGCTAACTTTGCGGCCTCGGGCAGCTATGTTACCATGGAGGAACCACACAAGATTTGACTTTATAGGCTAGAACTGAAGTCGCGCCCACTGCTTAACTCAAAATACAGTCAAGAAAGTAGCTCTGAAGCCGAGAAGCGGGATCGACCATAAGCACTACCGTGAAATTACGTACAATTTTCAAATTTCTTGTACTTGCTAACTTTGCGCCCTCGGGCAGCTATGTTACCATGGAGGAAACACACAAGATTTGACTTTATAGGCTAGAACTGTAGTCGCGCCAACTGCTTAACTCAAAATACAGTCAAGAAAGTAGCTCTGAAGCCGAGAAACGGCATGACCAGAAGCACTACCGTGAAATTACATACAATTTTCAAATTTCTTGTACTTGCTAACTTTGCGACCTCGGGCAGCTATGTTACCATGGAGGAATCACACAAGATTTGACTTTATAGGCTAGAACTGAAGTCGCGCCAACTGTTTAACTCAAGATACAGTCAAGAAAGTAGCTCTGAAGCCGAGAAGCGGGATCGACCATAAGCACTACCGTGAAATTACGTACAATTTTCAAATTTCTTGTACTTGCTAACTTTGCGGCCTCGGGCAGCTATGTTACCATGGAGGAACCACAAAAGATTTGACTTTATAGGCTAGAACTGAAGTCGCGCCCACTGCTTAACTCAAAATACAGTCAAGAAAGTAGCTCTGAAGCCGAGAAACGGCATCGACCATAAGCACTACCGTGAAATTACGTACAATTTTCAAATTTTTTGTACTTGCTAACTTTGCGACCTCGGGCAGCTATGTTACCATGGAGGAATCACACAAGATTTGACTTTATAGGCTAGAACTGAAGTCGCGCCAACTGTTTAACTCAAAATACAGTCAAGAAAGTAGCTCTGAAGCCGAGAAGCGGGGTCGATCATAAGCACTAATGTGAAATTACGTACAATTTTCAAATTTCTTGTACTTGCTAAATTTGCGACCTCGGGCAGCTATGTTACCATGGAGGAATCACACAAGATTTGACTTTATAGGCTAGAACTGAAGTCGCGCCAACTGTTTAACTCAAAATACAGTCAAGAAAGTAGCTCTGAAGCCGAGAAGCGGGATCGACCATAAGCACTACCGTGAAATTACGTACAATTTTCAAATTTCTTGTACTTGCTAACTTTGCGACCTCGGGCAGCTATGTTACCATGGAGGAATCACACTAGATTTGATTTTATAGGCTAGAACTGAAGTCGCGCCAACTGTTTAACTCAAAATACAGTCAAGAAAGTAGCTCTGAAGCCGAGAAGCGGGATCGACCATAAGCACTACCGTGAAATTACGTACAATTTTCAAATTTCTTGTACTTGCTAAATTTGCGACCTCGGGCAGCTATGTTACCATTTGACTTTATAGGCTAGAACTGAAGTCGCGCCAACTGTTTAACTCAAAATACAGTCAAGAAAGTAGCTCTGAAGCCGAGAAGCGGGATCGACCATAAGCACTACCGTGAAATTACGTACAATTTTCAAATTTCTTGTACTTGCTAAATTTGCGACCTCGGGCAGCTATGTTACCATGGAGGAATCACACAAGATTTGATTTTATAGGCTAGAACTGAAGTCGCGCCAACTGTTTAACTCAAAATACAGTCAAGAAAGTAGCTCTGAAGCCGAGAAGCGGGATCGACCATAAGCACTACCGTGAAATTACGTACAATTTTCAAATTTCTTGTACTTGCTAACTTTGCGGCCTCGGGCAGCTATGTTACCATGGAGGAACCACACAAAATTTGACTTTATAAGCTAGAACTGAAGTCGCGCCAACTGCTTAACTCAAAATACAGTCAAGAAAGTAGCTCTGAAGCCGAGAAACGGCATCGACCATAAGCACTACCGTGAAATTACGTACAATTTTCAAATTTCTTGTACTTGCTAAATTTGCGACCTCGGGCAGCTATGTTACCATTTGACTTTATAGGCTAGAACTGAAGTCGCGCCAACTGTTTAACTCAAAATACAGTCAAGAAAGTAGCTCTGAAGCCGAGAAGCGGGATCGACCATAAGCACTACCGTGAAATTACGTACAATTTTCAAATTTCTTGTACTTGCTAAATTTGCGACCTCGGGCAGCTATGTTACCATGGAGGAATCACACAAGATTTGATTTTATAGGCTAGAACTGAAGTCGCGCCAACTGTTTAACTCAAAATACAGTCAAGAAAGTAGCTCTGAAGCCGAGAAGCGGGATCGACCATAAGCACTACCGTGAAATTACGTACAATTTTCAAATTTCTTGTACTTGCTAACTTTGCGGCCTCGGGCAGCTATGTTACCATGGAGGAACCACACAAAATTTGACTTTATAAGCTAGAACTGAAGTCGCGCCAACTGCTTAACTCAAAATACAGTCAAGAAAGTAGCTCTGAAGCCGAGAAACGGCATCGACCATAAGCACTACCGTGAAATTACGTACAATTTTCAAATTTCTTGTACTTGCTAACTTTGCGACCTCGGGCAGCTATGTTACCATGGAGGAATCACACAAGATTTGACTTTATAGGCTAGAACTGAAGTCGCGCCAACTGTTTAACTCAAAATACAGTCAAGAAAGTAGCTCTGAAGCCGAGAAGCGGGATCGATCATAAGCACTAATGTGAAATTACGTACAATTTTCAAATTTCTTGTACTTGCTAAATTTGCGACCTCGGGCAGCTATGTTACCATTTGACTTTATAGGCTAGAACTGAAGTCGCGCCAACTGTTTAACTCAAAATACAGTCAAGAAAGTAGCTCTGAAGCCGAGAAGCGGGATCGACCATAAGCACTGCCGTGAAATTACGTACAATTTTCAAATTTCTTGTACTTGCTAACTTTGCGGCCTCGGGCAGCTATGTTACCATGGAGGAACCACACAAGATTTGACTTTATAGGCTAGAACTGAAGTCGCGCCCACTGCTTAACTCAAAATACAGTCAAGAAAGTAGCTCTGAAGCCGAGAAGCGGGATCGACCATAAGCACTACCGTGAAATTACGTACAATTTTCAAATTTCTTGTACTTGCTAACTTTGCGCCCTCGGGCAGCTATGTTACCATGGAGGAAACACACAAGATTTGACTTTATAGGCTAGAACTGAAGTCGCGCCAACTGCTTAACTCAAAATACAGTCAAGAAAGTAGCTCTGAAGCCGAGAAACGGCATGACCAGAAGCACTACCGTGAAATTACGTACAATTTTCAAATTTCTTGTACTTGCTAACTTTGCGACCTCGGGCAGCTATGTTACCATGGAGGAATCACACAAGATTTGACTTTATAGGCTAGAACTGAAGTCGCGCCAACTGTTTAACTCAAGATACAGTCAAGAAAGTAGCTCTGAAGCCGAGAAGCGGGATCGACCATAAGCACTACCGTGAAATTACGTACAATTTTCAAATTTCTTGTACTTGCTAACTTTCCGGCCTCGGGCAGCTATGTCACCATGGAGGAACCACACAAGATTTGACTTTATAGGCTAGAACTGAAGTCGCGCCCACTGCTTAACTCAAAATACAGTCAAGAAAGTAGCTCTGAAGCCGAGAAACGGCATCGACCATAAGCACTACCGTGAAATTACGTACAATTTTCAAATTTCTTGTACTTGCTAAATTTGCGACCTCGGGCAGCTATGTTACCATGGAGGAATCACACAAGATTTGATTTTATAGGCTAGAACTGAAGTCGCGCCAACTGTTTAACTCAAAATACAGTCAAGAAAGTAGCTCTGAAGCCGAGAAGCGGGATCGACCATAAGCACTACCGTGAAATTACGTACAATTTTCAAATTTCTTGTACTTGCTAACTTTGCGGCCTCGGGCAGCTATGTTACCATGGAGGAACCACACAAAATTTGACTTTATAAGCTAGAACTGAAGTCGCGCCAACTGCTTAACTCAAAATACAGTCAAGAAAGTAGCTCTGAAGCCGAGAAACGGCATCGACCATAAGCACTAATGTGAAATTACGTACAATTTTCAAATTTCTTGTACTTGCTAAATTTGCGACCTCGGGCAGCTATGTTACCATGGAGGAATCACACAAGATTTGACTTTATAGGCTAGAACTGAAGTCGCGCCAACTGTTTAACTCAAAATACAGTCAAGAAAGTAGCTCTGAAGCCGAGAAGCGGGATCGACCATAAGCACTACCGTGAAATTACGTACAATTTTCAAATTTCTTGTACTTGCTAAATTTGCGACCTCGGGCAGCTATGTTACCATGGAGGAATCACACTAGATTTGATTTTATAGGCTAGAACTGAAGTCGCGCCAACTGTTTAACTCAAAATACAGTCAAGAAAGTAGCTCTGAAGCCGAGAAGCGGGATCGACCATAAGCACTACCGTGAAATTACGTACAATTTTCAAATTTCTTGTACTTGCTAACTTTGCGGCCTCGGGCAGCTATGTTACCATGGAGGAACCACACAAGATTTGACTTTATAGGCTAGAACTGAAGTCACGCCCACTGCTTAACTCAAAATACAGTCAAGAAAGTAGCTCTGAAGCCGAGAACCGGGATCGACCATAAGCACTACCGTGAAATTACGTACAATTTTCAAATTTCTTGTACTTGCTAACTTTGCGCCCTCGGGCAGCTATGTTACCATGGAGGAAACACACAAGATTTGACTTTATAGGCTAGAACTGAAGTCGCGCCAACTGCTTAACTCAAAATACAGTCAAGAAAGTAGCTCTGAAGCCGAGAAACGGCATGACCAGAAGCACTACCGTGAAATTACGTACAATTTTCAAATTTCTTGTACTTGCTAACTTTGCGACCTCGGGCAGCTATGTTACCATGGAGGAATCACACAAGATTTGACTTTATAGGCTAGAACTGAATTCCCGCCAACTGTTTAACTCAAAATACAGTCAAGAAAGTAGCTCTGAAGCCGAGAACCGGGATCGACCATAAGCACTACCGTGAAATTACGTACAATTTTCAAATTTCTTGTACTTGCTAACTTTGCGGCCTCGGGCAGCTATGTTACCATGGAGGAACCACACAAGATTTGACTTTATAGGCTAGAACTGAAGTCGCGCCAACTGCTTAACTCAAAATACAGTCAAGAAAGTAGCTCTGAAACCGAGAAGCGGGATCGATCATAAGCACTAATGTGAAATTACGTACAATTTTCAAATTTCTTGTACTTGCTAAATTTGCGACCTCGGGCACCTATGTTACCATGGAGGAATCACACAAGGTTTGACTTTATAGGCTAGAACTGAAGTCGCGCCAACTGTTTAACTCAAAATACAGTCAAGAAAGTAGCTCTGAAGCCGAGAAGCGAGATCGACCATAAGCACTACCGTGAAATTACGTACAATTTTCAAATTTCTTGTACTTGCTAAATTTGCGACCTCGGGCAGCTATGTTACCATGGAGGAATCACACAAGATTTGATTTTATAGGCTAGAACTGAAGTCGCGCCAACTGTTTAACTCAAAATACAGTCAAGAAAGTAGCTCTGAAGCCGAGAAGCGGGATCGACCATAAGCACTACCGTGAAATTACGTACAATTTTCAAATTTCTTGTACTTGCTAACTTTGTGGCCTCGGGCAGCTATGTTACCATGGAGGAACCACACAAAATTTGACTTTATAAGCTAGAACTGAAGTCGCGCCAACTGCTTAACTCAAAATACAGTCAAGAAAGTAGCTCTGAAGCCGAGAAAAGGCATCGACCATAAGCACTACCGTGAAATTACGTACAATTTTCAAATTTCTTGTACTTGCTAACTTTGCGACCTCGGGCAGCTATGTTACCATGGAGGAATCACACAAGATTTGACTTTATAGGCTAGAACTGAAGTCGCGCCAACTGTTTAACTCAAAATACAGTCAAGAAAGTAGCTCTGAAGCCGAGAAGCGGGATCGATCATAAGCACTAATGTGAAATTACGTACAATTTTCAAATTTCTTGTACTTGCTAAATTTGCGACCTCGGGCAGCTATGTTACCATTTGACTTTATAGGCTAGAACTGAAGTCGCGCCAACTGTTTAACTCAAAATACAGTCAAGAAAGTAGCTCTGAAGCCGAGAAGCGGGATCGACCATAAGCACTACCGTGAAATTACGTACAATTTTCAAATTTCTTGTACTTGCTAACTTTGCGGCCTCGGGCAGCTATGTTACCATGGAGGAACCACACAAGATTTGACTTTATAGGCTAGAACTGAAGTCGCGCCCACTGCTTAACTCAAAATACAGTCAAGAAAGTAGCTCTGAAGCCGAGAACCGGGATCGACCATAAGCACTACCGTGAAATTACGTACAATTTTCAAATTTCTTGTACTTGCTAACTTTGCGACCTCGGGCAGCTATGTTACCATGGAGGAATCACACAAGATTTGACTTTATAGGCTAGAACTGAAGTCGCGCCAACTGTTTAACTCAAAATACAGTCAAGAAAGCAGCTCTGAAGCCGAGAAGCGGGATCGATCATAAGCACTAATGTGAAATTACGTACAATTTTCAAATTTCTTGTACTTGCTAAATTTGCGACCTCGGGCAGCTATGTTACCATTTGACTTTATAGGCTAGAACTGAAGTCGCGCCAACTGTTTAACTCAAAATACAGTCAAGAAAGTAGTTCTGAAGCCGAGAAGCGGGATCGACCATAAGCACTACCGTGAAATTACGTACAATTTTCAAATTTCTTGTACTTGCTAACTTTGCGGCCTCGGGCAGCTATGTTACCATGGAGGAACCACACAAGATTTGACTTTATAGGCTAGAACTGAAGTCGCGCCCACTGCTTAACTCAAAATACAGTCAAGAAAGTAGCTCTGAAGCCGAGAACCGGGATCGACCATAAGCACTACCGTGAAATTACGTACAATTTTCAAATTTCTTGTACTTGCTAACTTTGCGGCCTCGGGCAGCTATGTTACCATGGAGGAACCACACAAGATTTGACTTTATAGGCTAGAACTAAAGTCGCGCCCACTGCTTAACTCAAAATACAGTCAAGAAAGTAGCTCTGAAGCCGAGAAACGGCATCGACCATAAGCACTACCGTGAAATTACGTACAATTTTCAAATTTCTTGTACTTGCTAACTTTGCGACCTCGGGCAGCTATGTTACCATGGAGGAATCACACAAGATTTGACTTTATAGGCTAGAACTGAAGTCGCGCCAACTGTTTAACTCAAAATACAGTCAAGAAAGTAGCTCTGAAGCCGAGAAGCGGGATCGACCATAAGCACTACCGTGAAATTACGTACAATTTTCAAATTTCTTGTACTTGCTAACTTTGCGGCCTCGGGCAGCTATGTTACCATGGAGGAACCACACAAGATTTGACTTTATAGGCTAGAACTGAAGTCGCGCCAACTGTTTAACTCAAAATACAGTCAAGAAAGTAGCTCTGAAGCCGAGAAGCGGGATCGATCATAAGCACTAATGTGAAATTACGTACAATTTTCAAATTTCTTGTACTTGCTAAATTTGCGACCTCGGGCACCTATGTTACCATGGAGGAATCACACAAGGTTTGACTTTATAGGCTAGAACTGAAGTCGCGCCAACTGTTTAACTCAAAATACAGTCAAGAAAGTAGCTCTGAAGCCGAGAAGCGAGATCGACCATAAGCACTACCGTGAAATTACGTACAATTTTCAAATTTCTTGTACTTGCTAAATTTGCGACCTCGGGCAGCTATGTTACCATGGAGGAATCACACAAGATTTGATTTTATAGGCTAGAACTGAAGTCGCGCCAACTGTTTAACTCAAAATACAGTCAAGAAAGTAGCTCTGAAGCCGAGAAGCGGGATCGACCATAAGCACTACCGTGAAATTACGTACAATTTTCAAATTTCTTGTACTTGCTAACTTTGTGGCCTCGGGCAGCTATGTTACCATGGAGGAACCACACAAAATTTGACTTTATAAGCTAGAACTGAAGTCGCGCCAACTGCTTAACTCAAAATACAGTCAAGAAAGTAGCTCTGAAGCCGAGAAACGGCATCGACCATAAGCACTACCGTGAAATTACGTACAATTTTCAAATTTCTTGTACTTGCTAACTTTGCGACCTCGGGCAGCTATGTTACCATGGAGGAATCACACAAGATTTGACTTTATAGGCTAGAACTGAAGTCGCGCCAACTGTTTAACTCAAAATACAGTCAAGAAAGTAGCTCTGAAGCCGAGAAGCGGGATCGATCATAAGCACTAATGTGAAATTACGTACAATTTTCAAATTTCTTGTACTTGCTAAATTTGCGACCTCGGGCAGCTATGTTACCATTTGACTTTATAGGCTAGAACTGAAGTCGCGCCAACTGTTTAACTCAAAATACAGTCAAGAAAGTAGCTCTGAAGCCGAGAAGCGGGATCGACCATAAGCACTACCGTGAAATTACGTACAATTTTCAAATTTCTTGTACTTGCTAACTTTGCGGCCTCGGGCAGCTATGTTACCATGGAGGAACCACACAAGATTTGACTTTATAGGCTAGAACTGAAGTCGCGCCCACTGCTTAACTCAAAATACAGTCAAGAAAGTAGCTCTGAAGCCGAGAAACGGCATCGACCATAAGCACTACCGTGAAATTACGTACAATTTTCAAATTTCTTGTACTTGCTAACTTTGCGACCTCGGGCAGCTATGTTACCATGGAGGAATCACACAAGATTTGACTTTATAGGCTAGAACTGAAGTCGCGCCAACTGTTTAACTCAAAATACAGTCAAGAAAGTAGCTCTGAAGCCGAGAAGCGGGATCGATCATAAGCACTAATGTGAAATTACGTACAATTTTCAAATTTCTTGTACTTGCTAAATTTGCGACCTCGGGCAGCTATGTTACCATTTGACTTTATAGGCTAGAACTGAAGTCGCGCCAACTGTTTAACTCAAAATACAGTCAAGAAAGTAGCTCTGAAGCCGAGAAGCGGGATCGACCATAAGCACTACCGTGAAATTACGTACAATTTTCAAATTTCTTGTACTTGCTAACTTTGCGGCCTCGGGCAGCTATGTTACCATGGAGGAACCACACAAGATTTGACTTTATAGGCTAGAACTGAAGTCGCGCCCACTGCTTAACTCAAAATACAGTCAAGAAAGTAGCTCTGAAGCCGAGAACCGGGATCGACCATAAGCACTACCGTGAAATTACGTACAATTTTCAAATTTCTTGTACTTGCTAACTTTGCGGCCTCGGGCAGCTATGTTACCATGGAGGAACCACACAAGATTTGACTTTATAGGCTAGAACTAAAGTCGCGCCCACTGCTTAACTCAAAATACAGTCAAGAAAGTAGCTCTGAAGCCGAGAAACGGCATCGACCATAAGCACTACCGTGAAATTACGTACAATTTTCAAATTTCTTGTACTTGCTAAATTTGCGACCTCGGGCAGCTATGTTACCATGGAGGAATCACACAAGATTTGACTTTATAGGCTAGAACTGAAGTCGCGCCAACTGTTTAACTCAAAATACAGTCAAGAAAGTAGCTCTGAAGCCGAGAAGCGGGATCGACCATAAGCACTACCGTGAAATTACGTACAATTTTCAAATTTCTTGTACTTGCTAACTTTGCGGCCTCGGGCAGCTATGTTACCATGGAGGAACCACACAAGATTTGACTTTATAGGCTAGAACTGAAGTCGCGCCCACTGCTTAACTCAAAATACAGTCAAGAAAGTAGCTCTGAAGCCGAGAACCGGGATCGACCATAAGCACTACCGTGAAATTACGTACAATTTTCAAATTTCTTGTACTTGCTAACTTTGCGCCCTCGGGCAGCTATGTTACCATGGAGGAATCACACAAGATTTGACTTTATAGGCTAGAACTGAATTCCCGCCAACTGTTTAACTCAAAATACAGTCAAGAAAGTAGCTCTGAAGCCGAGAAGCGGGATCGACCATAAACACTACCGTGAAATTACGTACAATTTTCAAATTTCTTGTACTTGCTAACTTTGCGGCCTCGGGCAGCTATGTTACCATGGAGGAACCACACAAGATTTGACTTTATAGGCTAGAACTGAAGTCGCGCCCACTGCTTAACTCAAAATACAGTCAAGAAAGTAGCTCTGAAGCCGAGAACCGGGATCGACCATAAGCACTACCGTGAAATTACGTACAATTTTCAAATTTCTTGTACTTGCTGACTTTGCGCCCTCGGGCAGCTATGTTACCATGGAGGAAACACACAAGATTTGACTTTATAGGCTAGAACTGAAGTCGCGCCAACTGCTTAACTCAAAATACAGTCAAGAAAGTAGCTCTGAAGCCGAGAAACGGCATGACCAGAAGCACTACCGTGAAATTACGTACAATTTTCAAATTTCTTGTACTTGCTAACTTTGCGACCTCGGGCAGCTATGTTACCATGGAGGAATCACACAAGATTTGACTTTATAGGCTAGAACTGAATTCCCGCCAACTGTTTAACTCAAAATACAGTCAAGAAAGTAGCTCTGAAGCCGAGAAGCGGGATCGACCATAAGCACTACCCTGAAATTACGTACAATTTTCAAATTTCTTGTACTTGCTAACTTTGCGGCCTCGGGCAGCTATGTTACCATGGAGGAACCACACAAGATTTGACTTTATAGGCTAGAACTGAAGTCGCGCCCACTGTTTAACTCAAAATACAGTCAAGAAAGTAGCTCTGAAGCCAAAAAACGGCATCGACCATAAGCACTACCGTGAAATTACGTACAATTTTCAAATTTCTTGTACTTGCTAAATTTGCGGCCTCGGGCAGCTATGTTACCATGGAGGAACCACACAATATTTCACTTTATAGGCTAGAACTGAAGTCGCGCCAACTGTTTAACTCAAAATACAGTCAAGAAAGTAGCTCTGAAGCCGAGAAGCGGGATCGACCATAAGCACTACCGTGAAATTACGTACAATTTTCAAATTTCTTGTACTTGCTAAATTTGCGACCTCGGGCAGCTATGTTACCATGGAGGAATCACACAAGATTTGATTTTATAGGCTAGAACTGAAGTCGCGCCAACTGTTTAACTCAAAATACAGTCAAGAAAGTAGCTCTGAGGCCGAGAAGCGGGATCGACCATAAGCACTGCCGTGAAATTACGTACAATTTTCAAATTTCTTGTACTTGCTAACTTTGCGACCTCGGGCAGCTATGTTACCATGGAGGAATCACACAAGATTTGACTTTATAGGCTAGAACTGAAGTCGCGCCAACTGTTTAACTCAAAATACAGTCAAGAAAGTAGCTCTGAAGCCGAGAAGCGGGATCGATCATAAGCACTAATGTGAAATTACGTACAATTTTCAAATTTCTTGTACTTGCTAAATTTGCGACCTCGGGCAGCTATGTTACCATTTGACTTTATAGGCTAGAACTGAAGTCGCGCCAACTGTTTAACTCAAAATACAGTCAAGAAAGTAGCTCTGAAGCCGAGAAGCGGGATCGACCATAAGCACTACCGTGAAATTACGTACAATTTTCAAATTTCTTGTACTTGCTAACTTTGCGGCCTCGGGCAGCTATGTTACCATGGAGGAACCACACAAGATTTGACTTTATAGGCTAGAACTGAAGTCGCGCCCACTGCTTAACTCAAAATACAGTCAAGAAAGTAGCTCTGAAGCCGAGAACCGGGATCGACCATAAGCACTACCGTGAAATTACGTACAATTTTCAAATTTCTTGTACTTGCTAACTTTGCGACCTCGGGCAGCTATGTTACCATGGAGGAATCACACAAGATTTGACTTTATAGGCTAGAACTGAAGTCGCGCCAACTGTTTAACTCAAAATACAGTCAAGAAAGTAGCTCTGAAGCCGAGAAGCGGGATCGACCATAAGCACTACCGTGAAATTACGTACAATTTTCAAATTTCTTGTACTTGCTAACTTTGCGGCCTCGGGCAGCTATGTTACCATGGAGGAACCACACAAGATTTGACTTTATAGGCTAGAACTGAAGTCGCGCCCACTGCTTAACTCAAAATACAGTCAAGAAAGTAGCTCTGAAGCCGAGAACCGGGATCGACCATAAGCACTACCGTGAAATTACGTACAATTTTCAAATTTCTTGTACTTGCTAACTTTGCGCCCTCGGGCAGCTATGTTACCATGGAGGAAACACACAAGATTTGACTTTATAGGCTAGAACTGAAGTCGCGCCAACTGCTTAACTCAAAATACAGTCAAGAAAGTAGCTCTGAAGCCGAGAAACGGCATGAACAGAAGCACTACCGTGAAATTACGTACAATTTTCAAATTTCTTGTACTTGCTAACTTTGCGACCTCGGGCAGCTATGTTACCATGGAGGAATCACACAAGATTTGACTTTATAGGCTAGAACTGAATTCCCGCCAACTGTTTAACTCAAAATACAGTCAAGAAAGTAGCTCTGAAGCCGAGAAGCGGGATCGACCATAAGCACTACCGTGAAATTACGTACAATTTTCAAATTTCTTGTACTTGCTAACTTTGCGGCCTCGGGCAGCTATGTTACCATGGAGGAACCACACAAGATTTGACTTTATAGGCTAGAACTGATGTCGCGCCCACTGCTTAACTCAAAATACAGTCAAGAAAGTAGCTCTGAAGCCGAGAACCGGGATCGACCATAAGCACTACCGTGAAATTACGTACAATTTTCAAATTTCTTGTACTTGCTGACTTTGCGCCCTCGGGCAGCTATGTTACCATGGAGGAAACACACAAGATTTGACTTTATAGGCTAGAACTGAAGTCGCGCCAACTGCTTAACTCAAAATACAGTCAAGAAAGTAGCTCTGAAGCCGAGAAACGGCATGACCAGAAGCACTACCGTGAAATTACGTACAATTTTCAAATTTCTTGTACTTGCTAACTTTGCGACCTCGGGCAGCTATGTTACCATGGAGGAATCACACAAGATTTGACTTTATAGGCTAGAACTGAATTCCCGCCAACTGTTTAACTCAAAATACAGTCAAGAAAGTAGCTCTGAAGCCGAGAAGCGGGATCGACCATAAGCACTACCGTGAAATTACGTACAATTTTCAAATTTCTTGTACTTGCTAACTTTGCGGCCTCGGGCAGCTATGTTACCATGGAGGAACCACACAAGATTTGACTTTATAGGCTAGAACTGAAGTCGCGCCCACTGTTTAACTCAAAATACAGTCAAGAAAGTAGCTCTGAAGCCGAGAAGCGGGATCGACCATAAGCACTACCGTGAAATTACGTACAATTTTCAAATTTCTTGTACTTGCTAACTTTGCGGCCTCGGGCAGCTATGTTACCATGGAGGAACCACACAAAATTTGACTTTATAAGCTAGAACTGAAGTCGCGCCAACTGCTTAACTCAAAATACAGTCAAGAAAGTAGCTCTGAAGCCGAGAAACGGCATCGACCATAAGCACTACCGTGAAATTACGTACAATTTTCAAATTTCTTGTACTTGCTAACTTTGCGACCTCGGGCAGCTATGTTACCATGGAGGAATCACACAAGATTTGACTTTATAGGCTAGAACTGAAGTCGCGCCAACTGTTTAACTCAAAATACAGTCAAGAAAGTAGCTCTGAAGCCGAGAAGCGGGATCGATCATAAGCACTAATGTGAAATTACGTACAATTTTCAAATTTCTTGTACTTGCTAAATTTGCGACCTCGGGCAGCTATGTTACCATTTGACTTTATAGGCTAGAACTGAAGTCGCGCCAACTGTTTAACTCAAAATACAGTCAAGAAAGTAGCTCTGAAGCCGAGAAGCGGGATCGACCATAAGCACTACCGTGAAATTACGTACAATTTTCAAATTTCTTGTACTTGCTAACTTTGCGGCCTCGGGCAGCTATGTTACCATGGAGGAACCACACAAGATTTGACTTTATAGGCTAGAACTGAAGTCGCGCCCACTGCTTAACTCAAAATACAGTCAAGAAAGTGGCTCTGAAGCCGAGAACCGGGATCGACCATAAGCACTACCGTGAAATTACGTACAATTTTCAAATTTCTTGTACTTGCTAACTTTGCGCCCTCGGGCAGCTATGTTACCATGGAGGAAACACACAAGATTTGACTTTATAGGCTAGAACTGAAGTCGCGCCAACTGCTTAACTCAAAATACAGTCAAGAAAGTAGCTCTGAAGCCGAGAAACGGCATGACCAGAAGCACTACCGTGAAATTACGTACAATTTTCAAATTTCTTGTACTTGCTAACTTTGCGACCTCGGGCAGCTATGTTACCATGGAGGAATCACACAAGATTTGACTTTATAGGCTAGAACTGAATTCCCGCCAACTGTTTAACTCAAAATACAGTCAAGAAAGTAGCTCTGAAGCCGAGAAGCGGGATCGACCATAAGCACTACCGTGAAATTACGTACAATTTTCAAATTTCTTGTACTTGCTAACTTCGCGGCCTCGGGCAGCTATGTTACCATGGAGGAACCACACAAGATTTGACTTTATAGGCTAGAAATGAAGTCGCGCCCACTGCTTAACTCAAAATACAGTCAAGAAAGTAGCTCTGAAGCCGAGAAACGGCATCGACCATAAGCACTACCGTGAAATTACGTACAATTTTCAAATTTCTTGTACTTGCTAACTTTGCGACCTCGGGCAGCTATGTTACCATGGAGGAATCACACAAGATTTGACTTTATAGGCTAGAACTGAAGTCGCGCCAACTGTTTAACTCAAAATACAGTCAAGAAAGTAGCTCTGAAGCCGAGAAGCGGGATCGATCATAAGCACTAATGTGAAATTACGTACAATTTTCAAATTTCTTGTACTTGCTAAATTTGCGACCTCGGGCAGCTATGTTACCATGGAGGAATCACACAAGATTTGACTTTATAGGCTAGAACTGAAGTCGCGCCAACTGTTTAACTCAAAATACAGTCAAGAAAGTAGCTCTGAAGCCGAGAAGCGGGATCGACCATAAGCACTACCGTGAAATTACGTACAATTTTCAAATTTCTTGTACTTGCTAACTTTGCGGCCTCGGGCAGCTATGTTACCATGGAGGAACCACACAAGATTTGACTTTATAGGCTAGAACTGAAGTCGCGCCCACTGCTTAACTCAAAATAAAGTCAAGAAAGTAGCTCTGAAGCCGAGAAACGGCATGACCATAAGCACTACCGTGAAATTACGTACAATTTTCAAATTTCTTGTACTTGCTAACTTTGCGACCTCGGGCAGCTATGTTACCATGGAGGAATCACACAAGATTTGACTTTATAGGCTAGAACTGAAGTCGCGCCAACTGTTTAACTCAAAATACAGTCAAGAAAGTTGCTCTGAAGCCGAGAAACGGCATCGACCATAAGCACTACCGTGAAATTACGTACAATTTTCAAATTTCTTGTACTTGCTAAATTTGCGACCTCGGGCAGCTATGTTACCATGGAGGAATCACACAAGATTTGACTTTATAGGCTAGAACGGAAGTCGCGCCAACTGTTTAACTCAAAATACAGTCAAGAAAGTAGCTCTGAAGCCGAGAAGCGGGATCGATCATAAGCACTAATGTGAAATTACGTACAATTTTCAAATTTCTTGTACTTGCTAAATTTGCGACCTCGGGCACCTATGTTACCATGAAGGAATCACACAAGGTTTGACTTTATAGGCTAGAACTGAAGTCGCGCCAACTGCTTAACTCAAAATACAGTCAAGAAAGTAGCTCTGAAGCCGAGAAGCGGGATCGACCATAAGCACTACCGTGAAATTACGTACAATTTTCAAATTTCTTGTACTTGCTAAATTTGCGACCTCGGGCAGCTATGTTACCATGGAGGAATCACACAAGATTTGATTTTATATTCTAGAACTGAAGTCGCGCCAACTGTTTAACTCAAAATACAGTCAAGAAGGTAGCTCTGAAGCCGAGAAGCGGGATCGACCATAAGCACTACCGTGAAATTACGTACAATTTTCAAATTTCTTGTACTTGCTAAATTTGCGGCCTCGGGCAGCTATGTTACCATGGAGGAACCACACAAAATTTGACTTTATAAGCTAGAACTGAAGTCGCGCCAACTGCTTAACTCAAAATACAGTCAAGAAAGTAGCTCTGAAGCCGAGAAACGGCATCGACCATAAGCACTACCGTGAAATTACGTACAATTTTCAAATTTCTTGTACTTGCTAACTTTGCGACCTCGGGCAGCTATGTTACCATGGAGGAATTACACAAGATTTGACTTTATAGGCTAGAACTGAAGTCGCGCCAACTGTTTAACTCAAAATACAGTCAAGAAAGTAGCTCTGAAGCCGAGAAGCGGGATCGATCATAAGCACTAATGTGAAATTACGTACAATTTTCAAATTTCTTGTACTTGCTAAATTTACGACCTCGGGCAGCTATGTTACCATTTGACTTTATAGGCTAGAACTGAAGTCGCGCCAACTGTTTAACTCAAAATACAGTCAAGAAAGTAGCTCTGAAGCCGAGAAGCGGGATCGACCATAAGCACTACCGTGAAATTACGTACAATTTTCAAATTTCTTGTACTTGCTAACTTTGCGGCCTCGGGCAGCTATGTTACCATGGAGGAACCACACAAGATTTGACTTTATAGGCTAGAACTGAAGTCGCGCCCACTGCTTAACTCAAAATACAGTCAAGAAAGTAGCTCTGAAGCCGAGAACCGGGATCGACCATAAGCACTACCGTGAAATTACGTACAATTTTCAAATTTCTTGTACTTGCTGACTTTGCGCCCTCGGGCAGCTATGTTACCATGGAGGAAACACACAAGATTTGACTTTATAGGCTAGAACTGAAGTCGCGCCAACTGCTTAACTCAAAATACAGTCAAGAAAGTAGCTCTGAAGCCGAGAAACGGCATGACCAGAAGCACTACCGTGAAATTACGTACAATTTTCAAATTTCTTGTACTTGCTAACTTTGCGACCTCGGGCAGCTATGTTACCATGGAGGAATCACACAAGATTTGACTTTATAGGCTAGAACTGAATTCCCGCCAACTGTTTAACTCAAAATACAGTCAAGAAAGTAGCTCTGAAGCCGAGAAGCGGGATCGACCATAAGCACTACCGTGAAATTACGTACAATTTTCAAATTTCTTGTACTTGCTAACTTTGCGGCCTCGGGCAGCTATGTTACCATGGAGGAACCACACAAGATTTGACTTTATAGGCTAAAGAAAGTGGCTCTGAAGCCGAGAACCGGGATCGACCATAAGCACTACCGTGAAATTACGTACAATTTTCAAATTTCTTGTACTTGCTAACTTTGCGCCCTCGGGCAGCTATGTTACCATGGAGGAAACACACAAGATTTGACTTTATAGGCTAGAACTGAAGTCGCGCCAACTGCTTAACTCAAAATACAGTCAAGAAAGTAGCTCTGAAGCCGAGAAACGGCATGACCAGAAGCACTACCGTGAAATTACGTACAATTTTCAAATTTCTTGTACTTGCTAACTTTGCGACCTCGGGCAGCTATGTTACCATGGAGGAATCACACAAGATTTGACTTTATAGGCTAGAACTGAATTCCCGCCAACTGTTTAACTCAAAATACAGTCAAGAAAGTAGCTCTGAAGCCGAGAAGCGGGATCGACCATAAGCACTACCGTGAAATTACGTACAATTTTCAAATTTCTTGTACTTGCTAACTTCGCGGCCTCGGGCAGCTATGTTACCATGGAGGAACCACACAAGATTTGACTTTATAGGCTAGAAATGAAGTCGCGCCCACTGCTTAACTCAAAATACAGTCAAGAAAGTAGCTCTGAAGCCGAGAAACGGCATCGACCATAAGCACTACCGTGAAATTACGTACAATTTTCAAATTTCTTGTACTTGCTAACTTTGCGACCTCGGGCAGCTATGTTACCATGGAGGAATCACACAAGATTTGACTTTATAGGCTAGAACTGAAGTCGCGCCAACTGTTTAACTCAAAATACAGTCAAGAAAGTAGCTCTGAAGCCGAGAAGCGGGATCGATCATAAGCACTAATGTGAAATTACGTACAATTTTCAAATTTCTTGTACTTGCTAAATTTGCGACCTCGGGCAGCTATGTTACCATGGAGGAATCACACAAGATTTGACTTTATAGGCTAGAACTGAAGTCGCGCCAACTGTTTAACTCAAAATACAGTCAAGAAAGTAGCTCTGAAGCCGAGAAGCGGGATCGACCATAAGCACTACCGTGAAATTACGTACAATTTTCAAATTTCTTGTACTTGCTAACTTTGCGGCCTCGGGCAGCTATGTTACCATGGAGGAACCACACAAGATTTGACTTTATAGGCTAGAACTGAAGTCGCGCCCACTGCTTAACTCAAAATAAAGTCAAGAAAGTAGCTCTGAAGCCGAGAAACGGCATGACCATAAGCACTACCGTGAAATTACGTACAATTTTCAAATTTCTTGTACTTGCTAACTTTGCGACCTCGGGCAGCTATGTTACCATGGAGGAATCACACAAGATTTGACTTTATAGGCTAGAACTGAAGTCGCGCCAACTGTTTAACTCAAAATACAGTCAAGAAAGTTGCTCTGAAGCCGAGAAACGGCATCGACCATAAGCACTACCGTGAAATTACGTACAATTTTCAAATTTCTTGTACTTGCTAAATTTGCGACCTCGGGCAGCTATGTTACCATGGAGGAATCACACAAGATTTGACTTTATAGGCTAGAACGGAAGTCGCGCCAACTGTTTAACTCAAAATACAGTCAAGAAAGTAGCTCTGAAGCCGAGAAGCGGGATCGATCATAAGCACTAATGTGAAATTACGTACAATTTTCAAATTTCTTGTACTTGCTAAATTTGCGACCTCGGGCACCTATGTTACCATGAAGGAATCACACAAGGTTTGACTTTATAGGCTAGAACTGAAGTCGCGCCCACTGCTTAACTCAAAATACAGTCAAGAAAGTAGCTCTGAAGCCGAGAAGCGGGATCGACCATAAGCACTACCGTGAAATTACGTACAATTTTCAAATTTCTTGTACTTGCTAAATTTGCGACCTCGGGCAGCTATGTTACCATGGAGGAATCACACAAGATTTGATTTTATATTCTAGAACTGAAGTCGCGCCAACTGTTTAACTCAAAATACAGTCAAGAAGGTAGCTCTGAAGCCGAGAAGCGGGATCGACCATAAGCACTACCGTGAAATTACGTACAATTTTCAAATTTCTTGTACTTGCTAACTTTGCGGCCTCGGGCAGCTATGTTACCATGGAGGAACCACACAAAATTTGACTTTATAAGCTAGAACTGAAGTCGCGCCAACTGCTTAACTCAAAATACAGTCAAGAAAGTAGCTCTGAAGCCGAGAAACGGCATCGACCATAAGCACTACCGTGAAATTACGTACAATTTTCAAATTTCTTGTACTTGCTAACTTTGCGACCTCGGGCAGCTATGTTACCATGGAGGAATTACACAAGATTTGACTTTATAGGCTAGAACTGAAGTCGCGCAGACTGTTTAACTCAAAATACAGTCAAGAAAGTAGCTCTGAAGCCGAGAAGCGGGATCGATCATAAGCACTAATGTGAAATTACGTACAATTTTCAAATTTCTTGTACTTGCTAAATTTACGACCTCGGGCAGCTATGTTACCATTTGACTTTATAGGCTAGAACTGAAGTCGCGCCAACTGTTTAACTCAAAATACAGTCAAGAAAGTAGCTCTGAAGCCGAGAAGCGGGATCGACCATAAGCACTACCGTGAAATTACGTACAATTTTCAAATTTCTTGTACTTGCTAACTTTGCGGCCTCGGGCAGCTATGTTACCATGGAGGAACCACACAAGATTTGACTTTATAGGCTAGAACTGAAGTCGCGCCCACTGCTTAACTCAAAATACAGTCAAGAAAGTAGCTCTGAAGCCGAGAACCGGGATCGACCATAAGCACTACCGTGAAATTACGTACAATTTTCAAATTTCTTGTACTTGCTAACTTTGCGCCCTCGGGCAGCTATGTTACCATGGAGGAGATCACAAGATTTGACTTTATATACTAGAACTGAAGTCGCGCCAACTGTTTAACTCAAAATACAGTCAAGAAAGTAGCTCTGAAGCCGAGAAGCGGGATCGACCATAAGCACTACCGTGAAATTACGTACAATTTTCAAATTTCTTGTACTTGCTAACTTTGCGGCCTCGGGCAGCTATGTTACCATGGAGGAATCACACAAGATTTGGCTTTATAGGCTAGAACTGAAGTCGCGCCAACTGTTTAACTCAAAATACAGTCAAGAAAGTTGCTCTGAAGCCGAGAAACGGCATCGACCATAAGCACTACCGTGAAATTACGTACAATTTTCAAATTTCTTGTACTTGCTAAATTTGCGACCTCGGGCAGCTATGTTACCATGGAGGAATCACACAAGATTTGACTTTATAGGCTAGAACGGAAGTCGCGCCAACTGCTTAACTCAAAATACAGTCAAGAAAGTAGCTCTGAAGCCGAGAAACGGCATCGACCATAAGCACTACCGTGAAATTACGTACAATTTTCAAATTTCTTGTACTTGCTAACTTTGCGACCTCGGGCAGCTATGTTACCATGGAGGAATCACACAAGATTTGACTTTATAGGCTAGAACTGAAGTCGCGCCAACTGTTTAACTCAAAATACAGTCAAGAAAGTTGCTCTGAAGCCGAGAAACGGCATCGACCATAAGCACTACCGTGAAATTACGTACAATTTTCAAATTTCTTGTACTTGCTAACTTTGCGCCCTCGGGCAGCTATGTTACCATGGAGGAGATCACAAGATTTGACTTTATATACTAGAACTGAAGTCGCGCCAACTGTTTAACTCAAAATACAGTCAAGAAAGTAGCTCTGAAGCCGAGAAACGGCATGACCATAAGCACTACCGTGAAATTACGTACAATTTTCAAATTTCTTGTACTTGCTAACTTTGCGACCTCGGGCAGCTATGTTACCATGGAGGAATCACACAAGATTTGACTTTATAGGCTAGAACTGAAGTCGCGCCAACTGTTTAACTCAAAATACAGTCAAGAAAGTTGCTCTGAAGCCGAGAAACGGCATCGACCATAAGCACTACCGTGAAATTACGTACAATTTTCAAATTTCTTGTACTTGCTAAATTTGCGACCTCGGGCAGCTATGTTACCATGGAGGAATCACACAAGATTTGACTTTATAGGCTAGAACGGAAGTCGCGCCAACTGTTTAACTCAAAATACAGTCAAGAAAGTAGCTCTGAAGCCGAGAAGCGGGATCGATCATAAGCACTAATGTGAAATTACGTACAATTTTCAAATTTCTTGTACTTGCTAAATTTGCGACCTCGGGCACCTATGTTACCATGAAGGAATCACACAAGGTTTGACTTTATAGGCTAGAACTGAAGTCGCGCCAACTGCTTAACTCAAAATACAGTCAAGAAAGTAGCTCTGAAGCCGAGAAGCGGGATCGACCATAAGCACTACCGTGAAATTACGTACAATTTTCAAATTTCTTGTACTTGCTAAATTTGCGACCTCGGGCAGCTATGTTACCATGGAGGAATCACACAAGATTTGATTTTATATTCTAGAACTGAAGTCGCGCCAACTGTTTAACTCAAAATACAGTCAAGAAGGTAGCTCTGAAGCCGAGAAGCGGGATCGACCATAAGCACTACCGTGAAATTACGTACAATTTTCAAATTTCTTGTACTTGCTAAATTTGCGGCCTCGGGCAGCTATGTTACCATGGAGGAACCACACAAAATTTGACTTTATAAGCTAGAACTGAAGTCGCGCCAACTGCTTAACTCAAAATACAGTCAAGAAAGTAGCTCTGAAGCCGAGAAACGGCATCGACCATAAGCACTACCGTGAAATTACGTACAATTTTCAAATTTCTTGTACTTGCTAACTTTGCGACCTCGGGCAGCTATGTTACCATGGAGGAATTACACAAGATTTGACTTTATAGGCTAGAACTGAAGTCGCGCCAACTGTTTAACTCAAAATACAGTCAAGAAAGTAGCTCTGAAGCCGAGAAGCGGGATCGATCATAAGCACTAATGTGAAATTACGTACAATTTTCAAATTTCTTGTACTTGCTAAATTTACGACCTCGGGCAGCTATGTTACCATTTGACTTTATAGGCTAGAACTGAAGTCGCGCCAACTGTTTAACTCAAAATACAGTCAAGAAAGTAGCTCTGAAGCCGAGAAGCGGGATCGACCATAAGCACTACCGTGAAATTACGTACAATTTTCAAATTTCTTGTACTTGCTAACTTTGCGGCCTCGGGCAGCTATGTTACCATGGAGGAACCACACAAGATTTGACTTTATAGGCTAGAACTGAAGTCGCGCCCACTGCTTAACTCAAAATACAGTCAAGAAAGTAGCTCTGAAGCCGAGAACCGGGATCGACCATAAGCACTACCGTGAAATTACGTACAATTTTCAAATTTCTTGTACTTGCTGACTTTGCGCCCTCGGGCAGCTATGTTACCATGGAGGAAACACACAAGATTTGACTTTATAGGCTAGAACTGAAGTCGCGCCAACTGCTTAACTCAAAATACAGTCAAGAAAGTAGCTCTGAAGCCGAGAAACGGCATGACCAGAAGCACTACCGTGAAATTACGTACAATTTTCAAATTTCTTGTACTTGCTAACTTTGCGACCTCGGGCAGCTATGTTACCATGGAGGAATCACACAAGATTTGACTTTATAGGCTAGAACTGAATTCCCGCCAACTGTTTAACTCAAAATACAGTCAAGAAAGTAGCTCTGAAGCCGAGAAGCGGGATCGACCATAAGCACTACCGTGAAATTACGTACAATTTTCAAATTTCTTGTACTTGCTAACTTTGCGGCCTCGGGCAGCTATGTTACCATGGAGGAACCACACAAGATTTGACTTTATAGGCTAGAACTGAAGTCGCGCCCACTGCTTAACTCAAAATACAGTCAAGAAAGTAGCTCTGAAGCCGAGAACCGGGATCGACCATAAGCACTACCGTGAAATTACGTACAATTTTCAAATTTCTTGTACTTGCTAACTTTGCGCCCTCGGGCAGCTATGTTACCATGGAGGAGATCACAAGATTTGACTTTATAGGCTAGAACTGAAGTCGCGCCAACTGTTTAACTCAAAATACAGTCAAGAAAGTAGCTCTGAAGCCGAGAAGCGGGATCGACCATAAGCACTACCGTGAAATTACGTACAATTTTCAAATTTCTTGTACTTGCTAACTTTGCGGCCTCGGGCAGCTATGTTACCATGGAGGAACCACACAAGATTTGACTTTATAGGCTAGAACTGAAGTCGCGCCCACTGCTTAACTCAAAATACAGTCAAGAAAGTAGCTCTGAAGCCGAGAACCGGGATCGACCATAAGCACTACCGTGAAATTACGTACAATTTTCAAATTTCTTGTACTTGCTGACTTTGCGCCCTCGGGCAGCTATGTTACCATGGAGGAAACACACAAGATTTGACTTTATAGGCTAGAACTGAAGTCGCGCCAACTGCTTAACTCAAAATACAGTCAAGAAAGTAGCTCTGAAGCCGAGAAACGGCATGACCAGAAGCACTACCGTGAAATTACGTACAATTTTCAAATTTCTTGTACTTGCTAACTTTGCGACCTCGGGCAGCTATGTTACCATGGAGGAATCACACAAGATTTGACTTTATAGGCTAGAACTGAATTCCCGCCAACTGTTTAACTCAAAATACAGTCAAGAAAGTAGCTCTGAAGCCGAGAAGCGGGATCGACCATAAGCACTACCGTGAAATTACGTACAATTTTCAAATTTCTTGTACTTGCTAACTTTGCGGCCTCGGGCAGCTATGTTACCATGGAGGAACCACACAAGATTTGACTTTATAGGCTAGAACTGAAGTCGCGCCCACTGTTTAACTCAAAATACAGTCAAGAAAGTAGCTCTGAAGCCGAGAAGCGGGATCGACCATAAGCACTACCGTGAAATTACGTACAATTTTCAAATTTCTTGTACTTGCTAACTTTGCGGCCTCGGGCAGCTATGTTACCATGGAGGAACCACACAAAATTTGACTTTATAAGCTAGAACTGAAGTCGCGCCAACTGCTTAACTCAAAATACAGTCAAGAAAGTAGCTCTGAAGCCGAGAAACGGCATCGACCATAAGCACTACCGTGAAATTACGTACAATTTTCAAATTTCTTGTACTTGCTAACTTTGCGACCTCGGGCAGCTATGTTACCATGGAGGAATCACACAAGATTTGACTTTATAGGCTAGAACTGAAGTCGCGCCAACTGTTTAACTCAAAATACAGTCAAGAAAGTAGCTCTGAAGCCGAGAAGCGGGATCGATCATAAGCACTAATGTGAAATTACGTACAATTTTCAAATTTCTTGTACTTGCTAAATTTGCGACCTCGGGCAGCTATGTTACCATTTGACTTTATAGGCTAGAACTGAAGTCGCGCCAACTGTTTAACTCAAAATACAGTCAAGAAAGTAGCTCTGAAGCCGAGAAGCGGGATCGACCATAAGCACTACCGTGAAATTACGTACAATTTTCAAATTTCTTGTACTTGCTAACTTTGCGGCCTCGGGCAGCTATGTTACCATGGAGGAACCACACAAGATTTGACTTTATAGGCTAGAACTGAAGTCGCGCCCACTGCTTAACTCAAAATACAGTCAAGAAAGTGGCTCTGAAGCCGAGAACCGGGATCGACCATAAGCACTACCGTGAAATTACGTACAATTTTCAAATTTCTTGTACTTGCTAACTTTGCGCCCTCGGGCAGCTATGTTACCATGGAGGAAACACACAAGATTTGACTTTATAGGCTAGAACTGAAGTCGCGCCAACTGCTTAACTCAAAATACAGTCAAGAAAGTAGCTCTGAAGCCGAGAAACGGCATGACCAGAAGCACTACCGTGAAATTACGTACAATTTTCAAATTTCTTGTACTTGCTAACTTTGCGACCTCGGGCAGCTATGTTACCATGGAGGAATCACACAAGATTTGACTTTATAGGCTAGAACTGAATTCCCGCCAACTGTTTAACTCAAAATACAGTCAAGAAAGTAGCTCTGAAGCCGAGAAGCGGGATCGACCATAAGCACTACCGTGAAATTACGTACAATTTTCAAATTTCTTGTACTTGCTAACTTCGCGGCCTCGGGCAGCTATGTTACCATGGAGGAACCACACAAGATTTGACTTTATAGGCTAGAAATGAAGTCGCGCCCACTGCTTAACTCAAAATACAGTCAAGAAAGTAGCTCTGAAGCCGAGAAACGGCATCGACCATAAGCACTACCGTGAAATTACGTACAATTTTCAAATTTCTTGTACTTGCTAACTTTGCGACCTCGGGCAGCTATGTTACCATGGAGGAATCACACAAGATTTGACTTTATAGGCTAGAACTGAAGTCGCGCCAACTGTTTAACTCAAAATACAGTCAAGAAAGTAGCTCTGAAGCCGAGAAGCGGGATCGATCATAAGCACTAATGTGAAATTACGTACAATTTTCAAATTTCTTGTACTTGCTAAATTTGCGACCTCGGGCAGCTATGTTACCATGGAGGAATCACACAAGATTTGACTTTATAGGCTAGAACTGAAGTCGCGCCAACTGTTTAACTCAAAATACAGTCAAGAAAGTAGCTCTGAAGCCGAGAAGCGGGATCGACCATAAGCACTACCGTGAAATTACGTACAATTTTCAAATTTCTTGTACTTGCTAACTTTGCGGCCTCGGGCAGCTATGTTACCATGGAGGAACCACACAAGATTTGACTTTATAGGCTAGAACTGAAGTCGCGCCCACTGCTTAACTCAAAATAAAGTCAAGAAAGTAGCTCTGAAGCCGAGAAACGGCATGACCATAAGCACTACCGTGAAATTACGTACAATTTTCAAATTTCTTGTACTTGCTAACTTTGCGACCTCGGGCAGCTATGTTACCATGGAGGAATCACACAAGATTTGACTTTATAGGCTAACTTTGCGACCTCGGGCAGCTATGTTACCATGGAGGAATTACACAAGATTTGACTTTATAGGCTAGAACCGAAGTCGCGCAGACTGTTTAACTCAAAATACAGTCAAGAAAGTAGCTCTGAAGCCGAGAAGCGGGATCGATCATAAGCACTAATGTGAAATTACGTACAATTTTCAAATTTCTTGTACTTGCTAAATTTACGACCTCGGGCAGCTATGTTACCATTTGACTTTATAGGCTAGAACTGAAGTCGCGCCAACTGTTTAACTCAAAATACAGTCAAGAAAGTAGCTCTGAAGCCGAGAAGCGGGATCGACCATAAGCACTACCGTGAAATTACGTACAATTTTCAAATTTCTTGTACTTGCTAACTTTGCGGCCTCGGGCAGCTATGTTACCATGGAGGAACCACACAAGATTTGACTTTATAGGCTAGAACTGAAGTCGCGCCCACTGCTTAACTCAAAATACAGTCAAGAAAGTAGCTCTGAAGCCGAGAACCGGGATCGACCATAAGCACTACCGTGAAATTACGTACAATTTTCAAATTTCTTGTACTTGCTAACTTTGCGCCCTCGGGCAGCTATGTTACCATGGAGGAGATCACAAGATTTGACTTTATATACTAGAACTGAAGTCGCGCCAACTGTTTAACTCAAAATACAGTCAAGAAAGTAGCTCTGAAGCCGAGAAGCGGGATCGACCATAAGCACTACCGTGAAATTACGTACAATTTTCAAATTTCTTGTACTTGCTAACTTTGCGGCCTCGGGCAGCTATGTTACCATGGAGGAACCACACAAGATTTGACTTTATAGGCTAGAACTGAAGTCGCGCCCACTGCTTAACTCAAAATACAGTCAAGAAAGTAGCTCTGAAGCCGAGAAGCGGGATCGACCATAAGCACTACCGTGAAATTACGTACAATTTTCAAATTTCTTGTACTTGCTAACTTTGCGGCCTCGGGCAGCTATGTTACCATGGAGGAACCACACAAGATTTGACTTTATAGGCTAGAACTGAAGTCGCGCCCACTGCTTAACTCAAAATACAGTCAAGAAAGTAGCTCTGAAGCCGAGAAACGGCATCAACCATAAGCACTACCGTGAAATTACGTACAATTTTCAAATTTCTTGTACTTGCTAACTTTGCGACCTCGGGCAGCTATGTTACCATGGAGGAATCACACAAGATTTGACTTTATAGGCTAGAACTGAAGTCGCGCCAACTGTTTAACTCAAAATACAGTCAAGAAAGTAGCTCTGAAGCCGAGAAGCGGGATCGACCATAAACACTACCGTGAAATTACGTACAATTTTCAAATTTCTTGTACTTGCTAACTTTGCGGCCTCGGGCAGCTATGTTACCATGGAGGAACCACACAAGATTTGACTTTATAGGCTAGAATTGAAGTCGCGCCAACTGCTTAACTCAAAATACAGTCAAGAAAGTAGCTCTGAAGCCGAGAAACGGCATGACCAAAAGCACTACCGTGAAATTACGTACAATTTTCAAATTTCTTGTACTTGCTAACTTTGCGACCTCGGGCAGCTATGTTACCATGGAGGAACCACACAAGATTTGACTTTATAGGCTAGAACTGAAGTCGCGCCCACTGCTTAACTCAAAATACAGTCAAGAAAGTAGCTCTGAAGCCGAGAAACGGCATCGACCATAAGCACTACCGTGAAATTACGTACAATTTTCAAATTTCTTGTACTTGCTAACTTTGCGACCTCGGGCAGCTATGTTACCATGGAGGAATCACACAAGATTTGACTTTATAGGAAAGAACTGAAGTCGCGCCAACTGTTTAACTCAAAATACAGTCAAGAAAGTAGCTCTGAAGCCGAGAAACGGGATCGATCATAAGCACTAATGTGAAATTACGTACAATTTTCAAATTTCTTGTACTTGCTAAATTTGCGACCTCGGGCAGCTATGTTACCATGGAGGAATCACACAAGATTTGACTTTATAGGCTAGAACTGAAGTCGCGCCAACTGTTTAACTCAAAATACAGTCAAGAAAGTAGCTCTGAAGCCGAGAAGCGGGATCGACCATAAGCACTACCGTGAAATTACGTACAATTTTCAAATTTCTTGTACTTGCTAACTTTGCGGCCTCGGGCAGCTATGTTACCATGGAGGAACCACACAAGATTTGACTTTATAGGCTAGAACTGAAGTCGCGCCCACTGCTTAACTCAAAATAAAGTCAAGAAAGTAGCTCTGAAGCCGAGAAACGGCATGACCATAAGCACTACCGTGAAATTACGTACAATTTTCAAATTTCTTGTACTTGCTAACTTTGCGGCCTCGGGCAGCTATGTTACCATGGAGGAACCACACAAGATTTGACTTTATAGGCTAGAACTGAAGTCGCGCCCACTGCTTAACTCAAAATACAGTCAAGAAAGTAGCTCTGAAGCCGAGAAGCGGGAACGACCATAAGCACTACCGTGAAATTACGTACAATTTTCAAATTTCTTGTACTTGCTAACTTTGCGCCCTCGGGCAGCTATGTTACCATGGAGGAAACACACAAGATTTGACTTTATAGGCTAGAACTGAAGTCGCGCCAACTGCTTAACTCAAAATACAGTCAAGAAAGTAGCTCTGAAGCCGAGAAACGGCATGACCAGAAGCACTACCGTGAAATTACGTACAATTTTCAAATTTCTTGTACTTGCTAACTTTGCGACCTCGGGCAGCTATGTTACCATGGAGGAATCACACAAGATTTGACTTTATAGGCTAGAACTGAAGTCGGGCCAACTGTTTAACTCAAGATACAGTCAAGAAAGTAGCTCTGAAGCCGAGAAGCGGGATCGACCATAAGCACTACCGTGAAATTACGTACAATTTTCAAATTTCTTGTACTTGCTAACTTTTCGGCCTCGGGCAGCTATGTTACCATGGAGGAATCACACAAGATTTGACTTTATAGGCTAGAACTGAAGTCGCGCCAACTGTTTAATTCAAAATACAGTCAAGAAAGTAGCTCTGAAGCCGAGAAGCGGGATCGATCATAAGCACTAATGTGAAATTACGTACAATTTTCAAATTTCTTGTACTTGCTAAATTTGCGACCTCGGGCAGCTATGTTACCATGGAGGAATCACACAAGATTTGACTTTATAGGCTAGAACTGAAGTCGCGCCAACTGTTTAACTCAAAATACAGTCAAGAAAGTAGCTCTGAAGCCGAGAAGCGGGATCGACCATAAGCACTACCGTGAAATTACGTACAATTTTCAAATTTCTTGTACTTGCTAAATTTGCGACCTCGGGCAGCTATGTTACCATGGAGGAATCACACAAGATTTGATTTTATAGGCTAGAACTGAAGTCGCGCCAACTGTTTAACTCAAAATACAGTCAAGAAAGTAGCTCTGAAGGCGAGAAGCGGGATCGACCATAAGCACTACCGTGAAATTACGTACAATTTTCAAATTTCTTGTACTTGCTAACTTTGCGGCCTCGGGCAGCTATGTTACCATGGAGGAACCACACAAGATTTGACTTTATAGGCTAGAACTGAAGTCGCGCCCACTGCTTAACTCAAAATACAGTCAAGAAAGTAGCTCTGAAGCCGAGAAACGGCATCGACAATAAGCACTACCGTGAAATTACGTACAATTTTCAAATTTCTTGTACTTGCTAACTTTGCGACCTCGGGCAGCTATGTTACCATGGAGGAATCACACAAGATTTGACTTTATAGGCTAGAACGGAAGTCGCGCCAACTGTTTAACTCAAAATACAGTCAAGAAAGTAGCTCTGAAGCCGAGAAGCGGGATCGATCATAAGCACTAATGTGAAATTACGTACAATTTTCAAATTTCTTGTACTTGCTAAATTTGCGACCTCGGGCAGCTATGTTACCATGGAGGAATCACACAAGATTTGACTTTATAGGCTAGAACTGAAGTCGCGCCAACTGTTTAACTCAAAATACAGTCAAGAAAGTAGCTCTGAAGCCGAGAAGCGGGATCGACCATAAGCACTACCGTGAAATTACGTACAATTTTCAAATTTCTTGTACTTGCTAACTTTGCGGCCTCGGGCAGCTATGTTACCATGGAGGAACCACACAAGATTTGACTTTATAGGCTAGAACTGAAGTCGCGCCAAATGCTTAACTCAAAATACAGTCAAGAAAGTAGCTCTGAAGCCGAGAAACGGCATGACCAGAAGCACTACCCTGAAATTACGTACAATTTTCAAATTTCTTGTACTTGCTAACTTTGCGGCCTCGGGCAGCTATGTTACCATGGAGGAACCACACAAGATTTGACTTTATAGGCTAGAACTGAAGTCGCGCCAACTGCTTAACTCAAAATACAGTCAAGAAAGTAGCTCTGAAGCCGAGAAACGGCATGACCAGAAGCACTAATGTAAAATTACGTACAATTTTCAAATTTCTTGTACTTGCTAAATTTGCGGCCTCGGGCAGCTATGTTACCATGGAGGAACCACACAAGATTTGACTTTATAGGCTAGAACTGAAGTCGCGCCAACTGTTTAACTCAAAATACAGTCAAGAAAGTAGCTCTGAAGCCGAGAAGCGGGATCGACCATAAGCACTACCGTGAAATTACGTACAATTTTCAAATTTCTTGTACTTGCTAACTTTGCGGCCTCGGGCAGCTATGTTACCATGGAGGAACCACACAAGATTTAACTTTATAGGCTAGAACTGAAGTCGCGCCCACTGCTTAACTCAAAATACAGTCAAGAAAGTAGCTCTGAAGCCAAGAAGCGGGATCGATCATAAGCACTAATGTAAAATTACGTACAATTTTCAAATTTCTTGTACTTGCTAACTTTGCGACCTCGGGCAGCTATGTTACCATGGAGGAATCACATAAGATTTGACTTTATAGGCTAGATCTGAAGTCGCGCCAACTGTTTAACTCAAAATACAGTCAAGAAAGTAGCTCTGACGCCGAGAAACGGCATCGACCTTAAGCACTACCGTGAAATTACGTACAATTTTCAAATTTCTTGTACTTGCTAACTTTGCGACCTCGGGCAGCTATGTTACCATGGAGGAATCACACAAGATTTGACTTTATAGGCTAGAACTGAAGTCGCGCCAACTGTTTAACTCAAAATACAGTCAAGAAAGTAGCTCTGAAGCCGAGAAGCGGGATCGACCATAAGCAATACCGTGAAATTACGTACAATTTTCAAATTTCTTGTACTTGCTAACTTTCCGGCCTCGGGCAGCTATGTCACCATGGAGGAATCACACAAGATTTGACTTTATAGGCTAGAACTGAAGTCGCGCCAACTGTTTAACTCAAAATACAGTCAAGAAAGTAGCTCTGAAGCCGAGAAGCGGGATCGATCATAAGCACTAATGTGAAATTACGTACAATTTTCAAATTTCTTGTACTTGCTAAATTTGCGACCTCGGGCAGCTATGTTACCATGGAGGAACCACACAAGATTTGACTTTATAGGCTAGAACTGAAGTCGCGCCAAATGCTTAACTCAAAATACAGTCAAGAAAGTAGCTCTGAAGCCGAGAAGCGGGAACGACCATAAGCACTACCGTGAAATTACGTACAATTTTCAAATTTCTTGTACTTGCTAACTTTGCGCCCTCGGGCAGCTATGTTACCATGGAGGAAACACACAAGATTTGACTTTATAGGCTAGAACTGAAGTCGCGCCAACTGCTTAACTCAAAATACAGTCAAGAAAGTAGCTCTGAAGCCGAGAAACGGCATGACCAAAAGCACTACCGTGAAATTACGTACAATTTTCAAATTTCTTGTACTTGCTAACTTTGCGACCTCGGGCAGCTATGTTACCATGGAGGAATCACACAAGATTTGACTTTATAGGCTAGAACTGAATTCCCGCCAACTGTTTAACTCAAAATACTGTCAAGAAAGTAGCTCTGAAGCCGAGAAGCGGGATCGACCATAAGCACTACCGTGAAATTACGTACAATTTTCAAATTTCTTGTACTTGCTAACTTTGCGACCTCGGGCAGCTATGTTACCATGGAGGAATCACACAAGATTTGACTTTATAGGCTAGAACTGAATTCCCGCCAACTGTTTAACTCAAAATACTGTCAAGAAAGTAGCTCTGAAGCCGAGAAGCGGGATCGATCATAAGCACTAATGTGAAATTACGTACAATTTTCAAATTTCTTGTACTTGCTAAATTTGCGACCTCGGGCAGCTATGTTACCATGGAGGAACCACACAAGATTTGACTTTATAGGCTAGAACTGAAGTCGCGCCCACTGCTTAACTCAAAATACAGTCAAGAAAGTACCTCTGAAGCCGAGAAACGGCATCGACCATAAGCACTACCGTGAAATTACGTACAATTTTCAAATTTCTTGTACTTGCTAACTTTGCGACCTCGGGCAGCTATGTTACCATGGAGGAATCACACAAGATTTGACTTTATAGGCTAGAACTGAATTCCCGCCAACTGTTTAACTCAAAATACTGTCAAGAAAGTAGCTCTGAAGCCGAGAAGCGGGATCGACCATAAGCACTACCGTGAAATTACGTACAATTTTCAAATTTCTTGTACTTGCTAACTTTGCGGCCTCGGGCAGCTATGTTACCATGGAGGAACCACACAAGATTTGACTTTATAGGCTAGAACTGAAGTCGCGCCCACTGCTTAACTCAAAATACAGTCAAGAAAGTAGCTCTGAAGCCGAGAAACGGCATCGACCATAAGCACTACCGTGAAATTACGTACAATTTTCAAATTTCTTGTACTTGCTAACTTTGCGACCTCGGGCAGCTATGTTACCATGGAGGAATCACACAAGATTTGACTTTATAGGCTAGAACTGAAGTCGCGCCAACTGTTTAACTCAAAATACAGTCAAGAAAGTAGCTCTGAAGCCGAGAAACGGGATCGATCATAAGCACTAATGTGAAATTACGTACAATTTTCAAATTTCTTGTACTTGCTAAATTTGCGACCTCGGGCAGCTATGTTACCATGGAGGAATCACACAAGATTTGACTTTATAGGCTAGAACTGAAGTCGCGCCAACTGTTTAACTCAAAATACAGTCAAGAAAGTAGCTCTGAAGCCGAGAAGCGGGATCGACCATAAGCACTACCGTGAAATTACGTACAATTTTCAAATTTCTTGTACTTGCTAACTTTGCGGCCTCGGGCAGCTATGTTACCATGGAGGAACCACACAAGATTTGACTTTATAGGCTAGAACTGAAGTCGCGCCCACTGCTTAACTCAAAATAAAGTCAAGAAAGTAGCTCTGAAGCCGAGAAACGGCATGACCATAAGCACTACCGTGAAATTACGTACAATTTTCAAATTTCTTGTACTTGCTAACTTTGCGGCCTCGGGCAGCTATGTTACCATGGAGGAACCACACAAGATTTGACTTTATAGGCTAGAACTGAAGTCGCGCCCACTGCTTAACTCAAAATACAGTCAAGAAAGTAGCTCTGAAGCCGAGAAGCGGGAACGACCATAAGCACTACCGTGAAATTACGTACAATTTTCAAATTTCTTGTACTTGCTAACTTTGCGCCCTCGGGCAGCTATGTTACCATGGAGGAAACACACAAGATTTGACTTTATAGGCTAGAACTGAAGTCGCGCCAACTGCTTAACTCAAAATACAGTCAAGAAAGTAGCTCTGAAGCCGAGAAACGGCATGACCAGAAGCACTACCGTGAAATTACGTACAATTTTCAAATTTCTTGTACTTGCTAACTTTGCGACCTCGGGCAGCTATGTTACCATGGAGGAATCACACAAGATTTGACTTTATAGGCTAGTACTGAAGTCGCGCCAACTGTTTAATTCAAAATACAGTCAAGAAAGTAGCTCTGAAGCCGAGAAGCGGGATCGATCATAAGCACTAATGTGAAATTACGTACAATTTTCAAATTTCTTGTACTTGCTAAATTTGCGACCTCGGGCAGCTATGTTACCATGGAGGAATCACACAAGATTTGACTTTATAGGCTAGAACTGAAGTCGCGCCAACTGTTTAACTCAAAATACAGTCAAGAAAGTAGCTCTGAAGCCGAGAAGCGGGATCGACCATAAGCACTACCGTGAAATTACGTACAATTTTCAAATTTCTTGTACTTGCTAAATTTGCGACCTCGGGCAGCTATGTTACCATGGAGGAATCACACAAGATTTGATTTTATAGGCTAGAACTGAAGTCGCGCCAACTGTTTAACTCAAAATACAGTCAAGAAAGTAGCTCTGAAGCCGAGAAGCGGGATCGACCATAAGCACTACCGTGAAATTACGTACAATTTTCAAATTTCTTGTACTTGCTAACTTTGCGGCCTCGGGCAGCTATGTTACCATGGAGGAACCACACAAGATTTGACTTTATAGGCTAGAACTGAAGTCGCGCCCACTGCTTAACTCAAAATACAGTCAAGAAAGTAGCTCTGAAGCCGAGAAACGGCATCGACAATAAGCACTACCGTGAAATTACGTACAATTTTCAAATTTCTTGTACTTGCTAACTTTGCGACCTCGGGCAGCTATGTTACCATGGAGGAATCACACAAGATTTGACTTTATAGGCTAGAACGGAAGTCGCGCCAACTGTTTAACTCAAAATACAGTCAAGAAAGTAGCTCTGAAGCCGAGAAGCGGGATCGATCATAAGCACTAATGTGAAATTACGTACAATTTTCAAATTTCTTGTACTTGCTAAATTTGCGACCTCGGGCAGCTATGTTACCATGGAGGAATCACACAAGATTTGACTTTATAGGCTAGAACTGAAGTCGCGCCAACTGTTTAACTCAAAATACAGTCAAGAAAGTAGCTCTGAAGCCGAGAAGCGGGATCGACCATAAGCACTACCGTGAAATTACGTACAATTTTCAAATTTCTTGTACTTGCTAACTTTGCGGCCTCGGGCAGCTATGTTACCATGGAGGAACCACACAAGATTTGACTTTATAGGCTAGAACTGAAGTCGCGCCAAATGCTTAACTCAAAATACAGTCAAGAAAGTAGCTCTGAAGCCGAGAAACGGCATGACCAGAAGCACTACCCTGAAATTACGTACAATTTTCAAATTTCTTGTACTTGCTAACTTTGCGGCCTCGGGCAGCTATGTTACCATGGAGGAACCACACAAGATTTGACTTTATAGGCTAGAACTGAAGTCGCGCCAACTGCTTAACTCAAAATACAGTCAAGAAAGTAGCTCTGAAGCCGAGAAACGGCATGACCAGAAGCACTAATGTAAAATTACGTACAATTTTCAAATTTCTTGTACTTGCTAAATTTGCGGCCTCGGGCAGCTATGTTACCATGGAGGAACCACACAAGATTTGACTTTATAGGCTAGAACTGAAGTCGCGCCAACTGTTTAACTCAAAATACAGTCAAGAAAGTAGCTCTGAAGCCGAGAAGCGGGATCGACCATAAGCACTACCGTGAAATTACGTACAATTTTCAAATTTCTTGTACTTGCTAACTTTGCGGCCTCGGGCAGCTATGTTACCATGGAGGAACCACACAAGATTTAACTTTATAGGCTAGAACTGAAGTCGCGCCCACTGCTTAACTCAAAATACAGTCAAGAAAGTAGCTCTGAAGCCAAGAAGCGGGATCGATCATAAGCACTAATGTAAAATTACGTACAATTTTCAAATTTCTTGTACTTGCTAACTTTGCGACCTCGGGCAGCTATGTTACCATGGAGGAATCACATAAGATTTGACTTTATAGGCTAGATCTGAAGTCGCGCCAACTGTTTAACTCAAAATACAGTCAAGAAAGTAGCTCTGACGCCGAGAAACGGCATCGACCTTAAGCACTACCGTGAAATTACGTACAATTTTCAAATTTCTTGTACTTGCTAACTTTGCGACCTCGGGCAGCTATGTTACCATGGAGGAATCACACAAGATTTGACTTTATAGGCTAGAACTGAAGTCGCGCCAACTGTTTAACTCAAAATACAGTCAAGAAAGTAGCTCTGAAGCCGAGAAGCGGGATCGACCATAAGCAATACCGTGAAATTACGTACAATTTTCAAATTTCTTGTACTTGCTAACTTTCCGGCCTCGGGCAGCTATGTCACCATGGAGGAATCACACAAGATTTGACTTTATAGGCTAGAACTGAAGTCGCGCCAACTGTTTAACTCAAAATACAGTCAAGAAAGTAGCTCTGAAGCCGAGAAGCGGGATCGATCATAAGCACTAATGTGAAATTACGTACAATTTTCAAATTTCTTGTACTTGCTAAATTTGCGACCTCGGGCAGCTATGTTACCATGGAGGAATCACACAAGATTTGACTTTATAGGCTAGAACTGAAGTCGCGCCAACTGTTTAACTCAAAATACAGTCAAGAAAGTAGCTCTGAAGCCGAGAAGCGGGATCGATCATAAGCACTAATGTGAAATTACGTACAATTTTCAAATTTCTTGTACTTGCTAAATTTGCGACCTTGGGCAGCTATGTTACCATGGAGGAATCACACAAGATTTGACTTTATAGGCTAGAACTGAAGTCGCGCCAACTGTTTAACTCAAAATACAGTCAAGAAAGTAGCTCTGAAGCCGAGAAACGGGATCGATCATAAGCACTAATGTGAAATTACGTACAATTTTCAAATTTCTTGTACTTGCTAACTTTGCGGCCTCGGGCAGCTATGTTACCATGCAGGAACCACACAAGATTTGACTTTATAGGCTAGAACTGAAGTCGCGCCCACTGCTTAACTCAAAATACAGTCGAGAAAGTAGCTCTGAAGCCGAGAAGCGGGATCGACCATAAGCACTACCGTGAAATTACGTACAATTTTCAAATTTCCTGTACTTGCTAACTTTGCGGCCTCGGGCAGCTATGTTACCATGGAGGAACCACACAAGATTTGACTTTATAGGCTAGAACTGAAGTCGCGCCAACTGCTTAACTCAAAATACAGTCAAGAAAGTAGCTCTGAAGCCGAGAAACGGCATGACCAGAAGCACTACCGTGAAATTACGTACAATTTTCAAATTTCTTGTACTTGCTAACTTTGCGACCTCGGGCAGCTATGTTACCATGGAGGAATCACACAAGATTTGACTTTATAGGCTAGAACTGAAGTCGCGCCAACTGTTTAACTCAAAATACAGTCAAGAAATAAGCTCTGAAGCCGAGAAGCGGGATCGACCATAAGCACTACCGTGAAATTACGTACAATTTTCAAATTTCTTGTACTTGCTAACTTTGCGGCCTCGGGCAGCTATGTTACCATGGAGGAAGCACACAAGATTTGACTTTATAGGCTAGAACTGAAGTCGCGCCCACTGCTTAACTCAAAACACAGTCAAGAAAGTAGCTCTGAAGCCGACAAACGGCATCGACCATAAGCACTACCGTGAAATTACGTACAATTTTCAAATTTCTTGTACTTGCTAACTTTGCGACCTCGGGCAGCTATGTTACCATGGAGGAACCACACAAGATTTGACTTTATAGGCTAGAACTGAAGTCGCGCCCACTGCTTAACTCAAAATACAGTCAAGAAAGTAGCTCTGAAGCCGAGAAACGACATCGACCATAAGCACTACCGTGAAATTACGTACAATTTTCAAATTTCTTGTACTTGCTAACTTTGCGGCCTCGGGCAGCTATGTTACCATGGAGGAATCACACAAGATTTGACTTTATAGGCTAGAACTGAAGTCGCGCCCACTGCTTAACTCAAAATACAGTCAAGAAAGTAGCTCTGAAGCCGTGAAACGGCATCGACCATAAGCACTACCGTGAAATTACGTACAATTTTCAAATTTCTTGTACTTGCTAACTTTGCGACCTCGGGCAGCTATGTTACCATGGAGGAATCACACAAGATTTGACTTTATAGGCTAGAACTGAAGTCGCGCCAACTGTTTAACTCAAAATACAGTCAAGAAAGTAGCTCTGAAGCCGAGAAGCGGGATAGATCAAAAGCACTAATGTGAAATTACGTACAATTTTCAAATTTCTTGTACTTGCTAATTTTGCGGCCTCGGGCAGCTATGTTACCATGGAGGAACCACACAAGATTTGACTTTATAGGCTAGAACTGAAGTCGCGCCCACTGCTTAACTCAATATACAGTCAAGAAAGTAGCTCTGAAGCCGAGAAACGGCATCGATCATAAGCACTAATGTGAAATTACGTACAATTTTCAAATTTCTTGTACTTGCTAAATTTGCGACCTCGGGCAGCTATGTTACCATAGAAGAACCACACAAGATTTGACTTTATAGGCTAGAACTGAAGTCGCGCCAACCGCTTAACTCAAAATACAGTCAAGAAAGTAGCTCTGAAGCCGAGAAGCGGGATCGACCATAAGCACTACCGTGAAATTACGTACAATTTTCAAATTTCTTGTACTTGCTAACTTTGCGGCCTCGGGCAGATATGTTACCATGGAGGAACCACACAAGATTTGACTTTATAGGCTAGAACTAAAGTCGCGCCAACTGCTTAACTCAAAATACAGTCAAGAAAGTAGCTCTGAAGCCGAGAAACGGCATCGACCATCAGCACTACCGTGAAATTACGTACAATTTTCAAATTTCTTGTACTTGCTAACTTTACGACCTCGGGCAGCTATGTTACCATGGAGGAATCACACAAGATTTGACTTTATAGGCTAGAACTGAAGTCGCGCCAACTGTTTAACTCAAAATACAGTCAAGAAAGTAGCTCTGAAGCCGAGAAGCGGGATCGACCATAAGCACTACCGTGAAATTACGTACAATTTTCAAATTTCTTGTACTTGCTAACTTTGCGGCCTCGGGCAGCTATGTTACCATGGAGGAATCACACAAGATTTGACTTTATAGGCTTGAACTGAAGTCGCGCCCACTGCTTAACTCAAAATACAGTCAAGAAAGTAGCTCTGAAGCCGAGAAACGGCATGACCATAAGCACTACCGTGAAATTACGTACAATTTTCAAAATTCTTGTACTTGCTAACTTTGCGACCTCGGGCAGCTATGTTACCATGGAGGAACCACACAAGATTTGACTTTATAGGCTAGAACTGAAGTCGCGCCCACTGCTTAACTCAAAATACAGTCAAGAAAGTAGCTCTGAAGCCGAGAAATGGCATGACCATAAGCACTACCGTGAAATTACGTACAATTTTCAAATTTCTTGTACTTGCTAACTTTGCGACCTCGGGCAGCTATGTTACCATGGAGGAATCACACAAGATTTGACTTTATAGGCTAGAACTGAAGTCGCGCCAACTGTTTAACTCAAAATACAGTCAAGAAAGTAGCTCTGAAGCCGAGAAGCGGGATCGATCATAAGCACTAATGTGAAATTACGTACAATTTTCAAATTTCTTGCACTTGCTAAATTTGCGACCTCGGGCAGCTATGTTACCATGGAGGAATCACGCAAGATTTGACTTTATAGGCTAGAACTGAAGTCGCGCCAACTGTTTAACTCAAAATACAGTCAAGAAAGTAGCTCTGAAGCCGAGAAGCGGGATCGATCATAAGCACTAATGTGAAATTACGTACAATTTTCAAATTTCTTGTACTTGCTAACTTTGCGACCTCGGGCAGCTATGTTACCATGGAGGAATCACACAAGATTTGACTTTATAGGCTAGAACTGAAGTCGCGCCAACTGTTTAACTCAAAATACAGTCAAGAAAGTAGCTCTGAAGCCGAGAAGCGGGATCGGTCATAAGCACTAATGTGAAATTACGTACAATTTTCAAATTTCTTGTACTTGCTAAATTTGCGACCTCGGGCAGCTATGTTACCATGGAGGAATCACACAAGATTTGACTTTATAGGCTAGAACTGAAGTCGCGCCAACTGTTTGACTCAAAATACAGTCAAGAAAGTAGCTCTGAAGCCGAGAAGCGGGATCGACCATAAGCACTACCGTGAAATTACGTACAATTTTCAAATTTCTTGTACTTGCTAACTTTGCGGCCTCGGGCAGCTATGTTACCATGGAGGAACCACACAAGATTTGACTTTATAGGCTAGAACTGAAGTCGCGCCAACTGCTTAACTCAAAATACAGTCAAGAAAGTAGCTCTGAAGCCGAGAAACGGCATGACCAGAAGCACTACCGTGAAATTACGTACAATTTTCAAATTTCTTGTACTTGCTAACTTTGCGACCTCGGGCAGCTATGTTACCATGGTGGAATCACACAAGACTTGACTTTATAGGCTAGAACTGAAGTCGCGCCAACTGTTTAACTCAAAATACAGTCAAGAAAGTAGCTCTGAAGCCGAGAAACGGGATCGACCATAAGCACTACCGTGAAATTACGTACAATTTTCAAATTTCTTGTACTTGCTAACTTTGCGGCCTCGGGCAGCTATGTTACCATGGAGGAACCACACAAGATTTGACTTTATAGGCTAGAACTGAAGTCGCGCCCACTGCTTAACTCAAAATACAGTCAAGAAAATAGCTCTGAAGCCGAGAAACGGCATCGATCACAAGCACTAATGTGAAATTACGTACAATTTTCAAATTTCTTGTACTTGCTAAATTTGCGACCTCGGGCAGCTATGTTACCATGGAGGAATCACACAAGATTTGACTTTATAGGCTAGAACTGAAGTCGCGCCAACTGTTTAACTCAAAATACAGTCAAGAAAGTAGCTCTGAAGCCGAGAAGCGGGATCGACCATAAGCACTACCGTGAAATTACGTACAATTTTCAAATTTCTTGTACTTGCTAACTTTGCGGCCTCGGGCAGCTATGTTACCATGGAGGAACCACACAAGATTTGACTTTATAGGCTAGAACTGAAGTCGCGCCAACTGCTTAACTCAAAATACAGTCAAGAAAGTAGCTCTGAAGCCGAGAAGCGGGATCGACCATAAGCACTACCGTGAAATTACGTACAATTTTCAAATTTCTTGTACTTGCTAACTTTGCGGCCTCGGGCAGCTATGTTACCATGGAGGAACCACACAAGATTTGACTTTATAGGCTAGAACTGAAGTCGCGCCAACTGCTTAACTCAAAATACAGTCAAGAAAGTAGCTCTGAAGCCGAGAAACGGCATCGACCATCAGCACTACCGTGAAATTACGTACAATTTTCAAATTTCTTGTACTTGCTAACTTTGCGACCTCGGGCAGCTATGTTACCATGGAGGAATCACACAAGATTTGACTTTATAGGCTAGAACTGAAGTCGCGCCAACTGTTTAACTCAAAATACAGTCAAGAAAGTAGCTCTGCAGCCGAGAAGCGGGATCGATCATAAGCACTAATGTGAAATTACGTACAATTTTCAAATTTCTTGTACTTGCTAAATTTGCGACCTCGGGCAGCTATGTTACCATGGAGGAATCACACAAGATTTGACTTTATAGGCTAGAACTGAAGTCGCGCCAACTGTTTAACTCAAAATACAGTCAAGAAAGTAGCTCTGAAGCCGAGAAGCGGGATCGACCATAAGCACTACCGTGAAATTACGTACAATTTTCAAATTTCTTGGTACTTGCTAACTTTGCGGCCTCGGGCAGCTATGTTACCATGGAGGAACCACACAAGATTTGACTTTATAGGCTAGAACTGAAGTCGCGCCAACTGCTTAACTCAAAATACAGTCAAGAAAGTAGCTCTGAAGCCGAGAAACGGCATGACCAGAAGCACTACCGTGAAATTACGTACAATTTTCAAATTTCTTGTACTTGCTAACTTTGCGACCTCGGGCAGCTATGTTACCATGGAGGAATCACACAAGATTTGACTTTATAGGCTAGAACTGAAGTCGCGCCAACTGTTTAACTCAAAATACAGTCAAGAAAGTAGCTCTGAAGCCGAGAAGCGGGATCGATCATAAGCACTACCGTGAAATTACGTACAATTTTCAAATTTCTTGTACTTGCTAACTTTGCGGCCTCGGGCAGCTATGTTACCATGGAGGAACCACACAAGATTTGACTTTATAGGCTAGAACTGAAGTCGCGCCCACTGCTTAACTCAAAATACAGTCAAGAAAGTAGCTCTGAAGCCGAGAAACGGCATCGACCATAAGCACTACCGTGAAATTACGTACAATTTTCAAATTTCTTGTACTTGCTAACTTTGCGACCTCGGGCAGCTATGTTACCATGGAGGAATCACACAAGATTTGACTTTATAGGCTAGAACTGAAGTCGCGCCAACTGTTTAACTCAAAATACAGTCAAGAAAGTAGCTCTGAAGCCGAGAAACGGGATCGATCATAAGCACTAATGTGAAATTACGTACAATTTTCAAATTTCTTGTACTTGCTAAATTTGCGACCTCGGGCAGCTATGTTACCATGGAGGAATCACACAAGATTTGACTTTATAGGCTAGAACTGAAGTCGCGCCAACTGTTTAACTCAAAATACAGTCAAGAAAGTAGCTCTGAAGCCGAGAAGCGGGATCGACCATAAGCACTACCGTGAAATTACGTACAATTTTCAAATTTCTTGCACTTGCTAACTTTGCGGCCTCGGGCAGCTATGTTACCATGGAGGAACCACACAAGATTTGACTTTATAGGCTAGAACTGAAGCCGCGCCCACTGCTTAACTCAAAATACAGTCAAGAAAGTAGCTCTGAAGCCGAGAAACGGCATCGACCATAAGCACTACCGTGAAATTACGTACAATTTTCAAATTTCTTGTACTTGCTAACTTTGCGACCTCGGGCAGCTATGTTACCATGGAGGAATCACACAAGATTTGACTTTATAGGCTAGAACTGAAGTCGCGCCAACTGCTTAACTCAAAATACAGTCAAGAAAGTAGCTCTGAAGCCGAGAAGCGGGATCGACCATAAGCACTACCGTGAAATTACGTACAATTTTCAAATTTCTTGTACTTGCTAACTTTGCGGCCTCGGGCAGCCATGTTACCATGGAGGAACCACACAAGATTTGACTTTATAGGCTAGAACTGAAGTCGCGCCAACTGCTTAACTCAAAATACAGTCAAGAAAGTAGCTCTGAAGCCGAGAAGCGGGATCGACCATAAGCACTACCGTGAAATTACGTACAATTTTCAAATTTCTTGTACTTGCTAACTTTACGGCCTCGGGCAGCTATGTTACCATGGAGGAACCACACAAGATTTGACTTTATAGGCTAGAACTGAAGTCGCGCCAACTGCTTAACTCAAAATACAGTCAAGAAAGTAGCTCTGAAGCCGAGAAGCGGGATCGACCATAAGCACTACCGTGAAATTACGTACAATTTTCAAATTTCTTGTACTTGCTAACTTTGCGGCCTCGGGCAGCTATGTTACCATGGAGGAACCACACAAGATTTGACTTTATAGGCTAGAACTGAAGTCGCGCCCACTGCTTAACTCAAAATACAGTCAAGAAAGTAGCTCTGAAGCCGAGAAACGGCATCGACCATAAGCACTACCGTGAAATTACGTACAATTTTCAAATTTCTTGTACTTGCTAACTTTGCGACCTCGGGCAGCTATGTTACCATGGAGGAATCACACAAGATTTGACTTTATAGGCTAGAACTGAAGTCGCGCCAACTGTTTAACTCAAAATACAGTCAAGAAAGTAGCTTTGAAGCCGAGAAGCGGGATCGATCATAAGCACTAATGTGAAATTACGTACAATTTTCAAATTTCTTGTAATTGCTAAATTTGCGACCTCGGGCAGCTATGTTACCATGGAGGAATCACACAAGATTTGACTTTATAGGCTAGAACTGAAGTCGCGCCAACTGTTGAACTCAAAATACAGTCAAGAAAGTAGCTCTGAAGCCGAGAAGCGGGATCGACCATAAGCACTACCGTGAAATTACGTACAATTTTCAAATTTCTTGTACTTGCTAACTTTGCGGCCTCGAGCAGCTATGTTACCATGGAGGAACCACACAAGATTTGACTTTATAGGGTAGAACTGAAGTCGCGCCAACTGCTTAACTCAAAATACAGTCAAGAAAGTAGCTCTGAAGCCGAGAAGCGGGATCGACCATAAGCACTACCGTGAAATTACGTACAATTTTCAAATTTCTTGTACTTGCTAAGTTTGCGGCCTCGGGCAGCTATGTTACCATGGAGGAACCACACAAGATTTGACTTTATAGGCTAGAACTGATGTCGCGCCAACTGCTTAACTCCAAATACAGTCAAGAAAGTAGCTCTGAAGCCGAGAAGCGGGATCGACCATAAGCACTACCGTGAAATTACGTACAATTTTCAAATTTCTTGTACTTGCTAACTTTGCGACCTCGGGCAGCTATGTTACCATGGAGGAATCACACAAGATTTGACTTTATAGGCTAGAACTGAAGTCGCGCCAACTGTTTAACTCAAAATACAGTCAAGAAAGTAGCTCTGAAGCCGAGAAGCGGGATCGACCATAAGCACTACCGTGAAATTACGTACAATTTTCAAATTTCTTGTACTTGCTAACTTTGCGGCCTCGAGCAGCTATGTTACCATGGAGGAACCACACAAGATTTGACTTTATAGGGTAGAACTGAAGTCGCGCCAACTGCTTAACTCAAAATACAGTCAAGAAAGTAGCTCTGAAGCCGAGAAGCGGGATCGACCATAAGCACTACCGTGAAATTACGTACAATTTTCAAATTTCTTGTACTTGCTAAGTTTGCGGCCTCGGGCAGCTATGTTACCATGGAGGAACCACACAAGATTTGACTTTATAGGCTAGAACTGATGTCGCGCCAACTGCTTAACTCAAAATACAGTCAAGAAAGTAGCTCTGAAGCCGAGAAGCGGGATCGACCATAAGCACTACCGTGAAATTACGTACAATTTTCAAATTTCTTGTACTTGCTAAGTTTGCGGCCTCGGGCAGCTATGTTACCATGGAGGAACCACACAAGATTTGACTTTATAGGCTAGAACTGATGTCGCGCCAACTGCTTAACTCAAAATACAGTCAAGAAAGTAGCTCTGAAGCCGAGAAGCGGGATCGACCATAAGCACTACCGTGAAATTACGTACAATTTTCAAATTTCTTGTACTTGCTAACTTTGCGACCTCCGGCAGCTATGTTACCATGGAGGAATCACACAGGATTTGACTTTATAGGCTAGAACTGAAGCCGAGAAGCGGGATCGATCATAAGCACTAATGTGAAATTACGTACAATTTTCAAATTTCTTGTAATTGCTAAATTTGCGACCTCGGGCAGCTATGTTACCATGGAGGAATCACACAAGATTTGACTTTACGCCAACTGCTTAACTCAAAATACAGTCAAGAAAGTAGCTCTGAAGCCGAGAAGCGGGATCGACCATAAGCACTACCGTGAAATTACGTACAATTTTCAAATTTCTTGTACTTGCTAAGTTTGCGGCCTCGGGCAGCTATGTTACCATTGAGGAACCACACAAGATTTGACTTTATAGGCTAGAACTGATGTCGCGCCAACTGCTTAACTCAAAATACAGTCAAGAAAGTAGCTCTGAAGCCGAGAAGCGGGATCGACCATAAGCACTACCGTGAAATTACGTACAATTTTCAAATTTCTTGTACTTGCTAACTTTGCGACCTCGGGCAGCTATGTTACCATGGAGGAATCACACAAGATTTGACTTTATAGGCTAGAACTGAAGTCGCGCCAACTGTTTAACTCAAAATACAGTCAAGAAAGTAGCTCTGAAGCCGAGAAGCGGGATCGACCATAAGCACTACCGTGAAATTACGTACAATTTTCAAATTTCTTGTACTTGCTAACTTTGCGGCCTCGAGCAGCTATGTTACCATGGAGGAACCACACAAGATTTGACTTTATAGGGTAGAACTGAAGTCGCGCCAACTGCTTAACTCAAAATACAGTCAAGAAAGTAGCTCTGAAGCCGAGAAGCGGGATCGACCATAAGCACTAATGTGAAATTACGTACAATTTTCAAATTTCTTGTAATTGCTAAATTTGCGACCTCGGGCAGCTATGTTACCATGGAGGAATCACACAAGATTTGACTTTATAGGCTAGAACTGAAGTCGCGCCAACTGTTTAACTCAAAATACAGTCAAGAAAGTAGCTCTGAAGCCGAGAAGCGGGATCGACCATAAGCACTACCGTGAAATTACGTACAATTTTCAAATTTCTTGTACTTGCTAACTTTGCGGCCTCGAGCAGCTATGTTACCATGGAGGAACCACACAAGATTTGACTTTATAGGGTAGAACTGAAGTCGCGCCAACTGCTTAACTCAAAATACAGTCAAGAAAGTAGCTCTGAAGCCGAGAAGCGGGATCGACCATAAGCACTACCGTGAAATTACGTACAATTTTCAAATTTCTTGTACTTGCTAAGTTTGCGGCCTCGGGCAGCTATGTTACCATGGAGGAACCACACAAGATTTGACTTTATAGGCTAGAACTGATGTCGCGCCAACTGCTTAACTCAAAATACAGTCAAGAAAGTAGCTCTGAAGCCGAGAAGCGGGATCGACCATAAGCACTACCGTGAAATTACGTACAATTTTCAAATTTCTTGTACTTGCTAACTTTACGGCCTCGGGCAGCTATGTTACCATGGAGGAACCACACAAGATTTGACGTTATAGGCTAGAACTGAAGTCGCGCCAACTGCTTAACTCAAAATAATGTCAAGAAAGTAGCTCTGAAGCCGAAAAGCGGGATCGACCATAAGCACTACCGTGAAATTACGTACAATTTTCAAATTTCTTGTACTTGCTAAATTTGCGACCACGGGCAGCTATGTTACCATCGAGGTACCACACAAGATTTGACTTTATAGGCTAGAACTGAAGTCGCGCCCACTGCTTAACTGAAAATACAGTCAAGAAAGTAGCTCTGAAGCCGAGAAACGGCATCGACCATAAGCACTACCGTGAAATTACGTACAATTTTCAAATTTCTTGTACTTGCTAACTTTGCGACCTCGGGCAGCTATGTTACCATGGTGGAATCACACAAGACTTGACTTTATAGGCTAGAACTGAAGTCGCGCCAACTGTTTAACTCAAAATACAGTCAAGAAAGTAGCTCTGAAGCCGAGAAGCGGGATCGACCATAAGCACTACCGTGAAATTACGTACAATTTTCAAATTTCTTGTACTTGCTAACTTTGCGGCCTCGGGCAGCTATGTTACCATGGAGGAACCACACAAGATTTGACTTTATAGGCTAGAACTGAAGTCGCGCCCACTGCTTAACTCAAAATACAGTCAAGAAAGTAGCTCTGAAGCCGAGAAACGGCATCGATCATAAGCACTAATGTGAAATTACGTACAATTTTCAAATTTCTTGTACTTGCTAAATTTGCGACCTCGGGCAGCTATGTTACCATGGAGGAATCACACAAGATTTGACTTTATAGGCTAGAACTGAAGTCGCGCCAACTGTTTAACTCAAAATACAGTCAAGAAAGTAGCTCTGAAGCCGAGAAGCGGGATCGACCATAAGCACTACCGTGAAATTACGTACAATTTTCAAATTTCTTGTACTTGCTAACTTTGCGGCCTCGGGCAGCTATGTTACCATGGAGGAACCACACAAGATTTGACTTTATAGGCTAGAACTGAAGTCGCGCCAACTGCTTAACTCAAAATACAGTCAAGAAAGTAGCTCTGAAGCCGAGAAGCGGGATCGACCATAAGCACTACCGTGAAATTACGTACAATTTTCAAATTTCTTGTACTTGCTAACTTTGCGGCCTCGGGCAGCTATGTTACCATGGAGGAACCACACAAGATTTGACTTTATAGGCTAGAACTGAAGTCGCGCCAACTGCTTAACTCAAAATACAGTCTAGAAAGTAGCTCTGAAGCCGAGAAACGGCATCGACCATCAGCACTACCGTGAAATTACGTACAATTTTCAAATTTCTTGTACTTGCTAACTTTGCGACCTCGGGCAGCTATGTTACCATGGAGGAATCACACAAGATTTGACTTTATAGGCTAGAACTGAAGTCGCGCCAACTGTTTAACTCAAAATACAGTCAAGAAAGTAGCTCTGAAGCCGAGAAGCGGGATCGATCATAAGCACTAATGTGAAATTACGTACAATTTTCAAATTTCTTGTACTTGCTAAATTTGCGACCTCGGGCAGCTATGTTACCATGGAGGAATCACACAAGATTTGACTTTATAGGCTAGAACTGAAGTCGCGCCAACTGTTTAACTCAAAATACAGTCAAGAAAGTAGCTCTGAAGCCGAGAAGCGGGATCGACCATAAGCACTACCGTGAAATTACGTACAATTTTCAAATTTCTTGTACTTGCTAACTTTGCGGCCTCGGGCAGCTATGTTACCATGGAGGAACCACACAAGATTTGACTTTATAGGCTAGAACTGAAGTCGCGCCAACTGCTTAACTCAAAATACAGTCAAGAAAGTAGCTCTGAAGCCGAGAAACGGCATGACCAGAAGCACTACCGTGAAATTACGTACAATTTTCAAATTTCTTGTACTTGCTAAATTTGCGACCTCGGGCAGCTATGTTACCATGGAGGAATCACACAAGATTTGACTTTATAGGCTAGAACTGAAGTCGCGCCAACTGCTTAACTCAAAATACAGTCAAGAAAGTAGCTCTGAAGCCGAGAAGCGGGATCGATCATAAGCACTAATGTGAAATTACGTAAATTTTCAAATTTCTTGTACTTGCTAACTTTGCGGCCTCGGGCAGCTATGTTACCATGGAGGAACCACACAAGATTTGACTTTATATGCTAGAACTGAAGTCGCGCCAACTGCTTAACTCAAAATACAGTCAAGAAAGTAGCTCTGAAGCCGAGAAGCGGGATCGACCATAAGCACTACCGTGAAATTACGTACAATTTTCAAATTTCTTGGACTTGCTAACTTTGCGGCCTCGAGCAGCTATGTTACCATGGAGGAACCACACAAGATTTGACTTTATAGGGTAGAACTGAAGTCGCGCCAACTGCTTAACTCAAAACACAGTCAAGAAAGTAGCTCTGAAGCCGAGAAGCGGGATCGACCATAAGCACTACCGTGAAATTACGTACAATTTTCAAATTTCTTGTACTTGCTAACTTTGCGGCCTCGGGCAGCTATGTTACCATGGAGGAACCACACAAGATTTGACTTTATAGGCTAGAACTGAAGTCGCGCCAACTGCTTAACTCAAAATACAGTCAAGAAAGTAGCTCTGAAGCCGAGAAGCGGGATCGACCATAAGCACTACCGTGAAATTACGTACAATTTTCAAATTTCTTGTACTTGCTAACTTTACGGCCTCGGGCAGCTATGTTACCATGGAGGAACCACACAACATTTGACTTTATAGGCTAGAACTGAAGTCGCGCCAACTGCTTAACTCAAAATACAGTCAAGAAAGTAGCTCTGAAGCCGAGAAGCGGGATCGACCATAAGCACTACCGTGAAATTACCTACAATTTTCAAATTTCTTGTACTTGCTAACTTTGCGACCTCGGGCAGCTATGTTACCATGGAGGAATCACACAAGATTTGACTTTATAGGCTAGAACTGAAGTCGCGCCAAGTGTTTAACTCAAAATATAGTCAAGAAAGTAGCTCTGAAGCCGAGAAGCGGGATCGATCATAAGCACTAATGTGAAATTACGTACAATTTTCAAATTTCTTGTACTTGCTAAATTTGCGACCTCGGGCAGCTATGTTACCATGGAGGAATCACACAAGATTTGACTTTATAGGCTAGAACTGAAGTCGCGCCAACTGTTTAACTCAAAATACAGTCAAGAAAGTAGCTCTGAAGCCGAGAAGCGGGATCGACCATAAGCACTACCGTGAAATTACGAACAATTTTCAAATTTCTTGTACTTGCTAATTTTGCGGCCTCGGGCAGCTATGTTACCATGGAGGAACCACACAAGATTTGACTTTATAGGCTAGAACTGAAGTCGCGCCAACTGCTTAACTCAAAATACAGTCAAGAAAGTAGCTCTGAAGCCGAGAAACGGCATCGACCATCAGCACTACCGTGAAATTACGTACAATTTTCAAATTTCTTGTACTTGCTAACTTTGCGGCCTCGGGCAGCTATGTTACCATGGAGGAACCACACAAGATTTGACTTTATAGGCTAGAAGTGAAGTCGCGCCAACTGCTTAACTCAAAATACAGTAAAGAAAGTAGCTCTGAAGCCGAGAAGCGGGATCGACCATAAGCACTACCGTGAAATTACGTACAATTTTCAAATTTCTTGTACTTGCTAACTTTGCGGCCTCGGGCAGCTATGTTACCAGGGAGGAACCACACAAGATTTGACTTTATAGGCTAGAACTGAAGTCGGGCCAACTGCTTAACTCAAAATACAGTCAAGAAAGTAGCTCTGAAGCCGAGAAACGGCATCGACCATAAGCACTACCGTGAAATTACGTACAATTTTCAAATTTCTTGTACTTGCTAAATTTGCGACCTCGGGCAGCTATGTTACCATGGAGGAACCACACAAGATTTGACTTTATAGGCTAGAACTGAAGTCGCGCCCACTGCTTAACTCAAAATACAGTCAAGAAAGTAGCTCTGAAGCCGAAAAGCGGGATCGACCATAAGCACTACCGTGAAATTACGTACAATTTTCAAATTTCTTGTACTTGCTAACTTTGCGACCTCGGGCAGCTATGTTACCATCGAGGTACCACACAAGATTTGACTTTATAGGCTAGAACTGAAGTCGCGCCCACTGCTTAACTGAAAATACAGTCAAGAAAGTAGCTCTGAAGCCGAGAAACGGCATCGACCATAAGCACTACCGTGAAATTACGTACAATTTTCAAATTTCTTGTACTTGCTAACTTTGCGACCTCGGGCAGCTATGTTACCATGGTGGAATCACACAAGACTTGACTTTATAGGCTAGAACTGAAGTCGCGCCAACTGTTTAGCTCAAAATACAGTCAAGAAAGTAGCTCTGAAGCCGAGAAGCGGGATCGACCATAAGCACTACCGTGAAATTACGTACAATTTTCAAATTTCTTGTACTTGCTAATTTTGCGGCCTCGGGCAGCTATGTTACCATGGAGGAACCACACAAGATTTGACTTTATAGGCTAGAACTGAAGTCGCGCCCACTGCTTAACTCAAAATACAGTCAAGAAAGTAGCTCTGAAGCCGAGAAACGGCATCGATCATAAGCACTAATGTGAAATTACGTACAATTTTCAAATTTCTTGTACTTGCTAAATTTGCGACCTCGGGCAGCTATGTTACCATGGAGGAATCACACAAGATTTGACTTTATAGGCTAGAACTGAAGTCGCGCCAACTGTTTAACTCAAAATACAGTCAAGAAAGTAGCTCTGAAGCCGAGAAGCGGGATCGACCATAAGCACTACCGTGAAATTACGTACAATTTTCAAATTTCTTGTACTTGCTAACTTTGCGGCCTCGGGCAGCTATGTTACCATGGAGGAACCACACAAGATTTGACTTTATAGGCTAGAACTGAAGTCGCGCCAACTGCTTAACTCAAAATACAGTCAAGAAAGTAGCTCTGAAGCCGAGAAGCGGGATCGACCATAAGCACTACCGTGAAATTACGTACAATTTTCAAATTTCTTGTACTTGCTAACTTTGCGGCCTCGGGCAGCTATGTTACCATGGAGGAACCACACAAGATTTGACTTTATAGGCTAGAACTGAAGTCGCGCCAACTGCTTAACTCAAAATACAGTCTAGAAAGTAGCTCTGAAGCCGAGAAACGGCATCGACCATCAGCACTACCGTGAAATTACGTACAATTTTCAAATTTCTTGTACTTGCTAACTTTGCGACCTCGGGCAGCTATGTTACCATGGAGGAATCACACAAGATTTGACTTTATAGGCTAGAACTGAAGTCGCGCCAACTGTTTAACTCAAAATACAGTCAAGAAAGTAGCTCTGAAGCCGAGAAGCGGGATCGATCATAAGCACTAATGTGAAATTACGTACAATTTTTAAATTTCTTGTACTTGCTAAATTTGCGACCTCGGGCAGCTATGTTACCATGGAGGAATCACACAAGATTTGACTTTATAGGCTAGAACTGAAGTCGCGCCAACTGTTTAACTCAAAATACAGTCAAGAAAGTAGCTCTGAAGCCGAGAAGCGGGATCGACCATAAGCACTACCGTGAAATTACGTACAATTTTCAAATTTCTTGTACTTGCTAACTTTGCGGCCTCGGGCAGCTATGTTACCATGGAGGAACCACACAAGATTTGACTTTATAGGCTAGAACTGAAGTCGCGCCAACTGCTTAACTCAAAATACAGTCAAGAAAGTAGCTCTGAAGCCGAGAAACGGCATGACCAGAAGCACTACCGTGAAATTACGTACAATTTTCAAATTTCTTGTACTTGCTAAATTTGCGACCTCGGGCAGCTATGTTACCATGGAGGAATCACACAAGATTTGACTTTATAGGCTAGAACTGAAGTCGCGCCAACTGCTTAACTCAAAATACAGTCAAGAAAGTAGCTCTGAAGCCGAGAAGCGGGATCGATCATAAGCACTAATGTGAAATTACGTAAATTTTCAAATTTCTTGTACTTGCTAACTTTGCGGCCTCGGGCAGCTATGTTACCATGGAGGAACCACACAAGATTTGACTTTATAGGCTAGAACTGAAGTCGCGCCAACTGCTTAACTCAAAATACAGTCAAGAAAGTAGCTCTGAAGCCGAGAAGCGGGATCGACCATAAGCACTACCGTGAAATTACGTACAATTTTCAAATTTCTTGGACTTGCTAACTTTGCGGCCTCGAGCAGCTATGTTACCATGGAGGAACCACACAAGATTTGACTTTATAGGGTAGAACTGAAGTCGCGCCAACTGCTTAACTCAAAACACAGTCAAGAAAGTAGCTCTGAAGCCGAGAAGCGGGATCGACCATAAGCACTACCGTGAAATTACGTACAATTTTCAAATTTCTTGTACTTGCTAACTTTGCGGCCTCGGGCAGCTATGTTACCATGGAGGAACCACACAAGATTTGACTTTATAGGCTAGAACTGAAGTCGCGCCAACTGCTTAACTCAAAATACAGTCAAGAAAGTAGCTCTGAAGCCGAGAAGCGGGATCGACCATAAGCACTACCGTGAAATTACGTACAATTTTCAAATTTCTTGTACTTGCTAACTTTACGGCCTCGGGCAGCTATGTTACCATGGAGGAACCACACAACATTTGACTTTATAGGCTAGAACTGAAGTCGCGCCAACTGCTTAACTCAAAATACAGTCAAGAAAGTAACTCTGAAGCCGAGAAACGGCATCGACCATAAGCACTACCGTGAAATTACCTACAATTTTCAAATTTCTTGTACTTGCTAACTTTGCGACCTCGGGCAGCTATGTTACCATGGAGGAATCACACAAGATTTGACTTTATAGGCTAGAACTGAAGTAGCGCCAAGTGTTTAACTCAAAATATAGTCAAGAAAGTAGCTCTGAAGCCGAGAAGCGGGATCGATCATAAGCACTAATGTGAAATTACGTACAATTTTCAAATTTCTTGTACTTGCTAAATTTGCGACCTCGGGCAGCTATGTTACCATGGAGGAATCACACAAGATTTGACTTTATAGGCTAGAACTGAAGTCGCGCCAACTGTTTAACTCAAAATACAGTCAAGAAAGTAGCTCTGAAGCCGAGAAGCGGGATCGACCATAAGCACTACCGTGAAATTACGAACAATTTTCAAATTTCTTGTACTTGCTAATTTTGCGGCCTCGGGCAGCTATGTTACCATGGAGGAACCACACAAGATTTGACTTTATAGGCTAGAACTGAAGTCGCGCCAACTGCTTAACTCAAAATACAGTCAAGAAAGTAGCTCTGAAGCCGAGAAACGGCATCGACCATCAGCACTACCGTGAAATTACGTACAATTTTCAAATTTCTTGTACTTGCTAACTTTGCGGCCTCGGGCAGCTATGTTACCATGGAGGAACCACACAAGATTTGACTTTATAGGCTAGAAGTGAAGTCGCGCCAACTGCTTAACTCAAAATACAGTAAAGAAAGTAGCTCTGAAGCCGAGAAGCGGGATCGACCATAAGCACTACCGTGAAATTACGTACAATTTTCAAATTTCTTGTACTTGCTAACTTTGCGGCCTCGGGCAGCTATGTTACCAGGGAGGAACCACACAAGATTTGACTTTATAGGCTAGAACTGAAGTCGCGCCAACTGCTTAACTCAAAATACAGTCAAGAAAGTAGCTCTGAAGCCGAGAAACGGCATCGACCATAAGCACTACCGTGAAATTACGAACAATTTTCAAATTTCTTGTACTTGCTAATTTTGCGGCCTCGGGCAGCTATGTTACCAGGGAGGAACCACACAAGATTTGACTTTATAGGCTAGAACTGAAGTCGCGCCAACTGTTTAACTCAAAATACAGTCAAGAAAGTAGCTCTGAAGCCGAGAAGCGGGATCGATCATAAGCACTAATGTGAAATTACGTACAATTTTCAAATTTCTTGTACTTGCTAAATTTGCGACCTCGGGCAGCTATGTTACCATGGAGGAATCACACAAGATTTGACTTTATAGGCTAGAACTGAAGTCGCGCCAACTGTTTAACTCAAAATACAGTCAAGAAAGTAGCTCTGAAGCCGAGAAGCGGGATCGATCATAAGCACTAATGTGAAATTACGTACAATTTTCAAATTTCTTGTACTTGCTAACTTTGCGACCTCGGGCAGCTATGTTACCATGGAGGAATCACATAAGATTTGACTTTATAGGCTAGATCTGAAGTCGCGCCAACTGTTTAACTCAAAATACAGTCAAGAAAGTAGCTCTGAAGCCGAGAAACGGCATCGACCATAAGCACTACCGTGAAATTACGTACAATTTTCAAATTTCTTGTACTTGCTAACTTTGCGGCCTCGGGGAGCTATGTTACCATGGAGGAACCACACAAGATTTGACTTTATAGGCTAGAGCTGAAGTCGCGCCAACTGTTTAACTCAAAATATAGTCAAGAAAGTAGCTCTGAAGCCGAGAAGCGGGATCGATCATAAGCACTAATGTGAAATTACGTACAATTTTCAAATTTCTTGTACTTGCTAAATTTGCGACCTCGGGCAGCTATGTTACCATGGAGGAATCACACAAGATTTGACTTTATAGGCTAGAACTAGAACTGAAGTCGCGCCAACTGTTTAACTCAAAATACAGTCAAGAAAGTAGCTCTGAAGCCGAGAAGCGGGATCGACCATAAGCACTACCGTGAAATTACGAACAATTTTCAAATTTCTTGTACTTGCTAATTTTGCGGCCTCGGGCAGCTATGTTACCATGGAGGAACCACACAAGATTTGACTTTATAGGCTAGAACTGAAGTCGCGCCAACTGCTTAACTCAAAATACAGTAAAGAAAGTAGCTCTGAAGCCGAGAAGCGGGATCGACCATAAGCACTACCGTGAAATTACGTACAATTTTCAAATTTCTTGTACTTGCTAACTTTGCGGCCTCGGGCAGCTATGTTACCAGGGAGGAACCACACAAGATTTGACTTTATAGGCTAGAACTGAAGTCGCGCCAACTGCTTAACTCAAAATACAGTCAAGAAAGTAGCTCTGAAGCCGAGAAACGGCATCGACCATAAGCACTACCGTGAAATTACGTACAATTTTCAAATTTCTTGTACTTGCTAACTTTGCGACCTCGGGCAGCTATGTTACCATGGAGGAATCACACAAGATCTGACTTTTTAGGCTAGAACTGAAGTCGCGCCAACTGTTTAACTCAAAATACAGTCAAGAAAGTACCTCTGAAGCCGAGAAGCGGGATCGATCATAAGCACTAATGTGAAATTACGTACAATTTTCAAATTTCTTGTACTTGCTAAATTTGCGACCTCGGGCAGCTATGTTACCATGGAGGAATCACACAAGATTTGACTTTATAGGCTAGAACTGAAGTCGCGCCAACTGTTTAACTCAAAATACAGTCAAGAAAGTAGCTCTGAAGCCGAGAAGCGGGATCGATCATAAGCACTAATGTGAAATTACGTACAATTTTCAAATTTCTTGTACTTGCTAACTTTGCGACCTCGGGCAGCTATGTTACCATGGAGGAATCACATAAGATTTGACTTTATAGGCTAGATCTGAAGTCGCGCCAACTGTTTAACTCAAAATACAGTCAAGAAAGTAGCTCTGAAGCCGAGAAACGGCATCGACCATAAGCACTACCGTGAAATTACGTACAATTTTCAAATTTCTTGTACTTGCTAACTTTGCGGCCTCGGGGAGCTATGTTACCATGGAGGAACCACACAAGATTTGACTTTATAGGCTAGAACTGAAGTCGCGCCAACTGTTTAACTCAAAATACAGTCAAGAAAGTAGCTCTGAAGCCGAGAAGCGGGATCGATCATAAGCACTAATGTGAAATTACGTACAATTTTCAAATTTCTTGTACCTGCTAAATTTGCGACCTCGGGCAGCTATGTTACCATGGAGGAATCACACAAGATTTGACTTTATAGGCTAGAACTGAAGTCGCGCCAACTGTTTAACTCAAAATACAGTCAAGAAAGTAGCTCTGAAGCCGAGAAGCGGGATCGACCATAAGCACTACCGTGAAATTACGTACAATTTTCAAATTTCTTGTACTTGCTAACTTTGCGGCCTCGGGCAGCTATGTTACCATGGAGGAATCACACAAGATTTGACTTTATAGGCTAGAACTGAAGTCGCGCCAACTGTTTAACTCAAAATACAGTCAAGAAAGTAGCTCTGAAGCCGAGAAGCGGGATCGACCATAAGCACTACCGTGAAATTACGTACAATTTTCAAATTTCTTGTACTTGCTATCTTTGCGGCCTCGGGCAGCTTTGTTACCATGGAGGAACCACACAAGATTTGACTTTATAGGTGTTGTGACCAACAATTTGAGACATTCCCATGAATTGCAAAATAAACAACGGCTTCAAGTGACATTCGCGCAGTCTACCTGTCGAGTAAACAATAGCATCAAATGTCACACACGCAGCAATTTACGATTAATTTGAGTTCCCACCAAAGTATCATTTTTTCTGTGTAGAATAAGCATAATTTTAGTATATAAGCTAGAGTACAAAAATAAAGAGTCAAGTGGTTCGACAGTGACAACACAGTGTGGTTATTTCATTCAACAATTTGGTCCTTCGAGCCGGATTGAACCAGCGACCTATGGATACAGTCCACGACATGGTAATGGTACCCAATGCTATAGCAAGCGGAAATGCAAAACTTGCAATAAAAACCACCATTCATTACTTCACATGGAATGGCAAGAAAGAGTTCCACAGCTCAAGCAAATGGAACAACCAAGCTGTTCGAATTCCACGAAACAAGTGATCCACGGCGAGCAGAACCAAAATGTATTACTTACGACTGCAATAGTAAACATAAGGAACAATGATTGTTTTAGCCACGGTGTAAATGTACGAGCGCTCATCGATCCCGGCTCTCAAGCCTCCTTGATCACGGAATCTGTCGTGCAGCTATTGAGACTCAAGAAGCAAAGGGTCCTTGTAAAGGTAAATGGATTAGGCGGCACGAATGCGGGAACTGCTAAGTACAAGGTGGAAGTACAATTGAGACCACGATCCCTGAATTTGTACTACATTTAGAAGCCCTAGTACTACCAAAATTAACAAGGCAACTGCCATCCGAAGTGGATAAAAATATAAAACCTAATCAATTCAAAAACCTCGAATTAGCTGATCCTACATTCAACTGCCCAGGTTCCGTAGACATGATTATAGGAGCTGACTCATATGGTGACATTATTCTTAAGGGACTACAAAGAGATAGAGAATCTTCTCTGATAGCTCAAAGGTCGCAATTAGGATGGCTCATCTCAGGACGGACATCCTCTAAAAGGCTTGATGGGATTGGAATTGTCGGATTGGTAGTGCAAACATCACTTGATCGACAGTTAGAAAAATTTTGGGAACTGGAAGAAGTTGCGGCACCGAAATACTTGAAGCCAAGTGATAAGGAATGTGAGGATATATATATGAAAACACATTATCGACGACCCGACGGAAGATACGTAGTGAAGATTCCATTCAACAAACAAATATCTACATTAGGAGACTCGAAGAACAAGGCCATCGCAAGATTTCGTCAGCTGGAAGCAAAGCTCAACACCAATTTGCAGCTAAAAAAAGAATATACAAAGGTCATTAACGAATTTCAGGAGCTTGGGCACATGATCGAGGCAACTTCAGATAATCGTCTACAGCATTCCAGGTACTACATGCCCCATCATGCTGTTCTAAAACCTGAGAGCACTACTACAAAGTTACGTATAGTGTTCGATGGATCTGCGAAAACTTCGACTGGCGTTAGTTTGAATCAGTTGATGCTAGTTGGCCCCAAACTTCAAGAAGGCATTACATCGATGTTGATACGATGGCGAAGCCATAAGTATGTTTTTACGGCAGATATTGAAAAGATGTACCGGCAAATCATGCTACATGAGGATCACCAAGATTATCAGCGGATTATGTGGCGAAGCTCCAGCGACCAACCACTAAAAGAATATAAATTGACAACAGTCACATATGGAACTGCGTCTGCACCATACTTAGCAGTAAAGACACTGCAGCAATTAGCTTTAGATGAGAAGGAGAGGTATCCAGTCGCAGCAGAAATTGTAAAACATGATTTTTATGTTGATGACGTATTGTCCGGACGAGACACCTTGTCAGAATGTAAAGAGGCTCAGGTACAACTCATTGCAATGCTAAGAGGAGCAGGTTTCCATCTTCGAAAGTGGGCAGCTAATGATCACAGGTTGCTTAAAGACATTCCATCCGAATCTACCGAGACTCAAAATCAAATAAGGATTTTTGAAGAAGAAACCATTAAGACCTTAGGGATCCATTGGAATCCTGTACGCGACACCTTTCAATTCAAGGTTCACAACGATAAATGTTTAAGACAGGAAAACATCTTGACGAAGCGGAAAACGTTGTCTGAAATAGCCAAATTATATGACCCACTTGGATGGTTAGCACCAGTGACAGTTAGTGCTAAAATTTTAATGCAACAAATTTGGAAGTCGGATGTGGAATGGGATGAACCGCTTTTACCTGAATTGAAAGGTCAGTGGAAAAAAATTAAGGACAATCTTGTGACTCTGGAGGACATTAAGATCCCTAGATGGATGAAAGTAAAGAAAAATCAGAAATTTGAACTTCATGGATTCTGCGACGCCTCAGAAGCAGCATATGCGGCAGTAGTATACTCAAGAGTTGCACAAGGAAATGGATCTTACACTACAACGTTGCTGACAGCAAAAACAAAGGTGGCTCCAATCCGGAGAAAACTTCCTCTTCCCAAATTAGAACTTTGTGGAGCACATTTACTATCAAGGGTATTGGCAGAAATACTAAAGATATTTGGCACTCAAGTAATTGAAGTATTCGCGTGGAGTGACTCTACAATCGCTCTTGCTTGGATCCAGAAATGTCCATCAACCTGGAAGACCTTTGTTGCGAATAGAGTGTCGGAAATACAAGAAGTGACTAAACAAACTTCATGGAGGCATATCCCTTCATTCGACAACCCAGCGGATTCTGCCTCTAGAGGTTGTTTACCAGAACAAATGAAAAACAACCAATTGTGGTGGCATGGTCCCCAGTGGCTGCAGTTCGATTCAAGTAAGTGGCCAAAGCAGGAAGTACATGCTGTAAAGATTCCGGAAGAAAGACAAGTTTTGAACATAGCAGTGCACACAATTGACGATATAACTGAAAGATTCTCGTGCTATACCAAACTGTTAAAGGTAATTGCGTGCTGCATAAGGTTTGCAAGGAATTGCAAAAGGGAAAAATCAAGGAAAATTGGAGATTTGAGCGTGGACGAGATGGAGGATGCCCGAAAGATGCTTATACGCTCCATCCAAGCAAGAGTGTTTCCCGAAGAGCTGTCATGCATAAGAAATGGAAAACCTATTAACCGGAAAAGTAAACTTCTGTCATTGAACCCCTACTTAGATAAAGACAATCTTCTGGTTGTGGGAGGACGTTTGGAACATGCAATGATATCAGATGCTGAAAAACATCCGTGCATTTTGCCGCACAACGAGAGGTTTACAAAATTATTAATTGAGAACATACACAGACGAACCTTACATGGAGGCATCCGACTAATGTTATCAACCTTGCGGCAATCTTATTGGGTCATTCAAGCAAAGCGGATAATACGACAGGTTGTCCACAATTGTGTAAGATGTCATCGATTCAACGCACAAACTAAAACCCAATTAATGGGAATGCTACCTTCTGCACGAGTAACTCCGTCTAGACCCTTTACAAACACGGGAGTCGATTATGCTGGACCAATCCAGTTATTAATTTCTAAAGGACGAGGAAATAGAACAACGAAGGCCTACATCGCTATATTTGTCTGTTTATCAACCAAGGCCGTTCACATAGAAGTAGTGAGTGATCTCAGCTCTGCAGCTTTCATAGCAGCGGTAAGAAGGTTTATATCAAGAAGAGGAATGTGTTCACACTTCTATAGCGACAACGGAACTACGTTTATTGGCGCCAACAAAGAAATTCAGCACCAAATAAAGAATGCTATAAGACAATCTGCAGAAGATGCATCAAGGAAACTTGTTTTGGATGGAATTCAGTGGCATTTTATACCTCCTGCGTCACCACACTTCGGAGGGCTGTGGGAAGCCGCGGTAAAGTCTACGAAATACCACTTAAAACGAATAATCGGAAATACGTCCTTAACCTTCGAAGAACTTTCAACTTTACTAACGCAAATAGAAGCTTGTTTGAATTCCCGACCACTCATAGCGGTCAACAATGACGTCGACGAAACCGTAATACTTACTCCCGGACATTTTCTCATTGGATGTGCACTTAACGCTGTCCCCCAACAGATCATAGAGGATTTAAAAGGTTACCGTTCCCGTTGGCTATTAATACAAAAGATGACTCAGGATTTTTGGAAGGTTTGGTCATCAGAATACCTCTCACAACTCCAACAACGAACCAAATGGAAAAAAAGGGAGCCCAATATTAAACTTGGCGATATTGTATTAATTAAAGAAGATCGATTACCACCAACTACTTGGCCGATGGGCATCATAACGGAAGTACATCCCGGAAAGGATAACGAAATTCGCGCTGCTACAGTATTCAGTAACCAAAAATACTTCAAAAGGCCCATTACCAAACTGTGCCTCATTCCTATTGAAAAGAATGAAATACAACCAGAGATGAAACAAACTTCTACAAAACCTGAAGCTCAAGTTCAAATCAATGTTGCAGTTACGGAAACATCAATAGAGGATACCACAAGCGCAGCATACGTTCCAAGCAAGCCTTTACGACAAAAGGGCAATAAGAGAGTCAGCCTACCATTATGGGTTTGGGCAATAACAGTTTTGATAAGCACAATCACTGCCATGCCAGTTAACGAACAGTATGAGATAATGCAATTCGATAGTCAGCCCGGTATTTATTTCGAAGATGTTGGAAGAGCAAACCTGATATCTAGTTCATGGAAAACTATTATCTTCTTCAATATGAGCAACTATTGGTCAGAATATTATACGTTCAAGCAATGTATCAAGCACATGAAGGAAATCTGTTCGTCCACAAGGGTACCAAAGGTGAAAACCATTTTATGCGAAGACACGTTAAATCAATTTGATCGACAACTTCAGCAGATTGATCTATACAACGACATCCTGTTACACGCAAACGATAACCCGATCCATAGATCAAAACGTTCTCCATTCGACGTAGTCGGTACGGCTGCAAATGAACTATTTGGAATATTGGACCAAAGTTTTGCCCAACGATATGAAGAAACAATAGATCACGTGAAACAAAATGAAGATCATATGATTCTTTTAATGAAAAATCAAACTACAATCATTGATTCAACGTTAAATGTATTTAAGGAAGAACAGTCATTCACTAAAAGGCAACTTGACCAACTGAATGGCGTATTAAATCAAGTCTGTGAGAAGATGGACAAGTACGATGCGTATGAACAGCTGTCGTCCGCGGGTTTTAATACACTATTGATGATGATAAATTATCAAAACACTCAGAACATCTTACTCAATATTGTGTTGTCAACACACGGTGGAACAATACATCCGCTTATATTGACTGTACAACAGTTTAAGGAAGAATAAAATCGGATACACGACCACCTTCCGCGTTCATTGATGTTACCTGGTGAGAGGCAGCTCGACTCTATTCTACAACTTTATAAGAGTCTCCAGTCAAGAGGACGAGTTACTGGACGCAACATTATTATCGAAATTGCCCTTCCTCTGTTATACAACGAAGAATTTAAGGTATACAGGGTCTTGCCAGTACCTACTTGGCACAATGGAAACTTTACCTATATCATACCCTCATCTGACTACTTATTGGTGAATGTTGAGGGGAATAACCATTATCCTATAAATAAGAACGAATTTGAAGCCTGTCAGATTCGATCTCCGGATCGATTTTGGTGCAACATTGAGCACCCGATTTACATATCCGGCGCTGCAGCGAGCTCTTGTGAGATGAGCATTCTGCGTTACAATCAGCAGTTGTCAGAGACATGTTTAACTCACTCTATGCCACCGATAACATACTGGATAGAAATGCATCAACCAAACTCTTGGATCTACAGCGTTGCGAAGCAAACAACTGTGAATATTATTTGCAATTTTAATCCAATACCAAAATTGCTAAAGGGTAGTGGAATAATACATTTATCATCAAACTGCATCATTAAAGATCAAATGATGATAGTTATGGGGAAACAGATAATAACTAGCACGATAAACTCATCATTTCTTCCATCACACAACCTTTCGGAGCAGTTAACAACTCTACAATATAAGCGGCAACCAACACCGATAATACAACCTGACATGTCATTGGAAATCTCAAGGCTGGAACATTCGATTCAGATTCAAAAGAGTCAGGAGCACATATTGAACGATATCAAGACGCACAGAACATATCAGTACTCAATATTGGGATCCACAGGGGGTTTATTACTGATCGCACTCCTTGTCGTTATCCTATTGAAATGGTGGAGAAGCCGTACGTTAAGCGTAACAATACCAGTACCTGCACCAAGGAAAAGGGAGAAAACCAATAATCAAACATTTGAAGATAACGATTTCTGTATCTCGTCTATGTGAGGAGGCCCAGCATGTTGTGACCAACAATTTGAGACATTCCCATGAATTGCAAAATAAACAACGGCTTCAAGTGACATTCGCGCAGTCTACCTGTCGAGTAAACAATAGCATCAAATGTCACACACGCAGCAATTTACGATTAATTTGAGTTCCCACCAAAGTATCATTTTTTCTGTGTAGAATAAGCATAATTTTAGTATATAAGCTAGAGTACAAAAATAAAGAGTCAAGTGGTTCGACAGTGACAACACAGTGTGGTTATTTCATTCAACAATAGGCTAGAACTGAAGTCGCGCCAACTGCTTAACTCAAAAAACAGTCAAGAAAGTAGCTCTGAAGCCGAGAAACGGCATGACCAGAAGCACTACCGTGAAATTACGTACAATTTTCAAATTTCTTGTACTTGCTAAATTTGCGACCTCGGGCAGCTATGTTACCATGGAGGAATCACACAAGATTTGACTTTATAGGCTAGAACTGAAGTCGCGCCAACTGTTTAACTCAAAATACAGTCAAGAAAGTAGCTCTGAAGCCGAGAAGCGGGATCGACCATAAACACTACCGTGAAATTACGTACAATTTTCAAATTTCTTGTACTTGCTAACTTTGCGGCCTCGGGCAGCTATGTTACCATGGCGGAACCACACAAGATTTGACTTTATAGGCTAGAACTGAAGTCGCGCCCACTGCTTAACTCAAAATACAGTCAAGAAAGTAGCTCTGAAGCCGAGAAACGGCATCGACCATAAGCACTACCGTGAAATTACGTACAATTTTCAAATTTCCTGTACTTGCTAACTTTGCGACCTCGGGCAGCTATGTTACCATGGAGGAATCACACAAGATTTGACTTTATAGGCTAGAACTGAAGTCGCGCCAACTGTTTAACTCAAAATACAGTCAAGAAAGTAGCTCTGAAGCCGAGAAGCGGGATCGATCATAAGCACTAATGTGAAATTACGTACAATTTTCAAATTTCTTGTACTTGCTAACTTTGCGGCCTCGGGCAGCTATGTTACCATGGAGGAACCACCCAAGATTTGACTTTATAGGCTAGAACTGAAGTCGCGCCAACTGCTTAACTCAAAATACAGTCAAGAAAGTAGCTCTGAAGCCGAGAAACCGCATGACCAGAAGCACTACCGTGAAATTACGTACAATTTTCAAATTTCTTGTACTTGCTAACTTTGCGACCTCGGGCAGCTATGTTACCATCTAGGAATCACACAAGATTTGACTTTATAGGCTAGAACTGAAGTCGCGCCAACTGTTTAACTCAAAATACAGTCAAGAAAGTAGCTCTGAAGCCGAGAAGCGGGATCGACCCTAAGCACTACCGTGAAATTACGTACAATTTTCAAATTTCTTGTACTTGCTAACTTTGCGGCCTCGGGCAGCTATGTTACCATGGAGGAATCACACAAGATTTGACTTTATAGGCTAGAACTGAATCGCGCCAACTGTTTAACTCAAAATACAGTCAAGAAAGTAGCTCTGAAGCCGAGAAGCGGGATCGACCATAAGCACTACCGTGAAATTACGTACAATTTTCAAATTTCTTGTACTTGCTAACTTTGCGACCTCGGGCAGCTATGTTACCATGGAGGATGCACACAAGATTTGACTTTATAGGCTAGAACTGAAGTCGCGCCAACTGTTTAACTCAAAATACAGTCAAGAAAGTAGCTCTGAAGCCGAGAAGCGGGATCGATCATAAGCACTAATGTGAAATTACGTACAATTTTCAAATTTCTTGTACTTGCTAAATTTGCGACCTCGGGCAGCTATGTTACCATGGAGGAATCACACAAGATTTGACTTTATAGGCTAGAACTGAAGTCGCGCCAACTGTTTAACTCAAAATACAGTCAAGAAAGTAGCTCTGAAGCAGAGAAGCGGGATCGACCATAAGCACTACCGTGAAATTACGTACAATTTTCAAATTTCTTGTACTTGCTAACTTTGCGGCCTCGGGCAGCTATGTTACCATGGAGGAACCACACAAGATTTGACTTTATAGGCTAGAACTGAAGTCGCGCCAACTGTTTAACTCAAAATACAGTCAAGAAAGTAGCTCTGAAGCCGAGAAGCGGGATCGACCATAAGCACTACCGTGAAATTACGTACAATTTTCAAATTTCTTGTACTTGCTAACTTTACGGCCTCGGGCAGCTATGTTACCATGGAGGAACCACACAAGATTTGACTTTATAGGCTAGAACTGAAGTCGCGCCAACTGCTTAACTCAAAATAATGTCAAGAAAGTAGCTCTGAAGCCGAGAAGCGGGATCGACCATAAGCACTACCGTGAAATTACGTACAATTTTCAAATTTCTTGTACTTGCTAACTTTGCGACCTCGGGCAGCTATGTTACCATCGAGGTACCACACAAGATTTGACTTTATAGGCTAGAACTGAAGTCGCGCCCACTGCTTAACTCAAAATACAGTCAAGAAAGTGGCTCTGAAGCCGAGAAACGGCATCGACCATAAGCACTACCGTGAAATTACGTACAATTTTCAAATTTCTTGTACTTGCTAACTTTGCGACCTCGGGCAGCTATGTTACCATGGTGGAATCACACAAGACTTGACTTTATAGGCTAGAACTGAAGTCGCGCCAACTGTTTAACTCAAAATACAGTCAAGAAAGTAGCTCTGAAGCCGAGAAGCGGGATCGACCATAAGCACTACCGTGAAATTACGTACAATTTTCAAATTTCTTGTACTTGCTAACTTTGCGGCCTCGGGCAGCTATGTTACCATGGAGGAACCACACAAGATTTGACTTTATAGGCTAGTACTGAAGTCGCGCCCACTGCTTAACTCAAAATACAGTCAAGAAAGTAGCTCTGAAGCCGAGAAACGGCATCGATCATAAGCACTAATGTGAAATTACGTACAATTTTCAAATTTCTTGTACTTGCTAAATTTGCGACCTCGGGCAGCTATGTTACCATGGAGGAACCACACAAGATTTGACTTTATAGGCTAGAACTGAAGTCGCGCCAACTGCTTAACTCAAAATACAGTCAAGAAAGTAGCTCTGAAGCCGAGAAGCGGGATCGACCATAAGCACTACCGTGAAATTACGTACAATTTTCAAATTTCTTGTACTTGCTAAATTTACGGCCTCGGGCAGCTATGTTACCATGGAGGAACCACACAAGATTTGACTTTATAGGCTAGAACTGAAGTCGCGCCAACTGCTTAACTCAAAATACAGTCAAGAAAGTAGCTCTGAAGCCGAGAAACGGCATGACGATAAGCACTAGCGTGAAATTACGTACAATTTTCAAATTTCTTGTACTTGCTAACTTTGCGACCTCGGGCAGCTATGTTACCATGGAGGAATCACACAAGATTTGACTTTATAGGCTAGAACTGAATCGCGCCAACTGTTTAACTCAAAATACAGTCAAGAAAGTAGCTCTGAAGCCGAGAAGCGGGATCGATCATAAGCACTAATGTGAAATTACGTACAATTTTCAAATTTCTTGTACTTGCTAAATTTGCGACCTCGGGCAGCTATGTTACCATGGAGGAATCACACAAGATTTGACTTTATAGGCTAGAACTGAAGTCGCGCCAACTGTTTAACTCAAAATACAGTCAAGAAAGTAGCTCTGAAGCCGAGAAGCGGGATCGATCATAAGCACTAATGTGAAATTACGTACAATTTTCAAATTTCTTGTACTTGCTAACTTTGCGACCTCGGGCAGCTATGTTACCATGGAGGAATCACATAAGATTTGACTTTATAGGCTAGATCTGAAGTCGCGCCAACTGTTTAACTCAAAATACAGTCAAGAAAGTAGCTCTGAAGCCGAGAAACGGCATCGACCATAAGCACTACCGTGAAATTACGTACAATTTTCAAATTTCTTGTACTTGCTAACTTTGCGGCCTCGGGGAGCTATGTTACCATGGAGGAACCACACAAGATTTGACTTTATAGGCTAGAACTGAAGTCGCGCCAACTGTTTAACTCAAAATACAGTCAAGAAAGTAGCTCTGAAGCCGAGAAGCGGGATCGATCATAAGCACTAATGTGAAATTACGTACAATTTTCAAATTTCTTGTACCTGCTAAATTTGCGACCTCGGGCAGCTATGTTACCATGGAGGAATCACACAAGATTTGACTTTATAGGCTAGAACTGAAGTCGCGCCAACTGTTTAACTCAAAATACAGTCAAGAAAGTAGCTCTGAAGCCGAGAAGCGGGATCGACCATAAGCACTACCGTGAAATTACGTACAATTTTCAAATTTCTTGTACTTGCTATCTTTGCGGCCTCGGGCAGCTTTGTTACCATGGAGGAACCACACAAGATTTGACTTTATAGGCTAGAACTGAAGTCGCGCCAACTGCTTAACTCAAAATACAGTCAAGAAAGTAGCTCTGAAGCCGAGAAACGGCATGACCAGAAGCACTACCGTGAAATTACGTACAATTTTCAAATTTCTTGTACTTGCTAACTTTGCGACCTCGGGCAGCTATGTTACCATGGAGGAATCACACAAGATTTGACTTTATAGGCTAGAACTGAAGTCGCGCCAACTGTTTAACTCAAAATACAGTCAAGAAAGTAGCTCTGAAGCCGAGAAGCGGGATCGACCATAAACACTACCGTGAAATTACGTACAATTTTCAAATTTCTTGTACTTGCTAACTTTGCGGCCTCGGGCAGCTATGTTACCATGGAGGAACCACACAAGATTTGACTTTATAGGCTAGAACTGAAGTCGCGCCCACTGCTTAACTCAAAATACAGTCAAGAAAGTAGCTCTGAAGCCGAGAAACGGCATCGACCATAAGCACTACCGTGAAATTACGTACAATTTTCAAATTTCCTGTACTTGCTAACTTTGCGACCTCGGGCAGCTATGTTACCATGGAGGAATCACACAAGATTTGACTTTATAGGCTAGAACTGAAGTCGCGCCAACTGTTCAACTCAAAATACAGTCAAGAAAGTAGCTCTGAAGCCGAGAAGCGGGATCGATCATAAGCACTAATGTGAAATTACGTACAATTTTCAAATTTCTTGTACTTGCTAACTTTGCGGCCTCGGGCAGCTATGTTACCATGGAGGAACCACCCAAGATTTGACTTTATAGGCTAGAACTGAAGTCGCGCCAACTGCTTAACTCAAAATACAGTCAAGAAAGTAGCTCTGAAGCCGAGAAACCGCATGACCAGAAGCACTACCGTGAAATTACGTACAATTTTCAAATTTCTTGTACTTGCTAACTTTGCGACCTCGGGCAGCTATGTTACCATCTAGGAATCACACAAGATTTGACTTTATAGGCTAGAACTGAAGTCGCGCCAACTGTTTAACTCAAAATACAGTCAAGAAAGTAGCTCTGAAGCCGAGAAGCGGGATCGACCCTAACCACTACCGTGAAATTACGTACAATTTTCAAATTTCTTGTACTTGCTAACTTTGCGGCCTCGGGCAGCTATGTTACCATGGAGGAATCACACAAGATTTGACTTTATAGGCTAGAACTGAAGTCGCGCCAACTGTTTAACTCAAAATACAGTCAAGAAAGTAGCTCTGAAGCCGAGAAGCGGGATCGATCATAAGCACTAATGTGAAATTACGTACAATTTTCAAATTTCTTGTACTTGCTAACTTTGCGGCCTCGGGCAGCTATGTTACCATGGAGGAACCACCCAAGATTTGACTTTATAGGCTAGAACTGAAGTCGCGCCAACTGCTTAACTCAAAATACAGTCAAGAAAGTAGCTCTGAAGCCGAGAAACCGCATGACCAGAAGCACTACCGTGAAATTACGTACAATTTTCAAATTTCTTGTACTTGCTAACTTTGCGACCTCGGGCAGCTATGTTACCATCTAGGAATCACACAAGATTTGACTTTATAGGCTAGAACTGAAGTCGCGCCAACTGTTTAACTCAAAATACAGTCAAGAAAGTAGCTCTGAAGCCGAGAAGCGGGATCGACCCTAAGCACTACCGTGAAATTACGTACAATTTTCAAATTTCTTGTACTTGCTAACTTTGCGGCCTCGGGCAGCTATGTTACCATGGAGGAATCACACAAGATTTGACTTTATAGGCTAGAACTGAAGTCGCGCCCACTGCTTAACTCAAAATACAGTCAAGAAAGTGGCTCTGAAGCCGAGAAACGGCATGACCAGAAGCACTACCGTGAAATTACGTACAATTTTCAAATTTCTTGTACTTGCTAACTTTGCGACCTCGGGCAGCTATGTTACCATGGAGGAATCACACAAGATTTGACTTTATAGGCTAGAACTGAAGTCGCGCCAACTGTTTAACTCAAAATACAGTCAAGAAAGTAGCTCTGAAGCAGAGAAGCGGGATCGACCATAAGCACTACCGTGAAATTACGTACAATTTTCAAATTTCTTGTACTTGCTAACTTTGCGGCCTCGGGCAGCTATGTTACCATGGAGGAACCACACAAGATTTGACTTTATAGGCTAGAACTGAAGTCGCGCCAACTGCTTAACTCAAAATACAGTCAAGAAAGTAGCTCTGAAGCCGAGAAGCGGGATCGACCATAAGCACTACCGTGAAATTACGTACAATTTTCAAATTTCTTGTACTTGCTAACTTTACGGCCTCGGGCAGCTATGTTACCATGGAGGAACCACACAAGATTTGACTTTATAGGCTAGAACTGAAGTCGCGCCAACTGCTTAACTCAAAATACAGTCAAGAAAGTAGCTCTGAAGCCGAGAAGCGGGATCGACCATAAGCACTACCGTGAAATTACGTACAATTTTCAAATTTCTTGTACTTGCTAACTTTACGGCCTCGGGCAGCTATGTTACCATGGAGGAACCACACAAGATTTGACTTTATAGGCTAGAACTGAAGTCGCGCCAACTGCTTAACTCAAAATAATGTCAAGAAAGTAGCTCTGAAGCCGAGAAACGGCATCGACCATAAGCACTACCGTGAAATTACGTACAATTTTCAAATTTCTTGTACTTGCTAACTTTGCGACCTCGGGCAGCTATGTTACCATGGTGGAATCACACAAGACTTGACTTTATAGGCTAGAACTGAAGTCGCGCCAACTGTTTAACTCAAAATACAGTCAAGAAAGTAGCTCTGAAGCCGAGAAGCGGGATCGACCATGAGCACTACCGTGAAATTACGTACAATTTTCAAATTTCTTGTACTTGCTAACTTTGCGGCCTCGGGCAGCTATGTTACCATGGAGGAACCACACAAGATTTGACTTTATAGGCTAGAACTGAAGTCGCGCCCACTGCTTAACTCAAAATACAGTCAAGAAAGTAGCTCTGAAGCCGAGAAACGGCATCGACCATAAGCACTACCGTGAAATTACGTACAATTTTCAAATTTCTTGTACTTGCTAACTTTGCGACCTCGGGCAGCTATGTTACCATGGAGGAATCACACAAGATTTGACTTTATAGGCTAGAACTGAAGTCGCGCCAACTGTTTAACTCAAAATACAGTCAAGAAAGTAGCTCTGAAGCCGAGAAGCGGGATCGATCATAAGCACTACCGTGAAATTACGTACAATTTTCAAATTTCTTGTACTTGCTAACTTTGCGGCCTCGGGCCGCTATGTTACCATGGAGGAACCACACAAGATTTGACTTTATAGGCTAGAACTGAAGTCGCGCCAACTGTTTAACTCAAAATACAGTCAAGAAAGTAGCTCTGAAGCCGAGAAGCGGGATCGACCATAAGCACTACCGTGAAATTACGTACAATTTTCAAATTTCTTGTACTTGCTAACTTTGCGGCCTCGGGCCGCTATGTTACCATGGAGGAACCACACAAGATTTGACTTTATAGGCTAGAACTGAAGTCGCGCCAACTGTTTAACTCAAAATACAGTCAAGAAAGTAGCTCTGAAGCCGAGAAGCGGGATCGATCATAAGCACTAATGTGAAATTACGTACAATTTTCAAATTTCTTGTACTTGCTAAATTTGCGACCTCGGGCAGCTATGTTACCATGGAGGAATCACACAAGATTTGACTTTATAGGCTAGAACTGAAGTCGCGCCAACTGTTTAACTCAAAATACAGTCAAGAAAGTAGCTCTGAAGCCGAGAAGCGGGATCGACCATAAGCACTACCGTGAAATTACGTACAATTTTCAAATTTCTTGTACTTGCTAACTTTGCGGCCTCGGGCAGCTATGTTACCATGGAGGAACCACACAAGATTTGACTTTATAGGCTAGAACTGAAGTCGCGCCAACTGCTTAACTCAAAATACAGTCAAGAAAGTAGCTCTGAAGCCGAGAAACGGCATGACCAGAAGCACTACCGTGAAATTACGTACAATTTTCAAATTTCTTGTACTTGCTAACTTTGCGACCTCGGGCAGCTATGTTACCATGGAGGAATCACACAAGATTTGACTTTATAGGCTAGAACTGAAGTCGCGCCAACTGTTTAACTCAAAATACAGTCAACAAAGTAGCTCTGAAGCCGAGAAGCGGGATCGATCATAAGCACTAATATGAAATTACGTACAATTTTCAAATTTCTTGTACTTGCTAACTTTGCGACCTCGGGCAGCTATGTTAGTATGGAGGAATCACATAAGATTTGACTTTATAGGCTAGATCTGAAGTCGCGCCAACTGTTTAACTCAAAATACAGTCAAGAAAGTGGCTCTGAAGCCGAGAAGCGGGATCGACCATAAGCACTACCGTGAAATTACGTACAATTTTCAAATTTGTTGTACTTGCTAACTTTGCGGCCTCGGGCAGCTATGTTACCATGGAGGAATCACACAAGATTTGACTTTATAGGCTAGAACTGAAGTCGCGCCAACTGTTTAGCTCAAAATACAGTCAAGAAAGTAGCTCTGAAGCCGAGAAGCGGGATCGACCATAAGCACTACCGTGAAATTACGTACAATTTTCAAATTTCTTGTACTTGCTAACTTTGCGGCCTCGGGCAGCTATGTTACCATGGAGGAATCACACAAGATTTGACTTTATAGGCTAGAACTGAAGTCGCGCCAACTGTTTAACTCAAAATACAGTCAAGAAAGTAGCTCTGAAGCCGAGAAGCGGGATCGACCATAAGCACTACCGTGAAATTACGTACAATTTTCAAATTTCTTGTACTTGCTAACATTGCGGCCTCGGACAGCTATGTTACCATGGAGGAACCACACAAGATTTGACTTTATAGGCTAGAACTGAAGTCGCGCCCACTGCTTAACTCAAAATACAGTCAAGAAAGTAGCTCTGAAGCCGAGAAACGGCATCGACCATAAGCACTACCGTGAAATTACGTACAATTTTCAAATTTCTTGTACTTGCTAACTTTGCGACCTCGGGCAGCTATGTTACCATGGAGGAATCACACAAGATTTGACTTTATAGGCTAGAACTGAAGTCGCGCCAACTGTTTAACTCAAAATACAGTCAAGAAAGTAGCTCTGAAGCCGAGAAGCGGGATCGATCATAAGCACTAATGTGAAATTACGTACAATTTTCAAATTTCTTGCACTTGCTAAATTTGCGACCTCGGGCAGCTATGTTACCATGGAGGAATCACACAAGATTTGACTTTATAGGCTAGAACTGAAGTCGCGCCAACTGTTTAACTCAAAATACAGTCAAGAAAGTAGCTCTGAAGCCGAGAATCGAGATCGACCATAAGCACTACCGTGAAATTACGTACAATTTTCAAATTTCTTGTACTTGCTAACTTTGCGGCCTCAGGCAGCTATGTTACCATGGAGGAACCACACAAGATTTGACTTTATAGGCTAGAACTGAAGTCGCGCCAACTGCTTAACTCAAAATACAGTCAAGAAAGTAGCTCTGAAGCCGAGAAACGGCATGACCAGAAGCACTACCGTGAAATTACGTACAATTTTCAAATTTCTTGTACTTGCTAACTTTGCGACCTCGGGCAGCTATGTTACCATGGAGGAATCACACAAGATTTGACTTTATAGGCTAGAACTGAAGTCGCGCCAACTGTTTAACTCAAAATACAGTCAAGAAAGTAGCTCTGAAGCCGAGAAGCGGGATCGATCATAAGCACTAATGTGAAATTACGTACAATTTTCAAATTTCTCGTACTTGCTAAATTTGCGACCTCGGGCAGCTATGTTACCATGGAGGAATCACACAAGATTTGACTTTATAGGCTAGAACTGAAGTCGCGCCAACTGTTTAACTCAAAATACAGTCAAGAAAGTAGCTCTGAAGCCGAGAAACGGCATGACCAGAAGCACTACCGTGAAATTACGTACAATTTTCAAATTTCTTGTACTTGCTAACTTTGCGACCTCGGGCAGCTATGTTACCATGGAGGAATCACACAAGATTTGACTTTATAGGCTAGAACTGAAGTCGCGCCAACTGTTTAACTCAAAATACAGTCAAGAAAGTAGCTCTGAAGCCGAGAAGCGGGATCGACCATAAGCTCTACCGTGAAATTACGTACAATTTTCAAATTTCTTGTACTTGCTAACTTTGCGGCCTCGGGCAGCTATGTTACCATGGAGGAACCACACAAGATTTGACTTTATAGGCTAGAACTGAAGTCGCGCCAACTGCTTAACTCAAAATACAGTCAAGAAAGTAGCTCTGAAGCCGAGAAACGGCATCGACCATAAGCACTACCGTGAAATTACGTACAATTTTCAAATTTCTTGTACTTGCTAACTTTGCGACCTCGGGCAGCTATGTTACCATGGAGGAACCACACAAGATTTGACTTTATAGGCTAGAACTGAAGTCGCGCCCACTGCTTAACTCAAAATACAGTCAAGAAAGTAGCTCTGAAGCCGAGAAACGGCATCGACCATAAGCACTACCGTGAAATTACGTACAGTTTTCAAATTTCTTGTACTTGCTAACTTTGCGACCTCGGGCAGCTATGTTACCATGGAGAAATCACACAACATTTGACTTTATAGGCTAGAACTGAAGTCGCGCCAACTGTTTAACTTAAAATACAGTCAAGAAAGTAGCTCTGAAGCCGAGAAGCGGGATCGATCATAAGCACTAATGTGAAATTACGTACAAATTTCAAATTTCTTGTACTTGCTAACTTTGCGGCCTCGGGCAGCTATGTTACCATGGAGGAATCACACAAGATTTGACTTTATAGGCTAGAACTGAATCGCGCCAACTGTTTAACTCAAAATACAGTCAAGAAAGTAGCTCTGAAGCCGAGAAGCGGGATCGACCATAAGCACTACCGTGAAATTACGTACAATTTTCAAATTTCTTGTACTTGCTATCTTTGCGGCCTCGGGCAGCTTTGTTACCATGGGGGAACCACACAAGATTTGACTTTATAGGCTAGAACTGAAGTCGCGCCAACTGCTTAACTCAAAATACAGTGAAGAAAGTAGCTCTGAAGCCGAGAAACGGCATCGACCATAAGCACTACCGTGAAATTACGTACAATTTTCAAATTTCTTGTACTTGCTAACTTTGCGGCCTCGGGCAGCTATGTTACCATGGAGGAACCACACAAGATTTGACTTTATAGGCTAGAACTGAAGTCGCGCCCACTGCTTAACTCAAAATACAGTCAAGAAAGTAGCTCTGAAGCCGAGAAACGGCATCGACCATAAGCACTACCGTGAAATTACGTACAATTTTCAAATTTCTTGTACTTGCTAACTTTGCGGCCTCGGGCAGCTATGTTACCATGGAGGAACCACACATGATTTGACTTTAGAGGCTAGAACTGAAGTCGCGCCAACTGTTTAACTCAAAATACAGTCAAGAAAGTAGCTCTGAAGCCGAGAAGCGGGATCGACCATAAGCACTACCGTGAAATTACGTACAATTTTCAAATTTCTTGTACTTGCTATCTTTGCGGCCTCGGGCAGCTATGTTACCATGGAGGAACCACACAAGATTTGACTTTATAGGCTAGAACTGAAGTCGCGCCAACTGCTTAACTCAAAATACAGTCAAGAAAGTAGCTCTGAAGCCGAGAAGCGGGATCGACCATAAGCACTACCGTGAAATTTCGTACAATTTTCAAATTTCTTGTACTTGCTATCTTTGCGGCCTCGGGCAGCTATGTTACCATGGAGGAATCACACAAGATTTGACTTTATAGGCTAGAACTGAAGTCGCGCCAACTGTTTAACTCAAAATACAGTCAAGAAAGTAGCTCTGAAGCCGAGAAGCGGGATCGACCCTAAGCACTACCGTGAAATTACGTACAATTTTCAAATTTCTTGTACTTGCTAACTTTGCGACCTCGGGCAGCTATGTTACCATGGAGGAATCACACAAGATTTGACTTTATAGGCTAGAACTGAAGTCGCGCCAACTGTTTAACTCAAAATACAGTCAAGAAAGTAGCTCTGAAGCCGAGAAGCGGGATCGACCATAAGCACTACCGTGAAATTACGTACAATTTTCAAATTTCTTGTACTTGCTAACATTGCGGCCTCGGACAGCTATGTTACCATGGAGGAACCACACAAGATTTGACTTTATAGGCTAGAACTGAAGTCGCGCCCACTGCTTAACTCAAAATACAGTCAAGAAAGTAGCTCTGAAGCCGAGAAACGGCATCGACCATAAGCACTACCGTGAAATTACGTACAATTTTCAAATTTCTTGTACTTGCTAACTTTGCGACCTCGGGCAGCTATGTTACCATGGAGGAATCACACAAGATTTTACTTTATAGGCTAGAACTGAAGTCGCGCCAACTGTTTAACTCAAAATACAGTCAAGAAAGTAGCTCTGAAGCCGAGAAGCGGGATCGATCATAAGCACTAATGTGAAATTACGTACAATTTTCAAATTTCTTGCACTTGCTAAATTTGCGACCTCGGGCAGCTATGTTACCATGGAGGAATCACACAAGATTTGACTTTATAGGCTAGAACTGAAGTCACGCCAACTGTTTAACTCAAAATACAGTCAAGAAAGTAGCTCTGAAGCCGAGAATCGAGATCGACCATAAGCACTACCGTGAAATTACGTACAATTTTCAAATTTCTTGTACTTGCTAACTTTGCGGCCTCGGGCAGCTATGTTACCATGGAGGAACCACACAAGATTTGACTTTATAGGCTAGAACTTAAGTCGCGCCAACTGCTTAACTCAAAATACAGTCAAGAAAGTAGCTCTGAAGCTGAGAAACGGCATGACCATAAGCACTACCGTGAAATTACGTACAATTTTCAAATTTCTTGTACTTGCTAACTTTGCGACCTCGGGCAGCTATGTTACCATGGAGGAATCACACAAGATTTGACTTTATAGACTAGAACTGAAGTCGCGCCAACTGTTTAACTCAAAATACAGTCAAGAAAGTAGCTCTGAAGCCGAGAAGCGGGATCGATCATAAGCACTAATGTGAAATTACGTACAATTTTCAAATTTCTCGTACTTGCTAAATTTGCGACCTCGGTCAGCTATGTTACCATGGAGGAATCACACAAGATTTGACTTTATAGGCTAGAACTGAAGTCGCGCCAACTGTTTAACTCAAAATACAGTCAAGAAAGTAGCTCTGAAGCCGAGAAGCGGGATCGACCATAAGCACTACCGTGAAATTACGTACAATTTTCAAATTTCTTGTACTTGCTATCTTTGCGGCCTCGGGCAGCTTTGTTACCATGGGGGAACCACACAAGATTTGACTTTATAGGCTAGAACTGAAGTCGCGCCAACTGCTTAACTCAAACTACAGTCAAGAAAGTAGCTCTGAAGCCGAGAAACGGCATGACCAGAAGCACTACCGTGAAATTACGTACAATTTTCAAATTTCTTGTACTTGCTAACTTTGCGACCTCGGGCAGCTATGTTACCATGGAGGAATCACACAAGATTTGACTTTATAGGCTAGAACTGAAGTCGCGCCAACTGTTTAACTCAAAATACAGTCAAGAAAGTAGTTCTGAAGCCGAGAAGCGGGATCGACCATAAGCACTACTGTGAAATTACGTACAATTTTCAAATTTCTTGTACTTGCTAACTTTGCGGCCTCGGGCAGCTATGTTACCATGGAGGAACCACACAAGATTTGACTTTATAGGCTAGAACTGAAGTCGCGCCAACTGCTTAACTCAAAATACAGTCAAGAAAGTAGCTCTGAAGCCGAGAAACGGCATCGACCATAAGCACTACCGTGAAATTACGTACAATTTTCAAATTTCTTGTACTTGCTAACTTTGCGACCTCGGGCAGCTATGTTACCATGGAGGAACCACACAAGATTTGACTTTATAGGCTAGAACTGAAGTCGCGCCCACTGCTTAACTCAAAATACAGTCAAGAAAGTAGCTCTGAAGCCGAGAAACGGCATCGACCATAAGCACTACCGTGAAATTACGTACAGTTTTCAAATTTCTTGTACTTGCTAACTTTGCGACCTCGGGCAGCTATGTTACCATGGAGAAATCACACAAGATTTGACTTTATAGGCTAGAACTGAAGTCGCGCCAACTGTTTAACTTAAAATACAGTCAAGAAAGTAGCTCTGAAGCCGAGAAGCGGGATCGATCATAAGCACTAATGTGAAATTACGTACAAATTTCAAATTTCTTGTACTTGCTAACTTTGCGGCCTCGGGCAGCTATGTTACCATGGAGGAATCACACAAGATTTGACTTTATAGGCTAGAACTGAATCGCGCCAACTGTTTAACTCAAAATACAGTCAAGAAAGTACCACTGAAGCCGAGAAGCGGGATCGACCATAAGCACTACCGTGAAATTACGTACAATTTTCAAATTTCTTGTACTTGCTAACTTTGCGACCTCGGGCAGCTATGTTACCATGGAGGAACCACACAAGATTTGACTTTATAGGCTAGAACTGAAGTCGCGCCCACTGCTTAACTCAAAATACAGTGAAGAAAGTAGCTCTGAAGCCGAGAAACGGCATCGACCATAAGCACTACCGTGAAATTACGTACAATTTTCAAATTTCTTGTACTTGCTAACTTTGCGGCCTCGGGCAGCTATGTTACCATGGAGGAACCACACAAGATTTGACTTTATAGGCTAGAACTGAAGTCGCGCCCACTGCTTAACTCAAAATACAGTCAAGAAAGTAGCTCTGAAGCCGAGAAACGGCATCGACCATAAGCACTACCGTGAAATTACGTACAATTTTCAAATTTCTTGTACTTGCTAACTTTGCGGCCTCGGGCAGCTATGTTACCATGGAGGAACCACACAAGATTTGACTTTAGAGGCTAGAACTGAAGTCGCGCCAACTGTTTAACTCAAAATACAGTCAAGAAAGTAGCTCTGAAGCCGAGAAGCGGGATCGACCATAAGCACTACCGTGAAATTACGTACAATTTTCAAATTTCTTGTACTTGCTATCTTTGCGGCCTCGGGCAGCTATGTTACCATGGAGGAACCACACAAGATTTGACTTTATAGGCTAGAACTGAAGTCGCGCCAACTGCTTAACTCAAAATACAGTCAAGAAAGTAGCTCTGAAGCCGAGAAGCGGGATCGACCATAAGCACTACCGTGAAATTTCGTACAATTTTCAAATTTCTTGTACTTGCTATCTTTGCGGCCTCGGGCAGCTATGTTACCATGGAGGAATCACACAAGATTTGACTTTATAGGCTAGAACTGAAGTCGCGCCAACTGTTTAACTCAAAATACAGTCAAGAAAGTAGCTCTGAAGCCGAGAAGCGGGATCGACCCTAAGCACTACCGTGAAATTACGTACAATTTTCAAATTTCTTGTACTTGCTAACTTTGCGACCTCGGGCAGCTATGTTACCATGGAGGAATCACACAAGATTTGACTTTATAGGCTAGAACTGAAGTCGCGCCAACTGTTTAACTCAAAACACAGTCAAGAAAGTAGCTCTGAAGCCGAGAAGCGGGATCGACCATAAGCACTACCGTGAAATTACGTACAATTTTCAAATTTCTTGTACTTGCTAACTTTGCGGCCTCGGGCAGCTATGTTACCATGGAGGAACCACACAAGATTTGACTTTATAGGCTAGAACTGAAGTCGCGCCCACTGCTTAACTCAAAATACAGTCAAGAAAGTAGCTCTGAAGCCGAGAAACGGCATGACCAGAAGCACTACCGTGAAATTACGTTCAATTTTCAAATTTCTTGTACTTGCTAACTTTGCGACCTCGGGCAGCTATGTTACCATGGAGGAATCACACAAGATTTGACTTTATAGGCTAGAACTGAAGTCGCGCCAACTGTTTAACTCAAAATACAGTCAAGAAAGTAGCTCTGAAGCCGAGAAGCGGCATCGACCATAAGCACTACCGTGAAATTACGTACAATTTTCAAATTTCTTGTACTTGCTAACTTTGCGGCCTCGGGCAGCTATGTTACCATGGAGGAACCACACAAGATTTGACTTTATAGGCTAGAACTGAAGTCGCGCCAACTGTTTAACTCAAAACACAGTCAAGAAAGTAGCTCTGAAGCCGAGAAGCGGGATCGACCATAAGCACTACCGTGAAATTACGTACAATTTTCAAATTTCTTGTACTTGCTAACTTTGCGGCCTCGGGCAGCTATGTTACCATGGAGGAACCACACAAGATTTGACTTTATAGGCTAGAACTGAAGTCGCGCCCACTGCTTAACTCAAAATACAGTCAAGAAAGTAGCTCTGAAGCCGAGAAACGGCATCGACCATAAGCACTACCGTGAAATTACGTACAATTTTCAAATTTCTTGTACTTGCTAACTTTGCGGCCTCGGGCAGCTATGTTTCCATGGAGGAACCACACAAGATTTGACTTTAGAGGCTAGAACTGAAGTCGCGCCAACTGTTTAACTCAAAATACAGTCAAGAAAGTAGCTCTGAAGCCGAGAAGCGGGATCGATCATAAGCACTAATGTGAAATTACGTACAAATTTCAAATTTCTTGTACTTGCTAACTTTGCGGCCTCGGGCAGCTATGTTACCATGGAGGAATCACACAAGATTTGACTTTATAGGCTAGAACTGAATCGCGCCAACTGTTTAACTCAAAATACAGTCAAGAAAGTACCTCTGAAGCCGAGAAGCGGGATCGACCATAAGCACTACCGTGAAATTACGTACAATTTTCAAATTTCTTGTACTTGCTAACTTTGCGACCTCGGGCAGCTATGTTACCATGGAGGAATCACACAAGATTTGACTTTATAGGCTAGAACTGAAGTCGCGCCAACTGTTTAACTCAAAATACAGTCAAGAAAGTAGCTCTGAAGCCGAGAAGCGGGATCGATCATAAGCACTAATGTGAAATTACGTACAATTTTCAAATTTCTTGTACTTGCTAATTTTCCGGCCTCGGGCAGCTATGTTACCATGGAGGAACCACACAAGATTTGACTTTATAGGCTAGAATTGAAGTCGCGCCCACTGCTTAACTCAAAATACAGTCAAGAAAGTAGCTCTGAAGCCGAGAACCGGGATCGATCATAAGCACTACCGTGAAATTACGTACAATTTTCAAATTTCTTGTACTTGCTAACTTTGCGCCCTCGGGCAGCTATGTTACCATGGAGGAACCACACAAGATTTGACTTTATAGGCTAGAACTCAAGTCGCGCCCACTGCTTAACTCAAAATACAGTCAAGAAAGTAGCTCTGAAGCCGAGAAACGGCATGACCATAAGCACTAGCGTGAAATTACGTACAATTTTCAAATTTCTTGTACTTGCTAACTTTGCGACCTCGGGCAGCTATGTTACCATGGAGGAATCACACAAGATTTGACTTTATAGGCTAGAACTGAAGTCGCGCCAACTGTTTAACTCAAAATACAGTCAAGAAAGTAGCTCTGAAGCCGAGAAGCGGGATCGATCATAAGCACTAATGTGAAATTACGTACAATTTTCAAATTTCTTGTACTTGCTAAATTTGCAACCCGGGCAGCTATGTTACCATTGAGGAATCACACAAAATTTGACTTTATAGGCTAGAACTGAAGTCGCGCCAACTGTTTAACTCAAAATACAGTCAAGAAAGTAGCTCTGAAGCCGAGAAGCGGGATCGATCATAAGCACTAATGTGAAATTACGTACAATTTTCAAATTTCTTGTACTTGCTAAATTTGCGACCTCGGGCAGCTATGTTACCATGGAGGAATCACACAAGATTTGACTTTATAGGCTAGAACTGAAGTCGCGCCAACTGCTTAACTCAAAGTACAGTCAAGAAAGTAGCTCTGAAGCCGAGAAGCGGGATCGACCATAAGCACTACCGTGAAATTACGTACAATTTTCAAATTTCTTGTACTTGCTAACTTTGCGGCCTCGGGCAGCTATGTTACCATGGAGGAACCACACAAGATTTGACTTTATAGGCTAGAACTGAAGTCGCGCCCACTGCTTAACTCAAAATACAGTCAAGAAAGTAGCTCTGAAGCCGAGAAACGGCATGACCAGAAGCACTACCGTGAAATTACGTACAATTTTCAAATTTCTTGTACTTGCTAACTTTGCGACCTCGGGCAGCTATGTTACCATGGAGGAATCACACAAGATTTGACTTTATAGGCTAGAACTGAAGTCGCGCCAACTGTTTAACTCAAAATACAGTCAAGAAAGTAGCTCTGAAGCCGAGAAGCGGGATCGATCATAAGCACTAATGTGAAATTACGTACAATTTTCAAATTTCTTGTACTTGCTAACTTTCCGGCCTCGGGCAGCTATGTTACCATGGAGGAACCACACAAGATTTGACTTTATAGGCTAGAATTGAAGTCGCGCCCACTGCTTAACTCAAAATACAGTCAAGAAAGTAGCTCTGAAGCCGAGAACCGGGATCGACCATAAGCACTACCGTGAAATTACGTACAATTTTCAAATTTCTTGTACTTGCTAACTTTGCGCCCTCGGGCAGCTATGTTACCATGGAGGAACCACACAAGATTTGACTTTATAGGCTAGAACTCAAGTCGCGCCCACTGCTTAACTCAAAATACAGTCAAGAAAGTAGCTCTGAAGCCGAGAAACGGCATGACCATAAGCACTAGCGTGAAATTACGTACAATTTTCAAATTTCTTGTACTTGCTAACTTTGCGACCTCGGGCAGCTATGTTACCATGGAGGAATCACACAAGATTTGACTTTATAGGCTAGAACTGAAGTCGCGCCAACTGTTTAACTCAAAATACAGTCAAGAAAGTAGCTCTGAAGCCGAGAAGCGGGATCGATCATAAGCACTAATGTGAAATTACGTACAATTTTCAAATTTCTTGTACTTGCTAAATTTGCAACCCGGGCAGCTATGTCACCATTGAGGAATCACACAAAATTTGACTTTATAGGCTAGAACTGAAGTCGCGCCAACTGTTTAACTCAAAATACAGTCAAGAAAGTAGCTCTGAAGCCGAGAAGCGGGATCGATCATAAGCACTAATGTGAAATTACGTACAATTTTCAAATTTCTTGTACTTGCTAAATTTGCGACCTCGGGCAGCTATGTTACCATGGAGGAATCACACAAGATTTGACTTTATAGGCTAGAACTGAAGTCGCGCCAACTGCTTAACTCAAAGTACAGTCAAGAAAGTAGCTCTGAAGCCGAGAAGCGGGATCGACCATAAGCACTACCGTGAAATTACGTACAATTTTCAAATTTCTTGTACTTGCTAACTTTGCGGCCTCGGGCAGCTATGTTACCATGGAGGAACCACACAAGATTTGACTTTATAGGCTAGAACTGAAGTCGCGCCCACTGCTTAACTCAAAATACAGTCAAGAAAGTAGCTCTGAAGCCGAGAAACGGCATGACCAGAAGCACTACCGTGAAATTACGTACAATTTTCAAATTTCTTGTACTTGCTAACTTTGCGACCTCGGGCAGCTATGTTACCATGGAGGAATCACACAAGATTTGACTTTATAGGCTAGAACTGAAGTCGCGCCAACTGTTTAACTCAAAATACAGTCAAGAAAGTAGCTCTGAAGCCGAGAAGCGGCATCGACCATAAGCACTACCGTGAAATTACGTACAATTTTCAAATTTCTTGTACTTGCTAACTTTGCGGCCTCGGGCAGCTATGTTACCATGGAGGAACCACACAAGATTTGACTTTATAGGCTAGAACTGAAGTCGCGCCAACTGTTTAACTCAAAACACAGTCAAGAAAGTAGCTCTGAAGCCGAGAAGCGGGATCGACCATAAGCACTACCGTGAAATTACGTACAATTTTCAAATTTCTTGTACTTGCTAACTTTGCGGCCTCGGGCAGCTATGTTACCATGGAGGAACCACACAAGATTTGACTTTATAGGCTAGAACTGAAGTCGCGCCCACTGCTTAACTCAAAATACAGTCAAGAAAGTAGCTCTGAAGCCGAGAAACGGCATCGACCATAAGCACTACCGTGAAATTACGTACAATTTTCAAATTTCTTGTACTTGCTAACTTTGCGGCCTCGGGCAGCTATGTTACCATGGAGGAACCACACAAGATTTGACTTTAGAGGCTAGAACTGAAGTCGCGCCAACTGTTTAACTCAAAATACAGTCAAGAAAGTAGCTCTGAAGCCGAGAAGCGGGATCGATCATAAGCACTAATGTGAAATTACGTACAATTTTCAAATTTCTTGTACTTGCTAACTTTCCGGCCTCGGGCAGCTATGTTACCATGGAGGAACCACACAAGATTTGACTTTATAGGCTAGAATTGAAGTCGCGCCCACTGCTTAACTCAAAATACAGTCAAGAAAGTAGCTCTGAAGCCGAGAAACGGCATCGACCATAAGCACTACCGTGAAATTACGTACAATTTTCAAATTTCTTGTACTTGCTAACTTTGCGACCTCGGGCAGCTATGTTACCATGGAGGTACCACACAAGATTTGACTTTATAGGCTAGAACTGAAGTCGCGCCCACTGCTTAACTCAAAATACAGTCAAGAAAGTAGCTCTGAAGCCGAGAAGCGGGATCGATCATAAGCACTAATGTGAAATTACGTACAATTTTCAAATTTCTTGTACTTGCTAACTTTGCGACCTCGGGCAGCTATGTTACCATGGAGGAATCACACAAGATTTGACTTTATAGGCTAGAACTGAAGTCGCGCCAACTGTTTAACTCAAAATACAGTCAAGAAAGTAGCTCTGAAGCCGAGAAGCGGGATCGACCATAAGCACTACCGTGAAATTACGTACAATTTTCAAATTTCTTGTACTTGCTAAATTTGCGACCTCGGGCAGCTATGTTACCATGGAGGAATCACACAAGATTTGACTTTATATGCTAGAACTGAAGTCGCGCCAACTGTTTAACTCAAAATACAGTCAAGAAAGTAGCTCTGAAGCCGAGAAGCGGGATCGACCATAAGCACTGCCGTGAAATTACGTACAATTTTCAAATTTCTTGTACTTGCTAACTTTGCGGCCTCGGGCAGCTATGTTACCATGGAGGAACCACAACAGATTTGACTTTATAGGCTAGAACTGAAGTCGCGCCCACTGCTTAACTCAAAATACAGTCAAGAAAGTAGGTCTGAAGCCGAGAAACGGCATGACCATAAGCACTACCGTGAAATTACGTACAATTTTCAAATTTCTTGTACTTGCTAACTTTGCGACCTCGGGCAGCTATGTTACCATGGAGGAATCACACAAGATTTGACTTTATAGGCTAGAACTGAAGTCGCGCCAACTGTTTAACTCAAAATACAGTCAAGAAAGTAGCTCTGAAGCCGAGAAGCGGGATCGACCATAAGCACTACCGTGAAATTACGTACAATTTTCAAATTTCTTGTACTTGCTAACTTTGCGGCCTCGGGCAGCTATGTTACCATGGAGGAACCACACAAGATTTGACTTTATAGGCTAGAACTCAAGTCGCGCCCACTGCTTAACTCAAAATACAGTCAAGAAAGTAGCTCTGAAGCCGAGAAACGGCATGACCATAAGCACTAGCGTGAAATTACGTACAATTTTCAAATTTCTTGTACTTGCTAACTTTGCGACCTCGGGCAGCTATGTTACCATGGAGGAATCACACAAGATTTGACTTTATAGGCTAGAACTGAAGTCGCGCCAACTGTTTAACTCAAAATACAGTCAAGAAAGTAGCTCTGAAGCCGAGAAGCGGGATCGATCATAAGCACTAATGTGAAATTACGTACAATTTTCAAATTTCTTGTACTTGCTAAATTTGCAACCCGGGCAGCTATGTTACCATGGAGGAACCACACAAGATTTGACTTTATACCCTAGAACTGAAGTCGCGCCCACTGCTTAACTCCAAATACAGTCAAGAAAGTAGCTCTGAAGCCGAGAAACGGCATCGACCATAAGCACTACCGTGAAATTACGTACAATTTTCAAATTTCTTGTACTTGCTAACTTTGCGACCTCGGGCAGCTATGTTACCATGGAGGAATCACACAAGATTTGACTTTATAGGCTAGAACTGAAGTCGCGCCAACTGTTTAACTCAAAATACAGTCAAGAAAGTAGCTCTGAAGCCGAGAAGCGGGATCGACCATAAGCACTACCGTGAAATTACGTACAATTTTCAAATTTCTTGTACTTGCTAAATTTGCGGCCTCGGGCAGCTATGTTACCATGGAGGAACCACACAAGATTTGACTTTATACCCTAGAACTGAAGTCGCGCCCACTGCTTAACTCCAAATACAGTCAAGAAAGTAGCTCTGAAGCCGAGAAACGGCATCGACCATAAGCACTACCGTGAAATTACGTACAATTTTCAAATTTCTTGTACTTGCTAACTTTGCGACCTCGGGCAGCTATGTTACCATGGAGGAATCACACAAGATTTGACTTTATAGCCTAGAACTGAAGTCGCGCCAACTGTTTAACTCAAAATACAGTCAAGACAGTAGCTCTGAAGCCGAGAAGCGGGATCGATCATAAGCACTAATGTGAAATTACGTACAATTTTCAAATTTCTTGTACTTGCTAAATTTGCGACCTCGGGCAGCTATGTTACCATGGAGGAATCACACAAGATTTGACTTTATAGGCTAGAACTGAAGTCGCGCCAACTGTTTAACTCAAAATACAGTCAAGAAAGTAGCTCTGAAGCCGAGAAGCGGGATCGACCATAAGCACTACCGTGAAATTACGTACAATTTTCAAATTTCTTGTACTTGCTAACTTTGCGGCCTCGGGCAGCTATGTTACCATGGAGGAACCACACAAGATTTGACTTTATAGGCTAGAACTGAAGTCGCGCCCACTGCTTAACTCAAAATACAGTCAAGAAAGTAGCTCTGAAGCCGAGAAACGGCATCGACCATAAGCACTACCGTGAAATTACGTACAATTTTCAAATTTCTTGTACTTGCTAACTTTGCGACCTCGGGCAGATATGTTACCATGGAGGAATCACACAAGATTTGACTTTATAGGCTAGAACTGAAGTCGCGCCAACTGTTTAACTCAAAATACAGTCAAGAAAGTAGCTCTGAAGCCGAGAAGCGGGATCGACCATAAGCACTACCGTGAAATTACGTACAATTTTCAAATTTCTTGTACTTGCTAACTTTGCGACCTCGGGCAGCTATGTTACCATGGAGGAATCACACAAGATTTGACTTTATAGGCTAGAACTGAAGTCGCGCCAACTGTTTAACTCAAAATACAGTCAAGAAAGTAGCTCTGAAGCCGAGAAGCGGGATCGATCATAAGCACTAATGTGAAATTACGTACAATTTTCAAATTTCTTGTACTTGCTAAATTTGCGACCTCGGGCAGCTATGTTACCATGGAGGAACCACACAAGATTTGACTTTATACCCTAGAACTGAAGTCGCGCCCACTGCTTAACTCCAAATACAGTCAAGAAAGTAGCTCTGAAGCCGAGAAACGGCATCGACCATAAGCACTACCGTGAAATTACGTACAATTTTCAAATTTCTTGTACTTGCTAACTTTGCGACCTCGGGCAGCTATGTTACCATGGAGGAATCACACAAGATTTGACTTTATAGGCTAGAACTGAAGTCGCGCCAACTGTTTAACTCAAAATACAGTCAAGACAGTAGCTCTGAAGCCGAGAAGCGGGATCGATCATAAGCACTAATGTGAAATTACGTACAATTTTCAAATTTCTTGTACTTCCTAAATTTGCGACCTCGGGCAGCTATGTTACCATGGAGGAATCACACAAGATTTGACTTTATAGGCTAGAACTGAAGTCGCGCCAACTGTTTAACTCAAAATACAGTCAAGAAAGTAGCTCTGAAGCCGAGAAGCGGGATCGACCATAAGCACTACCGTGAAATTACGTACAATTTTCAAATTTCTTGTACTTGCTAACTTTGCGACCTCGGGCAGCTATGTTACCATGGAGGAATCACACAAGATTTGACTTTATAGGCTAGAACTGAAGTCGCGCCAACTGTTTAACTCAAAATACAGTCAAGAAAGTAGCTCTGAAGCCGAGAAGCGGGATCGATCATAAGCACTAATGTGAAATTACGTACAATTTTCAAATTTCTTGTACTTGCTAAATTTGCGACCTCGGGCAGCTATGTTACCATGGAGGAACCACACAAGATTTGACTTTATACCCTAGAACTGAAGTCGCGCCCACTGCTTAACTCCAAATACAGTCAAGAAAGTAGCTCTTAAGCCGAGAAACGGCATCGACCATAAGCACTACCGTGAAATTACGTACAATTTTCAAATTTCTTGTACTTGCTAACTTTGCGACCTCGGGCAGCTATGTTACCATGGAGGAATCACACAAGATTTGACTTTATAGGCTAGAACTGAAGTCGCGCCAACTGTTTAACTCAAAATACAGTCAAGACAGTAGCTCTGAAGCCGAGAAGCGGGATCGATCATAAGCACTAATGTGAAATTACGTACAATTTTCAAATTTCTTGTACTTGCTAAATTTGCGACCTCGGGCAGCTATGTTACCATGGAGGAATCACACAAGATTTGACTTTATAGGCTAGAACTGAAGTCGCGCCAACTGCTTAACTCAAAGTACAGTCAAGAAAGTAGCTCTGAAGCCGAGAAGCGGGATCGACCATAAGCACTACCGTGAAATTACGTACAATTTTCAAATTTCTTGTACTTGCTAACTTTGCGGCCTCGGGCAGCTATGTTACCATGGAGGAATCACACAAGATTTGACTTTATAGGCTAGAACTGAATTCCCGCCAACTGTTTAACTCAAAATACAGTCAAGAAAGTAGCTCTGAAGCCGAGAAGCGGGATCGACCATAAGCACTACCGTGAAATTACGTACAATTTTCAAATTTCTTGTACTTGCTAACTTTGCGGCCTCGGGCAGCTATGTTACCATGGAGGAACCACACAAGATTTGACTTTATAGGCTAGAACTGAAGTCGCGCCCACTGCTTAACTCAAAATACAGTCAAGAAAGTAGCTCTGAAGCCGAGAACCGGGATCGACCATAAGCACTACCGTGAAATTACGTACAATTTTCAAATTTCTTGTACTTGCTAACTTTGCGCCCTCGGGCAGCTATGTTACCATGGAGGAAACACACAAGATTTGACTTTATAGGCTAGAACTGAAGTCGCGCCAACTGCTTAACTCAAAATACAGTCAAGAAAGTAGCTCTGAAGCCGAGAGACGGCATGACCAGAAGCACTACCGTGAAATTACGTACAATTTTCAAATTTCTTGTACTTGCTAACTTTGCGACCTCGGGCAGCTATGTTACCATGGAGGAATCACACAAGAATATCCTTGCAAAATAGTTTCGTTCAGTTTCATCTCGAGGCAGTAATGATCGACAAAATTCTGATCTCAAAAACTTGTCGTTTGAGGTGAGTTCCTGAACTGGCCGAAAATGGTACGGGTGTAAGTTTTTGATATGAAGCACTCTCCATACTCTAGATTTGGGCACTCCAAGCATAATAGCTATCCTCCTTCTACTAAGGGAGGGATTACGTCGGACCAAATCCAAAATTTTGAGTTTGAAAATTAATTTCTCAAAAACAATTCCTTAAAACAGCTTCATTTAAAAACGAAGGAAGAGGTTTCTGGCTTTACAAAAAAGTATATCACGGCATTGTGGATGTAACGGTTGATTTTTAATAATTTTTTTCCAAATTAAGTCAATTTTTTTAGAAAATTGCCCCTCCCGGCTAAACGATTTTTTTCTTGTCTTGACCAGACCTACACGCTCTAGCTTTTTGGCATACTGCTCGTGGGACACCCTGTATACAAACGTTGAAGATATGGGTTATATATGAGATCAAATGAGGCAGAAGAACTTTTACAAATCGTGGGCTGCACCCATCTGGACCTGTTGCGTTCGATTTTACTGACGTAATTGGACAATAAAATGGCAAATCAAGCTCAATGAGAGCAAATCAGTTCATGTAAACTTCATTAACAAAGCAATAACACAAATCTATCAACCAAGAAATAGTACCGTATGAGAACACAGCAAAATACATATCTTGGAATGACGCTGGATGCAAAGCTAAGATGGAAAGAGCATGTTAAAAGAAACAATTAAATACAGAAGAATGTATTGGATTCGCCACTATTAATCTCTAATAAGCTTTTATTATACCAGCAATTATTGAAGCCAATATGGACATATTGTAATCAACTATGGTGTTCTATCAAAAAGGGTAATGTAGACATCATACACAAATTCGAAAACAAAGTGCTAAGGAATATCGTAAATGCACCATGGTACAAAATAAATAAGAACCTCCACAGGGACTTGGGAGTGGTTCGGCACGGATGAAATTTAAAAACAATGCACGGAGGCAAGACTGATGTCTTATACGATTCGTGTATTCGAGAACCTTAAGGTCTGTCTTAGACTGTCAGACTCCCATGTTCAAGTATTACAGGCCCTGTACGAAGGAGCAGACGTAAACAGAATTGACAATTTTCTTATTAATATGACACCAAATATGAAACCAAATCGCAAGGGCTATGACTAACGGCAATAACTTGATCTCCGGGGCTTACTACCCCCATTATAGATACCATCAGAGCATACTTCGATCGGGCTTTATTCCCCATGAAACATTTTTCCATATTGATTTCGAAAAGGTAAAAAGGTGATGGTATCCCGATAAATTACCAATTGGATTTCTTAAAAAATCCAATTTAAAAATGTATTTACACAACTATGTAGAATAGATTGGTTTAATCTGAAAAGCATTTAGAAATATAGTTAGATTTAGAGTGCCTGGACAGAGCCAGTCACATTAAATTGTTCTATCTAGTGGTTTTTTTTAAATTATTTTGACAGCTGTTTCCCGCTTGAAATCTTGACAGAAAGTCAGTATCATACCTCCGCGGAATGAAATGAGTCGCTTTGCGCTTGAACAACGTTGGAAAATATTGAAAACTTATTTTCAAAGCGACTGCTGTGTAGCCCAGACAGTGCTTTTTTAAAAAGAAGTTTTGGCTGAAATGAAGCACCTACCGCGACTGCTGTACGCAAGTTTGCTTAAAAAGTTCGTGAGACTGGTATGCTAGTGGACAGCCACAGCACACATGGCCCCCGTCGTCGTACGGTGCGCACAGATGAGAATGTAGCTGCTGTGGCCATGAGTGTGAGACTCAATTCACGAACATCAACTCGCCATCGATCTCTACAGCCCAACATTTCACACACTAGCCTGAGGTGAATTCTGCATAAGATTATTCGCTTACAAGATCCTGTTGACTCAGCGATTGAAGGCGCCCGACCATCCGCTTCGTTTTCGCTTCGCAGTTTGTGCCTTAGAGCAGCTTGAATTGGATAACGATTTTGGGCGAAAAATCATATTTTCTCAGGAGGACATTTCCATCTCGGCGGCTACGTTAACAAACTCGGAAAACCCGCACGTCATTGTTGAGAAACCAATGCATCCACAGAGAGTGACAGTTTGGTGCGGATTGATGAGTGGTGGCATCTGTTGCGGCAAATTGGGCTGCAACCAAGACTCATTTGTCAACCCCAAATGGAAACAATAATTCCTTTTTTTTGTTGGAGTTACAAATCCTTTATTATATATTGGTTAGTTAATATTTCATATAAATTGTACAAGAACTCACGTAGTCTTACGAAATACTGATCCTCTAAATGGTTATTCCTGTAGCTAACTTCAAAGTCAAATTCAACGTGGATGGTCCACGCTTGCCAATTATCTATCACGAAAGACCAAGGCGGAAATTCGGGGTTCCGTCAAGTAGGAGTGCAGTGGCTCCATCTATGGCCGACTAGGGAGAAGCTACTACCTTTAGTCTCTGCTTACACTTTCCTTAACACTCCCCCTCGGTAGTTTCTCCACTAGGCCCGTGTCCTTCGGGGCTTCGACGTCAAGGATCGCGAGTTTGACGACGGGTCTTTCGTAAATGCCACTCTGCGTTTGTACGAAGGCGCTTCGTACTTGACCATCCTTCGATGTTCTTACCTGAAGCACCCGTCCCTTAGCCCAGCAGTTTCGTGGACTATTAGGGTCGATAACCAGCACGATGTCGCCAACCGCAACTGGCTTCACGGGTTTGAACCACTTTGCACGTCTAGTAAGCATGGGCAAGTATTCTGTCACCCAGCGCCTCCAGAAGCGGCTCGCAAATTGCTGCGAGACGAGCCAATTTCTTCTTAGCACTCCGGCATTATCGTCGAACTCTGCTACGGGCTTCAGGCCACCCGCTGAGCCCAATAGAAAATGGTTAGGTGTTAGAGCTTCTTGGTTATCAACGTCAATTGGAATATAAGTCAATGGTCGCGAGTTCAGAATATTTTCTGCTTCCATAAGCATACTCCGCAGTAATTCATCATTCGGATTTCGAGTCGGTCTTATTGAGTAGAGAACAGTCTTTATGGAACGTACCAAGCGTTCCCAGCTGCCCCCCATATGGGGTGAGCCAGGTGGTATGAATCTCCAGTTCGTAGTGGTTGTTGTGAGAGCTTCCGCTATTCTGTCCTTCTGAATCAATTTGAAAGCCTCTTTTAACTCTCGCTCAGCCCCATGAAAGTTCGTTCCGTTGTCACAATGAAACTCAAGGGGAGTCCCACGTCTCGCCATAAAGTTGCGAAGGCAAAGAATACAGGAGTCGGCCGTCAAAGAATGAGCAATTTCTATGTGAACCGCCCTTGTAGTAAGACAAGTTAGAAGAACTCCCCATCTCTTTTCTACTCTTCGTCCCATGTTGACTGTCATTGGCCCAAAGTAGTCGACTCCAACATAAGAAAATGGGCGACAGAATGAGGCCAGTCGTGCCGGGGGGAGTTGGGCCATGATTGGCGGCCTCGGCTGGGCCTTAGCAATCTTACATTCTTGGCAAGCTCTCTTTTCGGCTTTGAGGGCGCATCGCATTCTGATTATATAGAATCTCTGCCGAAGTTCATTTATCACTGTTTCGTCGTTTCGATGTTTGTATCGACGGTGGAGGTCCTTGATTATGTGCGACGTAACCGGATGTGACCTGGGAAGAATTATGGGTAGCCTTAAGTCCTCGGTGACTTCTTTTGCATGGCGGAGCCTGCCATATGCTCGGATAATACCATCTTTGTCTAGAAATGGGCATAAACTGAAGAGAGGACTGCTTTTTTCGACGTAACGGCTGGCGCTTAGGTCTGCTACTTCTTCAGGGTATACGCTAACTTGTGCTTCTTTAAACAATGCTTTCTCGACGCGTTGAAGTTCTTCACAAGACAAGGTTCCACTTATCTTAGGCTCTTTAGTCCTTTTGGTACTCGAGTTGTGCACAAATCGAAACAGGTATGCGGTGCTCCTCACCAATTTTGTCCAGCTGGATATTTCATTAAACCGGAGGGTATTCTCTCTTCCTGAAGTATGACTGCACACGAACTGCGATTTTAACTCCTCAATCGTAGAGTCCAGGACCGTTTCTTGTGGCCATCTATCCGGAGAGGATTTCAAAAAGGGCGGTCCATTAAACCATCTGCTCTCTGGAGCAAGTTCCGGGGGCTGTCGCCACTTTGTGGCTTCATCGGCGACATTCATTGCACTGCTTACACTTTCCTTAACAGCATCATTGGACCATTTTTGTTCGAAAATTAGGCTGGGAATAATGTTTCGGTCAACGGGCGTTCCAAAGCTATGTTAACCGACTTTTTTTTACTGATATTGAAGACATGGATTTGGGCGACATCTGGTCCATGCAGAGGGCATGCAATACCATACAGCCAATGCCACAATCGATCTTTTGGGCACCAAATTCACAAATCGTGTTATCAGCCGTCTGTTATTAGCCGCTTCAGAGCTGCGATTTGACCCCTATGGACTTTTTTTTTGTCGGTGAATGACCGATATTATACCAACAATCCGAAAACGATTCAAGCACTTAAGGCCAATATCAATCAAGCAATCCGTGAGCTGTACATTCAGCCTTGAGTTCCAAAACCTACATTTTAGAAGCCTGGTCATACACAAATCCGAACAATAGCCTACAAATAAAACACCACCTAGACAGATAACCACATTTGAGAGAAATCTTATCTAAAACACACTCCATCGTCCTGAATACAACCCCAATCAATATAAAACCCATCACCACGACCAACCCAGTCCAAACCAGCCCAGCCTACGGAGATGAACCGACCTATAAACCGCTTCAATGAAAATCAAATTTTACACGAATACAGAACGCCTTTTTGCGACCAACACCAAATTGAACAAGAATGAGGACTTAGGCCGCGTTTCCATATGCAAGTAAACTCGCGGAAGTCTTGCAGTAGTTTCTTGGGTATTTATAGGAAAGCCATTAATGTCGCAAGAAATTTGGTTATTTACTGAAAATTGTGAAAACATGGTGAGAAGACGTCACGTTCAGCAGCTGCAATTCATTTTTTAACTATACTTCAATTTCACTTGTATGACCGCAGTTGATTGGGAAGTTTTGTTATTTAAAGTGGGGCGAATTATAAAAAAGCAAGACACGAAAGCAAACGCGGCCTTAAGGGCCCGTCCGATAGAATGCGTTTATCGGAGTAGAAGTATACATCCGTCGGCTATGGGCTATGGCTATGGGCATAGAATATACTACTAGGTCTGGCAAAGCTCTTAAGTTCCTTAAAAACCCAGGAGGCACTAGGAACTTTGTGTCATTTCAGATCGCGCCTACTATAAAATAGTCATAAGATTTTGGCAAATAACATGATGATTGCGAGAAGCTCGTCTTTTAAAGAGTTCCTGTGACGAACATGTTGTTTTGGTGACCTTTGTCAAATCTGTTGTTTATTATTCAGTTACTGATGTCAAATTAGAACAACACGTCAAAATTATAAAACTGTATTATTAATATGAGTGCAAACGTTACGTGCGTCGCGCAACTTTTACGGTAGACGTGGTGGCCATTTACAGTCAATTCTTCAAAGTTTGGTGGCGCTATAGAACGATGATAATCAATTTCTTATGGCCCAAATTGAGCCATATGGACCTAGACGATATGTGCTTCCAGCAAGACGATTCCAGCTACGATCCACAAAGCGGACGCTACGATTGAACTTTTGCATAATGTCATGCCCTTAAGGTGAATATAACACAAGATATCGCTCAAACTCAGTCGGATCTATGCGTAAGAGTTATTGAAAAGAGGACCACTCGGATCCATGCCATCGTAAGGAGCTCAGGCTCACTTGGAACTCTCACAACACAAAAACCATTGAGAAAGCCAGGATCTCTCTTTGGACCAGCAAAAGTCTCACTGGACAAACTTGGGGCGTTAATCTTAAGATATCTCGCTGGCTATACACAGCCATTACCAGACCAATTCTCACATACGCTGCGCCCGTCTGGTGGCACAAGACAAAACAAACATCAGTACAATTCAAGCTCAACAAACTACAAAGACTAGCTTGTTTCTGTATTACAGGAGCTATGAGATCAACCCCCACAGCAGCGCTAGAAGTCATTACGGACCTACCAACACTACACCTCCAACTTAAAAAAGAAGCAATAATATTCGCTCATAAACTTATCGCGGAGGATGACTCTAATTCCAGGCTATTTCAGCCTGACATTCTTAATGAACTAAACAGGCATGAAATCCGAAAAATACCCCATATAGACAATTGTCTCCCAAGGTATAACTTCAGCCAAAATTGTAAGGTCATAATTGCCTCTCGACACTCCTGGGAGCAAAATAGACCTTCCTTCGATCGTCAGTAGTATGTATGGTACACAGATAGATCGAAAACGAACGAAGGTGTTGGGGCTGGAGTATGCACACATCTGTCACAGCATGGACAGATACAACTACATATTTCAAGCAGAGATATTCGCAATTGAACTCTGCCTCAGAGAAAATAAATATAAACAGAGCTATAACCAACAAAAACATTTATATTCTCTCTGACAATAAGGATGCACTTTTAGCCCTCAAAAGCTACGAAGTCACCTCTAAATTTGTACAGGACTGCTTACAACTATTACGCCAGTTGGCCTACACAAACAGAGTTCACCTCATAGGAAACCAAAAAGCAGACCTATTAGCAAGAAAAGACTCTGCATTAGCATTCAAAATGGCAAGACCATTCTCTGGCATCAGCAACATAAAATGCTACATAAAGAACTGGTTGAGAAACACGGCCAACCACTCTACTGGACACAAACGGAAGGTAGCAGACAAGCCAAGATGCCACTTTCCTTAAAAGAATGAAACAACTCCTTAAACACTCTAGGAGTCAGATTCGAATAATCACAAGATTCCTCACTGGACACTGCCCGGTCAACAAACATCTTAAAACCATGGGCATCACACAAGATGACACCTGCAGAATGTGCAACGAAGGGGCAGAAACAGCAGAGCACATACTGTGCCACTGTAACTGCCTCATCAGTACACGACATAACCACCTACATATGTAGGCAGGCACTATCTTGAAGCAGAAGAAATCGCTGCTAGTTCACTCAAAAGCATACTAAGTTTCATCATGAACTCAGGATTTTTGAGTGATCTTTGAATGGGGGACATCACAATAGACAATAGGCATTGTCCCTCTCCCCACCTTAATCTAAATCTAAATCTAAGGAGCTCAGGCGGGCAGTTGGACGATGTCACCTTCCATGCATAATGGCATACATGGGCCTTTCAAATAAAAAAAGAGTTTTTAAATACCTCAAACACAATTTCTATTTCAATATCCACCCGCCTCTATTGAAAACCTTTTAGTTTTATTTCCATCTCTCCTCATTTCTCGAACAAATCGAAGAATTTATATATGTGCTCGGACTACTGGGAAAATATAGCTTATGCAACTATGACCATGCATCTTTGGACCTCGTTGCATTTTTCACATGAAGCAGTTGTTTTATGATAGAATCAATGTCGCGAGAGCCTTTCCATCCTTCGATTTCCCGTCTAGCAGCGATCTTAGTGGGAGCTACAATTACCTTGCTCCACAAATCGCAATGAAGTCAGAGTCGTCTAACTTGTCAATTTGAAAAATCAAAAAGAAAGAAGGCAATAGCGGTTAAAAATCAATGCTGTCTGTTTTATTACAAGAACTGATTACAATAAATGACCACAGTTTTGGTTATATGAGATATCATTTGTATGTTTACTGACAGCTATGACACAAGCAATTACAAGGCATAATAGTTACAAGGTCATGTATATAGTAAATAGTAACAGTAATCACTCTTTCATGAAAATGTATGCGGATGTGGGACATAAAGAGGATAAATTAAGTTCGCTTAGTAGCTTTGGGAAATTTCCTAACGGAAATTCCCCTTAATACCATTCCTCCAAGCCTTCGGTCCATACCCCTTTTCCACATCAACTTACATCCAACAACGAAGGAATGACTACCATGTGATAAAGTGCAAACTACTGCGCGAAGCGTACTCCACTTTTCGAGACACTTCTCAATAAATCGAGTCTTAGAAATGTCCTCTACCGCAGGACAGAGGATAACTGTTTCTCTTTTTTTTCGAATAACCTATTGATACGCCTTGCATTAAGCTAATAATTAAAAAAAAATGGGATTTTGACTAATCTCCACGATCGCCTGACTCTCCTTCAATCTCCTACCTGAGGAGTTATTTGAAATTCACTCTTAACGGCAGTAAGCCACGGAACTAGAAGCCTTGAAGGAAACAATTCGAAAAGGCATGAAAAATATTTAAAAAAAGCGATTCACCCCTCTGGCGGCGATCGTGTGCACTGTATTACCTATATATGTATTCAAAAAGTGATGAGACACATTTTTCAAGCAAAAAAAAAACAAAAATCCCTTCACAGCAAATAATTATTTTTTAGAAATTATTACCAAAAAAAAATTTAATTCATTGTCTATTCTTATTTACTAGACAATAAACAATGTTTAAATGTAACTTAAAAGTATGATATTGGCCTTAAGTGCTTCAATCGTTTCCGACTTGTTAGCATAACAACGGTCCTTCACGGTTCCCGTCAAAAAAACGTCTAAAGGGGTCAAATCGCAGCTCATAACACGATCCAAAGGGGATATCGGCAAGACGGCTGATAACATAATTTGGGAACCAGAGGTTGTTCAAATCCATGTCTTAATTTTAGTAAAAAAACAAGTCGGTTGACATGGCTCTGTAACGCCCACCGTTGACCGAAACGTTGTTCCCAGCCTCATTTTCGAAGAAAAATGGTCCAATAAAGCCACCACTCCACAATCCGCACCAAACTGTCACTCTCTGTGGATACATTGGCTTCTCGACAATAAGGTGCGGTTTTCCACGTTTGATAACGTAGCCGCTGAGAAAAAAATGCGCCTCGTCAGAAAATATAATTTTTCGCCCAAAATCGTTGTCCAATTCAAGCTGCTTCAAGCGGATGGTCGCACCACTTAAATTGCTTAGTCAATTCGACCCTGTAAGCGGATAATCCGAGATTTTCGTGCAGAATTCTCCTCAGGCTAGTGCGTGAAATGTTGAGCTATTGAGATCGATAGTGAGTTGATGTTGGTTGTTTTTTTTTATAATTCGTGCAGGTTCAAGGGTGTATGCTCTTATGGTGTTTGTCACACAACCTGGACGGGGTGCAAATGGTTTGTGTCGAAGAAGTTCGTCTACTACTCTCCGGGGGTGATTGTGCTAGACAGGATTTGAGAGATTCGACTGAATGTGCGTTGGGTGTAGTTCACAGTAACTTTTTATGTGTCCATGTTATTAAGGTGTTATATTGGAAATGCACATACAGAGTATGCATTTTTTAAGTGATTTTATACTGCGAGTGTTATGCCTTCGTCAGCACTTTTTGATTATCTCTCATCCACAACTGATGTTGCATAGTTTTTCCGTATAGGAATTGTTCTTGAACTATAGACCTTCGGCTCAACAGTGCAACCATTGCACCACGATAACCTCGGTGATCGTAAACTGAGTCTCAGGCTCTCGGCCACAGCAGCCACATTCTCATCTGTGCGCACCGTACGACGATGGGGGCCATGAGTGTTGTCCACTAGCATACCAGTCTCACGAACTTTTTGCACAAACTTGCGTAAAGCAGTCGCGGTGGGTGCTTTATTTCGGCCAAAACTTCTTTTTAAAAAGCGTAAAGCGACTCATTTCGTTCCGCGGATGTTCGAGGGTGATCCGAAAAGTACTTAGCCTACAAAAGAAAAACAAAAATTTTGGAGAAATGGCGATTTATTTTTCAATATAGTCTCCTTTTAGCTCGATACACTTGACCCATCGATGCTCCAACTTCTTTAACCCGTCTGAAAAATACTTTTTCTCGAGGTCTGCAAAGTAGGCCTCCGTGGCGGCGATGACCTCCTCATTCGACTGAAATTTCTACCCGGCGAGTGACTTTTTCAAGTTTGGAAACAAAAAGAAGTCGCACGGGGAGAATACGGTGGATGAGGCAGCAGTTCGTAGCCTAATTCGACCAATTTGGCCGTGGCGAGGGTGGAGGTGTGAGCCGGTGCGTTATCATGGTGGAAGAGCACTTTATTCTTCGCCAAGTGGGGCCGTTTTTTCTTCAATTCTGCGTCGAATCGGCCCAATAATTTGGCATAGTACAGCCCTGTGACCGTTTTGCCCTTCTCCAGGTAGTCGATGTGGATCACACCTTATGAATCCCAGAAAACGGTGGCCATCACCTTTCCGGCCGATGGGACAGTCTTCGCCTTCTTCGGAGCACGTTCACGTCCACTGTTTCGACTGTTCCTTGGTCTCTGGTGTGTACCAGTGGATACATGTTTCGTCGACTGTCACGAAACGACGCAGAAACTCCTTCGGATTGCGCATAAATAGCGTCAAACACTGCTTTGAAATGGTCTCACGGTTGCGCTTGTTGTCCGGAGTGAGCAAACGCGGCACCCATCGCGCAGACAGCTTTCTCATACCCAAAATTTCATGCAGGATATGATCCACGCAATCTTTTGAAATGCCTACTGTCTTAGCTAACTCGCGCACCTTCAATCGGGGTCTCCCAATACGAGATCGTTGATTTTTGTCACTTTATCCTCCGTGGTAGCCGTTTTCGGGGCAACTGGACGTGGCTCATCAAAAACGGACGTGCGACCACGTTGAAACTCGTTAAACCAATTTTTGATGGTCACCATCGAAGGAGAAGAGTCACCGTACACAGCATCCAAACGCTCTTTGATTTCGCTGCGCGATTTCCCTTCCAAAAACAAGAATCGAATCACCGACCGATATTGCTCTTTTTCCATTTTTCTAAAATCCGCGGACACTCCCGCTTCCACACGCGGTCAAAACAAAACTACGAGTCCGATCCGGCTGAAATTTTGACAGTAGCCTTCTACTAGAATCTGGGGGCACGGCAGTGCCCCCGCCAAGTCGAGCAAAAAAGCGGCACGGCCGTACCATCCTTTTCTCGAAGCAGTTCGGGCCATTTTCGACCGCCTATAACTTCGTTGTGGATAAAACTAGAAGCCTGAATTTTCAGTAACCAAGCAGGCATCGCATAGACACGGTATATTTCAAATTTCATTAAATTTGAACCAGTAGTTTAAGAATTATAACTAGTCAAAGTTTCTTAATTCTGTCACTCACTCACTCACTCATTCACTGACCGATCATCAAAACTCTAGGGCACTTCTAGCAGACATAGAAGCTTGAAATTTAGAATACAATTAGTGTTTAGTGTATAAATCAAGGAAATACTAAAATATTTTGCAATTTTGGTCCAGTTTTCTAGATACACCAAATATTATTACTAATAGGATAGTGTCTGTATGTATCCTCTTTCAATTTATCTAGATGGCGATTAACTCCTAAAAATATGCAATGCAACAATCAATTGGCGGTTGGGGAATTGGGTTTAGTGGTCAATGTGGTTCATGTATTTGACGGAATATAAAATAAATATCTTTATTATGCACATATATTTAATAACCATTTGATGAACTTATAATTAAATAAATTTTAAAACAAATTGTATGTTCAGTGTCAGAGTTGGAGACTACTAACTTGTACAGTTTCGCTCAATATTACGATATTGTTAAAACACGCCCAGTCTCCTCTAAAGTCGAGTGCTACGAGATAAATGACGGTAAAAAGTTCATGAAAAGAAGAGATAAACCATATTTGATCAATCACTATTTCTACGACGGAGAACAAGTACCAGAGAAATACTTCTTCTCTTTACTTCTTTTATTCAAGCCATAGCGTTCCTTAGATGAACTCAAAATGGGGTGTGATACTTACACGGAGGCCTTTAATTTGGCGAAAGAAGATTTAAAAGAAGGAGTCGATTATGGTAATTCAATGATAGAGTCAAGATTTAAGATACAAAAAGCATGTGAAATGATAGAATCTAAAGTTGCTGAGATAAACGAAGAAAGGGAAATTGTTAATGATGACGATGGTCCTGAAAACCCTTTAGACTTTGAAGCTGTGGAAGCTGCAAACGCAATGGATGGCTTTCAGAGAATCAATCTGGTAGAAGAAGAGCAGACTGATCTTCAAAGTATGATCGCAAAACTTAATGCCGATCAAAAAAGAGTCTTCGATATGATCACACATAAAATGGACACAACTGATAATAACGCTGACGTTTTACGCTGTTTTGTGAGTGGAACTGGTGGCACTGGAAAGAGCTTTTTAATAAAAACTCTGAAAGTTTGGGTTAAGATGTATTTAAACAAAAAAATGGCAGTTAGTGATCCAACAGGCATAGCTGCATTCAATGTGAATGGATTGACTATACACAGACTATTGCAGCTGCATGTGGAACACAAGCAAACACCGAGGTACAAGCCACTTTCCGATGAAGTGCTCCAAGTTCTGAGGTCAGATTTTAAAGAAGTAGTGTTGTTTATCATAGACGAAGTGTTGATGATATCCAATGTTACTTTAACATATATTCATTTACGCTTGTCTGAGATATTTGACACAAGCGATGATCAGAATGGGTGGTTTGGAATATAACATCTTGTACTTTTCGGGGATCTTTTACAGCTTCCGCCGGTAAGAGAAAAGTCACCTTTTGAAAAACTCTCAACTGCTGAAACTAACAAGTTGTTAGGTTCCCTCAGTATGCCGAATCTGTGGATTGAACTGTTCGTATACGATAAACTTACTATTAACATGCGACAGCTCAATGATTCTGACTTTGTTGAAATGCTAAATAGAATAAGATTAGGTGTGACTACACAAAAAGACCGCGACTTACTCTCGACTAGATTAATAACTCTAAAATCCGATTCAAATGAAAACAGATTAATTGAAATAATTGAACACTTCTCGAAACTTCCTGATGATACCGTTTGCTTATTACTTACAAAAAACATGTGTCAACAATTAAATACTGCAATGCTTAGATCTCTCCCACATCCCGAAATAAAACTTACAGCTGTTGACAGCATAGATTGCCCCAGATACCTAACAAAAAGAGTTCGTGAATGCATATAAAATTATGAAGACGATGCTTCTATGACTGCGGGCCTAGAAGAGAACATAATTATAAAAATAGGAGCAAGAGTCATGTTAAGGCGAAATATTGACGTGAGTCTTGGTTTAGTTAATGGTTCTATCGGTATAGTGCAAAGAGTAAAGGTTGATCCGGAAAATACAAAAATAATTAAGAAAATATACATTACATTTGATAAAGAACAGGTTTACGAGCTTGGTCCGGTCAAAACTAAATTTGAAATTATTAATAGAGCTTATGTTCATGGCGAACAGTATCCTGTATGTATAGCCTATGCTATAACTATACACAAAAGTCAGGGCCTAAGTCTAAATAATGCGCTGATGGATATCGGTTCTGCAGTATTCACATCCGGTCAAGCTTACGTGGCACTTTCGAGAGTTACAAGTCTGGGCGGCTTACATCTAATTAATGTCGACTTTGGAAATATTAAAGCGCAGGAATCCTCAATTTGTGAATACAATAGATTAAGAAGCATTTACCGTCCAGACTTGACAAACATTGTAACATCAAAGCCTCCGAGAAAAACCCATAGAGACAGGGAGTGGGCTTTGAGAAAAACTGCAGCACTCCATCGCATGCATCTCACAAGTAATACATATTATATTAAATTAGATTGTTTAGTGCGATTGCCAAGTCAATCTATTTATTTAAAACATAAAAGATTTTTAATATTAATATGGTCACTATAAGATGTTGTTAGGTTAGCTAATTAGGTAATAACTTAAGACAGAAGGTCCCTTAAGTAGGGGCTGAATAAATTAACCGACTTGGTATTACATAGATCTCACAACTTTTTACGGTAGAAGAATTGAGTTGCGAGACTTGGTTTTTTTTACAAGTTATGTTTTTGTTGGCTATGTATTACACGATAGTAAGTTGCTCTTGCGATACTGGCGCCATCTGGCGGTGAGGCTAAGTACTTATCGGACCACCCTCGTATGATAGTGACTTTCTGTCAAGATTTCGAGCGGGTGGAGAGTTTTTGAGGACGAGGTATGGAAGGACCTCTTTTCCGATCGTGTTCATATATGAACAATTAGTTTTTAACGTACGCTTATGTGATATCATTTGCTTAATTGACGTGTTCTTACGGAACGTCTTTGATTTCGTCCAAGTCCAACCGATCAGCCGGTGTGATGCCATGTTACGAGCTGTTGTTTCGGTAGTATGATGTGACACTAGCAAAAAACCCAAATTTCCTTTATTTGCTATAAAGGAACATTTGTTTGCAATGTCGCAAATCGCTGTTAACTCAGAGTCCTCGCTTCCAACCCCGAGGGACGAGCGGTGAACCGCGATCTCTAAGCAGCTGGATGGGGTTTCACCCTAGCTGCGACGTGAGGAATGAGATAAAAGGTGGTAGTAGGGCAAGAGGAATCCTATTTTAAAGCATGCCATTGTGTACACCTGGGTATAGAAAACCGTTTACTAAGATACCCGTCAAAGTCAGTGGTCAGAAATGAAGGCCGGTACCACGAGAATCATCAAAATTCACCGGTAATTTACAGAAAATCGGCCACTGAATCAGTGCAGTCATGCGTTCATAGCCCAGATCGAACAGGAGACTCGCCTATTACTGATTATTCCCCCCTTGTTGCCGCTGAGGTCTCTAGAGCACTTGAATAGAGCGTGCTTAGACTATTTTGAGTTCCTAAGTACACCATCTGCGATAATGATCTCCTATTTCGTGGTGAATAATTGCCATCCGAGTGGCAAAACACGCGAATAGGGCAAACCTAATTCTCAAGGCTACGAATGTTTCTACATGGCTGACGCAGATTGCGTGCGGACACACATCAGCTTTATGTTCCCGAATTTGTACCTGTTTCTAATACCGGAAGCTTACTTAAATTAGCCTCTAATGGCAAAGCAGCACTAAAAAATGATTTCTGTTCCAAATTTAGCATGTGCTACGGGTGATATCGCTGGCGTTTTTAATAACTTAAAATGGTCTGAGGCTCGGAATTTCTCAAGGAGACTACTCCGATAACAGACAAGCTTGGAGTAAACAAATATAAATCCAATTAGTCACGCTTTATTTTTCCTTTTCTCTTAAACCCAAAATACACACATTTTCCAAGGTAATGTCCTTATCGACATAGAAGTTGAGGGACGCGAGAAACCCGTTCTTCTTCAGGTACTCCACCCGGGCGTAGTCGATAACTCTTTTGCATTGTAAACCAATCTCCTCACGTTCCTTCAGCGAGACACTATCTTTCAGTTGATCGTTCTCTTTCGACTCATCGCTAAGCAGCTTTCGTTTCTCTCTACTAAATCCACTGCCACATATCGCCCAGCTTGCCATCTTGGTTATCAACACGAAATCATCTCTGCTCAGTCCATTGGCCAAGAAGAAATCCTTTCCCACGAACGGTCCCCATTCGCAGCGATGGTGGCAGCAAACGGCAATCAGCACGGCTTCGGTTTTCTTCTTCTCATCCTGTAGTACACAGCGAAGCGTCAAATCCGTGGCAACTCCACATAAGTGCTTACTGACAGCAACGACTTTCTTGGAGTCATGAAGTAAATCTAGTTGGGATATACTAAAGTCAGCAATGTCCGCCCGGATTCTGTGGACTACGTTTTTATCTTCGATTTTATTGTCCTTTTTATGCCGGTGCGACATTCTGTCGATTAGAATCACCTTGCAACTGTCGTTGCCAACCAACGTCTGGGCTAACCAATAAGACAAGTGCCCTTTGCCAGCGCCAAATTCAACGAAACTAGTTGAGTCTTGAAAGAGACCATTATTCTCTATATTGCCCAGGAGCGATGCAGTCTGTAGGAGGTGCTTCCTGGTTTCAAAGCCGTATTCCTCTTTTGCGAGTTCGTCTTCCAACACCGAGTGCGACTGGTGTATTCTACTGATCTGTCCGTCTACATGCTTCCCATAGAGTTCTTTCACTTTGTCTATGATTGATTTTAGTCGTGCTCCTGGCACTTCACTCAGTTTAAGACTTTCTGTCGAGGTTCCCATGTCGCCGGTGTCTTCTCCGGAGTTTATGCCAGGCACGATGTATGGCGGGAGGTCCTTGGGGCGGGCATTGCAAATCTTCAAGTGTTTTCGCAGATTTTTCTTATATATTGAGTGCTTGGCATCAAGTGGACATGGTATTCTTCCTTCGTCACAAATCTCTTCTCCCTCCTTAGGCTCGGTTTGTGGTTCGTGCTCGCCGCAGTATTCTTTGCCTTTTGCAACTGTCATCTTGCAAAATCGTTTTTTCCTCTTAACGAAATGCTTGCAAGTAGGTCCTTCGGGGGTTGCTTTAGTTTCATTGTCGTCGGGCTTCGCTTTTTTGCTTTTTGGTTCCATAATTTGCACAATTGAGGATAAATAATTATCTACAGGTGGAACGAATGTGTTTTGACAGATTACTGCTGACAGCTGCTTCCGAAATGTCACCTTCAGCCATTGCTGCCAGGGACCATTATACAGAGAGTCACAAGATTGTCAATAAAAAAGAAATTAAATTCTTAAATGTTAAAATGGGTTCAGGTTGAACAGAAGTAAAATAAAATAAATTCCCTGATGTCTATAGATATGATACAAATACGGACAACATCGAATGGAGTAGCAGCAGCACTATCATACGAGGCGAATACCTTACTGAAAATTTACTTTTTGAGGAGTTTTTCGTTGTCAACTGAGGAACCTCTCTGTCAAGTCTATCCCTTTCCTGGTAAATTTTATCTCAAGACGACTTATTTCAAATAAGGCCCCATTCTCTGATCAACGACATACCAAATTTGACATATCTGGTGAGAGAGAAGAAGCGGATGTAAAATATCAGGCAAAGTTGACCAACTGGGCCTAATTTCGTACACATCTTGTAACCCAAGAGAATATGCTTATCAAATTCCTTCTCCCTTGCAAATTGATGAAGCAATTTTTAACTTGTTTCCTCTGACAACAGCGTGTACCCTGGTGGAACGCCCGTCTTAACTCATGTTGGAAAAGAATCGAAATTTTGGTCAACAAGGATAAAAGAATCAAGTGTCAGGTGGCGTAGAAATGGACTGTTATCTATTAGAGCCTAGAGCTTGGAAATGTAATCTTGAAGAGACTTGAGGAGACTATCGACTCGCTATCTACCGTACCTCGAGTCTACAGAATTTTGTCTAAAGAGCACCGATACGAAAGGGAATCCGTAAATCTGTTGACACCTTCACTGCCAATCGAAGGGACACCGTGGAAATCCTTCGTGAGGCACACTTAGACGATTCTCCTCTCCAACACCGTAAGACCAATCGTACTCGCCGTCTATTAGTACTCCCAGCCCTTCTCAGAAAGACCTGAATCTCATCATCCTACCTCTGGTTGTCCAATTTACATACGAGGGTCTATGTATAAGTACCTGTCTTTGAAAACAGATGGCATTGCTGCTGGAATTTGGCATCACTATCTTGTACCGTTATGTGTCAAACGACATCATGCAATATTTTAGACTGATTCATAAGTTAATTTTTTTTTGGCAGCAAATTTTATCACACCCATTTTGATTTTTGCGATCAAATGGAAAAAGAGCAATAACGATCCATGATTCGCTTTTCATTTTTGGATGGAAAAAAATGTGAAGAAATAAAAACAAAGTTGGATGCTATCTATGGAGACATTTCACCATCATCATAGTCACAATCCTTAGATATAAGTAGATACTGGCTTAACGAATTTAAGCGTTGTCGTACATCTGCTTTTTATGAGGAGCGCTCAAGCCACCGGGCAGACGTAGTTACTGAAGAAATCGTAGAAAAAGTCCACGACATCCTTCTCGCTGATCGACGAACAAAAGTGCGTGAAGTAGCAGTTGCCGCAGGCATGTCGCATGGAATGGCAACGATGGGTGCCGCGATTGTTGACATGGACAACAATCGGATAACACTGGCAATGACGAAGCAGTGTTTGGACATTTTTAATCGAGATTCTCGAGAGTTTTTGCGCCGGGTTGTTACCGTGGATGAAACCTTATTATACGCCAGAGCCCAAACAATGGATTTTTTGTCGTGGATCTTCTTCTTCTTTTCCTTTTTTTTTTCCGGCGTCGTTATGGTCAGAAGCGTAGGACCATAACCTTCCCACTTAACTGCATTCCTACTGGTCCGCTTGTGGAGTCCGCCGGTTTGACCTCAGAAAGTAGCGGCAGGCTTCCCGGTTTGGGATTACTTCATCGCTGAGGCTAATCAAATGCTGGTGTTTTTGCATTTGTTTGCACCAATTGTTTTTCGGCCTGCCTTTTTTGCGCGTTGAAATTGGAATGTTGATTGATAACGCCTTTTGGACGGGGTTCAAAGGATCTCTCCTTTGAACATGGCAATACCAACTGAGTCGGTCGCGCTCTATCTTTCTTGTGATGGTTTCTTTTACGTGGAGGCTTCCTCGGATCTTTGAACTTCTAATTCTGTCGCGCTTTGTTACTCCCGCTGTCATGCGAAGCATCTTCATCTCAGCTGCCGTTAATTTGGTCTCATACTTTTTGTGCGTTGTCCAGCATTGTGAACCGTATGTGAGCGCCGGACGTACAACTGAAGTGTAGAGCCTTCCTTTCAGCTTAGGGGACATTTTTCGATCCCAGAAGATCGAAATGGTTGATGTCGTCATCACAAGTTGCTTCTTTATTAATCATAGATCCCAGATATTTAAACTTTTCACACTTGGGAAGCACTCTTCCATTCAAGTAAATGTCTGGAATAGGCTGATGAGGGTCAGAGAACGGGCAGCACAGATACTCTGTCTTCTTTGAACTAATACGATACCCGTGTTCCTCAAAAATGTCCACCCACACAACAAGTGGGGACGCCTGATCATCACTTATAATGGCTCCATCGTCAGCAAAGAATAGCTGGTGCACATTGGGGTCCGTCACTTTTCCTTCAAGCAAGCAATCAAGGACTGCTATTAGGAGCAGTGGGCTGAGGACGCTCTCTTGGTGTACACCGACTTTGATTGCGAACTCTTCGGTGACTCCTGCGGTGCATCTTACTCTTGTCGTTGCACTCTTGTACATGACCATGATCACTCGCACGTAGGTTTCTGGAACTCCTTTTTGTCTTAGCGCTACGCATAAAAGATCTCTTGGTTGCCAAAAGACTTTTTCAGATATTTTTGGCATGTAACGTTTGTCATTGAAATTTGTTTCGAAATTTGTAAAATTTGGGCCTAACTGGCCATCGTTCAGGAGCTTTTAAATGATGTGAATAATGATCCATATTGGCAGAAAAGGATTATCCCTGGTGGTGAAACATAGTTCTACAGTAATGACGCCGAAGCCATAGTCCAATCATCCCAATGGGTCAGAAGAGCCAAAACCGAAAAAAAGTTCGGTCAAATGTGATTAATTTGCTCACTGTTTGGAAAAAATGCTGACGCAAGTGTATTATATCTAAGGGAGATTACTTTGAAGCTGGTAAAATATATATTGATGACTTTGATATTTATTTTGAGAAAAATAAAATGTCACCTTATTTTTTGAACAACACATGTATACGTTTTCTTCCTATTTTAACATTTAATTCTCCGAGTACGATTTTCACGTCGTGAATTTATTGAATATTTCATCCATTGTTTCGTAAAATGCGTCCTTTACCAAACAATCGTATGCTAAGTTTAAAAAAAAAATGTTTAGCTTAAGTTGTCATAAGATAAAGTGAAAGCGTAAATATAGAAGTCGGAAGACATAGGTTTAAGTTATTCTGTCTATTTTAGAGTGTCAGCCTAGGGCCAGTTATATACTTAAATTTGTTAAGATAGTTCAAAAAAACTGCGTCCCTTACCACTTCGTCTTTGTCTTTTCATAGTTACCCCTGGTTTTGATCATCGTGCCGCCACAAAACGTATGCTTACGTCCTCCTTAACTATTGATTTGTTTGAAGACAGAACATTTGCAATTATGCTGCATTGAAAAACAAAGCCAAATTTTGGCGGTGGAATTGGCAGTAAAATCATCAACATTTGGCCAGAAAGGTACAGATTTCATGACTTTCGTCTATTGGAAAAAAAATAGAGGGGATATCAAAACCATTTTGAGCTATGTTTCGAGACACTGCAGTCTGAGATCGTCGAACGCTTTCATGTGTCCAACTCAGGCACCGTATCTTATGCCTCCCGAAGTTGAGGACGTTCCTTCTAAATTTACTTAATTTGCACAAACGATCATTCTAGAAAAAAGAGCTACTTAATTAGAAAATTAGCGATAAAAATGATGACTAGTTCATCATCCTTCTGAACTAAATACAATACATAAATGACAGCAGGTTCTCTTATTGATATTTTTACAAATATTATATAACATTTCTAGTTGTGGAACTGTGCCATTGTCCGATTGGAGCTGAACGCACCTTTTGAAATCCACTGTCAACTTCGGTTGGTTGACAGATAATATGTGAACTGTCAAAGAGGCGTGCATTTTAGAAACGTTTTGCGGCGTATTTTTGTAAACTACAATTGTGTTTATTTATTAATATTAAAACAGAGAATAATGTGAGCGCATAATTAAACTATTTGTCTACTTTACGAAAATGTACATTTTTCTGTTCTCAGGGCTCTAGTGAAACCGAAGTCTGAACTAACACCGGAGGAACTGGCCCGCCAGGAGGAAGAGGAATTCAATACTGGTCCACTCTCCGTCCTAACACAATCTGTTAAGAACAACACTCAGGTTCTCATTAATTGTCGAAATAACAAAAAACTATTAGGACGAGTTAAGGCTTTCGATCGGCACTGCAACATGGTCTTGGAGAATGTTAAGGAAATGTGGACCGAACTGCCGCGTACCGGTAAGGGGAAAAAGAAGGTTAAACCCGTGAACAAGGATCGTTTCATTTCGAAGATGTTCCTACGCGGAGATTCCGTGATTTTGGTTCTTCGAAATCCCCTTGCAACGGCCGCTGGCAAGTAATTGTCCTGATTCTGGGCATCGATTTATTATTAGGGTCTGAAATAATGTAGTCTCTTTGGTATGATTAATGAATAAAGCATAAGTGAGTTTTTAGCCACTTGTTTTTTTTGGTTTAGAGTGTTGCTCCAGGTCCCTGTGAAGCCATGGGCGACTTGGATGGGTTTGAGGCTTCGAAAATGAGATTGGGTTTAAGAGTCAGGGTTTTTGTTTTCAACGAAGGAGACTTCAATCAATGGGAATCACCGCCTGTAACTTGAAATTTCGAACTGAGCGTGACCTTCTCGACTTCTAATGACAACCCCCCTTTTAAATAAAAAAGGTTTGTAATCTAGTACAAGCGGACTCTGTATCTGGTTTAGCGGCTTGTCTAGCCTTCCTCTGTAACCTTTATGCCAATGAAACTAGCGATTCTTCATCGCGGGTGTCATGATCCATATTAGTTCAGTTTTAGTCAGACTGCTTTCTGTTGTTCAGACTTCTTGATGTAAAGGTCTCCATTATCGACGATCTTATGCTTCCAGCCAGCTAGTCTTAAGAACGGGTATTGATAAATCACTGAACATGTGCATACAGTTAGGTATGCAAATCAGCTAGAGTGCCACATCGCTAAAGGCCAAGTTGAAGTCAACAAATAAGTACCCCAACCATCGGACAAGGGTATTCAAATGCACTAAATGGCACTCGAGAGAAAGAATTATTAAAAGTTCACCACACACCACCATTAGCCATGAGCTTCAATCGCCAACAAGCAACTGCCACGATATGGTCATGAAAAGCTTCTCACTCGCAAAAACAACAAACGATTTGTCGAGAAATTGAGTCAGGCAAGCCCAAGAAACAGTCCACACAACTTGCCTCTACTTTCAAAAAGCACACACAAGTTGTTTTGAAAGGCACGCTAATCCACTAATACCAGCCACCTATTACATGACAACAAGTCGCTTGGGATCCAAGTCTTATGGGCATCAACTCAAAGTTGTAGCAACAACAGCGGAGGTACGAGTGTGTCTAAGTAGAACAGGTTTTAAGGTCACGCAAGCTCAGATTAACATATTGTGCGTCTGTTTGAGTGCTTGCCACCCACAATTTTGCGGTCAACCTACAGCGTTGATGGTAGGCAAAAACCAAAGCGAATCATAGCCATACCGAAGCCAGATTCAATAGCAGAGCCGGTTTCGAGTGACGTCTAAATGCCGATGGTGACCAGTTTGTCGGAGGAAATCTTAAAATGCACAAAACCGCATTTCAAAAGATCGACAGCACACACGACACGCTCACACGTTGGACAACAGGCAGAGCAGTGTGAGCTGGTACAATCGCAGAGTTCGCCTGGCCGCATGCCTATCAATTGTTGAATCATTTTACTTTCAGCACTCATCTCAGTCGGATCGTCACAGAGCGGAGGTCGTACCCGAGCAGTCTGTTCAAGTTGTATTTGAGTCAGCATGAAGTGTTTCATTTTTGTTGGATTTATTGCGACGCTTATTGTTGCCGGAGTTGTGTCAGGAGCGGGTGATTCAGATGTCACCAAATTCCTGAAACATCTCGAGGTTATTCCGGATGTGATAACCGAAGGACCCCCGGATTTCCTGAAGGTATGTTTTACGCCGTCGACCATTTCCTTTGTTCTCTTTAAAGTCTGTATTTTAGGTCAGCTATGATAGTGGCGTTGTAGCAGACAAGGGAGTGGAACTCACACCTACTCAAGTGAAAAACCAACCCAGAGTTGAGTGGAAGGCGACCAAGAAGACATTCTATACTTTAATCTTGACTGATCCCGATGCCCCTAGTCGTTCCGAACCGACAGAACGTGAATTCAATCATTGGCTCGTAGTCAACATCCCCGGTAAACGTCTGGGTGCCGGTGAAGTCCTTGCGGAATATGTTGGTTCCGGTCCGCCAAAGGGTAGCGGCCTGCACCGTTATGTATTCCTACTCTACAAACAACCAAAGAAGCTGCAATTCGACGAGCCCCGCATCACCAAGAACTCGGCCCAAGGACGGGCCAAATTCTCGACTCAGAAATTCGCAGAAAAGTACAAGCTCGGAGTACCCGTGGCAGCCAACTTCTATCAGGCGCAGTACGATGACTACGTACCAACCATTCATGCCCAGTTAGGCCTTTAATTCCAAACTCGTTTTGTTGATTTAGTTATTGTGTGTAGTTGTAGTGGTGTCAAGTCTTGGGCTTGCGTATTAAACGATCGAATTTGCAAATAAAACAAAAAAAGAAGGAAAACGTATCTGGTGGTTGATGTTTTGATATTTTGAGATACGTTGTCTGGTCGCATTTGGTCACGAGGAGGATTTGCATTTTATTGGACCTGATCTACTGATTTGTTCGGATTAGCTTCTAGTTATGCAATCCATTCGAACGGTTTCGGCAATTTGACCTGGAACTTGTTTAGGCGATATTGGTTGTGTAAGGATTGGACTAATGATTTATGGTCGTTTTGTTTGGTAACACGAAACTGAATGTTTGGAGTTTGATTATGACCGGATGTTGGTCGGGCTTTCGTTTTAATTGCTTGTCGTAAGGTAACCTCGTGACCGGTGCTAATGGAGTGCTTTTACCCTAAACACCTTGGTTGCCCTACAAGTCGTTGTTTCCATTATGGGATTGGCTAGTAATTAAGGTGCGTAGGCCTGTTTTGTTTCTGCGGTTTTAATATTTCCTTATCCACAATTTGGGGTTAACACCTGCGCCATAGGGGTATTACAAAAATTAAATAAAATTGTTTTGAGAATTTTGATAGACCAGTGTCTATGGGAGCTCTGTTGTAAAAGGTTTTTCAACTAGGGCACAACAATTTTGTATTTAAGAAACATACGGAACAATTCTGGCGAAAAATATAGGTAGTCTTCCAAGATGACGAACTCCATTGACCCCATTGAATACGGTCCAATTAACTACCGGAATGCAATCCTGTCAGAAATGAGCTTCGTCGTTGAGTTCTTGGAATACCCTATCGGAGAAGTTTCGACGCCCGATGAGTGAGTTCGGATTTCGATAGCACCAACGGCGGGGGACTTGCAAAATACATTTGCCTTGAAAAAACTTCTCGGTCCTCGCCATTTGGACTTAAACTTTAGGCCCCGTTCACGTGTGTGAAAAACAAATCGCTTACAACATAAGTGGATGGGAGAAGCTTGGCTCTGGCTCTTCATAAGCTGTAACGCCATCTAAGAAAAAGGTCCTATACAAGAGTGGATAACTGATCAAACTGATTCGAAGCCACGTTACAAGAGCAATGACTTCGGTCAATAGCCTGATCTTCGAGGCTTACAGCTTGCGCCATCTCATACGAGTCGAAGTAAATTTCGAATAACTTAAACAATTCTCAACCGATTTTGGAAATTCAAAAACTTTTATTCAATTTAGACCTTTACAATTTAATTTGATTAATTTTTGAAAACAATATCAATTAAACGACCGCCTTTATTGCCGATGCAAAAATGAGCTCGTTTTCCCGCATTCTCCATGATATTTTCGAGCATTTCGGTCGAAATTTCTGCGATTTCCGCACGAATGTTTCTTTTGAGCTATTCTATTGTCTTCGGGCCGTTAGCATACATATTGCTTTTCAAGTATCCCTAAAGAAAAAAGTCTGAGGGAGTCAAATCCGGCGATCTCGAAGGCCAATCAATATCGCCCTTTTTTGACACCAATCTTCCAGGCAACTTCTTACGCAAAAGGTTCATTGTTTTGTCCGCAGTAATAAGCCTTTTTTACGCATTTCTGGGACCACATAATGGGCCAACATCCACCGATATCGATCGCCATCCACTGTTTCGCTAACTTTGAAGAAATACGGTACAAGGATAGTTTAAGCGCATACACCGGCCCAAACAGTAAATTTTGATCTTGAGAAGCGACAATTTTGTGTACTAACTGAGCCAGAGAGCGTAAAATGTGCCTCATCGGTCATCAAAATTTGCTGCCAGAACTCCGGTTCAGCATTAATCATTGCAACGACATTTTGTGCGTATGCCAAGCGCCGTGGCTCATCTTGTGGCAAAATTCCCTGAGTATCTGCACTTTGTATGGAAATAAGTGAAGATCATCCTTTAAAATCCTCCGCAAAGTGGTCCCACTGATGCCTAACTGCTGTGAACGCCGCCGATATAAAAAAATTGGGTCTTCTTGAACACTGGCCTTCATAGACTGAATAGATAAGTTTAAACGTCGCGGACGTGGCCTAGGTTGCTCACGAGGGTTTGCCACAGAACCAAATTGAAAAAAATTCGAGGCCCTACGACGAATTGTATCCTTTTTGGGCGCGATCACGATCACGATATTTTGCACGATACGCACGTTGAGTTAGCACAATCGAGCGTTAAAATTGTACCGAATTGACGTTTCCAAAATGCTATGACATATGAAAATCGGTTGACAATTGTTGAATTTATTCGAACATCGACCCATACGAGATGGCGCACTCTGTACTATCCTAGTGATTTATATCACGAGAGAGTGCGCCATAACGGCTTTGCGCCACCAAAAGCATTCCTCTATTTAGGATGGTCGTGGTGTAATGGTAATCATCACCGGCTGTGGAGTCAAAGGTCTGTAGTTCAAAGTCCGTCCATAGTCAAGTACAATTCCTATGCGGAAAAACTATGCTGACGAAGGCATAACACTCGCAGTATATATGATCACTTAAAAATTCATACTTTGTGTGTGCATTTCCAATATAACACCTTAATGACATGGAAACAAAAAAGTTCCTGAGAACTACAACCAACGCAACAAATGCAGTCGAGTCTCTCAAAAAAAAAACCTATCTAGGACAACCAACACCGGAGTGAATGAATATCTTCGACACAAACCACCTGCACCCCGTCCAGGTTGTGTGACAAACACCATAAGAGCGTAACTCTTGAACCTGCACGAATTATAAAAAAAAAAAAAAAAAGATGTGGGCTGATCCAGTATAGATTGGTGGCACCGCTAATCTTCCACGTGGGTCGCAATTCCATCGAACGGCGATTCCTCTACGGACCCGGTGTTGTACTCCGTGAGCCCGAGCAACTCAGTTTCTGTAGATCGTTTTCACGCCGGGATCTAGGAAACGTAGTCCGTCAGCATCAACGCTTTTGGTAGCTGGAGAGGACTCCGTCAACGGACCCCTTGATAGGTACAGCCTCTTCAAGGCAAGGGAGATCCCTTACACCAAGATTGGTCCATTTTGCTACCATTTGAGTCAGCACGGTCACCGCTAATCTTTTGACCATTTTGAGTGCTGAATAAAATTCGATATTTTGTAGAAATATTCTCCCAGAAATCGTCTTCTTGAGGAGGACAATTCTGGGATGGAGATTCTTCCTCTTCCTCATCATGACACCTACTGCTGTAGTCGTTATATGGCAGTCCTAAACTTGCGGCATGTGGTCCTAAAGCGCAAAGTCCTATTAGGACTCTAATTAGTTTTTCCTGCTTTTGGTAAAAATGTGACATTTACTTCACTCCAGGACACTGGTATGCACCCTCAATATAGACTTGATGAGAATAATAGTGAAAGCCACGGTTCGAAAATGCTGTAAGCATGTTGCATCTCTACTGGGTAGATTCATCTGGACTTGCAGATTTGTATAGAAGGAAGCCATTTACTGCCCATTGGAGTAGTTACTAGCCTCTGCGTTGTCGGGAAAAAGTGTATTGAGCAAGAGGTCTAGTGACCCTTCGCTAGTCACCTGGTGCCTTCTGGTTGGTTAATTAGGGCGGGTATAATGGCAGCCTTTGACAGTATCTTCCTCACTCTACTGGCCTCATTATTTTCTTCTATTTCTGAGCATATAATTACGGCAGGATATCCTTTGAGCTTTTATATAGTCTGAGGCTGTTCTTGCAGTGGTTCCAGTCCTCTGTTCTGTTTTGTTTTTTTTTGCTTTGTTGAAAAGCCGTCTGTTTTCGTTTCTAAAGGTACCAAGATTAGCAGACTACCATGGAGGTTTGGTCTACTACTTGGGCAAGACTTTAGAAGTGATTTGTTCATAGCTCCTGTAACTTTATCTGCCAGACATTCGATGTCTGCATGCGATTTGGGGTTACTTAATTGAGCGGGGTCAAGGCCGCCTTTAAGGTAGGCCTCATGTATATTCCAGTGGTGGTGGAGGGTTATATGGGTTACACATAGCATTGGAGCTATCGCTTAAGCCATACCTCTCTGTTACAGTAGCGTCCAGATCAGAGAATAGGGTATCGGATTTCTGCCGAGTTCTGAAGGAGGCTGAGGTGGTGGGAATGAAGGCCATTGCCTGTCTCTTGTCCTGCTCGTACACCTTCAACCGAACTTTGCCTTCCTTCGCTTTTAGTGAGTTTTAGTAACTGTCCTGTCCGAGTCCTTTTAACCTCCGCCTAAATGACCTTCCAGTTGGTAGTCGGATGATCGGGATTTTGCCTCTGCAACAGGAGCCAAATATCTTGTGGGTCGCTGTGCTCCACGGGTATACGGGCGCGGGTCCTTGGCCTGAGCAGGATCTCGTCCGTGCTCACAACCAGTGGCCCTAAGAAAGGATGCAGCACTGTCATCGTCGCAGGCAATAAGTTTCCAATACCGATGGAGCCAGCCCCTATCGGTGAAACCAGGAAGTTCCTTTTCCGGGCTGTTTTTGCACATGGAGAGAAGGCTGAGGTTAATCTTATCTTCACCATTGCTCGTGTGAATGGAGAGGTTGTTCCACTATTCTGTTTTGGTTTTTCGGAGTCAGTTTACCTACTAATCCAGACAAATGAAAATGAATAATTTTGGGTAAGAAAATTATGATCTTGTTCATTAGTTTCCAGCAGTTAGGGAAACTACGCGAAACTATTGCACGTGTTCTGCTTGCTACAGTTCTTGCATCAACTTGCTCTTATAAGCATGTGGGCCAATGTTTTAATGCAAAATGCTGTTTAAAGTGTTTGCAGATGGGCTCGATTCATAGGATATCCTCAGCTACGGTGGCAATATTTTTAACGTAAGATCTTACCTTAAGTCTTCATATCTCTAAGATTCAACTTTCAGATTTCGTTCTTCATACTTCGTGAAATTTAACGCAACGTTTTCGGTATATTATCAATTTTTTTGGTGAATTTTCACTATTTCATGATATTGTTCGAGTTTTAATACAAAGGTCAATATTTAATAATCCCATGCCATGATAGTTGTCAGCTTAACAATGGCGCTAAATTCAAAATTACATATCTTGTTGAAAGTCACATATGGTGGTGTCCCACAGAGTTGATACTTCTATCAATCACCTTACATACATAGGTGAATGAGATGAGAGATATCTGGACATAGCACTTAAAACCTCTGGATTGGCAAGAGGTTCAGAATGAACAGCAACATTGCTTGGATTATGTGAATTTCCTAGTTCACATGGCACAAACCGGCGATGATTTTTGACAAAAAGCGATCATGAGCTGTAGAAAACTATCAGTTCTACGGCAATAAAACTCTGTCCGGATCTGTTGACTATTTGCGCTGGAATTAATGGTGAAAGAATCATTAAATCGCTTTGCGGAATAGCCGCACCGTCAATGGATAGCATTATCGGGCCATAATACAATTTTTTTGTCAATTCTGACTGATGAGGATACAGAAAACGTGGGGTTCCAAAAAGACGGCGCATAAAATATATGAAGTCAGAACCACGATGGCTTTTCTGCGTTGTTTGTGATTTGATTTGATCCTAATTTCGAAAAAAATATAATTTTGATTGATCTCCGCGATCGCCTGACTTAACGCCTCCAGACTTCTCCCTGTGACATCTCCTGCGATGATAATTTTCTGGTAGGCACAAATACCACACCAACTAAATGTCCCAATTCATCCCAATTCATAGAAGCAGGACAAAGGAATGTACAATATAAGAAAATTCAAAAATTTCAAAACAACTAACCAGTTAGCCCTACAAGATGGGATATGAACTAACGGTAAAGCAAAGCAGAAGAAGAGAGTATTGTCAACATTAGAAAATATGAGACAGCGGAAAACTATCTAGGCTAATGCCCAAAACCCAAAGACAGACCTTGAACAACGTGAGGAAAAAGTATAAGCTCTTAATGTTCTAAGATTTTAAGCTCTAGAAAATACTGAACAGATTACGCGTTCAAGATATTATACCTAGAAGAAGAAGATTTAACAAAGATTTCTAAAATCCAGGAAAAATGTAAGTCGAAAAACAAGAGAGCAATATATGTAGGGAAAGACTGTTCGATCAGGATTTATATGCAACGAAAATGGGAAGACAACGAAAGGGTTGCAGCTCAGTGAAAGAGATATTTGATAAACTGCTAAATGTAAGTACATAGAAAGAAAGCAGCATTGAAAAATGCTAGAGTGGCCGTGGGAATTCAAGTAGAGCAGCAAAGCATCGGGGAGGTAAAGAAAACAACCCATGCATTTAAAAATAACAAGCCTGCAGGAATTTACCTAATATCATCGGAATTACGATAGTCAAATATGCAGAAGAGGAATCAATAGAGAAGTCACAACACAACTACATACTACCAGTGTATTAAATAATGAAACTATCCCCGAGGGATGGAAAAATTAAATTATCATCCCCGTATATAAAAAGGGTGAATGAATCGAGGAATATCACTGCTTTATTACAAGATCCTCGACCGAGTTCAATAAGTCAAAATTGGTAGCTGCCCTTTCAAAGAGATCATTTATAATTTTGGTGTTCTACAAGGGAGCCATTTGGGTCCACTTCTTTTCGCTATCTTTATTTTGTATTGCTACTATTAGACAAAAATAGTATCACGGAATGGTGTAACACTAATGCCTTAAAGTTGAGTATAAGCAACTTCATATCATTTTCCAAATCCGTGTTCATATTTGATTTTTGATGTTCTATTAATTCTCAACCTCGAACCCTTATTACCGAAGTTAAAAACTCATATAAGAGTCTATTATGTTGTATTAGACGCCACGTTTTCATAGAAAGCATATATATGGATATCAGGCGAACTCTAACGAAAGCTTATTTAAAGGAGAATCTATGGGGGAAAACAACATAATCAAGAATTTGAGCAACTTCATTTAGCCCCAAATGTCGTCCGAGTACAATAATGAAATCGCGAAGACTAAGATGGGCAAGACACGTGGAATAAATGGACATTGGGCAAACAATGGACCTAGAAGGATCTAGAAGAGATGACATAGAACAGCGAATTAGGAAGGAACTTTTTCGTGAACAAGGCTCTGAACTTCCAAGTTCAAATGGGCGTCAATAATAGTAATAATAATTTATTTTAAATTTTTTTTTCATTTTTTTTTTTTTTTTTTCATTTTTTTTTTCATTCATTTTTCATTTTTTATTCAGTATTATCTTATATCTATCTTACCCTAGTCAAAAATGTTTAAAACTAGCTTAACTATCTTAACAAATCTAACTATCTTACTGGCCCTATACGGACACTCTAAAACAAACAGAACAATTTAAAACATATGTCTTTCGACGACTACATAAATTCTATTAACATTATAATATCTAACTACTTAAGCTAAGAAAAATGGTTTTTATTAAGAAAAAACTTAGCATTTTTTTTTGATGTATTTCTTTCCGTATGATCCGTATCCGCAAAATTAATCGGAAGATGTTATAATTTTTGCAAATGCCGTCGTACGTCAATCAAATTTGGCATTCGTGAACTAGACAGCTGCAATATACAAACGCACAAGCAAGAGCGTGGAATAATTGGGTTGATTTCCTAATCGTGTCACGCCAACTGGGCAAACATTCCGGCGCTTAGCTACTTGACTCGAACAGGCTGGAATCACAGAAGACTATGCAGGACGTAGCCATCACCGGACTGGTCAATCGGCCGAGAATATTACGACTGTGACTGCGATGTCGCTGAGAACGAAACATCAACCAGACGACGGGCCACCTACAGCGAGTTTTAGTGAAAGACTTAAGGGGTTACGTCAATAAGCAAAATATTCGTTTCTGGGGCACGGAAAATCCGCGTGTGATGCACGAAGAGCCATTACATCCACCCAAAGCCACTGTGTAATGTGGCGTTCACGCGGGAGGAGTGATTATTCTCTTCGTCTTCTTAGATGGTGCTACAGTTCGATGTGAACCTGGGCCTTAACGAACAAGCATCTCCAGCTGACACGATCTTTTGCCAATTGTTTCCAGTACAGCCCCCAGTTGGTTAAGGTCTCCTTCCATCTGTGTGCGCCACCTTAGATTGGGTCGTCCTCTGCTGCGTCGTCCCTCAGGCTTGGATTCGAAGACTTTTCGGGCAGGAGCTGTGCTGTCCATTCGTTCTACATAGCCTAGCCATCTTAGACGTTGGATCCAGAGAAGTAGTACTAGGACGCTGTACAGCCCGTACAGTTCGTCGTTGTATCTTCTCCTCCACTACCCGCTTATGTAAAAGGGACCATAGATTGAATGCAGAACTTTTCTCTCGAAGCGACCAAGGGCATCCTCATCTGTTTTCGTTAAGGTCCAGGCCTCTGCGCCGTAAAGGAGGATCGGGATGATCAGTGATTTATATAATGCTTTTCGAAAGAGAGCTCTACTTCTCAATTGCCTCTTGAGCTCAAAGAAGCTGTGTTTGATCTCAGCGCTGGTGTTGTTGTCGCTGGTTACTAGTCAGCCAACCAAGATAGAGGAAGTCCTTGACCACTTGAAATTGTAGCCGTCAATTGTGACATTCTGGCCAAGAAGTCGGTGTTGTGCGTAGTTTTTGGATGACAGCATATATTTGGTTTTATCCTCGTTCTCGCTTCTGCTTCAATGTATTTGAACACTTCATTGACGTCTCGGTGTGCTCGCCCAATTACGTCAATGTCACCCACATACGCCAGCAATTGCGCAGACTTAAAATAGATCGTACCTCTTGTGTTGGCCAGTGAGTCTCGTATGATGTTTTCAAGCACGATGTTGAAAAAGTTTCATGATAGTGCGTTACTTTGCCCAAATTCCTTTTTAACATCGGAGGTTTCGGTTAATTGGCTACCGACCTTAATGGAGTAGTGAGAATTCTTCATTGACATCCTGCACAATCTGACGAGCTTGGCAGTGATGTGACTTATCAGATTATCCACAAAATCTTTCAGGCGTTCACACAGTACGGCAGAGAAGATCTTGTACGCGATGTTAAAGAGACTTATTCCTCTATAGTTTGTGCAGTTATAGGTGCTGAAATTCCGTTCGTCGGGCATGCTTTCCTCCGACCAAGAGGTTTGTTAGTTATAAGCTTTGAGATAACAAGCTTAATTTCATCTAGGTCAGGTGGACGGAATTCTCTTGCATCTTCATCGGTTGCGAATGTATCATTTTGAGTGACAGCGGTATCAGATCTATCATCGCCATTATACAGTCTACATAAGTGTTTTTTCCATATTCTCAGCATCGACTGTGACTCTACTACTAGCTGTCCGTCTTCATCCCTACAAGCTTCTGGCTCTGGTTTTATAGCGCTGGCATGTTCGTTTTACTTTTTCGTAAAACTTGCGCGCGTCATTCCTGTGGTTGCATCTCTCCATCTCCTCGATCTCACGTTTTTCGTGGTCTCGTTTTTTCTGCCTTTAAAGCGTGTGTTCCTCTCTCCTTTTCTGCTCGTAGAGCTCACAAGCGGCTCTCGTCCGTCTATGTAGCATGGCCTTGTTTGCTTTGTTACAAGAGCTTGTTTGCATTGCTCATCAAATCAGGGGTTTTAGCTGGTGGCGGTTTGAAACCCAGCACATCAGAGGCGGCGTCTCTGATGACGCTACTGTTGTTCTGTGGATTATTCTGGTGTCACCGGACTTTGCGAGAGATTGAGGAAAACTCGGTCGGGGAAGATCCTAGCGGTCTCCTGCGATTGTAGCTTTCCGACGTCAAGCTCTTGCTGTCGTGCTCGACTCCATAGCATCCTTGATATTCTCATTCGTACCTTGGCTACAACAAGGTAGTGATCCGAGCCGATGTCGGCTCCTCATAAGGTTCGCATATCTAGGATGCTCGAGGAGTGTCTGTGTGATCAATGATGGTCGGCTGATCCGGTGACCTTCAGGTTACTTTATGGATGTTGAGATCGTGTGCTTTTTACGCAAGCTAACGCTACAGGGCCGTGATAAACGACTTCTTAGTGCCGGAATTGGATGAGCGGGGCTTGGTAAACATGTACTTTCAACAAGACGGTGCAGCCGCACACACAGAACGAGCTACAGTAGATATTGTAAAGGAAGCGTTTCCTGGTCGTGTAATCTCTTGTTTTGGCCATTTGGCATGGCCAGCAGGATCGCCAGATCCCAGACTTCTTTCTCTGGGGATGCTTAAAGCCTCAGACAATGGCAGTCCTTAAGGAGAATATTCGAGAGTTAACATTGGGAATCTTGTGGAAAGTCATGGAAAATGCTATTAAACGGGTATAAATGTGTGGCGCAGGCACTTGACAGATACCATCTTTTCTACTTAACAAGAAAAATTGCAAGGATCCAAGTAAAGATCTCCATCACTCAAAATCAATTTTTTTTTATTTAGCAAAAAAGGAATTCAAAAACAAAATTGAATGATTAATTTTGCGCCAGCTTGTACATTCTCTTTTACACAACGGTCTACAGATCTCTCTTGGTAATAAGCAATTATATTCAAGTGCCAATTAATCACTGATACACCTAAGTTCGAATAGCTGGGAGCACCGAGGATTAGGCTTATTGCTAATCAGAGCTCAATCCCACTTTTTAAGGTGTTAAGAAATAGATGTAATTTGATTTAAATTAAATTTTGAAAAAGTTATGTTACGGAAATTAAAAATCAAATTAAAAATCACGCCCATTAATACAGCCCACTATCGAAACATAATAGCTCTTGATCAAAGTCCATAAATCAAAGAGAATGATTTTCATGCCCAGGCATAATGCAACAGTGGCAATTAGTCCAATACATTCATTAATATTAGATATTGTAACACATTCCAAATGATACGAATATCTCTCCCAAACTTCTTCTTCTCGACTTTTTTTTTTTTTTCAAAGAAAACGAAAGTTGTCTGTAAGGCTCATAGCTGGTGAGAATCTCGTACTAAATATTTGAAAGGTACAATATAACACCATCGTGTAGAAAGTCATTGAAGAAGACGTAATGACACGGGTAACAAACTTCTTCAACAAAGTTTGTCGCAATAAACAAGCCCCAAAATGAACATACATACGCGAACATATAGCGATTAAATTAATTATCTCCCTAATACAACACATGTTTCGACATTTTCTTTTTTATTATTTACTTTTAGCGTCGTGTGAGTTTAATGTGACGCATGACAAAAATGTACTCATTGTGGTAAGTTCAGAATTTGAGTCAATCGAAAAGTATCTCAGAGATACTCAAGCGTTTTAGTAGGCAGGGGTGTTACGAATAATACTTATTAGCACTCACTCTGTCGCTACCGGTTTAGTTGATAGAGAAATATGGAAGAAGGCGGTGTTGTTCCCGACGTAATCGACGTTGCGCCGAAAGGTATAGTAAAGGTAATCAACAAATTTTCCATAAGTCTGATAAAAATAATTATATGTAAATACATTCGTTCGCTTTGGATATAAAATGATTGATTGTATCAGAAGTTAGTTCAGTTAAAAACAAGTCGTCTGATATCTAAATGCACCGAGTCACCTAGCCATTTGATTAAGCTTTTTTGCTATATAAATTATAAAAAAAAATGTCCGCCTGTTTGCCTTCTAGGTCTCGTATCCAAGCGGGGTTTCCGTCAACCTGGGGAATGAATTAACACCCACTCAAGTGAAAGACCAACCAACAGTCCAATGGGAAGCTAACGACAACAGCCTGTATACATTGCTAATGACCGACCCAGATGCACCTGTTCAATTTGCTGAAGTGCGACATTGGCTGGTTGTCAACATTCCTGGGAGCAAGTTATCCGAAGGTCAATCAGTGATCGATTATGTTGGTTCAGGGCCTCCAAAAGGCACCGGAATACATCGTTACATATTCCTGGTCTTTAAGCAACCCAGCAAGATTGAGACAACGTTACATGTCCCTAACACGTAAGTTGGTCAGTCTACTTGAGAGAAGTATGTATAATGAAATTTAATTTTCAGATCGAGGAATGGCCGTTTACAAACCAAAACACGCGAACTTGTTAAGGAATATAATCTCGGCATCCCGGTAGCTGGGAACTATTACAGAGCGCAGTATGATGACTACGTTCCTATTCTTCAGGCCAGGTTTACTCAGCCACTTGAAATTACGAGCAATAAACTCTAATAGACACCGAGCTTGTGGAACTGTGTGTGATTTGGACTTTGTAAAAAATCATATTGTCGTTGGGCGAGTAAAAGATAATTTCTAGGCAAGCCACAAACAAAATATTTTACTCTTATCGAGTATGATCTTAGCAACTACATATTTGTCTAGAGGAACACAGAAAGTTCGGAAGCTAATCAGATAACGAACTGTACCAAAAATAATTTCTAAATACCTCGTTTCGTTATAGACATTACTCAGATCTTTATGACATATCACATCAGTCAAGAGCTTCGTTGGATGACATATACATAGATTGCCAACTTAAAAAAAAATGCATCTCAACATTATATGACGTTAAGTGCACAAGTAACTGATTCTACTATTGTAATTTTCGTATCAATGGAAAAATCTAAATTTCATGTGCCGATAGAGTATTGCTTTTTAATGAGAATAATTACCATCCAAGCGAAACAATAGTTTGATAAGTGTTATTCAGACACTGAAGCAGATTGCTGATTAAAAAACACCCATGATGCTGAACGCTCCAAAATCGCTAGTTGTTATAGGAAAAATAAAAAGAGCCCATAAAATGGTTTTGGCCGATCGTAAATTGGAATTGCGTGAGATATCTGACACCTTAGAGATATCAGAAAACAGTGTACTCTCCAAATCACTCAATCAATCGATTTTAGATCAAACATAGAACGCCGTCGCAAAGCTCAAAAATGACAGTGAGGTATGCTCTATCAGTTGATGGAATAATCGGCCCGTATTATAATATTTCGAAAATGCGCAAGCTGTGACGATAGCTGTCACTGGTGATGCATATCAGCGTGTAGTATCGAGTCATTTTATACCTCGCCTTGGAGAATAGCCTGCGTGAAGTTCACTGAAGTGATGTGCAACATGATCCCTAGTGCAACATTGAAGAAGCCACTATCCACTAATTCTGTAAGCTATTTGTCCAATGTCGACTACCATGAACTTATGAACAAGAACAAGAGGTGTCACACTAAATGATCACTGCGAGACTTTTTCCAAGCAAGAAATTTAGATCGATATACTCGTATGTAAACTCGCCATTGTGATAAAAGAGTGAAAAGCTACTACAAAACGGTGAAAATGTCGCGAAAAGTTTCTCACATTTCGTATTGATTCTGGTCATCATCAAGCGCTTCTTCCGTCTTGGATTGATTAGTGATGTGAAGACACCAACTACTATTAGTTCAGCTGAAAAAATCTTCACCTTATTTGAGAGTGTACAAGAACTTTGCACAGCATTTTGTATAAAGATCTTGCCTGCGTGCTTATAAGGCCCAGTTAAGGGAGTACCATGGTGAGGGTGCTTGGCCACTGCCAAGTGATTGAAATTGTATTTCGAGGTATTCCCGTCGGTGAGTTGCCTCTCTGGTAGTTGAAGGGAATACTGGTCTGAAGCACTGGCACTGATTAAGTACTCGATTTTGTTAACGAACAGAATCATGATTTTTTATACAAAAATTTTCCGACTGGGAAGTCTGATTTTCGTTATTCTAAAGGATCCGCCATCTAACGTTTTTTTTTTCAAGTAGCGCTTATTTCGTGAATGGTAACACTTAGCTCATGTCTGATTTGAAAGATAATTAGTTTTATCCTTCCGCTGAACGAATATGGTTGTGTATATGCTTGAACAACGCTTCGCTAAGTGGGCCTGCGATCGACTTACAGAAGATGCTGATTTTGCCAAAAAAATCATCTTTTCAGATGAAGCCCATTTTGATCTTGGCGGGTATGTAAACAAGCAAAATTGTCGCATTTGGGGCACAGAAAACCGACACGCATACATTGAAAAGCCGGTGCACCCAAAACGAGCCACTGTTTGGTGCGGTTTTTGGTCCAGAGGCATAATTGGGCCATTTTCCTTCGAAAATGAGCAAGGAGTGGCCGTTACAGTCAATGGCGATCGTTATCGGGCCATGTTGAACGAATTTTTGTTCACAAAAATTGAAGAGGAGGATATTGGCAACATTTGGTTTCAACAGGACGGCGCTACGTGCCACACAGCCGAAGCTACACTCGATGTTTTGCGCCCTGTTTTTGAAGATCGCTTTATCAGCCGCAGAGCTGATGTCGTTTGGCCACCTCGGAGCTGCGATTTGACACCGTTGGACTATTATTTGTGGGGTGCCGTCAAAGATAAGTGTTACGCCGACAAGCCAGAGACAATTGACGCTTTAAAGGACAATATTCGTGAAGCCATTGGTGAAATACAGCTGCACACAATCTATAATGTGCTTAAAAATTGGACCGATCGTGTAGGCTACTGCATGGCCAGCCGAGGCAGCCATTTGAATGAAATTATTTTCCATTATTAACCGGAAGGATTGTACTTTCAAAAAAAAAGAGAAATTTGAGAAAATATTCAGTAGTATTTTTTATAGCATTTTCAAAAAAAAAAAAAAATTATTTGGCGGACCCTTTATTAACAGGCATCAAGAGAAGGCATCAGAGCTGTAATTTGCGATGCATGGATATGTACAACCGTACTTAGGCAACAGCTATAAGAAAGACTATTTGCATGGAAAGCCGAGGCTGAACTTCATACAATAACAAGACTTTTATTGATATAAAATGGCATCTCCTGTTGGGAAGCTTTGTAATAGCTTTTCAAAGAATCCTTCAAACCTGCCAGTACAAACCACGCAAGTGTTAAAAATTTGGTGAGTGAAACTCAGCTATATTTTCAATTTTAAGGCAATATCTGCCCAAGGCATGAAATGAAGTTCTTCTCTTCCATGGCATACTGAACCTGGAATGGACTTTCTTCGCATTTTTACTGATGGCTTCAGGACTGGGCGGATTTCCGACGCTTTTCTTTGAGCGCGAAAATATTCGACGGGACTTCTCGTTAGAAAAATATGCGTCTGTCTTTCAGTCAGAGATATACGCAATCCTAATGGCCATGCACTGAGTTGCGAAGCATACATGGAAGGGAAAAAGTATATGCGTCTACAGTGGCAGCCAAGCTGCAAGAACTCAAAACCTTTTTGAACAAAGTCGTACGACTAAATCACTAAAGCTCGTATGGGTCCCAGGTCACTCTGGGATTCCAGGAAATGAGATCTAAACTCGCTAGAAGGGGCTTAGAGAAGAGTTTCTCAGGACCTGAACCCGCCTTAGGTCCACCTGCTTCCACGGTCAAATCTGATATCAATGACTGAGTCTTTAATGCACACAGTCATAGATGGAGGGATTATTCAAGATGCAGGATGACTAAGCGCGTACGCCCTGATGTCTGCAAGAAGTCCGCAACATTCTTCTTATCCTTAAGGAGAAATTATTGCAGAAGGCTTACGGGCCATTACACTTTTGCCAAGCATCTCTACGTGCTTGGCATGAGTGAGACGCCTACCTGTGCTGCATGTTGCGTGGAGGATGCCACAGCAGAACACTTTTGGGGCCGACGTGGTGTGTGCCGAATCTCTTAGTGATATAGAGCACTGATGGCCCTCTTCACTTTTCTCCGGACAACGGGGAAAATACAATAAAGACAAGGTGTCTGTCTGGTGGACCAGTATTTCCGTCTCAGTGCTTCAACAGATAGGCCTTCAAAAGGTTAGTCGCAATTATCCCGAAACTATGCATCCTAATATCTGCTCTCAGATATGCTTCAGAAGATGCCCACAGCTGGGAACTCCTTTATCAGTGATCCGTCTTCGTTGATGATGGTACTCTATTTACTCCTATTTTAAAACATGGAATTCCAAAAACTCCACCCAATGAACCTTTGTTCCCTTCAACCACACGCTGGCTTTACATGTATGAGTAATATACGGTCCGAGCCATCTCGTAGAACATCTTAGGTTTTTTTGTTGCCGTCTTTATAAGAAAATGTTCCTCCATCCTTCTTATATATGCCTTAATGTGTTCAGTTTTTCTCTACAACCCGAATTGAGAATTTCTTCAAGTTCGGAAAACGTCTTTCAAAAGGATGATGCTAGTAAACATTGCCCTATAGCCAAACCCTATCAAAGTATTCTGCATCGAATTTTATTTTCCTCTTGATAACATAACTTTCTCAAAAGCAGATCTCCGAGTACAATCACAAGCCTTGTTGAATTTCTCTACTCTATCCCCTCAGCCTTAGAAAAGCAATTAAGTTGCAAATTCAACCGATTTCAATAAAACCCTTAAAAAAATTTCAAAGTCTTCAGACTTGAGCTGGATATTTCATTACAGAAAGCTACTGTTCGATTGTTCGTTTTAGATCTGCCTTTTCTAGCCCTTTCTTATAATCCCGGCATTCCCCAAGGGAGTCACTTAGGTCCCGTTCTTTTCTTTTTTAACTATTAACGCCATTGAAATTGCCATTAAACATTCCTATGCCTAACTAGTTATTAGTTAAATGACACCTTTGTCAATGAAGCATCCAGTATAGAATGGCGCCAAACTATATAGTCCTGGAAAGTAGAGATAGAATCAGGTTTTTTATCTTAGTATTAGCTAGCCTGTGGCCCAAGCGAAATCGAATTACTCCCTTTTAAAATCACACTATTTGCTGGGGATTATTGTGAGTGGCCCGGGTTTCGTGATGTTTCTTGGGAGCATCGACTGCAAAAGCAATCTACTGGGCGCGTAAAAATTGCGGTATTTAAAATCTTTTTTGCGGGATGATGACGACAAACTCTTAAATCATATTAAAATCGCTGATATCAATTACGAGCTAGGCTGGGAAAATGCTTGAAAATCGATATAATAAACCGATGTACATTATTAGCGCATATATTGAACGCTTTCTTACGTTGCAAATGGTAACAAGCGCGGACAGTGTAGTTCGCGGATTAAAAGCTCTTAAAGCGGAGAATAGAGATCCCTGGTTAATCTAGTTATTGTTTAGTAAAACAGACTTAGAAGCGCGTTGGGTCCTAGAAATGAAAAATTCGGTAGAATCTACGATACAAGTGTTGGTCGACTTTTTAGATGGTAGATGTTCCGCTTTAGAAGCAAGTGAACCAAAGACTCGTTTGAACAAAATATCGTCGCGTTGTCGTGCCTCGCGTAATGTTATCAGTTTAGCTATTTCGAACGCGTCGTGCCCATAGTGTTATGTTCACAATTTCTCTCGATGTCGAACCCATCTCGCTGTACATTTGTTAGAGACCAAGGATATGCTACAATTGCTTGGGCACAAGCCATTCGTCGTTAAAATACCGAGTACAAACTCGTTGTTCCTATTGCCAAACTCGGCATCATACGTTTGTCCATCTTAACCAACCCAACTTGGTATCGAGAGCAGAAGGTTAGGCTGGGTTAGGTTAAAGGAGGGGAGAGCTCGATTCTGGAGAGCTTGCGCAGTGGCAAAGCAGATGTTGGATCGTCTCAGTTTCTTCCTCATCGCCGCAGCTCCGGCAGAGATCGCTGGATCCCGAGTCCCATTTCCGGAGCATTGCTCCAATGGGACAGTGTCCTGTGATCACTCCGACGAGCATACGGATCGAGTTTCGGTCCAACGCCAAGACCTTCTTTATTTTTCCGATATTGAGCTCTGGCCACGATGATCTTGTCGTATGGCTGTCGTTTCTTGTAAGGCAAAACGAGTTATTATTCGGTATAACGCGGTGATCGGTGGTTGCAATGTAGTGTCCGCTTCGCTGATGTCCATTTCAGACCCTTGCCTAGCCAATCGTCCGCTCTTTCGTTCCTGCCATCTGTGACCCAGGACCCAGCAGAGTTCGACTTTGTGGTGTCTGATGGACTTCAGTGAGTCGCGACATTTCATGATCTCCTTTGATCTCGTTATACAGGATTCTATTGACTTCAGTGCAGCCTGGCTGTCTAGGTAGATAGTGATATCCGATGGTGGGATATCGGTTACCTTTAGGTGTTTGGCTGCTTTCTCTATTGCTAGGATTTCTGCTTGAAAAACGCTGCACAAATCAGGGAGTCTAAATGATTCCTGTTTGTGCAGGGTGTCAGAGTAGAACCCAGCCCCAGTGCCTGTGTCCATTTTCGATCCGTCGGTGAAGAGAGTGATCTCATGGTCGTTGATTACAGCGCATGATAGTCACTCTTTTCTGTCGGGGAAAAGGATTGGTATTCTGAGAGAGAAGTCGTTTTGTGGAGAAATATAGTCGGTCGTAGCTGCGAGGCTACTAAAACCATGTTTCTTTCCCAGTTCGTCTATTATTCTGAGTATGGCCGCATGTCCATAGTTGGCTTGCTTCCACAGAGAGGACTCCCTTAGTCTGAGAGCGCTCTTTGTAACGCAGCCTTTTATGAATAGATCTAAGGGAAGGAGATGAAGCATCATGTTCAACCTTGTTTGCGGCGTGTTCTCATGGCTCCCGTTGTACAAACGGCGGCTGAGCTTTGTACTTTGTTGGGCATGTTCATATAGCTTTTTGTGCTACTAGTAGTCCACCAGACTAGGGCCCCATACGTTAAAATGGGTCTGATGATTGCTGTGTACATCTAATGAATGATGTACGGTTGCAAGCCCCATCTTTTGCCGAAGATCTTTTTGCAAGCATAAAAAGCATTCAATCTTCTTTTCATCCTTTCCTCCATGTTCCTTTTCCAGGAGAGTTTGGAGTCAAGAATGATGCATAGATCTAGAGCAGAAACTGCTGAGCCTTTGAAAAAAGGAAATTTTCCGCCTTCTGATCCACTCTCGTAGCAAGTCATCACATTACAAATGATATTTCGTCGGGTATACCAATGGTTTTGGTAGAAATAATAGATCTGTCGCGTGTTGCTAGATGCTGGTTCCCAAGCTAGTCTTGTAACTGAAAGGCTATTGCGACGGCTAGGTCTTCGAAGAAAACATGATCGTGTTTCCATAAACGGTATTGCTTGAATAGACTCTCAAAAGTAAATACAATGTCAAGTAGCGCCATCTCTGTATTTACCCTTGAGGCAGATGTATGGGCGTGAAGGTCGAAAGGACAATATTGGCTTTAAACTTCAATTAAGAGTACTTAACCTAATTTATATCATAGATAAAACTAATTAATTTATAATTAGAAACTAGTTTTCAACATTGAGCCGTAGATATATGTATGCTTTGCATGATAAATGCATTAATTGTCTAAATTATAGTATTTTCAATAAATTGCCGGGGATGCTCGAATGGAGGTATAAAAAAAATTTTCATTGCATGAATGGATGTCGCGGTACAATATCTTCAAAAGCACTCAACTCATGGATATTGAACGAAACCTGTTCACGATTCATTAACCAACTTCGTGGCCTAGGCTAGGAGAATAAAAAACAAACCGGTTTTAATGATAGTGGCTACATTCAACTCATATCAGATGTGTGTATTTATGGACAGTGTATGGTTTCGGTTGGAATAGTCGGCACTTTTGCTTGGTTGATGCAGTAGTGATGGGTGTTGTTAGATTCATTGTTTGCATTCTCTTAATAAGTTACGCAATTGCACATGATGCAATTGTTAAATCGACGATCGAGGAGTTCCATGTCGTGCCAGATGTGATTGATGTATCGCCAGACGAGTTGGTTAAGGTAGATTGTCTTTCTTCTATACGTAAATTGAGCTATCACGTCTGTTGTCATATATTTAAGAGAAATTTCGTGCTTCGCAAATTGATTATGGTGTGCTAATCATCTTTCTAGGTGACCTACCCATCTGGCGTCGAAGTGGAATTAGGAAAACAACTGACCCCAACTCAAGTTAAGGACAAACCAACTCTCGAGTGGAAAGCAGATGCTAACGCTCTTTATACCGTTCTGTTAACTGATCCTGATGCACCAGCACATTTGAGCGAATTCAGGCACTGGCTAGTGGTTAACATTCCAGGAAACGATGTTTCAAAGGGGAAGATAGCTTTTGACTACATTGGAGCTGGGCCGCCAAAGGGGACCGGACTCCACCGATACGTTTTCCTGGTATTCAAGCAAAGCAATTCAATTAAAATTGACTCAACTGTCCCTAATACGTGAGATAGCAAATGATGTACATTGCCTTCTCGTTTTAACTTTTATATTTTTGCGTCTTTTAGTTCACGTGACGGTCGTCCAGGTACTAAAACTCGTGATTTGATAAAGGAATACAACTTAGGGCAACCAATTGCTGTTAATTTCTATCTTGCTCAATATGATGACTATGTTCCTATTCTGCATGCACAATTGGGTGGAGCTCCTAAGGTTACCTAAGGTTGAATTTTGAGTAAATGTATTACATATTGCAATATAACTTTCACAGCTATTGACAATAAAAAGTAAAAAGTGTCGCATCTTGTCAAATGCGGTTTTAAGTATCCAGAGTAGAAATGCATTATTGGTGAATCTGTACCTCGAGGACAATAGTTCAAATAGTGTCGCGGTAAATAAACGAAATTTTTTCAATCTTGGACCATGTGATTAACCACAGTTCATTGAAATTTGAGGTCGATAAGGTCCCCTCAAACGTCTTCTCAAGCACGAAAATATTAAAAAAATATAAAATTAAATATGGAATTGCCAATATTTATGTGATGTCTTGTGAAACGTCTTATCTGGAATAATTGAGATACGCTTTGTCACATATACGGAATCATATACGCTCTAAAGATGCTGACCGTGTTAACCATCTGGGAGATTGTGAGGAACCAGCCCAGAGATATGAAGAAACTCTAATATTGGCGGTAAAGGAAGTAGGTTTATAAGAAAATGAGAATAAAACCAAATAGCAGTATAATATGGTCATAGATCGACTGGGATCGATCCAAACCTCGCATTTGACATTATTCTATAAGCGCTTTGAAAAAAATGGAAGAGTTCCAATATTTGGGAACCGTATTGATGGCCAAAAACGACATCGATCGTAACAAATCAAAATCTGCTTATGCTACTCAAAATAACTATTTTTTGCCGAAAGTGTAAAACCCGTATTTATAAATCTCTAAAAATGCCAGTGAGAATGAAAAAAATAGATTCCGGTTCTGATGATGATAGAAAATAGGATGAAGAACCAGGCGAATAGAGAACAAGCATTGGTTTAGTAGTAAAATCGTGAAGACTAAGATGGGCAGGACACTTAGAAAGAAGGGACGGTAGACGAATGGTCAAAAGAATAATGAGTGGAAAACCCAGGAAGAAAAGTCAGCCGGGAAGACCGCACAGCCTGCGAGAAGGAAACAATCCGAATCTAAAAAAGTTAGAACGAAAAATGTAAGCACACTCATGACATGCTTGGCGAAGGACTATCAACGAGGCTCTGATATTCCGAGTTTCAACAGTAATGATAACAAGAAGATGATCAACAATTAACAAAGTTTATTCAAAAGCAAGATGAGATCAGCTCGCCGGGAGCCAAGCTACAATTCCAGACTTTCGACCTTGAATTTTGCAAACTTTTACCTGTATCTCAGGAACCACAGTAATTTTTTTTTTTGTTAAATTGGGATCTAGTGCTAACAGGTAGCATAGGGCACTGGGACCATAGTAGGTCTATTGTGTCTACTAGTCAATTAGACGAGGAGTTCCTTTACTTTCTTAATAAAGCTGAGGATTTCCCTCGTAGGAGCTGGGCTGATCCCCTCACGAGTCATGAGTCAGGCAGGAGGCAGCACACTTGCATAGTATTTACTATAAGTACTACCACTTGTCTAAAAGAAAATTTATCTTAGACCCGGGGATTCCGCAGAAAGGTTAGGCACCTATGTACCTTTCTCTGGAAACTTTCCTAGCGAGTTGGTCGGCGATTTTGTTGCCTTTGTGGGTGCCTTGTGAATCCCATGGCTTAGTTACGTTCCTTCTCGAACGTTACGTTACGTTCCCTCTCTCCCATATGACACTCCATGCATTGTTGTCGAATATAAGAGGCTACATCGTTTTTCATCTTGAACCAGTAGTATCGGACTGAAAATTTATCGAAGGTCTTCCGAACACTGCCATGGCCCCCTAGTACATCATTATGATGCTCTTTTAGTAAGTCGGCACCTAGGTCTTTGGCCACCATTATTTTCCACGTCCCTTCATCCCCTAGACGCCAATCGGCGTACTTGTCCGGATCTTCTGACACGGCCCCTACCATTTTATTATACCCTGCGTCTTTTACCGATACCGAATCAACTGCATTGTCTGGTATTGATCGATATAAGGTGTCTGGCACCAAGTGCTCCTTTCCCTTACGGTGTACGATTTTGAGTTTGCGACTTTGGTGTTTGTGACAGTGAAAACTTCTCCACTCGCAACACAATCCTAAATATGAAAGTGATGAAAGAAAGTTTTAAATTTTGAATTTAGCTGAGAAAATTTTAATAGAAGAGTGAATTTTCATGAATTAAGTATATTAACAAGTATAGGGTCAAGGTCTGAACCTTGTGGAACGCCATTTCTTATACTTATACTTGCTAACTAAGTTGAGACTTGAACAAACGGTGAAATATGAAAATTTCAAAAATATATTATAAATATAGGGTCCGCCAAATAACTTTTTTTTTTTTGAGAATGCTATAAAAAAAACTACTGAATATTTTCTCAAATTTCTTTTTTTATTTGAAAGTACAATCCTTCCGGTTAATAATGGAAAATAATTTCATTCAAATGGCTGCCTCGGCTGGCCATGCAGTAGCCTACACGATCGGTCCAATTTTTAAGCACATTATCGATTGTGTGCAGCTGTATTTCACCAATGGCTTCACGAATATTGTCCTTTAAAGCGTCAATTGTCTCTGGCTTGTCGGCGTAACACTTATCTTTGACGGCACCCCACAAATAATAGTCCAACGGTGTCAAATCGCAGCTCCGAGGAGGCCAAACGACATCAGCTCTGCGGCTGATAAAGCGATCTTCAAAAACAGGGCGCAAAACATCGAGTGTAGCTTCGGCTGTGTGGCACGTAGCGCCGTCCTGTTGAAACCAAATGTTGCCAATATCCTCCTCTTCAATTTTTGTGAACAAAAATTCGTTCAACATGGCCCGATAACGATCGCCATTGACTGTAACGGCCACTCCTTGCTCATTTTCGAAGAAAAATGGCCCAATTATGCCTCTGGACCAAAATCCGCACCAAACAGTGGCTCGTTTTGGGTGCACCGGCTTTTCAATATATGTGTGCGGGTTTTCTGTGCCCCAAATGCGACAATTTTGCTTGTTTACATACCCGCCAAGATCAAAATGAGCTTCATCTGAAAAGATAATTTTTTTGGCAAAATCGGCACCATGATTTTCAAAGTAATGTCGCAATATTTCCCAGCGTTGTTCAAGCGTATACACAACCATATTCGTTCAGCGGAAGGATAAAACTAATTATCTGTCAAATCAGACATGAGCTAAGTGTTACCATTCACGAAATAAGCACTACTTGAAAAAAAACGTTAGATGGCGGACCCTTTATATACATAATCTAAGAATTGCATCTTCTCTTCATTCCTGATCTAAAACCCTACTGACTGTTTGAGAGAAAATTTCTAATTTTCAAAGGAAATCCCACAAACATTTTCCCAGGACATTTTCTACGTATTGCTTCAAGCAAACGATAACGTCAAGGTAATATCTGCTTCCGGCGCAATTATAATCGACAAACAGTGAAAAAGGCTTCCACCTTTCACAGCTTCTGACCCATGCTTATGCGAACGTGTTTTTGGTCAAAATTTAGCAATTTCGGAACTAAATTCGCTGATACACGATCTATAGCCAAAATATCTGAAAATATATTATGGCAGAGCAAACCGACTTGTCAATATCCGTAGCAAATTCTCTGATAGTAATACGACGATTTTATGTAGCAATTTTCTTCATTTCTTCAATTCTTTCATCCGTTGTTGATGTGCTGGAGCATTCATGGCGCTATTTGTTCTGTAACAAAACTTTTTTTCTTTCTCTAAAAAAAAAAAAATAAAAGGCCGCTCAGTTGTCAAACGCAAGATCACATTTGTCAAACTTTGTAGGCGCAAAACTGCGACTTACTTTTCCACACTAATATGTAACTTCTTCGATTTAGGAATCATTTTGTATTTTTTTTTTTCTAATTTATTTTGATACGACCTTGCTGCAGACACTTCGTTAATGTTTGAAAATAAAAGTTGATTGAAAAAAAATGAATTTGCCTACAATTTTTGATCCACTGTAAACTAGCAAACCTTTTCTAGACTGTAAATTTCTCTTAAAAAAAAATAATTAGTGCTGTCCGAAGAAGTTATAAGCCATCAAATGTTTTACTTACTTTAAGCTTTACATAATAGTGCAATATATGACAAAATGTCGCGAAAAGAGCCATGTACATATAAACGCAGTTTTTTAATGAAATTCAGTTCAGAGTTAATTTCACCTACACTCATATCGGTGAGCCTTTGTTTGTTCTGCAAAAACATTGCCCAAAACACTCTTGCTCACCTATGATAACAGCCAACCTTCACAACATTTTGACTAGCCATATAATTCCCTCTAAGCTGATTCATCATGACGTACATCCATTTTTTGTTGATTCATACTCGCATATGTTTGACAATTTTATTTTTATTTGCGACCTTCCTATTTTATCTCAAAACTTAAAAAGGTGCTAAAAAGTCTAGTCCGATGGAAGATAATAATAAGAAATACTCTTTCAAATCATAAGCGAGTGACGTTTCATCATGAGCTTCTAGTTATGATACAATCTCGCTTTAAGATCTCTGCACTTCACTCTGATATTTTCTTACCCGATAAAAATGCCTTAATTGATGTATAATCTTATCAGGAATATGGGCATTAGATAAGCTAATGGTATAATTTATTATGCAAAAGATGCACTCAAAAGAGTGAGTTATATTTATCATCAACAAATAGGTACAGCGAAAAAAACGTTCTTCCTATTTTATTAAGTGTTCTTATAAAAATCGGGCGATAAACAAGTGCATTACATCTGTTAACAACACCACTCAATAAATAAGTCCTAGTTCACTGGAAAGCTCAGAGCATATGTTTTTTTTTTTTTCAAGAAAATATAAAATATATTTATAATATTATAATATTTATAAATAGTATTTATAACTAATAGTCAGCTGAGAAAATCCCACAAAGAAAGAAGGTGTAATTATGTAAATTTAAATTTCGAAAGTGTTTAATCCCGAAACATTTTAAATAAACAAATCAACATCGCTAAATTAATATATTCAATTTTAAAGCCCAATTTTCTAAAGTAAAGAAAAACCAAGGGAATCTTAGGAAATTGTTAATAATATTCCCAGCAAAAATTTGGTAAGCCTGTGCAATATGTTATACGAGGGTGGTTCGATAAGTACTTAGCCTCCGCCAGATGGCGCCAGTATCGCAAGAGCAACTTACTATCGTGTAGTTCTAGTAGACGGCTACTGTCGAAATTTCAGCCGGATCGGACTCGTAGTTTTGTTTTGACCGCGTGTGGAAGCGGGACGGTCCGCGGATTTTAGAAAAATGGAAAAAGAGCAATATCGGTCGATGATTCGATTCTTGCTTTTGAAAGGGAAATCGCGCAGCGAAATCAAAGAGCATTTGGATGCTATTTACGGTAACTCTTCTCCTTCGATTGCGACCATCGGCAGACCGCCGATTGAAGGTGCGCGAGAAAGCTGAGACAGTAGGCATTTCAAAGATCGCATGGGTCATATCCTGCATGAAATTTTTAGCATGAGAAAGCTGTCGGCGCGATGGATGCCGCGTTTGCTCATTCCGGACAACAAGCGCAACCGTGAGACCATTTCAGAGCAGTGTTTAAGTACAATCCGAAGGAGTTTCTGCGTTGTTTCGTGACAGTCGACGAAACATGGATCCACTGGTACACACCAGAGACCAAGGAAACGGTGTGATCCACATCGACTACCTGGAAAAGGACAAAACGGTCACAGGGCTTTATTGGGCCGATTCGACGCCGAATTGAAGAAAAAACGGTCCCACTTGGCGAAGAAAAAAGTACACTTCCACCATGATAACGCACCGGCTCACACCTCCGCCCTCGCCACGGCCAAATTGGTCGAATTGGGCTGCTGCCCCATCCACCGTATTCTCCAGATTTGGCCCCGTGCGACTTCTTTTGGTTTCCAAACTTGAAAGAGGTCATCGCTGCCACGGAGGCCTACTTTGCAGACATCGAGAAAACGTATTTTTCAGACGGGTTAAAGAAGTTGGAGCATCGATGGGTCAAGTGTATCGAGCTAATAGGAGACTATATTGAAAAATAAATCACCATTTCTCCAAAATTTTTGTTTTTCTTTTGTAGGCTAAGTACTTATCGGACCACCCTCGTATTCTGGTCCAGAAAGTATGCGATTTGTTTGTCACGTCAGCATAAAAGAATAAATCAGCAGATGAGGATGCCATCCGTCCAGCATTTGCAAGACTCGTTAACAGCAATTAATAGTTCCAAAAGCATTCGAGGGATCCTATTTACACAATTGGAATCAAACAAGATTGGACCAGCTCGTCAGGAGCGAAGTTACAAGTTCTTTTAGCTTGAATTTTGCAAACTTTTGCAAAGGCTTTCCTGTCTGTACGCTTATATCATACATATATATACAAAGTATGCGCGAATTGAAAGTAAATTATAATGTATCATAGGCGGTTGGTGAATTGGGTTTATTCGTCATTACGGTTCATGTATTTGATTTTATAATTTATATTTCATTCACAGTTTACATATAATTCGCGCAAGTATGTAGATATATGAAATATGCTTCCAGACAGACAGTAAAGCCTTTTCATAAGTCTTCCCTGCCTCAGCTTTGCAAGGTCTCAGAGATGGACTTCACCCAGTGTATGGTAGCAGCCATTTTGAGCTGGTGACTCATAACCAGACTATTACCGCAGAAGTTTGCTGTCAACAGCTGCGCAGGTTCAAGTCGGAACTAGAGCGAAAGCGGCCAAATCTGGTTAATCGAAGAGGATAACGCTCACCCTCATACAGCTAAGACAGTTGCAGAAGTTCGGGTGGGAAAAAATTGTGCATTCGCCTTATTCTTCCGATTTAGCATCTTAAGAGTTAAACTTGTTCCGCACTATAATCAGTTTGAAGCATGCATCGAAAATTACGCGCTTAGCAACGTAGATTGGTCAAAAGAGATCGAGTTCTTCTTCTTCTTCTTTTCCTTTTTCCGGCGTCGTTATGGTCAGAAGTGTAGGACCATAACCTTCCTACTTAACTGCATTCCTACTGGTCCGCTTGTGGGGTCCGCCGGTTTAACCTCAGAAAGTAGCGGCAGGCTTCCCGGTTTGGGATTACTTCATCGCTGAGGCTAATCAAATGCTGGTGTTTTTGCATTTGTTTGCATCAATTGTTTTTCGGCCTGCCTTTTTTGCGTGTTGAAATTGGAACGTTGATTGATATCGCCTTTTGGACGGGGTTCAAAGGATCTCTCCTTTGAACATGGCAATACCAACTGAGACGATCGCGCTCTATCTTTCTTGTGATGGTTTCTTTTACAATACGTGGAGGCTTCCTCGGATCTTTGAACTTCTAATTCTGTCGCGCTTTGTTGCTCCCGCTGTCATGTGAAGCATCTTCATCTCAGCTGCCGTTAATTTGCTCTCATAATTTTTGTGCATTGTCCAGCATTGTGAACCGTATGCGAACGCCGGACGTACAACTGAAGTGTAGAGCCTTTCTTTCAGCTTAGGGGGCATTTTACGATCACAGAAGATGGCGGAGTTTTCCCGCCACTTCATCCACCCTACGCTTACGCGATGGTTGATGTCGTCATCACAAGTTGCTTCTTTATTAATCATAGATCCCAGATATTTAAACTTTTCACACTTGGGAAGTACTCTTCCATTCAAGTAAATGTCTGGAATAGGCTGATGAAGGTCAGAGAACGGGCAGTACAGATACTCTGTCTTCTTTGAACTAATACGATACCCGTGTCCCCCAAAATGTCCACCCACACATCAAGTGCTCGTTGTAGGGACGCCTGATCATCACTTATAATGGCTCCACCGTCAGCAAAAAATAGCTGGTGCACATTGGGGTCCGTCACTTTTCCTTCAAGCAAGCAATCAAGGACTGCTATAAAGAGCAGTGGACTGAGGACGCTCCCTTGGTGTACACCGACTTTGATTGCGAACTCTTCGGTGACTTCGGTGACGGCGGTGCATCTTACTCTTGTCGTTGCTCTCTTGTACATGTCCATGATCACTCGCACGTAGGTTTCTGGAATCCCTTTTTGTCTTAGCGCTACCCATAAAAGATCTCTTGGTTGCCGGTCAAAGGCCTTCTCGAAATCAACCAACACCATATGCAAGTCCTTTGAAGAATCACGATGCTTTTCCATCATGACCCTTATACTTTGGATTGCATCTGTCGCTGATTTACCCGAGACAAACCCGCACTGGTCATCAGATAGTCGTATTATTTTCCGCAGTCGGCTATCTAATACCCGTTCAACGATCTTCATGGTATGCGACATCAGCTTGACAGAACGGTAGTTATCACAATTTCGCGTATCACCCTTTCCTTTGTGCAAAGGAAGAAGATAGCTTTCCCTTCATTGATTAGGCATAGTGTCGCCTCTCATAAGTTTGGAGATAAGAACCATGAGCCATCTAGACCCGATGTCTGCCATCTTTTTCCAGAACTCGGAGGGTATCCCGTCCGGCCCAACAGCTTTTCTTTTCTTGGAGTTTTTAACCGCGTACCGAACTTCTTCGACTGTGATGTCGGATATTTCGGCATGATTCGGGGCGGCTCTTGGAAAGTACACTCGGGGAAACTGTTCGTTCAGAAGTTCCTCGCAATACTGTCGCCATCTGTGGAGAATTTTTTCGTCTTCCACAAGGAGTTGGCCTTCAGCATTGTTAATATACTTTGGGAAACGAATCTCCTGAGCATTTCTTCTTCTCTGGGCGGCTATCTTAAAGATATTTGCTCCTTTGTTCAAATTGCTTTGTCGAAGCTCTTGGGTAGCCTGGTTCCTGTCAGACGCGGAAGACGATATTTCTTCCAACTTCTGATAGAGGCCTTCCATGCTTTTCGTTTTGAATTGGGCGCACTTTTTCTTCGCGATACCTTTGCAATATCTATATATATTTTCACGGCGAGCTTTTTCCTCTCTATTAGTAGGAGAGCACTTTGACCAAGCGTGGAAAGCCATTTTCTTTTCGTGTATCACTGCCTTGGCTTCGTCTGTCCACCACCAGGTTTCTTTTGCGTGTTGGCAGGGGTCTTTAGAAGTTCCGAGCAGTGATTTGGCTTTCTCCAGGCCAGATTGTTGTAGGGAATCCCACATGTCTTGTGCTCTGCACTCCTCATTACCGACCTCATCGATAATGGAAAAGAGGTAGTTTTTCATGTTGGTAATAAAAGCTTCGCCTTTTCCTTTATCTAGCTTATACCACTTGATTCTCTCAGACACCTTCGTTTGCTGCTTTGACTTCTTACTCGCCTCCATAAAAAATTCAGTCAGGAGGAGACGGTGTTGTGGGGAGATCGCGTCTCCCAGGATCACTTTGCAATCTTTAACTCGTGGCTTCATGAAAGTGGATACCAAATGATAGTCTATTTGAGTTTCATTTCCGCCGCTGCTATAAGTGATCAGGTGCCGGCTTTGTTTGACGAACATCGTATTTAGCACTATAAGACCGTACGACTTGCACAAATTTAGGATATCTTCACCTGAAGAGTTCCTGGTGCCGTATCCCAGCCCTCCGTGGAAGTCTTCATAGTCTTCGCTTGTCTTCCCGACATGTCCGTTTAAATCTTCCCCAACAAACAAAAGCTCTTCCTTTGGGATGATTTTGACAAAGTTGTGGAAATCTAGCCAGAATGCATCTTTTTCTTTTTGTTCGCATCCTACTTGAGGGTCATATACGCTTACGATGTTCCACACCTCACCATGCATGACCAATTTGAGAGCCATCAAACGGTCGCTGGACTTTGAAATGGTTAAGACGCTGCCAAGTAGCTCTGCCGTAAGGATGATGGCGATTCCGTTTTTTCCTTGTTCCAATCCATAGTAAAACATCTTGTAGGCTTTTGTTTTAACGTCCAAGAAACGTGCCCGATTACCGGTGTCTCTTGTACGCACAGGATGTCTACTCGCCTTCTAACCATTATTTCTTCAAGCTCATAGCTGCGGCCACTCATGCTTCCAACGTTCCAACTCGCGACTCTTAAGTGTGGCTTACGCCGTTGCATTACTTTGCTATCCCTCGAAAATTCTATATAGCTCTGACCCGAGCATTACTGCTCGTCCCAGGATCACGACCATTAGTTGTGCCTGGCGGGGTAGTGCTTTTCCTTTTAGCGTTCTTTTCCATAATGCTACGGTTTGACGGTTTTTTTTTTTTGACACGGGCATACTCCAGATTTTTATTTTTTTTGTTTGATCTTACTCTTACAACACCGGTGATCTCCAGTCGTGTCAACCCACTGATTTGCATGCACACTTGAGGGGCAGTTTAATGGTGGTATATGTGTCCCTAGGCTCACCTTGGTGTTTTCTAAATTGCCTAGATGTGATTTTTGATCACCTTTGTTTTAGTCGCCTTTTACGACAAGCGAGAGGTATCGCTGCAGGAATATTCTTAACCCGTCCCTGCACGGAAGGCTATACATATCTGCCAATGTAGAATAATAAGGACGTTTGATAGAGGGTTCTCCATTCGCCTCTTTCCACACATATGAGACTGAAGTAGCAACATACCATCTATGTACTCTTCGTCTTGTTTCCTGCGAGTGAATTATTGGGACCATGATCATTTCGAAGATCCTTTGTACGTCTCAAATTTTGTTTTGTATCCCGATACCATTTGGGTATTAGCTGTATCGGCTGGTTTTGAAACTAGTTCAGCTCCTCAATGTGTGTATTTGCTGCGAATCCGCACTGTATCAAAGTCGAAATTTCATAAGGATATGGTATATTTGTTATTGTGCAGTTGCATTTGATGTACTGTACTGTACACAGGTCAATACGAACAGGGAATTCAGAACTTCTCATTAGGTTAATTTGAGGTACTCAGAGAAAGTTTTTATCAATTAGAATACCCAGCCCTACACCACCACCTATTTGGTTTTATTGTCAAATCGGATGTTGAGTACTGTGGGCTTCCAATAAGCTTACGATGTTAATTACCAGTTCGTTATCATGGCTTAGTGAACTCTCCTTGCAACAATCTAGCAGCTTCTTCCAGTGATTTGTGATGTACAACGATTGATGTGTCATTTATATGTATATGCAAAGGCGGTTCCTTCTTAAAATGTTTGAGCAACTCGTTCGTGTGCATATTAAACAGCTTTGGTCCTAACTTAAATCCCTGTGGTACTCCATGCTGTTTGTTATATTTTGGGCTTTTTTTGCCATTGCCTTGACTCGGATGCTTGCTTCTGGTACGTCAGTCAGATAGCTTTCCCCTGACGCTTTAATTAATTATTTCTGATCCAATTGAACATCATGATGTCTACTTAGCTATGTAATAATAAAGTTTAGATGACTTAAAGAAATAGTCCTTGTAGATGTCATTATTTTTTCCCTAGTTGGCAGGATTGCAATTGGATGATAGGTGCTTCTTCTAAAGGAGTAGTCCAATCTGTTTGAATCGTAGATTTCATATAGTATGCTGTAATGATCAGAGATGTCTGAAAGCTTTGCTTTCATTGACCGGTTAACCTACATATGTTTATGAGCTGCTTCGGTAGATAGATAATTTGTACGAGTACAATGCACAATTGGTCAAAACAATTTACTGAATTGTTTTTCACCTTTTCACATTGTAATAGAGAGTTGCAAAGTGCCAAGGAAACCAATTTTTTATGCTGGACTTACTTTTTACTCTCTCACTCCTTTCTTATGACAGAAAATAACGTGTTATTCATCTGGTTTTGTTTATCAAAATGATATTAATTTATTTCACTTTCCCCGTATCCAGGCACTTGCTTCATTTTGTTGCAAGTTGTTGGTGTATAACCTTGCTGTATTCATCATATTGGGCCTTGTAGTAATTTCCAGCGACTGGGTTGCCTAAGTTACGTTTCATGATGTAGTCACGAGTTTTTACACTGAGCCTTCCTTCCCTGGTTCTGAAAAGCAAATACGCATGACTCTACATTACTATTGTGTCCAATTCAATATCTTACGTTTTGGAAACGAAATGATTTGTAGTTAACTTTTCCCCCTGCTTGAAAATGAGGAATACGTATCGGTGGAGACCTGTTCCTTCTGGTGGGCCGGATCCAAGATATTCCACTACGGTTTGTCCGTCAACTACCTTATTTCCAGGGATATTAACGACAAGCCAATGTAAAAATTCTCTATATTTAGGATCCGCCCGTGATGGTGCATCAGGATCGACCATAGCGAGAGTATATAAACTGTTAGGATCTGCGTCCCATGTTACCTCGGGCTGGTCTTTTACTTGAGTCGGCGTCAATTCGTTGCCGAGCTCCGCTGACACTCCTGATGGATAGGTGACCTATTTAAAATTGGTAATTAGTCTCAAAACTTACTAATTTAATGGAAAAAATTGGTAATTAGTCTCAAAACTTACTAATTTAATGGAAAAAATGCTGAGATACAAAACAATCTAAAGACATTCCGGACCGCAGATATTTTTTTATTGTCGCTGAAGTCGTGATAAAGAATGATATCAGGAGGCAATGATAAGCAACTTTTCGAATCAAAATATCGTACGCAGCCACATCCAGATTTACCTTTTTTGTTTTATATTAATCAAATTTGATTATGTCATTTGAAGGTCGTCACAGTACAAGTGTATAGCACTGATAAAATGCATTGCTGAAAATGAAAGCGCCTAAGAGCTTTAGTGGCATCAGGGCTGTATGAAATCAAGTACAAGTACCAGTACCAGTATTTTAACAGATACTTGTACTTGTACTTCAGTACCTGGTACTGGTACTTGATTTTAGGCAAGTACCAGTATTTTCTGCTAAAATACTTAAGTACAATATTATGTTAAAATACTTAAGAAGTACTTGAGAGAACTTATAAGTACTTGAGCAGTACTGCAGTACTTCCAAGTACTTCGAAAAAAAAAAAACTTTTAGAATCATAAGATAGCATTCATTTTATTGCTTCCTAATACTGTTATAATTTAAAATAATAAAAAGCATTAAAAACAAATTTCAAAACAAATCAATTGTACTTTAATTAGAAAATGAATTTGCTTTTAATATTGTAACACAAGTTTTTCAAAATTCTCATCCAATAAAGAGTTGCGAAGCAGAGAGAACAGCCACTGTAATGGGTTTTATTGGTTAGTTTTTTTATTGGTCAAACAATATAATGATAGTAATGTTTGCCATTCTTGTAAATATTTAAAATAGAATATATTTATGTTTTTGCAAGTACTTGAAAGTACTTGAGATACTTGTTTTAAGAGTTGTGAACAGCGAAGAACATATTATGCCACCTCATTTCTTATTTCAAGTACTTTGGGTTAATGCTGCCTATATCGAGGTTTTAGAAAACGTCATGAAACCATAAATTGATAGCGTTTGTAGGGGTAGAACATACATATTTGAACAGGACTCTGCTCCTTCACAAAAAGCGAATGGATGGCCGAAAAGACAATGTCCAAGACCATTTAAGACCACGTCACCCCGAACGTATGGTCTCCTAGATCTCCAGACTTTACATTAGAGATTAAAACAAGGAGACGACTTGTCATCATTTTTGGAACTAGTCATGTAATCCCTTAAAAAAAAAAGGAAGAGGGAAACAATACTTTGATTGACTCGTATCCTCTCTAGCTCACGCTGACGACCGGATTCTTCTGGGAGATAATGAAAAAAACGCATAAGAGAAATGCAATAAGCGTAATAGTAAGTAAATGAAGAGAGTCTGGAAACCTTATTGACTGCCAACGGTACAAATTGTTTATAAGGGTCCGCCGTTTGCCGATATGTGGCGATAATGGTAAGTAGCGGTGGAAAAAAACAGATCGCTGATATCAGGCAGTTGGCTTGGACCTCGGTCAAACATTAGTTGATTTGTGTCTGCATCATAAAGTTGTTCACGATTGAAAATGTCAGTTTACGAGCCAAATTGTCGTCATTTGGCCAGTGGGAGTGACACAGCAAGCCATTTCAAAACGTCTCAAGGCCATTGGCATGATTCAGAAAGCGGGAACTTGGGTCCCGTATGAGTTGAAATCAAGAGGCGTTCAACGGCATTTGTGTGTTTATGAACAGTTGCTTTAGAGGCAAAAACGAAAGGGATATCTGCATCGCATAACCCTAAACGCAAAAACTCATGGGGATATCCCGGCCATGCTTCCACGTCGACGGCCAAACCGAATATCCACGGCTCCAAGATCATGCTCTGCATTTGGTGGGACCAGATCGGCGTCGTGTACTATGAGGTGTTAAAACCAAGTCAAACAATCACAGGTGATCATTGTCGAACACAATTAATGCGTTTGAGCAGAGCATTAAAAGACAAACGGCCGCAATACAGCGAGATGCTGTGGCTGACCAACACTTCTCATGAAGAAGTCATAAATTGGATCGATTCGTGGATCGCTTCAAAAGATGAACAATTTTTTCGACGCGGGATTCGTACACTGCCCGAAAGATAGGAGAAAGTAGTGGCCAGCGATGGAAAATACTATGAATGATACCTGTGTAACCAATTTGTTTCATTGCCTCAAATGTTGGAGAAAAAACGGCGGAAGCAAAGTTGTACAACTAGTAAAATAACCCGCAATGTCAGAATCTGTATTTGTAAAACCATAATAGTGCGGGTTACACTTTACTGATTTTAAGCAAAAAAAAAACATTTCGGGTTTTTAAAGACAAGATCTTCAGAAAAAAATGTTCGAATAGAGAAAACTACACAATCAAGAACTCGAGGAACTTTATTCCGCCCCAAGCATTGTCCGAGTTAGAAAATCGAAGAGACTAAGAAAGGTAGGACAGGTCGAACGAATGGACAATGGACGAAAAGTTAAGCGAGTGAAAAACGTGAGAGAAAAAGGCCGACGGAAGGACCGTGTCGTAGATGGGAGGGCAAGATACCTATGAAAAGTTAAATGCTCTCGGTCTTTCACAGAGATGGCGTTCCAATAAACTCAAATGTATGTTTCATTTCTGAGTGCACATGCCATTCATCCGAAGTTGACAACAGTTCACGAGGAGTCTGCTCCTTTGATGCCAATCGTAAAAAAAATTGGCAGCTGAATTTAATTTAATTTAATTTAATTTAATTCAATCAATCAAATGAGTACATCAACTGTCCTCGCTAGATTACCTAACACCAAAATATACTTAAAAATTACCACCAAAGCCTAAACACAGAATTAATTTATTCCTAAATGAATGCCTACTGAGATGGAAATCGAATAAGCTACAGTATTTATTGGATTCCCTAAAGCATCTAGAAATTGGTTCGTTGAATCCATAATTAACTCTATGATAGGGTACGTAAAATAAAAAGCGATTCCTAAGAACTCTCGCAGGAACATAAAATCCAATTAATGATAGTAGAAAAGGGCAATCGATATGACCATTTACCAAACCACGGATAAACATAACTGAAAAATATTGCCTTCGTTTGAAAAGAGGTAGGATACCAAACAGTTTGCACCTCGTTTCGTACGAAGGCATTTCAATATTCCATCGCAGTCTACGAAAGGCTACCGTAGTTAGACGCTTTTGGATCTTCTCAATTCTAGAGGAATGAACGTCGTAAAATGGATCCCATACTACACTGCAGTACTCGAGATGAGATCTAACAAAGGCGAAAAATAGACATTTGAGAGTATGAGGATCTCGGAAGTCTTTGGAATTTCTCAATATGAAACCTAGCATCTGATTACTTTTAGCAACCAAAAACTCAATGTGCTTGCAAAAGCTTAGGGTAGAGTCAAAAATAACTCCCAGATCCTTCTTGGAGGAAATAATGGATAGAGGAGTATTATGGATTACGTAAGTAAAGGGAATTGGAGAGAGGTTACGGTGAAAAGAAAGGCTTTGACATTTAGATGAAGGTCATTATTTTGACACCATATGAAAAGGCGTTCAAGATCCTCTTGTAGAAGAGTACAGTCGTGCATTGAACGTATAGGTCGGAACACCTTCAAATCGTCTGCAAACATTAGACATTGGGAACTTAAAAAGAGGTCAGGAATGTCATTGATAAATAAGAGGAAGAGCAGAGGGCCTAGGTGACTTCCTTGAGGTGAAGAGATCGTTTCATTTATGCGAACATATTGGATACGATCCGTTAAGTAGGAATTAATCCACTTTAGCAAATTTGAGTGAAATCCTAAATTAGCCAGTTTTGAAATTAATGTATTGTGGTTAACGCGATCAAACGCTTTGGCAAAGTCAGTATAAACTACATCACATTGTAAGCCATTCTCGAGGTGATTCAAGGCAGTATTACAAACAATTGAGAGATTAGTAGTAGTCGATCTGCCTGCTACAAAGCCATGTTGAAACGGAGAGATATATCTCTTTAAGAGAGGTGTGAGTTTGTCGCAAACTAATTTTTCAAACAATTTAGGAATAGTTGAAATTTTGCAGATTGGACGATAGTTGGTGATATCATGTCTCGATCCAGATTTATATATGGGTGTTAAAAATGAACTTTTCCAATCATTCAAAAAATGTCCAGACTGGAGAGACAAATTGAAAATTAAACATAGAGGTACAGAAAACGGTAAGGAGCACTTCTGAAGTAAAATTGGTGGAATGCCATCCATATCCGGATTTTTATCTAATCTTAATAAAGAAAGAGCGTTTTGAACCTCAGAAATTGAACACTCTAAGTTGCCGATATTTAGGTAATCGCGTGATTTAAGTTATTAAAAGAGGATGTCGGTGTGGTAGTACCGCGAAAATAAACGGACTGAAAGTGGTTAGCAAACATATTACAAATAGTTGAAAGATTAGATGAGGAAACATTATTAAGACGCATACAGTTAGGAATACCATTAGATTGCCTTTTGCTGTTAATAAAGCTCCAAAAGCGTCCACTATTGGTCCTTAAATCGGACTCGACAGAAAGAACATACTGTCTGTAAAGAAATTTATTTAAGACGTGAAATTGTTTTTGAAGCGTCCGATAGGCTTTTAGAAGTTCCAGATCGTTATGTCCATTACGAAACCGCTTGTAGGCCTTATCCTTTCTATTATTTAAATTTATGATACTATCATTAAACCATATTGGCTTATTGCGATTGACAGACTTCACTTTAGGAGTATACATATCGATTGCCATTTTTACAGTTTTCATAAAAAAATTGAAAGAATTATTTACATTACTATTATTGAAAATATCCAAACAATTCATGCTATCCAAATAGTTTGAGATGTTGTTGTAATTGGCTTTTGCATAATTATACTTAAAATAAGTGTCGCCGGAGCCTGGTTTAAAGAATTCATAGAATTTAAACTGCATTGATAAAGCTACATGAAAATTGGAGCGTATATTACTCGAAGAAAACCCTGGATAGCACTGGAAACCGTCGAACAAGTGTATGTTGGACGATAGGCGAGTGAGGGTGAGTGAGATAGTTAAGGATGTGGGGATATCGGAAGAATATACATATACGAATATATACGCAAGGGTGCGTTGGCGGTGGGAAAACTGCGAGATTTAGGGCAGGATTTGTTCGGTCATCCACCCTATTCTCCTGATTTGGCACCCTTAGACTGTTATTCGTTTCCAAGTTTAAAGAAATTTGTTTCTGAGAAGCGCTTTGCATCCAATGAAGAAGATAAGAGGATAGATAAATATTTTAACAGCCTTTCAGATTTTCTTAGAGTTAAGTCGAAGTGTAGAAAAATGAAACCATTTTTCAACTCATCATCATTCATTTAATTTAAAGTGCATGCTAGAATTACAACCCTAGAAGAAGCTATTCAGAGCGGGAGATGGAAAAAATGTTCAACGAAGTGCTGTAAAAACAATCGATGAAATTAATTGCGTTCAACTCTGCAAACTGGGGATTTAGGTTACCGATCGTTATGATTTCTACTTTACCATATCTACGATGGAGTAAGACAGTATCACATATCTGTCGGAGTTCCGCAAGGACTGGTATTAAGACCTGTATTAGGGAACGGCATGTATGGACGTCATAATTGAGGCATAATATGCAACTCATTATTACCGGCGAACTGGATATTGGCAGCACTAATTTGTTCATAATATCAAGCACACGAAATGAACTAAATTCGAATTTAAAACATGCTTGGAAATATAGGAAATATTGTAACTTATTTCCGGAATAAGTGATGTATGATGAAGCAGTATGAATTTTGAAAAATTTAATTATGATAATGATGATGAAAAAAGCACCAATTGCCTCTGCGTTCATGTAGAAAGTTCATGAGTACGGAATAAGTTATCTTTGTGTTCGTTTAACTCAATCAAGAATAATGCTGCTATTGTGGAAAGTTCGTGCCAAAATCAATCCTCAGAGAATTTTTGTCTTTTGGTTCCAGCAGGATGGTACTGCAAAAACCACGTACCAATTGATCTTTTGTGCACTAATAACGGCGTTCGACACAACAGGCTTCGTATTCCGCACCAAATCTTGTCGTGAATGTCCCGGCAGATAATAAGAGAGTTGAAAAAATCAGAGAGTTTATTCATTTTACTTAAACATTAAAATTAGCTCTAAAGCAGTGTTAATTTAAAAAAAAAGGCCAGCCTATAGCCTTCTCTTAAATTATCAACGAATACCTATATTAAGCAAGGCAACCAAAGTGTACTCGGATCTTTAAAAAAAATTGTCTCGATTTGATCTCAGATGGTCGTGGCTGGCCTTCGATACGCATTACAAAGTATAATTGAACATTGATAATAGCTTATCATCAATTGTTTTCCACTTCAACTAACTCAAACACTTAGCAGTAATTCTTGTCTAAGAAAAATCGATCGTACTGAGTCGCAAACGTATAGTTTATCTATACTCGTATTGGGAGCTTTTGGTATAACCTCTCCACTATATGTTGACTGCAAAAATATAGTATGAAATATTCTTGTCCATCTGACATAACACCCGATATTGCCGACATTCTATTCAATTATCAACTTCAATTTTCCTGCAGCCTTATTTTATTTTAAAACTGAAAACGCTGCTAGAAAGGTCTAAGCTGATGGAAAATATAATAGTACAATAATATTCATTCAAATCATTAGTGAGTGATGTTTAAGATCTTTGTTGGTGGCTCTGATATGTTTTCAGCCGAAATAATACCTTAATCGATAATAATCTTATCAAGAACGAGTACATACATACGTTCCATACGAAAACAGATAAGAACGCTTCAAATTCAGAACATGATAAGTAATAAAATTTATTTATAATAAGCAAACAGCCAAAACAAAGAGACGTTTTTCCTAATCTGTTAAATCCGAGTCATAGACAAGTGCATTACATCGGTTGGCGGCACCACATAATATATTAGTCCTAGCTGATGGAAATAATATTTTTTGACAATCCCATTTGATATGGTAAGGCTGTACTCGTACAGGGTTTTGTGAAAATAGGTTTGATTCTGGGCTGTCAACTGATAAATTAATTTTGTGATATGAGACTTATTGTTTATTTTAGAAAAATATTATCAAGCAAATGGCGTTAACTGTTAGCTGTAGAGCTCTGATGTGATTACCAAACATTTCGTTAGCCTGTCGTAAAGAAACAAAACAGCACACCGCTAGAGAGTCACTTAAGGATTCTGTCTTAGGATTGAGCGCAGAGTCGCGTCTTTCAACCTATTGTAGGGCAAAAACCCTATCTACTTTTGGTAAGCAAAACAAAGCTAAACCAGAAGCACGGAATCCGGCAGAGCTCTTATAAAGTAATTCGAAGAGACCGACCCAACGCTACTCAAGGCGGGAGAGTTGCGATCTTTATAAAACATAAAATCATATATAGCGCTTAAGTGTGGAGGTTTCAGGTGGTAGAGGCCTACATTATAGGAGCATAAGTACCTAAAGCACCTCTATCCAATATTTTCAAATCAGAGCTCGAGACACCTAATCGATCGCTGCGCTTAAGCTAGGCAGAAGACTTCTACATTCTAGCTGGCGAATTAAACTCCAAACACAATGATTAAGAAAACAATATACCCAATACTAGGAAGAGCCTACTAAGCTCTGGGCTCTGCAAAGCATAGAATACAGAGACAAATTAGTTGTAACGGATAGTCCGTCGTATCTTAGGAACGGCTCCTACATATCTGCATGTCATGCTGCTTGACTCTCGACTGAGACTGGCTGACACAAACGAATGGTCTACTAACTATCTGCTCACTTCGAACGCCTCCTTTCCACCGTCCAATAGGAATTTGTCAAATGACGACATTGATAGGTACCATACAATTAAACAGACGACATGCATTACTATACGAGTACCACGGACGTATACCGAAACGCGGCAATCGACGCACTGCACAGGCAGAAAAGCATACTCCAGTCAAGACTCAAACTCCTCTACAGGTTTACCGACAGACAAAACTCGGGGGTCAGGAGACTGAAGTCACTGATAAAAAATCTCAAACAGTTGGTCAAAAAGAATTACAGAATATCTGTAAATTTGCATTGGAACAACAGAATTCGTGTTGTAAAATCCAACAGCGCGAGTGTGTTCCCGCAAATAAATTACATAACTCGGAAACACAATCAGAATGACATTTAGGATCTGAAGCTTAAGAGAACGTCTGATAATGAACGCTTGCTGCGAACAATCAGCATTAATCCACAGAACGACGTCCTAGATGACGACTTTTTGTGACCAGAGATTCTCAGGATAAGGTGACGACAGTAGTAGTTGTCTTCCAGGAAGTGTACAAGGTGAATGATAGCATTCGCCCGAGCCCAAAACAGGAGAACGTAGCCCCGCTTCATCAGTTCTTCCTTCGAAATGATATCGATCAATGACGATCAGAGAATTTTGGTTTAAACAGGTTCATTAACGATTTCATGGCAAACAATGCCTTCGCCAGTGAGGGAGATCTCCCGAGTCACTGAAGAGAAAATAATCCGTGAACATCGACGGTCTGTCCCACCAGTGGCGGTAGAGATGTACATCATCCTGTTCAGAAATGCATATTATCCATTATTGGATACACTGGAAAACACTGGAAAAACCAAAGACATCTTTAACCGGGCAAATCTCCGATTGATAAGAGTCCTTCTGAGTGTTAGCAAGATCTCACGAAGGTGTTCAAGAGCCCTGTCTAAATAAGTTGACTCATTATAACTCTCCCTACACTTACACCACTTATCTCCACCCAACTAATCGAAATCCAACTTCCTATACCTCTGGCATATGTCTGTCGCGCGTGATTTTAATCCGCTAAAGATCAAAGACACAACGGTTTTTATATAAATAAAAATTACGTTGAAATTTCGGCACAATCATGACAGTAAAAAGGTTTCAATAGATTATTTTTCACGTGTAGGCTAGCAAGTTCAAGAAACCACACACTACTGCATCACCCAGTCTATAACCTTTTGCACAATGAAAGCCTAGGTTTGGCGTTCGCCAAGATCCGCGGCTGTGTTTTCACACCATCTCATCAGTGATACAGAGTTGCAAAGTGCCCAGAAAATCAATCACATATGCTGAATATGCTCTCTCCCACTTCTTTCTTTCTTCACAAAATAATATACTTTCCATTCATTTTCTTTATCAAAATATTAATTTATTTCACTTTATTACATTTCCGCCCACTTGCTTTATTTGCTTTCAAATGCTGCGTGCAAAACCTTGCAGTAATCATCATATTGAGCTTTGTAGTAATTTCCAGCAACTGGAGCGCCTAAGTTATGCTTTACGATGTAGTCACGGGTTTTCACACTGAACCTTCCTTCCCTAGTCCTGAAAAGCAAATACGAATGAGTCTACATCACTATAGGTGATCAATTCAATATCTTACGTTTTGGAAATAAACTTGTCCGTAGTTATCTTCCCCTGCTGTTTGAAAATAAGGAAGATGTATCGGTGGAGTTCTGTTCCTTCTGGTGGGCCGGATCCAACATATTCCACTACAGTTTGTCCGTCAGCCACCTTATTTCCAGGGATATTAAGGACAAGCCAATGTACGACTTCTCTATATTTGGGATCCGCCCGTGATGGTGCATCAGGATCGACCATCGTGAGAGTATATAAACTGCCGGGCTCTGCGTCCCATGTGACCTCGGGCTGGGCTTTTACTTGAGTCGGCGTCAATTCATTGCCGAGCTCCGCTGACACTCCTGATGGATAGGTGACCTATTTATAACTGGTAATTAGTCTCGGAACCTTACTGAATAGAATATGAAGGGTATAATGACTACATACCTTAGCGCGGGCTTTAGGGGCAACATCAATTACGTCTGGAATAATACCGTCGCTTTCCATTTTCAGTAAACTTCTTTCGGCTGCTATACAAGACAAACTGAAGACATTCAGTACTGCCGGTATTTTTATAATGCCGCCGAGGGTGTGATAACGAATGAAATCAGGAGGCACGAAAAAATGATAAGCAACTTTTCGAATCTAAATATCATAAGCAGACACATCCAAAGTCTATTTTTTCGTTTCGTATCAATCAAATTCTATTGAGTCATTCGACCGGCCGTCATATGAACATACATACGTGCTAGAAAGGTAAAATGCATTGCAGAAAATAAACGGCTTTAAGGGTTTAAGTGACCATTGCTCGATCATATCTAGTTTCAAGTGAATGTGGTCGGTAGGAATGACCTTCAGTCAAGAATTGGAGATATGGTATATGACCGAAGGCAACACCTGTTGAGGGACGTACTTAGCTTACTGCAACTCAGTGACTAATAGATGTGTCTTTTCGAAGAAGCAAAAGGTGCTGTACACAAATCGATTGGAACTAAAAATGTCTTCAAAAAAAGCAAATTTAAGATCCCCCTTTTCTAAGCAAAAGAACAATTGTGGATATGTATTTTGGATTTTTAATAAAGTTTGATAAAAAAAAATTGGTTTTGATATTGCATATTTTTTTTTTTTAATATTATCTCTTCAGTTGTATTTAAATTTAAAGATTACATACCAAAATTCCTTGCAAAACAATATTTAGTGCGTCAAAAGAAACATTGCATACTGTCATTATAATTTCCTAAGCGCGAAACCTGCTAACAGGTTTGCTTTTTAGTTTTGGGTGGGTATTTCGTTAATTGTTGTGTCAATATATGATCCTTTATTTCAACCTCAACCTGTATTTGTTACAGAAGACGTAGGGTCAAAATTGTTACCAGTTGAGTATGCCATCAAAATGAGTAAACAAGCACTTCAACTGGCACACTTTTTCTAAACTAATGCTACCTGCTAAAACTGTAATAAGAGCGAGTATGATTGGCCGAAGACGCTAAATAGCATCAAAAGTGTAAGTTTTAATAATATCAGAAGAGCGCTACTTTGGCTGTGTTAAAAATAAAATAAAGTTCTCCAAAGTATTTGAAATCATGACTGTGGTATTTGGCGAGTCTACTCTGAGTTCGAAAGTTAGGATACAGGCTCTTATCAGAAGGCCCAAATTGTTAGTGCCCAAGTTATTGACGATGCCCACCCTGAACGCCCAGGCATGTCGGCAACGGGTGGAAACCTAAAAGCAATGAAGAAAATTGGGGAATCGTCGAATCACAATCAGAGAAGTTTCTGAGTAACGTTTCTAAATAACGATCCAGATTCGGAAAGGGCCATTACTGGCAGTGAAACATGGGTATATGGTTACAATAAAGAAACAATAAAAGGTTTTGAAGTTTTTGAGATAAAGAACGCATTGTTCTAAGAGCTCAAGGGTATACTAAAAAGCACCTATCAGATGTGCTTCGAGAATTAAAAAAAAGCACTGGCGTAAGTGTACGTGGAGAGATCTATAAGTACCCGTGTTGGAAATGAAAATGTAAGTTTAAAAAAAAAATAAAAATATTTTTCAAGGTAATCTTTTTTTAGGTCAAAACATTGTTTTCAACGTGTTTTCCCACTTCTTTAATCCCTCCAAAAAATATGACTTCTCAAACTCATTTAAATAAGCCTCTGTATCGATGATAACCTGCTCGTTTGAGCTGAATTTTTTTCTCCAGAGCCATGGGAGGGTACCAGACCAGAAGAGTACGGTGAGTGTGGCAGCAATTCAATATGCTGGTGCGTTATCGTGGTGAAACAACACTTTTTTCTTAGCCAAATGGGGGCATACTTCCTTCAATTTCTTGTCGAATCGGTCCAATAATGATTTTGACTTTTCCGGCCGATGAGACCGCCTTTGCCTTCTTCGGAACAGATTCACCACCAAATATCTATTGTTTGGACTGTCGTTTGGTCTCTGGCGTATGTGTCCAGGTTTCATCCACGGTAACGACCCGGCCTAAAAACTCTCGAGAATCTTGATTAAAGAGGTCCAAACACTGCTTCGACATTGTCAGTCTTATCGCCTTGTTGTGTATTGTCAGCGATCGCGGCACTCATCGGGCCGACAGTTTTCTTACGTGTAATTTGTCACGTAAAATATTTACTGCCGTTCCATACGACACGCCTACGGCCTCTGCTCCTTCACGCACTTTTTTTAGTCGATCAGTGAGAATGATGTCGTGGACTTTTTCAACGATTTCTTCAGTAACCACGTCTGCTGGGCGGTTTAAGCGCTCCTGATCAAAAACAGAAGTACGATCACGTTTACATTCGTTAAACCAATATCTAATGGTTGCAATGATGGTGAAGGCATCCAACTTCGTTTTTGTTTCTTCACATTTTTTTCCAACCAAAAATAAAAAGCGAATCACGGATCGATGTTGCTCTTTTCCATTTTATCAACAAAACTAAAACAGGTGTGAAAAAATTTGCCGCCAAAAAAAAAACTAACATATGAGTCAGTCTAAAATGTTGTATGATATCGTTTGACACATAACGGTACAATACAGTATTGCCCTCAGCAACGCCATCTGTCTTCAAACACAGGTAGGTACTTACTGATCCACCGTCATGCTTATATGAGATTAGTGGAGCAGGGACAACAGATATTGATGAATAAATAAATATTTTTGGAGAAAAATAAAACTTCATTTTTGAACTCTCCTCGCAACATTTCAAAAACGGTGTCTACAGCTTTCAAAAAAAGGGAAAAGAATCAGCGGACAAACTGAGAATCCGTTTTTTCAATAGACTGCACTACCGATACCTTCTTTTCTTCTTTTCCTTTTTTTTTCCGGCGTCGTTATGGTCAGAAGTGTAGGACCATCACCTTCCCACTTAACTGCATTCCTACTGGTCCGCTTGTGGGGTCTGCCGGTTTTACCTCAGAAAGTAGCGGCAGGCTTCCCGGTTTGGGATTACTTCATCGCTGAGGCCAATCAAATGCTGGTGTTTTTGCATTTGTTTGCACCAATTGTTTTTCGGCCTGCCTTTTTTGAGTGTTGAAATTGGAACGTTGATTGATAACGCCTTTTGGACGGGGTTCAAAGGATCTCTCCTTTGAACATGGCAATACCAACTGAGTCGGTCGCGCTCTATCTTTCTTGTGATGGTTTCTTTTACAATACGTAGAGGCTTCCTCGGATCTCTGAACTTCTAATCCTGTCGCTCTTTGTTACTCCCGCTGTCATGCGAAGCATCTTCATCTCAGCTGCCGTTAATTTGCTCTCATACTTTTTGTGCATTGCCCAGCATTGTGAACCGTATGTGAGCGCCGGACGTACAACTGAAGTGTAGAACCTTCCTTTCAGCTTAAGGGGCATTTTTCGATCACAGAAGATGGCGGAGTTTTCCCGCCACTTCATCCACCCTACGCTTACGCGATGGTTGGTACCCGTGTTCCTCAAAAATGTGCTCGTTGTAGGGACGCCTGATCATCACTTATAATGGCTCCATCGTCACCAAAGAATAGCTGGTGCACATTGGGGTCCGTCACTTTTCCTTCAAGCAAGCAATCAAGGACTGCTATAAACAGCAGTGGACTGAGGACGCTCCCTTGGTGTACACCGACTTTGATTGCGAACTCTTCGGTGACCCCTGCGATGCATCTTACTCTTGTCGTTGCTCTCTTGTACATGTCCATGATCACTCGCACGTAGGTTTCTGGAACTCCTTTATGTCTTAGCGCTACCCATAAAAGAGCTCTTGGTTGCCGGTCAAAGGCCTTGTCGAAATCAACCAACACCATATGCAAGTCCTTTGAAGAATCACGATGCTTTTCCATCATGACCCTTATACTTTGGATTGCATCTGTTGTTGATTTACCCGAGACAAGCCCGCACTGGTCATCAGATAGTCGTATGATTTTCCGCAGTCGGCTATCTAATACCCGTTCAACGATCTTCATGGTGTGCGACATCAGCTTGACAGAACGGTAGTTATCACAATTTCGCGTATCACCCTTTCCTTTGTGCAAAAGAAGAAGATAGCTTTCCGTCCATTGATTAGGCATAGTGTCGCCTCTCATAAGTTTGGAGATAAGAACCATGAGCCATCTAGACCCGATGTCTCCCATCTTTTTCCAGAACTCCGAGGGTATCCCGTCCGACCCAACAGCTTTTCTTTTCTTGGAGTTTTTAACCGCGTACCGAACTTCTTCGACTGTGATGTCGGATATTTCGGCATGATTCGGAGCGGCTCTTGGAAAGTACACTCGGGGAAACTGTTTATTCAGAAGTTCCTCGCAATACTGTCGCCATCTGTGGAGAATTTTTTCGTCTTCTACAAGGAGTTGGCCTTCAGCATTGTTAATAAACTTTGGGAAACGAATCTCCTGAGCATTTCTTCTTCTCTGGGCGGCTATCTTAAAGATATTTGCTCCTTTGTTCAAATTGGTTTGTCGACGTTCCTGGGTAGCCTGGTTCCTGTCAGACGCGGAAGACGATATTTCTTCCAACTCCTGATAGAGGCCTTCCATGCTTTTCGCTTTGAATTGGGCGCACTTTTTCTTCGCGATACCTTTGCAACATCTATATATGTACCTTTTCACGGCGAGCTTTTTCCTCTCTATTAATAGAAGAGCACTTTGACCAAGCTTGGAAAGCCATTTTCTTTTCGTGTATCACTGCTTTGGCTTCGTCTGTCCACCACCAGGTTTCTTTTGCGTGTTGGCAGGGGCCTTTAGATGTTCCGAGCAGTGATTTGGCTTTCTCCAGGCCAGATTGTTGTAGGGAATCCCACATGTCTTGTGCTCTGCACTCCTCATTACCGACCTCTTCGATAAATGGAAGAGAGGTAGTTTTTCATGTTGGTAATAAAAGCTTCGCCTTTTCCTTTATCCAGCTTATACCACTTGATTCTCTCAGACACCTTCGTTTGCTGCTTTGACTTCTTACTCGCCTCCATAAAAAATTCAGTCAGGAGGAGACGGTGTTGAGGGGCGATCGCGTCTCCCAGGATCACTTTGAAATCTTTAGCTCGTGGCTTCATGAAACTGGATACCAAATGAGTTTATTTGAATTTCATTTCCGCCGCTGCTATAAGTGATCAGGTGCCGGCTTTGTTTGACGAACATGGTATTTAGCACTATAAAACCGTACGACTTGCACATGTTTAGGATGTCTTTACCTGAAGAGTTCCTGGTGCCGTATCCCAGCCCTCCGTGGTAGTCTTCATAGTCTTCGCTTGTCTTCCCGACATGTCCGTTTAAATCTCCCCCAATAAACAAAAGCTCTTCCTTTGGGATGATTTTGACAAGGTTGTGGAAATCTAGCCAGAATGCATCTTTTTCTTTTTGTTCGCATCCCACTTGAGGGGCATATGCGCTTACGATGTTCCACACCTCACCATGCATCACCAATTTGAGAGCCATCAAACGGTCGCTGGACTATGAAATGGTTGAGTCCAAGTAGCTCTGCCGTAAGGATGATGGCGATTCCGTTTTTTCCTTGTTCCAATCCATAGTAAAACATCTTGTAGGCTTTTGTTTTAACGTCCAAGAAACGTGCCCGATTACCGGTGTTTCGCCATTTCGTCTCTTGTACGCACAGGATGTCTACTCGCCTTCTAACCATCATTTCTTCAAGCTCATAGCTGCGATCACTCATGCTTCCAACGTTCCAACTCGCGACTCTTAACTGTGGCTTACGCCGTTGCATTACTTTGCTATCCCCCGGAAATCCTGAGCATTGCTGCTCGTCCCAGGATTACGACCATTAGTAGTGCCTGGCGGGGTGCACTACCGATACCTCTTGATGAAAAATGTCACATCAGAAAAGACAACTGTCAACAACTCCTCATCGTTATATTTAGTTATATTTATGAATTTTCACCCGCTTCATACATTTTTTTTTGTTGTAAACGCATCAAATAATTACAGAAATTGAAGGCATTACTGAATGGAGACCCATGTGAAGCACAACAAGAACCTAATTCGCAGGTGATTGGCCGTAAGTTAACAGGACATTTCTTCGATGGACAATACTTTCAAGACAAATAACAAATAGCTGGCGAAGAGCACTTGATTCACAACATCTTTTTTTTTTTTATATAATTCGTGCAGGTTCAAGGTTCCCACTACCTGGACGGAGTGCAGTTGGTTTGTGTCGAAGATGTTCGTTCACTACTCTTCGGGGGTGGTTGTCCTAGATAGGATTTGAGAGATTCGACTGAACTTGCGTTGGTTGTAGTTCACAGTAACTGTTTTGCGTCCACGAGTTTTGAAGTGATCTTATGTTGCAAGTGTTATGCCTTCATCAGCACTTTTTGATCATCTCTCATTCACAACTGATGTTGTTGCACAGTTTTTCCGTATAGGATTTGTTTTTGACTATGGACTATTAACTGCACCTTCGAAGACAGGTTTAAGGGTGAGTTGGTTGGCATTCCTAGTGAGGCTAATATGGCGTTTGAGCATGTCCTTGTCATACACATTCTCTTCTAGCTTCATAAAATTTTGCGAGCAAGAAATTTCAAATCTGTAGATGGTACAGAAGAGTCATGTAAAAACTAAGAGCACAATGTACCTTCATCTTCATGCCTCGAGCGAATGAAACAACCTTAACAAGGTTATTATATTGCGCTGTTACTGTAAGTCAGCTGGTGGATGCTTGGTTAATTTGCCACAGAAATCATGTAACAATCGATCTAAGTCTAATACTAAGTCAACTACCAGTGTTATCAGTCATAGGTTGCTTGGCTTAGTATTTGGTTTATAAGGTTCGACAAGACTGAATTCATATCCCATTCCAAGGCGTGACTGAATGCCCCAATAGAAAGCAAAAGCCTTAAAACAAACTAGAAAGTTTGTTCCTTTTACGTAGGCATTTAACTTAAAATAATATATATATTAAAAAGAAACCAACAAATGGAGTACCCTTTACATTATGTACAAGTATATTAAGCAAAGCAGCCAAAATGGACATGAACTTTCTGCCTCAATATGATATGATGAATTTCGTGACTGAATCATCAACTGTTTTCCTCTTAAGGCTCGTGACTAATACTCGTCAATAAAACCTACTTGAAATACAGTCCAAAGTTCCTTTCACCTAAGCTCACATCCATCATAGGCTCGCTCTGCAAAAATATAGCACGAAATATTCTTGGTCACCTATGATAACACCCGGCAAAATTTTGGCTAGTCATATCATCCACTCTTAAACTGCGTCATTATGACAAATAACCAGTTTTTGTTGACTCATTTTATTCATTTAACAATTTATTTCTGCTGCAGTCTTGCTATTTTATTTCAAAACTTAAAAAGGTGCGAAAGAGGTTTAATATCACGGATAATAATAAAAAGAAAAAGTCATCTAAGTGATCAGTGGGTGACGTTTCAAAAAGTTAATCATAAGCTTCTTGTTATGATATAATGTTTAGTATCTCTGTGTATGGCTCTGATATGAAAATTGCATTATTTGATGCATAATCTTATCACAAACATGGAAATTAGATAAGAGAATGTTGTGATTTATTATCCGAAAAGAACTAACTCATATATGCTTTCAATACGATAAAAGATAAGAACACCTCTATTTGAGAATATGATAAGTCATAAAATATATTTATCATGAGCAAACAGGTACAACGAAGAAACCCTGTTCCTAATCCGTAAAGTGCTTTCAGTAAATTCGGGCCATAAACAAGTGTATTAGATCTGTTGGCAGCACCATCCAATATAGTAGTTCTATCTCATGGAAACACCTTTTCTCTTGGACATTCCCATTTGATATGATAAGGTTTCTTTGAGAATAGAATTGATTTTTATTTTGTTTAATAGAAAGAAAGTTATTTGCTTGTATATAAAATATATAAATTCCATATTATTAAGTGAATAAATCCGTTAATTGACAAAGTTTGCGTGTCATTACTAGGGCTTGGAAGAAAAACTTATTATCATCATCATGGCCTTTAAATCGTAATTTTCGGCAATTTATTTAAGCATCTATCATACTCAATGATACGAGTATTTATTGAAATAATTCATTTGAACAAAACAAGACTCGACATTATTTTAAGCAGAATAACAGTTTTAGCAGAATCTAACTCATTGATTGATTAATCGTAGCCCGGTATTCTGTAAGTTTAAAAGAGTCGATTTTGAGTCTGTGATTCATTAGGCTTCATTTTATATCTCATAAAAAAGCAATACATACATACAAAAAAAGGCTTAACAAGTGTTTGTATCAAGTGTACAAATGTGAATTCGCCGTTTTTTCCCAATTTTGAAAACATGGTTCACGGAAGTATTGTCCATCGCTGGCTCATATTTCTTTCAGCATACCAATTCCGCATTTATAAAAATTGCACATCTTTTAAGGCAGTCAACGAGTCGACTCAAGTTCTGTATTCTTCAAAAGAAGTGCTTCATTGATGCAAAAAAGTGGAAGTCGGAAGTGCTAATGTTTGAAGATTTTTTTTTTTACGTCCCACTAAGTTGAGTTGATTCTAAGAATGCACAGCATGATCTTCGACCCAAGGAGTTTTGGCATGACCATGAAAGCATCACGATTTCTTTCGCTTTTGATTATCATACTGTCGGTTTTTCATCACCTTTCAAAAACCCTTACTTTCTTGCTACTGCAGACCAGTTCGATCGTGAAAAAAAAAACGCCGTCCGTCATCTCCCTTCTTCAACTCGCATGGCACTCAAAGTTAAAGATTTAAGTGTCATAGCACGGAATGGTCTCCATTTCTGAATCTTCAAATTTTCAACGATCCGGGCGCCCCTTACCTTCCTACCGAATCATTCCACTTCTAAAATCATTTGATGTTTTGAATGTCAAGAACGAATATAATAATTCCGAATTAATTAATTAACTGGTATACCGCAGGGTGGCGGTTTGGGTTCGTTGTTAAATTTGCTTTATAAAGAAATGTCTGCCGAAATTTAAAAATTGAAATTTTGAGCCACGTAACCTAAACAAAAGGACGGACTTCAACTGTATAACAATTCTATGGCATTCGATTATTGTAACTCAGTTATGAACACATCAAAGCAATAAGGTCTACTGGCGGTGGCAGGAACCTAGAATTTGTTTTTAAATGTCTAGAAGTTATATCTGCATTCCTTGTGCTCCATGGCATATAAGGTACAAATAAAAAAAAGTTCGCACCCTTTTAAGAGAAACAGTATTAAGTGCCTAGAAATTCAGTACCTTATTCTTGGTTTAAGCTAAGATCAAAGTGTTAAAAAATTATTGGTGACCTTGTCGAATTTAAACTTAAGGCTAACTATATGTCGAAGCGTATCGTTGCAGGCTATCAGTTACATGCGTACTACATATGGAGGTGTCTATGGAGCGGCGATTTAAGCGAAAAGTGAATTGAGCGACTGAAAGCGACTAAAGCGACTGCGAGCGACGAAAAAATGCAATCAATTTTTTTTGAATCAGCTTAGCGAATCGCTCGTTCGACATAGACACATTCATTAACCTTGTACGTGAAAAGCAATGTTTTGATATCTTCGGCATCCTGGTTGCCACAATAAAACTTTAATACGAAATTCTTGTGCTTTCAAATAACAATAAGCGCCTAATTCTAGCTAGCATGTTGTTCACTTTACCGCTGTCAAAACACGATTGAAACTAGGCGAAATAGCCCTGCCATAAACACTCAATCGTTTGTGATTTCGTTAGTAGCGATGTCGCTTGCGATTATGCGAAAAGCCATCGCGTCGGGCGACGAGAATACGCTTCGCCAAAAACGTAGCCTAAGGCGACCTTGTCTAATGTAACTTTTAAAATTGGGCTAGGTACTTAGGCATTAGGTAGGACGGAGTTTCTTACCAAAATGTAAGCAACCAGCTTTAATTCGATATTTTTACCGACTTACCATAGTACGAGATGGCCCAAGATGTATCATATTATGGGAAGATGGTGTAACTTTTGTAAACTACGCCAACTAGAACTTTTATAACCCTATACTCCTTAAGATCGTTGAATATTTGTAATGTAAATTTTGGAGCAGATTTTCTGACTGTTATACTTCCAACATTAAAGCTCGGGTGTCATTTTTCGAAGATGACGTAGGTAAATGGTTATTAAAACTACAGAAGTATGGTCTACGAGTTTTTACTGCCTCACATTTATGCATGGGGGTTATATGGTTCCAACAAGACAATGCAATCGCAAACATAACTCGGCCAGCAATAAATATTTTAAAGGATGGGTTTCCGAGCCGCCTAATATTTCACTTTGACCGCTCCAAACTTCTTTTTTGTTGTTTTATAAAGTCGTAGATATTTCCAAACAAGCCGCAGAAAATATTCGAAAACTGTGCGAGAACCTAGCGCCCAAGGCGGTAAAATGATGAAAACTGTGGTAAAATTAGTTCAAATTAGGCTTACTCGACTTATATCATCTCCAAAATAATGAAAAAAAAATAAACGTCCAAATAAACGTTTAATATGCCAAAACAACATCGGAAAAGTATTTCAGGGCCACCCTATATTATCAGATTATTTAATCTGGTCTCCTGTCAGTACTCCTATCCCTCTACGATCAACTTTACCAGCATTGACGGCGAAATCAGAACTAATGTCATGGTACCGATCCATTACGAAGGACTCCCATCTGACCCTCACGGACTAAATAAACCTTTATCTGGTTTCACGAGAGTCTAAATATTTTACCCAATGATATAACTAACGATCTCTCTGCACTTGCAATGAACCCGTTCCAACTTCAAAATCTTAAACCTAAACCCTAACACGCACATGTCCTTAGATGATGCTCTACCTATTTTACTTCGCAGTCGTCAGTAGTCCCATCCTATCTGTCATTTATACACCAAAAAAGCTCCACCCTGGTACACCAAGGGACGGTGGTGAGCCTAATTTATGTAAGTCCCCTTTAGCATCAGAACTTCTTACGAGTACTTACCTGCAATTTTATGAGGAATTTGCATCACTATCCCTACTCTTGATAACGGAATAAAATAATTTCAGCCAATCCAACCCTTTATGGCCTTATTTCAATGTGCCGTTTCACAGGGACTCTTTCCTCAGCTTTGGGAAAATATTTACATTCCCCCAACCCATACAAAAGGACGAAAGAGTGAGGTATCTATTGCTAAACACTCTTGAATCTCCAAACTCTTTGAGATTATCATCTATGGTACAATATTCATTCATTACAAGCCCATTCAATTTACATAGATTCCTTAAAGGTTGATCGACAACCAGTAATTCAGTTTGGACGGTAAAGAGGTAGACTTTCTTATTACAAATTTAAGCAGGGCCTTCGGCAAAATTTCGCATGAAATTATGCTTCGTAAAGTCCCACCTCTTGGTTTCTCCCTCGTTTTATATCACGTGTCTAATCTTACCTTGAATATTGTCAGTACAAGGTTATTTACGGAGTCCCTCAAGGTAGCCTTTTAGGCTCACTAATATTTAATCGAATCATTAATGATGTCAACTAAGTTATCATGAATTCTTACCTCTTCGTGTACTCTGATGACATGAAAATCTTCTAGCATATACTCTCCTCTGCAGGTTCTTGCTCCCTTCAATCCCCTTAAGAAGGAGTGTCAAAAAAACATGTCGCGCTCAATGTCAGCAATGTTAAGCTATCACTTACTCCTGATTCTCTTTCTCTCTACCTCCCAAAACCTCCGTTATCTGTTACGAAGTTGCTTCCACTTTCTGGATGACTTATGTTCAACGTAGGTTTATTCGCTCTTCATGGTCTAGGCTGATACCTATCACTTACCACCTTATATGGATCTCCTAAAACTAGTCTACCTACAAGTCGGAGGTTTGCTTTTTATAAAAAAAAGTTCAATTTACTTAGATTTAAAAGGAAAAACTTTATTTAAGAATGAATGGGCTTAAAAACTATCTCACTACAATCTGTGACGTAAAACAGTTCCACAGTGAGGTTGAATAAAGGTAATAAATTTTATAAGTCTGATAAGAAGGAGTGCATGTTTGGCAGACACGTATGAATCTCGCAAGGGCAGTGATGATCGAGCATTGTGTCAATAGTCAGTTTGACTTCGTCCATTAAGGTTTGCTATATTCCTCCTGGCGAGGAGTTTGATCCTGTGGAAAGGAGATTGTATTTTCAAGATATATATAAATTTGATTATGACAAACCTATCTTCAATAATGCCCAAAGGTTGGCGAGGAACGCGATAGCAAGTTGATTGTCTAGAAGGAATATTCAAATGAAATTATCTTTATATATTACATATTGAAGATTGTACCTGTAGACGGCTTTCTCTTTGTCGGCCCATGGCCAGGAACGCTCTAGCTTTTCAATCTGAATAACAAATAAATAAATAAATAATTTTTTGTTGGATTTTTGGTAGCTTCTTACCTTTTCTTGCTTCTCTTGTTTGAATAATTCTTCTGCGGATGGTTCTTTCTCGTCTTCAGTTTCTTCGACATTGACCTCGGGTATGTTGCTCGAGTTCCATGTGTATTGTTGATCCTCATCACTTTCGTCCTCATTGCTGCCCGACTGTTCCAATTCATTATCCTCTTCAACGTCATCGTCGTCCTCATAATTGTTTTCCGAGACATAATCTGATTCTGGCGTTAAATCTTTCACCTTTTTCTCCACCTCAAGACTATCCGGCTCCGAGAGCAGTTCTTCGTTGTCATCACTTATTGATTCCATAGCATCACTCTCATAGGTAAGACTTTTGCTGACTGGGGGTTCCGGCGGTAGGAACTTCTCAAACGTCTGTGACACTGTCTCCAGAGTAGACGACAGTATTTTGGGTATCTCAGCAATCTCCGACAACTTTCGTTGCATTTCCCTGAGACGTTCCTCAATGCTGGCTTTAAATTTAAGACATTCTCTGTATTAATGTCCACATAGACGAACGATCAACACACTAAAGCAACTTGTCAAGGGTTTTACATAAAAGTTTATTGCAACAAATCAATACGCATAAAAAAGTGATAGAGGTTGAAAGAGAAAAAACAAAAAAACAAAACGTTAGTCTGAAAATCTATTTAACAATTTTCGAAGCACCAGGCAGGATTAATAGCATATCCTCGATAGTACGACTTCTCAAATCAGAATTATCTTTGTTCTCGGTAAAGAAGCGTCGTATGTTTCGAATAATTCTGTGGTGTGGAAGCTCCTATTAGATCGGGAAGACCATTATTATTTAAACATGTTTAGTTAAGAGGAAAAGATAGCGGTAAATAAACAAAGGATATAAATGACAATCACCTCCTCCTCCTCATCGGAACTTTCTTCCTCGCTCAATTCAATAACCACTTCCTCGCCATCGACTATTTCGACTTTGGTCTTGTGCTTCTTCTCTTTCGGCGGCGGCGGAGGTTTTTGCCACATAATAGGGTGCCACACTCTCGAGCCAAGCAATGGGGTAGGGGTAAACTCTAGAATACAAACAATTAAGACCGGTAGAATTATTCATTTGGCAATCATGATGGAATGGGTGAAATCGTGTGTATTTGTATGATGGAGAGAAGTGAGTCGTTGAAAAGGAATTGAAAATATCCTTCTCTCAAGCGGGATAAGTTCCTTTATGAAATTTGGTCATATGGTAAGAAGGAGGTGATGAGATGTAGGTTAGTCATCAAATTCAAATTCACTGTAAATCCAAAATTATTTCTCAATTCTACTTACCTTTAGGTGGAGGCAAAGGTTTCGGTACTCTCAAAACAATAGACTTCTCCTCTTCCTGAGGATTTTCAGTTAACTCTTCGTCTTCCATTCTGGAGATATGATTTTTGGTTATTTTTTAAATCACCAGGACACACCATACGTACCCCCTTGCGACAATATAGATTTTTTTCTTCGAGGAATCTATGATCTCCTGAACCTTAGCCAGCGGCAGTTCTGTAACGTCTGTTTCGTTGATCTCAAGTAGAATATCGCCAAGTCGAATCCCTCCCTTGTCGGCTAAACCACCATCGGTCACCTAAAAAGAAACGTTTTTATTTTACAAGCTATTTTCCAATTCAAAATATTTCATCTAAATAGCTTCCTGGCCTACCAAAACCAATTCACTTTTCCCTCGCTATCGCAGATTTAATCAATGTTCAAGTGAACCGATCGTGCGCTCGACATCGAATAATGCGCGTTGAAAGAGTTTCCACCAGAAAATCCCCCGACAAAATGTTGATCGTCATAACCTACTTATGAGGCCTCCTGCCATAGTCGTCTTATTTCAAAATGTTCGCATTAATTGGTTATTTTTATATATTTTTGCTTTGGCTCCACTCCTAGGCATCGTTGAATTGGGGTATTAAGGCAGCCTGCAACCTAGTGAATACTAGGTTTGCAATTCATACGATCAGTTTCCTCTTTTCAAACACGTGGATACGACCTAAGAATCCTACTTTTTGCACGAATTCATCTTGTTGAAATTGTAATTTGTGCTCAAATCACAATTGTATGGCATATTGCCTGTTTTAATTTTATGACAGACAATGTTTTAAATAAATCAGTCTTCGTCCGCGTGTCGATTGCTTTCGTTGGCATAGCCAGCGGCGCGTGTCTTCGATTTCATACTAGTTCCGGTGGCCATATGTTTTCGCGTTTTTAATATTTACAATAGACATCGGTGTGGTGTGGTTTTGCGATTTTGGACTCGTAAGTGCTAATGTGAAATGTTAAATTTAAATCTAATATATATTTTTTTTCAAGTGTGTTATGTGGATTCCAGTGCAATTTGTGCTTATTATCGGTTTTAAAACCCTGTTGGTCATGGTATTTTGCAGTTATGTATGATTGTGAGATCAGTTCAGGTCAGTGGCTATAGGTAATGTCAGTCTAGGCATGACTCAAATATTCTTCCTCATTCCGTTCAGGTAGAAATTGTATACCAACCATTTCTTAGTTATTATCGAATTTTGCTTTTGGCCCTAGCAAGTTATTAATCTTAATACGAGGGTTGATTCATAAGTAATGATAATGAAAATAAAACACGGTGATTATAGCTACAAAAATGATTTATACATATTTCTATTTTACATAGCCTTCTGACAAGTCACTACAGTTAGTCCATCTCCATTATACACCCAGGATTCTCTTAGAAAAAAAATCCTTATCTTGACCCGCTCGGAGAGAGAGCCGTGTCGCAGTGGGCAGTGTGTCGACCTCTGATGCACGATGATCGAGGTCGGATCTCGATAACACAAACGCCATTGAATGTTTATTTAGCGGCTTCTCTTCTCGATGGAGTACTGGCATAAGCCCCCGAAGTACACCTGTCACCTCTCTGCGAATGCCCAGCCCTGGTAAGTCACAAGATCTGCGTTTTGACAAATACTTCCTCGATTACTTCTCAGTGGTAGCCAACCTCAGCTTGGTCAACATAACCAGTTTTCTTAACTCCACAAGCTGGATTTAATGAACTCCCTCTTCATATCCCTCAGGTTTCACGAGCCCTAAGCGTTAATTGTAGTGTGGTGCGCATTGTCGGGTAGCCACCGAACCTATCTACCTAACTGACTGACCCAAAACGCCTCAACAGCGGCCACACCTTCGCTATTATCTTCAAATGTCTTGCCGCAGATGTGTTCCTTGAGCGAAGTAAAGTAGAAGATGTCACTGGGAGCACTCCAGCTCGCACTTTACCCATTTTTCTTTAATGACATCCCGCAATCTTCTAATTTGATCTGCATAGTAAGATCCCTAAATAGGGGCCAAAAACCAGATTGCCTTTCCCGTACAACTTTACACTTTGAAAGCTTTGGCGTCGGTGAGAAGGCTCGCTTCCTAGTCATCGTTTGGTCTCTAGATCAAGATGGTGAATCTAGTTCTCGTCATGGTCACGAAACGCAACAAAAACATTTCTTGATCTAGTGGAAATTCTCGACTTTCACCCATGAAATGTCGACTCCTTTTTTTTTCGTCGGTTAACATTCACGGTACCCAACGAACAGACATTTTTTTTTACTATGCAATTCGTTCCCAAGGATTCTTGGAGAACCCTTTGACCTCAACTGTATGCCGGATGGTCACTCTTCGATCTGCAACACAATTATCTTCAGTGAGAAACGTGGATGGGCGTCCTTCGCGATGTTCATCTTCAGTGGAAGTTCTGCCTAACTTAGATTCCTTGACTCAGCGTGCTACTATGGAAGATGGAGGAGCAGTTTTCCCCAATCTTTTCACCAAGTCGTTGTGTATTTCTTTGGCAGTCGGTTTTTTCAAGCCAAGGTATTTGGTGACAACTCTAATTTCGTTTTTCTCCGTTTTGATTTTATCCCTTCGACAGCTCGTATTCAAATAGATGTACCTCCGGGCAAGCGTGGTTTGTTAACATGGTTTTTTCACGCAAGCAAAAAAATGTATGCATCGATTTTTTTGCGGACTGGAAATAACCAATTATTATCATTACTTTCGGATCACCCCTCGTGCATTCAATAACAGATTCTTCAAGAAGGCTAAGAGCGCCCGCACACTGCAGACTGGGAAATGGATTTTGCATAGAGCGGTCGCAAAATGAAAGTTATTTTTAGAAGTATTATTATTATTACTTCTTTTATACAGCCTATGAGAAAGACTAAGACATACCTCCGAATACTTTTTAAATAATTTTTTGTATAGCGTGAATCTTTTTTTCACTTCCTCTGTCAAATTTACGATGTTTGTTTGAACGATCAGCGATGGAGGAGAACTTGGCAGAGCTTTACAAAAAATACGACCATTCAGAGTTAAATTTCGCAGCAAAGTGAACTATCGGCCGACTAAGGAATCGGTAGTTTGCGCATGTTTTTATAGCGCCATACTAATTTAGTATTTGGCCGATACTTTAGTTTGAAGGTAACCCTTAAAACTTTTTTATCAGCCGATACCGAATCGTTGTATTTCCATATATCTTGATACTGATTAACAGTCCGGCCCAACTATCGGCCTACAGAAAGTCCGTAGTGTGCGGGGCTCTAAGGAGTTGCCATGATTTCAAGAAAACGTCAATGACACAACGATTGAAGTTTCAGCCTACTTTTCACTACTCGATTTTCTTTCCTTTCTTTTAAATAATCCAGCAAAATAGTTGATAGCCCTCCGTCAGAAGGTTTGCATTAGCCATAATTTTATGGCGTAGTATATTCATATGTAGAAGTCCTAGATTCAAATTATGATAGCAGTTATAATTAGGAGAAGTAAAAGGAAATCTGTAATTTTTACATGAAATTGATGGCTTCATTTTGTATAGCTAGAAAGATCCCATTTAGGTGAAAGACGCCCCGTTTGGTTCGATGACTTGTTGTTATTTTGAAGGTGATTTCAATATATACCCTTCCGATTCTATTATAAGAAACTCGAACAGTCAAGGTTCTCTCTAAGTTTTTTTCACCTGCAAAATTGTTCGCCATAGACAGGAACAGGAACACAAGATGGTTGCATAAGAACTTCAAAACCAAGCTCTCGGAGCTTCTGGTGAGTCACTATCGATGTGCGTGGCAGGCCGTTGTCACGATGGATTATAATTCCTCTCCTATTAGCCAAAGCATCTGTTTACTTCAGATGGTCCGTTTGTTGGTAATACAGATCCAAATTAACAGTTTTGCGTGAAAATAGCAGCTCATAGCAGACAATTGCTTGCCAATCCCACCAAACACACAACAAAACCATGTGCGTTGTCTGGTTTCGCCACAATTTATGATTCAAAAACGACTGTTTTCAGTTCCAGTTATTGTAAGTGATTCGCTTTTCATGATCATTCAGCATCCACCTTAGAAATTGGTCGATTTCGTCAGCAGTTTTTCGAGATGGAAATTCGGTTCATGAAGTTTTCTTGCGTATATTCATGCAGCACCCTTACATAGAGTTGTTTCCTTCTGCATTCGGCCTTTTTCAAAAGGTTTCAAACAGTTTTTTGTGTAATATTTAGTTCTTGGCAATCGAAGCAGTGCAAACGTTCAGCCTCGACATTTACCAAAACTTTATCGACATTTTCGACAACTCGCCAAAGCTATGTCTTTGACATGTAAAATACCGGAACGGATTCGAAAACTAAACTACGCGTTATTGTATGTTACAATTTCAGTCCTTATCGAAGAGTTCTACTTCTCTCGCCCCGAAGATCTTATTTCGATCATTATGTCACCTCTGGCAGTCAATGTGTGACAAGAAATTATCGAATATGGTGGGGTATTATATATTAAGTTTTCTCTTGATTTACTTCTAAACCTACTTCCTTCCTGTGATTGTTGCAATTTCTGCGTTTCTCTTAACTGTTTCCTCACCATCTCGCAGAAGATCCAGATCATCAGGGTAAGCTAGAGCGGTTTTGATTCCATTTAGAGCCATCCATCGTTTTCCTAAAGGGATTACGTATTCCTGTACAAAATTAAAGAGAAGGAGTGACAAGGCGTTTCCTTCATTTAATCCCTCAGTTCGTTCTAAAAGTTTCAGTTTCACCAACTATTACGGGATTCTCAGCCTAGCAAGTTCTAGAGTGGTATACCTTTTTGAAATCTACGAATAGTTCGTGAATCGTTTCTTGGAACTCCCATTTTCTTTTCTTAAAGCTTTCGTAACACGACACTATAGTGGCCCTTCGTGGAATGGCTCCTTCTGAAGCCTGCTAATAGGCTCCAAGCCAAGTTTTACTGAAAGGTCTGTTGCCGATTTTGAAATAAATTGCTACTAAGCTACAATGTCTTCACTTAATTTTCATAAAAATATAAATTTGTCATCAGATCGAGCATAAATTTTGTCACTTTCTTTATTTATTTTCTTTCTATCTGTAAAACTGATTTTTTCTGGGAGTTGCTACGCATTTTGAAGGGAAAGGAATAAGATTACCCTCTTCACCGACGGATCGAAAATGGACACAGGCACTGGGGCCGAGTTCTACTCTGACACCCTGCACAAACAGAAATCATTTAGACTCCCTGATTTGTGCAGCGTTTTCCAAGCAGAAATCCTTGCAATAGGGAAAGCAGCCAAAAACTTACAAGTAACCGAAATCCCACTATCGGATATCACCATCAAAGGCTGAGATCAAAGGCTGTCATGAAATGTTGCGACTCAGTGAAGTCCATCAGACACCGCAAAGTCATACTCTGCTGGTTCATGGGCCACAGCTCAATCGCAGGGAACGAAAGAGCGGACGAATTGGCCAGGCAAGGGTCTGAAATGGAAATCAGCGAAGCGGACACGTAACTGCAACCACCGATCAGTGCATTATACCAGATCATAAATGACACAATAATAAAAGAAGACAGCTCGTCTTGGCTTCGAGAAAACACAGTCACATGACAAGATCATCGTGGTCAGAGCTTAATATCGGAAAAACAAAGAAGCTTTTTTGCGCTGGACCGAAACTCGATCCGTATGCTCGTCGGAGTGATCACAGGACTGTTCCAATGCTCCGGAAATGGAATTCGGGATCTGCCGGAGCTGCGGCGATGAGGTAGAAACCGAGACGATCCAACATCTGCTTTGCTACTGCCCAGCTCTCGAGAATCGGCGCCTAGCTTTGCTGGGTCAGAGATTCTTCACAAAGATTGCTGACGTAGTAAATGCAGATATATCGGGTTGGTTTCAGCTACCACTTGATAGAACAGGTTAATTGTATGTGTACTCCACAAAGGAAGGGAATAACAATGGGCCCTTTGGCCTCCGAGTGGAAGTGATGTTTAGCCATGACACTCCCCTTCCTTAACCTAACCTAGCCTAACCTTGGTCTCCAGTACTTCAGTTTCGGCAAGTAAATAGAGGTTTAGTAGGCTTGGACAAGACAGACTCTTTTCCCTACAGTCCCTTCATGACTGTTACTTAAATGAACCGGAAAGGTAAAGATAGAGCATAGAGCATTCAAGAATTTGAAGTTCCTATTTGTTAAAAATCCTTTTAGAGCTTCATACATAAAGCCAAGGGATCAAGACGGTTGGCATAAAAGCTTTTGACAGCGTTTCTTATTTCTAAAATTACTTTATTCCAAAAACCTGCAAATCTATATTTTTTTTCCAACGACGGCACTCTAGGCCCCTATTATTTTTAAAGGTCCCATTCTTCTAGGTAGTTGAGTAGTTCAAGTTTAAATTTCAACGTGTTTGTCAAAGAGCAGGTTGTACAACTGATTACATAAAGCAAATTAATAAATCAACGTGGTTTTAAAATCTAGAACCTAGGGATAAAAATTGGCTAGTAATAGAAAGTAAAAATTAATCCAATAAGAGGTGTTATTTTACATTTCATGCAACTGTGTGAATTACCAGTGTGACGAATCTTAATAAGTAAAAACTAAATAGTTATTCATATAGATCAACAAAAACTCGCAAGCTTGTCGAAATAGTACAAAATCCTGAAAATGTCACGTTAAGATGTCCTAAAATGTATGTTTAGGCTTTTGGTCAACGTTTTTGACAAACTGCCATAGCTCAGAGTGGGGCTGAGAACCCAGGTGTGTCCTTTTCATCGTTATCATATGAATTGAGCTTCTTCCATTCACTTTGCGACCTATTTTACAATAAAACTCCGGCCCTTATGTTACATAATATCAGTTGAAACAAGAAAATAAGTAGCAGACCGCACGCAAGTCGTACTTTCGCGATTATGATTTCTACACGAAATTATTCTAAGTAATGAGGCTCTTTTCCTTTTTTATGGGTATACCAGAATACCTTTTAAATGAATAAAACTTCAATTGGCCACATATATCATTTTATTTGATATCATAATTCTTTTTCTTTCGAGATTACACTAATACTTAATTGCGTATTACAGCCGCAGATATTGGTAGCCTCTACTGTTCTTACTGATCGAGATAGTGCAGAACGTGGGCACTGTTCAATGTATCCAGTCTCCGCACATAAATCAACAAATCTCTAAATCGATTTTCGACTTCTTCTATATTTTTTTTTTCAAATAAGTATTATAATGGCTCATCTTAATTTCAAATGCAAAAATGCGAGCATTTGGTCCTTCTTATCCACCAGAGTAGAAGACTTGTAACGATTTGTTGCTAAACTACAATAGTTTTCTACTTTATCTGCCATTCGGTAGCTAACAACCCGGAAGAATCTGTGATAATTCACAGACATAGCGAATAAGACATAATTTCTTTAACGAATTTTTCTGAATTTCTTGGTGAATCATATTTTTTTCGCAGGGCTTCATTCCACGCTCGGTACTCATTTCGGAAGACCATTCCTTCAAGTGATTTTTCTCTGCGATACTTAACAAGTAAAATTGTCTTTGATTGATCAATTAAGAGTTCAGTACCTCTGAAGACGGATTATACAGATTTGCATATAATATTTCGATAAAGCTTCATCAAGGCTTTGTGGAAAACAGATACGTTAGCTTATAAAAAGAAACGTAAGCCCCATCATAGTTAGTTTAATGGCGGAGCTTAACCCCTATTCTTTAATGAACAGATTTTAGTTATATGGTCTCCTAGCAATTTCCGCCACTATCTTTGCGTTGTTTTGTGCACACCTTTGATAAAGAACTTTTTTTGGAACGAAAATAGAATATGCACAAATGTGAGTATACTCGTATCTATTGCCAAAACGGCTTTCAAAGTGTTAAATGTTGATAAGGCTGCATTCAGTTGAAAGGTGTTGTCCATAAAACACTGATAAATTTTCGTTCTTATCAAAATTAATCTACCAACTTGCACTACGTACAAGAAGTTGTGATTATAGTGAAAGTGTGGCTAGACTGGTTTCATATTTTCTGTATTATTTTTTAAACGTGTGTTTGTTTAAGATTTGCTAATTGGTTCGAAACATGAGGAAATCGAGTAAACAGCGTTTGACACTCACTCATCTCCTCGTTTCTGCAAGACCAAACATTCAGTTTGATAAATTGTTACTTTGCCAATTTTTCATGGGACTTCGCCAAAAATCCGGACAACAAATAGTAAATTATATTTCGGACGGATGCCAAATTTGTTTTGCAGAGGCACACTTTCACTGCAAATTGTTTCAATTGAATACAGCGGTTTTCGGGCGCGAACAAAATCATTTTTCATCGCGAAACTCTTTTTGTTTAGTTGGTTTATGAAAAAAGCTATTCAGACTAATAACCTACGATTCTGCAACTCTTGTGCTCGGAGCCAATTTGTTTTGAATATAAGTGCTATTTCAATAAAGTGTATCCGTTGCATACCAACCTGAAACACCGTGATCGGCATGTGAAATTCAGCGCCGCCAGTAATGCGGAAGCCCCACTTTGTATCATCCGGCGCAGCATAGTTATCCGATTCAACGTCGAATGCTGGAAATCCATCGGTATCGCCGATACCGCATGAAACTTTTATAATTGGCGGACGCTTCGGCGCTTCCACCGGGTAGTACAGGCCCACTTTAGCTTCCGGCATAATTACACTTGTGTTTCTGTTTTTATTTATTATTTTCTCTTCTTTTTCGAAAAATAAAAATCAGTTGCACAATCCGCAAATAGTTCTACGCACTCTAAATTTAGATCACGTCTCTATTGGATGGTATCTCAATGAGCGGCAGCAATCGCTGATGAGGATGGCGAAAGCAAAAAAAAAAAAAACAAAAAAAAAAAAAATATGAATAAAAACAAGAAAAAGTTATTTAACAGATTATTAATCAACTCGGCACGGGGTGTTGAATACAATCGTCCTTGCACTTCTTAATCCCTTGCTCGTTATCGATTTTGTTATGTAACAGATGCACTTTGAATCGCTCTTTCAATCGGAAAACGATGTTTTCTTGCTCAATACTTCAGTGACCCCCGATATATCAACACTTTAAATTTGTGTGTTTTTATTTTTGCATAGAATTATGATTTTTTTTTATTTATATTTTGTTTTTTTGTTAAACACTTTCCGATTTAGCACGGACAAATTCAAATACGCGACTAGCGGACAAGCAAACCCTCAAAGAGTTTCTACTGTAATCAGTGGGGCGCAGATCTTAAATTAGTCGTTACAAGACTTTCACTACAAAAAAAAACAAACTGAAAGTCCTGAGTTAGAACGAAACATAACCAGATCGGTGCGTCTGAAGTTGAAAACAACTCGATGAATTATGTGGAGCATAGTGTTGGGTATAGAGCAGTCGTATTCGTACGCATAAGCTCTCAGCGAGCGTTTATATTGCGGCACAAGCACGCAGAGTTTTAAAATAAAAGTTGTGATGAGGAAATCATGTTTTTTGCTTTGTTTTATTTCTGGTTTCTAATCAAATTGCACATTGAGTTTCGGTAATTTAATTAGAGCCAAAACCATTTGGTTGTGAATGGGTTCATGCCTCGGATATTTGGTGTATTGAGGACTGTGACTCAGTAAATGCCGTATAGAACTTGCTAGTTTAATTAATAGCATGTATTCTTTACTGATTTTGTAGAAATCCTTCCGCCTTTTCATCAATGAAGATTAGCGAGACTTAACTTTGTATAGAGAACTATTTTCGGTCTCGAGATATGCATGAAGGCGAGAAATATTTTTTTCTTTATAAAACACGAACCACGGATCCAATTCATTTGCATATTTAATCAGTTTTTCAATACGCAATTATGAGTAGAATAATACTGGTCAGAAGTCGATATTATTATCTGTTATTGGGACATGCGAGACGAAAAAATTTCATGAAAGCATACGAAGACATTCCGAAACGACGGATTTAAACTTTAGGGACCTTGGAAAGTTAACATTTTTCATTTGCAAAATTCGACTAATAACAACATCATTCTCGCTCAGTAGGCTGTGCGAGTAAGAGCAAAAAAGCAAAAAAGCAAAAAATAATAAAATTAAATCAAGTCAAAACTCAAAAATAAAAATTTTGAATAATTTGAAATAATTTTCTCAAATACGTGTTTCCAGAGCAGTGCAACAGTGGTAGCAGGTACGCGAAGAGATGTCGGGAGACCGCGGGCGAAGACCCGCAACTCCTGCCGCCGTCATGAAAAAGAAGGGTCAACCCGAAGACCGATTTGATTAAGCGCCCCTGCCTCACTACTTGGACCGAAAAGCTGCAGGTCGAAGCGAGGGAAGGGGCGCCATCTCCATCACCACCGACGTTCAAGGCAGCTGAACAGCATCAACAACAACCAAAACCAGTGATCCCCGGGGAAGCGGACATTGCCTACCTCTCAGATGATAAGGAAGGCCCCTACACGGGGGACAACAACCCCTTCGCCGCTCTTTCAAGTTCGGCTATGGAGGAAGAGCGTAGCGAACTTGAGGAGGAAAAACGGGTCCTATGCGCCAAGCTGCAGACTATAGTTAATAGGCTTAAGCAGATGCAGCAGATGGGAAGGGAGCAGGCAACAGCCGCCACACATCAAAGCCAGCAACAACAGCAGCCGCAGAAGAAGCAGCAGCAACAACAACAGCCACAGCAGCAGAAACAGCAGAAGCAGCAGCAACAACAACAGCCGCAGCAGCAGCAACAACAACGCCCTAAAAAGGAGAAGGTGCCACCCATCTTTACCTATACCACGGCCCTACGTAACACCATTGATCTATGTAAGTACGCCGCCATTGGTGTAACAAATTTTCATTTTAAATGTTTAGGTCAGAAACGCTATGCTGTTCAGTGCAAGACACTGGAACAGCATAAGCGGATTCAAAGCTTATTGAAAGAGTCTACGACGGAGTTTTTCTCCTTTACGCCAAAAAACCGAGAGGTTGCAGACGATGCTCCTCAAAGGCGTGGAGTCGATTGCAGACCCCGAGGAAATGCTCTCAGAGCTCAAAGAGTTCGAGAGTGACGACCTCAAATTCGTGGGGGTGAAGCCATTCTTCACGGTGGGCTCCCGAAGGGAGAAGCGAGTGATACCCTTCTTCTTGGTGCAGCTCACACCCAGCAGCAAGCTGGAGAGGCTAAGGACTATCACTTCCATAGCATCCCAGACTGTCAAATGGAAAACATTAAAGAGCGGAAACATTTTACAATGTATCCGCTGCCAAAGGTTCGGGCACGTCGCGTCGAACTGCGAAATGCAGCCTCGATGCGTTAAATGCGCAAAAAACCACAAGAACGAGGAATGCGACCTTGGGAAAGACAAGGTGGCGGACAGAGAGCAGCTCGTGTGTGTCTTGTGTCGGAACCGAGGACACCCTGCAAACTATCGGAGATGTCCCAAGTTCCAGGACATGAAGAAAGAAAACCTGGCCCGTAAGCAGAAGGTCCAAGAGAAGCGTCTCTCGGGTCGCTTCCAAATACCAGCCGTCACATCGCAGTTGACCTACGCCCAAATGGCGGCAGGTTCGGGAAAGACGGTACAATAGCCCATGGCTGTTCCTAAAGTCCCAGTTCCTGTCTCTAAGGCACCGGAGGCGAAGGTGGATGTTTGTTCGATCTTGCTCGCAATCCAAGGGCAGGTTGGGCAGCTCCAAAAACAGATCCTTGAGACGGCGACCTGAGTAGATAGTATCTGTTCGCTTCTGCCGGGCCTAGTGCATCTAAGGTCGTGATGGGTACGCTGGTAGAGAGCCCCTTGAAGATCCTGACCGTGAATGTAAATTCCCTGATAAGGATTGAGCGACGAGCCGTTCTTTTTAACCTGTTACAGGACGAAAGCCCCGATTTACTCTTGGTTAGCGAAACAAAGCTAAACCAGAAGCACAAAATCCGGCACAGTTCTTATAGAATAATTAGAAGGGACCGACCCAACGCTACTCAAGGCGGGGGAGTTGCGATCTTTATTAAAAATAATTTTAAACTTAAGGTTATATATAGCGGTGAAGTGCGGAGGTTCCAGGTGCTAGAGGCCTGTATTGTGTGCATTCCTCTCCGAAATGGAAAGAGAATGTACATTGTATCAGCTTATGCGCCTGAAGCACCTCAACCCAATGTTTTCATTGCAGAGCTCGAGACACTTTTTCAATCTCTGCGCTTAAACTCGGTGGAAAACTTCTACATTCTGGCCGGCGATTTAAATGCAAAACATAGTGATTGGGGAAATAACATTCCTAACACTAGAGGGAGCCTGCTAAGTCATTGGTGCGTTCTTCACAACATTGAATATAGAGTCAAGTTGCTCGCAACGGATAGTCCGTCGTATCCTAGGAGCGGCTCCTATCTGGATCTAATGCTGATAGACTCTCGACTGAGACTGGCAGACACGAACGAATGGTCTATTAACTGTCTACGGACCATTGTATACGACAGTGACCATTGCGGACTACGTGCCGTGATCACAGTACCTGACGAGTTCGTGGAGATGGCAGAGTATTTCCAAGCGCACCCCTACGATTACAATAGGACGCGTTGGCCACGCTTTGCCAATTGCCTGACGAGAGCGCTCACTTCGAGCGCCTCCTTCTCACCGTCTAATAGGAACCTGTCAAACTACGAGATTGACAGGTACCTCAAACAAATGGACGATATAATTAAGCAGACCATCGACAGTACAATACCACGTCAACGACATAACGATACTACAAACGTGTACCGAAACGCGACAATCGACGCCCTGCACAGACAAAAAAGTATACTCCTGGCAAGGCTCAAACTCTTGTACAGGCGGCTTACCGACAGACAAAACTCGGAGGTCAGGACACTGAAGTCACTGATTAAAAATCTCCAACAGTTGATCAAGGAAAATTACAGAATATCTGTAAGTTTTCATTGGAACAACAGAATTCGTGCTGTAAAATCCAACAGCGCGAGTATGTTCCCGCAAATAAACAAAATATTTCGGAGAAACAATCAGAATGACATTCAGGATCTAAAGCTTCCGAGAACGTCAGACAATGAACGTTTGCTACAAACAGTTAGCATCGATCCCGAGAGCGCCGTCCTGGATGACGACTTTTTCGTGATTGAGGATCCTCAGGAGAAGGTGGCGATAGTGGGAGCTATCTTCCAGGAAGTGTACAAGGTGAATGATAGCATTCGTCCAAACCACGAATTGGAAAACAGAGTTCTACTTCATGACTCCTACCTTAGAAGTGATATCGATCATTGGCGATCCGAGAATCTTGGTTTTACCAGGTTCGATGACGATTTCATGGCAAATAATGCCCCCACCAATGAAGGGACTAATACCCTGTTCATTTCGATGGAGGATCCCCAGATGATCTTTCAGTCATTGAAAAGGAAAAAATCCGCGAGTATCGATGGTATATCCAATGTTGTGCTTAGGCACCTTCCATCAGTGGCTGTAGAGAGGTACATCATCCTGTTCAACAATGCACTGAATAATGCATATTATCCATATTAGGATAAAACAAAAAAAGAATAAAAACCAAAAAAAGGTATAAACATATTAAAAAAAAAAAAAAATAAAATAAGATGTTTAGTTAGGTTTAAGTCTTATATAAATATATATGTATAAAAAAATGTTCATATGCTAAGTTTTTGAAAAACAAATTTTTCTTAGCTTAAGTTTATCATAATAATGTTAATTGTAAGTTATTTATATAGTAGTCAAAAGGCATAGGTTAAAATTATACAGTTTGTTTTGGAGTGTCCGCCGAGGGCCAGTAAGATTCCTAAATTTGTAAGGATAGTTAAGCTAGTTTTAAGCATTTTTGTCAAGGATAAGATAGATCTAAGAAACTATAAATAAAAATGAATTTACAAAAAAAAGAAAAACTAATAACAACATCCAAATGAGAGGGACTCACGACGCTACATAAAATGTTTGTCCAAAAAAATAAAGTGGCGTTTTGAATTTTACGAGCTATGTAGCCCGACTAACTCGCATATTGGCATTATAGCCCATTTGAAAGTATAGTTTGTCTTTCGCCGATATAAAGGTTAGTTCTGTTCTAGAAAGAGAGCGAATCTTTGATGAAGATTTTGTCTGAAAATTAAAATTAAGTACTTGAAATGTTCACTAAGGCATTTGGTGAATATGTTCGCTCTTCACAGAAGTCCATAACGATGCTTATGACGTGCCTCATGTTGGACACCCTTTCAACTCAACACTTCAACAACGGATGAAAACTTTGGAGCAGTGAACATTTTTTTTATGGAGAATCGACAAATCACTATCAGAGAAGTTGCTGAGAATATTGGCATATCGGTTGGTTCAGTCATGAAATTTTTTCAAATATCTTAGGCATGAAACATGCGTTAGCGAAGTTTGTTCCGTAATTGTTAAATTTTGACCAAAAGAACCGTCGATCAGGAGCTGTTGAATGACGTGAATAGCAATGCAGATATGATGAAAAGCGTCCTCACTGGTGACGAAACATGGGCATGTCGTTATGCCATCGAAATCAAAGACCAATAATTCCAATGAAACCGAAAAAAGCACGCCAAGTTCGATCAAATGTGGAGGTTTTTGGAAATAGGAAAAGGCCTTAGCGCAAGGGCGTTAAACTAAAATTAGACGACGTGTTAAAACCACAGTGACATAATTTTGACGTTAGATGTTGTCATAAAATGTTACATGTTGTCTAATAGGCAAAATTTTGTGTATGGAACCCATTGCGCATAAAAATAAGTGCATTTTTACATATCGTGTAATCGAGTGCCACATAAACCTTTTGGTATTTAAAAGTTTTGTTATAGAATTAAGTACGCAGTCAAAATTGTGTATCTCTTTAAAATCCTGCAGCTATACTTGTTTGTTATGTCTACTCGTTATATTGCCACGGTCGTGTTTTGTTGTGCTCTTTGGCTTATAAATGGAGCAAAAAAGTATGAGTTTTGAATCATCTAGACCCGAATTTTCGGATTTGGAGACAACTTAGAGTTTGTTATTACATACATACATCGACAGAAAACTTCTCGCTCGGAAATCGACTGCAGGTAAAAGAAAAATATAGCACGAATGGAAAGAGAAAGAAACAAAAATTTATTGTTATAAAAAACACGCGTTTAGAGATAATCAAACTAAAAAGTAACAAATAATTCTTAGCATAAGAATAAAATTACTACCGAGAAAATTAATGTCACTGTTCTAAAAGCGTGGTGCTTTGTATGACATTTTTGCGTGAGGTGCAACCGTTTTAATATGTGAGATGTGTTAACAGTTGCTTCTAGATTTAGAAAATATAATCAAAGATTTCTATGTTGCCAATATAAACAAGGAGACATAGTAGTGTAACTGTCTTGCGAACATGTCTTATGGATTGTTTCGTAATCGAACTATTTCATCTAATGTTTCACTATTACATGGGGTTCTTCCTGTTAATTTTGGGCAATCAAGTTCTTCGATTCGAATACCTTCCAAGGATCTTCCACGACTAAGTGCTACATAAGCTTGTCCAGCAGCAAGCTATCGTGAGCCTAAATAAATGACTGAATGATCAACTTTACAATCTTGCATCTTGTGGACGGTCGATGCCCAACTCAGGATTAAGGGGGGAACCTCCTTTGCAGGGTCAAAAAAATCGTTTTTTTGGAAATATTTTTATTCGATTGTATAACTATTCAAGAATGTTCCTTTAAAATTTCAAGTCGATATCTGCAGTATTTACGAAGTTATGCGAGTTTCAACCGGACGAGCCGGGAGGCGCGTTCGAACGCGTTAGCTGCCGCCGGCCGGCCCTTCTATACCTGCGTTACGGGTGCGAGTTTACAGCTTGAACAGTCTATTGTTGGCATTCCATTTGCCTTTCTGAGCTGACAGCTGGTGTAAGTGGTGCTAGGCTGAGGCAGCAGGTCATCCAGGCTCGTTTAGTCACCCCCCCCCCCCCCTCTTCACCCTGATGTCCACAAAAATTTGCAGCCGATCTTCGCCGATCTTTCCCAGCATACCCTTTGGAAAGGTGTTTAGGCGGTTACACGCAAACGAAAGTTTCAATTCTACCGTTTGGCGTTTATCCCCGAAACACATCCACAGTGGCGCAAAAATCGTTTCAATTGCTGCGTATATCGCTGCGGCGATATTTAATGAAGGCTACAATGGGGTGTTAATGATCATGAGTAAAATGGGCATCGAAATTGGCATCCAAGCCCATAACTTTGCCGAATCGCAGGACGAGAAGCGAATTAACAGACAGGACCGCCGAAGCTACAGAAGCTCAAAAGAAGCTAGGACGGCTCGTAGAATGGAAATGTTGGCACAAAACGAGTTCTACGAGGAAGAGGAAGGAGTACTGTATGGTGCTGGAATCGCTGATTAGCGTAAGATTGTTTTTCTCGAAACACATTTTTCCGACTTTGTGTACAGGATTCAGAGAGCTGTACTGAACCGGTCGGGCTTTATGACCACTCATTTTAAAGATAATTAAATTCTCTTCTATTTGACAACAATTGTTTTTTGGAAAAAAAAAAAAATTTCATATTTTTTTTCGAATTTTAACGTAAATTTTTTGACGAAAAAAAAAATTATTTTGAACATTGAAAAAAAAATTTATTTCGACTTTTTATTTTTTATTTTGTTGTCACTTAGAAGCTATTATCATAAAGTTTCAAAAACTTTTGCGCTTTTTTTGTTTCAGACCACAACAGAACGCTGTATATTGTACACAACGGAGACCCGTTTTTCGCGAGGCAATGTAAACGCGCCCTTTGTTTACATAGTAAATCTACCTATTTTAAGTTACAAAAATTCCAGTGTACTCTTCTAAAATGTATTAAAATCTCATAAAAATTTCAAAACGTTTCAAGTTATTATACCCGAGAAAAAAAATCGTAAAAATGTCGTACTTTTCGGCCGTCTAAAGGAGGTTCCCCCCTTAATGGTAACATTCGTCTCTCAACAGTTCAATGGCTGTATTTTGCTGGGAACTGTATCCATATTGGTCTAATTACGTGAACACCATTTGAACCGAAATCGATACGGACTGAATCGATCGAGGTAATTTCTGTAATAAGACCCATATTACCAGTTACTAAACCTTTTGACACGTCAATATCCGACCTTAGCATCACTTTAGCTCCTACGAATATTTTCAATACTTTAGGAAGACCTCCTGTTTTATTGATATCATTAGGTACCACAGAATCGAAATTTCGCTTTTATTTATTGTATAAATAACTGTCCCTTTATCCTCAAAACTCTGGAGAACCTTTTTGTTATGTCTCGCAACTTGGTCATTCGTTGGATAGATCCTTAAGGCTTTCTCAATCGAGAACTCATTAGATGTATCTGTTGACACTTAGGGCGTTTATAACATCTATAAATGTCGTGTCCCCTTGTTGGCGTTTTGTTTGAGTTCAACCAGACGAAACTGCCGCCACAAATGTATAGCATATTCATGTGTTCTGGTTGATCGAAAACTTGATGTCCTCGAGCAGCTGGTAACTGCATTAGATCACCAAAGAGTAAAGCATTTATATTATTTGCCTCCATTATGCCTCCAAAACAAGCGTTGGGGCTTTTCAGCTGTCGCAGACGGGAGTCGATCATGCAAAGCATCTCATAAGGTACCACCGAAATTTCGTCTATGAACAGCAACTCAACGTTTTGTCATAATTGACGCATTACTCTTAAATAATTACCAGTAAGAAATGGCATACTAACAATAACTCCATCTTTTTGAACTGGTAGTTTTAGCAGACGGTGTAGTGTAGTCCTCCTGATCAACCGTGCTGCAACTCCAGTGAGAGCACCAACTTTCACCACCGTGAACTTGGTTTTTCAATAGATTAAAGAGAAAAGTGCCTGCTCCTCTCGTTCATTGCCACCATTTAGTTGATTCTTAATACTCTGTGTAAGAAGAACGAACAATTGCCTATGACAAATATTCATAGCCTGTTGCGCCCATTTCTGTGTCTGGTAATTCTTCTTCTTGAGCTGCAGGATTTATAATCTCTGGCTGTTCTAAAATTTCAAAGGCATGTACCTGGTTGATTCAAACTGTTGATCCCACTCTTGATGTTGGCGCATACATATATCTACTCGTTTCCTTCAAACCTAAAAAACTAGCTAATTTCCCTCCGTTTTCAAAACCATTAAGAATCCGCTTAGTTGGCATGCATTCATAATACATTAAACGATGAATTAAAGTTGGGCTTTGCATTCATCAAGGGAGTGCGTAGCAATAAATACGTCGCGGAGATCCCAGAGTTGCGTTGGTTTCCTCTAATATGCAATGACCGTAAAACTGTTACCTAACCCTTGACTTAATAGTATGCGTATCAGGTTTGTCAGTACATTTATGTACAATATGTATACGGAAAAAACAAGTTGAGACCGCAACTACCTTGAGAAAGTCTATGCTGCGTTTTGCTGAGCTGAGAGCCTGAATCATAGAGTAAGTCTGGAACTGCGCGCATGTGTAGTTCACGCACTAACTCTATCTCTCTTACTCTTATGCAAAGGATCCCAAAAGAAATTCATGAATCCTGGCGAACCTAATCAGGGTAATCGGATATTTTGACCGAATTATTGTATTGTCCTCGGTCTTTGACAAGTGTGCAAAGTTTAAACCAAATCTGATCACTTGAAGTAGGGCAAAATTGACCTCAAAGAGTCAGTTACAAACAAACAAACAAACATGCAGGGGAAACTAATAAAAGCGTGTTAAGAAGACTGATTGTGGCCGTTAAAGTGTGTCCGGTGCTATGGGATGCTGGTTCTAGCGAATATAAATTTCCAAGACTAGATGGCTGGCGTGAGAGCGCCGTGGCGCAGTGGGCTGGGTACTAGCAAAACCTCCCGTAGTACTCCGTGAGCTGTAACGTCATCTAAGAAGGAGAAGAAGAAGATGGCTGGCGCAAAGACTATCTGTTTCCCGAAATCGCACCCAATTCTATCTCCAAATGCAATGTTTCCGTATAACTTTCATAACTTTGCCAATACAATAACAGCGGTCCACTTTTTTCTCGACATTTCTCAAAAAAAAAAACAACTAAAAAAAAACAAAGAAGTATGAAATCGTCGCTATGCATATGTGTACATATGAGGAGGTACATATAAGGGGGATTACTTTGAAAGAGATAGAATAGATATTAAATAATTAATAAATATATTTCGAGAAAAATAAAAAGTCACTTTATTTCTTGAACATATCTTGAAGATACATACATAAAATTGTAAAAACATACATAAAAAATAAAAAAAAATAAAAGTCGTAAGACACCACAAGCACAAATTACCAAGGGCACACTCATGCTAAAAATAAACGAAAAAAAAATTAATAAACTTCGTTTAGCAGGGCAGCTCATTCCAAGAAATGGTCATACCAGCATAATTTTTTTAAAAAAAATTTTGCCTAATCAAACTGCAAGAGAGGTTGTTCTATTGTTTTTTTTAGGCTGTCGAAGACATATAGAAGTGAGCCTCATAACTCAGAATAATTCTATGTAAAAAATGTTGAATTTGTTCACACCCAATCAGTCAGTGTAAGGCATTTTGGGCATTTAGTGCATGATCTTTATGCCAAATGCAAACAGAGTGCGGACCGGAGCAATTGGTGTGATTATCTGGTGTGATTGTGCCTCGACTATGTTAGCAATGTTTTTAATTGAACTTGCCGGATAGAAACTAGTTTTAGTTTCAATTAGTAACCTGCCTGATACGTCAACATTTGACATTTGATTTTATCAAATGTGTGGACCAAAGGCAGTAGCAATCTCCCCATCATTTCCGCAATACCTTTTTGTGGTAATATTTCAACACATAGTACGACTGTGCATCGAGGTTTATTTACTAAAGGCCCAATATTTAGGCCCAATGTTTAAATGTTTTGTCATTAAATGTTGACGTTTCAGAATGTGAAATCGAATGTAAAATGACACCTCTTGTTAGATAAGTCATGATGATGCATGCATGATTTTTTTGATATGATAAGTACCTATATTGGGCAAAAAAACATTTTCTTTTCTGTTATTTTTATTTGTTTTTCAACATAGCCTTCTTTCAGCTTGATTTTATCCAGCGTGGAGCCTCGCTGACAACCCTTCACCAAACCTCCCTGTCTTCAGTGTGTTCCTTCCATGTTTTGCTGTTCTGTTCCATCTCTTTTGGGTCTACGTTACGGCCCTCTTGGCAAGCGTTTTCCCTTGGGTTTTCTTATTTTTGTTTTTGACTGTGCGTCCACTCTCCACTCGCTCTGGGTGCCTGCTCCTAGACACCTAATTCATTTTATTTTTATTTCTTATACAAATTAAGTAAACTACTGCATAGTCTTACTTGCAGACAATACCTTTAAAATGTTGTTTTTTTCTATTGCCGTTAATTCCCTAATTCATCCTTGTTAAAATCATACGTTCAATGCGTTCACATAAAGAGGCTTATCTATTTCGTCCGTATACAATATGTGTGTTTACTCAAATAGTTAGCTAACTCCACCGATGTTTACACTAACAAGAGTTTACTGGATAGTGATTCGGTCCATAAAATTTCTACAGTCAATTGGTGCGGCACATAAACATTCAGCGTCTTTGTATATTCAGCCTCCCTTACGCAAATGATTCAAAACTGTTTTGTGGTCAATGTTTAGTTCCTAAGCAATATTACGAGTGCTTATAAGGAGAGCTTCATGGATTGTTTGTAGTATTTGGTCAATATATTCTCCGGTGCTTTTTTCACTTCAAAATTTCCATAACGGCAGAGAGCAAACCATTTCGTTGCATTTGGTAAAGCAAAGTGTGTAAAATAATGTGATTTTTCAGAAATTTCACTAATTTTCACACTAATATACCTCTCGATGCGATTGAAGAAATACGCAATAGATGAGTGTATACGATGCCAAACATCATTTGGTGACAGATGTTTCTCAATACTTTTTCCCAAAAACGATATTATTATAAACCCACTTACTTGGTTTTAGTTGCCTCAGTTAACATGGAAAGGCTTATTGCTATTTTTTGTTAGTCAGAAAACTTACATACGTAAAATATAAAGTTTTATATTCTACAAACCACCATTTTTTTTTCTAAATCTCAAAAAAGAATGCGTTTCCTAGATGCCCCTTATCAATAAAAACATATGTAATCTCAGTAGATACCATACATACGACGGTGGTCCGATAAGTACTTAGCCTCACCGCCAGATGGCGCCAGTATCGCAAGAGCTGTCTTACTTACGTGTAGTGCATTCTAGTAGACGGCTACTGTCAAAATTTCAGCCGGATCGGACTCGTAGTTTCGTTTTGACCGCGTGTAGAAGCGAGAGTGTCCGCAGATCGCAATATCGGTCGGTGATTGGATTCTTGTTTTTGGAAGGAAATCGCGCAGCGAAATCAACGAGCGTTTGGATGCTGTATACGATAACACTTCTCCTTCGATGGCGACTATCAAAAATTGGTTTAACGAGTTTCAACGTGGTCGCACGTCGGTTTTTGATGAGACACGTCCAGGTGCCCCGAAAACGGCTACCACGGAGCATAACGTGACAAAAATCCACGATCTCGTATTGGCAGACCGCCGATTGAAGGTGCGCGAGATAGCTGAGACAGTAGGCATTTCAAAAGATCGCGTGGGTCATATCCTGCATGAAATTTTGGGCATGAGAAAGCTGTCGGCGCGATGGGTGCCGCATTTGCTCACTCCGGACAACAAGCGCAATCGTGAGACCATTTCAGAGCAGTGTTTGACGCTGTTTAAGCGCAATCCGGAGGAGTTGCTGCGTCGTTTCGTGACAGTCGACGAAACATGGATCCACTGGTATACACCAGAGAACAGTCGAAAAAGTGGACTTCACCCGGCGAACGTGCTCTGAAGAAGGCGAAGACTGTCCCATCGGCCGGAAAAGTGATGGCCACCGTTTTCTGGGATTCACAAGGTGTGATCCACATCGACTACCTGGAGAAGGGCAAAACGGTCACAGGGCTGTACTATGCCAAATTATTGGGCCGATTCGACGGCGAATTGAAGAAAAAACGGCCCCACTTGGCGAAGAAAAAAGTGCTCTTCCACTATGATAACGCACCGGCTCACACCTCCGCCCTCGCCCCGGTCAAATTGGTCGAATTGAGCTACGAACTGCTGCCCCATCCACCGTATTCTCCAGATTTGGCCCCGTGCGACTTATTTTTGTTTCCAAACTTGAAAAACTCACTCGCCGGGCAGAAATTTCAGTCGAATGAGGAGGTCATCGCCGCCACGGAGGTCTACTTTGCAGTCCTCGAGAAAACGTATTTTTCAGACGGGTTAAAGAAGTAGGAGCATGGCTGGGTCAAGTGTATCGAGCTAAAAGGAGACTATATTGAAAAATAAATCGCCATTTCTCCAACATTTTTATTTTTCTTTTGTAGGCTAAGTACTTATCAGACCACCCTCATACATATATGTATGATGTTGGAATTTCATAAGTATTCGGAATTAATTAATGGCTAGCAAAAGTGCAATGATCCGTAATGACGCCCGCGAGCCTAATGCAATAATTTCTCCATAAGGACAGACAGACGCATATTTTCCTAAAATGAAGAAGCTGTTGAAGATTTTCGCGTTCAAATAAAACTCCAGCGCTGTTCCCCCGCCTTGTCCTGTAGCTATCTGTAAAAATGTGAAAACAGCCCATTCTAGGTTCAGGATCTGGCCAGAGCCAGGTGAGATATTTCTCGCGCAAATACACTTCAATGCGAGTTGTACCAAAAACCATTTTTCTTGGGGCGAGACATGGCTTTCAGTGCATGTTAGCCTGTCACTGATGCCGTATAGATCAAGAGAACCTTTCTCGGTGATAAACACCATGTTTTACCAAAAGCACCTGTGCATTGCCAAAAAGCTGACAGTGCTTTGGGGGTTTTTGAGTCAACATGCTTTGACCAAAGAAGCTTGTTATCTAAGATGTCTCCTAGGTGCTTCTCCTCTTAGCTTCCTTTGATATCAGAATGGGAATGCTTTTTGCCAGCTGAGTGAGTAATGCTAGTATTTTCCCTGCTTCTCGTGAAGAGAACGACATAAGTATTAAGGCATAACACTCGCAGTATATTATCACTTCAAAATTCATACTTTGTGTGTGCATTTCCAATATAACATCCTAATGACATGGAAACAAAAAAGTTACTGAGAACTACAACCAACGCAACAAATTCAGTCGAGTCTCTCAAAAAAAATTCTATCTAGGACAACCACCCCCGAAGAGTCGAACATTTTCGACACAAACCATATGCACTCCGTTGTGGTTGTGTGACAAACACTATAAGAGCGTACACTCTGGAACCTGCACGAATTATAAAAAAAAAAAAAAAAAAAAAAAAAGGATTAACCGACAGCCCATTACTCGTACATCAGGTTTCGACAGTCGCTAAACATGAGCCGCCAGAGAGACTGACAACATCATCCGCATAGGCCTGGGCATAAGTTCCAGAGGCATTGAGAGCATTGTTACCCTACATGGCATGGGTAGGACGGTGAGCCGCTAACGATCTGCAGTGATAGTTTGATTTCGTTTGAGCTCATATTTCACTACACCCTTCTGATTCCATCAAATTTGGATATTTGGATTTAACTAGTGACTTACAATGTTCGGAATTGTTGTATGAATCAATTTTTTATCACCAGTGACAATTCAAGTTACAATACAAGTTTTCCACTCATCATTCTTTTGACTATTCCACCTTCCGTTCGCTCTACGAATCTCTACGCCATCTCTGTTATAACGCTACAAACTAGTTTCATCATACAATGTGTTTGTTGAAAAAAGTCTTTCTTGATTTATTCATCAATACAGACCTTTTTCCAATCCTCGAAGCACTTCTGATTTGAGTTTTTAGTACAGTCTTGAGCTCTTCCAGCTATGCGGTATTTATCTCCCCAATCGTGACAAATCTAAGGTTATTGTTTTAGGCGAAAAAATTAGGCACAAGCAACGATGAGTAGGCAGGTGCATTATCATGAAGTAATATTTCTTATTGATCATAGTAACCGTCAGGCAAGAACTCATGATGAACCCCCCTATTGTAACCGAAGAAAACAGTGAACAAAATTATTACATTTATCTGACCTACACGAGCTTTTTCCGGTCTTGGCACTTCTAGTCGCTTCCATTAATTGGCCTTTGATTTCGGCTTCATAATCATATACCCATTTTTCGTCTGCAGTGATGATCTTTTTCAGCAAACCTGGACCGTCGTTCACATCATTCAACAGATCTAGAGTAATTTCGAAATAAACTTCACATGAGTTAGCCGATTAGGCCAATATTTTAAGCAATTCTTTGACAGTGATCCGACGATTGTCCATAATAACGTTTTTTACTGCTTCAAAGTTTTCATACGTTGCCGATGTGCTCTTCTTGGCCTTCGCTGAAGAGTTTGTACCACTTATAAATATGTTTTTTTGGTCAGAGCTGACTCGTCAAATGCTACAGTCAATTTTTCAAATACGTGGGAGCTCTTACTTATAATTTTCATACAAAGTCTTAATGTAGTCACTTTAAAAGGTCACTTTATTTTTTGAACAAACCTCGTGTATATAAAAAAATTTTCAAAGAGTTTTTAAGAATTAAGCACTTGAATATAGAGTTAACTATTTTCAAGTTGGAATAGAGTGCATACATGTAGATGACATTGTGTACTAGTCTATTCATAGATGTTCTCAATCAACACTAAAATCGGTTGTGCGCTGAACCCATAATACACTTAAAGTTAAGGATGGTTCCGACTGAGTGACCATGTATATTGTAGGGTTGCATTTCTATTTTTGAAACACTTCAAGAGCACGTTGGCAAGTAAATATGTATATAAAATGACCAAGCGTTACTCTCAACTGACTAATTGCACTAAGTATAGACGCAAAAACCACATCCGGCTTATTTGTTTCAATTATTTTCATTTTATTTCGTACTTAAGTTTACATTTAAGAATAGTCATTGTCGATACTTAAAACTAACAGAATGTATGGAATTTTTCAAATAATACTACTGTAGTTAAGTTGAAAATATACTTCACGTGGACGTAGTCGGTGGCAATTTAGGTTTCAGGATGGTGTCCAGGAGATTCTCTCCCGGCTGGTTTGGCGGACGCGGGGATGGTGTTAGCGACCGGGTGTGCGGTTGAGCTGGATCCTTCTTCTTAGCAAGAGATGTGGCTGCTCGTCGTGCCCGGATTTTTTCTTCAACTTTACTTGGCACCATGTAACAATTTGACTCTTTGTAAACTGGTTTCTTCTTATCGTTCCATGGGAACACCCATTGAATAGGTACGAAATCACGTCTCCAGGGTTTACGTGGTTTGAACCAGAAGTCGACCGTAAATTCATCATCGCTCTCGGCATCGTCATCGCTGTAACAAAATTCGAGGTTATTAAATCACTTACTACTCGCATGGGTCAGGTGGCTTACCCTCTAACATAGATCCGCACGTATCTTCCTGATTTTCGAATCAGGGCCTGCGCCTCGTTGAAAGTTAAATTGTCTGCAGGCGTATCATTGATTTGGGTAATTACATCACCAACGCGGATGCCTGCTCGACGTGCAAGTCCAGCTCGTGTTACATTTATTACCGTCAACGGTTCGAATTGATCAACACCGCCTGTTACCTCAAAGCCCCATAGGGTATCGACAAAGCTCATTATCCTTCGGTCTGTTTCCACCGTGTATGTAATACGTAACTCGTATTCGACGTTATCGAATGCATCGGATGTATACTTCGGAATACCCATTTTTGAACCGACAACCATTGTAAATTTTAGAAATAGTTTGAATATGCAAAAATGAAGGTTCAACAAGAAATTCCGCGAACAAAAATTCACTCGATGCAAGTCGATTGCTGATAATCGCTAGTCTCTTACAACTCGATTAAAATTCAATTGAACTGATATCGGTCCTTTCGAGGTATTTATAATATGAATTTCACGGTCATCGGATGATTTTCGTCACCAAAGTCAATGTGAAGATGCATTTATGTTGACAATGAAGATGGATGGGAAGGTCCCTGTGTGTGGGGTGTGACATAAAGGTTGCGGGTGTTTTTTATTCGATCGTTGATTACTTTAGAGAGATTTAGGTATTCATTGCTGTAGTACAAACAGACGGAAGGAAAATGCTATTTTTAAATTAACACGGACGCAGTCGTTTAATCTATTATTGTTCTTCTCTTCAATTGTCAATAGATCAATTTAATCAAAAAGCTGGTGTCTATTCAGAGCTGATGTTTATTCAGAAATAAAAAAAGAGAAACGAGGACATATGAAGGCTCAAAGTGGCACCCTTTAAGAGGCTTATGCTACGGTAGGGCAATGCGACTAAATCTATTTTTGAAAAGGTAGCCAATTAAAGTGTGCCTCAATCTTGCGGGTAAAGTTGAGGATCGATCCCTCAGGAAATCTTTACTTCTTGACTTCTCTGAAGATGGTTTGCTTCCGGAGGTGGCAAAGGGCAAAACGCGCACATTGTATGTATTCCGTAGGTTCATCGTCCTTAAGACTGCACTTTTTCTTTAGGTAGAGGTTCAATTTATTAAAATTATAATTGAGACCACAGTCAGTTGAAAAGTCTTCTGAGATGGTCTCTGTTAAGTTTTAAGATATATTTAAAGAGTTTGTTCAAGGGTTAAACGATTCGTTTTGCCGAAAGTCCTTTCTCAATTTTAGAGTACAATAGAAAGGTTCGGGGCTTGTCGGATGAGCTCTTTCTTCTAAAGAATCAGTTAGCACTGATTGGTCACCAAAGCTTGACTTTGACTGACTTTGCTTCATCATGAGAGTTATTAAAGGCTTTGTCAGCATAGCACTTTGAGCACTACTTAGCTATGGGTCTATATCAGCGCATGTGTTGATGGCATATAGCTCCGCTTGGATGACTCTGGGGAACAATCCCAGCATCTAAAAAATGTTACATTTTGTGCTAGAAACATCAAAGCCAAATCCCTATTCCATCTTCGAATCTTCGAGCCAGGTCAATCTTTAAAGAAGTCTTACTACGCTGGATATGACTTTATGACTTTTTTTCAGGTGTGAGTAGAATAGGTTCAATCAGCGGCCTCCGCGAAATTGGATGTTGTAGTTTGGTTATGTAGGTTTTCTGGTCGATGCTTTTTCACCAATATACAAAGGTTTAACGATCGCGGTATATAACCAGAAGATGACTCAAGGCTTTAACGCTTATGTAAAATTGTAATTTACGTTAGTTTGTTATCCCTGTTGGGGCTCAAGTTGAGTTTACGATCAAAGACAATCCCTAAATATTGGGTGATTAGTATGTTACTCTCTCATCTTACTGAGAAGTACTAAGATTCTTGTTTGGAATAAAAAATAAACCTTCCCTGATAACTCAAAGATTAATTATGTATATTAAAGTTTGCAGACTATTCCGTGCAGGGACGGGTTAAGAATATCCCTGCAGCGATACCTCTCGCTTGTCGTAAAAGGCGACTAAAACAAAGGTAAACAAAAATCACATCTAGGCAATTTAGAAAACACCAAGGTGAGCCTAGGGACACATATACCACCATTAAACTGCCCCACAAGTGTGCATGCAAATCAGTGGGTTGACACGACTGGAGATCACCGGTGTTGTAAGAGTAAGATCAAACAAAAAATCTGGAGCATGCCCGTGTCACAAAAAAAAAAAAAAAAGGCAGACCGAAAAACAATTGGTGCAAACAAATGCAAAAACACCAGCATTTGATTGGCCTCAGCGATGAAGTAATCGCAAACCGGGAAGCCTGCCGCTACTTTCTGAGGTCAAACCGGCGGACCCCACAAGCGGACCAGTAGGAATGCAGTTAAGTGGGAAGGTTATGGTCCTACACTTCTGACCATAACAACGCCGGAAAAAGGAAAAGAAGACGAATTAAAGTTTGCAGATTGTCGCGGTCTTTTACTTCATATTTTCTTATGATAATGAGAACGTGGTTGCAGGCATATCCAATAACTTTATAACCGAGACCGGCTTGTAGATTAGGTCATTTACTGCAGAAGTGGACTGCGGGCAATGGTCCGCATGTGCGGATGTAGTTGTGACAAACATTTCTACCATTATCCTAGCTTGGAGATGGTCGCTTGGGAGTGATCGTGGTGCAATGGTAATCATCGCCGACTGTTTAGCCGTAGGTAAGTCTGTTGTTCCAATACGGAAAAACTGTGCGACAACATCAGTTGCGAAAGAGAGATGATCAAAAAAGTGCGGACGAAGGTATAACACTCGCAGTATAAGATCACTTCAAAATTCATACTCTGCGTGGACATTTCCAATATAACATCTTAATGACAGGGAAACAAAAAAGTTACTGTGAACTACAACCAACGCTTCAAATTCAGTCGAATCTCTCAAGAAATCATATCTAGGACAACCACCACCGGAGAGTAGTGAACGAACATCTTCGACATAAACCATCTGCACCACATCCAGGTTGTGTGACAAACGCCATAAGAGCGTACACTCTTGAACCTGCACGAACGCTATACAAAAAAAGAAAGCTCAACGAGTATTTGGAATAATCGACGCTCCTCTGCATCTTCTTATTATCTAATACGAATTATCTAATGAATTAAGACTGGCCTGTTTAAGCCCAATTAGATGGTAAAAAGTGTTTTCGTTTGATGGTTGTTTGTGGTACGCCTACTGATAAGAGTGTTATGGAGTAAATCTCTTATATGAAGGTCCAGGAATTTCTTTTTTATTGAAATATAAGAAATGACATCAGACCGATGGCGGTGGGCGATAAGATTAATGCAGCTCAAGGATAAGAAATCCAAGTTGAGTTCTATCGAAATTTGAGTAGAGCTAGACTTAAATACGAGTACCATCTAAGGTCAGGTGGTGAAGTTCAATCCTGGCATAGGGCTGGGAAGAACCCATCTTTACCTAAGGTCATGTTATTCTGAAGGGAGCGTTGAAGAAGTGCTGAAGAGCCTACCAAGCAGGCCGTCCGATTTACTGTTCAGAAGTTTGACGGTGATTGGTGCAGTACGGTGTTGGGGGGATAGAATCAGGGAAGTGCACTTCGAATAAGGTAAAAGTACTATTCGATTTGTGGGACTGTTTTAGATCAACAAGTAAGTACATCTAGGCTAAAAAGCTAATTAAAGAAGGTTAAGTTTGGAAGGTCGAAGACATGCCTTTAACAGTTTCTGTTTGTTTCATATGCTGTGTCTGCATTGAACCAGCAACAAAGTACATAGTTAATCCATATTTTGGCATTTTTATTCAGCATTAGGCGAGATGCGGTACATAGTGAGTCCAATATATTTTCTATAAGACAACTCACTAAATTTCTTTAGAATTAGATTTCTAGAATTTCTTTAGAACTTTAGGTTCTATCAGGCAAAAGCAGATTGACATTTCAGACACCTGATCCATTTAGCCTTGTTAAGCAGGAATTATTGTAGATTCTCCTCAATAATCCGAGACGCGCGTTGCACCAAGGCACACATCGTTTATGTGTTTCGTTTTGGGAACATAATATTTTTAAAGAAGAAAACAATTGGTAGTTCTGTTTAATAATCAAAAACAAAAAGATTTTTGCCTGAAGGTTCCGATGTCAATTTAGAGACTTGGCAATGGAAGCTAAGCTTCATCTCTGGTTTGAATCAAATTTTCACCACTCTGTTCAACGATCCTCTGAATTATATCCATTACCCAGTACAGTAAAACATCGGTGATCCACTCTATCTCCAAACGGAACAAAAATAGGACGAACTCTGCTAATCTCTGATCACTCAACTTCCGAATGACTGCAAGGTTTTTAAAAAAGTAGCAAGGAGAATTCTGATCAAATGTGTTAAGGAAAAGAAAATAATAACGGATAATGCTATTCTCTGTGCACCAATACTGATTTCCGACATTCCGACAGTGGTTTTTCCAGACTGGTTTTTTTTTTTTTATAGGGTTCGTGCAGGTTCAAGAGTGTACGCTCTTATGGCGTTTGTCACACAACCTGGATGTGGTGCAGATGGTTTATGTCGAAGATGTTCGTTCACTACTCTCCGGTGGTGGTTGTCCTAGATATGATTTTTTGAGATATTCGACTGAATTTGCCGCGTTGGTTATAGTTCCCAGTAACTTTTTTGTTTCCATGTCATTAAGGTGACAAAAGTCCGCGAAAAGGGTTCGACACCCTTACTTAGGTTAGAAGACATATATGTGCAACAAGCTCATTAGGCTAGACGTGCGAAAACACCGACTGAACATGATTTACGTAATGACTATAAAAAAGAAGTTTGTCGTTAAATGTGACAAAGTTACTGCAACCAGGAGAAGTACTCTATATGTGCGATGTTATGGGTTTTTTCTGCCACTAAATATCGAACACAGATGATTTACTAGCGTACGTGATTTCGACCATATTAAGGGATTGCGATGATTGTAAGTTTAAAATTAACTTTTAAATATTGGGAACTCCGTCTAGGGCTCCAAGCGATATTAGAAAGGACTGGAAGAAATTCGTGATCACTGGGCAGCATGGACAACTATGAGCGCTTAGAAAGCCTGTTAATTATCCAGGTATTTGGCTTGACTAGTATCTATCATTTAATAGACACCTAGACGCTTGTCTTGCTGGAGTAAGGAAAGCTTCCGGAATGACAAAGAAGCTGTTTCTGAAGCTGAAATAAATGCGTTTCGTGAAAAATAAAAAGTTATTTTTTTAACAAACTTCGTAAATCCAAAATTGTAATTTGTCGAAAAATGGGCGTGACGTAGATTTTCTAAGGACTTAATCTCCTGTACAATTTGTATTTTATAGACGTGCAAATGAAGATCAACCATTAAAATCCGCAGTAGAGTACCATACGTAAGAGCTAATGGTTGATATCGGCGACGTGATTTTGGTTGAACACTCTAGCTCACAGCAGTGAGTTTTTGGCATTTGTCGGAACAAGTTGATATGGAGTTTGACCGGACACCGAACCAGTTTCTTCAAAACTGTTCACCATTGTACAGATTTCGTATTCTAAAGAGCGAAATGTAGGAACCGACGTAGGATGCTCTCTATTCAAAAAATGTGGGTGAACAAAAGTAATATAGAGGGATCGAATCTCGTAGGGGTTGGAGAATTCTTTAGACCAAAGCTTCACGAAACGTCGATATGTGCGCGAAAATTTGGCTCGCGGATAACCTGAACGGTGGAGATGGAATGATTATTGAGGAAATAGAGATGAGGAGAAGGTTTGATTTGTTTACGTGAAGAGGTGATTGATTGGCATTTGGAGATGTTAATTTTTGGAGCACCAGACAAAAAAGCCATTGAGATCCGATTGAATAAGGGAAGAATCTTGTTGGAATGGTCTTGAGGAACTTGGTGTCGTTGGCGTACAGTGAGAGGCGGAAATGTTTAATGACAAACTCGTTAGTGGTAATAATGAAATGAAGTGGACCTAGGTGGCTGCCTTGGGGAACCCCGGAAGAAGCGATGAAAGGGTTGGAAAAGGAAGATGTAACACGAACATGAAACGTTATAACAATTTTTTAAATGAGAAGATATCCAGTTCAAAGCAGTGGGTTCAAAGCCCAAGGAATACACTTTGAAGAGCATTAGTTTGCGGGATATTTAGTCGAAAGCATTACTGAGTCGGTTGGAATGACGTTGATCTCATTCCCATTATCTAATGCTGAGAGGGTGAAGGACACAAATTTGACAAGGTTTGCGGTTGTAGACCTGCAATTGAGGAAGCCATATTGTATTGTATTGTATTGTATTTATTGATAATTCCTCATTCACATAAGATAAGATACATCTTTTATATATCGTGAAGAAGCTGCAGTATATGTATAATAAACAGTATGTAACAGTAACAATAAATATGGTAACAAATGTACATGTGCTTATTATATAATTATTAATTGCATTGTAATAAAATATATGCTTATAACTATTACTTAAACTATATGAGTGAAAGAAGAGAGGTGGAAAGGAAGATGGAAATGTGAAAAGGAAGAAAAATGAGATACAGGACTTGAAATTCTATTTCATTTATTCTAACCTTAAAAATTGTCTGCATAATATTGAAGAACTTTTGTTTTGAAAGTGTTTGTGTTGCGGGTGCGCTTTATTTCTAGGGGTAAAAGATTCCAAAGTTGAATCGCGTGGACAAAAAATTGTCGGCAAGTGTTAAGATATTTACATCTAGGGGGAATTAGTTGCATAGTTCTTTGATTTCTGGCAAATCTTATTTTTTCAAAAAGATACCCGGGTTCTCTGATGGTCAGGATTCGATGCAAAGTCATTATAGTTCTGAAGTTCAGTAAGCCCATTAATGAACATCCGGCTATTTGTTTAGTTAGGTTAGAGATGTGTTCATATCTGCTGACGCTGAATATATACCTCGCGCAGCTATTATAGGCCACCGTTAGTTTTCTTTTGGACTCATGGTCCATATTAGAAAATATTTCACAAGCGTATGTCAAGATGGGTAAAATAAATGATTTTACTAGCTTTAACTTTATACTCGTCGGGAGATATTTTGCAGTGGGGCTGAGCCCGCGCAGGGCACTGTATAACTTGGCCACAGTTTTATTTATATGTACATTCCATTTAAGATTATGGTGAAAATAGACTCCAAGGTTTTTAATGTTATCTACGTAGTCAATAGGATCAGCATTTAGACACAACTGCGGAAAGGTATCAATAGTTCTATGGCTGGTTATTACCATAGCCTTGGTCTTGGAAGAATTAATATTAAGGCGGTTGTCTAGAGACCAATCATAAATTTTGTTCAGTTCCCTATTCATTATACTTATAGCTAAGGTTTTGTCCGATTTTGGGAACATTAAATATATTTGCACGTCGTCAGCGTAGATGTGATGCTCACAGGTTGTTATATGTTCGGATATGTCATTTATAAAACATGTAAATAAGAGTGGTCCAAGTACAGATCCCTGTGGGACACCTAAAGGAACAAGACGACATGATGAACATTTATTGTTGTGGAATACATATTGCGAGCGATTAAGAAGGTATGAACCAATAAGATTGCACAAGGAGCTTTCAAGCAGGAATTGTGTTTGTAGTTTTTTTATGAGTAATTTATGGTTTACACAATCGAATGCCTTTGAGAAATCTAAGAAAACCATCAGTCCTAGATAGTTGCTATCCAGGCCGGTACGTAGGTCATCACATACTTTTAATAGTGCTGTGGTGCAGTTGTGTTTGGATCGGAAGCCCGACTGGTATTTGGTAATCAGTTTTTTTTCATTTAGATGGGTTTGGATTTGCTGGCTTATTATCGTCTCAAAAGCTTTGCTCAAGAATGGGAGAATAGCAATAGGACGATATTCCGAAGTATTTGACGATTTAGGTATGGGCAGGATCTTTGCACTTTTCCAATTTTCGGGAAAAACAGAGGTGGTTATGATTGTGTTGAAAATGTATGTAATTTGATGAATGATAGTTGGGAGTAGAATTTTTATGAATTGTGGATCAATGTTATCGGAACCTATTGCTTTAGATTTTATGCCTAGAATTGTTTTTCCAACACCAATTTCATCGACTCGGGAGAGAGAAAACGTTCTTTCATGATTTTCCTCAACTGGGAGGATGGTCGGACTGCTTGTTGTGGATGCCGCAGATATGGATGTGAATTTCTCATTAAGTTCTTCTATGTTAATATCATTCGGGATAGAAGCCTTTTCAGACGAAAGCCCAATTTGACGGATTTTTGTCCAGAATTCAGAACTAGTGTTGGAAGATCCAAATTTATTTCTATAGTAGTTCTTTTTATTCCTACGAATAAGTAATGTTACTGCATTGCGAGTGGCTTTAAACTCTCTCAGAATGGCTGTGCATCCATATCGTCGCCACCTGGAGTACAATCGATTTCGCGTTTCGATGAGATCACGCACTTCTCGTGTGTACCAATGAATATTATTTGTTACCCTTTTCCGTATTCTAACTGGGACATACTTATTAAAAAGATGTTGTATTTTCTTATTAAAATACTCAATTTGGAAACTTGTATCATTAGTACTGTAGATTGGCCACCAATTCAAACTCTGACATTCATTAAATAGGGGTTCCAGATTAATGTCAGTGTATTGGTATATTTTATGAATTACCTCATTCACTCTACCTGGAAGGGTATTTATTGTTAAGAAGAGCATATCGTGATGTGAGAACGCAGGGGCTAAGATTTGATCGTAATGCATAATAAGGTTTGGGTGAGACAACATTGCTTAGAGGAGAATAGAGATTTGCAATGGAAACTGCAATGGAGCGTCATACAAGATACTTTCGAAAAATTTGAGTATATGTGGACAGTTTGAATGGGGCGGTAGTTGTTGACATCACTCTTCGGACCTTTTCTGTGGATCGGAGTTATAAAAACGGTTCTCCATATCTGGGGAAATTCTCCAAGGGACAGGGATGAGTTGAATATTTTTGAGAGCGGGCCAGGAAGAATAGAGGAACAATTTTTAGTAATATGGCTGCGAGACCGTCGGGCCCAGTAGTGATTTCATCATTAAGTTTATTCAATTTGTTTTCGATGATATGGGGTCAATAGTACGTTGGAGAAATGGTACAAGAAATGGCTCACCCTTCTGTTGAAAAGCATCCGAAATGTAATAATTTGTTTCATTTTCTATAGTGGGGGTCCATGAGACTTTCCTGTTTATATCTTGGAAATGTCCAACAAATCTACTACCTTTAAGGTACTCAGTTTAGTTGTCAATATGTAATACGAAAACATAGTGTTCTCTTTTTAAAAGAATCTTTATTAAATTTTCACTAACAGGATAGTCATGGATTATAAGTGGTATATGAAGTGAATGCAAATGTTGTCTAAGGTTCCACTGCTCTCCTGACGTCTGCCTCTGCAACCACAACCGGTGGACGTACTTCAATGCCTCGCACGGGTGACCTGTCCAAATGGTGAATGACTTTGTAAACCTCGCTCTTGTCCAAATCGATCTTCTTCTCAGGCTTCTGATATTTCATGAAATTGACTCTAACAAAAAACAAAAAAAAACACGTTATCATTGCTTCATAAAAGGGAATAAGCTTATGAGGCGACATGAGATCATGGGATGAAACTAGGGTAACGTCTTACCTTTTCTCAAGTTGCCTTACCACCGACATACAATTGTTTTCCCTGAAAAAAATGCTTAAAGCATGCAAGACGGTAGGGAATGGCACATGAATTGAGTACGACTTACCTGAACGATTTCCGTAGTATACTTCCATCAGTGAAATATCGATTCCATAGCTCAATCTAAAACCATACAACAAAAATGTGAAATGTTAGTTACAAATGAACCACCATGCGACAGATGTGATTAGATACAATTGAACTGCCTTGAGAGAAGGAGCGAGGATCGGAATACAAGAACGGTCAAATGGTCGAATAAATTATTTCCCTACCTCTCGTCGTAACCCAAAAGCGGACTTTCAAATTTAGACCTGTGAAGCGAGCAGATGAAGCGATTTGATGAAAGAAAAGCGAAAAGAAATGACATGAAGCGATGAGTAGGAATGAATGAGTAACATAACCTTTACCCGATAGCCGTGCCGGCAATCAGCTCAGCCTGAGCTGTCAGTGTTTCAGCGATGAACTCATCATTGTAGGCGTCCTTCGGACGATACCATCGCCTGCCACCGGGTAAGACCAGAGGTCTTTCCTGTGGTACGAGCGGTCCGAAAAGACGCTTCGATCGCTTACGTTTTTGCACTTCCTTTTTTTCGATTTGCCTTTGCAGTTCCTCGATCACGCCGTTCTCCTGCGAAGGAATCCAAGCCAAGGGCAAGAAAAGAAAGAATCTGGGTCAGTGTTGAACAATTTCAATGGATTTCTTTATTTAAAGTAAATTTTATATTTTCTAATTGTACAAATTGAAACTAGAGCAATTGAACTAGATAGACCTATGAGAGGGTGAGTCTCGGTGATCTTAGATATTAAAGCGAACGGAGTGATGCTGAAAGAAAAGTAAAAACGAAGGTATTCAGATGGGTTGTCAATAAATATTTGTTTGTAGATGGATTTATCTAAATGCCATTTGAATATCGAACGGAATGACAAGCAAGTGAAAAGTGATCGAGAATCGATCTGAAGATCAGCCGGGTCCAGTAAAACAAAGCCTTCTTATCAAATTCTATTTATTACACGATGCAGCACATAGGTTGACTTAAAATCTACATCATCATTGGCTAGTGATGGCTGGGACTGAAAAAGGCGTCAAATGAACAATTTGCTGAAGTTAGTTAGTCTCCAACTCGTGGGGCAACATGTCCCGTGGATTAGTTCCTTCAGCATTTACCAGTGGTATGGGCCACTTGGGCCGCGCACTACTTAGATTCATGTGAACTGCATGTAGAAACTGCCAGACCTAGATACAAGCAATCCAATCGATAGTCATGGAAACGAGAAATAATTCGAGCTCGAGAAGAATTTGGAAAAAGCAAAAGCTTAGAATGGTTGTCTGTCTTGGCTCCAACTTACCTTTTTCCTCTTGAGATTCTGCTCCTCTTCCATGAGCTCCTCCTCCACATTCCGTTCTCGTAGTTCGAATTCGTGTAATTTCTGTTCGACAATTTCCTCGACTTCGGTCTTGACTTGACGGACTTGTTGGAGTTCGGTTTGTATTATTTCAGTGTGAGTGCTTTCCAGGGTTTCCTCGACCTGCTCGACTACTTCGCTCTCGGCTACAACAACTGTTTCCTCCTTGTCAGTGGATGTTGTCTCAAGGATCACTGCAGGGAAAATGTGTCATAAGTTCAGTTGTCCATACTTAAGTGTTTCCTTACCCTTTTCTTCTTCTTGTTCCCGTTTCTCCTCGGCCGCGGGCGCTGGTGTGGATTCTTTTATGTTGTTCGGTTGTAGTTTGAACATGGGTAACAGCTCGCTGAGTTGCTTCGTCACGGCGTCGAGCGTGCTTTGGATAGTCGAGGGGAGAGTGGATAAAGCCAGTAATTGCTTTTGTACGTCCGCAAGCTGTTGTTCCAATTGTAATTCTTCTTCGGTCTTTTCCCGCAGAGAACCACTTTCAGATGGAGCTTTTTCCTCTACACTCACCTCGACGGTGTCTTCTTGAACAACAGAAGCCTCTCTCGTTGGTTCACCCTCGATTTCTTTGAGGGGCTCTTTCTCAGTTTCTTCCTCTGCTTTGTCGCCTTCGGTATCGCCAACTTGTTCCAAATTGGGCACCTCACTGTCAGTTGGAGGCTCCTCCTCAACTTCGGGCTCGGGTGCCTTTATTTCCGTGGGTTCTTCTACTACCGGCTCGGGTTCCGGTTCAGGCTAGAACAGAGAGGCCTTGAGCTTATACCAATGATATGCCTAATACCTACCACTGGACTTGGTGGACGCACGGGTTCCGGTTTCTTATAGTTCTTTGTGATCTTCACTTTATAGGCATTTGCGGCCCTTGCTTCAGCTTCCAGTTGCTGTTTGCTCTTCGGGATCGGTCGGTTCGGTCGCTGTAAGAATGTCGTCCATTTCTTCTTCTCCTCGATCTTTTCCTGAGTAGTCTTGACTGCTTCCTCGTTGAGCTGACGAAGCACTTCGCTACTCTGGCACACACCGGGCTTGGGAAATATTCTATGAAAGTTAATACTAAAAGTTAGAACATGAGAATTCTGATCACGAGAGATCCGATCTGTTTATGTACCCTAGGACGTTGTGATCCTTTAGGACTTCGGCTTCTGCTGATAGGAGACTCGCTATCTCTTCGTCTTCGGTTTTACTTTCAGGTTCTGTGTTGCTTATTACCTGATCGATTTCAAGCGCAGTTGGTTGCTGACCCTCGTCGGCGAGCTCGTCTATCTGATTTTGGATCACGGAGTCAGTTAGGGAGTTGGGTGACCTGGAGAATTCAGATTCGGCCTTCTTCAGTATGGGGAACATCTTCTCCTGCTCGTTTTCTTCACCTTCCCTGCAAGATCAAAAGCTGTGAGGAGATCGTTAGCAAAGTATCATATGACATACCGCTGAACGCCGAGATAGAAGACGTTTCCGCAGTGGGAGATCACTCTATGGGCTTCGTCATGCGGCATTGGGCTTGCCGCGTCGTCGTTGATTCGGACTATGACATCGTCTACACGTAATCCAGCCTCTTCAGCGAGGCTTCCTTCCGTCACCTGCAGTTAAACAAGAAAGCACTGTCTTAGGATAGTATGGAAATGAAAATAAGAGAAATCTCATTTAAGAGCACGTCCAATATCGTTTTTTTGCGTTTCTTTATTGACCGACATTTATAAACAAACATCCACCGTCTGTCGACTAGCTGATGTCTTTATCTAGGGCAAGAGTTCACTAAGTTGGGCGATATCTTTAGATTGTTCAATTCAGCTGATTGGGATTTGCTTGATATTGTCGGACATTTGAACGTATGCCAAAATACGTAAGATTTGGGTTTCGACGACTATTACAGTCATTACAGTCAGTAACGGGGCTCTGATTATCAACTTGCCTATCACAGTATCTAATGGTTTTTTATTTCACTTAGATCTGTCACTCCCTCAAGTGCGAGAATTTTATCTTTTGTTCACTTCACGTTATGTAACAAATCCGTTTTTTTCCTCTTCATTCTTTACTGTCAAATTTACAGAAGGAGCACTTTCGATCAGGAACACAAGACCAGACTTATCTGATCCCTACTCATAAACGTTTTGGTTCATGTTGTTTGGAAAATTCACCTTTACGACCGTCAGTGGTATTTCAAAATCCGATCCCCCGACCAGGCGGAAGCCCCAAGGAACGTTATCAAAGCGACACATTTTTATATCGATAACCATTTTTTTCTATTCGATGACTACACTCGTATTCCTATGGCTGAGTATCTGTATCTACTGAAAAAAAAATATTCAAGAACGATTTCTGATTCTACTTTACGTGCTCCAACTAGCGCAACCGAATATTCGAACTTAATTGATTGCTAATCGATTTGGTTCGGCAACTCGATGTATCTTTATTCTCTCATTCGCGAACAATTGCAATTTTCTTGGCATCCGTCGTGAAAGAGTCTTTGCCGGTAGAAGGGGAGCAAGACAAAAAAAGAAGCCACATGGATAGCGGCATGGCATAATTGTATGTTTTGCGAGCGGCGAAACGCACGTGTTTTTGCCGACAGGTGGGAAAACGTAAACAAACTGCAGAAAAGTTTGTGGTCTTCTTCAGGTATAAATATGGATGAGACACAGCAGATACAGATAAACAAACTCGTGTAATTTGTCAACTGTGGATACATAGTAAAAGTAAAAAGTGAAAGTTGTCTTTTCAATGGGAAAGTTAAAAAAAACTTAAGATTTGAAGGAGGATAACTAGGAAAAGCTGCAATTGTGGACATAGTAGTGTATAAGCAGAAGAAGTGGAACACCTTTCCCTAGTTAGGCATTGATCTCTAGTATTGAGCACAAACGACATTTTATTTTGAGACGAAAAATCATGAGATTTTCAGCTTTGGTTACAGGTGGACTAAATGGTCAACCCTAAACTCAGTAGACATTGAGTTTGGCATAGTTGGAATGGAAACTACCAATGGAGCTAAACAGATAAGATAAGTTCGACCAACAATATAGCATTTGTTAAAGAAAGCAGTGGAAAGCAAACTAGGTTGTTGCAAAGCTCCCAAAGTAAAGCCTTGGGTCGAAGAAGAATGGGAGGAAATAGCGTAAGCCTGTAATGTTCTAGAACTTCAAGCTCTAGACAGTACTGAAGCAATACGAAAAGGACACCAGTCCAGCTCAGGATTTATATACAACGAGATCGATTTAGACAACGAAAGTTTTTCGTATTATTTTCGGTGTTCTTTCTGCTGCTTCTGAAGCAGACTAGAAGTATCAGGAAGAGATATCGGAGGACGGTGGGGAAAGACCCATTCTTCAAACAGAATCAAAATCGGACGACAAATCAACACCGACCGCATCATGAAAAGGCGAAGAAGGGTCAACGCGAAATCCAATTTAATTAAGTGCTCTTCCCTGACTACTTCGACCGACAAGCTGCAGGTCGAAGCGAGGAAAGGGGCGCCATCACCATTATCATCGACGTCCAAGTCTGCTAGACAACAACAATAAGCACAAAGAAAATCAGTGATCCCATTGGAAGCGGATATTGCCAACCTCTCCAATGGTAGGAACAGCAGCTACACGGGAAACAACAAATCCGAAGATCGTATCCTAGCAACAGCACCAGCCGCAACAACAGAAGAGGCAACCTATACCACGGCCTTATGAGAGACCATCGATCTCTGTAAGTATGCTATTGGTGTAGGCAATTTTGAAATTAAATGTTTAAGCTCCAAATGCTATGCCGTTCAGTGCAAGACACTGGACCAGCATAAGCGGGTTAAAATACTTTTGAATGACGAAACTCCACGACGGAGTTCTTTTCCTCCACACCCAAGGCCGATACGTTGCAGACGATGCTCCTCAAAGGCATGGAGTCATGCTCTCAGAGCTCAAAGAGTTCGAGAGCGATGACCTCAAATTCGTGGGGACTAAGCCATTCACCACTTCGAGGGCCCGACGGGAGAAGCGAATAAAACCCATCTTCCTGGTGCAACTCACACCCAGCAAGCTGGAGAGGTTTTTTTTTTTTTTTTTTTTTTTTGTTGGAGGCTTCTACTATCTGCTGGAGCACTCAGACTGGTCAAGTACTGGTCCATTGTACTACCAGACAGACACCTTGTCTTTATTGTATTTTCCCCGTTGTCCGGAGAAAAGTGAGGAGGGGCTTCAGTGATGTTGAGCTAAGAGATTCGGCACCCACCACGTCGGCCCCAAGGGTGCGCCACCGTGCACGAGCGAAGGCGGGACAGTCGCAGAGAAAGTGTTCCGCTGTGTCGTCCTCCTCGCAACAAGCAGCACAGGTAGGCGTCTCACTGATGCCAAGCACGTAAAGATGCCTGGCAAAAGTGTAATGGCCCGTAATGACGCCCGTTAGCCTTCTGCAGTCATTTCTTCTTAAGGATAAGAAAAATGTTGCGGACTTTTTACAGACGTCAGGGCGTACGCGCTTAGTCATCCTGCATCCTGGATATACCTTCCATCTGCGACTGTGTACGTTAAAGACCCAGTCATTGATGTCAGATTTAACCGTTGAAGCTGGTAGACCTAAGGCGGGTTCAGGCCCTGATAAACTCTCCTCTGAGCCTTTTCTAGCGAGTTCATCGGAGATCTCGTTTCCTGGGATTCCAGAGTGACCTGGAACCCATACAAGCCTAAGTGAATTAAGTCTTCCGACTTTGTTCAAGAAGGTCTTGAGTTCATGCACTAGTTTGGAGTTGGACAGAGGATTGGATATAGCTTTGAGTGCAGCTTGGCTGTCACTGCAGACACATATGCTCTTTCCCCTCCATCTGTGTTTCACAACATAGTGCATGGCCATTAGGATTGCGTAAATCTCCGCCTGGAAGACAGACGCATATTTTCCTAACGAGAAGTGCAGTCGAATGTTTTCGCGCTCGAAGAAAGCTCCGGCGCCGGATCCCTGATCAGTCCTGGAGCCATCTGTGAAGATGCGAAGACATTCTATTCCAGGTTCAGTGTCTGGCCAAAGCCAGTCCTGACGCCAAGGAAATGTGACTGTGTAGTTACAGCGCAGTAGGATGGCAGGCGTCATTGCGTCAGAGGGCATATCCATGAGACAGTGATCGTAGGATATTTCTCTCTCAAGTACACTTTCACTCCACTGCGAGTTGTACCAAAGACCATTCCTCTTTAGGCGAGAAATAGTTTTCAGTGCACACCCTCTGGTATATATGTCAAGGGGTGGAAGGTTCATCATAGCATCCAAAGCAGCTCCCGGTGTGCTGGGGAAAGCCCCCGTGCAACTGAGGCAGACCGCTCTTTGGAGTTTGGTGAGTGAAGCCACAACGTGTTTTCGTGTCAGCCTGCTCCACCAAACAACCGATGCATATGAGATTATCGGTCTTACCATTGCCGTGTAGATCCAAAGGACCTTTTTCGGCGATAAGCCCCATGTTTTGCCAAAGGCACCTTTGCATTGCCAGAAAGCTGACAGCGCTTTGGTGGTTTTGGACTCAACATGTTTTGACCAGAAAGCTGGAGAGGTTAAGGATTGTCATTTGATTAGCGTCCCAGACTGTCACATAGGAGCAATTAAAGACGAGCGGAAACTTTTGCAATGTATCCGCTGCTAAAGGTTCGGGCACGCCGCGTCGAACGCATCTTCATTTCGTTAAGTGCGCAAAAGGCCACAAGAACGAGGAGTGCGACCTTGGAAAAGACAGATACCAGCTCAAGTGTGTCTTGTGCAGGAACTGAGGTCACCGTGTAAACTATCGGAGATGTCCTCAGTTCCAGGATATTAAGAGAGAAAACCTAGGCCATAAGCAAAAGGCTGAGAAGAAGCGTCCCTCGGGTCGCATCCAAACACCAGCTGTTGACCTATGCTTAAATGGCAGCAGGTTCGGGAAAGACGGTACAAAAGCTAATGGTTGTTGATAAAGCCCCAGTGCCTCTCTGTAAGGCATTAGAGGCAGAAGTGGATGTATGTTCGATCTTGCTCGCAATCCAAGGGCAGATTGGACAGCTGCAATAACAGATCCATGAGCAGGCCGAGTAAACAGTATCTGCTCGATTCTGCCGGGCCTAGCGCACCTACGGTCGTAATAGATTCGCTGGTAGAGAAGCCCTTGAAGATCCTGTCGGTGAATGTAGGATCGAGCGACGAGCCGTACTTTTCAACCTGTTGCAGGACGAAAATCTACCCAGAAGCACAAAATCCGGCACAGTTCTTATAAAGTGATTCGAAGAGACCAACCCAACACCACACGAAGCGGAGTAGTTGCGATCTTCATTAGAAATAACTTTAAAAATAAAATTATAAAGCAGTGAAGTGCAGAGGTTCCAGATGCAAGATGCCTCCGAAATGAAAAGAGAAGGTAATTATAGCAGCCTAGACACCTGGAATACCTCAACCCAATATTTTTATCTCAGAGCTCAGGACATGCTTTCAATGACCGTGCTAAAACTCCAACTCCAACGCCAAACACAGTGATGTGGGAAATAACGTTTCTAACACTAGTGAGAGCTTACTTAGTCATTGGTGGGTTCTTCGCAACATTGAATATAGTCAAGTTGCTCGCAACGGATACGACGGACTGTATCCTAGGAGCGGCTCCTATCTGGTTCTCATGCTGATAGACTCTTGACTGAGGCCCGCAGACACTAGGGAATGGTCTATTAATTGTCTGCGGGCTATGTGCCGTGATCACAGTATCTGACGGGTTCGCGAAAATGGCAGATTATGTCCAAACGCACCCCTACGGTTACGGTATGTTGCCCACGTTTTGCCGATTTCCTGACGATAGCACTCACTTCGAGCGCCTACTTTCCACCGTCAAATTGCGAAGTCGACAGGTACCTCAAACAAATGGGGTATATAATTAAATAGACGATGGACAGTAAAATATCACGCCAACGACAGCACGATATCACAAACGTGGGGCGAAACGCGACAATCGACGAACAGACAAAAAAGCAGACTCATGACAAGACTCAAACTCTTGTACAGGCGGTTTACCGATAGACAAAACTCCGAGGTCAGGACACTGAAGTCACTGATTAAAAATCTCCAATAGTTGATCAAAAAGATTTACAGAATACTCGTATCTGTAAGTTTGCTTTGGCACAATAGAATTCGTGCTGTAAAATCCAACAGTGCGAAATCCTTGTGGAAAGGATTCGGGTGTTTGAGAGACAATGTTTCAGGATTTTTCTCTAGTTATTGTATATACGACACCCGAATCTGAGTACACGAACGGGGTCCTATACAATAGGGCCCGAATTGTACGGGTGGATAATTTTCTGGTTAAACTTATTCGAGGTCACGTTGCAGGGTTTTTTTTTGTATGGAGGCTTCTGCTATCTGTTGGAGCACTCAGGCACAAAACTGGTCCATAGTGCTGCCAGACAGACACCTGAGATGGCCTTAATGCTGATTCCGAGCGGCGAGAGCCGAGAAGCTTTGTCAAGGCAAGTGTACAGCGGGAGGTTTCGCCAGTACCTCTCTGCGAAATAATCATTCGATGGCGTTGGTGTTATCGGGATCCGGACTCGCCCATCACGCGTCAGCGACTGACACACTACCCACTGCGCCACGGCGCTCTCTAAGTCTCTGGGTCTTACTACTCCAACTATAAGTAACACGAAAAAGTGCGCCTTAACGGCTCTGTCCCCTCAAAGACCTTACTCTATCTAGATCAATGTGGGCTGATCCAGGATGAAGGCAGTTCTGCTTATTTCCCACGTGGTAATTACGTACTCTACGAGCGTGATGTTGGGCTCCATAATCTCGGGCGCCTCAAGTTTAGTAGATCGGTGTCGCGCCAATAATGGGGGGACGTTGTTCCACAGCTTCAACGCTTTTGGTGGCTGGAGCAGACTTTTAGGTAAAGCCTGTCACATGCCAATGGCAAACTTGCATAGGCTAGGCTGGGTTAGGAGAGGTTAGAGTAGGCTAGTGTAGATTAGGGATTAGGTGTTTGTTTAGTGTCTTTTATATATTTTAGTTAGGATAGGGTTAAGTTCATTTTAGTTAGTCATAAGTTTCAGTTTCTTTTCAACAAGAAATATATTCTGGTGCTAAGTTTTTTAAAATATAATTTTTCTTGGCCTTGATTTTTATTTTTCTTTAACTATTATGAATTAATCCTAAGGCCGAAAAGCATCGTTTTAAGTTGTTCTGTTTGTTTTAGCGTGTCCGCCTAGAGCCAGTTTATTATTTGGATTTGTTCACATTTGTTGAATGATTAAGCTGGCTATAAGCATTTTTGTCTCGGGTAAGTTTGTTCTAAAAAAGATGAATATAAATGAATTTAAAACTAAAAAACAAACAAAAAAACAAAAGGGGCTAGTCAACGCCACATGAAGCTTGTTGCGGTAAAAACTGAAGGTGGCACATCATCAGATATTCTCCAAAAAAGGTGTCGTTTTACATAAACTAATTAAAAATTCTAAATTTGCTACTAAAATTAATGAATGTAAAATGGTGCATTATAGCAGTAAGTCAACCGTATGATTCAAAAATTAGAACGGAGGTACATGTAAAACATGTAGTATATTGTAAACAAAGCTTAGTCAAAGGCTTTTTCGAAGTCAATCAGACATGCACCCGTGCATTGGTTCTTGCACTTGTTTCACTGGATATCGGATACGAGTTTCGAGTTTCATGCCACGCCAAAACAGATTTGGTTATCTCGAATGCATTGATTGTTCTCAACCCATTTAGACAGGACTCAATGCAGCACCACCTCGGGACCTTGCTAACACTCGGATGCAGTCTTATCGACCGGAGATTTGCGGGGTTAGAGGTGTCGGTGCTCTTGGGGATTGGTTACACCACCGCTGACTTCCAGTGCACTAGGATGTTGCATTTTTCTACAGCCACTGGTGGGAGATGCCTGAGCACCACATTGGATATACCGTCGATTTCCGTGGATCTCTTTCTCCTCAATGACCAGAAGATCATCTGGAGATCCTCCGTCGAAATAAACTGGGTGTTTGTCCCCTCACTGGCGTTGGCATTATTTGCCATGAAATTTTCTTTGAACCTGGTAAAACCAAGATTCTCGGATCGCCAATGATCGAAATCATTTCTAAGGTAGAAGTGACGAAGCAGAGCTCTGTTCTCCAGGTTATGGTTCGGGCGAATACTATCATTCACAGTGTACACTTCCTGGAAGGCAGCTGCCACTGTCGCCACCTTCTCCTGAGGATCCTCAATCACGAAAAAGTCGTCATCTAGGATGGCGCTCTCTGGATCGATGCTAACTGCTCGTAGCAAAGTTTCATTGTCTGACGTTCTCGGAAGCTTTAGATCCTGAATGTCTAATTTTACAGCACGAATTCTGTTTTTCCAATGCAAACTTACAGATATTCTGTAATTCTCTGTTGGAGATTTTTAATCAGTGGCTTCAGTGTTCTGGCCTCCGAGTTTCGTCTATCGGTAAACCGCATGTACAAAAGTAAACTCCTGACAAGACAGAAGTCTACTTTTTTGTCTGTGCAGTGCGTCGATTGTCGCGGTATCGTTATGTCGTTGGCGTGGTATTGTACTGTCCATTGTCTGCTTAATTATATCGTCCATTTGTTTGAGGTACATGTCAGTCTCGTAGTTTGACAGGTTCCTATTGGACGGTGGAGAGGAGGCGCTCGAAGTCAGGAAACATACTCTGCAATCTCCGCGAACCTGTCAGGTACTGTATTCACGGCACATAGTCCGCAATGGTCACTGTCGTATACAATGGTCCTTTGACAGTTAATAGACCGTTCGTTCGTGTCTGCCAGTCTCAGTCGAGAGTCTATCAGCATGAGATCCAGATAGGAGCCGTTCCTAGGATACGACGGACTATCCGTTACGAGCAACTTGACTCTATATTCAATGTTGTGAAGAAATCACCAGTAGGCTCCCCCTAGTGTTAGGAATCACTCCCCCATCGCTATGTTTTGCATTTAAATCGCCGGCCAGAATGTAGAAGTTTTCCACCGAGTTTAAGCGCAGAGATCGAAAAAGTGTCTCGAGCTCTGCAATGAAAACATTGGGTTGAGGTGCTTCAGGCGCATAAGCTGATACAATGTGAATTCTCTTTCTATTTCGGAGAGGAATGCACACAATACAGGCCTCTAGCACCTGGAACCTCTGCACTTCACCGCTATATATGACCTTATGTTTAAAATTATTTTAAATAAAGATCGCAACTCCCCGCCTTGAGTAGCGTTGGGTCGGTCCCTTCTAATTATTCTATAACAACTGTGCCGGATTTTGTGCTTCTGGTTTAGCTTTGATTCGCTAACCAAGAGCACATCGGTGCTTTCGTCTTCCAACAGGTTAAAAAGTACGGCTCGTCGCTCGATCCTTATCAGTTAATTTACAAGATCTTCCAGGGCCTCCCTACCGACGTACCCATTACGACCGTAGGTGCGCTAGGCCCGGCAAAAGCGAGCAGATACTGTCTACTCGCCTGCTCATGGATCTGCTGTTGGAGCGGTCGATCTGTCCTGGATGACGAAGAGGATCGAACGTAGGTCCACAGCGGCTTCGGATGCCCTGGTAACATGGCTTTGGCGACACTGTCTGTCCCAGATCTGCCGCAATGTGGGAGTAAGCCCTCTGGGGTGTGACTCAGACGTCTGCTTATGAGCCAGATTAGCTCCCTTCATATCTTGGAACTTGGGACATCCCGATAGTATGCAGGGTGTCTCCGATTCTTACTTCTTACAGAGCATGCACTCCAACTGCCTCGATTTTGTCCTGGGCCAGACCTCATTCCCCGTTCCTTCGGTTCTTTGTACATGTAACACATCAAGGCTGTATCCCGCAATTCGAGACGGGGTGGCCGAACTTTTGACAGCGGATACATTGTGAAATACTTCCTTGCCTTTTTACTGTTTCTGATGTCACAAACTGGAATGCCAAGGAGGTAATAGACCTTAGCCTCTCCAGTTTGTTGTTGGGTGTGAGGCCCTTTTGGGCTCGCATCGTAGGGATGGAATTGATTCCCCCGAATTTGAGGTCCTCAATCTCGCACTCTTTGAGCTCTGAGAGCATTTCCTTAGCGGAGACGGAGAAGAGCTCCCTAGTGATCTCTTTCAATAAGTCCTGGTTTGCTTACACTGCTCTAGTGTGGTGCACTGGTTAGCATAGCGATTTTCGCCTATACCCTTAGAAACAATGTTATCTACATCGATGACATATTTACACAAATCTTTGGTCTCACGTAGGGTCGTGGTATGAGTAATAATGGGTGGTACCTTCTCTGAAGTAGGACATTGTTGTGGTGTTTCTGTCGCGGTTGCTATTTTGCAGCTGCTGCTGTCATGCTTGCTGTTGAAGGAATTGATGTATACTTTCATACTATTTCATCAAGTACTGTACATAACCTGGTATGAAGATCCAACAGTTTTGCAAATGATTATTTCCACGAAGCAAAAATTTAAATTTGAATATTGAACAATTAAACCCACCTTACCGACAGAAAGAATGTCACTATCGTACCGACTGAACACAACCAGGAGAGTTGTCAAAAATGCAACTATCCACTGGACATTATCGAGCTGTCAGAGATTCTTATCAGTCCACTGAGAGAGAATTACGTTCGAGTTTTACGCTCTCGAACCGGTCGCGGTGTATGTTTTCGCGTTTATCCACCTGTCCCCGGCCTATACGTTCATTATTTTGAAAATTTACAACACGTTAGACCACGGTACAAAGTTTATTTTTAATTTCCGCCGCACTCACGCACGCAAGGTAACCCAAATTGCCTCACTTCTCCCAACATGCACCACTGTAGTCTAATTTTAGCACAAAAACCATGTTTCCAATCCTCCGCAAGTGTTCCGGATTAGTTCTTCAGCGGAAAGTAAGAATTCCAATTTGGAATTGTTCCACCTCTCATTCTCTGTGATTTTCTTTCCTTCCGTCTGCACTAGGCTCGCTGCGTCCCCGTTCGGTATCTGAATCTGCTCGAGTACCAGAGCAAGGATCTGCTCCAGAAGTACGGAGTCGCTGTACAAGAATTCCGAGTTCTCGAGGAGAAATTGAACTGCGACGTGCTCAACGAGTTCGGTAAGTCATCTTTATCAGGCACCCCTGGCACCAGGTCGTGGCTTGGTTCTTATCATTGTTATAAACAAAAACCCGAACGTATGCCGATGGTGGTTCTATTTTCGTACAATTGATTGTATAATCAGTTCGTCGGGCAGGCGGGACCGATGGAATGGAGACAGCCGCGAGTGATAATTGAATTCAAACACGAGTCGAAGACTTTAAGCAAGCACCAGGCATCATGCCGGGACGGTAAGCAAACAAATCGAACTGCGAAATGGAAGACTAATTAATTCGCCGCACGTTACCGATTCAGATCACGTTCGTCGGTGATTTATTCGAAATTTGACGAAAGACGTAAACACTACCCAAATCAATTTGGATCTATTGAGGAACGGAATAGTTCGTTCATCTCCGTGTGACGTAGTTTGTCAATCAATACCCCAGAGCATAGTGTGCGAGTGGGGTTTGCTCGTTTGCCTACTTATAGTAACTAAGACTTGATTAATAAACGCTTTCTGAATGCATTAGTCTGGGAGCAAGGTAATCTCTATCGTTTCTGTATTGTTCTCGTTGCAGATTGTCCGGAGTATGTCGTGAAAGCACAGATTCTGGCTGGCGGCCGAGGTAAAGGACACTTCGACAACGGCTTTAAGGGTGGAGTACACATAACAAGGAAGTCGGTTTGCATCCTCCAATCTCACTTGCTACTATTGACTAAATATGATTTCTTCCCGCAGAAAGGACGAGGTCATTGGGCTGACGAAGAACATGATCGGGCACCGCTTGATCACCAAACAGACGCCAAAAGACGGGATTCAAGTGAAGAAAGTGATGGTCGCCCGGAGTGTGAACATAATCCGTGAGACCTATCTCTGTATCCTCATGGATCGCGAGCACAACGGGCCGGTATTGATAGCTTCACCAGCGGGCGGAATGGACATCGAAGCGGTGGCTAAAGACACTCCTGAAAAGATCCTAACCATTCCCATCGATATCTTCACGGGACTCACCCCGGAAGATAGCCTGAAAGTCGCCAAGTTCCTGGAATTCAAGGGGAGTTTGGTAGAAAAGTGTGTTCAGGAAATCGGGAAACTCTGGGATCTGTTCAAAAACGTCGACGCAATTCAAATCGAAATCAATCCTCTAGCCGAGACGGACTCGGGCGAAGTAATCTCGGTCGATGCTAAGCTAAACTTCGATGACAATGCTCGATTCCGGCAGCAGGATATATTCGCATTAGAAGATACCAGTGAGTCCGATCCGAGGGAAGTCGAGGCCGCAAAGTACGACCTGAACTACGTGGCGATGGAAGGCAACATTGGTTGTTTGGTGAACGGCGCTGGTCTCGCCATGGCAACGATGGACATCATCAAGCTGAACGGCGGCGATCCGGCAAACTTCCTCGACGTTGGCGGCGGTGTGAAAGAGAATCAGGTACTTCAAGCCTTCCGTATCCTCGCGTCCGACCCTAATGTCAAGGCGATTATGGTGAACGTTTTTGGCGGTATCGTTAACTGTGCCACAATAGCCAATGGGATAGTTGCTGCATCGAAAGCGCTCAGTTTGAACGTTCCGCTTATAGTGCGATTGGAGGGAACCAACGTCCAAGAAGCCAGACAAATACTGAAAAACTCCGGTCTTCCGTTAAAGAACGCCTCCGACCTGGACGACGCTGCTCGGCAGGCCGTCCAATCACTGAAATAGACATGTACACGTTCGCACCACCACCAGACAGTTTTCGTGTTCGGATGGATTTCACATCCCTACCAGCTCCGGCAAAGGCGCCTTCTTCGCTTCAAAGTGTCTACATTTCCATATGATAATTTTTATATTTGTTTTTCCCTTTTTATACGAATTTATTTTAGGTGCAAAGATGTTAACGCGCCGTCTGCGGTGTGTTTGTTTGTTTTCATTTATTTTTTACTCGACTTTTAATACAGATTTACAAATAAAGTGATTGTTTTCTCAAGAATCGGATTCTCCTTATCTCGTCTGTTAATCCACTTAGCAAATCAGAGATAAAATGGGATGGGTACCGAGGTATCTAGCGTTGAAGCTTGTGCCCTGGTGCAGTGGTTGGTATCTTGGCCATTAACGCCAATGTTTCGACGTAAGTGTAATTACGTCGGCAAAAAGGGAATTTTAAACAATGAGTGTCCAATGAAACACGCAGTTCAGTTTTTATTCTTATTTTATTTCTCTACATCTATTCACATTCGAGGCTAAGCGAGTACCGGCCCGTTTTTACATATTCAAGTACAGTTCTCTTTAGATTTTACCGTTAAAACATTGGAATGTTCCTTTTGATTGGATTGGTATAAATGACAGACAGTTTTTTCTCCTAACGGGCTTGGCCTCTCGCTGCTTCATCAATCGCAATCAGTTAGAATCCAGACTCGGGTTCTTACTTAAAAGGAACTGGATACTGTCAGCGCGACAAAATCGATAAGACGACTAAGACGCCGCAGCGAACAAGTGTGCAGACCGGGTCATAACCCAGGACGGGCAAAGTATTGTAATCGTTGAGCCAAAACAACTAGTGAGTCTGCGGGTGTCCTAATAACAAATTTGTTGACAGATCTGGGAAGTTCGTTACATTGGCGCCCGAGCAGGGGCATTATCACAAAAAAGTGTTACTGTGAACTACAACCAACGCAAGTTCAGTCGAATCTCTCAAATATATAAATACATCTTCGAAACAAACCATCTGCACCCCGTCCATGTTGTGTGACAAACACCATAAGAGCGTTCACTCTTGAACCTGCACGAATTATAAAAAAAGGGTTGGCCTACACCTTGCCCAAGGACGACTTCCTACTGCACCTCTGCGAGTTCAACTTGGAACTCGCACGGTCGACGACCTAAAGCGTCATGTCGATGTGAATAATGGGCTTACGACAGCTCAGGAGGAACACCTGACAGAGCTAGATATAGCATAAGCATACATAGCATACATAAGCACGGAAGAGCCACGGAAGGATATTCGCTTCGCCTGGACCTCATACCCTGAATCATGCTTGAGCTTCTCATCGATCGAGGACTCATTTCGTACCGAAATAACAACCGAAAGTGATCTACAAGGTTGGCTTTCAGGGCGGATCTTCTGCAGTTCTTCCTCCTCACTGACTACGTTGAAGACGTAGAAGACAACATCCAGAGAAACCCTTCAAAGACTACGTCCTGGCCTTGCAGACCATCAAACGACAAGCGGGTTACACTTCGAATCCGCCCGAATATACAAAAATAGCCAAATAGATTATCTATTGTACATACGGTCAGTGGACTTCCAGAAGCTGGACGAACTACAAGGCATACTGAGAACGTCAAGACGATACAGCGAAAGCGCGACCCTCCAACAAGACCCGAACCACACCGAATGCCGTATGAGCAACCTCACATAGCAGCGAACATAGAGGCCCCAAACAATCCACAGAAAGCATGCCGAAGATAAGGCCAAGAGAGCACACACATCCCGAATGCCGAAACCCTCAGATCCTCTTTTGCTGCGAGCACAGACGACGCGGCAGACGCACCATCGAATGCTGTCGTCCACAAACGTGAAACGGGCACAGGCCTCACTCAAATCGCGGGACCGTGAGGCAAGGATCGGCACAACCAATCTGCAAAAATAAAATTATCTGTCCTTGGAGGCCAATTGCATAACCGCTATCGTCCATTTAGGTCAACAACAAACGACAGCGATCCTCGACCCATGGACCATGAGAAGCTTTGTGAATCAAACCGCCGCAATGTACTTCACCAAAGAGGGGAAAATCATTTGGAAGAACACCGAGGTAGAGCACTGGAGGTAGACATATTAGACATCTGAGAGCCGGATTCCACTCTTAGTCCTTCCAGAGGCCACCAATCACCTAGTCCTGGGAATAGATTTCCTCATCTCAGTCGGAATCACCATCTAATGTGACAGCGAATCCATCATCCTCCGCAAGTGGCGACTCATCATACATTCCGCCGAACGCAAGGGTTCACCATTCATAGAAGTTCTTCGACAACTTCCATTGTGTGAGTCGCTGTGATATTTCGCTCCGAACATAAATTGTATTTTACCCATTTTGTTGTAATGCGAAAATTAACACGCGCGTATTCTTTCTCTCCACTTCACACTTCTGTCGCCAGTGGATTATTTACTGACCCACTCCAAATCCGAACGCGTGTGACTCTCTGCCCTCTTTTTTTACTTGAGTTATCAGTGCCACTGTGCCACCGATAACAAAATTGCTGATCGTGTTGTGTGCCGAGGTCTTGCGGCAAATCGTTCCCCCTTCCTCTTTCTTCTTCTATTGTGAAAAATGCAAAAAGATATATCTCTCCGATGTTCCGTTCGCGATCAAGTATAACAATGAAATTATTAACTCCGCCTCCAACAGCAACAACCTAGTGTTAAAAAAACTTATCGGTGAAGCTCGACCTAATCTCAAATTGCGTTGAAGACTTAAGTAACTTTGTGCAATGATCGTTTTTTTTTCTAAATTTTACTCTTTTGAAAAGCAACTATCTGCCCTAATGGAACTGGTTAATGATATTTCTGAACCCAACTCACCCAAGCACCGATCCAAAACGCGACTTGGTTTCCACTTTCAACTCTCAACCTTAACCCTTTTAAAAAAATAAACGAGAACCTTAATTCCCTTCGATCCGATCTTGACATTCATTTCAGTCACTCATCGAAAAGTATACTTCCCCCATGTTAACCTGATCCTCTACTTGAAACTATGGCTAACAAATTAAACGATGTTAGCAGCGAGCTTACCTCTACTAGGTACACCTTAAATAACATAGTCGAGGAATTAAGAACAGCAGCTCATAAAATAGACGACATCCACTTCCCCGGCCAGTATCATACCAATCCGTCATTTTGTAACGCTTCTCTACGCGACGAACTACTCGAAGCTTATCTTTCCGCCCTGTTAATACGCGCCTCCCCACCGCCACATAAAACAACATCTCCTGTCTACACCGGATCAAACCAACTCCTTGAAGTAAAAGAACCAGCTGTGGAAACCAGTATCAAAGGCTTTGGCCATACATGGAGCTTACGAGAATGGAATCAGCGCCTCCAAAAGCTTCAAAATAGGAACGAGGATACTACTACTTTTTTGGTTGAAGGACAGGACCCCATCGCTAAGGAACAGAGGGTACAAAAATGTACGAAGCACTTCAAAATCCCCTAAATGCTTTAACATCTCGGACCGAATAAATTAAAACTCTCCATTGCAAGAGTGACTGCCACCCTAAGTCTACCACTAAGCCTAAACCTAAACTTAGCAATAAGAATAATAAGTCTGTTTCTAATAATAGTAAAAAGCATTCTAAGCCCCCTCTAATCACTACTATAACTGGAGCTTCAAAACCAAACTCTTTCCAATTTTTACTCATCCATCAATTTCCCATATACAGCCTTCTTCCTCAGTCCCACGAAAACCACAACGCCAACGTGTCAGCTTTAATCTGAACCTAACTAATTCTTCCGCCAATACAACCATATCACCTCCAACCCTAACAAACGACCCGGATCCAAACACATTTCCAAATTTCGACCTTAAGTCCGGAGCCAAGTATCCTAACTTTCGAAGATAATATCCTTAATCTCTCAGCACCCGCCCTCTCTAATATCTCAACGTCAGCTATAACCAGTTTTTCATCTCTCCCATCATCTATAAACCAATCTTCGTCAACATCTGTCCCTTCCCAATCTTGCTTTGATCCCCTACATCAGTCAAACTTACCCAGCTATCTATTGACCCCAACGAATGTCGATACGCTCTCTCCAGGTTAAGAGATAAAAAGATCTATGAGAACATTCGTCTCTTTTTGGGTTATATTCATGACAAATCCGACTCGGTTTGCTATGAAGGTAAAACAAAAACTAGCGTAATGGTCTCAATTCAACAGGAATGCCTCCCCACCGATTTTAATACCATCAAGAAACTTTTCATTAAACATCGCGAGTTTTCAAATATCTCACCCAAAATAGTATCAAACGATCTTGATACTTTCAGACAATATATACACTCAAAGAGTATATCGCACCTTAATCGTAGCAAAGCTGATCATGATAGGTTTTTGCGTTCCTAAAAGCCTCCCCCTCCCTGCCACTCTTACACTCCCCGAAAACGTCCTTCTTACTTTTTATTATCAGAACGTAAGAGGTCTGCGCTCTAAAACTCATAGGAACTTCATCTTCGCCGTGGCTTGACTTTGTTTCTATTAAGAATGTACTACCCCGGAAATCGCTCTACGTCATCTGCTTTGCCATCACATCCTATTGAACCATATAAATTGGCCATTGATATAATCGATAATTTAATTAATTTGCGGGATCCTTAAGACGAAATTCTTGTTTTCGGTGACTTCAACCTTCCTCATCTTAAATGGATCTCTTCAGGCGACCAATCATTTTACATTGCCTCTAATCAAACTCAGATCGCTTAGGTGATTCAAGCTTTAACCAAGTCAGCGGTATTTTAAGACCTCATTTTCATAACTGACCAATTTAACTCCTCAGTTTTAGCTTTTTCGCTGTCCCTATCAACTGTCGACAATTAGCACCCCTCCCCCCCCCCCCCCCCCCCATCTCCACTCCTTCTATCGGTCTTTCACAGCTCCTTTCCACAAAGCCAACTTCCGTTAAATCAATGAATATCTCAACAGTGCTCCTTTTAATTTCAACAACCTTACCGTAAATAATGTCATTCTACAAAGAATTATTTAATTCTATCTCCTTTTACGTACCCTTTCTTCCACACGAAACCTCCTAAACCTTCCCACCTTGGTATAACGCAGGCTCCGTTCTCTGGAAAACAAACGGACCAAGTTCTAAACAATGTTCCTTCGTATTCAATCCCCAAATAACTTCTCTAACAATTTGGTACTTACCTGCATTTCCTGCAACTCTCTTTCTCAACACTACTTAGTTGAGATGCAAACCAACGCTATAAATGATCCCAAGTCCTTCTTTCAGTTTGTTAACTACAAAGGAAAATCAGATGGCTACCCAAACTCTCACTCCTTCAATAATGAAACTTCCAATGATCCTCATACCATCGCCAACCTTTATGCCACCTTTTTCTATCAATCTTTCATCCATGACTCCTTTGCACCCGATCTTACTTATATCTACTATTTACTAAACTTCTCATTTGGACCATTTCTCCCTTGCAGTGTCGACCCCGATATCATCAAAAAAAGATTAAAGCAACTTACTGATGAATTCACTCCTGGCCCCGACGGAGGAAAAAATGTTGCTCCTCCTTTTCTCTACCTCTCTCAAAAATCTGCAGCTTATCCCTTTCTCAAGGTGAATTCCCCCGGATATGGAAAACCTCTTGTATAATACCTATACACAAAAAGAGTCCGAAGAATGACATTAACAACTACCGTCCCATTGCCAAACTGTTACATATACCCAAAATCTTCGAAAATATTTTGTTTGATATTTTAAGTTTCCTTAATCTCTCTCAGACAACATGGTTTCCTCTACAACCACGAACCTTATTGAATTCGTTTCCTTCACCCTTTCAAACTTAGAAAATGGCAAGGAAGTCGATGCTATCTCAACTGAGTAAGGCCTTTGATAAAATTTCCCACAGATTAATACTCTTCAAAGTGTCTTCCCTTAGCTTTGAATCCATCTTATTAAAGTGAATATCCTCTTACGTGAAAAATCGCTACTACAGCGTGCGTTTTAGATCTGCCCTCTCTAGCCCCTTCCTTGCTTCCTCCGGTGTCCCCCAAGGCAGTTATTTAGGTCCGCTTCTTTTTTCTTTTTATCCTTACCATTAACGATATTGAAATGGTTAGCAAACATTACCACATCTCACTATACACCAACGACGCTTAGATCTTCCTCGGCTAGATTACAGCGTGCACCAGGTGATAGGTCGCAAAATTATATCATGTGTGTTCGCATACTTGGATGACTTCATCACGGCCGGGAAAATACTGGAGGAATAAAAGACGACCGTGCGATAGGTCTTTCGGCCCTGAGGGCATAACATAAAACTTGGAACATGTCGTGAGCCACGAGGAGATACACACCGACCCTGATAAGGTGGCAGTAGTCAGAGAACTGGACCCCCCAACAAATGTGTGGCAAATAACACAGGGCATTGCGTCCTGGCATCGAAGGTTCGCACTACACTTCGCAAAATTGGCCATGCCTCTTAGGGACTTTTTGAAGAAAGGAAAAATTGGAGAAAGGACCAACAAAAAGCATTCAGGCCATCACTTCACCAAACGCTTCACTGTTCAAACCGATGCCAGCGGTTCCGGACTAGTAGTGGTGCTACTACCCAAAAGAGTAATCACCTATGCCAGCCGACGGTTCAACAAAGTCGAGACTATGAGCCCAAATAGCCCCCAGAAATGGATACGCGAGCTACGAACATACTCGTATTTCCAAGGGTGTGAATTTATGATGCTAAATCCACCTAACCACCTAAGCGAGCATGGAAATCAAAGGTACGTAAGACGTCGAAAAACCACCTTTCCTTACCAATCCAAATACTCCATCCCCTTGTCGAGGACGAAGCTCAGAACTCTCCGTTGCCAGAACTATGAGATATGAGATTTATTAAGCCATATGTCGGCAAAAACTTTGGATATTTTCTGGTGTCCGAAGAAGGATGCTTTCGATTACAGCTCGGCTACTTGATCCAGCTGGTTGGCGGTCTTCTTTAGGTAAAAGAGGATGAACTCATTCTAGACGAACACCAGCATGGGTAGAATATGTTTGCATCTGCAGATTCCTGGATGGCTGAATACGAGAAGAGTTCGAAAACCACATGGACACTGAGTCTGTTAAACATTATATAATAATATGTAGCGAGTTGACAGTTCCTTTAGCAGAGCTCCTTGCAGCCTAGTTAGGTGCTTAGCTATTTGGGATAATAAGACGATTTCTTTCTATACATATAAAGGACTTGAATCCATATTTCTGGCCATTTTCTGGCCTGTTTATCGCCAATAGGATTCGCAAAATTCTGTTACACTCACACCCAAATCAATGGCAGCACATAAGATTGACTGAAAACCCTGCTAATTATGCTAGTAAAGGAATATGGACATAAGGTTGATCAATCACCGTCTTTGGTGGTAGAGGTCGGAATTCCTAAATCATAGCATGTTTGAGTGGCCTCGATTCCCGATCATTCTATTATTAACATCGTCACATCGTCATTCTCGTCAAATCAGATAAGGCACAAAATGCAGGCAATCGAGATATCATCGAGCTTTTTTCGCACAGATAATGAGAATTGTATGGTATGGGTCACAGATGGTACACCCAGTACAACGAGCCGTTTTATCCCTTGCACGGTTAACTAAACTTGAATGTTTTTCGTCGGAATTCAAGGCTTCCTTACTTGATGAAAGCAATTTATTACCACTGAACCCCTTCTTTGGCTCTGAACATACCAAATACGGCTTCCCAGCCGCCAACGGGATTCATTCCTACCAGTCAAAGTAAAGTTTCCTACCACCCTACCAGAAAAGGGCCACTTCTCTGAACTCATTATCCTTCATAGTCATTTAATCACGCTTCATGGATGTGTTCAATTAACACTTAATGATAAACGAAAACAATTTTTGATCATCTATGGTGGTTTTGCTAAACCAAAATAAACGGCTCAGCACAGAATTCGTACTGCCCGTGCAGACAATCGCTGTTGATTATGTCGGACCTTTGTGCATAACTCCGAGTAGAGGAAGAGGCTTCACGTCGATGAAAGATTGGAGGTGGTCAGTGATTTGTTTTCGCAAGCCTTTTTCGCAGTTCTGAAAAGAATCATCGGATAACGAGGCTTCTTTGAAATCCATGAAGACCTTCTTGATGCTAATCAAGTATGAAAAGCTTTTGACCATCATGTGCCAGATCGAGTCCTGCCTTAATTCGAGACTACTATGTCCACCTAATAATGACCCTATCGCCTCAACGCTCGGACACTTCATAATTGGGGACTCTTGCCCGTCCAGAGCCGGAAATTGAAAATCTTTGCCTGACGAACAGATAATAAAAGCAATTATCTCGAAACGTCGTTCTGGCGCCACTGGAGCGGTGAATATATGCACGACTTCAGAATCGTCCAAAGGGGTGGGGAAGTGTTCACAAAAATCAGCTCGTCTTTCTTAAGGTTGAACGACTTTCTCCTTAAAGTTGATGCGTTGAATTTTTTACGAGAATTTTAAATCATGACGAATTATGCGTCGGAGAATGGGAGGGTTACTTTGCCAAGTAATCTAATTAGGTGAGGACTAATTAAGGAGTGATTACGGGATATATGTAACTTCCGTTGGAGGTAAGGTTTCTGTGGGAAAGGTATGCTTCATAAGAGACAGACGTGAGTTGAATTTAGATTTGCTAATATAAGAGAAAAGTTTGTAATCTATGAAACCTCCAGAAGAACGCTTTTCGCCTAAGAGGTAAGTAATTTCGTTGCCGTGTGTATGGCTAATAGCTAGATTTGGATGACAATGGAGAACAATCAGAGTGCCTTAGAAATGTTTGATTTTGGGCTCAAAATAACAGCGTAAGCATCTGATTCCATTTTTGAGCCAACTGTGGTTCATCTAAGACTTTTGACATTTAAAAGGGGATCACACTCACTTGGGTTCAATGATTCGGATACAATATTTCATTTTTTCGTCAAAGAACATGCTTGTAGAAAGGGAATCTGACTCCATAGTCAACATGTCGAGGTTGAATAAAATTGCTTATATACCTTGCAATCTTAATAATTCATGGAAAATGTCTTCCTCAGAACTGTGTCTGTTTACCTCACGAGGACATTTTTCTGACCAATTTTTGTTTTTGAGTTGGTGTATGCAAACAACTAAGTCCAATATTACTGCTGTGTAGAGCTGCGTTCTAAGCCTCTGTCTGTTTATCTGCCTGACAGAGGGATTATGTTCACTGATATATGTTAATTGTTTCATATTTCCTGCACTGTTTGCATGCTTTAGCTTGACCTTATACTCCACATAATACAGTACTCTTCGGCTGACTTCGGAAACAGGAAAAAATCGGACGGAGCTAGAGAAGGCTTGATCGAAACGTAGGTCAAACACTCAAGCGCAACGATGATTTTGTTTCATGGACGTGAAATTTGGATTGTGGTCGTGGTGCAATGGTAATCATCACCGATTGTTGAGTGGTGATGAGTTTGAGATTATGAGTCTGTCCATAGCCAAGAACAATTCCTGTACGGAGAAACTGTGCAACAACAACAGTTGTGAATGAGAAATGATCAAAAAAATGCTGAAGAAGGTATAATACTCGCAGTACGAGTATAAGATCACTTCAAAATTCATACTCTGTGTATGCATTTACAGTATAACTGTAAGTAACTGAAGTTACTTTCCAGTAACTGTTCATTTAGGTTGGAAAGGGATTTGGTTTGCCCCATGTGGTGTGGACTTCCATTAGGAAGGAAAAGTGATGACTCAAAATAAGCCTTTGTGACCTATAGGAGAGGAACAGCGGAAAACAAAGTAAGACTATTGCAAAGTTCCTAAAGTCAAGTTTTGGGTCGACAGAAAATGCAAAGAAAAAGGAAGGGCCCGTAATGTTCTAAAACTTCAAGCTCTGGAAAAAGTGAAGAGAAAAGCGTATAAGATATTAGAGCCTACGAAAGGGACCCCGAAAGGACTTTGCATTTCCTTCGGAATAAAAGGACATGGCAAAGGAATGAGGAATGAGGAATGAAACTAGGCTAGGTCAGGATTTATTCGCAACGATAATGAGAAACTCGTTTCTTCTTTCGGACAACGAAAGAATGGCAGCTCAATAGAGGAATATTTCGATGAACTGCTTACTATACATGGAGAACAAGTAGCGATGGAAGACGGTGTTATTCACATGGCAGAGGTTCAAGTAGATTGTCAACCCTTGATAAGAAGAAATTCATCGGCTTAAGAATAACAGGCGCGCAAGAATAGACCTAATATAATCGGAATTAATTAAATATACAAGAGAAAAGTTAACAGAGAAATTACAGAGACAATTAAATTTTTCCTGTAGAATGTAAAAACTCGTATTTTAAAAAGTTGACCAAAGACATTGCAAAAATTACCGGGGAATACGCTGTTATCAAAGTGTTGTCAAACATTCTCATAAAGAGTCTGACAGACTTTCGCTATATATAAATGAAATAATCGAAAACTACCATTGTCGCTCCAGGATAAATCGCTTGACAGGTGACCACATTTTCGCTACACGGTTTCTTTAAATAGGGATTCCACGAAACTTTCCATCAACTATTCGTAGATTTTAAAAAGGCGTATACTCCTATAAACGGATTTGGTTTATAATTCCGAAAAAGTTTGTGAAACTGATACCACTACTCTGCGCGTCATCAGGTTAGCACACAACACTTCGCGTTCGTTCACTACTCTCCGAGGGTGGTTGTCCTGGATAGGATTTGAGAGATTCGACTGAATTTGTGGCGTTGATAGTAGTTCACAGTAACTCTTTTGTTACCATGTCATTAAGGTGTTACATATGTTGAAAATGCACACACAGAGTATGAAGTTTGAAGTGATCTCATACTGCGAGTGTTATGCCTTCGTCAGCTCTTTTTGATCATCTCTCATTCACAACTGATGTTGTTGCACAGTTTTTCCGTATAGGAATTTGTTTTTTGACTATGGACGCACTTGAACTACAGACCTTCTAAAGACAGCTAAAACTATTGTTTTTCTATTTTTTGATTATCTTTAAAATAATTTATTTTAGAAAATAGCGCTATAAATAAAAATTCAACTTGGGTCATCAGGTTAGAATATAACATTTTTCTTTTCGTTTTTGCTAAGTTTTTGAGCCATAAACATATTTCTTAGCTTATATATTAAGTAATTTATATAATAATAAAAATAAGTATATATGTATAAGCAAAATGAGAGATAATAATAATAATAATAATATATAACTCGCACGTACCGTAGTTGTAGGTGGCTCCCCGTACCATCACACTCCCCATCTGATGACGCGTAGAGTATGATTAAAGGGAAACAAGGGACGATCTGATGATGGATCGAATAACGAAACTTGGAAGAATCGCATTCATGATAGGGAGCCTTGGCATAGGGTTTTTAATGAGGCTCTAAACATCCGAGTTCCAAATGGCCATCAATAATAGTAATGATAATAGTGAATAGTTGCTCCGACGACAGAATATGAATATGTCACTGGTGGATCAATACGAGACCCTCAGGCACTTAAAATCATAGGTTAAGTCCGGCCATACTACAACATACAAGTTGGCGCAAAACTAATCACCCTATCGGAAGATGTTATAATGGCGTTGCAAATGGCACCGTACGTCAATCACATTTCACATTTGTGAATTAGACAGATGCAGTATACAAACAGACAAACATGGAGCGCTAAACTCCGCAAGAGCGTGGAATCATTGTGTTGATTTTTTTTACCAACAATCGGTCAGTGATGTCAGTGCAGCGTGAATTTCGACGTCGATTTTCTAATCGTGTCGCGCCAACTGGGCAAACATTTTGGCGCTTAGTTACTCGACTCGAACAGACTGGACCTACAAGAGACCGTGCAGGACGTGGCCGCCATCGGACTGGTCGTTCAGCCGAGAATATCGCGGCTGTGGCGGCCTATGTCGCTGAGAACGAAAACACATCAACCAGGCGACGGGTCACGCAATTGGGCATCACCAGACGAACCCTAGAGCGAATTTTAGTGAAAGACTTACATACATATGTATGTTCCCGTACAAAGTGCAAACAGTGCATCAGCTAATGCCTGCTGGCCGTCAGTCGCGTCTGAATTTCTGTCAAGCCATCCTTAATCTCAACAACGAAGAGGACGATTTTGTGTCGAAAATCATCATGAGCGGCTTTTTTTGATTTGACGCCCCCATAGGGGCACTTTATTAGCTTAATGCAAGCCTTAACAAAAATCTATAACTTAACTATAACTTATTAACTAGGTGGCGGCGTGGAGACGATTAAGGAGAGTGAGAAGGGTTGTGGTATAGGGCAATTCTAAGGCTGGACTTATTAAGGTGAAGGTCGAAAAGATTGGTGTTAGCTTTGCGAAGCATTCTGGACATTGGTTCATGGTAGTCATAATTTGTGCGGTGAGTGCTTATACGGAAAAGGGGTGTGGACCGAAGGTTACGCGGGTTGGTGTTAAGGGGAATCATGTGCAATAATGAAGGGCTGTCAATGTTACCACTGAGAAGGTCATGGATAAATAGAATGTCTGCAACATCACGTCGTTCTTTAAGGGGTTGGAGGTTGATTAATTTTAAGCGATCCGTATAAGGTGGTAAATTAAGGGGGTCGGCCCAAGGAAGGCCACGAAGGGCAAAACGGATAAACCTGCGTTGAATGGATTCAATACGCGTAGTATGGGATTCATAAGAGGGGGACCAGACTTGGCTAGCATATTCGAGAAGGGGCCTAACGAAAGTGATGTATAATGATTTCGTAACGTAAGGATTCCAGAATTCTTTGGACCAACGTTTCACGAAACCGAGGGCAGAGTTAGCACGTTTGATAATGTTGTCGATATGGAGGCGAAAGTTGAGTTCACGGTCACAAATAACCCCTAGGTCAACCAAGAAGTTGACAGGGGGAACGGTTTCATTACGAATAATGTAGGTTCTGGGTGGTGAGGAAGAGCGCTTGCGGGAGTAAGTGATGGTTTGGCATTTACTGATATTGAGCTCGAGATGGTTTTTTTGACACCAAGTAGTGAACCTGTTAAGGTCCAATTGGAGAGAGCAGGAGTCGACAGGGGAAGATATGTGTTTAAAATATTTTCATATCATCAGCATATATGGAGAGCTGAGAGTTCAGAATAACGCTGTCGACATCATTAATGGTTAGAATAAATATCAGTGGGCCGAGATGACTACCTTGCGGGACACCGGAGGTAGCATTAATTGGATCAGAAATAGAAGATCTGAAGATAACGTTATATTGACGATCTTCGAGATAAGATTTGATCCATGAGATAAAATCGGGAGAGAAACCGAGGGCAGTGAGCTTGAGAAAAATAATTTGGTGAGACATTTTGTCAAATGCTTTGCTGAAGTCAGTGGCGACAACGTCTACTTCTTTGGCAGCTTCGAGTGCACACAAACATTGTGAAACAAACTCGACTAGATTAGTGGTTGTCGATCGATCTTTTAGGAACCCATGTTGGTTAGGAGAAAATATGGGTTTGCAGTGAAAGAATAGTGCATCATCAACGATGCTCTCGAAAAGTTTGGGTTTGCATGAGAGCTTGGCAATGGGACGAAAGTTGGACACATCATTTTTCAGTCCTTTTTTGTGGCCTGGAATGATATAAGCATATTTCCAAAGCTTAGGAAAGAGTCCTTGAGAGATAGAGCTTTGAAATAGAGCAGTAAGGGGTAAAATAAGATGGTTCGCGCACTTTTTTAATACTATGGCAGGCAGACAGTCGGGACCGGGAGAGTAGTCGTCCTTTAAGTTGCGTTTTTTTCGGCGATTAGGTCGGGAGTGATGTTCAATGAAACAAGAGATATCTGGGGGCAGTCTTTCAAATATCGAAAATAGTCGTTATCGGGTTGAAGATCTTGGTCAGTGAATGATTGGCTGAAGAAATAAGCAAAGAAATTGGCGATTACTTCGGATTCGTTGGAAGACTTACTGAGGAAGTTAAGTGTAGCATGTTTCCACTTAAGGAGTTACGACAATAAGTAAAATCAAACATCCACTCAAAGCTACTGTGTGGTGTAGCGTTCACGTGGGAGGAGTGATTGGGCCGTATTTATTTGAGGACGCCATCGGCAATACGGTGACTGTTACTGCCGAACGCTACAGGGCCATGATAAACGACTTCTTACTGCTGGAATTGGACGAGCGAAGCTTGGTAGACATGCGGTTTCAACAAGACGGTGCAACCGCACACACAGCACGAGCCACAATGGATATTTTAAAGAAAGCGTTTCGCTTGTCACTGCTGATCTTTACCGACTGTAATAATTGATCCTGAGGCACCCATTAAAGAAAAAAACAATCGGAATACTCCGAAAGACATGAAAATGTTCCCCCACGTCACAAAACCCATCAAGACATATCGAATGGGAAATCTTACCGTATCCGCTATATTCCCCAGACACTGTTCCTTTTGATTAATAGTTGTACTTACCCGCAGCTAATAATAAAACCACTAGCCTTCAAGAATAAAAAGAGCAGGCTAATTGTATTGTACTAAATACGTTTATCTTCTAAATATATTTCTTTTGATTTCTTAACAACAATTCATCAAGTTACAGAAATGCATCCCTAAAACGCTTTTTTTAATTTCATTTTCATTATTAATTGTATAGTCTCCCAGCATGTGTCTAATTATTCTATATCATCAAATACTAATAACTAATTATACAAATTCAATTTTCTAACTTATTTAGTTTTATCTACAAAGAAACAAAACAAAAGAGCTACGCAGATACCTCCAGTACACGAATTGAACACATTTCTGCCCACTCTCAACGTTCATCGATAAACAAATAAATAAAATAAAATAAATTTAATTTGAATTAATTGGCGACTGTCTCCTTCTGCTCTGGGGCTCATTCAGAGCAGAAGCAGCCCTCCACGCCGATTCTTCTATAAGATCCATTCGTTTAAACCAAACAAACTACATCTTACCGTCTTAACAAATAATATCACAAATATGTATCTATGTATATATATGTATGTATGTACTATGCATGTAATTAATAAATACCTGTTGTATACATATAATTTTTATTTAATTTATACTTAGCTGCGAACGACTATTTTCTAATATTTTTACTTTTTTTCATTTACTTTTAGGTGTGAATATCTTTAACGTGGTCTAATGCTATTTATTTATTTTATTTTCATTTTAATTAAATTTTATTTTCAAATCTAATTTACTTTGCTAATTGTAGAAAATACTTGGCTTTGTGTTTTAATTTTATTTTTTGTTTATTATTGTAATTAAAAAAAAAATTATTTGAAATACTTTTATTGTCTAGATTTGTGTTTTTTTGTTTTTTTTTTTTTTTTAATTTGTTATCAAGTATTGCTAAAATATTTTACATCTGTATGCCTGCATCTACAGCCTACATACTAGAATATGTAAGTCATGTTTATAAGTTCAATTTTAGAAAATGTACAAATTTGTGTACGAATACGTGTGTATATTTAATATATTTAAATTGACAATTGACTTTTGATCATGTGGAAATTTGAAAGGAAACTCTTGAGATGATACTCGTAGCGACAGCCTAGATATACATACTTAGGTGTGCTGGCGTAAAATAAGCTTTTCATGTCAGATATGTGTAGGTGTAAATATATATTTCCATAGTGTCTAGATGCGTTTACGTCATGTGAAGATCACCTTTCAGGATCCTCGTGAAGGTCTTCTTGAACTGCTGATTGGCGAGGGCATAACAGAACGGGTTCATCGGGCTATTGGCGTAGCATAAGAAGTAGGAGAACATGTATAGGTGCTCATTGGTACAGGGTGGTTTGGAGCAAAAGCCCTCGACCAGGGCCAGGACGTGATAGGGTGTCCAGCAGGCGACAAACGCCCCCAGAATAAACGATATTGTACGAAAGGCCTTACGTGCCCGATTTTCGGATTTTGATTTTTGCCGTCGAATGCTTAGCGGGATTTTCTTCTTCCCCTTCAGATGACGTCCAATGGAACGGATAAAATCTCGTTTACTTGCCGTTCGACTCGCTTGGATTCCGGTGGCCGGGGTGTCATCCGTGTTGGATGGTTTTCCTGCGACCGAAGTTGAACCGGAACTCGTGCTAGGTGCAGTTTTTGAAGCTTCCTTGTCCGCATTGCAGTCTGCTGTAGTTTTGTTTTGCTCATTGGTGGGAGCGGTAGTGACAGTAGTTTGTTTGGTTTTAGTGTCCGTAGGAGTTTGCGAAGTTGGTGGTTCAGCTATCGCTCGAACGTTCTCCAGAATGTTAACATTCAAGTCCTTGCTGGATTCTGGTTGAGAAGACAGATTTGTGTTTGTAATAGAATCGCCATTGTTGTTTTGGTTTTGAACTTTAGGATTTTGGTGGGTTGCATGCTTGCTTTGGGCAGCTGCACGAATCAGCGCTTTCTGCAAAAGCGTTGGATTAGTGACAGTTTGGTTAGCTTGGGCTGAGGCATTCGTAGCGATGGTCTTGTGCGGGGGAAAACTGTAGGATGTCGATAGGCATTCCTGATTGGGCGATGGGAGGATAATTGAACTTTCGTCCATGTAACGAAGGTCGGCGCCGTCTAAACTTTTCATAACGTCGTAATAGGTGACAGTAAGGTCGCTTGTAACGCTGCCCAATTGTTTGTCGGAGCCTTCCGATACAGGTGAACTGCATTGGAAGCCTTCGGGCGGGGGTAAGATAGCTTGGACAAGGGAAGGCATCACCTGGTCCTTGGGCACTTCGATTGGATCAATGTCGACGGGAGATAGTGGCGAACCACTTTTATTGTCATCGATGGGCGCGTTTTCGGGGATATGAGACAGGTGATCCGTATCTGATTGAAGGCGGATTTCTTCAGGCAGAGGATTGGGTATAACATTACCTTTACTGCGGGTAGCAATAAGTGCAGCTTGTGCTCCGAACACCAGACCTATGGAGGAACGTTTGCGAATCATTGCCAATTGTTGCTGCTGCTGTTGATTCGGCGCTTGCAATTGATTCACCGAACTTTCTTCGTCTGAATCGAACGCCGGACTACTGGAACGTTCGCTTTTTTCCCCTTCCTGCGCATTGGATTTGTTTCCGTTCTCAAATTGTGTATTCGCCTCGGATGTTGATTGTTTCTCCGCGTGACATGATTCCTTTCGCGGGGCTGGTGGTGCTTCTTTCTGATCCGACGAAGTCGATGAAGTCAGATTTGAAGCTGGTATTGTCGTACTATTGGCGGCCGCCAGATCGCTTGATTTCTGACAGCTGTCAGTAATACCAATACCGGCCGCACGACCAGCCATTCCCGTCATAGCACCAGCGCTTAGCGCTACCATTGATTGCATCTTTCGTTGCTTCGCTTCACTCCGTTTTTGCATCTCGTACGCAGTCTTGTAGATGCCCCCGTATAGTATGAATAGCACCACCAGGGTAGTCCAATAGTAACCAATGATAAGGGCAGTGTTGAATATGGGGTCTTTGAGAAACTGCACCGCACATTGACCGGGCAGCAAGTCACGTTTACCCGTGAAATGTTCCCAGCCAAATATCGAAATGAAAAACAGTAGAGCTGGAATAATCCACGTTATCGTGACCATGTATATGACTCGTTTCTTAGTCCGCCAACTTCGGTATTTCGCGGCTATTTTCACTGAACAGAATCTATCGATGGTTATCAGCAGGACAGTATACTGCGAGACCAAGCATACGGTGTAGTCAACCGAGAGCCAGAGATCGCACAGCAGGGGCCCCAGGTCCCAGTAACCCATCAAAACGTATACGGTATAAAACGGCATCGACACTGTTCCTACGGACGGGATGAAGGATAAGAAAAAAAAAAACAAACAGTTTTGGAGAATGCCGGGAATAATGAAAATTCTTACCGATAAGCATATCCGTTGCTGCAAGCGATGCGATGAAATAATTGCTTGGCTGTCGTATACTTCGGTCGACAATGAACGCCAGGAGCACTAGAATATTACCACCCACGGTTAGGATTATACAAATAGCCAAGCACACGGCGATCGCTATCGTCTGCCATAGATCGAATGGCGGCAACACCAGTGCAGGACCCTCCTCGCCTAATGAATCATTTCTTCCTGTCACCGTGCTATTCAATGATTTATTGTCATAGAGTATATTGTCGTCGTCACCATTCCAACCCGCAATTTCATCGCCGTTATCGAACAGTGACCGGTAGAGTGGGTTTGTCAGATAGTTCTGGCATTCGGTGTGCTTCAGAATTCGCTGGTACAGTGACTTGCACAGATTTTCGCGTTCCTTTTGAATTCTCCTGCAAAGAGAATTGTTTATGAGTTTTAATGTGTTTATGGTGGCTGTTTGCTTTCTTGCGGAAATGAAGGCCAACAACTGAATATTGGTGGCCTTTCAGAATAATTTATGTATTATGGTATGCTATGGGTGCATACAGCTTAGTCAACAAGTTCAGAGCTGGGAAAAACGAGCCCACAAGTGAGGTGAATTAAGTGGCTAACGTAGTGCTAATTTGTCTAAAATGCCCTTTGAACCAACACGCCTTCACACCTTAATCGTAAACAGATTATAGCTATTTTAACGCACACATGGCTTGTTGGAAATGAACCCATCGGATCAAGGGTACAGCCGTGTTAGGTATTGTACCTCTCATAAGGCTAAGTGTATTTTGGTTGCCTTCGTTACTGGTTGGTTTTGTTTTAGTTTCCTTTTTAATAAAGTGTCTTGAGGGTATTTCAAGGAAATCCTTGTTCATCATACATTTTATGAGATAAACGGCGTGTGAATTACACACATAAATGGATATGGGCCAAGGCAAGACCTTCTTAATCAAATTACTTGTCAATTAGGTTTGTAACATAGTCTCAGTTCCTCTTTTAGCTTAAGGTAAAAATTAGGAAGCCATAAGTGCTTTTGGGTGTACTCTAAAGGGATTAAGGGTGGTGAACCTAATATTTGCATGTACTTGAGTGTGATACTTGTAATTGTGAGAGTTTAAGGTAATAAAGCGGATTTGACCTGGTCGCTATTGCCGCTATGTTGACATTAAAATACAGATAAGTTCATTCACTTGTCAAAGAGAAGAATAAGTTTCCACAGTTTACAGGCTTTGTACCCTAAATGGCGACTTATAACGTGATTGAAGCATAGTTTCTAATAGTATCTCTCCGAATTTTGGTTCAACCGTCAGTCACCCTTAAGCTGAATTATTTGATTGAGAGCCAAGCTAAGGTAAATAAATTACGGGAATTACTAAAACTTCGTTAGATGTCCGTTAGATGTCATAATAGATAGATGAGAAGCCGTGAATCCATCATGGGAAAATTTAAGGATGAGTACGTTCAAGAAATAAGGTGACTTTTAATTTTTTTTCTTTATTTTTGTATTGATATTAATTTTGTCCCCTTCAAAGCAATCCTCCTCAGATATAAAAAAAAAATTAAATAAATAAAAAATAAATAAAATAATGATATGCGTTTTTGGTGTAGCCTTAAGGTCTTCCGTGGCGAATCTCCGTCTTTTACCTGCTACCTTCTTCTTCCTAGTTCTACCTTCTATGTACGTGCAATGAACCAAGTCCGGTAAATAGTATGCCTCAGACATTATTAAGGTATTGTTTTTTCCCAAAAACTTATGCACAAGAAACGATGAATCAGCATGTGCATTATCGTGAATTTGTCCCACAAATCCGAATGTTTTCTTCATATTGCTTCATGCAAACAGCGCTCAATTTCAAGGCAATATTCCTTGTTAATCGTATGATTTCCGGCAAGAACTCATGATGAACCACGCCATTAAGATCGGTCTTGGCTTTTCTGGTCGTTTCCATTGGAATGACATTTCGGCGCCATAACCATATGTCCATGCCTCGTCATCAGTGATGACTCTTCTCAGCAAATTTGGGTCGTCATCAACAGATCTTTTGGTGGAAGTTTAGTCATTCGGAACAAACTTTATTGATAGTTTGCCAATCGATATGCCTATATCCTCAGCAACTTCTCTGATAAGGATTCGACGATTCTACATAACAATTTTCTTCACTGCTTCAGCGTTATCCAGGGCAGGCATCGTAACTAAAACTTTTTGGGTCTTCTTTAAAGAGCTTGTACCCACACCAAAACGGTGTCACTATATTCCACTATATGTTACGGGTATGTAAGTCCTAAAAAAAAATCTAGAGTCACTTTAGTTTTTGAACATATCTCGCATACCTCGAAAAGTTCGATTGATTCAAAGGATTTTGATAAAATCAAGAATTTAAAAGAAACCAACGTACCAAAATTGTATTAGGGGATTTTAACGCAAAACTGGGCAAGGAAGATATATTTGAGTCGACCATAGGAAAACATAGCCTACATAACACCACATCCGACAACGGACTCAGGTTAATTGGCTTCCTAACAGGACGTAGCCTCCTTGTAGCAAGCACACGATTGCAACATCTCAACATCCGTGAAGGAATCTGGCGGTCACCAGAACAATCAACCATGGCGATCGACGCCAGACACTCCTTCACCATCCCAGATGTACTTACTTTCCGAGGAGCCAATATCGACTCGGATCACTACTTTGTTTTAGTCAAGGTGAGGATATGAAGGATGCTATGGAGTTGAGCAAGACAACAAGAGTTTGACGTCGGAAATCGCTGGAGACCGATAGGATATTCGCCGAAATAAGTCTCCTTAACATCGCTACAATATCTTCTCCGCCATACTGTGTGAACGCCTAAAGTCTTTGTGGATAATCTGATAATCTTATCAGTCTGGTTTTAGGCCAGGTAAATCCAGAATAGACCAAATTATCACACTTCGGCAGATCTTGAAAACACCCAAGAATTCCAAATCGACGACACATCTTTTTGTGGATTTTAAAGCGGCATATGACAGTGTGCATAGGGACAGCTATACTGAGCCATGTCTGGTTTAAACATCCCTGACAAACTCGTCCGATTGTGCAGGATGACAATGGAAAATTCTCGCTGTTCCATTAAGGTCGATAGCGAATTAACCGAGACATTCGATGTTAAAAAAGGATTAAGGCAAAGTGGCGCATCGTCTACCCTGGCTCACTAGAGACCAGCGACAACAACACCAGCGCTGGGGCAATCGAAAATATAGAGCCCTCTCTCGAAAAGCGGAGGTAGCACTATATAAATCACTGATCCTCTCGGTCCTCCTTTACGGCGCAGAGGCCTGGACCTTAATGAAAACAGATGAGGATGCCCTTGGTCACTTCTAGAGGAAAACTCTGCGTTCAATCTATGGTCCCGTTTATATAAACAGAGAGAGGAGGAGAAGATACAACGACGAACTGTACGAGTTGTACAACGACATCGGGCTTGTACGACTTCTCCGGATCCAACGTCGAAGATGGCTAGGCCATGTAGAGCGAATGGACAACACAGCTCCGACCCGAAGAGCCTTCGAATCCAACCCTGACAGACGAAGCAGCAGGGGACGCCCGAATCTAAGAAGGCGCACACAGATGGAAGGGGACCTTAACCAACTCGGGGTGCGGCATTGGAAACAACTGGCAAAAGATCATGCCACCTAGAGGCGCTTGTTGGTTGAGGCCCAGGTTCACACCGGACTATAGCGCCATCTAAGAAAAAGACGAACGTATGTTGTGGGTGATCTTATTTTACCACTGGCGTAAGGTACCTATCGCTCATTGCCGTTTCCGCACTTTAAATTAAGTTTTTTCCTAGAGAAGGGTGTGCATTGAATATTATCATTATAACGGTGACAAGAAACATTATGAGTATTGTCGGTCAGTAAGCTGTTATTGAGGTTTAACCCATAACATCAGTGTCAAAAGGCAAAACACTACCGAATGATCCAGGGTGCCCCGACGGAAAGAAAAAGGGGAAGACGGAACACAAAAAAGGGTCAGTTGGGCAATAGACACCGTGCAGTGACGATCATATTAAGAAATAAAGAATAGATAAGCCAAAAACTGTATTTCAGCAGTGGAATTAGCAGGAACCCGTCATAATGCAATACAAGAATATCACAGAACTTATTCTACAACATAACTAATGGCGGTTTGGAAAGTTTAGAAAGTTTGACGAAATACACTGCCATGCAGCTGTAAACTTGGTTGTCGGGTAAATAGTATAAAGGCGGCTCAGAATTCTAGCCGTCAGAGTCGCAGAGTTGACGACTGCACCACGCACACTCAGGTCATAGTTTTAACCCTAAAATCTTGTGATATTTATACTAGTCGTTGATTGCGACCCTTAATTTCAGAATATCGCATTGGTCATAGAACTTTAAGACTCGATCATAAAGGCGGCAGCAAAATACAGCACATAGATGTCATAAGTCGCGTTTCAAATATTTTAGTTCTGGAGGCAAATGCTTTCGAGCAAAATTGGAAGCAGTTAAAAAAGACGAGAGAAGTTTTTACGAGATTCGGGACGGGTCTATCGAAATATGGGACAAAGGATACTGTTTTTGTGTCCCTAGGGAATGGAGGAACATATTATTCGTCTGCATCATGGTGTAAAGGATTACATAGATCGAGATAAAGTCATGGAAGCAACAAGAAAGCATATTGGTCTCCGAGAATAAAGAAAAACTTTACGGATCAATCGGATTCACCGAAATTCGGGGAATATGAAAGACTGCTACATGGTATTCCAAAAGCAAATAAGCCCGCAAGTACATGTGGACTATTTTGAACCAGGTTCGCTTAAAAATGCAAGAAAGAAGTATGTGTTCTTGGTTATAAATGGTCCTATAAGCAAGGTTGTTTGCAACCATTGATTTGCATGTATATGCCAGTACCCCAATGCTCTGCTATTCAGGATCGGACAAATCGTTGTATTCGATTTTCTGAAGAAAAAAATTTTAAAGTATGATAGACGAAGAAAGAAACTTAAAGCAGATCAGAAAGAAGGCAGCTAACAAAATGGTCAACAAACAGAGCCTTAGTAATGATTCCATACGAGGCATTAGGGAAATAGCGAGTTTTAAATCTTGCGTGGATGAAAATAGAAATACCTTGGGCGAAGCCAATATTTTTTTAGACCCACTGTTACTTTTTTTTTAGAAAACTTGATAGGGAGACTCTGTAAAATCTTCAAAGGCTTTTATAAAATCAATTAACAAACAGTTCGTGATAAAATTTGCCGACTATGCGTCTACCAACTGCACATGTCCAGCAGATCCACTTGTCACCTGCCTTCCAAGCAAGCGAGTACCCTGCACTCCTATATATTTAAAGTGGCGTAAATACTTTAGTTCTAGTTCAGAGATCGAAAAATGGTGGATGCGAAAGAATTTTGCTGTAGCCGTTGGAGCACCGATACGCTTGAGGAATAGAGTCTACCACTGTCGTGCAATACGATCGGATCATGCCTATTTGCCAACGCAGGCTTTTGTAAGTCAATGTCCCATGCATTATGTCGGTTTCTCTGCAATGCAAATAAGGACTCCCAAATATTTTCAGATGTTACTTAAACTACATGGACACTATAAACAAACGTCCCTAAACGACCTTTTTTAAAGTCGTACCAGTTGAAACGTCCGATTTTCAGTCAGTTCTCAATAAGAATCTCTCAAGTGAACATCTGCACTAGAAAGTGGATTATTTTCTATTAATGGTTACCCGCTACACTGAACAAGGCACAAAATCCATGCCACTTTGAATCTACATCTCCCTGAACTTAGAGAGAAACTATCACGTACAATGAAAAATAATGTAACCACTGTACTACATCGTTTTTGTAGTGAATTTCTATTGTTGCTCTATGTATATGTGTTAGGCGTCTTACATATTGGGGAGAAGCAACGCCTCCATATAGAGTAATTTCGGACTCATCTGCTCACAACATATTTCTTCATTAGCGATCAGCCATTTACTTCCGCCCTTTGCAAGGCAAGGCTCAGCCTTTTTGTTTGGATTGCGAGCAGTGGAATTAGCATCCAGCTACCTTCTGCGCACTGTGACGCCATGCAAAGAAAGATTCATCTCATTTCTTATTTCAGCACTTCAAATAAAAAGTGTTTATCGTTTGTTTGTTTATAGTTGTGCATTGTTTGCTATTCTTATGTACGCAGCTCCATACACTTGCTCAAGAAGTTCCATGGATTGAAACGTATATTATATAAATGCAAGTTAACTTCCCTTCTAGTAGTTTAGCCAAAAAAAAGCGATCTTTATTACTCGGCTCGCACACCGCAACTGAACTTAAAATCTATCTTAACATATTTTATAATAACTTATTCTAGACATGAGGTCAGCTATTCCCTCGTAGTTCCGCTGTTCCGCTGATGTTGCATTTCCGCTTGCGAAACCGTGGGACAGGTTCAGTGTAGGTCGTCGGGCGGATTCCTGTGTCAGGTTCGATGAAGGTCGTCGGCTGGGTGTGGGAAAATATGGATATGGGATTCGTGTTCGGTACGTCTGGGTGTTGGATTAGGAGAATGGGAGAATGAGAGAATTGGGAAGTGGGAATGTGGGAAAGTGTTTGTTAACTTGCATAATAACGTCATGCCAACCAACACAAAAAGAACCACTCAACAAGTTTGAAAAACGAATGGAGGCAGTAAGAGTTTCCTCAATTCATGGAAAACGGAACTAAACGTAATAAAAGCAGAAAACACTTTTCATAAGTTTACAAATCTATCTATAAAATTTTTAAGAGGCAAAATTGAAATTCAAATTCATAAAGATGCAAATAAAATCAGTTGTATCGCAGAAGTTACGAATAAGATAAGTTCACGTGAAAGGACATTTTTTTTACAAATATCATACCACATCAAAGTCAGGACGTCTTCCTGGAATCTTTCATTAAAAAATCATTAAAATTAAATACCGGATGGTGTTTTGCATCGAATGTGTAATAAGAAAAATTAAGTAAAAATTAAGAAAATTATCCGTGCAGGGACGGGTTAAGAATATCCCTGCAGCGATACCTCTCGCTTGTCGTAAAAGGCGACTAAAACAAAGGTAAACAAAAATCACATCTAGGCAATTTAGAAAACACCAAGGTGAGCCTAGGGACACATATACCACCATTAAACTGCCCCACAAGTGTACATGCAAATCAGTGGGTTGACACGACTGGAGATCACCGGTGTTGTAAGAGTAAGATCAAACAAAAAAATCTGAAGCATGCCCGTGTCACAAAAAAAAAAAAGGCAGGCCGAAAAACAAATGCAAAAACACCAGCATTTGATTGGCCTCAGCGATGAAGTAATCCCAAACCGGGAAGCCTGCCGCTACTTTCTGAGGTCCAACCGGCGGACCCCACAAGCGGACCAGTAGGAATGCAGTTAAGTGGGAAGGTTATGGTCCTACACTTCTGACCATAACAACGCCGGAAAAAGGAAAAGAAGAAGAAGAAGAAGTAAAAATTAAGAAAATATCGCGGTAACATAACCTATACCTCGTATCGCTTTAGGCCATTTCAAGCGCAAGTTGGGATAGCTATAGTGAAGTTAATCGATAAATGACTCCGACAGATTTGTAATGTAAGACTCTAATATGTGCACACCCTGCGAGGCGATCTAAAAATTTCGTCGCAGTAGCTGAGATTGTACGTAGACCTGACGCAGATTAGCAGATTTTGCATTTACATATGCCCTGAGGGCTTGTACTTTGGACCTAAATATAATTGATATAATCTTATAACGGATTTTGTAATATTCTCAAAAGACATGCTTTTAGTCCACCTAAAAATATGGTCAGACCTGGGTGGGCGCTAAGTGAGAAAATTCTACAAATGAGTGATAACTATCCGCTTAAATGTGAAACAGAAGCCTTTAGGTGAGAAGGTCGCCTCTATGCCTAACTTGTCCTATACTTTTACATTCTGCTTTTATTTATATCCCTTTTTAAATCCCGTGAATTTAACGCCCATATAGTTCCTTTAGCCAATAACAAATTTTAGAATGTCCATATGTGCGTCTCTACCGACCACTCGTATTAACCACATTGGAATTGAGAATAATGTATTAACAAACGGCTATAGATGTTGCTAAGAATTGCCAGCTCAGCTTGGGCATCTTTCAACAACTCCTCATAAAAGCATTTGTGAAATCTCATCGGCGCCATATATTTCTTTGTGCGTGGAAATCTTCAAGCTTAATAAAAAAATCTGCGTCTGAGGCCTGTCAATTATAGAAAGGGTTTCTAGGTTTCAGAAGTTGTGATTTGACGTAGAAGACAAGGAGCATGGCGGGCCAGTAAAAAAAGTTTTAAGATCTAGAATTGGAGACATTATTAGATCAGAGTCCATGTCAAATGCAAGAATATTGAATGCATGTACAACGGTCCAAAAGTAATGAAATTGGATGCCATACGAGTTGAAGCTGAGAGAAGTTGAACGGCATTTTTTCACGAGCGAAATTCTGCTTTAGCGACAAAAAGTGAAGGAGTTTCTCTATCAAGTTGTGGCTAGCGATACAAAGCGGATCTATTGTGGTCCAAAGCGAAAGAAATTGCGGGTTGCCGCTTTTATGCAACAATATTAACGCCCAAGCCAAGTTAATGTTATTTAGTTGGTTGGACCTATTCGGTGTGGTATATTAAAAGTTGTTGCAACTATGTGAATTCATCACAGAAGCCCTTATACCGCATATATCTAATGGGCTGGGGTCGAATACTGATGGAAAAACGACCATAATACAAGCTAAGGCATGACAAAGTGATTTTACAACACGGTAACGTTCAGCCACATGTTGCCCATGATGTTAAAACCTAAATTGATCCTCTTGATTATCATTTGTCTCCATGCAGAAGCAGAAGCTTACATCCATGAGGATTTTATAAAAAAATGAGCTGATTCGTGGCGTTCTTCTGAAATGGTATCCTACCCGAGAGATGGGAAAAAAGCGGAGATTGGTAAAAGACAAGACAGATAGTGTCTCTCTGGTTGAGAAGGAAAAAAAAATACATTTTGGGACTTGAAAATCCGGGGGAAAGTAAATGGAGAAAACTACACGGAGGACGTCGGGGAACTTTATTCAGCCCGTAAATAAATCGCGAAGACTAAGATGGGCAGGACAAGATAAGTGGAAAAACCCGAAGGAAAGGCCAAGAAGGTCGCGCCATGGATGGGAGGGCAATAAAGGTATAACTCTGCTCAATGTCGCCTACAAGATCTTATCCAGTATGCTATAAGAACGTCTTAAGCCGTTTTGCACCACACTAATAGGAACATACTAGTGCGGATTCCGGCCTAGCAAATCGACTATAGACCAGATCTTCACATTATCTTGGAAAATAGCAACGAGTTCCATTTTTTTATCGACTTTAAAGCCGCATACGATAGCATTCATTGTAACGAGCCTTACAGGGCGATGGCCGATTTTGGAATCTCTGGAAAATTGATTCGGATATATCGCGCAACACAGGTCAAGGGAGGCCGAATCTCCGACTCAAAGACCAAGTGATCGCGGACATCGGAAAACTTAGACTCAATTGGAAGCAGCGTGTTCGGGACTGACATGAGTGGAAGCAGGCTCTCGTTCGGTCTTAGAATCTGCAAGGGTCATTAGCCTGATAAGTTAGTAAATGGCCGATAATTATAATAATAATATTTGTAATGTGATTGGCAAAGGTCGACTTTTGATCCAAGAATATGCCTAGATATTTGCTCTTTCAGTACTTGTGGTACTCGAATATTTAATTTAAGGCAAGTCGCAGGTTTTCTTGAATGAAGTTGGGGCCTACACCAGAAGATTATTATGCTGTATGATCGGAAAACATGGCAATACTACGTAAGGAATTGGTATATATATTAAACAACAAGTGAGACATTACTGAACGCTGGGGAACTCAAAAAAAATTGTACAATTTTTGTTAAGTATAGGGGGAATTGTACACAAGGCCGTTAAAACAAGAGCTGTCGGCTTCTATTCTATTGTAGAAATATTTTCCTGAATTCTCAGCCCTTGTTGCGAAATGTTATGAACACCAGGACAACCGCATTGTTCTTGTGGAATAATGTTTTTTCCCTACAGACAATTTTTAAATTTCTTTTAAAAGCTTAAATCAATACTTTTGCAGCAAGATCTAAACAGGCTTGTAGGCCTATAACGCTGCACTGTGTGCGACTCCTCATGTTTTAAGGTGAGTATGACTTTAGGAATTCTCAGTTTAAGGGGGAAATGCAATTTTAAACAAGCATTAAAAATTACCCTATACGTGACTCGAGATAAGTTCTTTTCATTTTATATTATTTATTCAATCTAGACCATGAGATTTTCAACTTTTAAGATTAAAAATATTATCTTTGATTGTATGTCTATATATATTCATTCGGTGGAAAAATTACATATGTGTCTCTCATTAAATATTACAATTTCTCCGAGGATTGATAGTTCTCCTTCGGATAGTGGACTATAAACCTCGATGCTATGAATTTTTAAAAAGCTTTAAGCTAAAAGTCACCTTTCTAATTGTTTCTTGTAGCAGGACAGTTTGATAATTCAAGAGTGGATTTGTCTTAGGTCCGTGATTTTCCAAAAGGACTTAGAGTAAATCTTAAATGGACATACCCTATTACTCCGTTCGCTAACATCACTAAGTTTTAAGGAAATGAGCTTATTTATTTGATTTAGAATTTTAAGATCTTCAAGATATCTAAATCTTTGCCGCTGTTTCTACGAGAGTGGTCCGATAAGTACTTAGCATCACCGCCAGATGGCACCAGTATCGCAAGATCAACTTACTATCGTGTAGTACATTCTAGTAGATGGCTACTGTCGAAATTTCAGCCGGATCGGACTCGTAGTTTTGCTTTGACCGCGTGTGGAAGTGGGAGTGTCCGCGGATTTTAGATAAATGAAAAAAGAGCAATATCGGCCGGTGATTCGATTCTTGTTTTTGGAAGGGAAATCAAAGAGCGTTTGGATGCTGTGTACGGTGACTCTTCTCCTTCGATGGCGATCATCAAAAATTGGTTTAACGGTTTCAACGTGGTCGCACGTCGGTTTTTGATGAGCCATGTCCAGGTGCCCCGAAAACGGCTTCCACGGAGGATAACGTGACAAAAATCCACGATCTCGTATTGGCAGATCGCCGATTGAAGATGCGCGAGATAGCTGAGACAGTAGGCATTTCAAAAGATCGCGTGGGTCATATCCTGCATGAAATTTTGGGCAAGAGAAAACTGTCGGCGGGATGGGTGCCGCGTTTGCTCACTCCGGACAACAAGCGCAACCGTGAGACCACTTCAGAGCAGTGTTTGACGCTGCTTAAAGCGCAATCCGAAGGAGTTTCTGCGTCGTTTCGTGACAGTCGATGAAACATGGATCCACTGGTACACACCAGAGACCAAGGAACAGTCGAAACAGTGGACTTCACCCGGCAAACGTGCTTGGCCGGAAAGGTGATGGCCACCGTTTTCTGGGATTCACAAGGTGTGATCCACATCGACTACCTGGAGAAGGGCAAAATGGTTATTGGGCCGATTCGACGGCGAATCGAAGTAATAACGGCCCCACTTGGCGAAGAAAAAAGTGCTCTTTCATGCATGATACCGCACCGGCTCACACCTCCGCCCTCGCCACGGCCAAATTGGTCGAATCGGGCTACGAACTGCTGCCCCCTCCACCGTATTCTCCAGATTTGGCCCCGTGCGATTTCTTTTTGTTTCCAAACTTGAAAAAGTCACTCGCCGGGCAGAAATTTCAGTCGAATGAGGAGGTCATCGCCGCCACGGAGGCCTACTTTGCAGACCTCGAGAAAACGTATTTTTCAGACGGGATGAAGAAGTTTCATTTCTCCAAAATGTTTGTTTTCTTTCGTAGGCTAAGTACTTATCGGACCACCCTCGTACATTCTACATTTAATAGGGGTTGGACCTCCTGTTTGATATTCTCTTGGGGACTGATACATTAATGCTTTGAAGGACTTTGTTTTCAAATACGTCAATGAGGTCATTGATTTGTTGACATTAATTAATATTTCCTGGGCAAACAAGGGCATTTAAACTAAATATCCAATAAGCAGGATAAAAATCAGCAGTAGATATTGCGCATTCATAATCGTAGGACTCCGTTTATGTATAACACATATTACTGAAAATGATAGGAGCATATCATAGGCTGGGATAATAAATTAGGTACATTGCCAGGTCCAAAATTGAAGGCTTCATTTAGCTAGGTTCTTCATAGTATCAAATGTCAACAGTTAAGTTGCACAGAAGGTTTAAAAAAAAATTCAATACATTTATTGCGAATGCCTCAGGCTGGCAAGAAACAATATTTTGAGTACAATGGTTTCTTCATTTCATTCCAGGAGAATATTTTAATTTGAAAAAAACCCTACGAATAAATTCCAACTCCCAGTACATACATACATATGTATCTTTCTCAGTTTTCTTGTGAAAAAAATTTTGTTTTCATATGCTCATACAGACTGCCTTGTACATAGTCTGATCCAAATCATTGTCTGGATTTGACATCATTGTTTTAATTATAATTGTCGAACCGAACTGTCATGGCAAGTATTTAGTTCAAGGTTCACCATTTTGCAATATGGATTACTTATGAATCACTGAACATGTTAAACTAAGAAAACCTGCTATAAAATTAGAAAGCCTGTACTACGTACGTTTCGTGCATTGCTACATACAGAAGAGATTGGCTCTGCTGAAGTCCTGAGGCCTATCCATAATTCTACAGAAAATGTGGCTGCCATTAGTGAAGAACATTTCACAATGATATCCGAATGTTTTTCAGCCTCAAATCGAAGATATTGATGTAGAAGCCATATAGTTTTAGCATCTCCCAACATGTAACTCGTTTTAGCTTTATTGCAAAAAAAAATTACTGAACGCGTTGTTTCTGGTTTTATTCATGTGAACGTGTGATTTGTAGCCGCCGGTTTTCTTTTTGTTGGGCTTTGCAAAAATCATGTTTATTCACAAAATCCAAAAACTCTTGACGCTTTAAAACCGAATATTCGTCAAGTTATTGGCCGATATGTCACGATAAGTCATCGAAAATTATCTTAAAACAATCGAGTCTTGCAAGAACTCCTATGGAAGACGTTATGTTGCTTTCAAAATAGTGCAACCGAGACAATACAATGAAATAAAAATTTTATTAAAATTTAAATCATAAATGAATTTTATATAAATTTGCTTTAAGACACGCAAATTAGATCACCCTACTCGTATATATGTAAATTCATTGCGACCTCAGTTCCAACAAGTACTAAGGGAACCACATGTTAAAAGTATTACTTTCAAGTTGTTCTTCAGATTTCATAAATAACTTGCTGTTACTCAAGTTTCTGAAGTTAAGTGTGGGATAATCCATTGGATGTGTTGCGGATTATGCCAATGGGTTCGGTACTGTAAATAAACTTTTAACTAAAGAGTTACAGTAGTCTGTGAAATCGAAATGTGAAAATGAAAACACTGATGGATATTATCTGATATGTACTTTTACAGTCAGCGTCAAAAGTGAAATTACATCTGATTGCATTCGGTGATTGGAAATGTAAGGGCGAAATGACTTATTTACCAAAATGTGAACGTAAACCTGGTTATTACTTATACCTCACAAAATGCAAAAAGATTCCTCGACGCGGCGACGCTTATCTTAAAAAATATTAATAAGGCCAAGAGAAAAATTTAATTTTTTTACTTTTTAGAGTTATTTTTCTGATTCGGGGGTTACTTAAAATTTTTAATTTTATTTTATAAACTTACTCACTAATTTATAAAATAATTATTATGCAACAACGCACGTTTTGAGTTTTGTTCTATTGTTCTTAATTAATTTTTTGTCTTATAGGGCTTTTTGTACGTACAAGGTGGCCCAAATTATTCATCCAATTTTGTTTTTAAATAACTTTTTTACTGAATGAATGATTTTGAGTGATGAAAATTTGGACCTTTACAATTTCTTCTGTTGAGTCGAAAAACGATATCCGTCAAGTGGCTGCCGCCTTTCCATGATTTTCCGCAAGATTTCGGTGATAATTGTTCGCATTCCTGTCGAAAATTCTCCTTAAGAGCTGCGATTGTCTGAGGATTGTTGGCATAAGCCCGCTACTTGAACCGCAAGGAAAGAAGTCTGGCATGGTTAAATCGGACGATTTTGCTGGCCGTGCCAAATGACCAAAACGGGAGATTACGCTTTCTTCACAATACCATTGTGGTTTGAGCTGCGTGTTCGGTTGCACCGTCTTGTTAAAACCACATGTTCACCACGTCCCGCTCATCCAATTCCGGCAGTAAGAAGTCGTTTATCTTGGCCCTGCGGCTTTCACCATTACCAGTGACCGCATTGCCGATGGCGTCCTCAAAAAAAATAAGGCCCAATCATTACTTCCGCGTGAACGCCGCACCACACAGTGGCTTTGAGTGGATGTAAGGGCTCTTCGTGCATCACATGCGGATTTGCAGTACCTCAAAAATGAAGATTTTGCTTATTGACGTAACCGCTTAAATGGAAACGCGCCTCGTCACTCATGATGACTTTCGACACAAAATCATCCTCTTTGTTGTTGAGGTTAAGAACGGCTTGACAGTAATTTATACACGACTGATGGTCAGCAGCCATTAACTGATGCACTGTTTACACTTTGTACGGGAACATGTTTGGCCCGTCGCGTCGTTTGGTTGATGTTTTTTCGTCCTCAGCGACATCGGCAGCCACAGCCGCGATATTCTCGGCCAAACGGTCAGTGCGGTGGCGCCATGGCCCGCATGGTCTCCTGTGGTTCCAGTTCGTTCGAGTCGAGAAGCGTAGCGCCGGAATTTTTCCCCAGTTGGCGCGGCATCGACGTTAAAATTGACGCTGCGCTAACGCCACCGACCGTTAATTGGTCAAAGAAATCGACCCAATTATTCTACGCTCTTGCGAAGTCTGGTGCTCCATTGCTTATCTGTTTGTATACTGCAGGTGTCTAGTTCATTTGCAAGGAGTATACTTACTAATTGTACAAACCTACGCTATGCTTTTTTTTTGTAATGTTGTACAATACTAAAATAATGTGTTTCATGTATGTATATCTATATGCCTATACTCGCAATACTAGATTTTTTTTCTTTTGTTCTTCTGGGGTTCGTGCAGGTTCAAGAGTTACGATCTTATGATGTTTGTCACGCTACCTGGACGAGGTGCAGATGGTTTGTGTCGAAGATGTTCGTTCGCTACTCTCCGGTCCTCGTCCTCATCATCAGGAGAAATAAACAGAGCTGGTTAGGACGAATCTACTGAGCCCAAACTTGATGGGCAATCCAGGATTTCGTCTCCTATCCTAGAGTGCCATCATCAGAGTAGCTCAGTGGTACAAGCATACATGTTTGCTTCAAATGTTAGGTTACAGATATGTTTGAAAGTAATGTAAATAACAATTATGCACCTAAGATCCCTACCGGTAACAAAAAGAGCTGACGACCTTGAAACGACTGAACAGATCTTCATAAATTGTAGCTAAGAACCATCTCGACCACGTTGGTGAAGCATCAAAATCGGTCCATTCGTTCAGGAGCTACGATTCCACAGCCAGACACACGAACACACAGAACATCCAGGCACACAAGAACATAGACACAGACGCGTTAGACTAATAACCCCTCTCGGAAAATTACGGTTACAGAAAATTATGGAGGAATATAAACAAGGAGCTGGTACCTCAAAATGTTTTATAACAGTTAAACATGGCGGAGGTCCAGTGATAGTTTAGGACAATTTCGAACGAGGTAGGTAGGTAGGTAGGAGTGGCCGCCTGATATCGAGATGCCAGACCCAATTAGAGCTTATGCGCCGTTTTGATGCCACAACTCAGTGACCTAGTGTGCTGTTATTGGAGTTTCATATCCATCCTGTGGAATTAAGGAATTTGATGATATTACAGAATCCTATTTCCCTGAATTCTGATAGATCGTCGAAGGAGATTTTGCCGAGTAGGCGCTGTCTGGTTCTAGCTAGAGCCGGACATTCACACAGGAAATGGGTGAGAGTTTCCTTTTCCAGTGGGTTCTTGCAACTACGGCAGTAGGTGTTGAATGGGATGCCTAACTTAGCAGCGTGGGTACCGACAGGCCAGTGGCCAGTACAGATGGCTACAATTCTGGCAATCTCTTGTCGGGGTCTGTTAGTTAGGTCGAGGGTTCTTTTCCTGTTATAGGAGGGCCATGTTTTCCTAGATATGACACAGTTGCTAAGACTGCACCATCTGGAGTTCGCCCTCGAGAGAAAGTGTTGTAGAAGGTTTGCCTTGACCAGTCTGATGGGGGGGAGTACTGCCTCCGCCAAAGAACAGTCGAGGGAAGAGCCGTGCCTTGCTAAAGCGTCAGCCTTTTCGTTTCCCTCTATTTTGCTGTGGCCAGGAACCCAAATGAGAGTAATGTTGAAATAGTCTCCTGCACAGCTGATTTCATCCTTACACTGTGCAACTAATTTGGATTTTATGGAGTGAGAGTCGAGAGCTTTGATAGCTGATTGGCTATTAATATATATATTTACATCTCTCTTGGTAATAGGATAGCGCGTGAGTAACTTGCAAGTTTCCTTAAACGCCAGTATTTCCGCTTGGAACACGCTGGCCGAGTCTGGAAGTCGCAACAATTTGGAGATATTCAGTTCCGCTGAGAAGATACCCGAGCCAACCCCACACTCCATTTTCGAACCGTCGGTGAAAAAAGCTACCTGATGGTTCTCAGAGTGCAGTCCCTGTTTCCATGCCATCCTGGATGGGAAGTGGACATGGGCGGCTTTATTTGGGTTGTGTATGGTTGTCGTGAAATCGGTTGCAGTCATGGCCAGGTCACTAGGTAATAGGTCCAGCACCTTGCTATGACCGTAGGGTTTAGATGACCAGAACCCAGATTCTCTGAGTCTAATGGCATTATATCTGATGAAGAGGTCCATAGGGAGGAGGTTTAGGAGTACGTTGAGGTACTCGGTCTTTTGAACGAGAATCTACTAACAATTGTTTAGAACCTGGGTCTCTCAGGAACCTGGTCTTCCAAAACGACAAAAAACCTAAGTCCACATCTTATTTGGTTCGAGAATGGCTATTTTTCATCCCCACAGAGTAATTGAATCATTGGCTTATCCTCCCCAATCACCGAATCCTATTGAACATCTGTGGCAACATTTGGATCGGCAGTTACGAAATCATACAAGAAGAAGTTATAAAGGGTTTTTCAATTGGCGCGGGTAGATTTTGGCGACCTGTGGCAGCCATGTTGTTTTGGTGATATCTGTCAATTTTTTTGTTTATTATTCAGTGACTTACAGTATATACGAATTATAACACTTTATTTTTAAAAATGAGTGTTCGTTAGCGCAAACCCTCCGCGCGTTGCGTCGACTCTTCAACGTTTGGTGGCCAAATTTGAGACGACCGGTTTGATAATCAATCAGCCAACAGTGGTATGTCAAAAGAACGCAAGATCGTCCGAGAACATCGCCGCATCCCGCAAAAGTGTGTAGCAAAATCCGAGGCAGTCGAATCCTCGCCGGGCACAACAATTCGGCCTTTCGCAGACTTCAACTTGGACTTGGTGCTTGGGCCTACATCCATATAAAATCCAACTGAACCAGCTCAAAGTCCATGACAACGCCGTTTGTTCGCTGATCATCTTTAGCGACGAGGCGCATTTTCGGATGAATGACTGTGTTAACAAGCAAAATTGCCGTATATGGGACGACACCAACCCACACGGGGTTCACCAGGTGACAATGCATTTTCAAGAAGTTACCGTTTTGTGTGGATTTTGGGCCGGGCGGCGGCACCATTGGTCCGTACTTTTTCGAAAACGACGTTGGTGAGACAGTCACTGACGGGCGCTATAGAATGATGATAACCAATTTTTTATGGCCCAAATTGAACCATGTGGACCTGGACGATATGTGGTTCCAACAGGAGAGCGCCACTTGCCACGTGCGGACGCCACGATTGAGACTCTGCATGAACGATTTGAATATAAGATTATCTCTCGCAGGGGAGACATAAATTGGTCACGTGATTTGACTTCGCCAGACTTTCTCTTGTGGGGTTTCCCAAAGTCGTAGGTCCATATGAATAAACCACAATCGACGGATGCCTTTAAGGTGAACATAACATAGGCCCAAATCAGCTCGATCTATGCGGAAGAGTCATAGAAAATTGGACAACTCGGATCCGTGCTACCGTAGGAAACCACAACGGGTATTTGAACAATGACTTTATTCATAAAGGCATACATGAGCCTTTTAAGTTTAAAAATAATTTTATTAATTCAATAGTTGAATCGGAGACTGGGACCAAAATTCTTTATATTTACTGTTATGATAAATGAAATTTGAAAGAATTGTTTGATGGTTGATTTCAGGGTTTTATCTTGGGGTATCCATGTCTGGCGTAGACCATTTCCATTAATTTTAATTTAGAGGCCAAAATTTCATCCTATGACTGTACACCCAATTTTGGCGCTGACTGTATATTATATATAACATTATATATAACATTCTTCGTTATTGCCGAATTGCGACTATATTACGATCCTTACCCAAGGCTACTTACACCATAATGTATGCACATCCCACATACACACCATCCAAGAAAAAAAAGGATTTTAAACTCATTTAAAGTTTGGAAAATTGATTTCTGAATACACACGGTCAGATGCCGAAATATGTCACGTACTCACCATCGCGTGATAAAATCGGGTTTAATTGAAAAAATTGGATTTGTGCGATTAGCTGCCTCTAAAGTCACGTTTATATAACCGTCCGAGTCGCCTCCATTCCCGATATCCGTATATCTATGATCCATGACAGCGGCAGACGTTGATATCTCTTCTCCGTGTGGCGTGAAATTTCAACTCTGGAAAAAAAACCACCGTCCTCGCCCACTTGCTGCTACATCATATGATGATCCCTTTCGCCTAAATCGATTTCAACTTATGGAAATTATATTCGTAATTTGTACGCACACACCAAGATATGTTATCCATTTGAATAGAACTGAATTACGGGTGCGCACAGATATGCTCCGCCGGATATGATGTCGGATAGATATCTGTAATGAAATGCAAGCAAAATATATTTATGTATATTTATATGTAGATGCCAAGGTACAATATAATGACCCTATAAAGGGAGAAGAAGGAAAGAAAGTTTTTTCCATCAAGACACGATTTTTCAAATTGAACAAACCAACTGTTACAATCAATCAACCTTCAACTTTATTCGTGCAAGTGTCGCAAGGCCACCTCGTAGCAAAAAACCAAAAAGAACAAATAAAAGTGCTGAAAAGGGGGTTCAGCAAGGCGAGAAGGAAGTCGTACAAAAAATAGCAAACTTCGGTCTAGGCAGTGCTTCCTGTTGTTCCATTGTGCTTGACAAGAGAACACCGCGAAGGTGTCTTTGTAGAAATTTCGCTCGCTACACATACACAATCGATTGTACGCCATAAGGCCCCACGACCTGACTTAAAATACCCGCGCTTTCGTTAATTTCCTTTTGTTCAACGAGAATTATATCGTAGAGTGAACAAACGTCAGTTACTTAAAAATAAATATCGTACCGTAGAAATACTCGCCACATTCGCATTCCGTCCTCATCGTCCCCATTAGGCGATCGTGAAACATAGCGTATCAAGGACGAGAGCGCGCATGAAACAATCGATACAAAAACTCATTGAGCTATGAAATCAAAGGCATGTGATAGATACCTGTAGCTGTAGCTGCTGCCGGGGTACGAGCAATACTCGCGAAAACCTATTGAACAAGATACTTACAAGTTACGCCATGACTGGCGATGAAAGCAGTAGGCCTTGCACACATTATGTCCTTGTTCTTCCATATTGGGTACGAACACAAACGAGAATTCCTTTTTGTTTTGTTACTCCTTGACAACCATCGAGAACCGCGGGGCAATAGTGCGGAAGCACACTGTACGTGTACGAGTAAAGATGCCAAGATTTCGGGAAGCTCTTTCTATTCGCTTAAGCGCAAGAAATAGCGACAGGTTATCAAACAGGTGTATTGAATGGAGATGGTTCGAATCGGGCCTATTGTTATATGTACTCATCGGTGGTAGGAATCAAGCAGCAACGACAAGTAATCATGGCGAACGATGGTTACGTCTGCCTTTGTCAGTGAAGAATGTCACCGAAGATGTAAGCAGAAAAGGCGGAAAATGAAAGAAAAGTGAGAGAGAAAAAACGTTATTTTTTAAATGGGATACCCATTTTGAATCATTAAGTAAATGCTAGAGTAAGAATGTATCCAGCCGCAGGTGTTTGGAAAACACCCGTAAGCCAAGGCCGCATTAGAAAGCCATCGACGACACATGAAGGCAGCGGTGTCGTCGCGTCCCGAAAGTTGATGAAAGCTAGAGAAATTGCTTTGCATTATTTTCTCCTTATTTTGCATTGGAAACGAGTGGATCCATGAAATGAAAGCGACGAATTGATTGTTTTGTTACGTGTACTTGCTGCTTTTAAACGTACCAATATAGATAGGTATCTATTTATCCGTTCCGCTTTGTGTGTTATTTGTACTTTCGGGTGAAGATGTGGTTCAACTGATTGATGTTTCTTTTTTCCTTTCTGTACGGGTACCGTAGCGAGAACATAAACGTTCTTCGAAGCGTAATTCCAGTTTTACATTTAGCCTTATTCGCGAAAGGAGGACATGATAATGCTTTCACTTAATTGAAATGTCCTTAAAGTCATGACGTAAAATGAATAATACATGCTTTCGGGCGAGCAGCTCTTGAAGATAACGTCGAGCTGTTGAACAAAATTAAGGACATGTTTAACTGTAACTTAATCACATGCCGTTGAGCAACTTAATTCAAGATTTCGCGTCGTGTTCTGTCAGTTTTTCTTCCTTACTGGAAAGGGGAGGATAAATTATCAGGAGCATATAATTTGTATGTTTGTAAAGGTTTTTTTAATAGCTAAATCCGAACTTTGAGTGCTTCAAGTGGTAACGATGTCATTCTCTAATAGTGTTTGTGTTCTTTAATTTTATCATAGAATGTTACACTATTCGTCAATAAGTTATTCAAAAATCCGATTTAGTTCACCAAACTTTTCGTAAGCTACTTTATATTTATGGCCAAAATGACCGTCCAACAGTGCGAGCAGTTCGACGAATTATGACGAAATTCGGGGTCAGGTATTGGGTTGCTGATCGTGCAGGGATTCTGAAATGCATTGACCCACAATCCCTCATCGTGCACAAAAAGTTTTCCTTTTTGCAGCCTCAACTTGGCGAATTTTGCTAAAAGACCTGGGCATACATCTGTATGAGATCTAATAGATACAAGAAAGGCCAACAAAAAAGCTGATTGTAGGTTCACTGATTGGGCTATGAAATATTAGGAACGGACCTTAATTTGGCGAAAAATCATATCCGGACATGAATCACATTTTTGGTTGAAGGAATTAGGAAGCAAGCAAAATTATCTCATTTGGGGAGAGAGTAATTCGCAATAGTATCAAGAGCCTTCATGGGATCGAGAGAAACTTACGGTTTGGGTGGATTTTGGGCAGGCGCCGTTCTTGGATCATATATCTTTCGAAATGAGAACGGCCAGACGGTCATCATAGTTGGCCTGAGGCGTCATTCGGATGACATGATGACAATACAGGCCACCTATTTTGTTACATTGGCTGTTGGTCCAAGCAGGCGTTATTTCCAGAGAAGGTCACCAGTGGAATGGCCGCATTCATCGTGTGTTTTAACTATCCTAACCTTTTTCTCTGGGAATATGTTAAGTCGCTGGTTCGGCAACAAAGCGACAGCAATGGATTAGCAACATCACCCAAACCATTAGTGAAATCCAGCCCCACTTATGCTACAGATTCATACAAAATTGGGTAACTCGGGTCGAGTACTGTACTATGCCATTCAAATAGCATCATAACATTATTTTTGAAAATGATCCAATCATGGTAATGATGTGAATAATCACAATCGAAATTACTTTTTAAAGCCATAAAACTTATAAAGCATCAGGCAATGGTGATGACTCCAAGGTAGGGTAAAAAGTCAATTTATCAAGATCCTCTACCCGTATGAGATCCTCTACATCCGACGTAGCGGATTTAGATGCTCAAATTTGATAGTGGATGAACCGGAATCGGTGTATGGGCATAACACCTATGTAAGTCAATGTGTTATTGGGATGCTAATTCCAAACTTGCACTTCCCAACTTCGCTTGCACTATTGTAGCGTCGAAATTAGGTGTTTTCTTGCTTGTGTTTTTGTCGCTATGGTAAGTTTCATGGTTGATTTGAATAACGTTTGTGGGCTAAAAACGAACGTTTTCCCTATTTTTGTTTATAGGGTTCGCGCAGGTTCAAGAGTTATGCGCTTATGGTGTTTGTCACCATAAATTGGATGGGTGGGATGGGTGCAGATGGTTTATGTCGAAGATGTTCGTTCACTACTCTCCGGGGGTGGTTGTCCTAGATATGATTCGAGAGATTCGACTGAATTTCTCGCGTTGGTTGTAGTTCACAGTAATTCTTTTGTTTCCATGTCATTAAGGTGTTATATTGGAAATGCACGCATACAATATGAATTTTGAAGTGATCTTATACTGCGAGTGTTATGCCTTCGTCAGCAATTTTTTTTTGAGCATCTCTCAATCACAATGTAGATGATGCACAATTTTTGCCTATAGAAATTGTTCTTGGCTGTGGACTGACTTAAAATACAGACCTTCCACTCAACAGTCGGTGATGATTACCATTGCACCACGACCATCCCCACGAGATTTGTTTAAGAAATAAGGTGAGTCCTTGACGCGAGTTAAGTACAATACATTCGATTTTTTTTGTGTTATATTGATACAGAGGTCCCCTAATCAGCATATGTTGACATTGTGTAGACAAAGTAGATATGAATAAATAAATAAAAACGAAAAGCTACCTTATCTTTTGAATAAACCCCGTATTCAATTTAAAATTCGTTTTCTGGAAAAATGTTAGTGAAAAATCCTAGATTCATGCTTTTTTTTTTTTTTGCTTAGCCACCCTAAGCAGCTTAATCTTGGCTCGTTCCGAGTGGTCTTAAGAGGCCTCAGTCTCATTAGCGTCTATGTTTACTAATAGTTGCTCGGTCTGGTTCAACTTAGGAGCTAGTCGGATGTTTAAGAGGCCTTACCTCAGGACATGTCTGAGTTTGTATTGAATTCACGAATAAGAGTAGGTACACAACATTTTTGTACCATATTTTATACAATATGGCTGGTCTATGGCTAGAATGGAGAATTATCTGTTGATGTTAATTGCGGGCACATTGTGAGAGCAATGACTTCGAAAAACCTACTCGCAATATTTAAGACTTTGAGCATCAATGCCGTCGGCATACACTTTAGACCCGGGATATCTCGTGACCGACTTTAAGAATAAAACTTAACGTAAATGAATTATAAGAATAATTTTTTTTAATATTATATTTTTTTATGAGTTTTATTATGAGTAGTAAGCCGTTAGTTAGAAAACATAAGTTAACTTAACACAATAGCACAATAATAAGGTGTTATTGCCCAGAGAAAAGACTACAGTCATTGAGAATATACGCATTGACATCAAATTTGTTATCGGCGGCAAATTGAATTGCAGGCATCGCAATTGTGGCTATGTAAGAGTTAATTAGTGGGGTAACGTCTTGGATAATTTATAGCCGTCGCTCGGATAATTTACTTCTATACACGGATTGACTCCTTCTCCTTTCTTGCTTCTACCACTCCAAACGTACTTAGTCCACCTATTCAATGCTTTTAGTATTCTTTCTAGTCCAAAAACTCTTAATGTGCAATATTTAGCTTTCAATAAAGCAAATTGGAATGTACATATTTCGATACCAGCTCTTCTTCTTCTCTTCCTTTTTTTCCGGCGTCGTTATGGTCAGAAGTGTAGGACCATAACCTTGCCACTTAACTGCATTCCTACTGGTCCGCTTGTGGGGTCCGCCGGTTTCCCCTCAGAAAGTAGCGGCAGGCTTCCCGGTTTGGGATTACTTCATCGCTGAGGCCAATCAAATGCTGGTGTTTTTGCATTTGTTTGCACCAATTGTTTTTCGGCCTGTCTTTTTTGCGTGTTGAAATTGGAACGTTGATTGATATCGTCTTTTGGACGGGGTTCAAAGGATCTCTCCTTTGAACATGGCAATACCAACTGAGTCGGTCGCGCTCTATCTTTCTTGTGATGGTTTCTTTTAAAATACGTGGAGGCTTCCTCGGATCTCTGAACTTCTAATCCTGTCACGCCTTGTTACTCCCGCTGTCATGTGAAGCATCTTCATCTCAGCTGCCTTTAATTTGCTCTCATACTTTTTGTGCATTGTCCAGCATTGTGAACCGTATGTGAGCGCCGGACGTACAACTGAAGTGTAGAGCCTTCCTTTCAGCTTAGGGGGCATTTTTCGATCACAGAAGATGGCGGAGTTTTCCCGCCACATCATCCACCCTACGCTTACGCGATGGTTGACGTCGTCATCACAAGTTGCTTCTTTATTAATCATAGATCCCAGATATTTAAACTTTTCACACTTGGGAAGCACTCTTCCATTCAAGTAAATGTCTGGAATAGGCTGATGAGGGTCAGAGAACGGGCAGCACAGATACTCTGTCTTCTTTGAACTAATACGATACCCGTGTCTCTCAAAAATGTCCACCCACACATCAAATGCTCGTTGTAGGGACGCCTGATCATCACTTATAACGGCTCCATAGTCAGCAAAGAATAGCTGGTGCACATTGGGGTCCGTCACTTTTCCTTCAAGCATGCAATCAAGGACTGCTATAAAGAGCAGTGGGCTGAGGACGCTCCCTTGGTGTACACCGACTTTGATTGCGAACTCTTCGGTGACTCCTGCGGTGCATCTTACTCTTATCGTTGCTCTATTGTACATGTCCATGATCACTCGCACGTAGGTTTCTGGAACTCCTTTTTGTCTTAGCGCTACCCATAAAAGATCTCTTGGTTGCCGGTCAAAGGCCTTGTCGAAATCAACCAACACCATATGCAAGTTCTTTGAAGAATCACGATGCTTTTCCATCATGACCCTTATACTTTGGATTGCATCTGTCGTTGATTTACCCGAGACAAACCCGCACTGGTCATCAGGTAGTCATATTATTTTCCGCAGTCGGCTATCTAATACCCGTTCAACGATCTTCATGGTGTGCGACATCAGCTTGACAGAACGGTAGTTATCACAATTTCGCGTATCACCCTTTCCTTTGTGCAAAGGAAGAAGATAGCTTTCCCTCCATTGATTAGGCATAGTGTCGACTCTCATAAGTTTGGAGATAAGAACCATGAGCCATCTAGACCCGATGTCTCCCATCTTTTTCGATACCAGCTCTCTGGTTTCAACAGCTGTCCCACAAATTTAGAATCTACACTTATTTGCGGACAAGTCAATCTGATTTGCTATGGAAAATTTTAGGGTTGATGTGAGTAATATTCGTGGCCCTAGAACGAATCTCTTCGCTGTATATGTTCACCTGTCCCTATATTTTAGCCACAATACGGCCACTGTTCAAATACGGAATTTAAATTTCTGTGGCTAAAAATCCATGTCCGTAAGCATTTAATCAACTACTGTTTTATTTAGAGAAGTCCAAACCTGGATAGCAATTCAACTTTCAACGAGTTCGATATGCTATCCGACTCCGTTACAAGAATTGCATCCCTACATCCTTATTTTAATTGGCTTCAACATTCATGCCGACACACCGGAAGAACGGTACGTAGAGATCTTTCCTGAGCTAAATAATCTGACCCAGCTAGTAAATGAGCCTACACGAATACCTGACATTGCAGATCATTCCGCCAACACCTTGGACCTGTTTCTCACCTCTCATCCTGACAAATATTCTGTTGCCATATTGTCGCCCGTAGGCTCCTCTGACCACTGTGTCGTATCAGCTAATTTCTCGTCTTCACCCCACACAGTTAGAGAACAAATTCCTAAAAGAACAGTATGGCTATACGCCAAAGCCAATTGCTGCGGCCTTAACGCTTTTTTTTTGGAATTTTAACTGGTCACTATGTTTCCTTGATAGTGACGTGGATGCCGCTGCTGATATGATTGAGTGAAGAGTATCAAACCCAAAGAAAATGCGTGGTATGACTCGAGCTGTAAAGAAGCCATCAGGTTGAGAGAGTTGAGTTTTCGGAATTACAAAACCAATTGAACTGAGAAAAACCGGAAAAAAATTAAAAGGGCCAGAAATAACTGCAGTGCATTAATTAGACGTGTAAAATTCTTCCACGAACAAAAGTTGAGGCAGAAAGTACTACAAGACCCAAAAACTTTTGGTCGTTCGTGAAAAACGTAAAGAATTCAGCCTTGTCTTCAATTCCCACGCTCATTTACAATGACATTCCAGCTGTCAGCTTCTTAGACAAGGCCAAGCTGCTTGCTGCGCATTTCGCGGTGTTCTTCTGCGCTGGCAAAACTTCTGCGTAAGCTCTTCCATCGGTCCTACCCTTCGGGTCTCGAGTAGATGGAAAACAGCATTTGTCTAGCCCGTTCCTAAAAAGGGCAAATCTTCGTCCCCCTCCTCTCACCGACCCATAACACTAACGTCCCTTCTTTCCAAGGTCATGGAAACGCTGATAAACCGTCAGCTAACCGTCTAATGACCAGCAATACTGTTTTCGCAGCAACAGATCCACTGGTGATTTGATGGCATACCTCACCGAAAAGTGGAACCAATCTTTGCACAATTTAGGCGATCGTTGCGCTTGATATTTCAAACGCATTTGACAGAGTTTGGCATCAGGCTCTTTTGTCAAAAATGCGTGCTTATGGTATCGATAAATCTTTGCTTCTATGGATTAGAAATTACCTTTCGAATCGTTCAATTCAAGTTGTTTTGGGTTCAAGTCTGATATTCACCAAATAAATGCTGGTGTCCCCAAGGTTCTCTTTTGTCTCCGATTCTCTTTCTCATTTTTATAAATGATTACTTCATTTACATTACAGTTACTTCTAATCGAATCCACTCCTTGGCTGATGACAGTACTCTTAACTTTTCATATTCTTTCCAGGACTCACGTCCCTGCTCTTCGGCCATAGAACTGGAACGGCAGCCTATGTTAAGCACATTGAATTCCGATTAATTGATCGAGCGATAAAACTTATAGGAGACAGTAAAATCGCAAAGTCAATTGACTCACTCGAACACCGACGTAATGTGTCTTCTTTGTCACTGTTTTATCGCTGTTTTAACAACCGTTGCTCAAATGAGTTAGCCAATTGCATTCCTCAACTTCATGAATTCACCCGCAATACTTGTCTTGCCAGGAATGTTCATCAGTTCGCCCTTAAGCCTGCTTTCGGACGTACAGTTAAGTTCAGAGATTCGTTTTTCAGCCGCACAACATGATTATGGAATGCTTTTTCCAGCCCATTATTTCCTACTCACTACAATCCACAGACATTTAGGACCAATGCACAGATACCTCCTCCTCCCTCCTCCTTTCTCTGTCTATACCTTCGGCCCGTGCTGTGTCTTGATTCCGGACACTTAGGGAAGTCATAACCCCTTTTGCGCGCGCAAATTATAAAAAAAAAAAAACCCGAGTTATATGTAGGTATAATAACAAAGTTAAGACCTTGTCTGCTTTGAGCAACGGTCAACGTATTTATTATAAGAAAATCCCAAATTCTAATTGGAGGCCGGCTACGGTCTTACAGAATTGTACAGAACCAAGATGTCATTTAAATATTTCAAACGACGATATTGATCATCGTCGCAATAGGGAGCACCTCCTTGAGGGAAAATAATTAAAAATCATACGGAAAAACAAAACAAAAATCAAACCAATGCAGCCACATTGGCCCGTTTATTCTAACCATTAATGATGTTAACTATGTAATCAAGAACAACCTCCCTCCACCTTCGAAAACTACCTGCCATGAAGTCAAAAATATCCTTTAAAAAACAATTTTTATAAGGCTTTTCTAACCAGTCTTATTTGAGATTGACAAGTGTTTCAGTCTTGTTTCTCGGTCAAGGTTTTAGGACAAGCAGTATGACCAATCGTGCCCCAGAATTCCATTCGACCAATCCTTTCGTACTAGTTCATCAAGCAAAAAAAAAGTCAATTTATTATCCATTACTGTTGGAAAGTAATTGGTGTATTGTTGTCTCACGCACGAATTCACACTTTTAGACCAGAACAATTTATTCATAGCTCCACAAAAACAAAATGAGAACGAAGTGGAAGGAGATTGCCTTATTCACCTTTACGCCATTAACTGCACGTAATAAGTATTTCCGTAACTCTTGAATAAAATAATAATTAGTTAATATATAACGTCGAAAATGTCATGTATTATCGACTTAAAAAATGACGATTGACTAAGGTTACCACGGATAAGATTAAGCGTAACCGATGATGTATCTGCGTCGTGTTCTGATAAATCTTTAACGATTTAATAAAAGCCTCTAACCCCGCTGTATGAATCCAGCAACCGCCCTCTCTGGTTAAAGAGAACCGAAGTCTACGGGGAAATTTATTGAAACGATTTTATGTTTACCATACTTCGCGGGATATTCAATCGATTTAGTCGGAATTCGGGAACGATAAGACAATGGTCACAGTAGTTCATTCTGGGTTGATCTGAAAAATGAGCACTTGGGAATCGGTATTATGTTTCTTTGAAAGCGAGGGCTTTTCAGCTGTAACCACAATTGTTTTTCAAAATGTCATTCGCTGTTCAAATACCAGTTATATACCTTGTAGATAGGTATGAATCGATGAATCGTTTCATGAATGTATTCATTGTTTTCTAGCTTTTATATAAATAACCAATATCATACCTTCTACTGAAATTGCTATAAAGGAAGTTGGGTAGCCAAGAAATTCTAAGATAAACATCGTTCCTAAACGAGTCCTAGGGCGGCGAAATCACCCCCTGTTTACTACCTCATTCCCAAGGGCTTCATTCATATCATAAAGTTATGCATCATAACACTCGCCAACAAGAGAAGGTCCCTCCGGCTTTTTAGTAAGTGTCGCCACAGTTTATGTTCCGAGTTGCTTTCCAAGTAAGCCGAATGGTCTTCTAGACCACAGGCAGGGAGTCCAGGCGCTCCAGGGAAGCAAACTAGGATTATTGTTTCAAAATAGGCTCATTGATTGTCTGCAAATGTTTGCAAATTACATACGGCAAGTATGTTATGCCTTTGGTAAGGCAAACCAACATACATTCGAGCTTATTAGCTGTAGGGCATGTCATTTAATCCAACAATTTGGAAAGTGTTGGTGACTTGTATACATTAACAAAGCCTTCTATAGCAGAGCTCTTGGTAAATGACAGGCAATTCAAATGCTATTAGGTACATGAAGCGAAGCATCCGTGTAAGGATACGGGCACATGTGCGAGGATTATATTGTGCTAAAGGAGGTATGATGCATGTACTATGAGTAGAATGACACACGAAAAATGGCATGATTTAGGAATTCATGTTCCAATATCAACACTATGCATAGACTCGGCTGCTGACAAATAACGCAAACAAAAAACAACGAAAACTTTTTGAATATTTAAGAAGGCAAACGTGCCTCGGCGGTTGTATCATAGACTTAAATTTAAAGCTGAAACAATTGAGATTTCGTATCCGTGCAACAGTTTCCCGCGGCAGGGATAATATTCCAACCCCAAGGGACTCTTGGCAAATGGAAGAAGTGCTCCCGCAGTTGATCTATGCCGGTCCGGCAGGTGGAAATTTATGCAGCACTTCCTTTTGCTTTTGTTTTTGCTTTCTCTTCATTCCGCAGGGCATTTATATGGATTTATGGCGGCCCACAGTGACGGATGAAAATTTTCATTCGGCAATTTTTGAGAGTATTTACAATTTTAGCTGCATCGTAAAAATAACCACAGAAATGCATGCAGTAGGTAGATAATGTTCGAGAAATAAAGGCAACATACATATGTAGTGGCTTTAATTTGTCTGATTTTGGTTGTACAATTTTTTTTGGGTTTTTCTTTGAACAGGGGACCATCTATTATACATCAGGAGCGAATATAAAGTCTGGGAAAAATGGGCTGAGAACTGGTGGTCTTACAGATAAAAACGCTCCTTTAGTTTTACTTTTATGACTTTACTATGCTAAGAGCTACATATGTACGTGATTATCATTATTATTACCGAGCATTTGGAACTCGGAAGTTCAGAGTCTCGTTGATCACCCTTCACTAAGCCTCCTTGTCATGAGTGTGTCTTTCCCATGTTACACAGTTCTGCACCATCTCTTCTGGATCCATAGTTATGGTATATTGTCCACCAATTTAAGACGCGGCCTTCCTGGTAGTTTATTTCCTAGAAGTTTTCCATTGATTGGAAACTGTGCATTGTCCATTCGTTCTATGTACATATATGTATACCCATCTTAGTCTTTCCGATTTAATTACTCAGATAATGCTTGGGACCTCGAGTACTTTATTGTGTAGGTTTCTCCGTCCTCTTGTTTCTTCGTTCTGTTTTCCACCAGATTCCAGATTCTCCTTAAGATTTTATTTTCAAAGACTCGTAATCTATTTTTCTCCTGGTTGGTCAGAGACGTGACAAAAGAGCTGTTTTGAATAATTTCTTCATTGCGAAGATGCACGAGTTGCACATATGTAGATTTTTTTTCTGGAGGGAAGTCAACCTTGTCTTCATCCTTAAGATTGGAAAACCTAGTGAACAACCTAAATCTTATCACCCTATCAGCCTGGCATCTTTCCTACTAAAAACAATGAATGCATTCACATCAATATGCATACCGCAAAGAACGATCTACTGAATCGCTTGCGGAAAATAGTTTCACGCGCAAGAAGATCGCAATTTGCGCCTTCCTCGATATTGAGGGGTCATTTGATAATACTGGCTATAACCAATGCACTGTCCCGGCGAGGTGTAAACCATCCTACCAACCATTGGGTTAGGGCGATGCTTGGGAGATATATTACATCGGCCACATCCGGAGGGGTGTCTGTGACAGTATCGGCAGCTAAAGGGTGTCCACAAAGGAGTCCTTTCATCACTTCTCTGGTCAATAGTCGATCTACTTTGCAAGTTAACCAACCTCGGTTATGAAGTCATCGAATACGCTGATGACCTTGTCGTGTATGCAACTTGCGCTTCAATTTATCTCTGACTAGTGTAGCAGAGAGGGCTTATCGATAAACCCAAATAAGACAACCTTAGTCCCGCTTAAAATAAGGAGGAAAATACAACCTTTCTCCGTCTCCCTGAACAAACATTGGATTTTCAGAAGAAGTCAAATATCTAGGTATAGACCTTGATCGAAAACTTTGCCTGTGCAGGGACGGGTTAAGAATATCCCTGCAGCGATACCTCTCGCTTGTCGTAAAAGGCGACTAAAACAAAGGTGATCAAAAATCACATCTAGGCAATTTAGAAAACACCAAGGTGTGCCTAGGGACACATATACCACCATTAAACTGCCCCACAAGTGTGCATGCAAATCAGTGGGTTGACACGACTGGAGATCACCGGTGTTGTAAGAGTAAGATCAAACAAAAAAACAAAAAAAATCTGGAGCATGCCCGTGTCAAAAAAAGGAGGAGAAGAACACAGTCAAACCGTATCATTATGGAAAAGAACGCTAAAAGGAAAAGCACTACCCCGCCAGGCACTACTAATGGTCGTGATCCTGGTACGAGCAGCAATGCTCGGGTCAGAGCTATAGGATTTCCGGGGGATAGCAAAGTAATGCAACGGCGTAAGCCACACTTTAGAGTCGCGAGTTGGAACGTTGGAGGCATGAGTGGTCGCAGCTATGAGCTTGAAGAAATGATGGTTAGAAGGCGAGTAGACATCCTGTGCGTACAAGAGACGAAATGGCGAAACACCGGTAATCGGGCACGTTTCTTGGACGTTAAAACAAAAGCCTACAAGATGTCTTACTATGGATTGGAACAAGGAAAAAACGGAATCGCCATCATCCTTGCGGCAGAGCTACTTGGCAACGTCTTAACCATTTCAAAGTCCAGTGACCGTTTGATGGCTCTCAAATTGGTGATGCATGGTGAGGTGTGAAACATCGTAAGCGCATATGCCCCTCAAGTAGGATGCGAACAAAAAGACAAAGATGCATTCTGGCTAGATTTCCACAACCTTGTCAAAACATCCCAAAGGAATAGCTTTTGTTTGTTGGGGGAGATTTAAACGAACATGTCGGGAAGACAAGCGAAGACTATGAACACTACCACGGAGGGCTGGGATACGGCACCAGGAACTTTTCAGGTTAAGATATCCTAAACATGTGCAAGTCGTACGGTCTTATAGTGCTAAATACCATGTTCGTCGAACAAAGCCGGCACCTGATCACTTAGAGCAGCAGCGGAAATGAAACTCAAATAGACTATCATTTGGTATCCAGTTTCATGAAGCCACGAGCTAAAGATTGCAAAGTGATCCTGGGAGACGCGATCGCCCCTCAACCCCGTCTCCTCCTGACTGAATTTTTTATGGAGGCAAGTAAGAAGTCAAAGCAGCAAACGAAGGTGTCAGAGAGAATCAAGTGGTATAAGCTGGATAAAGGAAAAAGCGAAGCTTTTATTACCAACATGAAAAACTACCACTTTTCCATTATCGATGAAGTCGGTAATGAGGAGTGCAGAGCACAAGACATGTGGGATTCCCTACAACAATCTGGCCTGGAGAAAGCCAAATCACTGCTCGAAACATCTAAAGGCCCCTGCCAACACCCAAAAGAAACCCGGTGGTAGACGAAGCCAAAGCAGTGATACACGAAAAGGAAATGGCTTTCCAAGCTTGGTCAAAGTGCTCTTCTACTAATAGAGAGGAAAAAGCTCGCCGTGAAAAGGTTTATAGATATTGCAAAGGTATCGCGAAGAAAAAGTGCGCCGAATTCAAAGCGAAAAGCATGGAAGGCCTCTATCAGGAGTTGGAAGAAATATCGTCTTCCGCGTCTGACAGGAAGCAGGCTACCCAGGAGCTTCGACAAAGCAATTTGAACAAAGGAGCAAATATCTTTAAGATAGCCGCCCAGAGAAGAAGAAATGCTCAGGAGATTTGTTTCCCAAAGTATATTAACAATGCTGAAGGCCAACTCCTTGTGGAAGACGAAAAAATTCTGCACAGATGGCGACAGTATTGCGAGGAACTTCTGAACGAACAGTTTCCCCGAGTGTACTTTCCAAGAGCCGCCCCGAATCATGCCGAAATATCCGACATCACAGTCGAAGAAGTTCGGTACGCGGTTAAAAACTCCAAGAAAAGAAAAGCTGTTGGGCCGGACGGGATACCCTCTGAGTTCTGGAAAAAGATGGGAGACATCGGGTCTAGATGGCTCATGGTTCTTATCTCCAAACTTATGAGAGGCGACACTATGCCTAATCAATGGAGGGAAAGCTATCTTCTTCCTTTGCACAAAGGAAAGGGTGATACGCGAAATTGTGATAACTACCGTTCTGTCAAGCTGATGTCGCACACCATGAAGATCGTTGAACGGGTATTAGATAGCCGACTGCGGAAAATAATACGACTATCTGATGACCTGTGCGGGTTTGTCTCGGGTAAATCAACGACAGATGCAATCCAAAGTATAAGGGTCATGATGGAAAAGCATCGTGATTCTTCAAAGGACTTGCATATGGTGTTGGTTGATTTCGACAAGGCCTTTGACCGGCAACCAAGAGATCTTTTATGGGTGGCGCTAAGACAAAAAGGAGTTCCAGAAACCTACGTGCGAGTGATCATGGACATGTACAATAGAGCAACGACAAGAGTAAGATGCATCGCAGGAGTCACCGAAGAGTTCGCAATCAAAGTCGGTGTACACCAAGGGAGCGTCCTCAGCCCACTGCTCTTTATAGCAGTCCTTGATTGCTTACTTGAAGGAAAAGTGACGGACCCCAATGTGCACCAGCTATTCTTTGCTGACGATGGAGCCATTATAAGTGATGATCAGGCGTCCCTACACCGAGCACTTGATGTGTGGGTGGACATTTTTGAGGGACACGGGTATCGTATTAGTTCAAAGAAAACAGAGTATCTGTGCTGTCCGTTCTCTGACCCTCATCAGCCTATTCCAGACATTTACTTGAATGGAAGAGTGCTTCCCAAGTGTGAAAAGTTTAAATATCTGGGATCTATGATTAATAAAGAAGCAACTTGTGATGACGACATCAACCATCGCGTAAGCGTAGGGTGGATGAAGTGACGGGAAAACTAGACGCTTGTGATGCTGGAGCTATAAGGGCCTTCGGTATTCACAGCTTAGAGTCTGTCTCAGAACTTTCAGAACTCCAGTTCATTGAGTATTGCCCTAATAATGTTTTATACGACGAAGTAGGCCTGAGTAGAATCGAAGATTTTCTTATTAAAATGATTCGAAATTACTTTGGAAGAATTGTGGCTAACGACAATAAGCTGATTTTCGGGGCTTACTATCCCAAATAGGGGCATCTGATCGGGCCTTATCCACCACAAGCATTTATCCATATTAATTCCGAGAGATTAGTGCGCTATAGATATGTACGAGTACCATAGCCCGATAATTTACCACCGGCATCGGGGCGCTGGATGACTCAGCGTCGGGTATGTAGAAAGTGCTCATCTGCACATACGTTTTAGTACCGCAATGGTGCAGTGGGATCCGCCGATGTTGCTAAACAGCAGTCAAAAAACGCTTCCCTGAACGGTGCTTTACTCCGATAAGATCTTCGTCACTCCTTAGTTCGTAAATTGGATTAGCTAAGCGATCTTTTGGAGGCTGCGAGCGTCATCATGTCATAGATCTGAGTACTAAATGAAGCCTAGGAGCCTTGATAAGGTCTCAGGCATGCAAAGTAAGGGAGATGGCGAAGCTCAGTCACTGAAAGACGCAATCAGGAGATTGCAGGAGATTGATTATATTAGATTAGGGTAGGGGAGTAGGTTAAGCTATTAGAATAAGCATAAATAAAGCGTGAATCAGAGTTTTGTACTTGGTTTATATAAAAACAGAATAGATAGGAGAATATAAATTTGAGTCGAAAGGCAATAGTAATTGAGGAACATAGTTAGACTCAGAGTGCCCAAACAAGGCCACATTGAGGCCACATTTTAAAGTTAGATTTAGCAATGTTTGTTTAAGAAATAAAAATAGAATACAAACAATTAAAATGGACTAAAAAAAAAACAACTTTTTGAAAGAGAGAAGTGTAACACATGATGGCACCAGACGGCGACATATAATTCTTGGGTTGACGAAATTACCAAGCCAAAAATGAAACTTCCAACCTGATTCTGAAGACCACATTTCGGACAATGAGCAGCCCTCGGTTGATATGATTCAAACTTCTACTGGACCTATCCAACCTGTTAAAAATTCAAGACACACATTGCTGCTAATTGTCCAACCAGTGGCGCTCCACTGATTTCTATAATTTTAGTCTTCTACCTGAAGACTTATGCAAAGGTTTTCCTGTCTATCCATATGTACGCATATATCACACATACATATATGTATGTATTTGCAAACTTCCGCGAAGTGAATGTGAATTATAAACATGTTTATCCGCCATCTAATATTACAATATTATAAATCCCATCAAATACATGAACCGTAATGACGACTAAACCCATTTCACCAACCGCCAGTATTATTGTTGTCTATTTTTAGGAGTTTTTTTTGTTCACTAATTTAAAATACACGTTTTGGAAACTCGCGAATAAATGATTGATTGAGACATCTTGCGAGGTATGCTTGTTGAGAACCGAAAATCCCTTAAAGCCGGTAAGCTGATCCCATTTTGTTTTTGTCAGTCATGACACATCAGTGGATTTTTGTTCGTCGTTTTAAAGGGATATTTAAAATTAGAATTCTGAGAACCAGTTTATGATGAGCTTTATAAACTATTTTAAGGAATCATATTGGAAGCTGTTCTAACTTGTTCCTTTAACTTTCGAAAAACAATACATTTTTAAGGCAGCAAATAAAAAGAAAAAAAAACAATATTTGCAAAAAAAAAATCAATAAACATCCTCAGAGAAAAGCGACTTAAAAATATTTTGATAATCCGTGTAAGTTAATAAGCAAAAATAGTAAATTATAAGAGAAATAGAACGTAGCTGATAGCATTCTGGGAAAAAGTTATGCACCCAGTCGGTAAGCCTCCCTTGGAGATATATAGTTCTTGTTACACTTATTCAGTTATTATTTCTTATTCAATGAATATTTTACCGAAATTTTAAATTTAAACTTAATTCCATAAGGTGTGGCCAATCGACCGGACAATTTCTTTGAATGACACGATTGCCGGACTCCTCCTGAGAAAGGTTAATTGTTTGACTCTTGGGACATGTGGCATCATCTTATTGGAATCACATGTCATTGATATCAAATTCAATTTGTAATTCCATCCAGAAAAAGTTTTCCGACATGACACGGAGGCGAATTTAATTGACTGTTACGTGGTGATTATTTTAATCAACGACGAAATATAGTCCAATCACACCTCCGCGAAAATGTAGCGAGGTTGGGAGAGGTACTTCGCCATGGTCCATCCAAAGCTTTGTAAAGCGTTCACCAGCTTTTCACATCTGCTGTATTCCACTAAATAAAACCAACGCCATCATCTGGGTCAAAAGCTATTCCGGACACTTATTCGTGGTAGGGTCCTCTCATTTCGCTTGGTCCTGCCGCGTTGACATCCCGTGGGGAGCGCTTTCTAGGTCAAAACTGCGACTCTGTCTAACAACAGTGAAGGCAGCTTTATGCCAAGTTCGTCTGGGTTAAAACCTGAGTCATACCCTCAGCTGACGTCCATCTAGAATTGTTAACGCAAGGTGACATCGCTATGCTATACTCTTCTGAGTCAAAACCCAATTCTAGCATTCGATCTGTCCACCGAAAAGGAAATCGCCTAGTTTATTATGGGCCAAAAATCGAGACGGAACGTTAATCTTGATGTTATCACTACCCCACACTCCAAGTAGAAGTTAAATAAACTATACCTCTCTTTCGGTTTCAGTAAAACGTCACCATAAGTTTCGGTTAAGGCGTCTCATTAAAACAAGTAGTCGCTTACCTCAATTCCTAACTCACAAATTTCACGAACTCGACTTAAAAAATGTTTTCTTGAACTTGCTTTACACTTTTAATTATTCTAATGAACTGGAGTCTTTTCATGCTCGGTGATAACAAAGAGCTGACTGTCTACTAAATGTCTTGCCATTTTTAAGACGTGTTTGGCCGATGATGGGCACGTCATTGACATTAACTCTATTTGCGGGATTCTCAATCGCTCTGACGCTGTGTTTGTTACTCTCATTTCTTTTCGATCTGTGGTCTTGGGTCTTTGTTTACATGGACAATATTGTATACGTTTGAAAATTGACTTTCTTTTAAAATTGTTCTAGGGGTAAGTGAAACTCAATATTTAAATAAAATAAAATATTTTTGTATTTCCTGTATTTTCAAAAATATAAATTTTCCTCTTAAAACGGTCACAAATGTTGAATATTGTGGTGATATGCCTAGGAGTAATGATCGATAACAGGCTGTGATTCAAAACACGTGTGGATTACATGAGCAAGGTAGCATCATCATCATAAACGGCACTTTCCTGGTTACTGTCGAATGAACTCGGATGAATGAATGAATTCGGATACACAAAGAGTATCCTATTACCTAGTGTAATCAGCGCCGTGTGGTCAAGAGTTCTCAAAAGACATTGCAGGTAATTGTCATCAGCATGCTGGCTTTGATATTAAACGGTTATCGAACGATATCGCACAAAGGCGTTTGTAGTTGGACAAGTGTCCTTGCGAACGAGATAAGGCGAATGCAGTAGACACTGAACCCGGGGCAATGAGAAGAATCGGGTACAAGGAAAGGACCCGATCAATGGCTCTTTGGTAATATCAGTAAAGGCGGATGGATGGTTTCACCAATCGTAATATGGAAAAGAAGAAACGGTAACTACCACCTAACGTAGTTCCTGTCTAGCCAAGGTGGTTACAGTACATATATATTGATTTGGCCGGATTAACTCCTTTACTGCATAAGAGGAGGGCTGAGGCACATATCTTTAGCTGAAGAAGATTCACAGAATGGCGGGGTAAGCCCGCTACTTAGGCGAATTATGGGATCAGAAGAATACTGGATGGATACAAGCTGAACTACGGAGATCCGATACTGTTACGTATTATTACATATTATTGGTACACAGGCTCATAACTGTAAGCTCAGCAAATCATTGGAGTAAAGGGTGGTCCAACCATAATGCACGATGTTAATTGTGAGTCACACCTGTGCATGCTCGCCCAGTTCGTTCTGCGAAAAACATTGCTGTTGTTCGCGATAGTGAGACAGAAGAGCCGTCAACCTCGACTCGTCGTCGTGCCCAACAATTGAACATCTCACGAACATCACTGATGCGAATTTTGAATAAAGATTTGAATTTACACGCTTACAAGGTTCAATTGACTCAAGAGCTGAAGCCTACTGACCATTTCAAGCGTCGTCAATACGCCGAATGATTGGTTGAACAGACAGAAGTGAATGGTGACTTTACAAAGAAAATCATCTTCAGCGACGAGGCACACTTTCACCTCAGTCGATTCGTTAACAAGCAGAATTTCCGCATTTGGGCAAATGATAATCCAGAGTGACTGTTTGGTACGGTTTACGGGCTGGCGGCGTCATCGGGCCGTACTTCTTCGAATATGAGGCGGGCCAAGCAGTTACCGTGAATGGTGTTCGCTATCGCGAGATGATAACGGACTTTTGGGCCAGAAATTGAGGACATGGACCTGGACGATATGTGCATCCAATAGGATGCAACACAGCCAACGAAACAATGGCTCTTTTGCGCGAGTAATTCAATGGCCGTGTTATCTCACGTCGTGGCGATGTTAATTGGCCGCCACGATCATGTGATTTGACAACGTTGGACTTCTTTCTTTGGGGATATTTAAAAGAAAAAATGTACGTCAATAAGCCAAGAACAATTCAAGAGCTAAAGGATGAGACAATTCGGCTCATTAACGACATTGAACCTCAATTATGTCTCAGAGTCATTTACAATATAGACCATCGGATAGAGGTATGCCACCGAAGCCGTGGCGAGCATTTGGCCGATATTTAGTTTCACACATAATTGCCATAGATCCTTCTATCATAATAAAAAATATTAAGATAATTCTCTGAAAACATTTTGTGTTATTTACAATTATCATCGTGCACTTTCGTTGGACCACCACCTATGGGCATCACCTTCCGAATTGATTCGCTAGACAAGGTCGTGTCCCCATTATTAATTTCTGAAGACTGTCTGCTCGCGACAGTTGAGGTGTTGCTAGAAGCGTTTAAACATTGTAAATCTGGCCATCCAGTCGATCATGATCAACTCATATAAATTAATTAATGTACCCGCATCAAAGCTTTTAACGGCGGCGCCGTGGTGTCGTGTTCTACAACTCACTCATGTTATTCGTGTTGTTTCCATTGAGTACTCATACACCATAAAAAGCATTAAGAGCACGTTTAAGCTATCTAGCCATCGATAAAAACATAAAAAAAAACAAAACAAAACATAAGAACCTCTTTTCGAAATGGCTGCCATGTCTTTTGAATGGCATAAAAGCTCGTCGGGTCCTCCATTCAATACTACGACTATCAATATCGATAGTCGAAATATACCATAAATATACGTATGCAGATAAAAGGAACTGAGATACACAAATAAATCTAAATAAAAGGACGACGATGTAGGGACAGCCTGCCAATTTACAACCACACAAAGGACGCATATCCAGTTTTATACACAGTAGGCTCCTAACCTTAGCCGGAATATCAATTCGAAGTGGATTACCGAGCAGTAACCGTTACGGGGAAATCAGGTTAAAAGACCGAGCAATGGTATACTCAATGGCAGCAGTCTAACTCAACCACTAAGGTAGATTAACTTAAATCTCCAACCTTCATGGTAACTACATAATCTCATACATCCGTCCATGTACCATCATTCTAACCGCACAGCAGTTGGGTGGCCGACTCCACGCCCTTCCTCGTCCTCGTGGACAAACCTTAGCCTCCAGTCGCATTACGGATATGAGAAGGACTCTATTTGTGCATGTGACGCAACGTAAGCAAAGCAGCAGAAAATAATTTTCTTGAAAATCCATTCCCATTTGTTGTGCTAACAGTTCTCTATTGGAGCTCAAAACGTGTCCCAGTTGAATGGGCCTCGCCCTCCCTCCCTCCTGTTGTCTTTGTTGTAGTTTTTTTCATTCTCATCTGTGTTTTTTTTTATCTTTTTTTTTTGGAAATGACAATTGCAAACAACAATCGTAGCAATATTTCAATGCACATGTCACACCAAGCACTTCATTATGATTTTGTAAGTTGCTGTTGCTCAAGCTTATGGTTGCGGCACCGTGTGTTTCTGCCTTTGCTTTTGGTTCTGGTTTGTGCCATAAAATACCGCTGCTACGTGCGGCATGAGCGCGTGTAAAGTCTGTGCCACCTCGGTTGTTGCTCGCAATAATCCGATGGAAATTCAACTGGTGAGGGTTCGAATAAAATCCCAGGACTCGCTTCATCCTTTTCATCTGTCGCATCGTCATATTGTATTATAATATACATTTTATATGTAAAGCTACAGGATTCAACACTCGAGCCCGTCGTTGCCGCCATCATCACCATGCTTGCCACAGCCAGCCAGCCCTTGTCAGTCGCCAAAGAGCCCGCAACATAACACATTGGAATCTGTTTTTATTTCTGCCCAGTTCTGCTGCTGTGCAAATAACCTTTCCCTACTGCAGCAGGAGCGGGAGCAGAAAGTGTACGAAGGGAATGAGTGCGGGCACCGGGAGTATGGCACGAGCACAAGCACGAGCCCGAGCACATTACCGTAATATGTTGACAATTTTCCACCTAGAATGGGAGAGGAGAAAGAAATAGGACTGAGCGAGGGGCCGCTGACAGATGGGGGAAGGTATGGCGTTTGTCCCCATTCGAATGAATGCCGTTATGAATACTTCAATAGCTATAAAGGCGACCACCACGTTACAAACAATAACCCCAACAACACATTTATTTGCAAGATGATGATGAGAGTTCGGCTTCGGTTTGCTGGTTGTGATGGAGCTGCTCCCGTGATGATGGTGATGGTGATATGTTGCAAGGCAAAACCAGACCGGGCGCCCGACAAGAGGCGTTCGGAGGCGTGTTAGTGGTCGTATGGAAATGAATATTTGCTTACAGAACATGGTGCTCGGACATACCCACCATACACATGCGAATATGAGATGAAAATGAAACGACTTTGTCTGCCAGCATTACGGAACCCCATACGCCCCGAAACCACTGCTCAACACTTACCTACTATGACGACAATGACTACGATGAGGGGACGATGACAAGTGGGAGTGTCAATGGGTTAATGCATCTTCCTTTTGCAGAGATTGCTAGATTCCACGGCTACTACTGCTCTGGTATACCCCATGGTGGTGGCTGGTGGTAGGCTTCAGTTTACTTTTGACACAGGATACCGTATTGTTTATTTTTGAAACAATATTAAATAAAAATCCTTATACAAATAGACGGATTTTAGTAGGTGTGTGTGTGAGTGGATATTTTGTAAAACCGCTTAATGTGCAGAGCCCTTCGAGTCCTATCCGGGATACGGTCATCATCATGAACGTATGTACGAGTTTGCTTTCGGGTATTGTAGAGAACATCATAAAAGGAAAGATTAAAGGATAAAAGGACGAAGTGATGAAGTGAATGCATATTACTAGAGATGGGTGGTTTCTCGCTTTTATTTTCACTTCCCAGCCTTGTTTCAGTGTTTTTGTTTCAATTCCCCTTGCCCCTTTCTTTGATATCCCTTCTCAACCCTAACTGAAAAGCACTGATTTCAATGGTCCAACGAGAGAGTAGTGACCTCGGCAAATGCCAGGACTGTGATCCTTTCGTAAGCTTCGCTGCCACTTAGAACACCAACCACAACGCTTGATATGTTATATCGGATGGTGTACATTGTATGGAAAGTCATTATGTAGCTTGTAAGCTATTTGGGAATAAATATTATCCCACCCAGATTTGATGGAGAATTGGGAGTACTTTCAGTCTCTTTTGCTGATTTGATGACAACAAGTCAGCAACTTTCTGCACCTCGACATTCTGTTCGGTGTCTTTATATATATTGTGCAAGTGGTCGGTCAGACGTTGCTGGAATTTATCAGATTTTCGTTACAGTTTTGGGAATAGATTAACTTTATGGCGTTTTGAAATCACAGTTTTGGGATTAGGTCGACTTGAGTGGGGACCATTTGGGTAAAAGGCGATTTGTGGTGTAATAAAATCAAGTGTTTGGAGAGAAATCCTTACGCAATTAGGGGCAAGCTATTTGGTATAGCTTGAAGGAAAGATCTAGCTAATTGGGATAAATTCAAATCGCTTGTTTCAGTCGAGGGTACTTATCCTTGTAAGAAGCATGAATAGATTTATAGGCTATTTCGGAAACAGTGATTCAAGTAAACGTTAAAAAAAAAAAAAAAAAATTATTATTGAGCGCCTTTTAAAAGCTTCATCAACAATATTTAGCAAATGAACGTTGACAATTAAGCAAAATAATGATGAACGTCATCATCGGCCTTAAATGCGAAAGTTTTGCTTATCATCAAGCTTCTCATTTTAGGGTACACATTAAAATCTGATCAGTATCGCTCGTACTCATTTACTCATAATAAGACCACCTTAGCCTCTTCAGTAATAAACCTTGGTTTGAATACAATTATTGATCATAAAATGCATAGAAGTCTTTAGGAAATTTATTTATTTATATCTTGTCGGTGTTTATGCCACTCTAACTTTTAACATTCCGATTGTGGGATAAAAATAAGAATATGTTCCTGCTGCTCACATTCATATCAGCATAAAAATACCGGTAGAATACCATACTCAAAACTGCATTGAAGTTAAAAGATAGGTTTGTGGAACGTACGAAGCCTGTGGCTGTTTTCAAAAAAAGTACTTGAACGAAGTATCGATTGGATATCAGTGCGGTACAAGAAGTTCGATTTTCAAATGGATTAATTGCTAAGAACGGCTATACTTTTGTTTGTGGTGGTACGGATACCCACAACCTTGGAACAGGATTCTTCATCAACAACAAAATTGTGCAGAATGTAATGGACGTAGTAACAGAGACCGAATATCGAGGGCCAAAATGCAAAGTCCTCGCTATAACTAAGTACTTTTGAACATACATACATTGTTCTACAGAAGGTAAAGGCGAAGAGATAAAGGACACGTTTTACGAAGCAATGGATGAAATATTCGAAATCGTTCTCAAGGAAACAACATTTTTGTCCAAAGTTTTTTTCTTTTTCTTTTGTAGAGTTCGTGCTGGTTCAAGAGCGTACGCTGTTATGGTGTTTGTCACATTACCCGGACGGGGTGCAGAGGGTTTGTGTCGAAGATGTCCGTTTATAACTCTCCGCGGGTGGTTGTCCTAGATATGATTTTCTAAGAGATTCGACTGAATTTGTCGTGTTGGTTGTAGTTCACAGTAACTTCTTTGTTTCCATGTCATTAACGTGTTATATTGGAAATGCATACACAGAATATGAATTTCGAAGTGATCTTATGCTGCGAGTGTTATGCCTTCGTCAGCGTTTTTTGATCATCTCTCATTCACATTTCATGTTGTTGAACAATTTTTCTTGGCTATGGACAGTTCTGAACTACAGACCTTGTACTCAACAGTCGATGATGATTACCAATGAACCACGACCAATTCCACGTAAGCAGATATTAATAAAAATGAATCTAAAACTAAAAAAAAGAAGATACTTAAAAGCGCTTCCATATGAGATCCCTGTGACCTCAGCTTTATGCCTGATGGTTTATCTGCCAACACAACATTTTAGACTTTTTTGATGTGAATGTCAGTGTCGTAGTCGTGTTCATCTTCTATCGATATTCTGCCCAGCTTAAACTCTTCGGCCTAGTGTGCTACTGTGGAATAAAAGTCGTTGTGTATGTCCTTGGTAGACATTTTTTTCAAGCAGAGGTACTTGATTACAGCTCTAATTTGGTTTTTTTTTTTCCATTTTGATATTATCCCTTCGACGGTTTGTATTCAAAGTAATGTACCTCCTGGGAATCGTGGACTATTTATATAATTTTTGTTTAATAACCTAGTGGGCATATAAGAAAGCAACAATTTTTTTTTGGATTGCTATGCGGACTAGAAATAACTGGTTGTCATTACTTTTGGTTCACGCTACAGAGGATCAGATTGTGTTCACAGAAGCGGGACACAGGAAAAACAACAAGTCAAAGGACCTTCGTATCCAGCGTCAATATTAGGACGAAATTAATAACAGGTTAGCCCTATTAGATGGTATGGAAACTATCGACGAGTTAAGAAAAGTAGAAGCAATATGGTCAACAATAAAAAGTGTTGTGGAAGTAGCGGAAAACTTCCGCGAAGCCCGTAGTGTTCTACGACTCCAATCCCTAAAAAATATTGAATGGATTGCACTCGCAAGATATCAAACTCTACAAAAGGAAGTCAGCTTTCTTCGGTATAAAAAACGACAATTTGAAAGGAAAAGTTCGGTAAAATTCAGGAAGAATGTACGGCAAGGTTAAACGTTGCACGAATACCATGCCAGCTTAGGATCAATACGCAACGCAAATGGGGACCTCGCATAACAATGGAGGAGTATTTTGGTAAACTGCTTAATGAACATAGAGAGCCAGCAGCAATGGGAAACAGCAGAAATCCAGATAGAACGGCCAAGCACCGAGGAAGTAAAAGAGACAATCCAAAGGCTAAAGAATAACAAGAGCACAGAATTCCCTTTTTTTTCTTTCTTTGGAGGCTTCTGCTATCTGTTGGAGCACTCAGACACAAATACTGGTCCATTGTACTGCCAGACAGACACCTTAGATGGCGTTACGAAGAAGAACATATAGGGACGAATTAAAGTTAGGAACGCCTTATCTGAAATACGTGAAGGATTTAAATAAGGAGACGCCTTGTCACTGCTTTTCTTTCAATTTGGTGCTGAAATCCGTAAGAGAATGAGACGGGAATAACCCTTAATGAAATCATATCCGTTTTAGCTTACGCTTGCGATCTGAACATCCTGGTAGATAGCGAGTAAGGAAACTTTTAGGAAAAACACAGAAAGTCTAATAATTGCGTAGGCTTATAAGTAAATTATGAGAAAACGGAATATATGTTCCTTGACCGACTTCTATCGAACTAAACGTAACACCTGGCTGACGAACTTTATTCAGCCTCAAGCATTGTCCTAGTAATAAAATGGCGAAAACTAAGATGGACAGGGCACGTAGAAGGAATATAAAATAGGCCGCGTCGTATATGTGGAGACAACATCGAAAGATGGAAGGATCACACTCATCACAGGAGGGCTCAGCGTAGGGTTATCAACCAGGGTCTAAGCTTCCGAGTTCCAAATGATCGGTGCTAAGAGTTATTTTTTTGTGGTTTGGCTTTTCAGTGTTATATTTTTGACAGCTCAAAATTTGATTTATGATATGTTAGAAAGCTAACCGTGTTCAGTTAGCATTTCCATTTTGTTATTAAAAGACTTATGTTCGAACAACGTCTACAAATTATTGAACTTAATTGTCAAATTTCGTAATCGGCGAAATGAAGAAGACAATATTGTTGCTCTAGCCGCCGAATTCGTCATCGTGTGTTGGGATGGTGTTGCTCGACTAAGTGGAAGATCCTACGCTAAGATTTTGGTTCAAAACATCACAGCTCAGACAAAAACTAAAGCCCAACGACTTAAAGCAGTGTTTAATTATCGGTGAGTGTGGCTTAGAAAAGTTGGCAGAAGATCCGCTTTTTCATCCAAAAATAGTCTTCAACGACGAAGTTCCTTTCTGGGTGAATGGGTATGTTAGTAAACAAACCTGCTGAATTTGGTCAGCCTCAGACGATACGAGAACTTCCAGTGTAGACAAAAAAATGCATTGTTTGGTACGGTTTATGATTCGATGGGATCATAGGCCCATATTTTTTCCATCATGACGTAAAAACATCGTGACCCTCAATGGCGTCGGCTATCGTTCAAAGATTTCTCCAAATTCTCCAGCTGAACCTGTTCGACATGTGGTTCCATCTAGTCGCCTTACATGCCACACAGCACGCCAATCGATAGACCAATTGCGAAAAAGTTCGATGAGCAATTTATCTCTCGTTTTGTACCGGTGTATTGGCCGGTAGATCGGGTGGTTTGACGCCTTAAGACTACTTTTTTGGGGATACGTAACATCACCCATCTATGCCGACAGGCCTTGGCAAACAACAGTTCATGTGTTATTAGCGAGATACCAGCCAATATGTTCGAAAAAGTTGAAAACCAAACTAAATTTGAAAATTAATTATACATTTTCATCTCGGGGTCCGGATTTGACAACCCTGTGTCAATCACTTACGTCAAATCGAACTATCATCCGAGACTGTATACAATTGTATATGTTTTTTGGTTGCAATGTGAACTGTTTAACAATCGATAAAGGTCCTAAATTCATGGAAATATACTATAAAACAAATATGGTGTGATTTGTTGCCGCTGGAATCCTTTTCAGTTAGCGATGTACATGATTATCTTTTGGCAGATAATCTGCAAGCTCTTGACGCTTTTAAAACAAATATTCGAATATATGGTCGAGTAATTGCCTAGCGTAATGTTTCGGAAAATCATCGAAAAGTACATGGTCAGAATCGAGTACTTCAAGGATTCCCGTGAAGAACATTTGAATAATGTTAAACTCCGTGCCAACTCTATGCCAAGACCCAAGCAATATAATGAATTAACAATTTGGGCGAAATCTGTATCATAAATGTGTTTGGGCCAAATTTACTTTTGGAACCAAAAATTGGATCACGCAATAAAAGTTGAACAAATGGGGCTTCGGTGTATTTTCTCAAAATTTAGGGCTTCATTCCAGGAAGATGCCTTATCCATATGTTTGGTAGCTTAAGAATTCCATTTGGGAAAACTCTTTCAAAGCAACTCACCAATCGCCCCATTTTTGCCTTTTTGGAAGATCGGAAGTCCTGCTCAGCGGCCCATCGAAGGCGGAATAAGATGAAAACAACAAAAACTAAATATTATTTGTTGACAAAAAGCATCAAATTGTTTGCATTGAATTTTACCAAAAAATCAAACGTCGTCCCGCAAACTTCTAGAAATGTTGCTTTCAACGAGTTTGCTAAAGTATACGAGTGCTATAAGCGCTTCCAAGAAGACCGTGAAGACGTCGACGATGAAACTGGAACTTCCACCGTTTTTCGAATGCAACCCGTACAATTCAAAGTTTTTGTTAATGGTCTCGTGGATTAATTTAAAAGCTGTCGCTCCTATATATACATTTTAATTAAATCATCCCACCTCCTATCATCAATTCCGGATACAGGTGCATTTCGTTTAAACAATAATCTCATTACATTAATCCGTTTCGGTCCCTGATTAATTGAATCATTTTTCAAGCATCGTCCTTCCATTATCCTCTCTTGGACATGGAACAAGCTTCCCTGAGTGTTATTTCTTCAAATTGAATCAAGTGCAATGGGTTGCCAACCCGCCCGCTGGCCCGAATTATAACCATAATCCCGACCATGGCTGATAACATAACCGCTGTGGGGGGCCTTCACTTCATTTTACTAATCAGCGTTCCGTCTGCTTCCAGCTACGTAAACCAATATTCGTTATTTGAAAGAAAATCACCGGTTCCGAGTCATCGCTAAAGTCAATTTCAATTTACTTCCTCATCGATGGAACGTGAGTGTAGCCACATCGGACGAACCCCGTAGACCTTCGAGAGATTGGTGAGTTCCGCTCGTTAATCCAAATTCGATAATAATTGATTTATCGATTTAAAATTGTTCGTTCTACGTTCACTGCCTCCGTCAGTGGACTGCTTAGTCCTTTTCAGACCAACGTTCGATTGGGCGTCGACAAGGGTGCTACAATCCTGCATCTTAAGGTGTCGGATATTATTCTACTCAGCGGTAATGTTATGTTCGCATCCGTACTCGTACAAGCCTAATAAACTACCCATAACCTTCCACTCAAACATCTCATCTTGGTGCGCACCTCGTACATCGAAAGATCGAAGCAGGAAAATCCGCTTCCAGCAAAATAGAGTTAAATATCGTAACAACCCTTAACACCATTTTCCAATTGACTTGCCGGCAAACATTGCTATTTCCCTCCGATTTCAAGGTCATTTTATAAATAATATCATTACCGTGCCGCATTCGCTTCAACCTTTCCAGCAATTCGCTTGCTCGTATAGTCAAGTCTTCCAATCGAAGCGAGTATGTATGTGGGGAACCTTATTGCAGAGCCAATGCCATGTTATCGAGGCGACCGACCGACACCCATCCGCGCTACGCCTGTGCTGCAAGCATAGATTGGTTGGGTGCTTTAACTGACTCCACTGGGTGGTGACAGATTTATTTAGCACACAAGTCCCCTGCACTAGTGAAACGTGCCTACACTATGCGTTGCCTGTCACCGGAGTCGAGCGAAATTATGAAACACCATTCACAACTCGGAACGTAGCTCGTCCAGGATGGTTGACGAGCATGTGTGTGTGTGTATGAAGAGGCAGGAAAAACAGATCACAGCTACAAGGCCGATAGGAAACGCGAGTGGGAATTTTCTGTTGACAGTTCTGCCTTCCTCCATCTCATATTCCAGCTTTACATACCAGCTAGGTCTAATTAGAGCACTTTTTTGTAGAGATTCCGTCAATAAGTTTACGCTAATCCGACACTTGTTGGTGAGTGTTGAATCGTTTTTTGAGTCCATGTGAGTAATGAGTTTTCAATTCAGAATGTAGGTCAGAATCCAGGAATAAATTATTAATTACCTGTTGCGAATAAATTAATTCAATTAGGAAACTCTCGTATTGAGCAAGCTGCTAGGTTTACTTTCCAGATAATTGTTGATTTTTAATATAGAGCAGTAACTAGTGCATATGGAATTCGTTTTGATTAAAAAGTGTAAGGATACCTCACTGGAAAGTCTGTCAATATAAACAAATCATAATATATGGTCCTTGCCAGAAGATTGACAAATGACTTAGCATGCCTCTGGCAATTGAATGACTCTGACGTCAGTGTCCACACATTTTCTGAGTATATGGATACGGAATAATAACAGATTCAAGATGACCAATAGGATAGCTCTCTTCTAGATTTCAGCACCCAATGTGATCTTTCCTATATGTGATTCCAGAGGAAAAACACTGCAAAATACAATTTTGTCGACTTGGGTCATAGGCGTTAGACGCCAACACACTATCCACTAATCTACAATACCCCTAAATATCCTAAATCTTTCAATTTAACTTGGAACCTTATAGGATTGCTAGACTTTGAATTGTTAGGAATTTATCGAAGCCTTGAGGGTTGAAGGTTATTATACAATTAATAAAATACAATATTCGCTTTGCAGGGATTTGGTTTCCATTACCCTACATCTAGAATATTTATACAATTACCTAAATAATATATCACAGAAATGCTTTTAGTTAGAAGGAAAAGCCACTAAAAACCTTCTTTGAAAATAAATACCTTATATCGTTGGACTGCTATGGCAGTGCAAGAAGAAAATAAATAAAAATAAATAAATAAAAAACATAATAAATATAAATATAAAGAAAATAAATATAAATATAACTACATATATATTTAAATAAATAAACAAATATGACAAACAACACAATAAATAAATAGATGAAAAATAAAGAAATAAGTAAGTAAATAATACAAAATAAATAAGCAATTAATGGAATAAATAAATAATATAACTATATATAATAATATAATATAATAAATAAATAAATATAACGAATATACAAGTACATCAATGCACAGCATATAGTGAAAAGTAAATTCATTATTAATGACAAAAGTGAAACTACGAGGGTGGTCCGATAAGTACTTAGCCTCACCGCCAGATGGCGTCGTAAGTACAGAATTTCCACAAAGAAAAACAAATGAAACAGCATAATCGGATTTGGGAGCAAATATCGATGAAGAAACGTATTAAATACGGACTAAATGAAGTGGGAGTTCAAACAGGCAGGCAGCTTCTCTGTGCAGTAATAAAGTAGATTTGATTGATGTGGGCCAAATGGCACCAGAAGCAGATAGACCACGAAATGGTAAACGTTCGCAAGAGCAACTTACTATCGTATAGTACATTCTAGTAGACGGCTACTGTCGAAATTTCAGCCGGATCGGAATTGTAGCTTTATTTTGACCGCGGAAGCGGAAGTGTCCGCGGATTTTAGAAAAATGGAAAAAGAGCAATATCGGTCGGTGATTCGATTCTTGTTTTTGGAAAGGAAATCGCGCAGCGAAATTAAAGAGCGTTTGAATGCTGTGTACGGTGACTCTTCTACTTCGATTGCGACCATCAAAAATTGGCTTAATGAGTTTCAACGTGGTCGCACGTCGGTTTTTGATGAGCCACGTCCAGGTGCCCCGAAAACGGCTACCACGGAGGATAACGTGACAAAAATCCACGATCTCGTATTGGCAGACCGCCGATTGAAGGTGCGCGAGATAGCGTGGGTCATATCCTGCATAAAATTTTGGGCGTGAGAAAGCTGTCGGGTGCCGCGTTTGCTCACTCCGGACAACAAGCGCAGCCGTGAAACCACTTCAGAGCAGTGTTTGACGCTGTTTAAGCGCAATCCGAAGGAGTTTCTGCGTCGTTTCGTGACAGTCGACAAAACATGGATCCACTGGTACACAGCAGAGACCAAAGAACAGTCGAAACAGTGGACTTCACCCGGCGAACGTGCTCCGAAGAAGGCAACCACCGTTTTCTGGGATTCACAAGGTGTGATTCACATCGACTACCTGGAGAAGGGCAAAACGGTCACAGGGCTGTACTATGCCAAATGATTGGGCCGATTCAACGCCGAATGGAAGAAAAAACGGCCCCACTTGGCGAAGAAGAAAGTGCTCTTCCACCATGATAACGCACCGGCTGACACCTCCGCCCTCGCCACGGCCAAATTGGTACGAACTTCTGCCCCATCCACCGTATTACAGGCTTTTTGTGAAAAAGATAGCTTTAGTCTTCGAAGCATTAATATTTATGTTCCAATTATGATAACATGAAAGAATTGTATTTAAGGCAGATTGCAGATTAGTTTCTATGTTGGAACCAATTGCATCCGATGAATAGATACCAATATCATCCACAAATAAAGCGATATACAGTTCATCAAAATGGGAAAATGTTAGGTATATACATATATTAAATAAGATTGGCCCAAGTACTGATCCTTTCGGGACTCCCGCATTAATCAGTTTATTATCTTCGAGGGTTTGATTTAAGGACATGATGAAACTTCGAGAAGAAAGAAATGATTGAATAATTTTTATAAGTTATAATGCAAAATTAAAACTCAGAAGCTTGTGTACTAAACCATCATGACAACGGTATCGAATGCTTTTGCTACGTCCAAGATTATCATGCCAGTACTTTTGCCACCAGAAAAATGACTTTTAATGTGTTTCGTTATACGATCTACTTGGTGAGTAGTGCTATGTAAAGCCCTAAATCCAAATTGCTCATTAAGTAATATTCGGTTATCGTCGACAAAAGATAGAACTCTATTTTTGATTATCTTCTCCAGGCACTTGCTGAGAGAGCTCAGCAGGCTTACTGGCCTGTAACTGCAGGGCAAATTTGCAGTTTTGCAGGGTTTCAAAATTTGAATTATCTTGGCAGATTTCCAGTTTTTCAGGAAGGATTCTGGTTTAAAACATCCAATATATAAGAGAAGATTGTGGAAGATTCTCTTTTTGATCCCATCAAAACCGGATGACTTCTGTTTTTTAGGTTGTGTATAATATCTTTTTGCTCATCTAAGGGTATTAGGTTGACGCTACTTACCAGTGGGTGTGACCTAATGAAGTTAATAGATTGCTCAACAGAGGATGTTATATGCATGGCTGGGGTAAAATGACTAGGAGTTGAATGATTACTTGCGAAACTATTTGCAAAGGCGTTAGCTTTGTCCAAGCAAGAATGGAACACAGAGTTCCCAACCTTAAGTGGAGGTATGTACGTGTGTTTTTTTTTCTAATCATTGGAGCCTATCGTTCCATGATTGGTTTCTGAAATGTGTGATTGCATATTTTAGTAAAACATTCAGTTTTTTGTATTCGGTGAGATATAAGTCATTCCTCGTACTTTTCCATCTGGATCTACAAGTATTTCTTAACTTTACTATGTCAAGAATGAATTGCGGGAGGATATATGATTTATGACACAATTTCTAGACACAATTTTGACTGTTCAACGCTTTCATTAATGGCAGTCGTGAAAATATTCATATTTTGATCCACTTGAGATTCACTAGTATTTTGGTCTAATGTGTTTTCCACTTTTGCCCGCACTAGCCTTCTGAATAACTTCTAGTTAGCATTTTTGAAATCAAAAAATTGGTTAGTGCAAGGCACTGGAGAAAGAATTACACTGCATTTTACTGGTAGATGGTTGGAACTAAGTTCATTAAGGGTTATAGGCTTGGTAAAGAGATCTGGTCTGTTCGTTAAAAATAAATCCAAAGTTGAGGGATTCCTGTTCCTATTCGATGGAATGTAAGAAGAACTTGGTGGATAGAGTATTTCAAATGGATGTCTTGAGATTAAGTTTGCAAGGATGTTTCCCCACGCATTAGCCCTAAGACAACCCCAGCGCCTATGTCTGCAGTTAAAATGTCCACCGATTAGAAATAAATCATTAGCCTTAGTAAATCATTTTGAAGATCCGCACGTTTTTGGGGTGAGGTTGACCCACCCGTGAGTTGACGTTATTCTACTATATTGCTATTATAAAGGGCTTTTCAATAAGGGCGGGTAGATGTTGAAAGTAAATAAAATAAGCTGTGTGTGAAGTTTTAACAAAATTCTGTCATTGTGTATAAATAACATTGTACAAATGCCCGCCTCGGCTTCTTATGGTGGCATGGATCCGAGTGGTCCAATTTTCAATGACTCTTCCGCATAGATCCAGCTGAAGTTGAGTGGTGGCCTTTGTTATGTTCACCTTAAGGGCATCGTAGTTTATTCGTATAAGACTTCGACTTCAGGAAACCCACAAGAAAAAGTCCAACGGGGTCAAATCGCATGAACTTGGTAGTCAATTCACTTCACCTCAAATCATTCATGCAGAATTTCAATCTGGCGTTCGCTGTGTGACTCATAGCGCCTTCCTGGTGAAACCACATTTCGTCTAGATCCATATGGTTCAAGACTGCAGTTTTATAATGCTCGCCATTGAAGGTGACCACCTCACCAACGTCTTTTTCGGAAAAGTAAAACACAATGACGCCGCTGGCCAAAAGTCCACACTAAACAGCAACCCCTTGAGGATGCATTGTCACCGGGTGACAATACGGCAATTTTGCTTGTTAACACCCGCGCAATTGAAAAACCCTTTAGGCCCAATGCACACGAAGCAAATGATCACCTCAAAATTCATACTTTGTAAGTGCATTTCCAATAAAACACCTTAATGACATGGAAACAAAAAAGTTACTCAGAACTATAACCAATACGACAAAATCAGTTGAATCTCTCAAAAAGTCCTATCGAGGACAACCACCTCCGGAGAGTAGTGAACGAACATCTTCGACATAAACCATCTGCACCCCGTATAGGTTGTGTGACAAACACCATAAGAGCGTACACTCTTACGTACGTACACACTCTGCACGAATTATAAAAAAAAAGGAAGAAAACTAAACCGGTTGGCAACACGGGTTATAGACCAGTTACGGACTCAGCGGAGACTTGACTCCACACACGAGGTAATTTATCACCAATCTACATCTCTAGTTGGTTCAGTGTCGGCATGGATACCGGGCGTAAAATGTTTTCGGAAGATCCGAGCGAACTTGTGATAATAATGGAACTGGTAATAATTGTACAAAATAGGATGTTGTACATTTTATTAGCTGAGAATAGTCATCACTGGTGACGAAATCTTAGTGAGCTCGTATGGATATACTCAGAATTTCAGCAGTAATTTGGAAAAAAGTTTAGCCCTTGCTTGTTCATGAACTTTATCATGTCAAAGACTTAAGCCTTGACTGATGTTCTGATATCAACAAATCATGAAAAAAAAAATATTTAGGACGCGTTTGTATGATCAACAAAAATATTACGTCCCTATTGAAAAAGCCCCTATTAGCCTAAAACAAGGAATGTTTTTGCTTGAGGTCATGAGAAAATATTGAAAAAAAAAAAATTTATACTATTTTACGGAGCGCAGTTTAACGTTGCTGAAGGTAAAAATCTGTCTACACTATGGGCTTATGAAAAGAATGCTTGCAGCAATACATTTAAAATCAATTTTCCTTTTTAAATAAAAGGGAACATAGGCGCAGCAACCCGGGAAATTACCGACGTTTTTTGCATTTAACACATTTGTATCCGAAACTGGTTTACCAAACTCGGTGGAGAACATTTTTGGCTAGGATATAAAAGAAGAGGTAGACCAAAGGAGGTTATTGATGGTTAAGAACTTGCAGCAGCTGTTGAAAAAAAAACCCAGCTGCGACTGATGTTAGACTTGTTGCAAGGTTCAGAGTCCTATCTGCCACCAAAAATCGTCATCTTTCAGCCATCGAAAAGGTAAAAAAATGGAGAGATGGTTACCCCAAATACGATGGCTCCTTGCACAGCAAAATCAATTTATTTGAAGCTAGTGTAGTTGGGATATGGACTTTTACCACATCCAATCACCAGATTTGCGTGAAATTTGAGCAATCATCACAAAAATGGTCAATTTAAAATTACCGATTATCGGCCAATTTACCGATCCCCAACACGAGATAAATTGCTCACCGAACTCATTTCTCAATTAGTCTATAGATTCGTGTGCTGTGTGGAATGTAGTCCCGTTTTGCTGGACCACATATCGACAAGGTTCGTTAAGGCAAATAAAAGTTGAAAATTATTGAAGGATAGCCGGCGCTATTAACGCTAAAGTTATTCTCATGTCCATCTTTAAAAAAATACTGTCCAATGAATCAAACGGACCATAAGTTGCACCAAACAGTGCATTTTTTCCGGGGGCATTGGACACTTTTGCATTTCCTGAAGTTTTTCCAGTTTTTCCAAGAAGCCGAACTCACCGAAAATTCGACGCTGCAACAAGTCGTTCGGCTTTAGTTTCTGCGAGAGTTGTGAGGTTTTAGACTAAGATAAAATATTCCACGTAGAGGACTAACAAAATCCCGATTGCTGCGAACGCCATACATTGGACAGCGGTAATATTTTCCTTTGCTACTCACTCCACGCATATGGGTAGGTCACTATGCCTTGAATCGCTTGCTCAATACATTGATTATGACGATCGTAAAATGGTCGAAGCGTACGAAAAGAAAAATGTCCACAGAGCACAAATTTTAGTGATAAAAGTTCCACGATTCCTGTTACTTGTTGTACAAACCTGGGACAAAAACTACGTACTATGTAGTGTAATTAACAGTGATTCACATGATAATCCGATTTGGTCTTGTTTTAATAATTTATCTCTAATGAACCACATGAATCTCTTACGTCTATCAAATACTAAATAAAACACGACACGCGATACGGAGTGTCATAGTTTAGGTATTTTTTTTCTCAAGGCTAGTTTATGGAGCACATTTCTTGGTATAAACACGCAAATATGTTTAAATCTTCGGCCAAATATTGCTTCGTTCTGGAGCAACCATTATCAGAACTAGAACGTGATGTGTATCGAATATAATGGACCCTCGTCAATCATTCAGAGTTCAGCTTAAAGTGATTTATCATTGATATATTTTTCTGGGAAAATGTTTTATTTTAAAATATTTTTGCCTTTAAACATCAACTTACGCATCATCACAGGGACGCGCTCACGTTTACGTCATTCAGGTCCATGTACAATATTTCACTAAATAAAAAGAGGAATCCCTACAACTGCGTCAATAATTACGCATAATGGTCTTGTTTGCCATGTAGTTTAAGCGCCCGAAAACGTCTGACAGGCCCTCATCAGTATGGTGTCGAGCTATGGAGACTCACAAATTATAGGTCGACAGACACCACCTTTTTGTCGAGTTGAAAATACAAGACGCACAGACTAATTCAAATGGGCACAACCACCTGCATGCCCCGATGATATTGACTTGACTGAACGAACACAGTGAAATATCAAAGAAGCATGGGAGGACCTTGAAACAGGAGAGCTACCAAAACGGGCTTTAGGTTAAATGAGGACAAAATTAAGTACGATATTTGTTAAAAAAATTAGATAACTTGTTTCTCGAAAAACGTTTATTTGCTCATCAATATCTATTTAGTCCCATTCAAAGTAAGCCCCTTCAGATATAATACCTATACACCTAAGCCTTTCATTTATCTCTTTTTTCAATCCTCGAAGCACTTTTGATATGCGCTTTTTGGTATAGCCTTGAGCTCTCCCAGCGATGCGGTCCTTATATCCTCAATCGTGACCGTCTTTCTGTTGAGAAGAGAAAAAAATCAAGGGGCGGGCGGGCAAGTCCAGTGAATACGGTGGCTTCCTGCAAACGTCGCATAACTTCAAGAGAAGTGACCTTATTGACCATACAACCTTTCGGCAAGAACCAAACCATGACGAACACCATTGCAATCGAAGAAAACTGCTTTTTAAGGTCTTAGCTCATCTGGTCGCTTCCAATGGGATGATTGAGTCTTGGTTTCGTCATAACCATATACCCATATTTGGTGGTCAGAGGTATTAATCTTCAGCAAATTTGGATCGCCAGGTACGTTATTCAATAGCTCGTGAGCGATTCACATAAGAGGTTCTTTTGGTCAAAATTTAACAACTTTGGAGCAAATTCCGCTGACATACGATTAATGCCAAAAATATCTGAATAAAACTAATGGCATGAGCCGACTGATATGCCAGAATCCTCAGCAACTTCCATGATAGTGATTCGATGAACTTCGGTAACAATTCTCTTCACTGATTCAACGTTTTCATCGTTGACGTGCTAGGGCGGGCCTCGTCATTAACATGTTCTCTTTTTCTTTTTGATTAATTTTTATTTCATATTTCTTAGAATTTTCTTACGCTAGACAAAAATGCTTAAAACTAGCTTAAATAACTTAACTAACTTCAAATACCTTACTGGCCTTGTACGGACACTCTAAAATATTCAGAGGACTTCCCAGGTTTATACATAAATTTTGGTGTTGGGACTGGAGTATACGGAGCTAAAAGTGGAAAATCCATCACAGCATAGACAAATACAATTCTGTATTTCAAGTAGAGATATTCGTAATTGAACTCTGCCTCAGAGAAAATATAGATAGACAACACAAACAGAGTACACCTCATGTGGATACCAGGACACAGTGGCTATATAAAAAACGAAAAAGCAGATCTATTAGCAAGAAAAGGCTCTGCATCACCAGTCATGATGCCAAGATCATTCTGCTGCATACCTACCAGCACCATAAAATGTTACATAAAGGAATGGTTGAGGAACGCGGCCAACCACCACTGGACACAAACGGAAGGTAGCAAACAAGCCAAGATGTTCCCACCAACCACTAAACTTTCTAGGAGTCAGATTCCTATAATCACAGAATTCCTCACTGGACACTGCCCGGTCAACAAACATCTTAAAACCATGGGTATCACACAAGATGACACCTGCAGAATGTGTAACGAAGAGGCGGAAACAGCAGAGCACATACTGTGCCACTGTAATTGCCTAATCAGTATACGACGGTATTGTGTATTGTGAACTCTTGCAGCCCGGCGAAATCGTTAATGCACAACGCTATCATAACAAAAGATTAATTTAAACCAGGCATTAATCAAAAGGCGACCGGAATGAGCCAGAAGACATGGCAAAGTGATTTTGTTACACGACAACCTGACGTCTCACACGGCAAAACCAGTGAAGGACACCTTGAAATCGCTTGGTTGTGATATACCCGCCATACTCCCATGACTTGGCGCCATCTGACTATTACCTCTTCGCATCAATGGGACATGCGCTCGCACAACAGCAGAGATGCGACTTATTTGAAGTACTTGTATTTTAAATGCAAATACAAAATGCAAAATACCTATTTTGTATTTTACATTTAAATACCTTTGCAAAAAAAGGATTTTGTATTTTATTTGAAATACTTTTCGGGACATATTTTCCATTTTCAAAATTCAAAATACTTTGTGGTTAAATTTAGTCAACACTAGTAATCTGTCGAAAAAATTAAAAAAAAATGTTTTAACAAAATGTTCTTTTAATTACGAAAAGTTTATGGATTGAAGGTTAAAAATGAAATCAATAGGAACAGATCGGGGAATATTTGGCCACAGGCGAGATTGATTGTTGATTAGTCAACTTTCGGTTTATTGGCCTGGCGTTTGGCTTCGCTGGCGGCCTCGAGTCGCGGTGATTTGCGCTTGTTTACCTGACGGGCGGCCACTTTTTCCTTTTTCGCTTGCTTCCTGGCGGCCACTTTTTTCTATTTTGCTTGCTTCCTGGCGGCCACTTTTTCCTATTTTGCTTGCTTCCTGGCGGCCATTTCCTGGGTCCTCTTTTGCTTCTGTGCATACTTGGCCCAAAAATCCTTCAGGCTCTCCTGGCAACGATTTAGGGTGTCCTCTGGCTTCCATGTATTATCCTTGAAGGCGTAGTTCGTCCATTTCATCAAGAAGTAGCGTTGGCCATCCTCGACACGGTGTTTGATGATGCGCTTATTTTCATACTCATCACACCAATTAACAGGAGAGTTGCCTTCTAGCATGGTGATGGTTGCTCAGGGAAGTTCAACGTTGAAGCACATGGTGATGATGATGATGGTGATGATTAAATATGATGAAAATGAAATAGGAATGATCATTTTTGTCGTTTTATTGACCGTTTATACCGACAGTATATCAATTTTGACCTCATATTCTCACAAGGTTAATTTAATTTATTTAAGTTAGACACTAAATAGTGCCTTTATTCTCGAAGGGTGGAGTCAGCTGAAATTCGACCCCTTTATGCCACCCTCTGGGGTCAGACCTACCTACACCATAAACCTCAGCTCTCTAGGTCAATGGGTGTTCCTGTGAAGTGGTCACATGTTGGCGGGTAATAGCTTCTAGTATATTTAGATTGAACATCGATAAAGCCAGATGTACAAATGATTCATACCGGAAACTACATGGTGCGGCTATGGATAAATGTAAGGCTCTTCGAAATCTATGCGGTAGGTCGCCGAAAGCATCTGAAACTTTCTTGGAAGTTACTAGTAAATCTCCGACAAACCCCTGCCTAACTCGGTGGAATTTATATTATAATTGCATAATAGATATCTTAATAAAGGGTCCGCCAAATAATTTTTTTTTTTGAAAATGCTATAAAAAAAACTACTGAATATTTTCTCAAATTTCTTTTTTTATTTGAAAGTAAAATCCTTCCGGTTAATAATGGAAAATAATTTCATTCAAATGGCTGCCTCGGCTGGCCATGCAGTAGCCTACACGATCGGTCCAATTTTTAAGCACATTATCGATTGTGTGCAGCTGTATTTCACCAATGGCTTCACGAATATTGTCCTTTAAAGCGTCAATTGTCTCTGGCTTATCGGCGTAACACTTATCTTTGACGGCACCCCACAAATAATAGTCCAACGGTGTCAAATCGCAGCTCCGAGGTGGCCAAACGACATCAGCTCTGCGGCTGATAATGCGATCTTCAAAAACAGGGCGGAAAACATCGAGTGTAGCTTCGGCTGTGTGGCACGTAGCGCCGTCCTGTTGAAACCAAATGTTGCCAATATCCTCCTCTTCAATTTTTGTGAACAAAAATTCGTTCAACATGGCCCGATAACGATCGCCATTGACTGTAACGGCCACTCCTTGCTCATTTTCGAAGAAAAATGGCCCAATTATGCCTCTGGACCAAAATCCGCACCAAACAGTGGCTCGTTTTGGGTGCACCGGCTTTTCAATGTATGCGTGCGGGTTTTCTGTGCCCCAAATGCGACAATTTTGCTTGTTTACATACCCGCCAAGATCAAAATGAGCTTCATCTGAAAAGATGATTTTTTTGGCAAAATCGGCATCTTCTGTAAGTCGATCGCAGGCCCACTTAGCGAAGCGAAAACGCATTGGATGGTCAGTTGGCTTCAACTCCTGAACCAATTGGACTTTGTATGGCGTCATACCAAGGTCTTTATGCAAAATTCGTCTCAATGATGTCTCCGAAATGTTCAATTGTTGAGAACGACGGTGAATTGATGTTGATGGCGCTTCACGCACACTTTCTGCCGCAGCAGCAATATTCTCGGGTGTACGCACTGTTTTTGGCTTTTCACGCTTTGGTTTATCGATGAGGATGCCAGTTTCTTTCACTTTTTTCACAAGATAACGAACATACGGAGCTGGCGGTGCTTCTCTTCTTCCAAAATCCGTACGCAATTTTCGCACACATTCTGCAACATTACCATGATTTTCAAAGTAATGTCGCAATATTTCCCAGCGTTGTTCAAGCGTATACACAACCATATTCGTTCAGCGGAAGGATAAAACTAATTATCTGTCAAATCAGACATGAGCTAAGTGTTACCATTCACGAAATAAGCACTACTTGAAAAAAAAAACGTTAGATGGCGGACCCTTAAGTTCAAGAAACTTTAAATGAAGCAATAAGAAAATTGGGATTGGCAGTCTTCAAGGAAATTGAAATTCAGTTCTTGGTTGAATATGTTAAAACTTCCAAGCCCATAGCTGAAGCAATCAGGAGGTTGGAAGGTGATAATGACACATATTATGGATGTCTTCAACCTGAATTAATAAGAATGCAAAAAATCTTAGCTTCATTGGAAATGGACAATCCAGTATACTGTAGCACGCTGATTGAAATAATACAAGAGCGCATTCAAAACCTCTTCGAAAAATATAAGTTAGAGGACCCTAGATCCAAGGACAGCATTCTGGCTGCAGTATCATATCCTTTAATCAAATTGAAATGGGTGCCAAAAAATAAAAAGGAGCAAGTGAAGGAGTTGTTTATCCCAGAAGTCAGGAAAATTAAATATTATGATTTGAAAAGTGGAGCCCTGTGACAGACATCAGGAAAAAAGAAAGAAAAAAAACGAGTCTTATTACATGTTCCAGGACTCAGACTCCTCAACAACCAGTGAGGTTGGTTGTACCAATATCACGGTAGATCTGGAAACCCTTCAATATTTAAAGGATGAGTGCACAACCCTGGCGATTGGCGGCCATTATCCTACAATATAAAAGAGTGTTTTTAAAATGCTGCACATGTTTACCAAGCTTTTCATATGGTGGTATGATAATGCGACCCTCCAGAAAAAAAAAGAGCGATAATGTGTTCGATCAACTTGTATTATTAAAAAGTGTAATAAAGAGAATTGAACAAAAGGTATTTGTATTTAAAAGAAGTATTTTGAAAATACCTATTTTACATTTAGTATTTAAAATACAAAACACAAAACTATTTGGTATTTTGCATTTGAAATAGTAAATCGAAAAGGTATTTGCATTTTGTATTTAAATACATTTCTTAAACTATTTTGTACATCTCTGCACAGCAGCACTTCAGCGATTTCGAGGAAGTTGGAAAATGGCTCGAAGACAAGCATTTTTTCTGACATGGTTAAATTACTTAAAAGACGGGCGAAGTGTGTAAAAGCCGATGGCCAGTATTTTGAATAAAAAAAAATTATTTCACTAGAAAATTACATACGTATTTTTCTTACCAAAAAAAAACCGGAAAAAACGTATGCATGCACCTCGTAAACCATGCCTTTCGGCCTTGTGATTAAATTATACAATATATATTATTGAGAAACAATTAAAGCTAAGAAAATTTTTGTTTACAAAACTTTGCAACAGATCGTGTAACAGCTTGTACAATTTATAAACTTTTTTTTTTGCTAAAAGTGGAAAACAAACTAAATATTGGCCGACGATATCCGGATATGTTACGGAATATTTGTACCAACATAACGAATAAAACAAATTCAAAAATTGAATGTACAAGGTGGCGTAAAACTAATCACCTTATCGATGGAAGATGTTATAATTTTTGCAAATGGCGTCGTACGTCAATCATATTTGACATTAGTGAACTAGACAGCTGCAGTATATAAACAGACAGACAAAAGAAGTATAGAGCGCTATAATTCGCAAGGCGTGGAATAATTGTGTCGAATTTTTTGACCACTAATGGGTCGGTGATGTTAGCGCAGCGTGAATTTCGACGTCAATTTCCAAATCATGTCGTGCCAACTGGGCAAACATTTCAACGCTTAGCTAATCGATTCGAACAGATTGAAACCACAGGAGACCATGCAGGGCGTGTCCGCCACCGGACTGATCTTTCGGCCGAGAATATCGCCGACAACGAAGGAAAATCAACCAGACGACGGGACACGCAATTGGCCATCACTAAGATACACTAGTACAGCGAATTGTAGTGACACACTTAAATGTGTTTCCATATAAAGCATATAAAGTCAAACGGTGCATCAGTTAATGCCTGCTGATCGTCAGTCCCGTGTGAATTACTGTCAAGCCATCCTTAATCTCAACAACGAAGAGTACGATTTTGTGTCAAAAATCATCATGAGTGGCGAGGCGCATTTCCACTAAAGCGGTTATGTCAATAAGCAAAATCTTCGTTTCCAGGGTACTGAAATCCGCGTGTGACAAAGAGCCATTACATCTACTCAAAGCCACTGTGTGGTGCGGCGTTCATGAGGGAGAAGTGATTGGGCCGTATTTTTTTGAGGACGCCATCGGCAATACGGTCACTGGCGAACGCTACAGGGCCATGATAAATGATAAATGACTGCCGGAATTGGATGAGCGGGGCTTGGGGAACATGTACATAGTTTCAACAAGACGGTGCAGCCACAATGAATATTCTGCAGGAAGCGTTTCCTGGTCGCGTAAATGGCATGGCCAGCAAAATCGGCAGATTTAACCATCCCGGACTTCTTTCTTTGGGGCTACTTGAAGTCGCGGACTTATGCGTTCGCAGGCCTTAAGGAGAATATTGGACAGAAATGCGAACAATCATCACCGGTACAAATGTTTATCAAAACTGGCGGAAACCACTTGACGGATATCATCTTTTCCACTTCACAGAAAAAATTGTAAAGGTCCAAATAAAGATTTCCATCACTCAAAATCCTTTTTTTATTTAGTAAAGAAGTAACTCAAAAACAAAATTGGGTGATTATTTAGTTCGCGAAAGTCAAAAAGTCACCTTATTTTTTGAACAATGTGCTTTTATGAGCTGTCTTCAAGGAAATGTGCTTGGTCAGAACTTCGGCAGCCATAACCTTGAAGTAGCCAAGCACTTCACCTGTCTTGATCCGGTAGTGACATGGAGCAACGACAACAACAGATCGGACGAAAAATTAAGTTAACTCTTTAAAAAACCTTAATAATTTCTGTTCTGAAAGTCAGTGATTTGAGAGAAGAATTCTGTGTGCAATCGTCTTTAGCGCCGCTTGTGTTAACGGAGAGTGAAGGAGACGATACAATCTAAAACTATAGGTCGTTATAGAAATATCGGCTCAGTTAGGCTTATGCCGAGTGAAGTGACACCATTGCTTCGGCCTGAAGGCCCTTCGATCCAACCCAGAAAGACAATTCAGCAGAGGACGGCCAAGCACACAGGCGGAAAAAGATCTGAAATAACCTGGCGATGATGACGGAAGCAGCTGTCTACAGACCGTGCCCCCTGACAGGGTTGTTGGTAGAGAGAAAGGATAACCCTAAACTGTAGCGAGATCTAAGCTAGTAAGTAGGGTCAAAGCTAAGTTATGACGCGTGCAACATGCACATTTTACGGCAACATGCATTCGTTTATGACGAAAAAGAATATATCACTGATGACAGCGTGCACTGCTTTTATGAATATTGCTGATTCAGTAGGACCCTTAGGGATTATAGCTGCTATCCCACCCGAAATGTATTTTCATATTTTTGTTATTTATTATACCTGTGATAATATATACGGGAAAGTTGGTCATATATAAAGACATACGTCTACCTCTGGGGCACCAACTTGATTACATCCGTTTGTTACCTTCACTCGATTACTTGTTGGGTGTCGCTCCAGGAAATCGAAATGGTGGATTGCAAAAATGCATTCGTTGACGTTGACATGAACAATGGAGGAAGGTGACCCAATGAAAACGTCGTTTCGGCAAACAATTTTATATTTCACATTTATTTTTGGGCATTTTTTTCAGTTGTCATTCAACAAGAAAGGAAAATGTAATCTCCTTGCAACATATACAAAAGGTATCCTTCAATCTAAATTGGAAAAGTTACCAAGGAATGGACTTGGGCGAGAGGAAAATAGACTCGCATTAAGTCCATAGTGAAGCAAGGTTATTCTTAGTGAATGAATGGATTCATTACCGATTTTATTTGTCTAGTTTCATACCTGGAAAATGTGGCGCCCGACATGGGATACCTAACTGAGGACAGGATTGGGAGCCATTTTTGAGTATAAAATTCTGTGCGGCTTACACGCATCATTGACGGTCCCGAAGGTTGATACCCTATGAACCCTAATAGTTTTAGTTGGTAGCCTCATAAACCGAGGCGGTGGAACAATTAGATCGAAACACTTTCACGTTTTCTCATTGATATACGCAAAGAAAAAAAGAACATATTCAAAATCTGTCAGTGAAAACCGATTTCCGGTTGTCTCCTTGCCAACTCTGACAGATATGCCTTACCTTGCTATGATTATTCCACTTCAAAGTGTTTTTATTTTTCCCGTGACAGAAGTAGATGTCATTATTGATACTAAATGTCTCCCGAATAACTTATTTCCGTAAATTCTTCATTAGTTGTTCGCCCCTTTTTTTTACTATCCACCTCAATTGTAAGTTGAATATGCACAAGTCCTATCGTCGAGGTCATCTCGACAGTAAAGTTTCTAATAATGCATGCGGACACTCCTCTTAAAAGTCAATAATATTCCAACAAGCCATCAAATAGAGAGGGCATAAAAGCCAATTAAAACTCAGTGACGGCAAAATGTACACAAAGTTGTGAACTCAAGTTGCACGCAATTCTGTACTCGAGAAACAAACACTGTATATCCTAGTACATAGTATGTGTTAATGAGGAAAAGTAGAAAATCCCTCTGATAACAGACACAAGACGATTATAGACAATGGTAAAGTAGAGAACAAATCCATTGATTCTAAGACTCTTAACAAATTAATCCTTGCTGTATCTTTGCGGCCATTGTAGTCATGCATAAAGGAGCCTTGTTCCACCCTACGAAGAGGACTCGTCATTTTCTCAAGCATTGTTCCTGCTTTTGTATATCCGTTCTTTATGCAACCATTCCTGCTCGTAAACTCTACTTCAGAGTCAAATTTACAAAGTGCTCTTAACTTATTAGGGGCGGAAGGCTCTTCTTACAGCCTGAATGGCAGGGGGATATAGGCTGGAAGAAACACAAAGATTACCATGCAAAAGCCGGAGGATCCTGGGCGACGCTTGACAACGACAGTACTTTCCGATTATGGATGACTGCAATTATCTGATCGAAATTCCAATGGGATAGTTGTACGAAGAAGATGACATTACCGGTAGACTCGATTGTCAAACTCTATATCCGTGGTCCTTAAGGGTCCCGGCGAGTATAAAATTAGATTAGTTCTCTCTATGACTATTGGAAAGCATACGTATACTGTTGTAATCATGATCTGTGATTTCCTTTTACTTTAATTAGAGTGATGTACTCTCTAATCTTGAGTGATGGGGGATATCCTGGGCAGCTTTCCTGCATGGGGTGCCTATGAGGAGGAAACTTGTCAAGCAAGCTATATGCTCAGCTATAGCCAGTTAAGCCGTCTGTCAAATAATTCGCTTAATAAACACTTTACTTCAAATAAACATGAAACAGTCCACTTAATTCCCCTCCCAAAATGGGGATAAACGAAAAAAAAAGATAAGTCCAGCGTAAACCGGCAAGGAGCAGATATTCTTCAACAAAAGATTTCATTGTGTGCCATGTCAAGGCCCTCTTCGTATTGTACTTGACTGCCACAGTCGGCAAAGAGTCCGATTATATTAAAAGATAAAATTTAATTTTAGTTGAATTTGCTTTTATGGGCCATAGAGGGATGGGTCCAGATGCATTAGAATAATCTCGATTTTTTTATTTCTTGTAGTAGGATTTGTTTCGGATTTGGTAAGATATAAGCCGTATGGTTCAGAGTCTGCTGGACCATGAATCGTCACCGGATGCCCTGTTTCAGTTCACTTTCCTGTTTAAACTAACGAAAGTATTCGCATTCACTACTCTGAGACCAATTCTCTATGCTCCAAAAGCTTGTATACGACGCACTAATACCACAAGCATGTGAATGGTAAAAAAATGTATACACGGTCTACGGATGCCATCGTTCCATTTAGATATTTATTTTTGTTTTTTTATATCATCGTTCAGAGATTAGTCGATTATTTTTCGAATGTCCCCAGCACATTCGATGTGAACTGTTTTTGAATCTCTGGCACATGATAATATTCCTTGACATCTTTAATTACGTGCCTCCATGCTCTCATTCTCCATCGACAGAGGAGTGCTCCCCAACTTTGGGAAACGCAAACGAGCAGCACGAGGCCTTTTATCTTTTATGTATTAATTGTTTGCAAGGTAATTTATATGAAAACTTGTATTAGGGTTACGACAACTTTGGAAGGTTTGGCAATTAAGGAAATTTTTGTCTATTTATCTATCATCAAATAAATCTGGTTAAAGGTTTTTTGTTGACATGGCTTGGCCCATTTCCTGGCAAAAATAACAGAGAACAACCATCGTTCTTCACGGCTTGAAAAACAAACATTCGATTGCCCAATCCACACTGTCTGCATGGAAAAGTCGATTGGTCCATCAAAAATAACTCAACTTACCAACATCGCAATAGATTACAAATTGTTCAGTTGGTCTTTTACGAAACTGTGACTTGACAGCACTAGAATGCATCGACTACCGTGAAATATAAGCTTATCCAGTAAGAAGTGTCATTTTAAACTAATTAAAAAAGGCTACATTTTTACAAAAAGTTGTGAGATTTGAAGTCGAATGCAAATAGTCAAACTTTTGAGATAATCTTTCAATACGTTTTTCCATAATTGTGTGCATGATAATTGGTGAAGCATTGGCGGTAACTTAACCTTTAACATAGGTCCAAAGGAAAATGTTAATGGGTTAAATGGCCCGTCTTGTCAGTCATTCACCACCATTATTCACACACATTTATAAACAAATAAATTAGTGTGAATCAGACTTATAAAATTCCTCTTACTTTTTGTACGTAAGTACATACATACATATGTTCGTTGACGAAATCTTTCGAATAGGAATTTAGCCCTTTCATAACGAAAAGACCGGTTCTTAAAAAGTCGAAAAACCAATAAGCCACATCCCTGTCAATTGCCTCAGTCTTTGGCCATATTTAGTTCAATTTATTGCCTGTAATGGTTATATACACGTTAAACATAAAATCAGGTTGTTTATTACCAGCTTCCCATATTTGGTCCTCGAGAGGCGAAGAAATTTTGCAACAACTTTTAAGTCTGTTATTCGTTACAGAAAATAAACCGTCAATCGGACTTTTTTTAAAAACCATATAATTTATTCACTATACAATTATGCGTCGAATGGAACTGGTTTTTCATTTTCGCGATGGCAAACACCCCCATTTATTGAGCACTTAATAACTAAGAAGAACGGGTGAGAGGGGCGCGATTAAAAATGCGGATTTTTAGGTATGGAGTACTAAGGTTGAAATCGAAGTAAGGATTCGAATTAACACTTCCCAGCATAGGAGAATGGTTTCATGGCCATAGGCGGTACGAGGGCGGGTAGATAGAAGAGACGGGGATTTCGTACATTGCGAGGGTTAGTGTTGATAGAGATAGAGTCAATGCTCCCTGAATGGAGTCGATGGATGAAAAGAATGTCAGATACAATTTTTCTTTCCTTCAAATTGCTCACGTGTTGACTAGTTTAAGACGGCCTTGATAGGGTGGTAAGAGCAAAGAATTGTTCCAAGGAAAACCTCAAAGAGCGAAACGTAGGAACCGGCGTTGGCTACTCTCGATTCTAGAAATGTGGGTCTGTTGCTAAGGAGACCACACTTGGGAGGCGTTTTTAAGAAGGGGTCGGACAAAAGTTATGTACAGGGAACGTAAGGGTTGCAGAAGAATCATCGCGTCACGAAACCGAGTGTGAAATTAAATTTAAGGATTATCTCATCGATATGTGCGCGAAAATGTAGCTCCTGGTCACATTACTCGGATATGCAAAGATCGCGAATAGCCTAAACGGTGGAGATGGACTGATTTTTGAGAAAGTAAAGACGAGAGGGGGTTCGATTCGTTTACGTGAAAAGGTGATTGTTGGCATTCGGAAATGTTAAGTTCTAAGTAGTTTTCGGAGCACCAGTATTGAGATTTGATTGAATAAGGGAAGAGTCATGACTGGAGGATATGGTCCTGAAGACCATGGTGTCGCCCTCAAATAGTGAGATGTGGGAATATTTCATCACCATTGCAATATCGAAAAGAAGTGGACCTAAGTGGCTGCCTTCAGGGACGCCGGAGAAAAATGAAAAGTGGTTACAAAACGCAGATCTGAAACAAATACCGTGATGGTGATTTTCCAGGTATGAAAATATTCACTTCAAAGATTTGGGGTCAAACCAAGGGAAGACAATTTGAAGAGTGTCAGTCTGTGGGAGTTTTATCAAAATTTTGAAATCGGTTGAAATAACATTAACTTCTTTGCCCTTCTCTAAGACTGATAGGGTAAAGGATATAAATTCAACAGGGTTTGTGGTTGTAAATCTGCATTTGAGGAAACCGTGTTGTCCAGGGGAGACTATTTTTAGAAATGAATTCATCATTAAGTATATTTGATTTGTTTTCGATGACATAGGGATCGAGTGTACGAGGAAGTAATGGTCCAAGGGAGAAATTCGGTAAATAATAATCGAAGTAAGCGAAGTCCGGAACAAAGGAGTCGTTGGCGAAAGATTGTTTAAAAAATGTGGCGTAAAAGTTAGTGACAATATTGCGGTCATTTGAGGTTTGATCATGGAAAGAGAGTGAGGTAGGGTAGCCATCTGATTCTCGTTTAGATATTTACATATTTAGAGAAGGACTTAGGATCACTTATAAGATTGGCTTGCGTTTTAGTTTAATAGCTAAAGGGTCCGCCATCTAACGTTTTTTTTTTCAAGTAGTGCTTATTTCGTGAATGGTAACACTTAGCTCATGTCTGATTTGACAGATAATTAGTTTTATCCTTCCGCTGAACGAATATGGTTGTGTATACGCTTGAACAACGCTTCGCTAAGTGGGCCTGCGATCGACTTACAGAAGATGCCGATTTTGCCAAAAAAATCATCTTTTCAGATGAAGCTCATTTTGATCTTGGCGGGTATGTAAACAAGCAAAATTGTCGCATTTGGGGCACAGAAAACCCGCACGCATACATTGAAAGGCCGGTGCACCCAAAACGAGCCACTGTTTGGTGCGGATTTTGGTCCAGAGACATAATTGGGGCATTTTTCTTCGAAAATGAGCAAGGAGTGGCGGTTACAGTCAATGGCGATCGTTATCGGGCCATGTTGAACGAATTTTTGTTCACAAAAATTGAAGAGGAGGATATTGGCAACATTTGGTTTGAACAGGACGGCGCTACGTGCCACACAGCCGAAGCTACACTCGATGTTTTCCGCCCTGTTTTTGAAGATCGCATTATCAGCCGCAGAGCTGATGTCGTTTGGCCACCTCGGAGCTGCGATTTGACACCGTTGGACTATTATTTGTGGGGTGCCGTCAAAGATAAGTGTTACGCCGATAAGCCAGAGACAATTGACGCTTTAAAGGACAATATTCGTGAAGCCATTGGTGAAATACAGCTGCACACAATCGATAATGTGCTTAAAAATTGGACCGATCGTGTAGGCTACTGCATGGCCAGCCGAGGCAGCCATTTGAATGAAATTATTTTCCATTATTAACCGGAAGGATTTTACTTTCAAATAAAAAAAGAAATTTGAGAAAATATTCAGTAGTTTTTTTTATAGCATTTTCAAAAAAAAAAAAGTTATTTGGCGGACCCTATAGAAAAGTCATTAGGGGATTGAGTATGAAGAAATATTGTCCATTGCTTACTTCTTTTGTTTCTTAGAGAACGGAGCCTGCGATTATACCAGGGTGGGGAGGTGGAGAAAATGGGAAATGGGAACGTAAAGATAGATAGAATTAAATATTTCCCTGTAGAATATGGATATTGAATTATTTGCGGTTAGGTTATCAAAATTGAGAGAGGCTTTTTTAAGGTATTCATTAGTTCAGTAAAATTTTGCTTTGTCGAAATCGTGAGAGGCCAAAACTGTAGGAGAATTTTGAACAAAAGAAAGAAGGAGGGGAGGATGAAAGTTATCGATGGTTGAAAAGGAAAGGGGACAAAGTGAAAGAGAAGAGTTGAGGGGATCAGTTGTGAATATGAGGTCTAGTTGTCTACCCATGTAGTTTAAGATGCCACTAGCTTGGCTAAGATATGAATTTGATAGGTGATCCAAGAAGGGACATTCTTTGGCAGTAGTGGGATTAGTGGCAATATAAAACGATTGATCGTCTGATTGAGACCAATTAAGATGAGGAGGGTTGAAGTCATCGAAAGTAAGAACGAGATGTTGAAACGAATGATGTATAATGTCTTCTGGGATAGCACAATCCTAATTGAAATAAAGTCGATATGTAGGGAGGATGATATTGCAATAAGGGAAGTATCAATTGTATTAAGGACGGCTAATAAAACGCTTCGACAAGGGCAGCCATTAGTGGGTCGACTGAATTCATCATTGGGATAAATATTATAATTTGATGGGAACAGTTCGAAGTTATGTATGCTGGGAATCAGATTTGTTTCGGTAGAACAAAGATTTTAAAGGGTATAGCATGTGACTATTCGAAAACAGCTTGACATCCGGAATGGATATCATAATTTGTTCTCAAAATGTTCAAGACGAAAAAGCTTGCAGCATGTGCACTGTGGTTCACAAATTGGTGCCTTGATTGCTGACGCCAATCACACGGGAGACGAATCCCACTATAGCATACTCATCCAAATTGTATTACGAGGTATTTTCCTGAACGGGATACTGAAATATCTTCTTTTGGGTAATTCTTTGCAATAAGCTTTTCATTAATGGGAGGAAATAAATCACACACGAAATAGGTGATTGAGAGAAGCTTTAGCTCTGATCTTCGGGGGGTTGTTGTACGAATCGTAATAATAATATTGCGGGGGAACAAATTCGGTCCGTTTTCAAAAGATGGCGCCACCTGCAAGTTGTGGCTGATCTTGGAAACGATTACCTACTTCATTGGAAAGGTGTGATATCTGTCAATAATAATAAGTGTGCATCTGCGTTTGTTTCTGACAACAACATTGTTTTTTGCCTCTTCGAAAATGTCCGGATTTGTCTTAAATAAACAGCATTTGCGGGAAGTTTTGATTTTCCTTTTTAATTGGAAGAAAGCTGAAGCCCATCGAATGCTTGTAGAAGTTTATGGTGAATCTGCTCCGACCGATAAATCATGCAGAGAGTGGTTTCGACGCTTCAAAAGTGGTGATTTTAGCGTCGAAGACAAAGAGCGTCTATGGTGGGACCAGAGGGGTGTGGTATACAACTAATGCTTTTGAGATGTGCATTGCGTGAAAAACGGCCAGAAATGACCTACTGGCTTTTTCAACGGATGCAAAACGATTTGGGGAGTCACCGGTTCGGTGATTTTCAAGAAATCGAAGAATGGCACAATGATTGGATCGATGCCAGAGAGGACTCATTTTTTAGAGATGGTATTCGAAAATTACCAGAGAGATGGGAAAAGTAGTCGCTTCCGACGGACAATACTTTGAATGATGTATTTTTTACGTTTTTTTCAATAAAAAAAAAAATTTAACACAAAAAAACGGACCGAATTAATTTGTACTCCCAATAAATAAACAAAGAGACATCCTTAAGATCACAGAATATTCCTGACTATTTCTGACGAAATAATTCGTCAGTCATGTAGCGTCAATATGATGCTTTTAACGCAAATTTCAAGGCGTGACAGAAGAGGCGCCAAAAAGACTCGTAGAAAGTAGAAAGACTTGAAGATTTTTCATTTCAAAGTGCAGACAGTTCATCAGCTACTGCCTGCAGAGCGTCAATCGGGTCTAAGTTACGCTCACCTTCTTCTGAATCTCAACGACAAAGTGGACGAAATTCGACCGGAATTCACCATGAGTGACGGGGCCCACTTCCATTTGAACGGATACGTAGGGAAACAAAATTTGCCATTCTTGCATTGAGAACGAGAGGTGTCATCAGACTTTGCGAAATTGGGTAACACAGACGGGTTGGGGCTGGAGGATATATAGGTCCAAAAGGCGGTATAACCACACACAGAGCTCTTGAGGTAATAGACATTTTGAAGGTTGCATCTTATTTTGGCCATCTGACCGATCCAACCTTTTTTCACCGGAATTTTCTGAAGCGATATAGATATCAGAACAATCCCCAGAATCTGACAGCTCTCAAAGAGATAATTCGATAACCAACGATTGAAAATGCGGTAAAAAGAGATGTTCGGTCACTACTCTCTGGGGGTGGTTGTCCCAGATAGGATTTTTTGAGAAATTCGACTGAATTTGTCGCGTTGGTTGTAGTTTTCTTTTGTTTCCATGTCATTAAGGAAATATTGGAAATGCAGAGTATGAATTTTGAAGTGATCTTATGCTGCGAGTATTATGCCTTCGTCAGCATTTTTTGATCATCTCTCATTCACAACTGATGTTGTTGCACAATTTTTCCGTTTAGGAATTGATCTCGGCTATGGACAGACTTGAACTACAAACCTTCCGCTCAATAGTGGATGATGATTACCATTGTACCACGACCACCCCCTTCGTTTTAGTTCTTCGAAACTCTCAAATAAAAATTACAAAATGTCAAAGACATGGCATCGGTACAACTGGCATCCTGATGCAAACCACCATATTCGGCTTTTATAGATGGTGTAACGATATGAAATTATTAAATCCCCCCTGCAATTACCTTAAAAGCTATGTTCAAGTAACTTTTTTCATTAAAGTGGATTGGGCAAATGCTGCCGGGATTCTTGTTGATGTTTTTTTCTAGCCGTATTATTGTATGCACTCGTAAACTCGTGCAAGTTGATAAATACCGCCCAAGTGGGCGTTTGGTTTTGTTTGGTTATGGCCGCCTTTAACTCATCTAAATATGATATTGGAAGTTCGAATTATCTACGGAAAAAAATTTACATTGGGTTGGGAGTTCAATCTCATTACGTTGATATGAAAAAAGGTGCTGCCATAAGTCATGCCGCTTCCAGACCTATGGGCAGGTAATTTAAGGTGGCAACGTATCTATAAATACCATAGGCAAGCTGGCAAACAATGTCATCGCCAATGAGGGGGTTAATACCCTGTTCGTATCGACGGAGAATCTTCAGATGATCTTCGAGTCATTGAGGAAGAAAAAATCCGCGGGAGTCGACGGTATATCCAATGTTGTGCTTAGGCACCTTCCGCCAGTGGCTGTAGAGAGGTACACCATCCTGTTCAACAATGCACTGAATAATGCATATTATCCAGTGCACTGGAAGACAGCGGTGGTGCAACCAATTCCCAAGAGAGGTAAAGACACTTCTAACCCGGAAAATCTCCGGTCAATAAGTCTCCTTCCGAGTATCAGCAAGGTTTTCGAGAAGGTGATCCATAGGGCCCTGTCTAAATGGGTTGAGGACAATAAAATCATCCCGGATAACCAATTCGGTTTCAGAGCGGGGCATGACACTATTCATGCCGCGTCGAAGCTTGTGTCGGATATCCAATGGAATAAATGCAAGAACCAATGCACGGGTGCCTGTCTGATTGACTTAGAAAAAGCCTTCGACACCGTATGGTTAGAAGGTCTTTATTACAAGCTCAGTCGGCTGGGCATAAGTAAACCACTGCTATATATGATTTTTGACATGTTAACAGGTGAAAGTTCGTAGTGAAAATTGCCAACGTGACTTCTACCCAAACATTTGAAATCAAAAATGGACTGCAACAGGGTACGGTAAATTCGCCGATCCTTTTCAGCATTTACCTAAGCGATCTGCTAGTTTCTCTTCACCATTCAATAGCGTACGCAGACGACCTAATCGCGTACAGATCAGGTCCAACGATCGACGTCATTGTTACTCTTCTGCAGCGTGACTTCGAAAAAATTCAGCAGTATTGTGATGACTGGAAGTTGAAAATCAACTTCCAGAAATCAGAATCTATATTGTTCAGAACGCCTTTGTCTAGGGCCTCTCGGGACACTAGAAAAAACTGGCGCAGGTTCTTAATTTTAGGACCGGACGGGCGTCCACTGGCGAAACAAAGTGTGGTCAGATATCTTGGGATCGTGCTGGATCAGTATCTATATTTTGACAAACATGTAGATGCTGCTCTGGCAAGGGCCCGGGGCGCTTTCGCTCTGACAAGGTGGCTGTTTCATAGCAGCCAACTTGATTCTAGGGTGAAGGTAATCTGCTACATGGCCTTAATCAGGCCCATGGTTGCCTATGGATGTCCCGTCTGGTTCAATGTGAGAGCCAGCTTAATGGAAAGGATTCGGGTGTTTGAGAGACAATGTCTCAGGACGTGTCTGGGGCTACATAGGACACCCGAATCTGAGTACACGAAATTTTACCCGAACGAGGTCCTATACAATAGGGCCAGGATTGTACGGATAGATAATTTTTTGATCAAACTGATTCGAAGCCACGTTGCGAGAGCAATGACTTCGGTCAATAGCCTGATCTTCGGGGCTTACTACCCCAACGATTTATATCACGAGAGAGTGCGCCTTAATGGCTTTGTGCCGCCAGAAGCATTCCTCTATTTAGATAGATGTGGGCTGATCCAGGATAGATTGGCGGTACCGCTAATCTTCCACGTGGGTCGCAATTCCGTGGAACGGCGATTCCTCTACGAACCCGATGTCGCGCTCCGTGAGCCCGAGCGCCTCAGGTTCTGTAGATCGGTCTCACGCCGGGATCGAGGAGACGTAGTCCGACAGCATCAACGTTTTTGGTGGCTGGAGAGAGCTACGTCAGTGGAGACTTTGAGAGCTTCAGTCTCTTCAAGGCATCGCCTGCCTAACACCAATGGCAGGCTTACATAGGCTAGGGTAGGGTAAGGTAGGGTAGGGTAGGTAGTAGGTATATATACGTTAAAAAAAAAAAAAAAAAAAAAAAAAAAAAATATATACAGGGTGTCCCACGAGTAGTGTGCCAAAAAGCTGCAGCGTGTAGGTCTAGTCAAGACAAGAAAAAAATCGTATGGGAGGGGGGGGTCTATTTCCCCCCGTTTAGCCGGGAGGGGCAATTTTCTAAAAAACTGACTTAATTTGGAAAAAAAATTATTAAAAATCAACAGTTACATCCACAATGCCACGATATACCTTTTTGTAAAGCCAGAAACCTCTTCTTTCATATTGATTTTAAATGAAGCTGTTTTAAGGAGTAGTTTTTGAGAAATTAATTTTCAAACTCAAAATTTTGAAAAAAAATTCGAACTATTTTTTTTCAAAATTGTATGTAATTAAATAATAATTTTTTTTAAAAAATTCAATGCTCTCATTAGTTTTTAGTTAAAAGCAGAAAACCGGATGCAAAAATGTCTTGTAGTTTTTGAGAAATTAAAAAAAATAACCGAACCATTTTTTTCTAAGAAGAACCTTTTTTTTGGTTTTGACGCGGCTGGACTTGTAGACAAATTAATGTATGAAACATTGACCTCTTTTTTATTATTTTTAAAAAGTTCGGAGTTTTATGAGGATACAATAAAGTGATACAGTATTGGAATAACCCTGGATTAATTCTTTTTTTTTCATTGATAACGCCTGAAAACTGACCTGTGAATTTCGTCTGGGTCCGCCCGCCGCCGATGGGTTCTACCCGAATTTTGGATTTGGTCCGACGCAATCCCTCCCTTAGTACAAGGAGGATGGCTATTATGCTTGGAGTGCCCAAATCTAGAGTATGGAGAGTGCTTCATACCGAAAACTTACACCCGTACCATTTTAGGCCAGTTCAGGGACTCACCTCAAACGACAAGTTTTTGAGAGCAGAATTTTGTCGATCATTACTGCTTCGAGATGAAACTGAACGAAACTATTTTGCAAGGATATTCTGGACGGATGAAGCACAGTTTACCAGAGATGGGGTTACTAACTTCCACAATTTGCATCATTGGAATAGCACCAATCCACACAACAAGAAACAAAATAAATCACAACATCGCTTTAGCTGTAATGTTTGGCTTGGTATTGTTGGACAAACTGTAATCGGGCCCCGGTTTTTGAATGCCGTTATTAATGGAGAATCATACCTGCAATTCCTACGAGACCTTTTGCCCGATTTGATGGCCAACGTTCCTTTGGCCATAGCAGATAATTTAATCTACCAGCAAGATGGAGCACCAGCATACTAGAGCTTACGGGTTAGAAACTGGCTGAATGATCATTTTAGTGACCGTTGGATCGGAAGAAGGGGCCCCACGGAATGGCCACTTAGATCACCAGATTTTACTCCTCTAGATTTTTATGTGTGGGGATTCATGAAGAATTATGTTTACGAAGTGGAAATAGTATCTTTGGAACAACTGAAAGAACGGATTGAAGTCGCTGGAGTCAAATTGCAGGAAAATTTGTCAAGCATAGATATGTGCAGCCATTAGGAGAAGAAGGAGATATAATCTTTGCCTTCTAAAAAATGGGGATCATATTGAAAATTTATTATAATAAAACTCCGAAGTTTTTAAAAATAATAAAAAAGAGGTCAATGTTTCATACATTAATTTGTCTACAAGTCCAGCCGCGTCAAAACCAAAAAAAAAGGTTCTTCTTAGAAAAAAATAGTTCGGTTTTTTTTTTAATTTCTCAAAAACTACAAGACATTTTTGCATCCGGGTTTCTGTTTTTAACTAAAAACTAATAAGAGAATTGAATTTTTGGAAAAAAATTACTACTTAATTACATACAATTTCGAAAAAAAGTAGTTCGAAAAATTTTTTTTTAATTTTTTTTGCAAAATTTTGAGTTTGAAAATTAATTTCTCAAAAACTACTCCTTAAAACAGCTTCATTTAAAATCAATATGAAAGAAGAGGTTTCTGGCTTTACAAAAAGGTATATCGTGGCATTGTGGATGTAACTGTTGATTTTTAATAATTTTTTTTCCAAATTAAGTCAGTTTTTTAGAAAATTGCCCCTCCCGGCTAAACGGGGGGAAATAGACCCCCCCCTCCCATACGATTTTTGTCTTGACTAGACCTACACGCTGCAGCTTTTTGGCACACTGCTCGTGGGACACCCTGTATATTAAATATATATTATGTATATAATTTATATATATATATTTTTGTTAAGGTAGAATAAGTTAGGTTTAGTTACATTAAGGTAGGCTTAAGTTTTATATATAATACAAATGATCATATGCTAAGTTTTTAATAAAAAAAAACATTTTTCTTAGCTTAAGCTAGATATAATAATGTTAGTGGTAAGTTGATATAGTCGTCGAAAGACATAGATTTAAGTTGTTACGTCTATTTTAGAGTGTCCGCCTAGGGCCAGTAAGATATCTAGATTGTTAAGATAGTTAAGCTAGTTTTTAAGCATTTTTGTCTAGGGTAAGATAGATCTAAGAAGTTATGAATAAAAATGAATTAAAAACTAAAAAAAAAAAACTAAACCATAGGCAAGCTTAAACGTCAGTGTACTATGCATTAGCACGCCGAATGTAAACAACTATTTTTCAGAGTTTCGAACGTATCGAGTTTCGCACCAAGAAAAAAGTATTTCCGAGAAATTTTGTTGCACTACGAGTATTTTATTCAAAAGAATCTGCAGCTGAAGCAGACGGATTCCTTATGGTGAGCGTGCTCTCTCGGAAACTACGCCATAAAAGAGGTTTTGGCGTTGAGTACAAAGATCGCTCTGGCGCGCTGAAAAAGTTTGAAGACGAAGAATTGGAATCATTCATGAAAACTCATGTCAGACGCTAGCTGAACTTGGAAAATTATTACAAGTAGATGACTCAACAGGAAGGATTTAATAGCAAGGACATTGGTGCCGTACAAGTTGAAACCCAGAGATGCCGAACGGTATCTTTTCAAGTGTGAACCACTACTTCAAGGGCAGAAGTGAAAAGGTTTTTCGCATGGCGATGATAAATGGATACTGAACGATAACCCAAGGACCGACCATGCACTACTATCGTCGTTAGCAAAGTGTACTTTATTATGAGTTGCTCAAACCGAACGAAACCACCAAGTGAGCGCTGAAAGAAAATCGGCTGCTATAAAGAGCAGGAATACTACCAGATGATGTTTCTATGTGACAAGCATCTCCAAGTAAATGAGAAATCCTATCCCACCCCGCCGTATTCATCAGGTATTGCCCTTCACGATTATGACTCCTTTTCTTCGAAGGTACATAGCCTGGTTTATAGAGATGCCGAAAAATATATCGATCCTTGAATAGCCCCTAATGATGTGTTGTTCCCCAACGTGAAATTTACATATATGCTTTAAGAAATACGGGAAGTAGTGGCTAGCGACAGACAATACACGGTTGTTCAATAAGTCTTTTCGTTCCATAAGAAATGGCGCTAGGTTCGTGATATTATTTTTCTGAGAGTGGCACTACATTTCTATGAACACATATGAAGTTTTATATATGTACATAGATCTGTCAGCTCATTCATATGCATATATGCAGCCTTTCGATGTTGATGTGTCTTAGTTATTTTATAGAAAGGAAAATATCGCCCAGTAATAAAATTCATATTTTTGAAAGGTGTAACATCAGATAAGCTCCGAACAATAGAATAGTGTGCTACTGTGTTTAGAATTGGTTATAATATATGTGGTAAGTCTTGAAGATGATCCGCGTGAAGGACGTCCAAAAAGTGTACCAAAATCAGAAAATATAGCAAAAATTCAGGATATGATTATGAAAGATCGTCGGTTACCTGAAAGAGCTATTGTGAGAAATATTTTGGATGGAGCTTCGGATTAGGGAAAGATGTGCAAAACGGGTGCCACATTTGCTAACAACGGAACAAACACTCACACGTATGCAACTTCCTCAACAACACTTCGAGCTTTTATGAGTCATCATAACACTGAATCAAAGCAAGAGGCTAAGGAGAGCTCTGAATCCGATAATTTACCTTCAAAGCGAGTTAGGGTCCAGAAATCGGGCAAAAGCATCAGCATCTGTCTTTTGGGGTGCAAGGGGAATTTAGCTTTTGGATTACCTCCAAACTAGTAAACAATATTTTCCCTGTGGTGTAAATTACCTGATTGGTTCTCGTTTTTTTTTTTGTTTTGAAGGGGACTAGTGCTAACATATAGTATGGGGCATTGTGACCAATGTAAATCTATTATGCTTGCTAGCCGATCACTTGAGGACATCTTTGGTAAGAACTGAGATGATCCCCACTGGAGTCATAAGTCTTATGAGGATAATACCCTTCTTAAGGCGGCGAAGGATAGCATACTCATAGTATGTGTTCTACAGTCTTCTCGTCCTCAAGACAGAGTTGACACTCGGTTTCTTTGGCTAATTTTGTTGAGTTGTGTCCCGATGACTACATGTTGACTACAGTGTCCTGAAAGGTAGTTGACCAGTCTTTTGATATCGGCTCTATTATATTTAAGGATATTATGGAGTGTTTGTAAAGGGGACGTATAAATCTTTTCGATTGTCGGAGTCCTTGAACGTTGTCCCAAAAGTGTAGGTGTTGCGATTTTCTCACTTTTCTAAGAGAAAATTAATGGTTGAGTTGGGAATTCCACAGAAAGGCTCGGCTGGAACTTTTTTAGCGAATTGTTCGGCGATTTCATTGGCCTCAATGCCCTTGTGTCCTGGCATCCACCAGAGTTTGACCTTATTTCTTTGGTTAGATCCTGCAGGGCATCGTGGTATTCCTTAACGGCTTTTGAGTTCGTGCTATACGAGCTCAACGCTTTGACCACTGCTTGATTGTTTGAGAGTATATTATTGGTTATACCTCTTATGACAGTCTCGATGGCGCATGATTCGAGATTTTCCGATTTGGTACAAGGATGCAAGCGCTAATACTGGAATGCATCTTGGAGCCATCTGCCTACCACCTGAGGCCTTTGACATTTAGCAAGGGATCACCGCTTTTCCAAGCTGTGCGGTTTGGAATCGAAATTGTGGTAATCGCGTCCCAATGGTCTACATGGATGGTCTGTTTCTGAGCGAAGGAGTCAGTGGAGTTATTCCGACCGGTGCCTCTTGGGCATTCCTTGGGCATGTCGGCATGGCATCTGTACTGCCAAGACATGCTAGTCTATGAAGGCGTTGAAGTTGAACAAATATAGTTCTTTGTTCAATTTTTGTCCACCATACGGCAGACGCATAAGTGATGATAAGTCTTACTTTCGCGGTATATAACTAGTAAATTACCTTCGATTTCAATACCCAGGTTGTACCGTAGGTGCGACAGGCCCACAGTGCCTTAGTCGCCTTTGCAAGTTTTAATGTTGGAGCTCCAGTTAAGTTTGCGATCAAGGCCAATACCTAGATACTTGACTTTTCCTGGAAATCTTATGTTTGTGCCGTTTAGGGAGACGGGGAAAGGTTGTATTTTCCTCATTTTTGTGAACGAGACTAAGATTGTCTTATCTGGGTTTACCGATAGACCCTCTCTACTATACCAGTCAGAGATAGAACGAGGCGCAAGTTGCATGCGTTCAGAACAATAACTAAAAGGTCATCCGACGACTTCTCACCCGAGGTTGGTGAATTTATAGGATTCCCCATTTAATGAACCACTGTATGGTGTTTTTTAAATGGCTTTGTAGCTTATTGCCTTCATAAGGAACGTCTTTGCTGGCTTGCGAAATTATTGTATCGTCAGCGAACATGTTTGGCATGGAGTGCTGCGCTGTCTGGGTAGGTATTTTATATCGGCTGCGTGTATCAAGTAAAGTAGTGGTCCCAATACACTACCCTGAGGAATGCCAGTTTGTGCGATGTCCAGTATGTACTATTCGCTCTCGTTTTTTGCATAAAAATGCCGTTGGTAGAGGTAGCTCTTAAGTAGCAGCTAAAAGAACAAAGCTAAGGTTTTGTTGAGTTTATAAAGCAATCCCATGTGCCAGGCTTTAATAAAAGCTTTAGATACGTCGAGAAATAATTTGATCAGAATTTTTTATTTTTTCTGTGCGTTTTTTGTATAGACGAATGACATTGTCTTAATCTGAATTCGTGTTTCGGTTTTTAAACAGTTTTGTTATGGTCGAGTATTATTGTAGTTGAAGCCTTTTGTGTGGGATGCTTTCCAAGAATTCAGATAAGATTGGGAATAGGCAAATTAGGCTCTAGTTGGATTCTTTTGCTATGTCTTTTCTTGATTTCCTGATTTCTCCTTTAGTCGTCGGTGTGATTGGGATGGTTTCGTTTGTATTTTGGAAGTGGAGATGATATCGATTGTTGTCGTTTTCGTTTGTGAAACAGTTGGCAAAGAAAGGTCCTAGTGTTGCAGCTTTTTCTGCGTTGGTCTTGACCATGTTTTATTTGCGGCCGATTTTAGGTTTTTTTTTTGCAGCTTTCCAGAGAGAATGATTTATTTGAAAAGTCGAAGTCAAGTTTTACCCAATACTTATCCTTAAATCCATTTATGGTCTTATTTAATTTGGTTTCTGTTCAGGAGATCCATTCGGTTGCCATTGTTTCCAAACATTTCTTAATATATATTGGGGAATATGGGATTAGTCCGGACTAAGTTGCGGTGTGGATCTGTTCAATGCACATGTTATGGTGTCATTGAGGTGAATTATTGCATTCTCTAGGTTGTCAAACGGGTGGGCCAAATACAAGATTCTTTTTCAAAATGCAATAAAATGGACAAAATTAAATTGTTTCCATATATAATGGCTTTATTAGTAAGAACAAACTTTCCCATTAATTATGAAATACAACGTCGTTCAAGTGGCTGTGTCGGCTGGCTTCGCAATAGCGCATTCTGTCACCCCAATTTTCCAAGACCTTGTTGATGGTTTCGAGCTGTAGCTCACAGATTACTTGGATAATATTGGCCTTAAGTGCTTGAATCGTTTCCGGATTGTTGGTATAACATCGATCTTTCACGGTTTTCCACAAAAAAAGTCCAAAGGGGTCAAATCACTGCTCCGAGGCGGCCAATTGACATCGCGAAGACGGCTGGTAACACGATTTGGCAAAAGATCGATTGTGCCATAGGCTGAGTGGCATGGCGCGCCATCCTGCATGAACCAGAGGTGGTCCAAATCTATGTCTTCAATGTCAGTAAAAAAAAAAGTCGGTTAACATGGCTCTGTAATGCCCATCGTAGACCGAAACGTTGTTCCCACCCTCATTTTCGAACAAAAATGATCCAATTATGCCACCACTCCACAATCCTCATCAAACTGTCACTCTCTGTGGATGCATTGGTTTCTCGGCGCGGGTTTTCCGATGCGGGAATTTTGTTTGTTAATGTAGCCGCCGAGATTACAATGCGCCTCGTCAGAAAAGATGATTTTTCGCCCAAGCAAGAAGATGGTCGGCGCCTTCAATTGCTGAATCAGTCTCCTCGAGCTAGTGAGTGAAATGTTGAGCTGTTGAGATCGATGGTGAGTTGATGTTCGTGAATTGAGTCTCATACTCTCGGTCACAGCAACCACATTCTCATCTTGCTCACCGTACGACAACGGGAACTATGAGTGTTGTCCACTAGCATACCAGTCTCACGAACTTTTTGCACAAACTTGCGTACAGCAGTCGCGGTGGGTGCTTCAGTTCGGTCAAAACTTCTTCTTAAAAAAAAACGCACTGTTTGGGCTACATAGTACTGTCTTTGGAAACAAGTTTTCAATATTTTCCAACGTTGTTCAAGCGTAAGGCGACTCATCTCGTTCCGCAGAGGTATGATACTGGCTTTCTGTCAAGATTACGAACGGGAAACAGCTCTCAATGTTAAAATAACCTATGATTGAAAAAAAAAGCAACTAGATGGCCCATCCTTTAGTTATTTTAGGGGAATATTGAGTCGCTGATGACGTCTCTTAAAGTTTTCCAATCAGTTCTTTTAACGAAAGCCTTGTGCTGTGAGTAAGCTTGATAGCTTTGGGTAGGTAGGTCATAATAATAGGGGTATGTTCAGATGAGAGTCAAGACAAGTTTATACGGTTGAGCTTGTCCTCGGTATACATTTTGGTATACAGAAGTCTATGAGGTTAGGTTTCTTGTTCATGTCTGTGGGCCAGTTTGTTATTTCTCCTGGGCTGAAAAAACGAACGTTTAGTGAATCTGAAGTGAAGTGCCAGTCACCTACTGCAATGGATGTTTGTTCCAGCGCGTTAATGTAGTTTTCTGTATTGTTCTGTCGATACATTGGGTGGTACCGAAATTGTAAGTGATCCGTATCGGTCTTTAATTTGTACGGCCGTCACTCAGATATGTTTGGTATTACAGGCTGCAAGTCAGTTAGATGACGTGGTTTCAGTGAATTGGTTGTCCTTTACCAGATTTGATTTTTTCATGGTTTTAATTCAAAGAATTTCAAAGTCCAATTCCACAGCAATAGAGTTATCGACCAAAATGAAAGCGAATAGCTTTCGGCGATGCCAATTGAAAGAGCCCGAGATTTTTATCATTCACTAACTCAATTCAGACGTGCCACTGGTAATCAAAAAAATCCACAACAGCTTAGTTAACCCAGAATTCTTATAATTTCATCTAAATTGTCCAAGGCAATTAGCTCGTTCATAAAAATTAAATTTCTTCAAACCGCAGTTGATTTGACGAGGAGCTTAAACCGCATAACTCGTTTATATTTAATGATCAGTGACCAGGAGCATCATACTTGTAAATCACAGACACCGTTGTTGAGGATTTCTTTTTTATTTTTTACTCCCCCGAGTTCATTAATATTTATAATTACGAGTAACTCGAACCCTAACCCTTGCGGATTTTTTAGTTTAAAAATTGTAAAATACATAATCGGAGATGTTTTTTGCTCGATAACCGTCATCCCTCGCGGAAGCCTTTAGTGGTTTCCCATGCAAATCAAATATTGTTATCTTCCATCTCAGCGATTCCTTCACAATCCTTCCACAGCCTGTCTTTCTAAAGGGAAACACATCCTTCCAAGTGAAAGGAAATATTTTTTTTTATTATATTTAAGCTTAGGGTTCCCCTCAAGAATTACTTAAAACGAAAGCAAGAAAAAAAGGACAAAAACGAATTTTGTGTTGTGCAGTAACTCAGCACGAATGATATTTACTTAACGTAAGAGACATTCACGTACTGACACAATCGTAGCCAACAATGGGAGCGATCCTTTGAACGTGATAGCACGTAATTAAGGTATTCCAAAAAAAAAACGCAATGATAATTCCATTAATGCCACTTTCAGCTGCTTGCGATGGAATCTCGGTTGTCTCTTGGAATAAAAAGACAACAAACGAATAAACAAAATTGTTGAAATTCAAGGAAAATGTCTCTGCGGGACTAGGTCGTTGCCTGGCAACCGGGATGAGAAATGTTAGTTGAGCGGAGAGCGGGTATGGGAACCCTAGACGTTTGGTCCCTTTTACATGCTACCACATTTGACGTGCCAATGACGCACATATCTATATGTATGTATAGTGTGTCTACATATTATTTGGAGTCCACCGACCCCCTGCCATCGGAATAGAACATAACCACTGAATAGAGCCGAACAGAAACACCTACCCCGGGGGCAGTAATGCATTGTTATCGACGAACCATCCCTTTGCTTTCATTTCGGGCGTTGTGCGTACTCGATGACGATATGGTATGTAGCGGTTCGGCAATTGGATACGGACACAGAGCCGGGTCAAATGGATGGATGCGATGGTCGGGCGGTGAAGACGTTGGCGATGGCAATGGCGCAAGAGCGACTGATAAATATCTTTGCAATATAGGCAAAGTTTTTATAGTCAATTTGGGGTTTGTTGAAATTTATGCAGGCAAGCAGGCCGGCCTAAAGATGGAAGGATGGCAATGGGATAGAGCTCTACAATATAATATTTCTTTTTCGCCGCCTTTTCGCCTGTCTGCATGGCTGAGATCCATCTCTCTCGGTGTAGTGTGTGACGCTGCCACATTCATTTAAGTTTTTCCTTTTTGTGTACGATTTTTCCTTTTACTTTATCCCTTTTCCGTTTCCCATGTTCACCCCCGTATCGGCCACGTCAGACTCTTATCAACTATTTTCTTGCTTTAGGTCAGAGCGGTGGTGGATGGCAGATTGCGAGATGTAAGGTATACGAAGACGAGAGCAAAGCTAACGCATTCAATGTACAGAGAAGGGATGTGACTGATGCCTGTTGTTGCCTTTACTTCTATCACGAGATGATTGTAAAGGAAATTTTAACTTTCATCACGGAAATAAAGAGAAAAGAGTGAAAAAAGAAAAAAATAAAATGAACGGTGGTGGTGCTATTAAGTGCGTCGTCGTTGTCGTCGTTCATTCCGTCCCCGTCGACACCACCATCGAATTGATACGAGCATTTGTAAGTCTTTTCTGCAGAAACGGGCCAGTGACAGGTTCTGTATTCTGTTTCTTTTCCTTTGCTGATTCTCGTCCTTGTTACCATTTCTGTTGGCCGTTTATCTATTTTTTTTTCCATCTTTACTTCAGTTCCGGTTGAATCTGGTTTATGGACAATTTCCGGCGGCACAGATTTGCTGGTTGCGGGTGTAAACGTTGTACGAAGGTTGCAAAGACGACGACTCAACTTCCTAAATTGAATGAGAAATCTAAGTGAAGACAAGGTTGGTTGTGTTGATTTTTAAATTATTAACGGATGCTTGCTCAAGCTGGTTTGCCTGGCCAATTTCAGGCCGAAATTCGATTTGGCAGGCTGTCAACAAGAGGTGCACAAGTGCGACTTTTTAGATTCGCGTGAAAAGCAACGCAGCTGTACGGATCTTAACCGAGCAGATGTGAATTTAATGCAGAGATCATACATATTTCGGTACATATCCAGTGGACAGAACAAAAACCATGTCCGGAGGGAAGAACGTCGGCAGGCTATGAGTAATAATGATGGACTGGGAAACGATGGAGCGAAAGCTATCATATTCATTGCCATTACGATTGGATTGTTCTAAGTATTTGCCTACGGGGATCTGGTTTCTTTTTTATTACTTTCTGAGAACCACTCTCCAAGCAGTTGGTGTTGTCCAATTAAACCAAAAGGAACTCATTAATAGGTTTTTTATTCTCATTTCATTCCTTGAATAACTTTTTTGTTTAATTTAAATCGTAATCACTATCATGACGATGGTCTCCTCATGCCTTCTGTTCATCAGTAAGAGCAATGATTAAACACATTTTTTCCATTCCAGCTTTGTGGCTGCGGCAAATACATTTTTCTTTTGAATCCATTTCAGCAATACGATCCCATTTTACGTTACGTTTTGTTTGCTATCGGGCAAGCATGCATGTTTATCACTTTCATCAGTGTTTATAGGAGACTTTGATGCGAGGTATAGTAAGTCGCAAAAAAGCATAACTTCTACGATGTCAGAAAGCTGGTTCAGACTAGTGGACTTTATGAAGATTGATACTTCTTTACATCCGGCGGGCATACAGTCCCCACCACTTGGGATGGCCGAAGCTTCGGAAAACCGTACATCGACTTGGTCTATTATTTTGTTGCAGTTACGATACGGATACGGCTGTCGGAACAAAACGGAGTAGAAAGAGATCACCAACATTTGAAATCATACAACGCAACGCCAGGGACCTGGCTCTCACTTGATCAAAGCATAGTATAGCAGTGGCGAAGTGGCCAAGGCATCATCGGTAGTGCCGTGTTTAAGTTGCTCAATTTCAAGATATCGCCTAGAAGAATCAACTGGCTTGATGAATCAGACTCCATTTACGGCTACGCTGCTCGTGAGTAACAGAAAAGAAAGGAGGAGAATCACTAACATGCCTAAGTCAAAAAGTCCGGTTGGACCATTCCACCACAACTTGTGATGGATGATAATAAAAATTTTCCTGTCGAGCAGAAAGATCCATCCGCGTTGGACGAAGTTAAGAGCATATTCAACCCACCCATTTTGACGAGGTTTTGAAGTCTGGTAGAGCTGCTGGGTTAAACGAGGTGCTGAGCTATTTAAAGTATCTGAAAATAAGTTGGTTGGTGCACCAATTTATCTATAAAGATTACAGGGTAAGCCAATAGTGAAGAAGTGGATACATTTGTTGTGAAATCAATCGTGATCTTTATTGATTATTGAAGATCAGTCTATGGCAAGTATGCCGACGTTCTCTTCACGAGAAAGAGGAAAAATACTGGAATTACTCAGCTGGTGCTAAAAGACATCCTGATATCCAAGGAAGCTAAGTACCGGGCAGTCATCTTAGATAGCAAGCTTCTTTGGTGAAAGCATTGTGAGTCAAAAACCACCAAAGCACTGTCGTCAGCTTTTTGGCAATGCAAAGGCGCCTTTATCAAAACATTGGGCTTATCGCCGAAAAAGGTCCTCTGGATCTATACGACAATGATAAGAACGATAATATTATCTGAACCCGCCTTAGGTCTACCTCCTGCTTCCACGGTCAAATCTGACATCAACGGTTGGGTCTTTAATGCTCACTATCGTAGATGGAGGGAATATCCAGGATGTAGGATGACTAAGCGCGTACGCCCTGATGTCTTCAAGAAGTCCGCAACATTCTTCTTTTCCTTAAGGAGAAATGATTGCGGAAGGCTTGCGCCATTACACTTTTGCCAAGCACCTCTACGTGCTTGTCATCAGTGAGACGCCTACCTGTTCTGCATGTTGCGAGGAGGATGACACAGCAGAACACTTTCTCTGCGACTGCGCACGGTGGCGCACCCTTGGGGCCGAGGTGGTGTATGCCGAATCTCTTAACTCTACATCACTGAAGCCCCTCCTCACTTTTCTTCGGACAACGAGAAAAAATACAATAAAGAAAGGTGTATGTCTAGTAGTACATTGGACCAGTATTTGCGTCTGAGCGCTCCAACAGATATTAGAAGCCTTCAACAAAATAAAAAGGCAATTATGCTGAGATAAGACAATTTCGTTCATGTCATCATCAAACCTTCTATTGCATGCGACCGTCCAAAGACCACAATTATGGATGACTTTCTGAGGAGTAAGTGTCAATGGTCGTAGTTTTAGTTTGGATGCTATGTTGAGGTCTTGTATAGTCATTGCGTTAGCACACACAGAGTATGAATTTTTGAAGTGATTTTAGTGTTATGCCGTCGCGTCGTCAGCATTTTTTTGATCATCTCTAATTCACAAATGATGTTATTGCACAGTTTTTCCGTATAGGAATTGTTCTTGGCTATGAGTCTGAACAAATCAAGAATGTTCAAATCTACCTTATGTTCAGTTACTTCCTCATCCCCCAATTAACAAGAAAACTAATGCTTGTTAATACAAGACTTCTTCCACTGAAGAGATTGGTATTAAGTGGAACCAGTGAGACATGCGTTATTAAACAGCAAGTGATCATTTCCGCTGAAACATAAATGAATAATGTTTTTTTGCTGCTTCGTTTTTTAGGAGTATATTTTTGACAGCTAGCCGGAAATGTGTGACATGTGTCATTGCCATTTTAATACAGAAAAACTTACAATCAAAAAATTCGTACAAATAATTGGATATTATTGCCAAAATTCGTGCTCGGTGAAAAATGTTTTTCGCGCACTTAGACCACTTTACGCTCGTCATACTCGACCTAGTGAGCAAGCAATTCAAGCCATAATCACCAAACTTCTCACTAATTTCACATTATTGGACATCAAGCCTCCTACCCTAATGAGTAGAGTCGTGATTGGTCCATTCGTCAGCATTCGCAGTTATTGAAATAGTGTTACTCGACCACGTTGAAGATTTTAAGTAAGGAGCATGGCCTAATCCCGTACAAAATACAGCCCATGGAAGAATCCAAGCTGGCCTGCAGTAGCGTCGAATTCCCGGTGAGTGAGCTTTAGAAAAGTTTATGAAATATCCACTTTTTTATCGAAAAGTCGTCTTCAGAAACAAAACTGCCGCATTTGATCCTTTCCATCGGATCGGGTGCACTGTTTGGTGGGTTTATACGCCGGTGGAATTTGCCCCTATTTTTTTAATGACCGTGAGAACAGTGCTATCGTCAATGGCGATTTTATTTTAATTTTATTGCCTACATTGCCATGTAACGCCGCATGGCACACAGTTCGCAAATCGATGGACCAATTGAGAACCGTGATCGGTGAGCAATTTGTAACTCATTTTAGACCGCTGAATTGGTAGGCTAGAACGTGAGATTTGATGCCCTTAAGCTAGTTTTTATGGAGATTCGACTCCGCCGAAATACCAGCGTCAATCACAGTCTTGAAAAACAAAATATCACGTGTCTTCTCCAACTCCAACTTCTTTAACCCGTCTGAAAAATACGTTTTCTCGAGGTCTGCAAAGTAGGCCTCCGTGGCGGCGATGACCTCTTCATTCGACTGAAATTTCTGCCCGTCGAGTGACTTTTTCAAGTTTGGAAACAAAAAGAAGTCGCACGGGGCCAAATCTGGAGAATATGGTGGATGGGGTAGCAGTCCGTAACCCAATTCGACCAATTTGGCCGTGGCGAAGCCGGAGGTGTGAGCCGGTGCGTTATCATGGTGGAAGAGCATTTTTTCCTTCTCCAAGTGGGGCCGTTTTTTTCTTCAATTCGACGTCGAATCGGCCCAATAATATGGCATAGTACAGCCCTGTGACCGTTTTGCCCTTCTCCAGGTAGTCGATGTGGATCACACCTTGTGAATCCCAGAAAACGGTGGCCATCACCTTTCCGGCCGATGGGACAGTCTTCGCCTTCTTAGGAGCATGTTCGCCGGGCGAAGTCCACTATCATGACTGTCACGAAACGACACAGAAACTCCTTCGGATTGCGCTTGAACAGCGTCAAACACTGCTCTGAAGTGGTCTCCCGGTTGCGCTTGTTGTCCGGAGTGAGCAAACGCGGCACCCATCGCGCTGACAGCTTTCTCATGCCCAAAATTTCATGCAAAATATGACCCACGCGTGGGGTTTTTTCACGTTATCCTCCGTGGTAGCCGTTTTCGGGGCATCTGGACGTGGCTCATCAAAAACCGACGTGCGACCACGTTGAAACTCGTTAAACTCATTTCTGATGGTCGCCATCGAAGGAGAAGAGTCACCGTACACAGCATCTAAACGCTCTTTGATTTCGCTGCGCGATTTCCCTTCTAAAAAGAAGAATCAAATCACCAGTAGCCGACAGTAGCCGTCTACTAGAATGTACTACACGATAGGAAGTTGCTCCTGCGATACTGGCGCCATTTGGTGGTGAGGCTAAGTACTTATCGGACCACCCTCTTGATGTGAGTGTGCGTAATGCAGGGTCGTAAGCTCTACGACAACCTTTGCCGTTTGTTTCGTTGGGCATATGAAATTTAGTGGACTCTTAAGACTCACATTCCAAGTCGCTTTATGACGACAACTTTAAATCACAGTATATGAAGACTGAATCCCTCATTAAAGATGTCTGAGAGTACAAAGGAAGCTTATCGAGACAAGATAACCTGCATATTTCGGGTACGATCAGTACCTGCCTCCCAAGCTATATCGAAAATTTTCCACTATAAAAAAACAAAGTTTTCATCATTGCCTTTATACTTTAATGTAGAAAATCAGCACAAGCCCTTCTACCTTGATAAGTGGCGTAATAATAAGTGCAAAGTGAAACTTTCACTCTATAGCATTGGTATAGCTCAAGATGCACTTGATTTCAGTAACACTACGAACCCCATCAAGCGTTTCAAATCAAAGAACAAAATAAATATATTCAGACATTACCGCTTCCCAAAGCAGTGATCGAGAGAGAATGAAAGGAGACCCTTTACAGACTTTCCCAATGGAAGTCGAAATGCTTTCATAACTTTCACGTAGCGTCATATCTCGTACCTCGCCCTACCTTAATAGTTTAAGCAAACCATTGCATCTGACCCAGTTGCATAACTGGATACGCCACTCTTTCCACCCAATGCACACATGAGCACAATGAACAAGGATGAGTCAGCTGTGTGGGAGTAATATGTATGCACGTGCCAGATGAGTCAGGGAACGCATAATTTTTCTCTGCACCATTCACTCGAACATGAATAATGGAGACGTTCCGTGTTTTCGCAAAAACAAAACAAAAACAATTTCAATGAAATTGGAATCAAGGGTTGGAATCCTATTTATCACTTTCACCGACCGGTCAGGGTATCCCGGTCAAAAGGTTTTCCTTTTATTTGAATCTTCTTTCATCTGACGGTAATTACTGACTTTGGAAATCATTCGACTAACAACCTGTGCTGTGCTGGTCAGCTATCGCACTTGTCTGCATGAAACATAATCAAAAGAGAGCAAAAAAGGTATTCGCAGAATGGATCATTGACGGTATTGTATAAGAATGGCACTCATTTGCACAATTCCCATTCGAGTGTGAAACGAAAATTATTTCGTTTGCTTACTACAGTATTATACGTGTAAGTGGATTATGCTAACCACTTAATGGTGCGCCCTTCATTTAAGCAGCTGTCATGCCGATAGTACCGGCACAAACGGTTAGGTACATGCATAAGGGTAATTTGCGGTTCGAAACTTTTGTTATTTGATGTTCTAATCTACTGTGGCACTTTTGAGTTAAGCATTACGCAAAGTGGATAAGAAGATCGACCTTTGTTTTCTCAATGGCATGACACGCAATAATAAATAACGTGTAATGGGGGGAAATGTCTCAACAGTAAAGACAATAAACCTTGGGGGTTTGAGTTTATTTGGGCATTACGAGTGTCTTGAATATCAGATGCGAGCCTTGAATTTAGCGGTTTTTCGGATAACCGGGGATTGTCGAAATATTGTTCATTATTATTTATTAAGGACGTCGGTGCTGGGTGGGCAATGTTACCAGCGGATCGGATAAATAAAAAAATTGTGGCACCACTTCATACTTCCGAACACCAGCTTTCATGGTTAATTGGACACTTTAAAATCAGGTCTTAAATATCGATTCTCACTGACTAGACTCAGAGAGTTCAAGAACTTCCCATTTTATTTTACTGCTCTATAATACGTTAACATACCATATACGCAAGAAGAATTGGAAGCCCAATTTGCATTTGGTATATAACTCACGGTGATTTGTGCCTTTGATGTCGCATCGCAATAAAAATGTAAATTCGTGGAATCGTATCTACCAACCACCAAATCTAGTTGCAGTCAATTCAACTTTCCTGAAAGAACATTGCACGTACTTTAAATTCCACAGCTCATCTGCGCCAGTAAATATTCTTGGAATTTCAATGAAATAATTAGCCTCCTCCTAGGTATCCTTGGAAACTTCATAATGCGACTTTGACGAAAAATATTCATAATTGGCTTGGAAGAGACATGGCTTACCTCATAACAATTTATCATCTCCAAATGATGATTTGTTCTTCTAGGACAATATAAGCAAAAGTTTAAAGCTTCTAATGCCGTATAACAATCGTAGCAAGGCTAATTTCAGATCGTATTTATAAATGACATATTATGTCCCATCAGAGGCCCAAGGCAGAATAAACGTTTAGTTAAATCGTGACTACAATGCGGGAATAGTGCCAATATATCAGATTTAATGTCTTTAAGACAGGGGTCATAGAATATGAGGTTGGTTAAAAAAATAAGGTGACTTTTGACTGTTTTTGTGTGCTTGACAATTTGTTTGCTGTTGAAAAACATGTATCAAGGAGTCTGTACTAAATTTTGTATAAAAAACGATATCCATTATCCAGAGCATAGGAAAACATAATGAATAGAGCAAAATAAACACTGCTTATCCCCGATCAATTTGTTTGCTTCCGAATTTCAGCAAGGTTTTTGAAATGTAGTAAAAGTAGTAAATAGTAGAGCTGTGATCAAATGGATTGCATCAAAATTGGTTTGCAACATTCAGTGCTTGTCTGGTCGACTTTGAAAAGGCTTTCGACGCCATATGGTTAGAAGGTCTGTTCTATAAGCTCATCAGACTAGGCATGCCAAATCACTTTATGTACATGATGTACGTAATGAGAATGGCAACGAAGTTTGTTGTTAAATGTTATAACATTTTGAGCAGGATCTTTGATATTAAAATCAAATATTAGTCATTCAATAGCGTATGCAGATATTTAGTAGCATATTGAGAGATATTGTGATGACTGAAAGTAAAAATTAACTTCCAAAAGTCAGAAACGATACTGTTTAGCACTCCATTGTACAGGGCCTCAAGTGATACCAGAGTGAAATAGAGGAAATTCGCGATCATTGAGCAATATAGAAAACCATTAGCAATGATCTTGATACCTTCCGCTAATACATCCATTCAAAACGTATATCGCACTTCAATGTAGTAGAGCTGACCACAACAAGTTCGTTCGTCCCTAATTGTCTCTCTCTCCCAGCAACCCGCTCACTCTGCCAAAATGTCCCTCTTTACCTTCTATTATCAGAATGTAAGGGGTCTTCGTTCAAAAACCCAAGCTGTTTTCCTACAGTCACATGCTTTACCTTTTGAAATATTTGTTCTGACCGAAACAAATCTGATCCCCAGCATAAATAACCTCGAACTGTTATCATCAAATTTTAATGTTTATCATGATGGCGAACTCAGTCGACCCACTGATGGTTGCCCTTGTTGAGGCGTTCTACTAGCTTTTTTTAATACTATTGACTCTTCCCTTGTTGCAATATCATCCTCCCCATTTCTCGACTTTGTTTCAAATAAGATTGAAGATTCCATTGCAGAAGACACTATACATCATTTGTTTTTACATCTTGCCCTCACAACCTATTGAATCCTATCAACACAATTGACCAAATAACCGATTTAAGAGACCCTCAGGATGAAATCCTTTTTTTTGGTGTCTTCAACCTTCCTCATCTTAAATGGACCCAATCAGATGATCAATCGTTTTATAGTGCCACTAATCCCACTACTGCCAAAGAATTTCTCTTCCTGGATCGCCTAGCAGATTCAAACCTTAGCCAAGTTAGTGTCGTCCTAAACTAGATGGGTAGACAACTAGAGACATATTCACAACCGATCCCCTCAACTCTTCTGTTTCACTTTGTCCCCTTTCCTATTCAAACATTGATAACTCCCATTCTCCCCTCTTCCTTTCCTTCTTTCACTATTCTCCATTACAGAACAAACCCCCTACAGTTCTGGCCTCTTACCATTTCCACAAAGTAAAATTTCACCTAATCAATGAATATCTTAAATAGGCCCCTCTCAATTTTGATAACCTAACCGTAATTGATGCAATATCCATATTCTATAGAGAAATATTTAATTCTATCTCTCTTTACGTTCCCATTTCACAACGCAAAACTTTGTCCACTTCCCCACCCTGATAAAACCGCAGGCTCCGTTCTCTAAGAAACAAAAGAAATAAGCAGTGGACAATCTTCCTTCGTACTAAATCCGCTAATGACTTTTCTAACTACCTGGGCAGCTATCTCCAAACACAAGCCAATCTTATAAACGATCCTTAGTCCTTCTTTAAGTTTGTTAACTACAAAAGAAAATCTGATGGCTATCCTACCTCTCTCTCCTTCCATGATCAAACCTCGAATGACACCAATATTATCGCCCACTTTTTCGCCACCTTTTCTAAACAGTCTTTCGTCGACGACTCTTTTGCTCCAGACCTCTCTAACTTCGATTATTTACCGAATTTTTCCCTTGAACCATTTCTTCCTATCACAGTCGATCCTCAAGAAAGGATTGAAGAATGGAAGGAATTCACTCCCGGACCTAAAAAAAATGCTCCTCAACCCTCTCTCTCCCTCTCTCGAAAATCTTCGTGAATTCCCCCACGTATTTATCACCCCTGTACACAAAAAAGGTCCAAAGGACGCTGTTAACAACTATTGTCCCATTGCCAAACTGTCACATATACCCAAACTCTTCGAAATTCTAAGTTTTCGCTGCTCCCTAGACAACACGGTTTCCTCAAATGCGTATCTACAATCACTAACCTTGTTGAATTTGTGTCCTTTACCCTATCAGCCTTAGGGGACGGCAAAGAAGTCGACGTTATTCCAACCGATTTCAGTAAAGCTTTCGATAATATCACTCACAGACTGATACTCTTGAAACTGTCCTCCCTTGACTTCGACCCCATTTCTTTAAAGTGGATATCTTCTTTCCTGGAACATTGTTATTACAGTGTTCGTTTTAGATCTGCCTCATCTAACCCCTTTTTAGCTTCGTCCGGCGTCCCCCAGGGCAGCCACTTAGGTCCACTTCTTTTCGTTCTTATCATAAACGATCTTGAAATGGTGATCAAACATTCTCACATCTCACTATATGACGACGACACCAAGTTCTTCAAGACCATTTCCTCCAGTCATGACTCTTTCCTTATTCAATCTCATCTCAATAGTTTTTCCATTTGGTGTACACAATCGGTGGTGAACAGAATCGGCGGACCTCACAAGCGGACCAGTAGGAATGCAGTTAAGTGGGAAGGCTATGGTCCTACACTTCTGACCATAACATCGCCGGAAAAAAGGAAAAGAAGAAGAAGAAGATGCTTAAACAGAATCTAAGAGAGTCTTCAGTATGAGGTGGAGTGGGTTTCACAAGAGTCAACTTGGCTTTCTTAGAACGTGCAGAGCGCCAGAGTCCCAGTTCATTAAGTATTACCCTAATAAGGAGCGGGCCTAAATACAATTTTTTTGCTAAAATGTTCCAAAAGCACATCGCAAGGGCAATGACTAACGAAAATAACCTGATCTCTGGGGCTTACTAGCCGGGATTTTATTCCCCCAGAAACATTTATTCATATAGCTTCCGAAAGGTTAGTGCAAAATAGAGATGGTATAGTAATAGTTTACCACCGCTAATGGTCAAACGACTCATCCACCAAAGGGTTCACTAATAGTGCTCATGTCATATCGAACACAACCAACATCCTCAACCAACCTTGGTCAATTCTTGGTCGAGATCTGGTGGCTGCTAGAGTTAGGTGCAAACATACGAAAAAATTGAACACTTTGTCGTGGCGTCTGCTTATTTCCCCTACAACTCGGTACTGTCTCCGCTACCAAAGGCAGTTTCTGAACTCGTAGAGTACTGTGAAGCCACAAAGATTGGACTCATCATCTGTTGCGATGTTGCAGCAGCAAGTGCAACTTGAGAGGAGATCCCCTTTTAAACTTCACCCTTTCGTCTGAGCTTATCATTAACAATGATGGCTCTCAACCAACTTTTGTCAACGCGAGAAGACAGGGGGTGATTGACCTAACTCTATCAAACAGGTATGTGATGGCCATCAGTAAGAATGATTCTTATAAGACCTCCTTGAAGAAATCAAATTGCTGAGCGCGACCAGCAAGTTAGTCCAAGTCCTCAAGCGACGAAAACGACAAAGCTGGATGTACGAGTATACGGTTTAAGATGATGTGGAGAAGGGTAAGCACCGCACGAAAATCTAGCTTCTACTTGAATTGCAAAAATGCGCTATTAGGACGATCTGTGGAGTTCCTCGTTTCCGCCATTCCATGACACTATTTAAGAACCTGAAAATTCTGCCAGTTAGGCACCTATACTACTACAAGGTGTCTAAAATGTTCTTTGTGAGAAGTGGTTATTTGCACGGCCCAATCTTTGATGCCCGCAGGGTACGCAGCAACCTTGAACTCCTGATAAACATACCTTCATTTCGAACCGCACAGTTTAGAGACTTCTACTCCATAGTCCGCTGCAAACTATTTAATCGTCTTCCTCCATCGATTCGTGTAGTTAGAACACGAACATCCTTCCTGAACAAAGTTAAAAATTAGCTTCTTAGTTTTCATCACAATCAAGTTGAAGTTTTGCTGTCCTACGCTATTTAATTCTCAATGTCGAACGTTACTTTTATATTTTAAGATTTAAGAACATCGTGGTAAACAATTTGTAAAGAATATCCAAAAATGAGAGTCTGCGTCATGAGAGTTAGCTACTACGTTCGCGTCTCATTTTTAAAAAGTGGAAAGATGACTGAGTGAACAATGCATGAACTTCCCCAATAAAATAATCACTTGCGTTTCTATAAAATTCGTAGGGGATGCTATCTATACCCGAAGCTGTGTTTTCCTTTGTGGAGGATATTAGATTATTAACTTCTTCAAGGTCAATTGGGCTATCCAGCAGTGGATTGAAAACTGCAGGTGCTTCTTGTATATACGTACTATTTCTGAGACCAGCGTAATTTAGCGCACTTGCAAACTGAGTCATAAACTCGGCCGCAGTGATTTTAATTACATTATTCCTAGGACACTACCACGTATTTCTTTGGCAGCTTTCCACCAGTCCTTTGATGACTTAATACTACATAGAGAGTTGACTTGAAATGCGTTCATAGTACAAGCGTTGTTTCCATTTTCATATTGCATTATGCTTTTTGTAATCTTCACAATAACCCTTTCAGTAGTTCAAGAAAAGATTTCCTACTTTTGTGACAATCCATGTCAAACCATGATTTTTTTTTGCTCAAACTTAATATAATAATTACCTCATCCGACTGCTATAAGCCGAATAGATACTTTCTTTTAAGGCAGATGTCATGTCTCAATGCTATCATTTGGCATCATTCTTTCTATAGTTATTTCATCGATTTTCTGTAATATTCAGCAGGTCTATTGGCAGATCATTTAAGTCTGGGGAGCAGAGTTGTCCCAGGTTGGCTTGGGCTATCTTCAAATACTTTGATATCTAAGACCAGTGGCATATGATCTGAAAATGTTGAGCTGTCAACCAAAAAGTTTCTAATCATTTGCAATGCACTATATGATGGACAGCAATAGTCGATAAAAAAATAAGTTTATTTTAGGGGAATTTTCAAAGAATCGTCCGTACATTTGAAACATAAGGGATGCAATTTGAAACGTTCATAATTTTGCCATCCTTTGCTTTCCCAAAGTACATATTTGCCTCGGCTAAATGAAATCCACATCGAAAGTCACCTCTCCGAATTGAGTGACAAATCACTCATTATTACTTTCTGTAGTTTCATTCTTTACTTGCATATGACTGCAAGCAACGAAATCAGTCAATGTGCTGGCACTCTGGCATCACGATAACGTTCATCAATCAACTTACCGTAAACAATGGTGCGTGACGATAGCGCAACACTAAATTACGGATTTCATCGATTCCTTTAATTTTTTCATTCATCTACAATATTCGAGGGCAATATTGACAATTCATTAGCCATCCCCACTGCTCGAGCCTCATGGTGAATAGGTGCCAAGAAGCGTCATATTAAATCAATAGAAAAACCACATTTTTGTGAAAAGTGGTCATATATACGATAATTTTTTTTTTAAATTACATACTCAGAGACTAGTGATGGAATACATTACCACGTCCAAGAAATTCGTCACGCAATAGAATCATTATTTCAGCAACTGCGTGGCATGTGACACCATGCCACCAATTTTATGTCAGAAAATATCAGCCAACATTGATTGGTAACACAATTCACTGAAACTGTCACTATAGCAGCAATGTGGCCCAATATCACTGCCTGCTCAAAAACAGTACAAAACCGGACCAACATTTTTTTCTTTAATTTTGTGTAAAAAGTCATGAACTTGTTCATTTACTGCATAAGTCAATATATGGTTTCGGCGGGCCTAGATCCTGTGATTGTCTCAATATGAGTTTTCAGTCACTATTCTAGCGATATCTAAGATCAAATCAATTATAGCTGTGTGATTCATTTCTTCCCATAGATGAAAAGGAAAGGAAAATATTGGAAAATATTTGGACGACAATTATCTTGTGTTATTACTACATGGAGGACCTTTAAAGTTTTCGGCTTTTGGCAATTCTGTAGTTTTCACATCTGTTTTCTGATTAACTTATGAGAGCCAGTGTTCGAGACGTCAGTTCAATTTGTGTCATGAAGCAGTACAACAACACGCTAATATCGTCCCACATGTTCTCATTTGTAAAAACACAATTTAGAATATGTCATTAGACATTTACACCAAACATGTATACTGTCAGTCAGCAAGGCTAACGTTTTTTTAACGAAAGCTTGAATAAACAAAATTTTTAGTTCAAAACCAATGTGAATCCCTCTTTTAATCCCTTAATTCACGAGGAATACGTAACTGTTTGGCCTGCACTTTGTTCAGAAAAATCACTAAACCGTAAGTATAGTCGTAACCGTCTATGCAAAGCGTAGCGTATACGGAAAACTGTGCAACAACGTCAGTATGAGAGATGATTAAAAAAATGCTGATGAAGACTAAGATCCCTTCAAAAATGTTTACTCTATGTGTGCATTTTCAATATAACACCTTAATGACAACGAAACAAAAAAGTTACTGTGAACTACAACTACAGGCGACAAATTCAGACGAATCTCTCAAATTCTATCTAGGACTACCACCCCCGGAGAGTAGCACGCGCAAAGCATTTGTACCCCGTCCAGGTTGTGCGATAAGCACCATAAGAGCGTAACGCTTGAACCTGCACGAACCCTATAGAAAAAAAAACATGTTGCCATAGATACGACATGCCAATTTCCGTGCAAAAAAAAAGAACACTTTCGGCGAATTTTCCTGCTCTGTTGGGAATGATATGCAGAGATTGGTTTCACCCTTTAAAAAATAGTGATTTTCATGTTGAAGAATAAAAAACTCTGTCACCCCGAAAAAGATTGAAATCGAAAAATCGAAGGCATTGAGACTAATATCCGACGCTAGCTGAATTGCAAAATTAGTACAACGGTTGAAAGTATTAGGAATTATTGGTAAGCAAGGACATTGAATGATGTTCTGCTTTGCATCTGACGGGATCAGCAGGGTCTTAACATTCGATGTGTAGTTTTAACAAATTTTGAGCTTCGTTGGATCGACTGCAATAGAAGTCGTGGTGGTCACATGAACGACATTGTGTTTCAGAAAAATGCGTGGCAAAAACCTTTACACTTCTTGTTAACTCACCTTATTTATCCAATGAGCTAAAAATGGATCGAAAAATACTTCCACATGAAATAGTGAAAATCCACTATAAAAATAATGAAAGTGTTTCGAAAACGTTTTACAAAATTTGTAGTACTTTTTGTAAAAAACAAACGTCTTTCAGCTCGAATTCTCTGTCTCTTTCTGTATTATTAAGACTCCAATTTATATCCGATCTATAAGGTCAGCTGAAGATATCGCCACCATAACTGAGAGTGAGACTGAAAAGGCTAGTGGGAAGAACACGACTTCTCTGGCAGATGGCAACACTTTTACATAGAATGTAAAATCAATCGTTATATCAGCGGTGTATTTTCTAAATATCCAAAATTAGTTGAAATGCGAGCATGACAGAAAGGTTCATATTTATCGGAGAAGCCCTTTCTGGCTGAGAGATCGCCTATTTTGTCGCCACTAGTGCCTCCATACCCATTAAGTTCCAGTTGTCATATGAATAAAAGTCTGCAAAGTGATTTGAGTGATAAACTGTCACACTGTGGCTCCGAAAATCCAAGAATTCGAGGATTCGTATGTAGCAGGATGGGGAGGCAATATCACCGCTACGTAGTTCATTGTAGTTTAAATTTGAACGATACTTGTAAGGCGGCAAATTATTGCAAAACGAATAAACCTTGGGTTGAACCCCGTAAGAAGGGGACCAAACCTAACTAGCATATTCGGAAGGGGGCCTAATAAAAGTAGTAGGATTTAAAAACTCCTCCGACCAATATTTCACAAAACTGAGAAAGAACTCGTTTGATTACATCCTCGATGTGAAGTCGAAAGTTTAATTCCCGGCCACAAATTACACATCAGTCAGCTCAAGCATGAAGTTACATAATATTTGCTAGCATTGAGCACGAGATGTTTTTCTGACACCAATTAGTGAACCTGCTTAGGTCGGATTGGAGAAAGTAGGAATCAGCAGAGAGCGGAGAGGCGAGAGTTCATGATAACACACGTCGACGTCGACGTTATCAATAGTTAAAATAAATATAATCGGGCCTAGATGGTAGCTTTGATGGACTCCATAAGTATCAGAATGAAATTGGGAAATCAAGAACAGTGAACTTGGAAACTAACATTTGATGCACAATTTTGTCGAAGGTCTCGCTAAAGTCGGTGGTAACAACATCAACTCTTAACTCGCTTAGATTGGTGTTTCTCGATCGGCCTTTTAGGAAACTATTTATGTTTGTTTGGGCAAGAGATGAACTTGCAGTGAAAGAATAGTATTGCAAGCGAAGTTCTCGAAAAGCTTGTGTACGCATGAGAGTTTAGTAATTTTTGTCGATTGGGAAATAGTCCCTGTGAAATTGATTTTTGAATTAAGGCTGGGAGGGATAGTATCACATATTTTGTGCATATTTTAAAAGTCTGGTGGGAACTCAACTGGATCGGACGACATTTAACTTAAAATACACAACTCGGTGACTAAGGTAGAAGTTATATTCAGTGAGACTTCAGTGTTCCATATAATCATAGTCGGTAGAAAGACCTGTTTGAGGAATCATTTGCAACCATTTTGTGATCGTTGGAAGAAATATTGAATGGAGTGCTAGAAACGCTTGTCTCCCTAGAAAAGCGATGAGACAGAATTGCATTGGATTTTCGATTAAAATAGTAAGCAATATTGCCGCTTTTTGTTAAAAATGTTTAAAAATGAAAACTGTTGGGCAGTTGCAGTGGTTTTGACCAGACTGAGTGCCGAGCGCTCACCGCTCACGTCGCTGTCTCCATGATCGATCAACTTTCACACCACAAAAAAAAGAAAAAGAAGAAACAAACACAATGCGTTAAGCCTATTGTCTGCAGATGCACTTGAATCAACTTCCGCTGAGTAGTTTCCTCCTCACATGTTAGAAATATATTATATAAGAAAATCTACAGTGCACTTATGTAGGATTGCACAATGCGTTCTCGTTACTCCAAACAATGGTCTGACGCGATGGTATTGTTTCGCTATTTTCCATAATCATTCAGCGTGATGTTTCGAAATGAAATATCGAACGAATTAAAGAAGAAGAGGACAGTTCGTCATTCCTATTGTCTTAAAATCCCTCAAAACTCGGAAAAATCGAAATAGCATTAAGGAGTGCGTTTATTATCATATATTATCATGTTCGTAACAGAAAATAATAAAAAATATCTTAAAGTCTCGTTCTTAACGAGGATATAAAGCCTTTTATTCTCAGAATGCAAACTTACAATTAATAGCGTATACTATACTAACTGACGATGGAATTATGAGAAATGAACTTAATGTTCATTTCCTTTATACCTACCATATGAAGAGTATCACGGAAATCATAAAAAGAAAATTCGCATTCACTTTATTGATGCTAAGGAAAGACATTCCTGACGCGTGGTAGTAACTTTTAACTTTTAGTTTTTAAGAAAACAGTTTTATATTTAAAATTATGACGAAGAATTACTGTTAGAAATACGTAGGGCAAGTTAACAGCTAGTGCGGAGGATTTTACTATCCTAATCCAGAACATAATATCGTTCATGCGACCACAATGACTTCTGATGCAAGCAATAATTGAAAGGTCGGAGCTATGGAAAACTTTTTGACGAATAAGTTTATCAATGGCCGCAACTTCAGGTCGGATGTTATGAGTTAATCCACAGAAAGGAGTCTAAAGGTGTTGTTACGACGTTATTTGGCACCACCATTTTTGTAATACAGACGTGCGGTGTTCGTCTAATGGTTAGCCTGTTATCTCTTTCGGCCACCGAACTAAATAACCAAAGCGGCCATTCCCCTTCATTCTGAAGTTGACCATTGGGCGGACACGGCACGGATGTAAGTATCAAATAAATTGTATTACTAAATATACATATATGAATTTAATTGTGGATTATACTTTTTTACCTGTGCAGGAACGGGTTAAGAATATCCCTGCAGCGATACCTCTCTCTTGTCGTAAAAGGCGACTAAAACAAAGGTAAACAAAAATCACATCTAGGCAATTTAGAAAGCACCAAGGTGAGCCTAGGGACACATATACCACCATTAAACTGCCCCACAAGTGTGCATGCAAATCAGTGGGTTGACACGACTGGAGATCACCGGTGTTGTAAGCGTAAGATTAAACAAAAAAAAAAAAAAATCCGGAGCATGCCCGTGTCAAAAAAAGGAGGAGAAAAAAGAAAACGGTCAAACCGTAGCATTATGGAAAAGAACGCTAAAAGGAAAAGCACTACCCCGCCAGGCACTACTAATGGTCGTGATCCTGGGACGAGCAGCAATGCTCGGGTCAGAGCTATAGGATTTCCGGGGGATAGTAAAGTAATGCAACGGCGTAAGCCACACTTTAGAGTCGCGAGTTGGAACGTTGGAAGCATGAGTGGTCGCAGCTATGAGCTTGAAGAAATGATGGTTAGAAGGCGAGTAGACATCCTGTGCGTACAAGCGACGAAATGGCGAAACACCGGTAATCGGGCACGTTTCTTGGACGTTAAAACAAAAGCCTACAAGATGTTTTACTATGGATTGGAACAAGGAAAAAACGGAATCGATATCATCCTTGCGGCAGAGCTACTTGGCAATGTCTTAACCATTTCAAAGTCCAGTGACCGTTTGATGGCTCTCAAATTGGTGATGCATGGTTAGGTGTGGAACATCGTAAGCGCATTATGCCCCTCAAGTAGGATGCGAACAAAAAGAAAAAGATGCATTCTGGCTAGATTTCCACAACCTTGTCAAAATCATCCCAAAGGAAGAGCTTTTGTTTGTTGGGGGAGATTTAAACGGACATGTCGGGAAGACAAGCGAAGACTATGAAGACTACCACGGCACCAGGAACTCTTCAGGTGAAGATATCCTAAACATGTGCAAGTCGTACGGTCTTATATGTAGTGCTAAATACCATGTTCGTCAAACAAAGCCGGCACCTGATCACTTATAGCAGCGGCGGAAATGAAACCCAAATAGACTATCATTTGGTATCCAGTTTCATGAAGCCACGAGTTAAAGATTGCGAAGTGATCGCCCCTCAACACCGTCTCCTCCTGACTGAACTTTTTATGGAGGCGAGTAAGAAATCAAAGCAGCAAACGAAGGTGTCTGAGAGAATCAAGTGGTATAAGCTGGATAAAGGAAAAGACGAAGCTTTTATTACCAACATGAAAAACTACCTCTCTTCCATTTATCGATGAGGTCGGTAATGAGGAGTGCAGAGCACAAGACATGTGGGATTCCCTACAACAATCTGGCCTGGAGAAAGCCAAATCACTGCTCGGAACATCTAAAGGCCCCTGCCAACACGAAAAAGAAACCTGGTGGTGGCTAGACGAAGCCAAAGCAGTGATACACGAAAACAAAATGGCTTTCCAAGCTTGGTCAAAGTGCTCTTCTACTAATAGAGAGAAAAAATCTCGCCGTGAAAAGGTATATAGATATTGCAAAGGTATCGCGAAGAAAAAGTGCGCCGAATTCAAAGCGAAAAGCATGGAAGGCCTCTATCAGGAGTTGGAAGAAATATCGTCTTCCGCGTCTGACAGGAACCAGGCTACCCAGGAGCTTCGACAAAGCAATTTGAACAAAGGAGCAAATATCTTTAAGATAGCCGCCCAGAGAAGAAGAAATGCTCAGGAGATTCGTTTCCCAAAGTTTATTAACAATGCTCTAGGCCAACTCCTTGTGGAAGATGAAAAAATTCTCCACAGATGGCGACAGTATTGCGAGGAACTTCTGAACGAACAGTCCCGAATCATGCCGAAATATCCGACATCACAGTCGAAGAAGTTCGGTACGCGGTTAAAAACTCCAAGAAAAGAAAAGCTGTTGGGCCGGACGGGATACCCTCTGAGTTCTGGAAAAAGATGGGAGACATCGGGTCTAGATGGCTCATGGTCCTTATCTTCAAACTTATGAGAGGCGATACTATGCCAAATCAATGGAGGGAAGGCTATCTTCTTGATAGGGTGATACGCGAAATTGTGATAACTACCGTTCTGTCAAGCTGATGTCGCACACCATGAAGATCGTTGAACGGGTATTAGATAGCCGACTGCGGAAAATAATACGACTACCTGTTGACAAGTGCGGGTTTGTCTCGGGTAAATCAACGACAGATGCAATCCAAAGTATAAGGGTCATGAGGTCAAAGTATAAGCATCGTGATTCTTCAAAGGACTTGCATATGGTGTTGGTTGATTTCGAGAAGGCCTTTGACCGGCAACCAAGAGATCTTTTATGGATAGCGCTAAGACAAAAAGGAGTTCCAGAAACCTACGTGCGAGTGATCATGGACATGTACAATAGAGCAACGACAAGAGTAAGATGCACCGCAGGAGTCACCGAAGAGTTCGCAATCAAAGTCGGTGTACACCAAGGGAGCGTCCTCAGCCCACTGCTCTTTATTGCAGTCCTTGATGGCTTGCTTGAAGGAAAAGTGACGGACCACAATGTACACCAGCTATTCTTTGCTGACGATGGAGCCATTATAAGTGATGATCAGGCGTCCCTACAACGAGCACTTGATGTGTGGGTGGACATTTTTGAGGGACACGGGTATCGTATTAGTTCAAAGAAGACAGAGTATCTGTGGTGCTCGTTCTCTGACCCTCATCAGCCTATTCCAGACATTTACTTGAATGGAAGGGTGCTTCCCAAGTGTGAAAAGTTTAAATATCTGGGATCTATGATTAATAAAGAAGCAACTTGTGATGACGACATCAACCATCGCGTAAGCGTAGGGTGGATGAAGTGGCGGGAAAACTCCTCCATCTTCTGTGATCGAAAAATGCCCCCTAAGCTGAAAGGAAGGCTCTACACTTCAGTTGTACGTCCGGCGCTCACATACGGTTCACAATGCTGGACAATGCACAAAAGGTATGAGAGCAAATTAACGGCAGCTGAGATGAAGATGCTTCGCATGACAGCGGGAGTAACAAAGCGTGACAGAATTAGAAGTTCAAAGATCCGAGGAAGCATCCACGTAAAAGAAACCATCACAAGAAAGATAGAGTGCGACCGACTCAGTTGGTATTGCCATGTTCAAAGGAGAGATCCTTTGAACCCCGTCCAAAAGACGTTATCAATCAACAATCCAATTTCAATACTCCAATTTCATTTGATTGGCCTCAGCGATGAAGTAATCCCAAACCGGGAAGCCTGCCGCTACTTTCTGAGGTCAAACCGGCGGACCCCACAAGCGGACCAGTAGGAATGCAGTTAAGCGGGAAAGTTATGGTCCTACACTTCTGACCATAACGACGCCGGAAAAAAAGGAAAAGAAAAAGAAGAAGAATTGTGGATTATACTTTTTGTAATAAAGATGTTAGTTCTTTAACGCACTTAAAATACGTGCGAGTCCGCCGAAATTCAACAGGTGTCAAATTCGCATGACCTCGGAGGACAGTCAAGTTCTTTTTTAAACGAATTCTTCAAATACGAAATACGAATGTAGGGGGTAAAAACTTATCGGCCTGTTACAGGGATGGCGTTTAAATCAGCAAAGATGTATGTTTCCTGCCTGTGTGCACGCGTCATTAGTTCGTACAAGGTGGCGCAAAATGAATCATCCAATTTTGTTTCTGAATTACTCTTTTACTAAATAAAAAAGATAATTTTGAGTGATGAAAATCTTTACTTGGACCTTTACAAGATAGTATCCGCCAAGTGGCTGCCTCCACCCCACACTGTCTTTGAGTGGATGTAATCGCTCTTCGCGGATTTTCAGTGCTCCAGAAACGAATATTTTGCTTAATGACGCAACCGCTTAAGTGGAAATGCGCCTCTGCGCTCATGATGATTTTCGACACAAAATCATCCTCTTCGTTGTTGAGATTAAGGATGGCTTGACAGTAATTCACACGCGGCTGACGGCCAGCAGGCATCAACTGATTCCCCGTTTGCACTTTGTACGGGAACATATGTAAGCCTTTCACTAAAATTCGCTCTAGGGTCCGTCTGGTGATGCCCTATTGCGTGGCCCGTCATCTGGTTGATGTTTCTTCGTTCTCAACGGCATCGGCAGCCACAACCGCGATATTCTCGGTGGTCCGGTAGCGGCCACGCCCTGCATGGTTTTCTGTCTTCTCGAGTCGAGTAGCTAAGCGCGGGAATGTTTGCCCAGTTAGCGTAACACGATTAGGAAATGGACATCAGAATTCACGCTGCGCTAACGCTCATGCGAAGTTGCAAGTTGATTTTTGCAAACATCATAACATCTTCCGATAGGGTATTTAATTTTGCGCCACCTTGTATGACAAGTTTCAACTTTTTCAAGTATCACAGTTTGTTTGCACGAATTTTTGTAGAGACGTCTTGTGTGTTTTTCGTTCAAATCGATAATGCATCCGAAATTGACAAAAGTTTACCTTCTATGTCAACCGTAAAAAGTGGAAAGTTGAATTTAAACGTGGTGGCACATGATGAAGTGACCCTCGTGAAGTCCGGAAACCGCAATCACATCGGAACCTACCGAAAAAGTGTTTGATATCGTGTTGGATTACGTGAAATAGCTGAGGCTCAGAGAATATCAAAAGAAAGGATGTGATCAAAAGCAAATCCGTAAACGATTTTAAAAGAAATATTTCAATAGGTATCCGACCTATTTTGTGCGGCGATTTTTGTCACTATGGGTAAGACATGAGTCCACCTCTATACGCCATAAACGAAACAGCAGTCCAAGCAGCAGGTGGAAGGTGGTTGTTCACTGCCAAAGAAAGCGAACTGGAGAGGTCATGGCCAGCGGGCTTTGGTACCCAAAAAGGATTCTCTTAATTTACTGTCATGCAAAAGGCAAAATAATTACAAGCGAATATTACCCAAACCTTCTTGCTCAGATGGATGCCGAAATTCGCGAGAAAGGACCTGGATTGAAAAAGAGAAGAATTATATTTCAACCAGATAACGCACCTGTGCGTCATCGTCTCTCCTTTGCCACTAAAATCCTCCTTTATTTTAACCTTGAAACTCCTATCTTTGGGATAGCTTTCGAATCAGCTTAAGATGCATCCCCGAACTCCAATTTTTTAAGACTGTCGTATTTGTGAAATCTCCAAAAAGCCGACTTGCACTTTTGTTCCTTTGAAAGCCATATTGGTTCTTTTCCTTACTCACACAGTTTACCAGCTGCCACTTCCTCTAATAGTTTATCTACGGTAGAGAGTATGGAAATTGGCCTATAGTTCGCTATGTTATTTTTCCTTCCATTTTTATAAATGGGGTGTACAATTTAGGTCTTTAGTATATCTGGTACGATATATTGGTCTAAGCTCATGTTTACTAATTTAGCTAATACATTCGATAGAGTCTTTGCATTGTTCTTAATATCTTCCGATCTTATGCCATTTATTGCTGCAGATTTATTATCTTTGAGAGCATTGAGAATATTTTCAATTTCTTGTACGGTGACATCTCCAACATACATACATATATCCGCTGCTTCTAGCATTAAATATAATCAGGTTGGTTGGTTAACTCAGGTGTTTTGCTGTAAGTGTTCAACCTTCTGATTGCTTCTTTCAGCGACTGGTCTTCGCCATCTCGATCACTCTGCATTCCCGAGACCTCACCAAGGGTCTGGTAGTCAGTTCTCAAGCTCATCTGAGCATGATGATGCACCCAGCATCTAAGTGACCTGTTAGCTAGTCCTTAACTAACTTACGAACAAAGGAGTGCGGAGGAGCGTTTTCACCCGACAATCACCGATAATCAGCGTGCTGTTTAGCAACATCGACGAAATCCCAGTCCAAGCGCTATTTTCTTTTTTTTTATTGCTGGAGGCTTCTACTATCTGTTGGAGCACTCAGAAGCAAATACTGGTCCATTGTGCTACCAGACAGACACCTTGTCTTTATTGTATTTTCCCCGTTTTCCGGAGAAAAATGAGGAGGGGCTCTAGTGATGTAGAGCTAAGAGATTCGGCACACACCACGTCTACCCCAAGGGTGCACCCTCGTGTGTGAGCGAAGGCGGAACAATCTCAGGGAAAGTGTTCTGCTGTGTAGACCTCTCACTGATGCCAAGCACGTAGAGATGCTTGGCAAAAGTGTAATTAAGCCCACAAGCCTTCTGCTATCATTTCTCCTTAAGGATAAGAACAATGTTGCGGACTTTTTGCGGACATCAGGGCTTACGCGCTTAGTCATACTGCTTCCTGGATATTCCCTCCATCTATGACTGTGTGCATTAAAGATCCAATCGTTGATATCAGATATGACCGTGGAAACAGGTAGACTTAAGGCGGTTTCAGGTCTTGAGAAACTCTCCTCTAAACCACTTCTAGTGAGTTCATCAGAGATCTTATTTTCTGAAATCCCAGAATTACCTGGGACCCATACAAGCCGTAGTGAATTTAGTCTTCCGACTTTGTTCAAAAAGGTCTTGAATTCATAAACTAATTTGGAGCTGGATAGAGGATTGGATATAGTTTTGAGTGCAGTTTGGCTATCACTGCAGACGCATAAGCTTTTTCCCTTCCACTTGTGCTTCACAACATAGTGCACGGCCATTAGCATTGCGTACATATATCTCACACGCATATTTTCCTAACGCGAAGTGCAGTCAAATGTTTTCAAGCTAAAAGAAAACTCCAGCGGCGGAACCCCGCCCAGTCCTGGAGTCATCTGTAAAAATGCGAAGGCAGTCCATTCCAAATTCAATGTCTGGCCAAAGCTAATCCCGACGCCATGGAAATGTAAATGTAATGTGAAATTACAGCGCAGTAGAATGGCAGGTGTCATTGCGTCGAAAGGCATATCCATGGGACAGGGGTCGTACGATATTTCTCGCGCAAGCTTTGATCTATAAAACTAGTGCTTCATCTACGCCAAGCCATCTAGCAGCAGCATCAGAAGCTCCCTCAATGTCGAAGAAAATGCCCAGTGCGTACTCTTTCCTTTGGAGAGCACATTCAATTCTCCCAACTAGGTTTTGAAGCGCAGTCTCGCATGATAAGCGCTGATAAGCATGTTGCATGTCCGAGAGAGGATGCATTCGAAAGACGACTTTACGCAGGTGCAACTCCACTAGTCTCTCCATTATTTCCAGCAAGAAGTATGTTAGACTGATTGGTGTGAGTAATCTTCTTTCCCTATTATATAGGTTTATAGGCAGCTTTCGAAAGATGCCACAGCAAATTCAATGGCCTCCAGTTTGTCTGAAAAATACGTTTTCTCGAGGTCTGCAAAGTAGGCCTCCGTGGCGGCGATGACCTCCTCATTCGACTGAAATTTCTGCCCGGCGAGTGACTTTTTCAAGTTTGGAAACAAAAAGAAGTCGCACGGGCCCAAATCTGGAGAATACGATGGATGGGGCAGCCCAATTCGACCAATTTGGCCGTGGCGAGGGCGGAGGTGTGAGCCGGTGCGTTATCATGGTGGAAGAGCACTTTTTTCTTCGCCAAGTGGAGCCGTTTTTTCTTCAATTCGGCGTCGAATCGGCCCAATAATTTGGCATAGTACAGCCCTATGACCGTTTTGCCCTTCTCCAGGTAGTCGATGTGGATCACATCTTGTGAATCCCAGAAAATGGTAGCCATCACCTTTCCGGCCCATGGGACAGTCTTCGCCTTCTTCGGAGCACGTTCGCCGGGTGAAGTCCACTGTTTCGACTGTTCCTTGGTCTCTGGTGTGGATCCATGTTTCGTCGACTGTCACGAAACGACGCAGAAACTTCTACGGATTGCGCTTAAACAGTGTTAAACACTGCTCTGAAGTTGTCTCACGGTTGCGCTTGTTGTCCGGAGTGAGCAAACGCGGCACCCATCGCGCCGACAGCTTTCTCATGCCCAAAATTTCATCCAAAATCGACGTGCGACCACGTTGAAACTCGTTAAACCAATTTTTGATCGTCGCCATCGAAGGAGTCACCGTACACAGCATCCAAACGCTCTTTGATGTCGCTGCGCGATTTCCCTTCCAAAAACAAGAATAGAATCACCGACCGATATTGCTCTTTTTCCATTTTTCTAAAATCCGCGGACACTCCCGCTTCCACACGCGGTCAAAACAAAACTACGAGTCCGATCCGGCTGAAATTTCGACAGTAGCTGTCTACTAGAATGTACTACACGATAGTAATTTGCTCTTTCCATCTGGCGGTGAGGCTAAGTACTTATCGGACCACTCTCGTATTTGAGGTAGGTGTCGTCGTCTCATTGGAAATTAAGGCGTGAACGTGGCTTCAAAAGTGAGTCTGAATCACCAAGTATTCTAGGGGTTCATAGTCTTTGTTTTTAAAAATATTACAGTCATTGCGTGGCACCTTAATCACCAGGTTAATTGCCGCAAATTGATGAGTTGAAAGTTGATGAGGCGGACATGTGGTTCCATCAAGTCGATGAAACTGAAACAGCTCACTCGACAATAGTCGGCAATGGCGATTGGGCGATTTGGCGATTTGTACTGGCCGGCAGTATTGTTAAATTTCACAGACTTTTTATTTGGGGTTTTTTTAAGCCACGGGTTTATCGAACAGGCTAAAAACTTCGGAAGCTCTCTGATAGAGAATATTCGATCGTGGTGCAAGAACTGATCACCCGAAATTCATGCGGAAATGATGTGAAATGCGGTAAAAAGGGCTCAAATGGTCTTCAGCAATGGCGGCGTCTACCTAGTCGACATCGTCTTCAAAGGGTAATCAAAATAAACATTACAAAACAAACTTGCAAAATTATAGTGTTTCATTTCAAGGATGTAGCGAGACCAAATTAGATGAGGGTTTCTAAGTAATGGAGGAAATCGTAAGCCACGAGTCGCGACATCATCAATTTTTGCCACATCGTTTTAAGTAAGAAAAAAAAAATTGAATTACCAAACCACACAGCCCTTTTTTACCAGCCTGGAATCGCATTAATTTCCGAAAGACTTTTTGCAACACCTCCTGAGAACATCTTAGTGAAAAAAATGACAAGCTCTGCCAGGTCATAAAAGGCGAAAAGGCCCTTCGTCACAGAATTAAGAGCAGCACTTTGAGTGTCTCCCTCGGTCCTTTGAGTTTATTTTGAAAATCTGCACAATCTTCTTTGTTTATACCTTTCTATAATCCGCTTAACTGGGAATGGTATGTAGGTATTTGGTTGTGAGCTTGTGACTTGTGCTAAAATTCAACAAAAGCAAAAAGAAATGTTCCGAACAAATCCATGGATTCGTACACATAGAATCGAAAATCATAGGCAAAAATAACATTCAGGACTGTCAGTTAATTCCTTCTGCTAGTTTCCCTTTGAAAAGGGTTATGTCAAGCTGCTTAATGGAGTTTCCACAACTGACGCTAGTCGATCTCTTTTTTTGTTTTGTTTTTCTTTTAATCACGTGCAAAGATTAATTAGAACAAATAGAACAGAGTATGTGTTTCATGTCGGAGAACTGGCGAATATCAATCCATTCACCTAGTTATTGGCTGTAGATTGAATTCGTTTCACATCGACGCCGTCGATCAATAGAGTTTAATTATAAAGAGACAAAAGGACGAATTACGAGTAAGGGTACGAGTACGTTCGAAATTAAAAGAGCTTTATTCCCCCGGCATGCTTTGACAGTTCTGCTTCATGACAAATTGCAAAAAAGTCACGAGCGTGCGTCTTTGGTTTCGTCATGCAGAGATATGTGCATACACTGTTCAGGTGTAGATACGAGAGTGTAATTGCCTCGAGGCAATGTAGTGAAGTGCCAAAGATTGTCTTCAAACTTAAGTATGCTGAGCGTTGCTTATGTGTGTTTGTTTACCACTGTAAATGGTTTAACTTGACTCGGATATCGCGAGCTGAGAATGATACCGCTACACTGAGAGTAGCAGGTAAGCCCTTTCCTCCATCTGCAGCTGGTGCTTTTGGGAAGGGTTAAGGGAAACATTTTTTTATCATGTTATACTCTTCGTGCTCGCGGTGTGTAGGATATTAATTAAAGATTTAAAATCGCTACCTCTGGAGCAAACTTTTACCTCGAGACGTGGGTTTGATGGTGTTTAAGAAGGAATTTAGGAAAAAGGATAATTAATTAAATTCGACATGAGATGTACAGCAGTAGAACATGAAAAGAATGTAACGTGGGGGGCGGTGGTTGTGACTGATGGACATTGGGAAATAAGGGAGCGTTTGCGACCGGATTCCCAAAGTCATTGTATGAGTAAGCCGTTATATGCTACGGCAATAACGGATTAACAATTACACACAGTAGCTCGATTAGAGATATGGTTTCGAAAGCCGACAGGATATTTGTTGTGTGAGTATAACATAGTTCTGTTGCGGTTGCAGGACCTGCGGCTGATACGGCACAATCGACTTCAACCTGGCACTAATGCAATTACGATATTTTGACATTTCGGAAGGTTTGGGAAACCACAAACACTTAAAAAGCCATGAATAATGTATGTACAAATGACGGATTCAGATGTAGGTTTATGGGATTCCGAGAATACATCTGGGACAACAATAGGACCATTATCCCCAACCGAGGGTAGCTTTTCTATCCATATTATGAGATTTCATTAAAGTTGCGTTTGCCCTTCGGCAAAATGCGAAAAACTAATTGAGTTATGTTTGCTTAATTTATTGATGGATTTCTAATAGAATTAAAAAATTGACTGTTTTTTTCCAATTTGACTGTATAGCATTCCTAGCTTATAGACGTGGCATGTAGCACGTAAATATAACTTAATTGTGTCTGTGGTTTCGTGAGATAATTGCAATCAATTAAGCACATATTTATTCAAGAGAAAATATTTGCAAAATAACTTAATTAACTCCAGCGAGGAGGAAACTGTGACGAGCACTTCTATTGCGTTGGTCGGAAAGTACGAGGTATCCCCTTTATTTATTTATTTTTTTGAGAATAAATTATACTCACTTTAGCTCATTTATATATCCGCATTGTTGAAGTACCTATTGTGCATTCTAATCAAATTATTTCCAAGAATTAATCTTCTGCAATTCGTTGAAAATGTGTGCGAGCAATATAAGCTCTTTTCTCGAAGTGCACACTTTATGGGAAACTCAACTGGAACTACATATTTTCAGAAATTCAAATTGCCTTTGAGACTTTTGTTAGCCTTGTAGTGTTTTCATTAAATTAATTTTCTAGGAATGCATGTGCCTTTTAATACCAAAATGTGGAAAGAAAGCCCAAAAGTTGTCATGGGTGGACCATTGGAAAGAGGAATTTATGTAAATGTGTTGCCACCTTGGTGCACTCAATAATTTTGAGTATTATTACACATATTACCTGTTCTGTAGTGTTAAAAGGAACACAATTAAAAATGCACATTCAATAAATACTTATCTATAGTGTGGTATGGAGCTTTACAGTACCTTGTTCTTCGAGACCAGAGCAAGAGCAATAACAATTATGAATAATTTATGTTATTACCCGTCGGTGAAAGAGACAACTCCGCTCGGCGGGATTCATGTACTATTTCTCGGATTGGAAAAAAAAATATGATAGCTTCGCAGCTGCGGGGATTCGAAGTCCATTTCACCTGACAATACTGTGTCACGACGGTCGTAAAATACTCGTATGTGTTTCATATGTCAGAATGTTACCATCAATAAACAGCGCTTTGGAAATATAATTTCTGACTTCTTCGTTCTTTAGTTGAATGGCATTCACGTGATAGAGCTTTGGTTGTATAAGATGGCAATATATCACACGGCGCGCGAAACCATCAACTTTTTCGAGAAACAAATGCTGAGCGCATAATTTCGCAAAATTGACCTGTTAGCTGGCCTCCACGATCTCTTGATCTCACACCTTAAGATTACTTTCTTTGGGAGTATATGAAGGCACAAGTCTACGCCGATAAACCAGAGACGGTGAACGATTTGGAAGTCCAAATTCGCGTATTATTGCTGATACACGGACTCAGTTGCTCGATAAAGTGTTCGAAAATTGAACTTCACGATTGCGCTTCATTTAAAAAAAAAATCCCTAAAAAGAGGTAAAATTTATGCGTTCAGATGAGACAACCCCCGTCAACAATTCGTCAGCATTTCGCTCTACAAAGAAGCTTGGAATCACTTCTAGGCTTGACACATGGGTGACGTATTCTTTAATAAAAACAATAAGACTTAATCGCATCTTAGTGGCCATATCTCTGTTTAGCCGGCATTAAAAGGAACATTTTTTGGATCAAGTCTTATAAGCGGACGAGAAGTGGTATCAGGTGGGAGTGCTGAATGAGAACACTGGTAGTTGTACCTATACAGTGACTAATTATGGGTCTAATTTTTACGAGTTTCTTTCACCTCCTAATAAATACTGTGAGCAACTCGTTTCATTTTAAAATCAGGCACGAACTTTAGCAACTATAAGTAAAGTACAGTACATATGTACATCTATACTCCTGTACCCATATATCTATATTCATATAACTGTATTAGGGTGTTGGTGAATTGGGTTTATCCGTCATTACGGTTCAAGTATTTGATTTTATAATTTATATTTCATTCACAGTTTATAATTCACATTCACTTCGGGCAAGTTTGTAGATATATTATATATGCGTATAGACGGACAGGAAAGCCATTGTATAAGTCTTCTCTGCCTCAGCTCTATTTAAAAAAATTGCTTATATTGATAACAGACCTTCCTTCCTCTAGTTAAAACGTATTCATGTAACGCATTTATGAAAAACATTAAAATAACGTATTTTTGGTCATGGATTGCATCTCTTACGGTATATATAGACACCTTCATAGATTATATTCCATGAGGCTCTACATTTTCGTTAACAAGAATGTCATACACATTGAAAAATCCTCCAACCTGGTGCGCCATAGAGAGCCAATGAAATGTAATCAATCGAACACCCACGTCTCTTTGTGTAGAAAGGTCGCACATAAAATATTTCGCCCTGTGTTTCAGAGTGAGCTGTGAGTACACTTGCGGTTATGAAAACCGAACCATATAATGAGTTCTCAGAAAAGGGTTAATTACGCCAGAATTCAGGAAAAAGGTTCAGAGTGAAAGCATCAAGTTAACATAATGGTCGAAGCGTTATGGGTAGAAGAATGGAAACGCTCAGTAAAAAAGCCTCTTTTCATCACAAAAATGAAAACAGCTCGTTTGACGATGGCGAAAAAGGATCAAACCGCTGTGTGATAGGGTCAGAAAGAAATTCGATTTACAGTGTGCCGATGATTTGCCATATATACGATGGTCGGCAGGTGGAACATTTAAGGACGAGCCTTAAGTCAAGACAGTGAAATTCCCTCAAAGCGAAATGGTTGGGGATATTTTTCTTTTTATTCGGGATACTTTTCAGTTTGTTAATCGAACTATGAATGCTCAAAGGTATTGACAATAAATAAGGGACTTTTCGATACCAGTTACTGAACACCACCATTCCAGTCCTTGTCACCAAGCCACTCTACTTTCTAAATAATAATTAGGGAAGTAACTACAATCTTTAAATAATTTTCAGCTCAATAGAGCATCCTCAACCTCAGAATTTGCAGACCACATTCACACTTGTAACACTTAAAAAAATAATAAAAAAGGGCCACAGAATAATACTGAACTTCTAGCAAACTTGATTCTAGAATAAAAACAATTATTATCGCCAAAGAGAGGTAAGCCGGTAGTAAAAATGTTGTGCTAAAATTGGCTTATCGAAACATTTACCACTCAAAAAAAATAAACCTAAATTTACCGACTTAATAAGTGTGAACGAGCCTTTGAAATGTTGCTGTTGATGACGTCGCTCGTGATGGATATTTGAGCAATGTTATGTTTTACACATAATTGCTAAGAGCCATATTTTTATGAAACCAGAAAACACCAGCAAAAATCTAAGAATTTATATTTCGTATTAAAACAATATTTAGGCGCGACTTTTGAATTACCTTGTTCTTTACCTATATATGCAATAGAACACAAGCAGTTAAATAAACAGCAAAAAAAAAAGACCACAACTGTTGCCACTGCTTATATAATACCTTCTTACCGAAGTAATTTGTAAAATATGTGTTCCTTCTAGCATCTTGCTACTCATTCCTTTCTTAAGATTGCTAGTTCATGTGGGGGAATTCAAACATCAAACAAACAAGCAAAGATTCTATTAAAAATCTTGTCTACCCCTATCTCTAACAATGAGCAGCGGCTGGCTAAAATATTTGTTTCAATTACATTAGTACCCAGAAACGGGAGGCAATTAAGTCATTACAATCAAAAAGTTCCGAAACTCGGAGGAAAAAACAAACTTTCGAAAAAGTTTCTACTAAACGTTTAAGGTGGATTTGGAAGGGAAAATCACTCTGATTCATGTTCGAGGAGAGATTTGCGCCAACAGAAGAACTAATAACATTCGAAGCTAGTCACGTACGTGCTTCCAGAAGAAAAAGACTTCCTTTACAAGTTACACCTGGCTAGCCATATTAATGAGTTGTTATCGGCGAAGGAATTTATGCGGGTTGATGTGATATCTATATCTATTAACGAACTGTAGTCCCAGTGCTCCATCCTATCTCAAATGCCATTGCATACGTGGTCCTCAGAGAATGCCATTAAGCTGAATGAGATTTAATGTGCTAAAATGTCGGCACATTGAAATGCGGTTTGGGAATTCTCCGCCACCTCAGATTTACGATGGTCGATTAAGAATGGTCACCCTTATGAGCATCTCTTCCTATTCTAAATTAATCAATCGTTGGACATCCCCCTTCGTATCATGTTGAAAAGCCACATTTTCAAGCAAGCGTAAAAGACATAAAAAAAAACCAAGGAGAAGGGATAACGACTATGGCTCGTCCCAAAGTAAACATGTCCTGGATTTCAAGCCCCTCACGCCTTCATTTGACTAAAATATAATTCACCTCTAAGCATGGCTAATGAAGCCAATAATGGTGTGTATTAAGGAATATTGATATTATTGCCGCAATATATTCAGCCGGAGCTTCGCCATTTATTGCTTCGTGTGGGGAAACACTTGAGCCTACAATCAGTTTAATAGCATTCGGGATTGGAGCCGTTGCGGAATTAGTGCCATGCTGTGGTATGTGCTTTATTCATTTGGAAATTATATTCGTATGCCACGTCCAATCCGTTGTCCTTTCGACTGGTTCCCTGGAATTTGTTCATTTTCGTGTTCATGTTGCTTGTCGGTTCAAGTGTATTTATTTATGGGAGAGAAGTTCATTATATTGGCACACGAATCGTAAATATGCAAATGATGGGGTTCAGTCGAAGGAGCCAGACCACCCTTAACTACTCTCACATAGGAATAGAAAGCGTACACGTGCGTGTAGTTATGAACCCATATGTGGATCAGGTCCTTCGGCGAGTGGAAATCTTAAAGTTGCAATGCTTCATTAATCTGATTTGTTTATGCTATAAATAGCTTCTGGTCGGCGGAATGGGGTCGGGGCATCTTGTCGAAAGAGCGCCTTGGGAAGCGCGAAGAAAGATATATTTAAATGTAAAAGTTTCATGTAAAGATACTGACTGAAAAGGAAGCTATTTCAACGGCCTATTATTAGAAAGCTGTTAAATTATTGTGCAAAGCCAAAAACAGAATGTTTGGTTAAAAAGGGATAACCCGCATTCGGTATGGGGGGAAACAACCATTAACTTAGGGAATGTTTGAGCTTCTCCATTGGAAGGCGTTTCCATTCATATACATAGCTATGTGTCTATCACAATTGGAAGTTTTATCGCATCGGGACCTAACTAAGTTGTATATTTAATATCATTTATAGAGATTGGAATGAAGTCTTGTTTGCAGGGGTTATGTCCAAGCAACAACGATTGGTTCTTCCCGATAATGTTGGAATATAATCAGTTTTTGCTCAACAAACTTGGAACAAAAATTAAACAAAAAAAATTACCTATGTTGTATGTAAGGGGTGGTCATAGTGCAATGGTAACCATCACCGACTGGTCAGCCGAAGGTCTGTAGTTCAAGTCTCTCCATAGTCAAAAACAATTCCAATTTCAATTGTGAATGAGAGACGATCAAAAAAAGTCTTGACAAAGGCATAACACTCGCAGTATAAGATCACTTCAAAATTCATACTTTGTGTGTGCATTTCTAAAATAGCACCCTAATGACATGAAAACATAATAGTTACTGTGAACTACAACCAACGCGAAAAATTCAATCGAATGTCACAAAAAATCCTATCTAGGACAACCACCCCCGGAGAGTGGTGAGCGGACATCTTCGATACAAGCCATCTGAATCCCGTCCAGGTTGCGTGGCGAACACCATAAGAGCGTGCACTCTTGAACCTGCACGAGCCCTAAAGCACATCTTAGTTGCGCAAAAAGTCAAGACTATATGGACTCTCAACTTGTACTCGTATAGCGAAGTCAGTTAAAAAATCGCCTCGCCCTCATAGGAAAGAATGTGACCAAAAGTCCTGGTGTGTTTATATCGAGATGATCGCAGGGCTTGCGATTATCCGCAATCACTTTGCACTGGATTTTCCAAAAAAAAGACCTAGACCCACAGGCTATAAGGTCCAAAGAAGTCAGCAGGTACAGAAAAAAGGGTTTCTTTCTTTTGTCATTTTTTTTTAAATTAAAGTGAAACTGAAAACCTGTATTGTTAAATGTATTGTCTATTGCTAGCCCCTACTTTTCACCATCTCGCTTCGTCTTTATATTACATTCAGGAATCAGTACATTTTTGTCGTAGTCCTAATAAGAAGTAATCTTCTGCTCGGGCAGGCCTTGCTCGATCGGAGCAAGGGGTAAAAAGTAGGAGCAATGTTGTTTTTTTTTTTGTTTATTTTTATTTATAAAGGGTCCGCCATATAACGTTTTTTTTTTCAAGTAGTGCTTATTTCGTGAATGGTAACACTTAGCTCATGTCTGATTTGACAGATAATTAGTTTTATCCTTCCGCTGAACGAATATGGTTGTGTATACGCTTGAACAACGCTGGGAAATATTGCGACATTACTTTGAAAATCATGGTAATGTTGCAGAATGTGTGCGAAAATTGCGTACGGATTTTGGAAGAAGAGAAGCACCGTCAGCTCCGTATGTTTGTTATTTTGTGAAAAAGTGAAAGAAACTGGCATCCTCATCGATAAACCAAAGCGTGAAAAGCCAAAAACAGTGCGTACACCCGAGAATATTGCTGCTTCGGCAGAAAGTGTGCGTGAAGCGCCATCAACATCAATTCACCGTCGTTCTCAACAATTGAACATTTCGGAGACATCATTGAGACGAATTTTGCATAAAGACCTTGGTATGACGCCATACAAAGTCCAATTGGTTCAGGAGTTGAAGCCAACTGACCATCCAATGCGTTTTCGCTTCGCTAGGTGGGCCTGCGATCGACTTACAGAAGATGCCGATTTTGCCAAAAAAATCATCTTTTCAGATGAAGCTCATTTTGATCTTGGCGGGTATGTAAACAAGCAAAATTGTCGCATTTGGGGCACAGAAAACCCGCACGCATACATTGAAAAGCCGGTGCACTCAAAACGAGCCACTGTTTGGTGCGGATTTTGGTCCAGAGGCATAATTGGGCCATTTTTCTTCGAAAATGAGCAAGGAGTGGCCGTTACAGTCAATGACGATCGTTATCGGGCCATGTTGAACGAATTTTTGTTCACAAAAATTTAAGAGGAGGATATTGGCAACATTTGGTTTCAACAGGACGGCGCTACGTGCCACACAGCCGAAGCTACACTCGATGTTTTGCGCCCTGTTTTTGAAGATCGCATTATCAGCCGCAGAGCTGATGTCGTTTGGCCACCTCGGAGCTGCGATTTGACACCGTTGGACTATTATTTGTGGGGTGCCGTCAAAGATAAGTCTTACGCCGACAAGCCAGAGACAATTGACGCTTTAAAGGACAATATTCGTGAAGCCATTGGTGAAATACAGCTGCACACAATCGATAACGTGCTTAAAAATTGTACCGATCGTATAGGCTACTGCATGGCCAGCCGAGGCAGCCATTTGAATGAAATTATTTTCCATTATTAACCGGAAGGATTGTACTTTCAAATAAAAAAAGAAATTTGAGAAAATATTCAGTAGTTTTTTTTATAGCATTTTCAAAAAACAAAAAAAGTTATTTGGCGGACCCTATAGATACTGATCCAGCACGATCCCAAGGTATCTGACTACACTTTGTCTCGCCAGTGGACGCCCGTCCGGCCCAAAGATAAAGAACCTTCGCCAATTTTTTCTAGTGTCTCGAGAAGCCCTAGACAAAGGCGTTCTGAACAAAATATGTCACACTGCCTCAAAGAGGACACCCGTTCATCAAAATTATTAGGAAAGTAACAATAATACTCGTAACTAGAGAAGTATTGTATTTTATATATAATCTTGAAATCAGCGTATTCCTCAGAGCGTTCAGATTTTTTAAAGGTCTTGCCGGAATTATTACTGCGACATTGCCACGATCTTTGTTGGCATACGCAATCAATTCTAGAGAACCAAATCATCATACATACACCATCGTCAGAGCCAAAAATAAACTCATTCCGCACGGATGGGATTTGAAATTCAATTTCATTCCACTAGGAACTCCTCAGTCGGTGGCCACCTCCATTTTTATAAAATGCTCTTCATCCCTGAAATTACGGTACGAGGAGTTGGAAATACTGTTAATAGACAAAGAGACAGTTGTCAAGCCCTCTGATGCCTATGTCATCAGACTAAAACGACTGACTGCGCGACATTTTCTGACTGGAGAACCATTAACTTTTACTATTGCCGCACTAGCTTAAAAACTGGTGAAAAGCAATCACCTAGTACAAGTCTGTCCATTAAAATGCATAGAAACAAATGGAATGGAAGACAAAAAGACATTAAGCCCGGAATGCTTGTGGTCGTAAAGGATTATAATTTCCCGCAATGCACTGGCAGGTGACCTGCATAAGGGAAACTACTGTTTAGTACGTGTGGTGGAAGTAAGGACAACGAATGGTTCGATGGCGACATATGTTCATATTTCCAAGGAGCTATGAGGACTTGTCACCACTAACGTACTTCGACAACTCTTAAGGAATCTATTTCGAAAAATTGCGAATGGCAAGCAGAGTAGCCAGTGACCAGATTATTATTGCTTACTATAACATGGAGCTGTTCTCACAGGAACTACAACGACCACAACCTTTCAAAATCTATCGAAAAATACGAGGAGAGATAAGTCACACAAAGGATCAAACATCATTCTTAGCGACTTCCATAAATAGTATCTGTCATGGCCAAAAGCCAGTACCAAATCGATTCAAAGCTGTGTCGGATCATACTGAGGACCAAACTATCTATGAGGAGCAAATATCCCGGCAACTTTATCAAGATAGCCTGCCCCAAGGGTTAATCTGACAGCACAAGCTAGATATAACTCACCACCCACAGTTTAGCTATGACACCCAGATCAGTACTAATGCCTAGTACTGATAAGAGTATGACTACGACTGTCATACTCACTCAATAACAAAGAACATTCTTGCAACTAAGGACTCCGCTGCGAGCCTTATCTATTTAACCATGTTCCAGACATCGAGATATGCAAAAACCAGAAATAAGGGAGTGACCCTCATTAGGTAAAAAAAATAATAAACTGTCGTAGTGCACAGAGCAACACTTAACGTCGCGTGTTGTCGAAAAACCATATAACTAACGATATTAATTTAATATCGGCGTATGCATGCTGTCCAACGACGTCGACATGGAGTCTGAACTAGAACCTTGATATTTGGGAGCTGGTGTTGTCTATACTTATTTTTAATCACTTTCACAATATTCCAGAAGGTCTTTTGCCCTGAATTCTGAAGACTCAACTTCTTAAAAAACTTAAGCTAAACTGATTAGTTAAAAATAAGTCGAAAACAAAAGCTAGTGGGAATATGGATAGGATTGGGGATAAAGAGGCTCTTTCGATTAATTTGCATTTATTGAATTATGTAGATTTAAGACTACTCTATAAATCGTCCAGCCCAATAATTTGAATAAGTTCAATTTGAATTCTTTAAAATTCCTACTCAGGATTTCCCTGAAATCCTTTTCAATCAATCCAAAACATAGCTGATGGCCTCGTATTCTGCTTTTATTTTGCATTTTGCCATTACAGTCCTACCCTCGGTAGCAGCACTAGATACATAGCATCCACCTAACTCATAGAATCTCATTATGATTGACCTATTCAATGGCTTTATGTTTGAAACAACAAGTTCGGAAAAAAAAAACTCGCGACGTTTTCTCAGAACGAACTCACTTTTGCTGATTCTTTTTCTTCCAATCATAGCCTTGTTAACTCTTATTATGGCTCACCAGTTTTTCTCATTATCCTGCATTTGCCATTATTGATTACATCTCGATTCAGCAATAGCTCGATTTCATTGTGTTTCGGCAACGTCTCATAGATTTAACTCTATTCATGGCGTTTTTCCTGCGCTCGGCTTTTTCAATAAGTTCATTAGCTTCGTAAGTGATTGAGCGACGTAGTGTGATCTTAGTCTTAGGTCCGCTACAGTATATTACAGTTGTAGCAGTTTTTGTATTTGGGACAATCCTGCAATATGATTTCAAGGCTTGCAAGGACCTCCAGACCTTCCTTGCAATATTTACTGTTGGATCATTGTAAAAATGTACATCGGTGCCACATGGGTGACGTATTCTTTAACCGCGTCTCAGGGACTATATCTCATTTGCTTAGACAACATGAAAAGGAAGATTTTTTGGATCAAATCGTATAAGTTGACGACAAGTAGAATTAGGTGAAGGTGCCGAATCCGTGATAAAAGGGGGCTCGCATACAGTGATGATGCTGCTAATTGTTCGAATTCCTTTAACCTGTTAATGAATACTGTGAGCAACTTGGGTCATCCGAATAGTTAAATTTGAGAAATGAAATGATGCTCTGGTTGAACGTCGCACTAGGTTAGTTAGAAATCTAGCTCTTAAGACCCCTAAACTTTATTGAATTTTATTTATAAGAATTTGCTTATATTGATAACAGCTCTCCCTTCCCTTTGTCAAAGCGCATTTGATATGAAAAATATTAAAATAGCCTATTATCGCTCATGGATTGTACCTCTTCCGGTATAAATAGACACCTTCATAGATTGTATCCCATGAGGCTTTATATTTTCGTTAACAAGGATGTCAGACACGTTGACAAATCCTCCAACCTGGTGCGCCATAGAGAGCCAATGAAATGTAATCAATCGAACACGCACGTCTCTTTGCGTAGAAAGGTCTCACATAAAATATTTCGCCCTGTGTTTCAAAGTGAGCTGTGAGTACACTTGCGGTTATGAAAACCGCACCATATAATGAGTTCTCAGAAAAGGGGTAATTACGCCAGAACTCAGGAAAAAGGTTCAGAGTGAAAGCGTTAAACAATCCAGAAGACGGACAAATGCAAAGAACTAGCATAGAAGATCCCTCTTAATGAGCAGAGCGACATAAATAAATTATATCAAGTTAGTCTAAGTGTTGAAGCGATACGTGCAGAAAAATGGAATTTTGTAACCACAAAAATGAAAATATCTGACTTGACGCCGGCGACCACAAGGCATTCAATTTGCTTATAGGGTCAGATGAAAGAAAATAATTTTTTTGTGGTTCGAAAATTGCCATATGTACGATGGTCGGCAGGTGGAACATTTAAGGACGAGCCTTAAGTCAAGACAGTGAAATTCCCTCAAAGCGAAATGATTGGAGAATTTTTCTTTTATTCGGGACACTTTTCAACATGTTAATCGAACTATGAATGCTCAAAGGGATGGACAAATAATAAGAGACTTTTCGAAGCCAGTCACTGAACACCATCATTTTGGTCCATGTCACCAAGACAAATCGGTAGAGAATGGGCTATAAATACTGTACTTTCGAAATAATAATAAGGGAGGTAACCACAGTTGTTCCATCATTTTCAGCTCAATAAAACATTTGATGTGCCAATCGCAGACTTGTGACATGTAATGAAACGAGAGTTAGCCAGGGAACATACGAGTATACGAGTGTGGTACACTAAATTCTAATTTTTTACACTCAACGCACAAGCTGTACTACACTTCTTTTTTTTTTTTCCACTGCATAACAATACACGCATTTAAAGGTCCTGGGTCAATTTAACTAAAGTTTGTTTTAAAGATAAATTGAAACAAAACTTTTACAAGCTATTGTATTTTATTTTCATAATTCGTGTTTTTCGCGATCATTTTCCGTTCGTCATAACTGATCTACTGAGCAATCAATTCAAACCATAGGAACCAAAATTTAACGCCGTTGGACATAATGTGTACGTAGGAAAGCCTTGCTGCTGTGTCCGCCAGTGTTAATGAAGATCGTGATTTGGCTATTCGTTGTCGTTTGCAGCAATTGGGATTTTGTTTTTCCATACCTTAAAAAACACTGCTCGTTCAAGAACTGAGGTCAAACCACCTGCCACAGAATATAATTTTCGGTGAGTAGGCTCTAAAAATCTAGAGGCCCTATCGAAAAATTGCCCAACCACGAACTCATTTCTGGTCAGAAGCAGTACAAAACCAAATATTTGATCCGATGAGCAACCTAGGCAAAGCTCTTATTGTACACTGTTTGGTGCCAGAATAGAGTTTGTTGGCGCAATACCAGCCGATATGCTCGAAAAAGTGACTTAAAGGTGGACTATCTCATGGACAGCTAAAATAAACATTTTATTTCACGTGTACAACTTTTCGTGTTATTTTTTAAATTAAAAACCAAGCAATTTAATCGTATATAAGAAACAATTTATAAAACATTGTTCGATAAAACGGTTATACAAGAATTTTGAAAGCGATTGAACCATAAAAGTTTGATAAATATAGAAAAACAGAAAACAATTAGTTTAACAACACTTTTGACCTTACTGGGCATTAAGGCAGACAAAGCATTCAAATACAGTCGACTTTCGATAATTTGACACTCGTTATTTTGAATCTCTTGATAATTTGTAATTTTTTTTCCGGTCCCCTGGAAAATACTGGATGAATTGAATAAAATCAATATTAATTGGACCCTTCGCTAATTTGAAGTTGAAGAAATAGTATCTTTCCCACCGACATTCAATGTCGGCAAGTGGGTTCATGCACTTACTTATAATGAGATATGAGTGAGTTGGAAATTTGCAGTCCTGATTGTGTTTTTATTAATTTTTAAGTATCAAAATGAGTTCAAGTGTTTTTCCGTAAGTGGAAAAAAAAGTGTGTTTCAAGCTGTGGTGGTTGTGGAGTTTAAAAATATGTCACTAATCAATTTGGCATTTTACCATCGACATTGTCGATGATTTTGAAAAACAAAGATTGCGCCACCGGAAGTGTCTTGAATGCGTGAATATTCCCGACTTGACGAGTGCTTGCTTTACTGAATTCGTCAGTGTAGAGGACAAAACGTGGCGTTTTCATGTTGAAGGAAAAAGCCAAATCTTTGCCCAGTCTCCGGGGCTTAAAAGATTTGCAGCAAATAAGAAGTGACTCTCAAATTTTAAAAATTTGATTTGCCAAGTCATCGCCAGAGGCCCAGCTAGAATTCAAGGTATTCTACCTTGAATTTTGCAAAGGCTTTACTGCCTGTCATTGTGTCCCTACGCATATGTCATATATATACAAACTAACGCGAAGTGAATGTGAATTATAATGTATCATATCCTAAAAATAGGTGGCTTGTGAATTGGGTTTATTCGTCATTACGGTTCATGTATTTGATTTTATAATTTAATTTCATTCGCAGTTTATAATTCGCGCAAGTTTGTAGATATATGATTTATGCAAACAGAAAGACAGGAAAGCCTTTGCATAAGTCTTCCCTGCCTCAGCTTTGCAAGGTAGAAGACTAGAATTTTAAGATTTTAGAATTAAGAATTTTAATTTTTTTCCACGCGCTGGCGTGGATAGGTACTTTTATTCCCAATAAATTGACGAACTTTTGAATGGCTATGATCCAAGGAACATATTCAACACAGACGACACCGGAGTTTTTTATAAATGTTTTCCTGATCGCACTTTGACGTTCAAAGACTATTCTAGCACGGATATAATAGTTTTATTTTTAGCATGTAATATGGACGGTTCTCAAAAATTGAAATCACTATAGGGAAATATGGAAAGCCACGCTGTTTTAAAAGTATAATATTGCTACTCATAACTTATAGGTCAAACAAAAGATCGTGGATGAAGGGAGATGTGCTTAATAAAAGGCACAACTCAGTAACATGAAAAGGAAAAACACAAAATCTTACTGTTTTGGATTTTGCCTTTTCCTTTGTTACCGGCGTCGTTATGGTCAGAAGTGTAGGATCATAACCTTCCCACTTAACTGCATTCCTACTGGTCCGCTTGTGGGGTCCGCCGGTTTGACCTCAGAAAGTAGCGGCAGGCTTCCCGGTTTGGGATTACTTCATCGCTGAGGCCAATCAAATGTTGGTGTTTTTGCATTTGTTTGCACCAATTGTTTTTCGGCCTGCCTTTTTTGCGTGTTGAAATTGGAACGTTGATTGATATCGCCTTTTGGACGGGGTTCAAACGATCTCTCCTTTGAACATGGCAATACCAACTGAGTCGGTCGCGCTCTATCTTTCTTGTGATGGTTTCTTTTACGTGGAGGCTTCCTCGGATCTTTGAACTTCTAATTCTGTCACGCTTTGTTACTCCCGCTGTCATGCGAAGCATCTTCATCTCAGCTGCCGTTAATTTGCCCTCATACTTTTTGTGCATTGTCCAGCATTGTGAACCGTATGCGAGCGCCGGACGTACAACTGAAGTGTAGAGCCTTCCTTTCAGCTTAGGGGGCATTTTTCGATCACAGAAGATGGATCACAAGTTGCTTCTTTATTAATCCTAGATATCCCAGATATTTAAACTTTTCACACTTGGGAAGCACTCTTCCATTCAAGTAAATGTCTGGAATAGGCTGATGAGGGTCAGAGAACGGGCAGCACAGATACTCTGTCTTCTTTGAACTAATACGATACCCGTGTCCCTCAAAAATGTCCACCCACACATCAAGTGCTCGGTGTAGGGACGCCTGATCATCACTTATAATGGCTCCATCGTCAGCAAAGAATAGCTGGTGCACATTGGGGTCCGTCACTTTTCTTCAAGCAAGCAATCAAGGACTGCTATAAAGAGCAGTGGGCTGAGGACGCTCCCTTGGTGTACACCGACTTTGATTGCGAACTCTTCGGTGACTCCTGCGGTGCATCTTACTCTTGTCGTTGCTCTATTGTACATGTCCATGATCACTCGCACGTAGGTTTCTGGAACTCCTTTTTGTCTTAGCGCTACCCATAAAAGATCTCTTGGTTGCCGGTCAAAGGCCTTGTCGAAATCAACCAACACCATATGCAAGTCCTTTGAAGAATCACGATGCTTTTCCATCATGACCCTTATACTTTGGATTGCATCTGTCGTTGATTTACCCGAGACAAACCCGTACTGGTCATCAGATAGTCGTATTATTTTCCGCAGTCGGCTATCTAATACCCGTTCAACGATCTTCATGGTGTGCGACATCAGCTTGACAGAACGGTAGTTATCACAATTTCGCGTATCACCCTTTCCATTGTGCAAAGGAAAAAGATAGCTTTCCCTCCATTGATTAGGCATAGTGTCGCCTCTCATAAATTTGGAGATAAGAACCATGAGCCATCTAGACCCGATGTCTCCCATCTTTTTCCAGAACTCAGAGGGTATCCCGTCCGGCCCAATAGGCTTTTCTTTTCTTGGAGTTTTTAACCGCGTACCGAATTTCTTCGACTGTGATGTCGGATATTTCGACATGATTTGGGGCGGCTCTTGGAAAGTACACTCGGGGAAACTGTTCGTTCAGAAGTTCCTCGCAATACTGTCGCCATCTGTGGAGAATTTTTTCGTCTTCCACAAGGAGTTGGCCTTCAGCATTGTTAATAAACTTTGGGAAACGAATCTCCTGAGCATTTCTTCTTCTCTGGGCGGCTATCTTAAAGATATCTGCTCCTTTGTTCAAATTGCTTTGTCGAAGCTCCTGGGTAGCCTGGTTCTTGTCAGACGCGGAAGACGATATTTCTTCCAACTCCTGATAGAGGCCTTCCATGCTTTTCGCTTTGAATTCGGTGCACTTTTTCTTCGCGATACCTTTGCAATATCTATATACCTTTTCACGGCGAGCTTTTTCCTCTCTATTAGTAGAAGAGCACTTTGACCAAGCTTGGAAAGCCATTTTGTTTTCGTGTATCACTGCTTTGGCTTCGTCTGTCCACCACCAGGTTTCTTTTGCATGTTGGCAGGGGCCTTTAGATGTTCCGAGCAGTGATTTGGCTTTGTCCAGGCCAGATTGTTGTAGGGAATCCCACATGTCTTGTGCTCTGCACTCCTCATTACGGACCTCATCGATAATGGAAGAGAGGTAGTTTTTCATGTTGGTTATAAAAGCTTCGCCTTTTCCTTTATCCAGCTTATACCACTTGATTCTCAGACACCTTCGTTTGCTGCTTTGACTTCTTTCTCGCATCCATAAAAAATTCAGTCAGGAGGAGACGGTGTTGAGGGGCGATCGCGTCTCCCAGGATCACTTTGCAATCTTTAGCTCGTGGCTTCATGAAACTGGATACCAAATGATAGTCTATTTGAGTTTCATTTCCGCCGCTGCTATAAGTGATCAGGTGCCGGCTTTGTTTGACGAACATGGTATTTAGCACTATAAGACCGTACGACTTGCACATGTTTAGGATATCTTCACCTGAAGAGTTCCTGGTGCCGTATCCCAGCCCTCCGTGGTAGCCTTCATAGTCTTCGCTTGTTTTCCCGACATGTCCGTTTAAATCTCCCCCAACTAACAAAAGCTCTTCCTTTGGGATGATTTTGACAAGGTTGTGGAAATCTAGCCAGAATGCATCTTTTTCTTTTTGTTCGCATCCTACTTGAGGGGCATATGCGCTTACGATGTTCCACACCTCACCATGCATCACCAATTTGAGAGCCATCAAACGGTCACTGGACTTTGAAATGGTTAAGACGCTGCCAAGTAGCTCTGCCGCAAGGATGATGGCGATTCCGTTTTTTCCTTGTTCCAATCCATAGTAAAACATCTTGTAGGCTTTTGTTTTAACGTCCAAGAAACGTGCCCGATTACCGGTGTTTCGCCATTTCGTCTCTGTCTACTCGCCTTCTAACCATCATTTCTTCAAGCTCATAGCTGCGACCACTCATGCTTCCAACGTTCCAACTCGCGACCCTTAAGTGTGGCTTACGCCGTTGCATTACTTTGCTATCCCCCGGAAATCCTATAGCTCTGACCCGAGCATTGCTGCTCGTCCTAGGATCACGACCATTAGTAGTGCCTGGCAGGGTAGTGCTTTTCCTTTTAGCGATCTTTTCCATAATGCTACGGTTTGACCGTTTTCTTTCTTCCCCTCCTTTTTTTGACACGGGCATGCTCCAGATTTTTTTTTTTTTTTTGTTTGATCCTACTCTTACAACACCGGTGATCTCCAGTCGTGTCAACCCACTGATTATGTGTTCCTAGGCTCACCTTGGTGTTTTCTAAATTGCCTAAATGTGATTTTTGTTTACCTTTGTTTTAGTCGCCTTTTACGACAAGCGAGAGGTATCGCTGCAGGGATATTCTTAACCCGTCCCTGCACAGGTAATCTTACTGTTTTGGATACCGTGCATAATAAACCACCACCATTAGACAACGTAAAATTGATTTTTTTTCCAGCCAGTATGACATCAAAAATGCAATTATTAGACCAAGGCAGATTTACAAATGTAAAAATTCTCTACGGTAGAGTAATTGTTTATCTTGTGCTGGATAGCATTGATAAAGGTGGAAGGTCAGCATAGCTGTTTTGACCGCTATAATTATGATTGGTAAGGCCTGGAAAAATGTAAACCCTACCACTATTTATAACTGCTTCAGAAAGCGCGAGTTTAAGCAAACCGAAAACATATAACTATGCCCACGGTGCCCTAATTGATGCTAAATTGTTGGATTTGGCTCCTCTGGATGAGGACGAAGAAGGAACCGAAGAACCGCCAATTCAAATCACATTGAGCGAGGCAAGGAGATCTCTTACAACCCTACGCTTCTACGCATAAGCCCTCAGATCCACCACCACGTCTCAGCTATCACCACTATTGAAAATTCATTGGGCAATGATAGAAAAAAGTTGCTCACTCAACAGAAAATTTCAGACTTCCCTTCAAAATTGACATTTGTGAATAATTACACAAATTAAATAATAAATCACGAATTTTAACCAAACTCTTAATTATTTGAATTGGCTCCTTACTCCCTCTTGATTGAAATTTTGATAATTTGAAATTTTCCTCTGGTGCCTTGAGGTCCCGCGAGTCGACTGCATTTTCATATCAGATTTTGTAGATCGTTTATATAAGTTCAAACATTGGCAGTTCTTCAATTGGCTGCCTTAATTGGGCAATATTAATTTAAAAACCATTTAATTAAGCTTCAAAAAGTTGCTTAGATGGTAAGCTTGATGTACTTCCTTAGCTGTGACTGTTTCAATCTAGGCACAACTGCGTTGAATATAATACCATTTTTCTGAATTAACTGTACCCTCAAACAACAAAATCGAAATGCATTCCCATTGCATCACATAGGAGGACTTCACCCTATGTCGAGTATAATAGAAGAATGATAGAATTTGATACTTAACTTGTCAGATTCAGTCCAATTTTCGCTTAGCCCAGTTTAGATGTTTTTTCTAGATTAGAAGTGACTTTTTTCCAGTCATCATGAAAGTAAAGTTTTGAACAGTTCTTGTTGAGATATTCACTTGATTGCTGAATTTCTTAACGATTTTCTGGTCTTTTCTCTATTTTACATTTTGATCGGACAATCCAAATTAAATTGCATTTCGTTTGCCATGCTTTTGTCAGCATTTGTAACACATACATAATCATCGAGATAATCGAGATATTCGCGTAAAATAATTTAAAGGAAACAAATAACGAAATCTCAAAAATAAAACATAGAATAATTAAGGACTGATTTTTTTAGGTTTAACCCTTTGGGTTTTGTAGTACGTTTAAAATAATCAATTTTTTTAAATCCAATTTTCCATCAGTCAACTACATATTGGGACCCTGTTTAAATTCTCACTGTTATTCATAGCGTCAATATATGACGTTATCAGAAATATTTGCATATAAATTAAGGCGGCACCTCGTCCGCCAGGAAGTACCGTAGACAAGCTTGAACTTCAACTTCAGTATATCTTAGTTTGTAAAAAACTGTTTTTTTTTCATAGTTTTAACATGTCGAGTTTCGTGCCAAGAAAAAGATATTTCGGTGGAATTTTCCTGCATTATTTTACTCTAAAACATCTGCAGCTGAAGCATACAGAATTTTTAATGTTTACTTACACTGAACATGTTCTGTCGAAGATTGGTCTAAATGCTTTGTACAATAGATAAAATGAGGAACGCTCTAGCGCACCGAAAAAGTTTGCAGACGAAGAGTTTCGAGACTTTTGAAAGCATTAGGGATGATTCAGAAGCAAGACCATTAGTGGCATATGAGTGAAAAGGTTTTGTGCATCGTTTCGTGACGCGAGGAAAACTGAATAACCCTTAGCGTTAAAGGACGTGGGGTAAGCCCTGTTATACATTAACATTTTCAACAAGGGCAAATATCCATACTTGGGAAGTTCTGCGTTTGGTAGGATAAGCAGGGGATAGTTTATTATGAGGTGCTCAAACCGAACGAAACCCTACGATTGAAATTGATAGATGTGGATAGTGGAACATTGAAGGCAAAACAGAACCCCACAAACTGCCAAATTAATGAAAACCTACTTAGAAACGTTTAAACAAGAAGTTCAACCGCCGTATTCACTAGACATTTCCCCATCCCTCACTTCTTTATTATGAAATTGACGAAAAAATTATTGTTTCTTAGATGGCCCCAAGAGAGGTTTTCCAACGTGAAATTTATATGCTGCCAGAGAGATGGAAAAGGTAGTAGCTGATGATTGACAATAGTAGAATTGAAATGTAGTTTTACGACTTACTTTAAACAAAGCATTTGTTTTTCACTTCACGATTGAAAATAATTTGTTTTGTCAAAAAAAAAAATTAAGAAAATTGCAAAAAGGCATATAGTTCTTATTCAAGTTGATAAACCAGTGCCTGCCATTTACCTCTCAAAGTAAATGGTAAATGTTGACCAAGACTAAATTTTAAATGGTCCATACCGGGAGTCCAATTTTGAATCACTTTTTCAAACTTATCTCTCGGTAATATTGACTTTCAAGGCTGGCTTATCCGCATAAAACAAAAAAATTGTCGATATGTGTCAAACTGCATTATCTAGTCGGTCAGATCACCAGTCCAAAACGAGAGTTAAATTATTCACCGAATTCTCTTCCTTAACCGGATTCGCACGCTGTGCGGCATGTAGCGCTGTCTATAGCGGGCGCCACTGAATAACATTAACAAAATACGGGTTAATGATTGCGTCGAATCGAATACCGCAATTTTGTTTATCAGCATATCCATTCAAACAGAAGTGAGCTTCGTATCTGAAAACTATTTTTCGATAAAAAATCTTCCTTCCAGGGCTCACTTACAAAAATTCGACGCTATGGCAAGTCGTTCGGATTCAGTTCTCGCTCGAGCTGTGTCTCATAAGGACACACATTCTTACGTACTGGGTAGGTGACTTGATGTCCAATAGCGTCAAGATAGTACGAAGTTTGGTCACTATGTCTTGAATTGCTTTCTCGGTAGGTAGAATAGTAGAAATGCTTGAAAAATATTTATCGCTGAGCACTAATTTTGATAATAATTTGTAAGCGTTGTTCAGGTGTAAGTCTCTCCATGATGATATGGAAATGCTATCTAAGCATGTTTGACTTTGACACATAACACGAATCACGCGTGAGCTGTCAAAAATATAATACTGAACAGTAAAACAATCACCTTATAGTGGCCGAAACGTTGGCAGTTCCGATATTGTTCCTAAACCCCTCTTACAATATTGGTTTCATGGCATGAGCCAATGCCCAATCTATTTCGATCGTTGACGCATGCCGAAGCCAAAAAATCAATCGATTCATGATCGCCTCAAAAGACGTGTATGATATCAGTAACACAATATAATTAAAGTATAAGAAAATGATTCTGAATCTATATTTTAGCAAAACGAACATTTTCAAACAATTGCGGATTTTTAAATTTGCAATATTTTCTACGTTTGAGAGAAGTTCAATCAACAAAAGTGGTATGCTGTCACACGTTGCCGTATAATCATTATCAAGATTATCATTCACCCTAACAATACAATCTTCCAATAGGACGCGTAAAATAAATACATGTGCATTTGCAATTTTTAACAATACCTGGAACTTCATTGTTAAAAAGAGAGAATAGTAGTGGCCCCAGAACAGAGCCTCGCGGAAGCCCTGCATGAATAATTTTAGAATTTGAGCAACCAAGCTCAGTTACAACCGACTGTACTCTATCTCTTAAATAACAGCTTAACAGCTTGGTGGAAGATCTTGAAAAATTAAAGCTACTTTTAATCTTTGAAAGTAATAAAGAATGGTCAATGCAGTCCAAAGCTTTGGTAAAGTCTAGAAGAACAGCTATACAGATATCATTACAGTCTAAAGCAGATCGAATGTTAGTAGTAACTTTTAGAACAGCAGATTCACAGTTGTGTTCGCTTCTAAAACCGGTTTGCCATAAGCTCTCAATTATTATTATCGTCTAAAAATGTCCGCATTTGAAGAGATAATACTTTTTCAAAAGCTTAAGACAATTTTGGATATTTTCTGCTGTTTAGTGTATTAGCTGCAAAAATGTCGTACTCGAAGCAAGTATCTGAACCCCAACCTGGACTCGATTAGAGCAAAGTCAATTTGCTTCTGGACTTGAAACGTCGATTTTTCTGAGTCCTGAGCGAAATTTGAGTCTCTTGGTGCCTGGTGCCTCAACTGTAAACTGGAGCGATGTCTTTGTAAAATGTTGTGAGGCAGAAAACGATAATGTGGGAGAAATTCAACACCAAATTCTCGAGCATTACCGAATTACCGCTTCAAGCTGCATGGCATGTGGCAAAATACTGGCCAAAAATAGCGAATCTCACTGCTCCTGACATACGAACGAAAAAAATATGGTCCAATCACACCTCCCTCATGGAATCCACATCATACAGCCACGTGGGAAAATGTTGCTATTGACAAGCCATTAAGTCAAAAATGAGTTCCATCGGTGAAGACGATTTTCCGATGAAATGTACAATTTTCTTAAAACTTTTACAAAGCACAATAGGGTGAGGTTTGGCGCTTCAAATGATCAAGAGATTTCAGTTCTCTTCTCTATAGTAGAAAAATTTTCTTATTATGGTCTGAGAGATTCCCAATTCCTGTGAACTGCGTATAATTTATTGACTTGCCTCATTTAATGTGAATCACATAGCGTAGACATATTTCCAGTAATTCGACTTGTGTCTTGTCTCACAGACATAATAGAAAATAACATGTTGACTCGAATTGATCATTGAACTGTAGCACACGCAGCTTGTTAGGTGGGATGATTATTATGAACGAAGTAAGCGTGTTGTAATTGTTTTTAAATTTGTAGCTCAGAATTTTGGTAATCAATTTTGATAACTTTTAAACGTTGCTCGTTCATAAATTTCATAAGCGCAAAAACGCAAGGTCTGACTGGTGTTATAACAGTGACAGATCATAAAAGAAGTTCAGGAATGCGCCTGTATTTTATTACAAAATTGTTATGTTGCTATGGATAAACCATATAAAATGTTCAATAAATAAAAGAGAATTACTTGCAAATTTGCTCCGTAGTTATTAAGGAGGTAGTCTCATGTGACCACTTCGAAAAATCTATTTTTTTTTCATATTTCGATAGTAAAACCAATCGAAAATATGCAGTGAAAAATTCAGACCGAAATTCCTAGTATTAAATAAACTACAACTCATAGTCGCCGACGAGCCGTAAGCGACTTGTCTGCCGCGCACCATTCTATTGTTGTCACCGGTCTTTTATACCTGCGTACGGAGTTTCTGACGGTCAACATTAGTACATTACCTACCTGTGTATATGTGGAATAGTGTATATAAATTTTTGTCGTGAATATATATAAAATCCTAGAACAAATTTAGCAGTACACTTTTCTGTGTGTCAACATCAAACAGGAAAAAAAAATGGATCGCAAAGGCTCGAGAAGCTCCACAAGATATCCAGGGCAAAAAGAAAGAAAAAGGAGTTTACGAGAGAATCAGTATACATACTACTGAAACCGATACCGAGTTTGTGAGTACATCAGCTGAAATATTAAAAGACAAGAGTGATTTTGACCCATTGACGAAGGATTCAGCTACAGCATTCTGTGTTTCTCGCTAGTGTTTAAAGCTTTGCAATCAATTTTAAAGTGCAAGCTGTGCGATAGTGACGTTAAATTTTTGAAAAAATCACCGAGAGGACTAAGATTCAGTTGTGTGTAAAGCGAGTCCTCTCTGTGGAAGCAAGCCAACTATGGACATGCGGCCATACTCAGAATAATAGACGACCTGGGAAAGAAACGTGGTTTTATTAGCCTCGCAGCTGCGATCGACTATATTTCCCCCCAAAATGACTTCTCTCTCAGAATACCAATCAAACGCTGTGATCAACGACCACGAGATCACACTCTTCACCGACGGATCGAAAATGGAAACAGGCACTGGGGCCGGGTTCTACTTTGATACCCTCCATAAACAGGAATCATTCAGACTTCCTGATCTGTGCAGCGTTTTTCCAGCAGAAATCCTAGCAATAGAGAAAGCAGCCAAACACCAACAAACAAACAAGTAACCGATATCCCACCATCGGATATCACTATCTTCGTAGACAGCCAGGCTGCACTGAAGTCAATAGAATCCTGTATAACGAGATCAAAGGCTGTCATGAAATGTCGCGACTCACTGAAGTCCATCAGACACCACAAAGTCAAACTGTGCTGGGTCCCGGGTCACAGCTCAATCACAGGGAACGAAAGAGCGAACGAATTGGCCAGGCAAGGGTCTGAACTGGACATCAGCGAAGCGGACACAACATTGCAACCATCGATCAGCGCATTATACCGGATCATTAATGCCACAATCATAAAAGAAGCCAATTCGTCTTGGCTTACAAGAAACGATAGCTGCACGACAAGATCATCGTGGCCAGAGCTCAATATCGGAAAAACAAAGAAGCTCTTGGCGCTGGACCGAAACTCGATCCGTATGCTCGTCGGAGTGATCACAGGACACTGTCCCATTGGAGCAACGCTCCGGAAATGGGACTCGGGATCCAGCGATCTCTGCCGGAGCTGCGGCGATAAGGAAGAAACTGAGACGATCCAACATCTGCTTTGCCACTGCCCAGCTCTCCACAATCGATGCCTAGCGTCGCTGGGCCAAAGATTCTTTACAGAGATAGCAGACGTGGCAAATGCAGTTATATCGGACCTTCTAAAATTCATAAAGAGCACGGGGTGGCTTCAGCCACCTGTTATATGACAGGTTAATTATATGTGTACTCTACAAATGAAGGGAATCACAGTGGGGCTTTTGGCGGACCCCAAAGAAGCCAACTCGACTTGGCTTACAGGAAACGACAGCCACACGACAAGATCATCGTGGCCAGAGCTCAATATCTGAAAAACAAAAAAGCTCTTGGCGCTGGACCGGAACTCGATTCGTATGCTCGTCGGAGTGATCACAGGACACTGTCCCATTGGAGCAACGCTCCGGAAATGGGACTCGGGATCCAGCGATCTCTGCTGGAGCTGCGGCGATAAGGAAGAAACTGAGGCGATCCAACATCTGCTTTGCCACTGCCCAGCTCTCCACAATCGATGCCTAGCGTCGCTGGGCCAAAGATTCTTTACAGAGATAGCAGACGTGGCAAATGCAGTTATATCGGACCTTCTAAAATTCATAGAATGGAATTAGTAAAAATGGATATTATAGTATGCTCGACCAAATTTATATTGCTGTAAAGTCAGTAGTTGATACTGTTTTCAAAAATGCCGTTGCAGAAGAAAAAACTTAAATGTTGAAAAGGGTTGTGCTGAAGATAAATTCACGGTTACTGGTGATGGGCCAAGCTTGGTCTTACCTCACTGCTGGGTGTTGTTTCTTTGATATGGAAATATTCTAATAAAATTGTAGATTGAATTGTCAAATCAAAAGTGTGTAAAGCATGCGAGAGTCAGAGGAGTTTTTGGAGACATTGAGCATTGTGAAGCAAATCATGAAGGAAGTTCCGGTAAAATGGAAGTTGACGGTGTGATCGAAATGTTTCAGCAGTCTGTCGAAAACTTTAAAGTAAAATATAGTAAATACATTGGAGATAGTGATAGCAAAACATTTAAAAACTTACTGGATGCCGATCCTTACGACGGCAATCCTGTGGTAGAAAAAATAGAGTGCGCCTTGCACGTCCAAAAAAGAATGTATAGACGAGTGAAAGAAGCTAAAAAACACATAACCAGTATTTAAAGGCTAAAAAAGGCTAATAAGAGTATTTTTCAAGCCAAAAATAATCAAAAAGACGAAGCAGATAAAGTTGCTGCCACAAAATGTACATCGAAAAAAAAATCATCCACTAGTGCTGCAACAAAGAAGTCGACTCTTGCATTGACCAATGCCATGATGGTTAAGCTAAGTAAAGGGTGTTTTTTATAGAGGTATAGAACTTTGAAATGGAATAAAACAAAAATGATTTTTTTAAATTGACATGAAATTGACTTTATTCGAAAGATAATTTTTTAAGATTATAATTTAAATATAATTTCTGGCATATGACCGCCCAAAACAAGATTGCCGTTGATCCCAATTTTCATAAGCGAATTTTGTTTAGCGATGAAGCTCACTTTTGGTTGAATGGATACGTCAATAAACAAAACTGCCGTATTTGGAGTAATGATAATCCTCAAGTGTATGTTGAGGCACCGTTACATCCACAAAAACTGACTGTTTGGTGTGCTTTATGGGTTGGTCCGTACTTCTTTAAAAACGATGCTGGCCAGAACGTTACAGTCAATGGTGCCATATAGAGCCATGATTACTGATTTTTTCGTTCATCAATTGAACAACCATGATGTGCAGGAGCTGTGATTTCAACAAGACGGCGCATCATGTCACACAGCTCGTGCCACAATCGATTAATTGAATGAAGCAGTGTGGGCTACATACTATCATTACTGTTAGAGATCAATATGTACATTGATTACTTAAAATTGTATGCAAACATCGCCTTGGCTTTTTATTCCCTATCAAATATGTTCTCTCAATAAGTTGTCCTGCTTTTTAATTTTTCCTTTTTTTCTTCATTCCAATTTAAACTCTCCAGGAGTGCGGTCCTGCATTAAATATTAATAATAAAATATAAAAAGACAAAACCAGATAGTTTATTTTATCAGGTTATGAGCCCAGGACGTGATTCAGTAACATCAAAATAAATTGAAAACAAAAACAAAAAGGGAATCGTCGTGTCACGTATCTAAGCCGCTTGTGCATACATAAATTAGATAAATAAACATTGACAAATTCGTCGTCGCGATTGGAATTACTTTCTAAACATAATTATGATACGTGGAGCATGCAAGCAGAAGCGCTTCTCATAAAGAATGACCTTTGGGATTTTGTCAAAGGAACAATTGAAATGCCGGATGATGAACCTAAAAAGGGTGAGTGGTTGAAATTAGACAAGAAGGCCAAAGCAGATTTAATTTTGTCTACTCAACCGTCGGAGCTGAAGCAGTATCGTGGATGTACTATATCGAGAGAGGTATGGCTAAAGTTGGAGTCAATATATGCATCGAAAGGACCTGCGAGGAAAGCGACGTTACCGAAACAACTAATGCTTCAAAAGTTGGATGATAGCGGCGATGTTAAAGAATATATGGGAAAGTTCTTTGACGCAGTGGACAAGCTGGAAAGTATGAGTGTGCAAATAAACGGTGATTTGCTCGCCATAATGCTGTTATATAGTTTGCCCGCTTCGTATGAAAACTTTCGGTGTGCGATCGAGTCTCGAGATGGACTGCCATTGGTTGATGTCCTGAAGATAAAAATCATCGAAGAAAGCGAAGCCAGAAATCAATCTTCGAATGGTGTTGTGATTACTATGGCAGCTGGTAGTGACACATGTCTAAATCGCATAAGAAGGACAGAGCGGAAAATACCAAAGGAAACATTCAATTTTAAATGCTTTAAATGTGGCGCTGTGGGGCATAAAGCGAATGTTTGTCCAACAAAGAAGCTCGTAAGACGAAAGCAGGCAACAAATGTTGATGTTTCTTTTGCAGTAAGTCATACAGCCATGAATGCAAGCGATTCACATGCAGGAAAAATTAACAGGGGATGGATTCTTGATAGTGGATGCACATCACACTTGTGCGGAGATGAATACTTCATTCAAATCCATGGAAGATTCTATCAAAACAAAGTTAAACCTTGCACGTGCTGCTTCGGCCGATGTAAAGGGTAAGGGTATTGTTTACTTGTCGGTAGCTGGAGATTGTGACCCACAATTAGTTAAACTCAAAGACACCTTGTATGTTCCCGATTTGAGGTCAAATTTAATTTCTGTTTCTAAGATTACGAATAGAGGTTATGAAGAAGATTTCGTAGTGTTTGTGCCTATGTTCATGATGGAGATAGTAACGTACTTCTAACTGCAGATCGTCGAGGTGAATTATATTTTGTGCGCGAAAATTTTGAGTGTGCAAAAGTGGTAGACCAGCCTGAGTGTTCCGAACTGTCTAGGTGGCATGAAATGTTGAGTTTTCTTAACAAAAAGGACTTGGTTAAGATGGTTCGCGCCGGTTGTGTACCCACGGTTGATTTAAAAAAAACATTGAACAACTATCGAAGTGTGCAGTGTGTTTGAAAGGGAAGATGACAGCTTCACCTTTTTCAAAACTTCGGGAACCCCTTTCGGGAAGTATTAAGATTTATACATTCGGATGTAGTTGAATCTACTGGACATGCCAAATATTTTGTCACATTTATCGACGATTGTACAAGGTGGTGTGAAGTTTATTTCTTGAAACAGAAAAGTGGTATTTTTGAAGCTTTTAAATTTTACCAAAAACTTGTGGAAAGGCAAACTGGATTTAAAATAAAATATTTGCAGGCTGACAATGGTCGTGAATACTGCAATGGAGAATTTGATAAGTATTTATCTAGCCAAGGTATAAAGAGAAGGTTGACAATTCCCCATATGCCTCAACAGAATGGAGTAGCAGAACGAAAGAATCGAACGCTGTTGGATATGGCCAGGTGTTTATTGCTGCAATCCAACTTAAGTCCATCATTTTGGTCGAAAGCAGTTGCCACTGCATGTCATATTCGGAATCGGTGTCCAAAAAACAGTTTGAAAGGTGGAATTCCGTTTGAAAAATGGAATAAAAAAAATGTAAACTTGAATTATCTGAAGGTGTTTGGTTCAAGAGTGCTTGTTCTCAATAAGGATCCTATGAAAGGCAAGATTGCACAAAGATCTATTGAAGGTGTTTTTGTTGGATATCCTAGGGACCGAAAAGGTTATCGAGTATGGCTTCCAAATAAGCATCAGATAGTTCATGCACGGGATGTAAAGTTTGGAAGAGGAAACAAATAATGCACCAGAAACGATTGTGCTGGATGAACTATTAACCCCCATATCAAAGCCAACGGATAACATTAGCGGGCCAAACGTTTTTGAGTTCTCGCCGTGTCCTTTAAAAACTGTGCTTACTTCTGGAGAACAGCAAAATACAACAGCAAACATGAAAGAGGAAAAGCAGTCTTCTGAATTACCTTGGAAGTTACGTTCGAGAGGGCCACCGAGGGAACTGTTTCGGTCAACAACGATGAAAACGTCTACTCAACGTGGAACTGAGGACGTTGACAGAGACGAAGATGTATTTGCTGGTGTGGCGGAAGTTACTGTTGAAGATGCCTTGAAAAGCAGTAATGCCGAGGAATGGAAGAACGCCATGGGGTCGGAGCTTGTAATGATACATGGAAAATAATTACGAAGGATGATAGTGATCACGCCGTTGGACCCGCTGGGTTCTCACTACCAAACATGATGCTAGTGGTAGCATTAAGCGATATAAAGCTCGACTTGTAGCAAAGGGGTACAGTCAAAAATATGAGGTAGATAGACTTGACAGTAGCAAGACTTGAAACATTGCATCTACTCTTGGCACTTTCGGTGCGGCTTGGTCTGAAAATCTGGCAGTTTGACGTTGTAACAGCGTTTTTGAATGGATCATTGAACGAGAATGTCGTCATGGAAATTCCAGAAATGATGAATCCAGCTAGAAAGGATCATATCGAAACATGAAATTGACTCGTGCTTTGGAGTCAAAGCAAGATAAATGCAAGCGAATCTTCGTGGCAGAGGAAATGCTTGTAAATGGCAGAAGGCACTGTATGGACTACGACAAGCAGATCGTCAGTGGTACGAGAAACTTCGTGAAAAACTTCGTGAAAAACTTGACCATGGGACTGAAGCCCATGAAAAATTAACCATGTCTTTTTCAAAATAACAATGGCAATGGTTTCTTTTTCGTTTTAATATATGTTGACGACATCCTGGTTGCATCGGACGATGTGGAGCGTATAAGGGATATGTACCAACGTCTTTCAAATAACTTTGAAATAAAAGATCTTGGTCTGTCAAAATTTGCCTTGGTCTGGAGATAAGGCAAAATAATGGCGAAATTCAACTTTCCCAAAAGGGACATACTCTTGCGCTACTTAAGCAGTACAAAATGGAGGCCTGTAATCCTGTGGCTTCTCCTTCGGAAGTCAATGTGCGCTTCGATGATGCAGATGGTGGCGATATTCATGAAAAACATCCATATCGTGAGTTAATTGGTGCTCTCATGTATTTGTCAGTAGCCACCCGTCCATATATTGCTAACACAGTATCGAGATTAGCACAATTTACGGATAAGTCGCGGACTTGCCACTGGGTTGCAGCGAAACGAGTCTTAAGATATCTTGTTGGAACTGTGGATAATGGGCTTGTGTATAAGAAGTTTGGTGGGTCTACGAGTATGATTGCCTATACTGGTGCCGACTGGGGAGGATGCACTGTTGATCGTCGATCATATACAGGCTACGTGTTTCTTCTCAGTGGTGCAGCCATTATCTGGAAGTCGAAGAAGCAGCGAACGGTTGCGTTGTCGTCGACGGAGGCCGAGTATGTCAGCCTAGCAGAAGCAGCGAAAGAAGCCATCTACCTTCGTAGCCTAATGCTTGAGTTAACTCCACCTGATTTGGCTAGCATAGGTTTTTTCGTGGATAATCGGGGAGCTGAGTGTTTGGCAAATAATCTGGTGTTTCACGTATGCATCAAATACATCGATATAAAATATCATTTCGTACGATACGCGATTGCGTCTGGCTTATTTACGTTACAGCATGTTCCCACACAAGGTATGATGGCAGATATACTGACGAAACCATTAGCAAGAGCCAATCGCGAAAAGTGATTAAAAGGCTTGGGATTGATCAAGTGTAATAATTTACAGCGACGTTCATCTTGAGACGGCGTGTTAGAGATCAATATGTACATCGATTACTTAAAATTATATGTAAACATCGCCTTGGCTTTGTATTCCCTATCAAATATGTTCTCTCAATAAGTCTTCCTGCTTTTTCACTTTTCCTTTTTTCCTTCATTCCAATTTAAACTCTCCAGGAGTGCGGTCCTGAATTAAATATTAATAATAAAATATTAAAAGACAAAACCAGATAGTTTATTTTATCAGTTTTCAAAAAAGCCGTTGCAGAAGAAAAAAAATTAAATGATGAGAGCGGTTGTGCTGAAGATAAGATAAGATGGATCATGGGCCAAGCGTGGTTTTACCTCACTGCTGGGTGTTGTTTCTTTGATAGGGAAATATTCTAATAAAATTGTTGATTTAATTGTCAAATCAAAAGTGTGTAAAGCATGCGAGCAATGGATAGGCAGGGAAGAGTCAGACGAGTTTTTGGAGTGCTATAAAAATCACATTGAGCATTGTGAAGCAAATCATGAAGGAAGTTCCCGTAAAATGGAACCTGACGGTGTGATCGAAATGTTTCAGCGGTCTGTCGAATACTTTAAAGTAAAATATAATAAACACATTGAAGATGGTGACAACAAAATATTTAAAAATTTACTGGATGCCGATCCTTACAGCGGCAATCCTGTGGTAGAAAAAAAAGAGTGCGTCTTGCACGTACAAAAAGAATATTTTCCAAGCCAAAAATAATTAAAAAGATGAAGCAGATAAAGTTGCTGTCACAAAATGTACATCGAAAAAAAATTCATCGTGCTGCTACAAAGAAGTCGACTCTTGCATTGACCAATGCCATGTTGGTTAAGCCAAGTATTGGGAGTACAAATTAATTCGGTCCATTTTTTTGTGTTCAACATTTTTTTTTTATTGAAAAAACGTAAAAAATACATCACTCAAAGTATTGTCCGTCGGAAGCGACTATTTTCTCCTATCTCTCTGGTAATTTTCGAATACCATCTCTAAAAAATGAGTCCTCTCTGGCATCGATCCAATCATTGAGCCATTCTTGGATTTCTTCAAAAGACGTTTTGCAACCGTCGAAAAAGCCAGTAGTCGGAAGGAGCAAGGTCTGGAGAATACGGCGGGTAGGGTAAGACCTCACATTTCAGCGTTTCCAGCTCGTTTTTAACCACTACAGCCACGTGGGGCCGAGCGTTATCATGTTGCAAAATCACCTTGCCATGCCTTTCGGTCGTTTCTGGCCGTTTTTCACGCAATGCACGGCTCAAACGCATTAGTTGTAGTCGATAACGTTTCCTATCAATGGTTTCGCCTGGTTTTAGCAGTTCATAGTACACCACACCCGTCTGGTCCCACCATATGCACTGTGGATGATTTTCTTTGTCGTCGATGTAGACGATGATGGAACGGGTTCACCAGGCTTCGCATAGTATTTTTTCTTCTTGGGGTATATCCACTTTTCATCTCCAGTCACGATCCGGTGCAAAAATCCCTTCCTTTGATGTCTTTCAAGAAGCAGTTCCGAGGTGAAAAATCGCCTTTCGACATCTCTCGGTTTCATCTCGTACGGCACCAAATTTCCTTGCTTTTGAATAAATCCAAATTTCTTTAACCGAACGGAAATTGTTTGCTGAGTCACTCCCAACGATTCTGCGAGTTCACTTTGCGTTTGGTACGGATCTTGATCCAGTAAAGCCTCCAATTCCTCATCTTCAAACTTTTTGGGCTGGCCAAAACGCTCTTTGTCTTCGACGCTAAAATCACCACTTTTGAAGCGTCGAAACCACTCTCTGCATGATTTATCGGTCGGAGCAGATTCACCATAAACTTCTACAAGCATTCGACGGGCTTCAGCTGCACTTTTCTTCCAATTAAAAAAGAAAATCAAAACTTCCCGCAAATGCTGTTTATTTAAGACAAATCCGGACATTTTCGAAGAGGCAAAAACAATGTTGTTGTCAGAAACAGACGCTGATGCACACTAATTATTGTTGACAGATGTCACACCTTTCCAATGAAGTAGGTAATCGCTTCCAAGATCAGCCACAACTTGCAGGTGGCGCCATCTTTTGAAAACGGACCGAATTAATTTGTACCTCCAATACATACTATGGTTTGGCTATTTTGAGAAATCCAGGTTCTCAAGAAGAAATGAAGAAAGCAGTGTGGGCTACATACTATCATTATATTTCAACCAATGAAAACCTCCAGCACTCGTACTGTTCAATTGCATGGTGCAAGTATTTACAACATACGGCAGAGAATACAGAGGAAATTTACACACATCCTCTACCATTTGATGAAGAAACAGCGAGTTTTTTGAAGCCAATTTATGAAGAATTATCATCTGATGATCTGATACAAAGGTGCTTAGGAAAAAACCACTCAGAACAACAACGAGTCGCTTAATAGTTGCATCTGGAACTTGGCCCCAAAGCATCATTTTGTTGGAAAAAAGACGCTGGAAATTGCTTCATGGACAGCTGTGTGTATGTTTAATACCGGGTTTTCACCCATCCTTAAAGTAATGAAGATTTTTGGTACCTAAATTGGCCGAAACGCCTACTCGTATGCTGAGGAGTACGATGAATAACCCGTGCAGGCATTCAAAAAGGCAAGGGCTTGCCTCAGGTCACAAAAACTGGTTAAAAATGATGCGTAGGAAGCCACCGCAGGGTTATTGTATGGTCCAGGTATAGCAGATTAGTGTAAGTATAAATTTTCCACGAAAATTTTGCTCTTGAATCTTTAAACGCATTTTTTCGAAACATCATTTTCTAAAACTTTCATGGTTCTAAAAAAAAAAAACTATTCAACCTATTGCTTTGAAATTTATATATGTTCTGCTACTCATTAATGGTTATCGGCCGTACCAAAATTACTTATTTTCGAAAATATTTTCTTATTTTTCTTAAACGATTTTTAACAAAAAATTAACAAAAAAAAAAACAAGATTTTTTTCTACAGTCCGCAATTTTTTTCTTTTTTCAATGAAATTGATTAATTTTGGTAGGGCCGATAGCGACAGACCTACTGAACAATAATCCATTCGATTTTTTTTATTTCAGACGACATGAACAGCCGCTATTACCATGACCAGTGACCTGCTTTTTTTTTTGGGGTCTAATTTAATTTAAAAAAATATATATAAGAAATGTAAAATAAGAAAAAAAATGTATTCAGTTTAAGATACAAATAAAAATATATAAAAAATTAAAATGATTGAATTTTATTGTCTTATAAAAAAAAAATCCCTAAAAAGATGTAAAATTCATGCGCTCAAATGAGACTACCCCCTCAACAATAACGAAGGTTCGGGGCAGTTTTGTCCGATGGTGTATATTATTTCTCAAAACTCATTGACTTTCTGATCAGTTCATGACAATTGTTTCGAAAATTTTAATCGACTTGTAAAACTCATAACTGCAATGCTAAGAAATCACCGAAACTTTTCCCACACTCCAATGACCAAAAAGTTTTTCCAACATTCAACGGCCACAGTCCCTGATTGAGTAAGAATGTTTCAAATAATAGAACTGCTTCACAATTATGTTGCATTCAATATGATTTTAAACCCCCTTGGAAGCTATTTAAAGGCAGATAACGTACATGCCTCGCTGCACAGAATGCCCATGTTTTTCTACCACGAAATGCTTAAAATATCCAGAGCTCCCTTAAACATGCAGATACACATACGAAAATTGAACAAAAAAAAAGTTACAAAGAACGAGATCCAACGAATTCGCATTGCTTGACATAGTTCGTGACACTGATTCCTTATTCACTCCTCACATTTGATACGATGTTTTAAAAATTCCATCAACGAAACTCTGAACAAGACATTTCGAGACCTCGTTTCTCCGTGTTTTTTTTTTCTGCTCATCTCTCCCACGATATCTACAGTGTGTTCGTGATTTTTTTCTTCGATTCTCAAAGTGCGGGAACTAGGTTAGTAAAACTAATTTCCCAACGTACTCCTCGTTCTTTGCATAACAAGTTCGTCCTTTTGCTGAACTTGATTATTGAATTACACAAGTGCAATGAACGAGTCTGACCAGAATCAATCCACATACACACCTTGCGAACGTCAAATACAGCCAAGCTGATTCGATAGTGTCTATAATTCGATATGTGAGTGTAAATCAATTTAAGGTCAGTCCAAGCCGCATTGCCTCATAAGAAATTCACCAAAGCGATTCCATCCACTGGCATCAAAACTGCCGAATAACTTATGCATGATGCTGCCATTCGTCCTGGTTCGTATTCGATAGTGCTGCGTTTGAATCTAATTTCCCTTATTTAGCTTCATTATGGTTTTGAATTATTTTCTTTTTGAATTATTTATTTGCTAAAACTCATTATTAACACCTCAGTGGAGCCACCGAAAGACGGGTCTAGCCATGATATAAAAATAAAAATACATCTGTTAGCAGCAACAAACGCACGGACAGGATAACAAGCATTCTTACACTAGTATTACCTCAACAATGCTGCATTGCTGGATTGTCGGGTCAGGTGCGCCACTCGTTCGACAAGTGGGTCTGCATTAACAGGTGAATATGTCGCGGAATTCGCAAACTTAACACAACAAGCCAGAATCGGGGTGCACGCTATAAAGCACGACTCGGCGAGTGCAGCCCCGTCAGCCAGTCTGGTGCATTAATAAATATTAAATGTGTAACTGTACAAGAGCACTCTTTGAATCCACAACGTCAATAAAATTGCATTTCCTTTCCACCATTCAAGCACTTACACACAATGGCACAATGACACGAGAAGATTGCACAAAAACAAATAAACGGAAAAGGATATTTCAGTTCCGATAACGGTGTAGTTAATTTATACATTCGCCGAAAGAGAAACGTCAATTAATAGTCACAGGACATACTCAAGGGTTGCAGTGTATTTTTCTTATTACTGAAGACCACCGAGCACCAAGCACCAAGCACGGAGTACCGAGTACCGAGCACCGAATGCAACGCAGCTATTGCCCCAACGCACAACATTCAACTGAGCCGAGCGCCACAATCGAACCGATAGCGATACCGTCAACACCGAAGGTATCAGGTGAATGTGCACAGTCTATGTGTCCGTCGTATAACTCAAATCCTCAACGAGGAGCGTTGCCGTGTCCCTATGATTTTCGTAATCTCAACGGAAGCGCATAGTACGCTCGGTACTAGGTTCGGTACGTAACCTCGTCCCCCGAGTGTGATTGAGCACTGAATGCGCATGGGCGAGCATTATCCGTTCTCACATTAAAAATAGACTATCTACGGGTACATATGCTTCCTTGGGATGAAATATTCTCTCAGATAGCACACAGGACACCCGAGCAGTACAGTGAATTGCTAGGCATTTTGCGTTAAGTAAGTTGTTCCTGTACTTTCGTTGTCCTATCATACCATTCTGGTTTACTGACGTCCTGATGCTACGGCTCTTCCACGCTCTGTCGTTAGTCAGCACCACCCACCACAGGATTGAACTAGTGCCTGGATAACACCACGATGGTATTACTTGGTGGCAGTTTCTCCCCTTACTTTTGATCTGGTATGAAGCGCGACAAAGGCAACTGAAACGAAAAACAAAAAAAAAAAAAACGAGAAAAATAGGAAGGACATGGTAACAAGCATTGGACTGGGTATGAGGCATCAAGTTATTGAAACTTTTCTCATGTAAACATGGAAAACAACACTGTTGCATGCACCGAACATAGAGCTTGGCTCGGTTTGGCATACATCAGAGCGCGAGTTAACGCTCACACACATTCTGGCACTTTAATTGGCGATTTAAAGCAGCGCATACAGCCAGTGAGTCCTTTGAACGGCATCAGCTCATTTATTTCGCCCGCTCATCCGCCGCACGTTGCCTGCCACTAGGCAGTTCCATTGCCACGGTACTCGCGCTCTATCACAATCTGTTTTGCCGCGCATACAAGCCTGCTGCATATGCATAAGTTTGTGTGAAATTATATTTGTCGTTGTCGTTGGCGTTGCTGTTGCCATTGCCGTTCCTGTTGCCGTCGTTCGTCGTGGTCCGTATGCAATCGGATAGAATGTAGGACAGATTTTTAATCAATTATCCTTACGTATCCTGGGGCAAACATTCCTTTTGTGTGTGCAACGCGCGAAAGAGGCGAGGAATTAAGAATGGCGAAATCGCTTCAAACCTAGCGGCAGTTAGCTTTTTTCACTTCGCGTCCTCAAAAGTGTATCTATGTACAGGCAGTATGCGGATGACTCGTTTGTTGTCCCAACTACAACCAACTACTGCCACCAAATCGAAATTCATATGCAGTTCGTCCTTGAAGGAGGCGACCTAATGCGACCAGCTCAACACACTCCACTTCATTAAAAAAGCAAAGTTGGCGTGTCTGATAATTAAATGAACGTGGTGTTTGAGGATGCGTGTCTGGCGGTTGGATAACGATTGTGTACACACCTTTAAAATCGAATATGAGCTAAGACTGATTGGATTTTAATATATTCATGGACAGGAGTCATGGTGTATCCAATGTTATGAATCTCGTTTCCAAAGTATATAAGTCACGTTCACTTACCGTTTTAGGGAGAAATCATAATTGTGACTCCTGGTTCTGAAGAGTAATAAGCTGATACGGCTTACATAAGGGCATGGCCCGTTGTAACCCACTAAGTTTTAAGATCAGAGCTCTGATTCTGAGCCTGGACGTCACATGGACTCCGGACTCAATATCGCAATATGCCTGCTAAGCTGAATCATGTTTTTAACAACGTCGGAGTTATGGTTGACTGGAAATCAAAAAGCAATAAGCGCTAGGTTGGATCCTTGAGTTCCTGAAAAGAGAAAAATGTATTCACAAGCCGATCAGGATTTTTGCAACTTATAAAAAGCTTCCGGATCAGAGGTTTTTTTTAATAACACACAAAACAACAAATGTTAAAGCTAAATATAGACCAGGGCTCTGAATACTTTCCTTTTCCAAGTATCTTCCATATAAGCTGAACGCCTGAATCCTGAGCTTCTGTCTCAGGCTCTTCTTTAATATCTTCTCCTGGAAGCTATATAAAAGATGTGAACAGAAAGGTTACGGGAAGTTAACGAAATTTTCTGTGATCAGCCCAATCATAAATATTAACAAGTACAATTTGTAGGCTTAATGTAGAGAATTTCTTCTGCTTTTGCCTTCTGCCTCTAATGCATCGTCTCGCAGAATTGGACTCAAAAACTCTTCGGATTAGAGTGGTGGTGACCATAGGTCCACATGGCGCCGCCATATCAGACGTTAAAAGGTAGACGCCCGCATCTTCTTCTTGTTTACCCATTTTTACAAACTAAGGGCTTCGTCATCTACCTTTGAAAAGGGCCTTGTATCAGGACCAGGATGATAAGAGTCTCATAAAAAACCACTTCGGTTCTTCTTCGAGAGAGAGAGAGATTTGGTGAAAGTTCTCGCGTAACAATGGTAGATAAAGTCCTGACGAGGTATAACCGTCAATACGTACGTGGCCAAATCGTTGGTAATGTAAGTCTATTTCGCTTCAATATCTACAAACACTTCATTGACGTCTCTTGCGCGTAATAAGCCTCTAGCATTTACCACTGTTTCAATACGATATTTGTAAGACCAGCGATAAAAAAGTCACATCACAGGCCATTGCCCTGCCTCAGGTCTTTTTAATTATAAAAATCGATAGTCAAATCACTGACCTGTATGGAGCATCGGGAGCTCTCCAAAGTCATCCTGCACAACCGACAGTGGATGTCACAGCTAGACATGGTATACAGTTCTTATTCCTATACACGATGTCGTATGCGCTTTAAAGGCGCCTGATAGTTGCTGAGTGCCGATCTTGTACACGTTTGTTTCACCCAATGCGAATATTTGGTCGATCGTGGGCATCTTCATCAGTTCAACTACAATGGTTTTTAGGTGATCGCATTAAATGGCCGAGAAGATCAGATGTTCAGGAGATGTTCTCTGTATTTTGCGCAGTTAACAAAATCTCCCTTCTTGTGGACCGTGCAAACGATTATGAGATTTTATTTATTTCATGCTTTTCTGCCCATATCCTACCTATATCCTGCAGATGAGCTAAGAGCTGCTCTCGTTTTTGGATGCAACCTTCTATTGTTCCTATTTCGCTGTTTTCATCAGGGTTTTTTTAGATTGGCTACTTTGATAACCAACACATCAGAAGCGGCGTTCCTATTTAGAAAAGTTTCCAAGTAACTTTTCTAATCGTGATCTATGGATGGTTCTACAGGTCTTTTGCGATTGCATCTTTTGCATCCTTAAATATTGATGTTCCACCTCAATTTCATTATTTCCAAGAATTGAGTAGGGACAGTTAGCAGCAAAGATAGTGACCCGAGACGATGTTGACTTAATTTTGCAATCGAATAATGCGATCATGTTTATTCAACGAAAAGGTCGCACGAAAATTGGGACCTTCGATCGATCACAAGGAAAAAACTGCCACCATTTGTCATAGTTCGGGAAGATAGGGAGGTTCCTTGACCATGCGAATGCTTACCTCGAAAGTGTTTTGAAAAAATGCTTCGAAGCCTTAGGTAAAAAGACTTTTCGGTGAGAGAGAATAGACTTTCAAACAAGTCTCTGTATATGTAAAGTACGCATCAACGAAGAGGGATTAAAAACAACAACCTTTGATTCAGTTCTTCAACAAAACGGCTACAGTAACGCTTAACTTTTCCATAAGCCGCATTATACAGACATAGGTTTGCACTAAAAATTAATAAAGCATGAATGCGCTCAGGAATGGTTCAGGTTCCGATAGAATGCGATTTGTTTGTCGACCAGCCCCATTTAATAGTTCGCGCCAAAGATTATATTATTGTTACGGGCCATTTTAAATTCCGTAGTTTCTCGTTGTCAACCCTTCGCCAAACCTTTCTGTAATGAGAGTTCCATATTTCGCTGTTCTATTCCATGTTCTGTTTATTTCCATGTTCATCCTTATATTGTCCACCCAGTCTACGGCCTTCCTGGCGGTGTCTTTCCCAGTTTGTCCACTGTCCATTAGTTCTAGGTGTCCTTTTTGGAATTGAATAAATTTCCTCGCGATCTTGATTGTGTAGTTTGTAGATCTAGTTTTTAAAGACCCGAAATTTATTTTTCTACTTATGGTTAGAGAACAAATTTTACATACGTAAAGTGCCACTGATATAATTAAGGTTTTATAAAAAAGGATAAAAAAGGATTTTGAAATTGCGAGACGAAAGAGTTGTTTTAAAGAGTTCCTTCACAGCGTAGAAGAACTCGTTACTTATATGCAGGCTTTTATTTATTTCGACCTTCATTTTTGGCAGTGAATACGTTATTTTTTCCAAAACCATTATCGAGTACCCTCAGGTGCAACGTTTGGATCAACGAAAGTCGGTCAGTTACATATATTTCTAATTCCTAATTACTTTCCTGCCATTTTTTACTTCTTGTGTGTCTCTTATATGCTTCCTTCCTATCTTCCAAAAGGTCTAGACCCATCAGCGTAAGCTAGAGTAAAGGGTGATTCCCTTCTCATTTTCCTCAAGGGATTTTATTATGTATTCCAGCACCAAATTAAGAATAGGTGGTGACAAGGCGTCTAAGGTCATTAGATACAAAAATAAGGAAAGAACTAATCGTGGAAGCTAAAGGCTCCTCTCCTAGATTTATGTCTTCAAAATTGAAGTACAATCTATGTGACCTGAACTTTTTCTTAGATTTATCGTCTGAGGGGAAAGCTCGCCATTTTTCTTCTACTTCAATAAAATTGATTTCATATATTATAAGAAAAATCAACGCTTCAGCACTTTATTATTTATTATTTATTTTTTATTTATTTATTAGAAAATAAGGTGACATTCAGTATTTAGATACAAAGTAAATAAATAGTGTCGAATATCATTGCAGAGTATATCAGTATTACAGTAAGAATTAAGTTAATGGGGGGTGACATATGAAAAACAATTGCACAGTTGCTAACACTAAAAATAAATATAATTGGAAGAAAGTAAGCAGAAAAGAGTTATATGAAAAATACTAACACATAGAAAATAGATGCAGGTAAATATACGTAGTAGTAATTAACAGCAAAACTTTGAATTAAACTAAATTGTCATATATAGCAACAAATACAACCAGTATGTCAGTTATAAACAGAAAATAATCGCATCATGAAATGAGTGATTCTAAGCTAATATAGTTGAAACTGAAAAGCCATTCTTTTATCCGTTTTAAAAATGTGCCAGATATTGTACTTGATCTGATAGAAAGAGGCAGCTTATTAAATAGTCGATAAGATAAAATAGAAAAAAAGTTCCGGAATGAGGTGGTGCGGAAATATGGTACAGATAACAAATTAGATGAGTTAACACGAAGATTGAGAGTTGATATTAAACGGAAATTACGACATCCAGATCTCATAAAAAACATTTTTAACACTTTAAAACAGTAGAGATGACGAACCGGAAGAATTTTTAGGTCACAGAATAAAGGAAAACTAGAACATCTACTAGGCTTACGACATATTTTTCTTAATACGTTTTTCTGTAGTATTAGTAAGGGTTGGATTTTATTAAAGTATACACCGCCCCAACATGCAATTCCGTACTGCAGCTTAGATTGAAAAATTCCGTAATATATTTTATTGAGAAGTTGTTTTGAACAAATTTTGCTTAGGTAGAAAAAATATCTAAGAGTATTTCGAAAATATTTTTTTAGGGAATCAATATGATTTAGAAAACTCATTTTGCTGTCAATAATGAGACCCAGGTATTTAAAATCATTTACCTTTTCAATTGCAAAACAACCAGTACTACAATTTAAGCTATGAACAAAAGAGCATGAATTAGTTACACAGTTACAAACAGGTAGTTTAAATTTAAGACAATCCGGTGCGTGATAGTACATATCTACATCCATATTAAACGAAGAGTGACTAAAAAACATTACTTTGGTTTTGGTACTTAACACTAATTTATGTTGAGCGAACCAATATCTTAAACGGTCTAGATCCCAATTGAGGTCAGCAACTAGGTCGAGGGGACCCATACAACTGTAGGAAAGGCCAACATCATCTGCAAAAGCGATGGGTTTACCTTTAAAATCCATCGAGAATAGAGAATTGATATAAACCAAGAATAAAATTGGTCCAAGGACAGATCCCTGTGGAACGCCCATGTTAAAAAACTTAACCGTACTCCTAATTTCATTAATTTTTACTCGCTGGGATTTATTTTCTAGATAGGACTTGAACCATTTAAGCATAAAACCTCGAAAGCCGGCTTTTTCCAATTTTTTTAACAGTATATTGTGATTAACCATATCGAAGGCTTTCGTAATATCAACGAATAAACCGGCGGTATATTTTTTCTTGTCAAGATTAGCCATTATGTGTGAGCAGAATTCTAGCAACGCATCTTCTGTTGATTTGCCTTTACGAAATCCAAATTGAGCTGGGCTGAAGAAGTTTGTTGAGGTAAGAAAACTAACAATTCTATTCTTTATAAGTTTCTCGAAAACTTTGCTTAGGACTGGCAGAAGAGAGATAGGCCTGTAGTTAGAAATTTCGTTAGGAGAACCTTTTTTATATAAAGGCACAACATCAGCACATTTAAGTACATCAGGAAATATTCCTTCAAAGATGCTACGATTAAAAATGTCTGACAAAACATTTAGGAGAAAACAGGCATTTGTTTTTAAAATGTTATTTGAGATACCGTCAACTCCACAAGAATTCGTACTTTTTAAAGAGTTAATGACTTTATAAACTTCAAACGGAGTTATCGGATTGAAAACAAAACTATTATTTAGGAATTCTTCATCGGGGTTAGATGAGAAATTACAAACACGACATACTGAGTGCTTTGATGGTGGTGAAAAATAACTGGCAAGATTAACATAATAAGAATTGAACTCATTTCAATTACTTTATTTGGACCAAGCCGTATGTGCTTAAGTCCTCGCATGCCTTGAAACCACAATATTTCAGATCCCAAATATAACTGTTCAATTCAAGAGCAATACAATAATTTGTTCTACCAATACACGATGTGTCTACAGGTTCCTTGATTAAAGATTCCCTGAATGGTCATATCTCCCTCTTAAATTACTGTGATCAAATCGAAAGGTTACTACACAAATTAATCTTTGCGGGTGTATCGATTCGAAAAAATATATGTTTAATCGCTGGCAGTACTATTACTGAACCCTAGACGATAGGTTTACAAGGGGTACAAAGATAGACAAAATGCTGAAAAATGTTGGGTTTCAATCCAACCAAAAACGTCAACTGATTCGACACTTATAAAATCATAGAATGGCCATTAGATATCTTGTTGACATTACGGCCTTTTCAATGGGTTAATTCAAACAATTTTGAAAAACCATTTGGGTTAGCGACGCGTCTTATCTCAATTGCGTTCAACAGCCCTAAATTTCTTTTAATAAGGTGGTCATGAAAGGCATCATAACTATTGATGAGAACTGTTCCAAGTTTCGTGAGACCTCTGGCTATTCAATTAACTAAAAAGATCACTTGTATATGAAATGTCACCTTTCAAATTGATCACATTAATGTAGTGTTTTCCAAAACTCTCGTCTAGATGTCAGTGGTAAATAATTTAAAAAATAATAAAAAATTTGGTCCAAAAAGAGCTAAAAATTTAAAGGTTATTAACAAAAAAAATTCGGAGAAACTGGTTGCATTGAGGACCGAAAAAGATTCGGCTAGCTTAAAAAGCCTACGCTCTACCGATAACATTGCTGTTGTAGCACCAAAACTGAAGCTTACTCATCATAATCAACGCAGAACTATCATCAACAATTTTATATGGTAACATCCTATAGCCCGAGTATGTTACCACGAATCAATGAAATATTCAAGAGAAAAGAAAATAACGAGATTCCTTATGTCCGAGTCCCCCGGCGACTCTGCGGAACGTACGCATAAGTTCAGAGACAGCTTTTTTCTAGTCGGGACTCCACAGGAGAAATCGACAGCTTGGAAATGCGGTTTTTTGAACCATTCACAGTTTCGTGCAAAAATAGAGAATTGGCGATCTGAGACTAACGATTTCACAGTTGTGAAAATCTTGCGAACGGCATTGTCGACAATGTGCGAATACCTACCGTTTTTTTTGTAGATAAAGGTGAACTCCTGCATATGCTGGACTCACTTAAAAATAAGAAGTCGACGGGATTAGTAGTACTCCGGACGTCGTTTCAAGACACTTTATAATTGAAGCAGTAGGAAAATAGCGGGGATCCATCCTATTACCAAAGGGATAGATATAGAACAAACCCGGCTAATCTCTGATTAATTACGTACTTTGCTTCCGAATGTTAGCAAGGTTTTTGAAAAAGTAGTAAACAGAGCTCTGATCATATGGGATGAGGAAAAGAGAATTATACTGCAAAACCAGGTTGGTTTTAAGGCGGGGCATGATACTATTCATGATGACTCAGAACTTGTTTCTGACATTCATTGGAATAAAATAAAACAGCAATGTACGTATGCTTGTCTGGAAATGATACTGTTTAAGACTCCGTTGTATAAAGCTTTAAGGAATACCATAAACGAAACTGAAGAAAAATCGGTATTATTAGACACCAGTGAGGCACCTTGTTATCTTGCCTGACCATTATTTATATTTCAATAGACATATAGGTGCTTGTATTGCGTGAGCTATGAAAGCCTTCGGTATGACAAGGAAGCTGGTTTAAAGTAGTCAACTTGATTTCAGAGTCAAAATCATATGCCATATATGCCTAATAAGAGCCAGCATCGCGTATGGACTCGTGTGTTGGAGAAACATTACCTTAGTGTCTATCTTAGAAAAAGCGGAACACCAGAGTCCCAGGTCGTAATACGACGGACGTACGACGGAGTCGGCCTAAACAGATTCGAATTCGATAATTTTTTTTATTAAAAAACTCGAGAGCACCCCAGAGCTATGACTAATGACAATAATCTGATCTTCAGGGTTCACTATCCAAATTATAGATTCCAGAATACCCTCCGATCGGGCTATATTCCCCCAGGGGCATTTTTCCATATTGATTTCGAAAAGTGTGTTGGCTTAAAAGAGATGATATACTGGGAATTTACCGCCGTAACCGGGGCGCCAGGGATAAATGGCGTGTACTTTGACTGTTGTTATGAGCCCGTTAAGCAACCCGCTGCAATTTTCAGTTGTCGAGGGATAATGTTCCTTACTCGGGTAAGAAACCCCTAACTTCTTAGTCTGTAAGTTATGTTGGGGCAATGGGATCTTTTGGAGTATGGTGCGACATCATGCTTAGTAGAACATGAAAACTGACTGAGTCTTTGAAGCTTTGGTTGGTGAGGTCTCAGGCATGCAAGGCGAGATAGTGGAGCTGAAAGGCGTCATCAGGAGGGTGACCACTCAAAACGAAACACCCGAGCTAGACAACCGGATTATATTTTAGGGTAGAATTAATCAGCTTAGGGTAAGCTAAAGCTAGTGAAAGACAAATGATTGAAGTTTGTTGTAGCCTCAACTTGTAGGTATAGACACAGAGGGCTTTTTACTTTAATTTTCTTGTTTTTTTTTTTTTTTTTCGAAAAGTAAGCTGAAAAACTATTGTACATTCCGACTGAAATTTTGAACTCAACGTTGTAATGCGCGAACTTGTCGTTGAAAATGTTAATGTTTGTATGGTTTGTAGATATGCTCGTAGTGGACATTTAAAAGCTATTATCATTAAACATCTATGATATTCAAACACAAATAAAAGATAACAGCAAAATTATTTTATAAAAATAAGTGCGATTTTTTAAAGACCTTTATAACCATCCGACAGACTTCTGCTGTCCACACTCAGTGGTGCAAACAGGACAATGAATGATAGGATTTTGCAATGATTCTGTAGAATAAGCGCAGATAAAGTACCTATCCACATACATATTTACTTCCTTCAATGAATCTCTGGTGAGGAGGAGAACATCTGGCACGAAGAGTTAAATCAATCAGAAACACAATTCGTCGGACGTTGCACAACTATGCGGATGAGTGGTAGAACACTTCTCCAGATATCTCCCAGAAAAGCAAAGGATTTATTTCAAAAAATAAAACACCACTCGAGCGAACGAGCGGACGAATTAAGTACATATCTGGCAAACCCATTTAAGTAACCAGTATCTAGGAGTAGAGCTTTAACTATTTCTATTTCGTCCTAATTCGAGATGAAACTAAAGGGAAATAATAATGAGAGAAAGGATGAAAGACAGACATTTTGAGGAGCACCTGGCTCTTTCATCAGCAAGGCGATAATCTCATCTAAAATCTCTTGTAAGGATGAAAACTTATTATGACTCGTTTACATGGGCTTTAGAGACCTAATTAAAATAAATTAATGCAAGTTAAAATATATTAACTGTCCGGTGGTTCGAAAACTGAAAGATCTAAAACAGAAATTAAATCCTCTGTCGCGTAACTAAGTTCCTTCGCAGGATTTTCTTCCCCTTCGGGCGTGGATAATGCTCAAGCGTCTTTGCCGCGACCTAATCAACTGCGAAACCGAGATTCTTCACTCAATCAACAGCGCAAAAATTAAATTACTTACTCGAATATTCATAGCAGTAAACCCTTGAAATTGAGCGCAGGTTCTTCGTTCACATCTCGCCGCCACTAACAGCGCTGATTTGCGCTATAATTTCCCCCAGATTAGTCAATGCACAACCGAAATTCGTTCCTTCCGTCGCCTCCATCAACCACAGCAGGCATTTCTCTCATGACTCACATAACTCTCGCTTAACGTCGTTCTGTTAATTATGAAAATGTGATAAGAAGCAATCAAGACAACGACTACAGTGTCGCAGCCCGCCGCCTTACGATAGTATTACAAGACCGCTAAGTAATTAAAGCCTATAGTGTGTGTTATGGGTGTACAATTCCCACAGGTCCTAGATCGCTTGCCAAAAAGCAACAAACTAGAAGACGAGAAAAACCTATAATCCTCAAGGTGGTAGTGAATACCTAATGACATCACGTATCATCTCAGGCGCTTATTATCATCCTTGTAGCCGCAGGATCTCACTTCATAAATAACTTATTCGGTACTTTTAGAAAAAGTGCTTTTATCTCGGCAAATTTTCCTCTCGAACTTGGGCGCTCTACTTCTACGACGCTCCATAGTTCCACAACTACCGTGCCAAACAGCTATTGTAAGTTTAAAGTTCAATAATTTAAAGAGGTGGCGACGTTAATGCTCGCATGTCTTCATCCCACCAGCGAATCCAAAAACAACATTTTCCATTGAGTGAGCAACGAGCCAACTTGTTGCCACCGCTCACACCGCAACCAACGTAGTCCCGTCAACATTCGGATTTGGCTTTTATGTTTCCCTCCCAATCGCTTTCTTTCTCTCTGCAGTCCCCACTACGAAGGTAGCTTCGATTAACACACCAACCCTTGACCCATTGAAAAAGGGCGGTGGTGGTATTATTTTTATAGATTGAAAAAAAAAAAAAAAAAAAACGATAAGAGAGCAGCGAAAGAACAAACGTAAACGGATTCCCGGCACCGTGCGGTTGGTGTGTTTTAGGCGCAGCCAACCTTCAGACTAGTTTAGGACTTCCGCCCTAATTTGACATATGTAAATACAACACAATAGTTTGCGCGTTTGCATAAAAGTGTATATTTTACTTTCTTCTTTTCATATTGATTTAGCCGTGTAGAGTGGCTAAATCGATATCCGGATAGGGATGGTTTAGATCCTTCCAATTTTGGAAACGGAAGTGGAATGCGTGGAACGTGGTAGGTCCTTGTGGTTTATGATGTAGAGATTTAGCGTGACATTGTTATGTTGTGCAAAAAATGGATTTGTTTTCGGAGATCAATTGATAAGAAAAAAGGAAATAGGTTCGTCTGACCTAGCCCTTTCCACGATGACCTCTAAATTTTTAGGACAACCAGAGTCTTGTTGAATAAAGTAAAAAATAGTTGAAAAGGTGACCAAGATGGTACCTCATTTAAAGCAGCGTTTTTGCTATCATAGGCTTTGTAGTGTGATTGTTTGTCTGGCAGTTGCTGCATCCAGAAAGTTCGTGCGGATGTTAAGCAAAATTTGAATGGATAAATGTTGTACTTAAAACCAATTTTGTTTTCATCTTTCGGGTAGTTTTATAATTCCTCTCTCGTAGAAGTCCTGTTTTTGTTTTGGGCAAAGACAAAGACTCTGTCCAAGTAGTTTTCGATTCAGAGAAGCAAAGTTCATACCTAGTTTAAAGAAGGTTTGCACCAATCGTTGTAAACGATAATCAAGTTTGCAATGTTGGGACAAAACATCTCAGGCAAAGTCCAGTCATTTTTTAGCATTTGCTTGCCTCTCAGAATCGATTAAAGCGATTTGATCGACATCCATGCTAACTGACCGACAAGGCAATTTAGTAAACCACTATGGACTATGCGTCCTGTGCGGCGAATATTTTTTTGAACTAGTGTCTTATTCTTGCCTTCACGAAAAGAAAAAAAAAGTATTAGGTTTGAGGCCTTCCAAAATGGATTAACCAACGTTTTGAACAGTCCCTCTCAGCTCAGGCAGAATTCAATATAGATAGCGTGTAACGGAGTACCCTTCTCGGAGCCATGTTGCACCTCTGCAACATACCATTTTAATTAACGTAAAAAATATAGCAAAACCGGATAGATCGACTTTACTCAGCGTTGCGTATCAGCCACAAAGCATTCTATTTATCTAGCTACATAGCAGCTAACTAGATGGCGACACTGTTATTTATTTACCATTTGAAGTGATGAACACGTGTAAACCGGTTCGCGACGTTGCAATTCGATTACGAAAAGAGATTTATTGTGGAAATACCACGAATTTAGCTATTTTAATTGACGGGGGAAAAAGGTAAGATAGTGATTTTCAATAGTTAAGTATAATTTCATTGCAAAACCAAGTTTTTTATTTATTTTTGGATTGCTTTTGTTTTGTTGCATGAATGCAACATTGCGCGTTTGTTATCGATTTTTAGTAGCATTTATTTAAATTCAATATTTCTTTTTTCAGGATCAAAATGAGTCGTAAATTGCCAAATTTGACTACTCAGGAGTTGGAAACTATACTCGCAGATTGGGAAGACAGTGAAGATGGCCGTGACTTTTCAGATGACGACGATGTCGCAGATCCGACTTATAACTTACAGCTGAATGAGTACGAAAGTTCTGATGAGGACGTAGAGGTACAGTCTGACTTGGAAAGTGAAGTTCAGTCTGCTGCAGGCACACTAACAACTAAATCCATCAATACTCAATTCAGTATTACTGCAGCGGATCCAGGTGGTACTATTCCAACCTTAGTTTATCCTAGTACTAGTTCTGCAGCGGCTCCAAGTGCATCTAATCGCGTACCTAGGACTAATATCACATGGAAAACTAAAAGCCTAAGCTTGAATGACGATCAGCTACGTTTTCGTGGATCAAATGCTTTACCACCAGAAATACTTCGTTTGGATACTCCTTTTCAGGTATTTTCATACTTGTTTACTGAAGACATAATCGACCTTATAAGAGATCAGAGTAATTTATACTCTGTCCAGAAAGATGCTAGTAAACCTATAAATGTAAGTAATCAAGAAATACGTCAATTTATTGGTATTGTATATTACATGTCGATAGTTCGCATGCCGAATGTAAAAATGTATTGGTCAGAAAACATTAGCTTTGCGCCGATACAAGAAACAATGCCGTCGAAACGATTCGAACTACTTAGGCAATCATTACATTTTAACGACAATAGTAATATGTTACCCTATGACCACGTCGATTCTGATCGATTATATAAAATCCGGCCATTGATAGAGAAACTCAACCACAACTTTAAAAAAGTTCCCTTTGAAGCACAATTATCTGTTGATGAACAAATGTGCTCGACGAAAGCTCGAAGTTCACTAAAACAATATTTACCCGACAAACCCCATAAATGGGGATTTAAACTTTTTGTATTATGTGGTGTTACTGGATATGGATATAAATTCGAAGTGTATAGTGGACAAGAAAACAGATGCGCAGACGGCGAGCCTCAATTAGGCGCATCATCAAATGTGGTAGTTCGTCTTACCCGCGATGTGCCTACCAATCAGAACTACCGGCTGTTCTTTGATAATTATTATACCTCGTTACCGCTGATTGAATACTTATCCAGTCGTGGCATTTTGGCCTTAGGCACTATAAAAAAAAACCGTATTCCCAATTGCAAGCTGCCAGACGAGAAAAACTTCAAAAAAGAACCGCGCGGTACATCTATAGAACAGGTCGGTAACTGCAATGGAGTTGACGTGACTGTGGTCGCTTGGAGAGATAATAAAATTGTCACTCTAGCATCCAATTTTGCAGGAAAAAATCCAACATCTGTAGTAAGAAGGTGGGACAAGTCTAGAAAGCAATACATTTCTATTGAACGTCCCTTCGTTGTAGGAGAATACAATCGACATATGGGTGGTGTCGATCTTTTACATTCGGTCATGGGCCACTACAAAATTAGACTCCGCAGTAAACGCTGGTATCTACGAATTTTTTATCATTTCTTGGACATGACTATGTGTAATTCATGGCTTTTATACAGAAGAATAAATGCGGAGAATGGAAGTACCAGTAAAATTCTCAACTCTGCTGAATTCAGAGTAGCAATAGCAGAGACTTTATGCAAATATAAGACAACGAAACGTATAAAGCGTTATAGTGATGTTGAATGCCTCATTCAAGATAAAAAGAAGAGAGGTCCAAGTCAACACGTTCCACCGAAAGATGTGAGGCTGGACCAATACGGGCACTGGCCAGTTTGGGTGGATAAACGAACGAGGTGCAAATTTCCAGGCTGCAGTGGGTATACACAAACAGAATGCGAAAAATGTGGGGTTTGTTTATGTTATAATAAGCAAAATAACTGTTTTAAAAAATTTCATAATTCCTAACTTGCCTGATATTATTTTACATTATTGATGCATTGTTGCATTTCTGCAACAAGTAATTTTTTTGTAATAATTAATACTTTTTTTAAATGGGATTTTTTAAATTATTTTTCTCATTAATAATACCCTAATTGCTAACTAGTTTTCATTTAATTATGAAAAATAACGCCCTTGTTCCATAAAGGGTTAAAAAAGTGGGAAAAAAAAATCAAAATTCAAGAGTTTTTCTATTTTAAAAAAAATCATAACTTTGCATCCGTACATCAAAATATAATAAGTATACCGTGTTGAATTCAGAAAGCCCTAAACTTTCAAGATTTTAACATAATTTTTATTTTGAATTCAGGAAGATGTTCCAAAACTTACTTTTTGCACGAAATTTGCATGCGAAAAGGTGTTTTTTTTAGAGGTTCGATTTTTAGAATGGCAACACTGTTTTTACAAATTGTCGATTTCAAAGTTGAAAGTGGGTTTGTGATTAATACATTGTGCCATTTTACGGTGAATAGATTAACGCCAGAATAATGCATGAAAATTGTGCAAACTTATTTTTAAAGCAATGGTTTGGTTCGCCACACTTATCGTGCGCTACGCCTATTTTACGGTCGATATAATGGTCCATCTGAGCACGTTATTCGGAACACGATGAATCGATTTTCGCATCAAGCGGATAATATCCATCCCCAAAGACGACAAACAGTGTGAAGAGCACAAGTTATTGCCGTTGTGGGGTGCAGAGTTGAGGTGAATCCAATTGAGTTGATTCGTCACAATGCACAGTAATTGGAACTATGCCCACACACATTGTAGAAGATTTTAAGGAAAAATCTCGGTTTAAGAGCTTATACGATCCAGCTTGTGCAAGAGTTGAAGCCGCATGACCACTATACGCATCGTCGGTTCGGTGAATAGGCCGAAAACATGAATCAATTTTCATTTTCACCGCAAAATGTTGTTCTCTGATGCGGACCACTTTTGGTTAAAAGGATATGTAAACAAGTATAATTGCCAAATTAGGAGTGTAGAAAACCCAAACGTTTTTGTCGAGGCGCCCTTACAACCATAAAAACTCACTGTTTGGTATGCTTTATGGGCAGGCGGAATCATCGGCCCATATTTCTTTTAGACGATGCTGATCAGAATGTTATCGTGAAATGAGAGCGCTAAAAAAACATGATTTCTCACTTCGTTACCTAGTCGAATAGCATTGACGTGACAGAGGTTCGGTTTCAACAATTTGGCACAACATACTACATGGCGCGCGATACCATCAATTTATTGCATTTATTGCTGAGCACATAATTCCGCTTAATGGAACTCTGAACGGGCCTCCGCGATCCTGCGATCTCACACCTTTAGATTCCTTTTTTGGGGGTATGAGAAATCACTAGTTTATGTCGATAAACTAAACGTTGACGATTGGGATGTCAACATTCGCTATGTTATTGCTGATAAAGTTGTCGAAAATTAAACTTCATGATTGCGCTTCATTCGACCCGTCGCGCGCGTACTCCCAAAATTTTATTCAAACACTAATGGCTTGACATTAGCTTTAAGTATTTTATTTCATATTGAATTTGTGTACTCGTTCCTTTAAAAAAAACAACCTTTATTTGTTTTTAGATGGATTTATCTAAATGCCATTTGAATATTGAACAGAATTACAATCATAAGTGGGAAGTGATCTAGAGATCAGCTTTGACAAAAGTCCAATAAAACAAATAGTTATAAAATTATATTTATTACATAATGTAGCGCATAGGTTGACTTAAAATCTACATTATCATTGGCTAGTGATGGCTGGGACTGAAGAAGGCTAAACAATTTATTGAAGTTAGTTAGTCTCCAAATCGTGGAGCAACGTGTCCCATGGATTAGTTCTTTCAGCATTTACCAGCGGTACTTCGGTCTTGTTGAAGTTCAGGTTGTAAGTTTTCAGTGTGAGTGCTCTCCAGGAATTTTCCGACCTGCTCGACTACTTTGCTCTCGGCCACGAGAAAAGTCACTGTTGTTGTCTCAATGATCAATGAACGAATCATTCCATTTTTATGAGTATAATGACCCAAAGCTAGAGTTGTTCGGTAAAGCGGTTTTATTGTTGTCCAGGAGTTATCAAATATAACCACAATTTCCAGACTTAGGCCGCGTTTCCATTTGCAAGAAAACATCTGCACCTCAAAACCAAGCTTCAAAGCTCCGCGTGGGTCACTATGCACTGTATGTGGCCTGGCCTTGATCTGGCCATCAGTTGCGCTGGCTCATTCCTATTCGACCGAAATGGATTTTTGTGCAATGTTTAGTTCCTGGACGATAGAAACAATGCTTATATGATGATGAGACTGGAACAATTTCATTGATTTTAACGACAGATCCGGACATTTCCTTCATATTATCTTACGTAAATAGCGATTTACTTCAAGGTTATATTCTTAATTGACCGCACGACTTTTCGGAAAGAACTTATGATGAACCACGTAATCGAAGAAAATAATGAGCAAAACTTTCACATTTCACCGAGCTTGGCGTACTTTTTTCGGGCCTTGCTCCTGTGGTCCCTTCCATCGGAATGATTGGGTTTTGGTTTCAACGTCATAACCATAGATGTGAAAAATATAAAGAATTCTGCCTCGTCTTCAATCTCTAAGCTCATTTACAATGGCATCCCAACTGACAGCTCCTTAGACAAAAGAGCGAATCTTCGTCTCCCACCTCCTACCGACCCATAGCAAAATAGTTGCACTAGATATTTCTAAAGCATTTGTCAAGGTTTGGCATCAGGCTCCTTTGTCGAAAATGTCTGCTTATAGTATCGATAAGTCTCCTCTTCTATGGATTAGAAATTATCTTTTGGGCCGTTCAATTCAACTTGTTTTGGACAATTTCAAGTATGATTTTCACCAAATAAACGCTGATGTTCCCCAAGGCTCTGCTCACTCTTCCTCATTTTATTAAATGATGTCTTAACTGCTACTTCTAATCCAATACACTCCTTAAACAATAGGGTGGAATTTAATGCTTCCAAATCACAATGCTGTCTACTGTCACTCAAGCTAACCTTGAATGGCATTTGTGTCGATGAAACCGAAAGATTTTCCATCCTTGGTATGCGTTTTAATAAAGCCCCCTCTGATCTAGCTTCAGGTTACATTCGACCCAAGCTTGTGTACAACGCTCATATCTGGTCTGGTACTCCCAAGACCTCTCTGCATCTGCTAGATAGAATACAAAAGCGAGCGATAAAACTCATAGGAGACCACTATATCGCAAAGCCAATCGACTCCCTCAAACACCGACGTAATGTTTATCGTTATTTTAACAAACAATGCTCAAGTGAGCTAGCCAGTTGCACTCCTCCCCTTCAAGAATTTAACCACAATAAACGTCTTGTCCGGAATGCTCATCAGTTCACCCTCAAGCCTGTCTTAGAACGAACAGTCAAATTAAGAGACTCGTTGGCCGAACCACACGAATATGGGATGTTCTTTCCATTTCAACTGTTCCGACTCATTACAATCTACAAACATTTAAAACCAATGTGCACCGGTACCTTCTATGAGCGATGATCGTGCCACAGTTCATTTGATTAAAATTTCGGAACAAATTTCGCTGACAACGAAAAAATGTCAGGAATTTGCGATTAATACAGATTCTAAATCTAATTCTAATTCTAATATCTGTGGAAAACAAACGAAGTATCCGAAGCTAAAAACATCAGCATATGTTCGGAGATGTTTACAAACATGACAGAAGAAAAAAACTTGAAAATGGAATAAACTTAACTCGCGAATCTCAAAAAATCACCTTATTTTTTGGACAACTTTGTACAACTTTTAGCAACTTTTATTGGGTTAATTAAGATCACTTAATATGGCACGAAGCGTCACTTATAAAAATATGGAGGCAAGTGAGACATTTCTTTGACACAACCACGTATTAAACATTTCGCAGGGACTTTTCGGACAACCTAATATTTTGTGTTCTTTTCCAACAAACGTTCGTTTCCGATTCTTATAACGGTTATTCTTATTCTTATTCTTATTATTCTTATTCTTATTCTCATAAGCTCTAAGCCAATTCTTTGAACATAGAGGAATATTTGGTATCCTCCTAGGTACTTTCATCACGTTAATAAAAACAGTGAGTAGCATTGATGGTGCCAAAAACGATGAGTAAGAAAATCTCTGTTGCACTAAGACTCCCATTTCACCAACAAAATGCTGCACAACAACTAAAATGTAACTAGGAGTATTGAAATAATATAGGGACATCCAACGAGAGGTGTCATTTAATGTAAACAGAAAAACATCATTTCTATGGAAGGTGAAGGTAGGATAATTTTATTTAGACCCAGACAAACTCTGAGGTTAACGAAATGCAACATCTTTACAACGTCCGCACGATACTGCCTTCAATTAGTTATTCTTCTAATAAATTTTTCATGAGATATTTCCTTTTATTCCAAGAATCGTTATTGGAACATTAGGGTCGATCCTATCCCTAACATAATCCCAAAGGAAAAAATCCGAATATCACGGAAGATTTCGGGAAATCACGCGTCCAGGAAATCTGTCGAGCAAGAAAATCACTGTTCCATGATTTCGTACCATATGGCTCCGTCCTAAGGACGATAAATTGGGTTTTCTTTGAGTTGTCGACAATCTTTTTAAGCACGGTTTAAAGAAACTAGATTTTCGAATTATTTACCTAGTGTTACGTGCTATTTAAAATCAAAAAAAATGTGTTTTGATTTTTTATATTTCTCAAAGAATTGTAAGTTAATTACAATTTTGACATGGGTTGAAGTGATTTAAGTGAAATTGACTGTGAATATTTATAAATATAAAAGTTGAATTATACAGCGTTATTCATATTACAGACAATATACATTTCAAAGTCTGGAATCTTAGCTATCAGATAAGGTTTTACTTTTTTGCGCACAAATACGACGCCCATACTATATCTTTTTATATTTTAGAATGTCTACTGAAATTACAATGGTCGGAATTCCAAAATAAAAACCAAGAGCTTTCACGCTCTCTTTGTATTTGTAATGAGTAATATTAAATTTCCTAAATACTCAGTTAAATTAATTAAAGCCACCCTAAGAGCGGTATGTTTAAAATATGAAGAAGTGTGGGCTAAAGGAAGTCGACACCTTGTGCGCTTGGAACGCACATTTTCTTCATGGCTGAATGAACCTTTAAACTGCTACAAATGGTTTTAAATGAAATCTTCTTCATATCATTTCAATAAAACAGGAAAGCCTCCAAAACACTTGAGGGTTGTGAATAAATAAATAGGAGAAAAGTACAAATCTTTTAGTGTTGACCAAAGTACAAGTAGTAACGAAATGAGTTCTAAAAAAACTGAAAAAAAGAGATACTACTGCTGTCAATAAGTTCACCAAAACAAAATATTTTAAATTGTTTTTGTTACTACCATATTATATATAATTTTTTAATTGAAAGAACACCGCGTGTACGAAAAAGAACTGGCTTTATTGAGAGTATAAAGTGAAAAAGGAAAGAAAAAGGAGAAAGAGGTGGAAAGAGTAAAATGTATAAATGTAATACGAGGGTGGTCCGATAAGTACTCGTACTTAGCCTAAAAAAGAAAAAAATTTGGAGAAATGGACATTTATTTTTCAATATAGTCTCCTTTTAGCTCGATACACTAGACCCAGCGATGCTACAACTTCTTTAACTCGTCTGAAAAATACGTTTTCTCGAGGTCTGCAAGGTAGGCCTCCGTGGCGGCGATGACCTCCTCATTCGACTGAAATTTGTGCCCGGCGAGTGACTTTTTCAAGTTTCAAGTTTGGAAACAAAAAGAAGTCGCACGGGGTCAAATCTGGAGAATACAGTGGATGGGGCAGCAGTTTGTAGCCCAATTCGACCAATTTGACCGTGGCGAGGGCGGAGGTGTGAGCCGGTGCGTTATCATGGTGGAAGAGCACTTTCTTCTTCGCCAAGTGTTGCCGTTTTTTCTTCAATTGGGCGTCGAATCGGCCCAATAATTCGGCATAGTACAGCCCTGTGACCGTTTTGCCCTTCTCCAGGTAGTCGATGTGGATCACACCTTGTGAATCCTAGAAAATGGTGGCCATCACCTTCCCGGCCGATGGGACAGTCTTCGCCTTCTTCGGAGCACGTTCGCCAGGTGAAATCCAGTGTTTTGACTGTTCGTTGGTCTCTGGTGTGTATCAGTGGATCCATGTTTCGTCGACTGTCACGAAACGACGCAGAAACTCCTTCGGATTGCGCTTAGACAGCGTCAAACACTGCTCTGAAGTGGTCTCACGGTTGCGCTTGTTGTCTGGATTGAGCAAACGCGGCACCCATCGCGCCGACAGCTTTCTCATGCCCACAATTTCATGCAGGATATGACCCGCGCGATCTTTTGAAATGTCTCAGCTATCTCGCGCACCTTCAATCGGCGGTCTGCCAATACGAGATCGTGGATTTTTGTCACGTTATCCTCCGTGGTAGCCGTTTTCGGGGCACCTGGACGTGGCTCATCAAAAACCGACGTGCGACAACGTTGAAAATCGTTAAACCAATTTTTGATGGTCGCCATCGAAGGAGAAGAGTCACCGTAGACAGCATCCAAACGCTCTTTGATTTCGCTGCGCGATTTCCCTTCCAAAAATAAGAATCGAATCACCGACATTGATCTTTTTCCATTTTTCTAAAATCCGCTGACACTCTCGCTGACACTCTCGCTTCCACACGCGGTCAAAACAGAACTACGAGTCCGACAGTAGCCATCTACTAGAATGTACTACACGATAGTAAACTGCTCTTTCTGTTGCTCTACTGGCGCCATCTGACGGTGAGGCTAAGTACTTATCGGACCACCCTCGTAAGTATAGGAAATTTAAGTGTTTAACAATATTTATTTTAACAATTGTTAATAAAGTACGTTTGTTAAAAATACTCTCGAAACGGTCCTATCTGGTCTAAGTTTTTTTTTTTTTTTTTTGAAGAGAGGTTGGTGCTAACATATATGTAGTATGGGGCACTGCGACCAATGTATGTAGGTCTATTGTGCTTGCTAACCGATCACACGAGTAGTTCCTATACATTCTTAATAAAGTTGAGGATGTCTCTCGTAGGAGTTGAGAAGATCCCCTCAGGAGTCATAATTTCTCTGGGGTGGTCATGCTTCCTAATGTGGCAGCAGAGAGCAGTACATAGTATGCGCTCTGCAGCTTCCACGTCCTCAAGACAGAGTGGACACTCGGTTTCAAACGAAAGTTTAATTTTGTTAAGATGATATCTCATACTTAAGTGTCCATAAAAGGAGCTGACCAGTCTTTTGATATCGACTCAATTATTATTATTAATAGAGTGTTTGTTCAGAGGCCGTATAAATCTTTTCGATTGACGGAGTCCTTGAACGCTGTTCAAAAAGTGCAGGTGTTGCGATTTTTCCTACTTGGTTAAGAGAAAATTAATATTTGACACCAGAGTTAAATTTATTTCTTTTGCCTAGGTCCTGCAGGGCATTTGTCAAAGATGAATGTGTGTGGAAATATGTCAAAAAATGTGGTAATCATATCTAGCTCGGGAAGGTGTTGTAGAATGAACATGTGACCCAATGTTCTTCATGGATGTTCTGTTTCTGAGCGAAAAAGTCTGATTGCACTGCGTATTGCAACCTTTTTCAAATAAAATGTTAAGTGGAGAATTACGTTCAGTACCTCTTGGGCTGCTATTGGACAAGTAGCATGGTGCCTGTAATGCCGAGACATGCTAGTCTCTGAAGGCTTGCGGAACGTAACCAGTAGAATACCTTAGGTTTCAATTCCCGGATTTTACCGTAAATGCGTCGACAGGCCCACAGTGCCTTAGTCGCCTGTGAGTTTGTTTTTAATGTTGGAGTTTCAGTTAAATTTGCGGTCAAGGTCAATACCTAGATACTTGATTTCTCCCGAAGATCCTATGTTTGTACCGTTTAGGGAGAAATAGGGAAGTAAAATTGCACGATATAGCCGGCCAATTCGCTTGCCCAAAACGAAAGATAAATTGTTCACCGATCTCATTTCTCCATTCACGAATTGAAGGACTAATTCGAGTGCTGTGTAGCATGTAGTGTAGTGCCGTCTTACTCAGACCGCATGTCGCAGTTGCAAGTCGATCGGCTTCAGTTGTTACAAGTCTGTCTGTATTTTATAAGGTCTTAGATGAAAACCCGTGCATAAAGTCTTCCACTTAGCTGAGTATCACAGTCGTTCTCCCTAAATTACATGGTCGCAGCTCAATATGATAACGCACACCACAGGGAAGTACTAGGAGTCTAGTTTGAATATAAAATGGTTCCAAATGAAATAATGCGGGTTATTTACATATCGTCAAACTATAACTTTTTATAGTTTGGAAAATGTCAAGATTGGTGTCAAGAGTTTTTGCGGAAAATCGTACTGCACACAAAATTCTTTTTTAGACTTATGCTGACAATGCTCCGTCGGAAATGACATGCAGAGATTGGTTTCGACACATCAAAAAATATAATATTGATGTTGAATATAGAGAAGGTTTGGTCGCACCAAAAAAGTGAAGACGAATTGCAGACATTTCTTCATAAAGATTCATGTCAGACACTAGCTGAACTTGGAGAATTATCACAAGGAGAAGGCACAACATCGAAACGTTTGAAAACATACTCGTAAGTAATGATCGTCCGACTTCCGATATATGACCTGCAACACGGCTGAGCAACACTTTCGTACCTTCGAAGAGGACGAAAATTCGGTGGATTCGATGATCGCAGATTTTTAAACTCCGAAAGATGGGCATAAGTCAAACAAGGTGGGATTAGCTCGTCGGCAGTCAAGCTACAATTCCAGGTCTTCTACTTTGAATTTTCCAAGCTTATGCAAATGCTTTCCTGTCTATCTGTCTATCCGACTGTACGCATAGTATACCATAAATTTGCAAACTTGCGCGAAATGATTCTGAATTATAATGTATCAGATCCTAAAAATACGGTTGGTGAATTGGGTTTATTCGTCATTACGGTTCATGTATTTGATTTTATAATTTATATTTCATTCACAGTTAATAATTCACACTCACTTCGGGCAAGTTTGCAGATATAAAAAGCTTGCAGATATTAAACAAAATAGACCATTTAGGCCTCCTGTTAGATGGTAGCAAGGTTGATATTATGTGCTTATCGGAATCATGGCTGAAGCCGGAGATGTGCTCGGATCTTTTTTATGTTAATGGCAACAAATTGTTACGGGCAGACAGAGAGGGTAAGATCGGTGGAGGTGTTGGCATCTATATAAAAAAATGTTTTAATTTCAATGTTGTCTGTAAGTCTTCATATATTTGAATATTCCTTCATTGAGATTTTTCCATCTGGTAGAAAGCTGCTGTTAGGTTGCATATATATGCCTCCAAGTGTTGCCAATTATTCCTTACTTAAAGAAATATTTGAAAGACTCGCCCCTATCAACACTAATATTGTCATCGTAGGCGACTTAAATCTGAATTTGTTGGACGCAAGAAATAGTAACTTCATTGAAATGGTAGAATCCCTGCATCTCAAATTTTTGAATTTAAATCAGGCGACCCACTTTATGCCTAACCGAAGTGCTTCTCTTTTAGATGTGTAAAAGCGTGCGCTTGTCTCACTTTATGATCAAATATTCGCTCCCGCCTTCTCAGATCACGACCTCCTATTCATATCACTCAACAACTTGTCACCTACTAACATCAATAGCAACACTTCTTATTTTGACTTTTATAATATGAACATTACTTCACTCTTCTCGGACTGCCTAAATCTGGACTGGTCATTGTTGACATCCAAACAAATTGTTTGAATAATAACATCCATTTATTATTCAAGGTTAGAAAGGTCAAAGATATGACACCATGGCTAACCGACGAAATTCTTAACCTCATCAAACGACGTGATATCCTTTATTCTAGATGGAGAAAATATAGATTTCCTGATTTACTGATCAGCTACAAGGCGGCACGAAATAGTTTAACATCTCTTATTTGCAGAAACAAACGGCAATATTATTCAAGAACATTTTTCCACCAACAATTCGAGCTCTACATTTCGGAATAATATTCGTCAAATGGGCATCTGTCGGAACAAACCTACTATCCCTTCCAATCTTGATCCCGAAGTACTTAACAGAAATTTTATTCAGTCACCGTATGGAGAAAGTGATTTCACTCGTATTCGTTTTGATTAAGAGGGTGCTCAGAACTCCTTCTCCTTCGCATGTGTCGATGAAGATTGTGTAGGACTCGCTATACTAAGGATTAAATCTAAAGCTGTAGGCTCGGACGACATACATCCCGTCTTTATCAAAACTCTTTTGCCCTGTATACTACACCAGCTCACGCATATTATGAATACTATTATAACCACCTCCACATACCCACAGTGCTGGAATATTCCCAAAGTTGTACCGATACCCAAATCATCTTCCCCCAATAGTACTGACTTTCGGCCAATTGCAATCCTTCCATTTCTAAGCAAAGTGTTCGAAAGTATTATAAGTAGTCAACTTAAGTCCCATCTAGACAATAATAAACTTACTATTGAATTTCAATCTGGCTTTAGCGCTAAGCACAATTGTACCACGGCTCTGCTCGAAGTCTGCGAAAATATCCGTGTAGTGGATAAGGATATGGTTGGTGTATTAGTTTGCTTGGACTTTTCCAAAGCCTTTGATAGCGTGGAACACTATCTGTTATTAGAAAAGTTAAAAAAGCAATTCCTTTGTGAGGGTTCTGCATGTCATTTATGTCCTCTTAGCTCTCAAATCGATTCCAATACGTGTTCTGTAATAATCAGGGTTGTAAGGTAATTAAGTATTTTAGGAGTTAAGTACTTGACAAGTACAAGTACCACGTACTGGTACTTGTACTTCAGTACCTGGTACTTGTACTTGAAAAAGACTTAAGTACGTACTTGAATTCAATAATGGCTCAAGTATTTAAAAAATACTTACAAATACTTTTTCAAGAACTTGCAAGTACTTTCAAGTACTTACAAGTACTTTCAAGTATCTTAAGTACTCTCAAGTACTTTCAAGTACTTACCAGTATTCAAGTACTTGCATAAACATAAATATATTTTACTTTAAATATTTACAAGAATGGCAAATATTACTATCATTATATTGTTTGGCCAACAATCACATTGACTGTTCTCTCTGCTTCGCAACTGTTTATTGGATGAGAATTTTGAGAAACTTGTGTTATTAAAAGCAAATTCATTTTCTAATTAAAGTAAATAATAAGTTTATTATTTTAAATTATAACAGTATTAGGAAACAATAAAATTAATGCTATCTTATGATTCTAAAAGTTTTTTTTTTTCGAAGTACTTGGAAGTACTGCTCAAGTACTTGGAAGTACTCTCAAGTACTTAGAAGTACTCTCAAGTACTTCTTAAGTATTTTAACATAATACTTAAGTATTTTAGCAGAAAATACCGGTACTTGCCTAAAATCAAGTACCAGTACCAGGTACTGAAGTACAAGTACAAGTACTTGTTAAAATAATGGTACTGGTACTTGTACTTGATTTCATACAGCCCTGGTAATAATAAACATTCTTCTAATCTCCGTGCCTACTCTGGTGTTCCGCAAGGCTCAGTATTAGGTCCGCATCTATTTTCTTGTTTTATAAATGATGTTTATAAACGTTTTTCTACCTCCAAATATCATATTTATGCAGATGATATACAAATATACTCCATGTTCCCTAAGTCAAACTGTATTTCATCTATGGAGTTGCTCTCGCATGACTTAAATCGGGTCTATCAACATATAAGCTTAGACTCAACGCATCCAAAGCAAAGGCTATAATACTTAATAGAAGCAGAACAACCCTGGAACTACCCCCATTAAAAATAAACAACTCACCTATTGAATTTGTATCTAAAGTAAGGAACCTGGGTATCCATTTCGATCGGGGCTTGTGTTGGAGCACACACATAAATAGTGTAACTTCGAAAGTATACGGGGCTCTTAGAGGCCTTAGTCCTACTACAAATTACTTACCCACGGACATTAAGCAAAAGCTTGTGACATCCTTCATCTTGCCTACATTACTCTATGGATGTGAATTTTTTTCTAAATCGGACTATGAGTCCTTCAGTAAGTTAAATGTGGCGTTCAATAGCTGCGCCCGATATACAGGGTGTCCCACGAGCAGTGTGCCAAAAAGCTAGAGAGTGTAGGTCTGGTCAAGACAAGAAAAAAATCGTACGGGAGGGGGGGTCTATTCCCCCCCGTTTAGCCGGGAGGGGCACTTTTCTAAAATATTGACTTAATTTGGAAAAAAAATATTAAAAATCAACAGTTACAGCCACAATGCCGTGATATACTTTTTTGAAAAGCCAGAAACCTCTTCTTTCATCTTGTTTTTAAACGAAGCTGTTTTAAGGAATAGTTTTTGAGAAATAAATTTTCAAACTCAAAATTTTGAAAAAAAATTGGAAAAAAAAAATTTCGAACTACTTTTTTCCAAAATTGTATGTAATTAAGTACTAATTTTTTTTTCCAAAATTCAATTCCCTTATTAGTTTTTAGTCAAAAACAGAAAGCCGGATGCAAAAATGTCTTGTAGTTTTTGAGAAATTAAAAAAAAACCCGAACCACTTTTTTCTAAGTTTTAACGCGTTTGGGCTTGTAGGCAAATTGATGTATGAAACATTAACCTCTTTTTTATTATTTTTAAAAAAGTCGTAGTTTTATGAGGATACAATAAAGTGACACAGTATTGGTATTTTTTTTCATTGATAAGGCATGAAAACTGACCTGCCAATTTCGTCTGCGTCCGCCCGCCGCCGATAGGTTCTAGCCGCTAGGTCCTTAAGACAATAAAACCGCAATTTTTCTTTATTGAAAAACAAAATATTTGCAACCCAAATGTAAATAAAAGGCACCGCATTTTTAATAAAAAAACATTTCCAAATTGGATGTTAACTTATCAACACATTACGATGTCAAACTCATACTCTCGAGAAGAATTAACGGACATGCACTTCTGCTACGGTTTAGCTAATGGTCGAGATCGTAAAGCCGAAAGACTTTACTCTGGAAGATATCCCAATCGGAGGTGTCCCAGTCGTAGCATGTTTTCAAGAATCCACCGACGTCTGCGAGAGCACGGAGTGTTAGAGTATCGAAGAAGCGAAAGATCAGTTACAGATGGATCAGGAACCTTAGATGAAAGAATTTTGGATTTGGTCCGACGTAATCCCTCCCTTAGTACAAGGAGGATAGCTATTATGCTTGGAGTGCCCAAATCTAGAGTATGGAGAGTACTTCATAACGAAAACTTACACCCGTACCATTTTAGGCCAGTTCAGGAACTCACCTCAAACGAAACGTTTTTGAGAGCAGAATTTTGTCGATCATTACTGCTTCGAGATGAAACTGAACTAAACTATTTTGGAAGCATATTCTGGACGGACGAAGCACAGTTTACCAGAGATGGGGTTACTAACTTCCACAATTTGCATCATTGGAGTGGCACCAATGCCCACAACAAAAAACAAAATAAATCACAACACCGCTTTAGCTGTAATGTTTGGCTTGGTATTGTTGGACAACCTGTAATCGGGCCCCGGTTTTTGAATGCAGTTATTAATGGAGAATCATACCTGCAATTCCTACGACACCTTTTGCCCGATTTGATGGACAACGTTCCTTTGGCCATAGCAGATAATTTAATCTACCAGCAAGATGGAGCACCAGCACACTACAGCTTACGGGTTAGAGACTGGCTGGATGATCATTTTAGTGACCGTTGGATCGGAAGAAGGGGCCCCACGGTATGGCCACCTAGATCACCAGATTTAACTCCTCTAGATTTTTATGTGTGGGGATTCATGAAGAATTATGTTTACGAAGTGGAAATAGTATCTTTGGAACAACTGAAAGAACGGATTGAAGTCGCTGGAGTCAAATTGCAGGAAAATTTGTCAAGCATAGATATGTGCAGCCATTAGGAGAAGAAGGAGATATAATCTTTGCCTTCTAAAAAATGGGGATCATATTGAAAATTTATTATAATAAAACTCTCCGAATTTTTAGAAATAATAAATAAAAGGTCAATGTTTCATACATTAATTTTCCCTACAAGTCCAGCCGGGTTGAAACCAAAAAAAAGGTTTTTCTTAGAAAAAAGTGGTTCGGGTTTTTTTTTTATTTCTCAAAAACTACAAGACATTTTTGCATCCGGCTTTCTGTTTTTGACTAAAAACTAATAAGGGAATTGAATTTTGGAAAAAAAAATTAGTACTTAATTACATACAATTTTGGAAAAAAGTAGTTCGAAATTTTTTTTTTCCAATTTTTTTTCAAAATTTTGAGTTTGAAAATTTATTTCTCAAAAACTATTCCTTAAAACAGCTTCGTTTAAAAACAAGATGAAAGAAGAGGTTTCTGGCTTTTCAAAAAAGTATATCACGGCATTGTGGCTGTAACTGTTGATTTTTAATAATTTTTTTCCAAATTAAGTCAATATTTTAGAAAATTTCCCCTCCCGGCTAAACGGGGGGGAATAGACCCCCCCTCCCGTACGATTTATTTCTTGTCTTGACCAGACCTACACGCTCTAGCTTTTTGGCACACTGCTCGTGGGACACCCTGTATAACATATGTATACGGCGTTAAAAGACATGAACATATTTCCGAACTCGCCAAGAAAATAGTAGGCTGTTCCCTCAAATCGCTGTTTAAATTCCGTACCTTGCTACTATTACAGAAAATAATTAACACCAAAGAACCCGAATATCTGTACAAGAGTATTCGTTTTGCTAAGGCTCAGCGTGCCTCACTAACAATTGTCCCTAGACACAATAATTTAGCAACGTCTCAACAATTTTTTTTTGAATGCGGTTCAACTTTGGAATATGCTACCTTTCCACATCAAGCAAGCGACAAGCACAAAAGACTTCAAGTTGAGATGCTTTAAATATTTTGCTGTCGTCCTTTTTCTCTGTCTTACTGTCTTATATTGTTTAATTCTTTAGTCTCTTCCTTCTTTTCCTTCATTTTCAATTAGTTTAATTTTTATATTCTAGTAAAGTAAAAGATGTAATCTTAATTGTTTGTGGATTTTAAATAATAATAATAAATAATTTTTGACTTCTGATGACCTACAACAGAAGGCATGGGGATTTTTTTTTCATTCATAATTACTATGCCAATAAAAATTTCGTAAAAAAAATGTTTGGAATTCAATGAAAACATAAATTTATCTTGGTGGGAAGCTATCTAGGTCAAACTCAGTTTTTGCTTTTCATCATGGTCGCTGCGCGATTGAATCAATCAAGTTTTCAAATATTGCGCTGTACTTCACGACTATAGCTAAGTTCTTTTGACATGGCTCTAGTACCACATGTTCCATACCCTATCAACTGCTGTCCCATTATATAACTTCCGTCTAAACAAAAAAACACACAATCGATGGTGCCCCACAGAGCGCTTAAATGCAGAAGACGGATAGATTCCACCCATACACAACAGATACCCGAAGCTTTATTTGAAAATTAATTTCAAAGGATTTTCGGTAAAATTAGGTCTTCATTAATATCCTTCGAAAGCAATAGCATTCACTAATTTATTTCGCCGCCAACATTTCAATTGGATAAATGGACAAAACCATTCAGAGCAGCCCTAGTGCTGGTGAAATACGGATTATACCTAATTGGAAATATTTGATATTTTTAATCCACAAATTGAGTGTTAAATCCAAAACAAACTTTTTAGAGTAGGCCCAACAGCATAATTCCTCTAGACTTTTTGCACGCCAGATACACTCAATACATCATTCCGAAATAGGTTTTTGGAGTGAATTCGCCCGATACTTGACGAACAAGAATGAAAAACCGTCCTTCAGCCGAGAATCATTTTAACCTTCGTGTGCCTTTTATTCTCATTTTCGCTATAAAACACACTTAACCCTGGATAGGCACCATAAGTCCACAAACAATCACACAGATAAATCACATTGTATTCGGACTCCGAATTCATACAATAAATAAAAGATCCAACAATCCAATGATACGGCATCCGAAAGGCAATCCGGAACAAAGTGAGGCGCACAATCTTGCAATATCCTCTGTCGTGTACCTCCTCGTTGGCACAGCGCCAACTTGTTGACAATGCAATCACAGTGCCTGTATTCCCATTCCGAGGTATATCGCCCCCCCTTCCGATGCAACACTCGTATTGGCTATTGAAGGAGTCATTAAGTCTTTGCCAACAATTGCAAACTGCAAATTGTTGCCCATTACCATCTATTACTGTTGTTTCATGTAACATTTCTAAATAAGTTGTTTGTTGTCATAGCGGTTTTCTTCTTCCGACGATAGACAAATTTTGCAGAACACTTTGTAGTTGCACTTGTCAAAGGACGAAAAGTTTGCCTGCCTACTTGCCTACTAGTTCTCCATCTGGTGCATCTGGCGTATGATTTTTTTAGTGCAAATGCAAATGAGTATGTACCTACTCAGGTAGTAGATACTCGTACGTACTCTGCTTCTCAACTTGCCTCTAATTAATTTGAGTTGAGGAAAAAATTCAATTGTGATATTAGCTCGTCAGGAAACGGCAAATTGAATGCTGTCATTGGCAGGAGAACCAAGTGACTTGGTTCCCAGCCTTGTACCTGGTGAGGCTTGCCGCACGACTGCAGTGCACGCGGAAGCAAGTGATTGGATTTGTGTTCGATTGTCAGAATCCCATAGCTAAAGAGTCGGAAAATCGATAAGATTCAACAACGATAACCACGGATTGTCGTCCTAGTACTAGTACTCGTCTTCGTCCTCGTCCTCGTCCTCCGCCCCGTCATAGTCGTTTTGATTGTTGATTATATAACGACCGATAGCGCAATGATGCGATGATGCAAACAGAATATTCACTCAATCTGTTAAGGGATTAATTGGGGTGGCGTTGCAGATGACGGCCCATCTAATCACGTTGATGATGATGGATTTTCTAATTGCTTCGGGAAATGAAATCGGCGACGCGAATGGCGCGACGAGGGGAAAATAATGTAAAAATGCATTACAGTTCAGGTACGAGTTGATTTCGATTTATTTAACTTTAAGTGACACAAGCGTGCAGATACGACGCGCAACGGAGGGTACAGCATTCGTCGCTTATGCTGCAGGGACTGCCAACGCTCTTGCATTGTTGACCAGTCATCTGCTGCGGGGTAAATATCAAGCAAAAGTACGGTAGTTATTAGTTATTACTGTGTCGTGAAGAAATTGTAAATTCATATCCTACCGTCTGCACAGGATTCACCGGAACATTCCCAGCTCGGGTGCCATCTCGGACGTGAACATCATCGACAACAACATCAAGCGGCGATCCCTGGAGTGATTGAAAGGATTCGTTGTGAAACAACAGCTCGAAATTCCTCAGGAAATTAGAATTTAAATGAAGTTACTTACCTGGACGAGCATAAGACAGGCAATCAAGACGAAGGTGCAAAGTAAAGTTCTCATTGTCGGCGGACTGTTTGTGGGTGGTTGAGGTAGATAGAGCAGTAGTAAGCTCGAAGAACTTGAAATGACTTTATGCTGAAGGTGTGAGCGAGTTCTCTTTTATACATCCAGCGATGAGACGTACCGGTGTACCATAGTTCGACGTCGTTGGGAGTCTTATCAGCTGAGTTGCGAAATACGGGCTCGAAGTGGGAATGAAGGCAGTGGGCCAATGGGTTGGCGCTGATGAGATATCAGAATGGAGGTAAATGTTTCAAGGTTCTTGCTGCGAATTTTATTTACGGTTCGCAACATCATCGAACTGAGCTGATTTGTGCGGAAGAGCTGAAGGAGACGGATGCCAGAGCGGTGGTGAGGTTGTGACCCAGATTTCGTAAATGGATTGAAGTGGGGCGGTTGTCATTCGGTGTTGTGATACAATGTTAATGATATTGATTTAATTTGATTGTTGTGTGTCAATTTCAGGGTTGAGTGGTTGGTATTGTTTTGATGTCAATCAACGGCTTCAAGCAGACTCTTTTGGCTTCCGTTTAAGCCAGACACCAGTTGATTTGGAACTGGTGTAGTAGTCGATTGTTCTCACACTTCATTATAGGAATCTACAGAATAGACAATACTACGCGTAAATTTGATTTCCAACCCAATTGTTGATTGAGCATCTGACTTTGCATGGTCAGCATAGAGACGATACTCCTACTGCTATTGACTTGTGCTTGACCGAAATGTTAAATCGTAGAGCAACGATGTTTAAAATAACATATTATGGGTTGTCTTTCTATAACTTTTAGAACCTTTAAAACCTTAAAGGCGTTATGCCTTGTTTATATATTTGATGATACAACGGCAGTGAATGCTTATTTATTCCGATTTCTAGGAGAGCGTAAGCCAACAGCCAGAATTGAGGTTGTTGTCAAATTAAATATTTTACTGAAATCACATTGGTCTTTATTGACTGATAAAGATCGGCTTATGGCAAATAACGATGGCGCACAACGTGGTTTATGGGACTACCACGGTTTCTGTTGCAAACAATCATCCGTTACAGGCGATCGTCCGAGGTCCTGAATTCATTCAGTTTCGAAAAAAAAGAATAGTCGAGCACCATTCAATAATACTGTCCATTGCCTGTAACTCTAGCCTCATCTTCGAGAAACCCGTAATCCAAATCAAGCGGTGACTTCCATGTGACGAATCTGCATTTTCTGCAGCTCTAGTAGATTTCTCTATATTTTCTCCATCCCACACACATCCATCCAAAAATGTGATTCATTGGAAGGGATCAAAATTTGATGAGAAAACGATCCACTCAGCGAATAGGCGATATCGTAAGACTTATAAGACCAAGTAAAGTGCCATAAGTCCGGCTTAATCAATTTTGATATGGAATCTGACCCGATACCCAACGAGTGTTTTTGAAACAGATTTCACAAATTTAACGAAATGTAAAGATTTTGGCGGCCTGTGGCGGCTATTTTGTGTTGGTGACAGACTTCAACTTGGCGAATTTTACGTACAAAATCCAACTGACCCTGGAGTTAATGATCATAGACAACGCAGTTGCCACTGGCTAGGCTTCGGGGGGTTTTGAAGAGGACCCCAATTTGGCCGAAAAATCATCTTTAGCGACGAGCCGCATTTTTGGATGAAAAGTTGTATTAACAAGCAAAATGGCATATATGGGACGATACCAACCGACACGAGGTTAGCCAGGTGACAATGCATCCTCAAAAAGTTACCGTTTAGTGTGGATTTTGGGCCGGCAGCTTCATTGGTCCGTACCTTTTCGAAAACGATATTGGTGAGGCAGTCATCGTTGATGGCTAGCGCTACAGAAAGATGATAACCAATTTCTTATTGCCCAAACTGAACCATTTGTCATAGAAGACATGTGATTTTAGTAGGATGACGCTATGTGCCACACAGCGGACGTCATCTTTTATAAACGTGACTTGGCTACCAAATTCATGCGGTTTAACCCCGCTGGACTTTTTCTTGACGGCTTTCCGGAAAGTGAATATAACACAGGCCATCGCTCTAATTCAGCCGAAAGAGTCAGTGAGTCAGTCAGTGAAAATTAGTCGGTGCCTTCGTAGGAAGTAGAGGCGGGCATTTAAACGATGTCACATTCTATTCACAATGGCATATATGGGCCTTTTAAATAAAAGAAGAATTCCGTAATAAGTTCGAATAACAAAAATGCTTTGTGGCGTGGTAAAGGATTCCTTGACTTAAACTGCCAAGGACGGTTTCTGATACTTGTCAAAAATATCGATCATATTGAATTATTATGTTAAATGACGGTAAGTCAACATACACACCATCTCTTGGATCATCTTTTAGAAAAGAAGAGCAGTTGCCTTACAGAAACATTTTTTAATAGCTTCGTAGGACAACACATAGATGACACCACTATTGACAAATCTATATGATTTTTAGGATATACCAGCATTCAATCGATGCTTGTTAAGATTGGCTTAAAAATTTATCGTTTAGTTCATAAGTTGCTGTAGTTTGGAAAGTGGAAAATGGAAAAATCTGAATTTCGTTTTTATTATTTGATGGCCAAAATAATTATTCAACACAGCCATCCCTTGACAAGTGTTCTCCAGACTCCTTCAAATCAAGACATTTGATGAAGAAATTGTTTGCTGATTTTAAAAGTCGCCATACAAACAACGATGATATTGAATGCTCTGGACGCCCAAAATCGTTTTTCCATAAATTATAAGTAAGTTCACACAACGGTAAACTAAAGTTGCGTGTCATATTTGACATCTTAAAGATATCAGAAGGTATGAGAATGCTATGTCCAAAATAGGTACCGCAGACGTTACAATCGATCAAACCAACAACGCGTCAATAAATCAAAGCGCTTTTTGGAGCGATTTCAGTACAACTAAAATATTTTTTGTCGTTTTGTAAAAAGCGCTCAAAGCGCAAAAAAAACAAAGCATTTCACAAGTCGATTATAACAATTGCAAAATTTCACTTTGGATAACTTCGCACAGATCTGGCTCCTAGCGACTACTAACTTTTTGTGGATCTAAGAAGAACGCTCCAAAGAAAGGGATTGCTCTGTAAGTGATTGCTGAGTATGAAGGGTATTTTAAAACAACGGATAAATCGTTTTATAAAAATTATTTATTATTACATTTTAAGGTACCTATGAAGAATAAAGTCGAATTTTGCCTAAAACCTATTGCGTGATATGCTATGTTATCCAGTTTTTTCGAACTATGACGAGACGACGAGTTCTTATATGGCGTGAAAGTGATGCAAGGTATGGTGCAGTTGACCATATTAGAATAGAAAGAAGTTAGGGCATTGTCGATAGAAACTTTCAGATTCTCAAATATAGTGTTGTATGTGGGTTCTTGTTTAAGTAATTTAACTGTCTACCTAGTGTAAAGGTAGCGTGACCTTATGAAGATAAGGAGGTTGCTTGATAAAACAACACAATTACTGATGCGTGAGCTATTACCAATTCAAATAGTTGCGTTTCTTTAATGTTTTTTTGTTAGACATTGATTGAAATTTAATTATAAAATTAATATTTTCGGTGTGGCTACTTTTAGCCTGAACAAATTCAATGAAACAGTCAATAAATTTCATACACTGCACTAGAATACCATTTCTGACGAAGCGCTAGCTTAAGCGCGCCCGTTGAGGGTCCGTGCAGATTCAAGATTGTACGCTCTTATAGTGTTTGTCACACAACCTGGACGGGGTGCAGATGGTTTGTGTCGAAGTTGTTCGTTCACTACTTTCCGGGGGTGGTTGTTCTTGTTGGAATTCGAGAGATTCGACTGAATTGGTCGCATTGATTGTAGTTCACAGTATTTTTTTCTTTTTTTGTTTTCATGTCATTAAGGAGTTGTATTGAAAATACACATACAGACATTTTTTACATTTTACATGCACATAAGGTTCAGTTCAAAGAAGAATTGAAGCCAAAAGAACATGCAAATCGCTGTACTTTACTGATTGAGTGCTGGAAATAAATAAGTTTATCTGGGTATGACAAAACTCTCGTATCAGTGCCGATATAAGAGAAATAATGGAACCTTCTCTACAAAACAAGTGACTCTTTGATACGGTCATTGGGTCAAATTTTTTTAAAAATGGTTTTAACCGAAACAGGGTACAGCCTATACGAATATCTGACATTGCAGACTATTTGGTTAACACCTTGGACTTATTCCGTACCACTCATCCTGACAAATATTATATTGACATAGTATCACCTCTTAGCTTGCATTATCACTATATTGTATTAGCTAATTTCTTGTACTTATTCCACCCAGCTAGAAAACAAATTCGAAAACGAACGGTACGGCTATACGAGAAAGTCAATTGGTACGGATAGGAGTGGATGCCACTGTCCGGTTTCAAGTATTTTTTTCTGGGTGTGAGACCATTCCTTCCTTTTGATAAAGAACATAAAGAACTTCACCTCGACTTAAATCCTAGGCTCATTTCCAATGACATCCCAGCCTTCAGTTTTTAGACAAAGCATCTCCGACATTATTAAAGATGATATTTTGCTACTTCTAATCCAATCCATTTCTTCGCTGATTACAGTACTTTCAATCCTTCATATTCGTTCCAAGGCTCACGTCTCTCTTTTTTTCGACCACGACAGCATAATTAAATAATAAAATATTAAATATTAACTGATTCTAAAACCCAATCGGGTCTACTGTCACTTTAGCGGGGCCATTTTCTTCGAAAGGCACTTGCATCGTTGAAACCGAAAGGCTTTCCATCCTTAGTAGGTGTATTAATAAAAGACTGAGTTGGAATGATTACATATTTGAGGTCGCCAAGAACGATGCGAAAAGTAATTTTTAAACGATGCAAGAAATATTTCACCCCTTCTGATTCGGCTTCAGTCTCTAAGGCTTATATCCGCCCTAAGTTTGGGTACAACGATCATGTCTGGTCTGCGACTTACAAGACCTCTTTGCACCTGGTAGATAGAATCAAAAAGGCGGGCGATATAACTTCTAGTCTAGAAAAATAAGTGCCTATACGATAAAACGGATGCGCTGTATTTCAATAACATCTTTTCTAAATGAGAAGATATTAAATTCACTAGCAAGTTGTGTGTTGTTGAGGTCAAAAAAATTTACCAATGTCAGATTTTTTCATTGCTTGGAATGAAACTTCATAACATCTATGCACTATCCGATCCCAAATCCGATCCCAAATCCGATCCCAAATCCGATCCCAATTACTTTGACGATCTCCTCTTTTCTTTTTTCTTTAGCACATCACTTATTTCCGACCAAATAACTAATCCTTCAAGTGCATGTTCTAATTTTTTTGATTTAATCATGATTTAATCATGATTTAATCAAGATCATACTTTAATAATTTTAAATTTGAATTTGCTTAAGCTTACCTAAGTTCATTATGGGTTACCTGACTTTTCATTCAAACTTGAGTGGGCTTTTCGTTCGGTTATGAGATAAGCTTAAGCCCACTGAAGTCTATTATGGTTGGGCCTCTTATGGTGCTTGTCGCACAATCTGAATGGGGTGCAGATGGTTTGTGTCGAAGATGTTCGTTCACTACTCTCCGGGTGGTTGTCCTGGATAGGATTCAAGAGATTCCATTAAATTGTTAGCGTTGGTTTTAGTTCACAGTAACTTATTTTTGTTTCCATGTCATAAAGGTGTTATATTGGAAATGCACACACAGATTACGAATTTTAAAGAGAACTTGTACTGCGAAACTGATGCTATGGATGTAAACAGCGTCAAAAGACAGCTGTTGAAACAATGTCTCTTTTGAGTGGCGCATTATCTGGAGATGTGATTTCAACTGGCTGCACAGAACATTTGATTGAACATTATTAGACTTTTTCAATTGGAGCTAAGTCAAAAACTGGCGTAAGATTGACTATTTTTAGGCAAAGCCTAATACAATATGATAGCTTGACATACATATCTTTGCAACGTTTTCAGTCCTATTAGCTTGACATTGATGCGAAATGTTGTGAAGTTCCGCGACACTTATCTTTACCTGACCTGTGTTGAGCAGTCTCTAACGAGGATTCTCGATTTGTTGGTCTATATCATTCCTCAGACAAGCAGGCCATTTTTACCCACTGACCTTCTTATTATATTCTCTATCAATAATGTATCAAATAAACTGTAGCTAAAACTACGTATTAATACCGTTTACTAAACTGCCACTAAATGTATCGAAGAACTTTCTCTGAATGCTTATGACAAAACTAGGGCCATAGGCTGATACATACTATCCTCAATTGTTACAAGCTGTGAAACTGAATTTCAATTTGCATAATACTCCACTAAATAATGTTCATACGAGTGTACGTATACCCAATGAGTTTAGGGATTGAAGTAACCTGTTCGAATACTTATAAGGGCAGTGCTGGTCAAAGGACACGAGCTTTGTAAACCCGGTCTTTAATACTATATTGTGGTTCACAAGTTCTCTACCCAACAACGTGTTCATATTTAATTAATAATGATTAAATAATCCGAATGCCTCCCACCAAAAAAGGAAACTATTCAACGGTCCTCCCCGTAAGGAGGACTTACTTTGCTTATACGCAGCATATCTCTTTTTTGGCCCTAATCTCTTACTCAATCTGTTATTTCCACCCCCTCAGCAAGGCCCTTCGCAATACGAGTATTTGAACGAGTGGTTGCCACATACAAAGGAAATTTCAATTTCTCTCTGTAGGGATTGTACTTACAATTTGTAAAGTGCTGACACAATGATTCCCTTGAAGAGTAAAGATGAATCGTTTTCATCAACTAAATCCGGATTCATAAGCTGCTTTGCCTTACTCAAATACTATTTTTCATATTTTTTTTCGTCGGGAAATTCAATAATCACTTAAAGCATTATTTATTACCCCACACTAGAGGATACATAGTAGTAATGACGAATTCAGTTACCGCACACCCATATGCAAATGTGTGTTGGAAAAAGAGTCTGATGGTTTGGATATCAATAGGGGCACTCGTGCAGTATTTCTGGGCGGACTCTAATCTCGAGGATATGTTGTGCAGCTTTTAAATTGATATTTGATAGTACATATGGCTTGTGGCATCTGAACCTGTGTGAAATCCGAAAATGTATTCAATTTCCTAGAATTCTAGGAAGCTTTAACTCGAATTGAATGAATTCTTTAAGCTGATAAGAAAAAATGGTTTTGGAATATTTTTCGTCCGGGGATTTAAATATTTGATTGTAAATAACATTCCAGAATTTTAAATTCGAAATGAAAAAAAAACAGTAATTTCAACCCAAATAGATAAGGGTCATTACCATTCACTTACCGCTCACTATCTATTAACAAAAGTTCGACTCAGCGTGTGTTACCAGATGGTGCCACCTCCATGATTGTTTTTTAAGCACTTAATTACCTTTTATGCGGTACACAAGGTGATAAACTTTTTTGACAAGTTTGACAAGTTCGGGTTTTTTGACGCTGTGATGAGTACTTTAAGTGGGAGATTTGTGAGGATGAGCCAGACTGCATAGGACTTTGATGGATGTGTCACGCCTGGCTAAACAGAAGCTGCCACCAAAATGCTTTGATAGTTTGGCGTCTATTGATAGCGCTGATTATGATCAATGTTTGGTGAATGAGAAAAGAAATCTCAGTTGATTCACTCAAAACGGAAGTTACTCTCGACAAGAGAAAGGAAAGTCTAGCTAAAACACAGCTCAAGCTAAGAGGCGTTAATCCAATCCCGTGAACAGTAAGCTAACTTAGTCATAGCATTCCGCTTCAAAAACGGCTTAGGCCTTGGTGAATTTCTGGTAATTAATAAAAGTCTACACGGCAACCTATTATCTCAAATCTATCGTATGTCTGGTGGCACATGCTATTATGCAAGCATGTTATAGCCTTTTTCATGAATTTTAGAAGAATATTTTATTTCGATTAGGCTGGAACCTTTCCTAGCACGCCTGACTTTGCTCCGGATCCTAAGCTGAATCCGACGCTTCCCAAAATTTTGGAATATCTTTGAGGGAAGACAGAAAGTCTGTAGTTCATTTAAGAGTCCGACATTGCCCTGGGACCTTAGGAAATATGATACTCCATAAAGTAGCCAGTAAAGGTTGAAGGGAACCTGAACTCGCCTCAAATTTGTCTATATCTCTGATTTGTTCCTTTGTGAACGACAGAGTGCTTAAGAGACACAATTGCAGATGCCAGAAAGGCTAACGAAGCAACAAATCTTAGACTTTCCTCTTATCATTAAGGGGAAATGACTTTAAAAGATTTTTATTTTTGTTGAACATCTCAACATGTTTGGCCTTATGTTACCTATGGGAAGTAAGATGACACTTCGGCACATTTTCTGCAACTGCCTTGGAGACCATCAGCTGGTGTGTTTTCGAGTCGACGTCGTCGCAGAAGCGTCTCATCAATTTTCTCACGAGAACGAGGAAAGTACAATTAAGTTATAATTAAGGTGACGTCTTCCAGTATAACGAAGAAGTATTTTTCCACTGGTGCTCCTTATCTTTAACAGTCTGAGTGTTGAAGTTTAGCTTAAAATTGACTCTTTCCATGGATTCAGTCTATGGTGTATATCTGATCATCATGGATCGTAGTTTTCAGAAAGTGGATTACTAACAAATCTTACATCTTCTGTATAAGTTTGGCATTGTCAGAGTAGCTTATATTAGTAACTTGCCGGCTGGGTCTAAGATAGTGTCAGCGCTATAGCTGCTAATATTATTATATTGTTATGAAGCATATGCATCGATGACGAAGAGTCGCCAAGCCTTCCTTGGAAAATGTGTCTCTTAATTGACATTTAATCAAGATATTTGCTTTTATATTGTAAAATTATCCATTTTAAAATTGCGATATTTTTATTTAAAATTGCGATATTTTTATTTTATTTCTACGTACAAACTCTGGCATTATACCTGCCATAAGGCCGCCTTATTCTTCTATTGATGTCATTTTTCACCAGATTTTGACTCAGTCTGATGGTATTAAGCCCCATGATCTCGGCGGGCATTTGAGTCTTGGTTTCCAGTAGGCAGCTGCAGTCCGGTGTGAACCTGAGCCTCAACCAACGAGCGTCTCCAGCTGACACGATCTTTTGCCAGTTGTTTCCAAGGACGCACTTCCAGTAAGTTAAGGCACCTGTGTGTGCCACCTTAGATTCGGTCCTCCCCTGCTGCGTCGTCCCGCAGGGTTCGATTTGAAAACTCTTCGGGCCGGAGCTGTCTTGTCCATTCGCTCTACATGGCCTAGCCATCTTAGATGTTAGATCGGGAGACGGCGTACTATGCCGATGTCGTTGAATAGCCCATACAGTTCGTCGTTGTATTTTGTCCGCCACTCTCCGTTCATACATATAAACGGGACCATCGATTGAACGCAGAATTATCCTCTTGAAGCGACTAAGGGCATTCTCATCCGTTTTCGTTAAGGTCCAGGCTTCTGCGCCGTAAAGGAGGACCGGGATGATCAGTGTTTTATATAGTGCTATATTAGTCTTTCGAGAAAGGGCTCTACATGGCAAGAGTAATTCTGCGTTAGATCTCAGCGCTGGTGTTATTGTCTCTGGTCACTAGTGAGCCAAGGTAGACGGAGTCCTTGACCACTTCAAATTTGTAGCCCTCAATTGTAACGTTCTGGCTAAGACGTCGGCGTTGTGCGTCTTTTTTGGATGACACTATACATTTGGTTTTAGCCTCGTTCACCGAAAGACTTTTTTTAGCTGGTTCTGCTTTTTTTAACGTCTCGCTGTGCTTGCCCAATTATATGAATGTCATCCGCGCATGCAAACAACTGCGCAGATTTGAAGTAGATCGTACTTCGTATGATCTTTTCCTGCACGATGTTGAAAAAGTTGCATGGCAGTGCTTCACTGCGTCATGTAATGGTTTTACCATTGTCATCCTGCGCGATCGGACGAGTTTGGCAAGGATGTTAAAACTAGACATGGCTCGGTATAGCTCGTCCCTATGCACACTGTCACATTATGCGGCGTTAAAATCGACAAAAAGATGGTGTGTGTCGATCTGCCGCATTGTGAAAAGTTGGTCTAAGGCGGACTTACCTGGCCTGAAACACACTGATAGGAACCTATCAAATGATTCACAAAGGCTTTCAGGAGTTCACACAGCACGGCAGAGAAGATCTTGTAAGCGATATTAAGGAGACTTATTCCTCTATAGTTGGCGCAGTTATCAGGGTCTTTCTTATGGACTGGGCAAACGATGCTGAGATTCCATTCTTCGGGCATACGTTCCTCCGACAATATTTTACAGAATAGTTGATGCATGCGCCCTGGCAACTCATCTCCAGCCGCTTTAAATAGCTCAACAATTTCATCTAGGTCAGGTGGGCGGAATTCTCTTGTATCGTCGACCGTTGCGAATGGATCATTCTGCCTGACAGCGGTATCAGATCTATCATCGCCGTTATAAAGCGTACAGAAGTGATTTGTTCATATTGTCAGCATCGACTGTGACTCTACCGTCATGCGTCTTCTACAGGCTTCTGCTCTGGCCTGTTCGTTTTACTTTTTCGTAAAACTTGCGAGCGTCATTCCTGTGGTAGCATCTCTCAGTTGTACGTTAAAATCCCCTAGTACAATTTTTGTGTCATAACTGGAGCATTGAGCGTACGTCCCGTCCAGGAAATCATAGAAATCATCCTTGAGTCGATCATCTTTTACTTCCGTAGGGGCACGATCGCATATAAGGCTTATTTCCCCGAGGATGGCTTTGATACGGATTGTTATGAGGCGTTCGCTTGTGCATAGCGGACTGTAATGTATGGGGTTTTGTTCCTTTTACAGCTTAAGGCTGCATGAGATTATGTCAGCTTTAGAACGTGAACATGATTTTGAACCTATGGAGCACCTCATTTATGTTGAGCCCCCTATTGAACGGAGTGGTCAGGATGTGGACAGTGACAAGTCTGACGATGATCACCTGGGTCGCACATTGCTTCAGAGTAAATGTGAACTACAACGTTTACGAGGAAAGAGCACACCTTTAGGTCTCCAAACATCGAACATTGAAATTTCACAGGGCCCTTCATCGAGCGAAGAAAGCGATGATGACGATAATGAACCACTCTCTTCCATAAATCCTCAGGTTAAGAAAAAACGAACGACGTTATGGAAAAAACAATTACCTAACTTTACATGCCCAGAATACAACGCGCAACCAACATCAGAAGAAAGTCTAAGTTGTAAAGACCCTTAGATTATTTTAACCTATTTTTTCACAAAGATTTAATAAGGCACATTGTCGACCAATCTTTACTAAATCTTTACGCTGGTAAGAAAAATAAGCCTTTGATGGTCACAGAAGATGAAATCTATGTTATTGCCGGGCTATGCTAAGTTACCACATAAAAGACTGTATTTCTCTAAAAATAATGACGTGCCAAAAATTCTTACTGAAAGTATAAGATGCAATAGATTTGAAGCAATACTTCAAAATTTACATCGGACTGATAATACACTATTGTCGGCTTCTTCTGACAGGTTGTATAAGTTGCGTCCGCTCCTAGATAGTCTGGGTGTTTCATTATAAAAACACTATGGACTAGTTGAGAATTACAGGATTGACGAGAGCATGATCCCTTACTATGGAAAACATTACGCGAAATAATTTATCAGGGGAAAGCCAATAAGATTTGGTTTTAAAAATTGGGCTTTGTGTACCAGCACTGGCTATATGATGGTTTTAGCATATATACGGGAAAACCGCAGAAAAGAAAGATTTCGGATTGGCCGGGGATGCAGTTCTCGTTCTCAGTTATAGATCGCCGAAAGTTACCGGCTCAAAGTGGCATAAAAATATATTTTGACAACTTTTCTTTTTCACGACTTTGCTGTTGATGAGACATCTGCGACAGTTGGGCTATTGCGCGACCGGTACAATACGAGCCAACCGTGTTGAAAACTGTCCGCTTAAAGATCCCAAACAATTCAAGAGAGAAGAACGGGGCTACAGCGGTTACAGAATGTCGGACGATGTATTTTTGTGTCGTTGGAACGATAATAAGGCGGTCACGGTGGCAACAAACTTCGAAAACTGGGCCTTGACAACTGCCACTCGCTGGTCCTATGAAAAAAAAGCAAAAGTTTCAATCCCCAGCCCTCATTGATTGCCAGCTACAATAAGCGCATGTGTGGGGTTGATTACTGTGATCAAGCTATCGCGAATCCTCGTAGTAGATCGCGAATTTGAAAATGGTGGTGGCCGGTTTTTGCTTACTTTGTAGATGTGTCGGTGGTGAATAGGTGGTTGGTTCCTTGCGAGAAAAAAATGGTTTCAACAAAAAGACGGAATCTTTACTTGCATTAAGAAGGTATGCTGCTCGAAGCTTGCTGGTCATATATGGAACTCCACCGCATCAAGGACAAAACCCAGCCAAACCCTTGTCCAGCACAAAGTATCATAGCAAGGAGCATTGGATTGTACCTATAAGTACACAACGCCGCTGTGCAAATCAATATGGAGGGAAATCAAAGTTCAAGTGCCTGAAATGTGATGTAGGCCTTCACCCTAAATGTTTTATGGACTACCATGTAATTGGTTCTTGATCATAATATTTGTATTTAAATAAATTATTTTCGTTTTATAATAAATATGCATAAAATTATGCTGTTGTATTCACTTCATTTCCTTCCCCCATAAGTAATGTATTTATATTAGGTAAGTAGTGCATGGTGCATAGCGTCCGATATATCAGACGGGTCATGAAATGATAACTATAAATTGATGTTCTGTTTTTTCATAACGGGATCATTTGACAATGAGAATTATTGTTATGTAACTTTATTATATTAATGGGTTAACTAAAACCAAGCGAAACATAGTTACACATTTATATTTTTTAAAGCCAACAAGTTCGTGTATAATCTTAACCACTCTTTTTGAGTCACTGTAAAGGTGTTTTGTGGCTTACGACTAGTCTGTTCCTTTCTCCTTGCTGCTATTAGCATGTGTGGCAATAAGTACAACAGCACAACCTAACATATACACTTTACCAAATCTTAGCTCCAAAATAAACCAATTTACTATAATAACTTACTAGATCCGCGTGCCGGCCGCAGGGTGATTTCATATTTTGGTATTTTGTGTTTTGCATGTTAACACTGCTTGTGGGTGTACGTTTCTCGGAAGGAACTGACATGTGCAGGTATTTGAGCAGCAAAGGAGTGATAAATTAATTTCGTGTTGAATGATGACATATGTACAAATCCGACGGAATTGTAAACCACAAGCAATTGAAGCGAAGAGGCAGTCTAAGCCTAGGGTGATTTATCAGTTCGACTGGAAGCTGCAGTATGAATTATTTATCGAAAGTTTAGATATGTCCTATTAAAATGGTACCAAGTAAACAAAAGCTCCAAATTTTGAGTCGAAACTCTCAACAGAATCTCTATCCTATCCATAAAAGGTGCTTATATTTGCACGGACCACCAGGCTACCGTAAATTTGCTAGCGTTGTATGCTCTGCAACTCATGACTGTCACCTATGTTGGGTTTGAATGCGTAAATTGAATGGTAAAATAAGTGAAGTTCAATTAGAGAATCAATGTGCCCCTTTCGGTCTCTTTTTATAATTCATGCAGGTTCAAGAATGTACGCTCTTATGGTATTTGTCACACACCCTGGACGGGGTGCAGATGGTTTGTGTCGAAGATGTTCGTTCACGACCATCCGGAGGTGATTGTCCTAGATAGGATTTGAGAGATTCGACTGAATTTGCGTTGGTTGTAGTTCGCAGTAACTCTTTTGTTTCCATGTCATTAAGATATTATATTGGAAATGCACACACAGAAATAATTTTGAAGTGATTTTATGCTGCGAGTGCTATCTATGTACATCAGCCCTTTTTGATCATCTCTCATTCACAACTGATGTTGTTGCGCAGTTTTTCCGTATAGGAATTGTTCTTGACTATGGACGGACTTGAACTACAGACCTTCGGCTCAACAGTCGGTCTTTAGAAGACATTCACAGAAGCTGCTATTCGCTTTATAAATTTGATTTTGGTGGGGGCTATACCCCCATTTTATTGTGCTTAATTCAAGCTACATACTTAATTTAACTTACGATCTAAGAAAGATGGCGATTGAGATGGAGTTTTAGACAAGGAGTGCTGATGTTAAAGTCGAAACAGTTTTTCGCATTAACATTCCGCAGCATACGAGAGATAGGTTCATTGGAGCCATAGGAGGTACGAGAGGCGGGTACATAGAAGAGACGTGGATTTCGTGTATTACGAGGGTTAGTGTTAAAAAAGATAGAGTTATAAAGGGACGCGCAGTCGATGGTACCTGAGAGGAGTCGGTGGATGAAAAGGATGTCGGATATCTCTCTTCGTTCTTCCAGCGAGTTCAAATTAATAAGTTTTAGGCGGTCTTGATAGGGAGGTAGGATCAGAGGATTGTCCCAGGGTAAGCCGCGAAGAGCAAAACGGAGAAAGCGACGTTGGACACTCTCAATTCTGGAAATGTGTGAATGATAGTAAGGAGACCACACTTGAGACGCGTATTCGAGAATAGGGCGAACAAAGGTTATGTAAAGAGACCGAGTGACGTAGGGATTGGAAAATTCTTTAGACCATCGTTTCACGAAGCCGAGCGCAGAATTGGCCTTAAGAGTTATATCGCTGATATGTGCAAGGAAATTGAGTTCCTGGTCGCATAATACACCAAGATCACGGATCACTTTAACGGTGGAAAGGGGTTGATTATGGAGAAAGTAGAGGCGGGGAGGAGGTTTGTTGCGTTTGCGGGAAAAAGTAATGGATTGACACTTTGAAATGTTTAGGCCGAGGCAGTTCTTGGAGCACCAGGTGGAAAAGCTGTTGAGGTCCGATTGAATAAGGGAGGAGTCAAGTTTTGAGGAAATGATCTTAAAAAGTTTAGCATCGTCGGCATATAGGGAGATGTAAGAATGTTTGATAACCATATCAATATCATTTATGGTGAGGATAAAAAGAAGCGGGCCTAAATGGCTGCCTTGGGGGACACCGGAAGAAGCAAGGAAGGGGTTAGAGAGGGCAGATCTAAAGCGGACGCTGTAGTTGCGATTTTCCAAGTATGAGGAAATCCACTTTAATAAGATGGGCTCAAAGCCAAGAGAAGACAGTTTGAAGAGTATTAGTCTGTGTGAAATTTTATCGAAGGCCTTACTGAAGTCAGTTGAGATAACATCGACTTCCTTGCCATTTTCTAAGGCTGAGAGGGTGAAGGAAACGAATTCAATAAGGTTTGTGGTTGTCGACCTGCCTTTAAGGAAGCCGTGCTGTCTGGGGGAAATCAAAGACTTGCATTGAAAACTTAAATTATCATACAAAATACTTTCGAAGATTTTGGGTATATGAGAGAGTTTGGCAATGGGACGGTAATTGTTAATGTCATTCTTCGGACCACTTTTGTATAAAGGTAGTATTACTGCAAGCTAATAGGTCTCTAAATATGAAATATCGATTTTTTGGTTAAAAAACCTTATTTATTTAAAAAAACATAATGAATGAATTCAATCATCAAAGTATTAGCCATAGTTACCTATAACTTTCCTCAATCTACCTTGATGGCATATGACTTTTTCTAATAGTAGATAATGCATCGTGCGCCAATCCGATTCTTTCCATTCTTCCAAGGAATGAAAGTGTTGTTCCGGAGGCCCATACTGCATCTTTGAAACAAGTAGTAATCAGTAGGGGCACGTCTGGTGAATACAGTGGGTGTGGGAGGACTTCCTAATAACGATTTGCCAAATTGTTTTTTACATGCTTTGTAATATGTGGATAAGCATCGTTATTATTGTTTTTATTATTAAAATCATTGAAACTTGGAAGTTAAGAGACGCGTTGACAACCCTTCGTCAAGCTTTCCTATTATGAATGTGTTCTTCCCAATTTTCGCTGTTTTGTTGCCTTCTAGATCCATCCTTATATTCTCCTCTTTCTATTGGTCTTCCGTGGCTTTTCCACTCATTATTCTTTGGACTATTCGTCCAGGACCCATTCGTTTTACAAGTCCCGTCTATCTTAATCTTCACGATTTTATTACTTGGACAATCCTTGGGGCTGAATAAAGTTTCGCGAGTTCTTGTAGATTTTTCCAAAAGCTTGTTTCTTCCTCCTGTCTTGCCATCAAAACCCATCATCAGTTTCACATTTTTGATACATTTTTTTTTCGATCGGCTTACAAAGTCAAAGGCGTTTTTATAATCTACGACTTGTTGGTGGATCGTTTCGATTATTGTCAGTCTCTTTAAAAAAAAATATTTTACTGATATAACAGTGATAAATCTCGGTAATTTTTGTATCGTGTTCGGTCACCCCTTTTAGATACGTGAATGATGACCGAGTTTTTCCACTCCTTGGGGATAGTTTCATTGTTCCATATAGTTGTGATGAGCCCACGTAAATTCTCTGCTAATACATCTCCGGCATTGTCATGATGGAAAATAACTGATGCATGCCTTTGGTCATACTCCAATCGCTTTTGCTTCAATGCTCCATTCAATTTCATCAGTTGTTGTCGGTATTGATCCCCGATAGTTCTCAGTTCATTATCCCCTTCTGGTTCTACTAAATACACAGAATAACCTTCTTTTGTGGTAGTTATTTGTATAATCACAACCTATGACGGACTGGATTTCATCGACAGATGTTTATCTTCCGAAATACCATATATTTTATCAATGATACTTAACATACCTATGTTAGTGGGTATGCCATCTGTTGGTCGGACCGACATTTTATATTCGCATACCCATTCATACATATATTGGGATTCTGTTTCTGTGCATGGATTCAGTTCGTACAAGCAAAAAACTAGCATGTTAGGATGGCCAACGCAATCGGGAAATAATGGGGGGTATAAATGGAAATGACACTTACCTTATTAAACGATAGTTTACCACAAAAGCAATTGCAAACTTTATGCCAAAGTTTCGAACTTCATATTCATCTCTCCTGTTGGAAAATTAGAGACCACTCCGTTTATCGAGGGGTGATTTTAATTTAGGAACTAGCGACTAACTTGTTTGCATACCGTGAGGTAGTCCAGGAATGATTGAATATTATTTTGAATTTTCAGTTAAGGATAGACGTTGTTGCACGAACTAAACTCAGTGCAATGCCTAAGGCCAGTATTCCATACTACAGATGAGACCCCACTAAGCTGAAATAACAATGATGTAGTACGTTTGCAAGGCATCAGTGGCTGATATGAAACAGAGCGAATATGGATTGACGTATTCTGTTAAGTAATGACTCTGTATGGTAGCTGTATTTAGAGCTATTTTCGCTGGTGACCCCCAGGTAGGATCATTCTATTTCTAGTTCTGAAAGTGAATGAAACATTTTTATAATTTAGATTTTGTTCTTGCTTGGATGTTGCTATTAGGAATGAAATATAATATAATTGAAACGTTCTCCACAGGAGTCCTTGCGGGACCCGATTCTGACAAAGTAATTTTTGATAACCTTTTAATCGGCCATATCGTTAAAAATAAGAAAGAACAATTTTTGGATCTCGCGAGCTAAATACGACTACATTCGATTTTCGATGTTTTTTTTTGTTAGGTTGGTAAATATGTCTCGCAACATATGTTGACATTGCCAGCTATTTTGAACATTTAGTTTGTTTCTCACAGAAGTTCTTGGTGTGCATGGCGATTTTTTGCTATTGGAAGAAATTGATCAAAAATTCTCCCTCAAATTTTGCGTGAAAAATAAAATTAAGTGCTCCAACGTACTTGAATCGTTGACTGTGGTATTTGGGAGTCTACAAGCAAAAAAATGTTTATACGTGGTACAAGGTGGCGGCTCGTTGCTTAGGATGTTTGCATATCGGTTGGCTCATGCCATGATTTTTTTTTTTTGATATTTTGGGCATAAAACATGTTACGTCAGCGAAGCATGTCACGTTTTGGCCAAAAATGCCTTCGCATGAGGATCACACAGGAGCTGTTGAATACCGTGAATGACGATCCAGATGAAAAGGTTCGACACTAAAGCCTTATCAACCCAACTGAGGCGACCAGAAGATCCAAGTCCGGTAACCTAATCAAAGTTGTTTCTTACTTAAATATCAAATTTAACCCAGATTTGTACCTACATCATATTATAGATAGAACATTGTCTATAATAATGTTCGTTTTTGTAGTGCTAGTAGCTTATTAAGGGTAACATGCCTTTAGAAGAAAAATATGTATAATGAAAATGCATTCTGTATACACTCATAGTGTCCGTTCGCAGCGCCCGGATTATTCAAACAGTATTTTTACATGATTCATCTAGCACAGAATTCTTAAGATTGCGACGTTCATATGTATGTGATAAATCCCCAACCTGGATTTGCATCAGCTATAGCTGGATCATCTACTCTGCACGCCTCATCAAAACCACCAGACTTTTTCCTGTACTTGTAGTATAAGACGATATTACGAAATAGTGTCGAAATACATATACATATGTCTTTTTTGCGGCATAAATGGTCGTATCTTTTTTTTTACGTTAACTTAAGTGTCAAACGTAAAAAGTTTGATTTTTCACAGTTCTAAGTATATGGTTTTAATTTCACTTCGATATCTCCACGCGTTCTTGAGATAAAGGGTCTTGACAGACAGACAGACGGAGAACAAAGTGATCTTTCCTTTTTCCGTTTTTCCTTTTGAGGTTCGGAACCCTAAAAAGCACGCCAAATTCGGCGTGAAAGTTTTGTTGACTGTTTTCGTCGATAACAGTGGCGTGGTTCATCATGAATTCTTGCCGGACGATTCTAAGTAAATTACGAATGCTACAAGGTGACCCAAAATTAATCATCCAATTTCGTTTAGAATTTCCTATTTAGTCAATAAAAACGAATAATTTTAAGTGATGGAAATCTTCATTTGGACCTGTGCAATTTTTTGTGTTAAGTAGAAAAGATGACATACGTCAAGTGGCTGCTGCCAGTATCAGTAATATCGCATTTTCCATAATTTTCCGCTAGATTTCCGGTGATAACTGTTCACATTCCCGTTGAATATTCTCCTTAAGGGCTGCGATTATCTCAGGCTTGTTGGCATTAACCCGCGACTTTAGGTTAGGTTAGGTTAAAAAAGGGGAGTGTGATGGTTAAGCATCACTTCCACTCGGAGGCCAAAAGACCCATTGTGATTCCCTTCATTTGTGGAGTACACATATAATTAACCCCGTGCTCTTTATGAAATTTAGAAGATCCGATATATCTGCATTTGCCACGTCTGCAATATCTGTAAAGAATCTTTGGCCCAGCGACGCTAGGCGTCGATTCTGGAAGCTGGGCAGCGGCAAAGCAGATGTTGGATCGTCTCGGTTTCTTCCTCACGCCGCAGCTCCGGTAGAGATCGCTGGATCCCGAGTTTCATTTCCGAAGCATTGCACCAATGGGACAGTGTCCTGTGATCACTCCGAGAGCATACGGATCGAGTTTCGGTCCAGTGCCAAGAGCTTCTTTGTTTGTCCGATATCGAGCTCTGGCCACGATGATCTTGTCGTGTAACTGTCGTTTCTTGTAAGCCAAGATGAGTTCGCTTCTTTTAGGATTGTATTATTTATGATCCGGTATAATGCGCTGATCGGTGGTTGCAATGACGTGTCCGCTTCACTGATGTCCAGTTCAGACCCTTGCCTGGCCAATTCGTCCGCTCTTTCGTTCTCTGCGATTGAGCTGTGACCTGGGACCAAGCATATTTTGACTTTGTGGTGTCTGATAGACTTCAGCGAGTCGCGAAATTTAATGACAGCTTTTGATCTCGTTATACAGGATTCTATTGACTTCAGTGCAGCCTGGCTGTCTGTAGAAGTTTGGCTGCTTTCTTTATTGCTAGGATTTCTGCTTGAAAAACGCTGCACAGATCAGGGAGTCTGAATGATTCCTGTTTGTGGAGGGTATTATAGTAGAACCCGGCCCCAGTGCCTGCGTCCATTTTCTATCCGTCGGTGAAGAGAGTGATCTCGTGGTCGTTGATCACAGCATTTGATAGTCACTCTTATCTATCGGGGAAAAGGATTGGTATTCTGAGAGTCGTTTTGGTGAGAAATATAGTCGGTCGTAGCTGCGAAGCTACTAGAACCATGTTTCTTTCCCAGGTCATATATTTTTCTGAGTATGGCCGCGTGTTCATAGTTGGCTTGTTTCTACAAAGAGGACTCCCTTAGTCTAAGAGCGCTTTTTGCACCGCAGGCTTTTATGAATAGATCAGGAGGAAGGAGGTGAAGTATCATGTCCAACACTGCTTGCGGCGTGCTTCTCATGGCTCCCGTTGTACCAACAACGGCTGACATTTATACTTTGTTGAGCATGTTCATATAGCTTTTCGCGCTGCTAGCAGTCCACCAGACTAGGACCCCATAAGTTAAAATGGGTCTGATGATTGCTGTGTACATCCAATGAATGATGTACGGTTGCAATCCTTTGCCGAAGGTCTTTTTGCATGCATAAAAAGCATTCAATCCTTTTTTCATCCTTTCCTCCAGGTTCCTTTTCCAGGAGAGTTCGGAGTCAAGAATTATGCCTTGATACTTGGCTTCCGCTTTGAGTTGGAGTGGAGTACCCTCTAACTTTGGGGGAGCAAATATCGGTATTTTCCTTTTACTGGTGAATAAGACTAGCTCGGTTTTCTGGGGGGTTTACTCTCAGACCGTTCTGTCTTGCCCACGAGGAGAGTTCCCTCAACGCAGATTCCATTAGTTCACCGATAGTTAGAACTTTAAGTTACCCCAAAGAAAGAAGTTTGGGATGGTTTGATCTGGCGATTCACAATATCCATTGTGGCTAGTGCTGTGTGTGCGGTTGCATCGTCTTGTTGCTCATCCAATTCCGGCAGTAAAAACTGTAAGCGTAAGTTTTTCATTAAAAGTTGCTGTAGGGTCCGTCTAGTGATGCCCAATTGCGTGGCTTGTCGTCTGGTTGATGTTTCTTTTTTTCTTTTTTTTTATAATTCGTGCCGGTTCAAGAGTCTACGCTCATATGTTGTTTTTCACACAACCTGGACGGGGTGAAGATAGTTTGTGTGGGAGTTGTTCGTTCACTACTCTCCGGAGGTGGTTGTCCTACATATGATTCGTTTGTTTCCATGTCATTAAGGTGTTATATTGGAAATGCACACACAGGGTATGAATTTTGAAGTGATCTTATGCTGCGAGTGTTATGCCTTCGTCAGCACTTTTTGATCATCTCTCATCCACAACTGATGTTGTTGCACAGTTTTTTCCCAAAGGGATTGTTGTTGACTGTGGACGGACTTGAACTACAGCCCTTCAGCTCAAGAGATTACCATTGCAACACAAGACTGGCGAATCGTATATGCCCCAATGTCTGGAACTAAATCGACGCTTTTCTATTAAGAGTTATTAATAACAGTTATCGTTCTATATTTTTGGTACATGCTTAACATCAATAAAGCAAATACCAGTGAAATGGTGTGGATAACGACGCGGCAAATATTTTCTCTGCGATTGCCCCGTATTTATTCGCGCCAGGTGTCCCGAAACGGTGTGTGTGGAACATTTACGATTAACACCACAGTTTCTCCGGAAAATGGAAAAAATACAATTCAAAACGCAAAGTATGCCATTGAGTTCGAGTTCCGTTAAAGTTAGCCTAAAATTTCACCCAAACTTTAGTGACGAAGCCGATTTTTGATGAAGGTTGTTAAAAAATTATTATAGATTGTAGATTGATAGATTCGGGACGATACTCGATATAAAAAGTTCGGTTTGGCAGGGGTTTTGGTCATGTGAAATCATTGGTCCATACTTCTCCGTCGGCCGACGACGAAGTGAGCTAAAGGTGGGCCAAATACAAGTTTCTTTTTAAAAATGCAATAAAATTAACAAAATTAATTTTTTTTTCATGTATTATAGCATTATTAGTAAGAACGAACATTCCCATTAATAATGAAATACAACATTGTTCAAGTGGCTGCCTCGGCTGGCTCCGCAGTAGCGCATTTTGTTACCCCAATTTTCCAAGACCTTGTTGATAGTTTTGCTTGGATGGTATTGTTATTTGAATCGTTTCCGGATTTTTGGCATAATATCGGTCCTTCACGGTTTCCCACAAAAAAAAAGTCCAAAGGGTAAAATCGCAGCTCCGAGGCCGCCAATTGACATCGCCAAGACGGCTCATAAAACGATTTGGTAATTTAGTCCGCAAAAGATGGAATGTGGAATGGGCTGTGTGGCATGGCGCGCCATACTGTATGAACCAGAGGTCGTCCAAATTCATGTCTTCAATTTCAGTAAAAAAAAGTCGGTTAACATGGCTCTGTAAGCCCACCGTCGACCGGAACGTTGTTAACAGCTTCTTTTTGGAAGAAAAATGGTTCAACGTAGCCGCCGAGATGAAAATGCCTTTCGTCAGAAAAGATGGTTTTTCGCCCAAAATCGTGGTCTAATTCAAGTTGCTCTAAGGCCCAAAGTGCGAAGCGATGACGAAGCAGATGGTCACGCGTCTTCAATTGCTGAGTCAACTGGACCTTGTAAGCGAATAATCCGAGATCTTTGTGCAGAATTCTAATTAGGCCAACGCGTGAAATGTTGAGTTGTTGAGATCGATGGCGAGTTGATGTTCGTGGATTGATTCTCTCACTCTCGGCCGCAGCAGCCACATTCTCATCTGCGCGCACCTTACGAGTGTTGTCCACTAGCATACCAGTCTTACGAACTTTTTGCACAAATTTGCCTACAGCAGTGGCGGTGGGTACTTCATTTCGGCCAAAACTTATTTTTAAGAAACGCACTGTTTGGGAAAAAGAAAAAGAAAAGAAAGAAAAGAAAGAAAACTGTTTGGGTTCCACAGCACTCAATTTGGGAATAAGTTTTCAATATTTCCCAACGTTGTTCAAGCCTAAAGCGACTCATTTCGTTTTGCGGAGGTATGATACTGACTTTCTGTCAAGATGTCGAGCGGAAAACAGCTGTCAGTGTCAAAACAATCTATGATAAAGAAACAAACCACTAGATGGCCCAACCTTTACAAGTCGAGCAATTTCTTGTGACCTAAACTAGATCATATGGATACGGACCACTGATTTCAGCCGTGCGGTGCTATATGTATATGTATTCCACAGCGTCAGCCGCAATGGAGGTATTCTAGCAGCGACTTGCGTGCATTGTTATCCGACACAACGATGATGTGTACTCGCCACCTAAAACATATTCATACAGATTTATGCGACAAAGTCATTGAAAATCAGATTTAACGAATACGTGTCACTACGACGGACATTTGAAAATAAAACTGCCTAGTTGAAAAGTCCTTTATTTGTGTTCTATTTAGATTTTTCTGGTTATTGTGATATGCTCTGAAGGTTTTCTTTATTTTCGCGCAGGTTCAAGAGTTACGCTCTTATGGTGTTTTGTCACACAACCTGAACGGGATGCGGATGCAGGTGATTTGTGTGGAAAATGTTCGTTCAGTACTCTCCGGGGGTGGTTGTCCTAGATAGTACTCGAGAGATTCGATTGAATTTGTCGCGTGGGTTGTAGTTCCCAGTAACTTTTTTTTTCCATGTCATTAAGGTGTTATATTGGAAATGCACACACAGAGTATGACTGATCTTATACTGAGAGTGTTATGACTTCGTCAGCATTTTTTCATCATCTCTCATTCCCAACTGATATTGTTGCACAGTTTTTCCGTATAGGAATTGTTCTTGGCTACGGACTGACTTGAACTACACATCTTCCACTTAACAGTCGGTGATGACTACCATTGCATTTTTTCAACATTAAATTCTCCAAAGCGTTTTGAGTATCGAACATGATATTTCGAATATGAATCAGAGTGGATAATAAGCTTCATTACATCATCAAAATTATAATCCACAAATCAATTGGATCTAAGAAGTTACATATATCTATTAGTTTAACAACCTTTGTTTATCTCGTTATGATAAATTTTAACCAAATAAGCAAATGATCTATAGTGGTTTATTCCGGTATGAAACCAGACTAACCTGCTTAGGTGAGGTATTCGATAACTGCGTAAATATATGAAATAGGAGTGAGGTGCCCATAATATCCGTCGTAATTAGGCGAGAAGGGCATTCTATCGGATAAACTGAAAACGTATTTGTAACATGCAAACAGGAGCGAGTTTCAGAGTTCAACTTAATTCTAGCCCGACCCATAGTTTTCAGTTAAAGCGCAAAACCGACATCAACCAGTATTATCCGTAACGATTCATTTTTCGTTGAAAATAAACAATTTCTCTTTAAATGTCAGAAATATAATCAACTTGAAGACCGCGAAATGCGGTAGGAGATACGACTACGAGGGTATTCGTGTGGTTAATACCTGTTTAAAATAAACTTACTGTTTCATAATAAGCAAACCAAAAATTGAAATCCAAAACAAGTTCGACTAGAGTATCCGCCGACTATACCGTATTTCCTACAATAAATAAATAAAAAAAACGGCTTATTGTTTACTGTTCTCAAGCAGTATATTGCCTAATTAATTTCGGTTTACAATTAAGTCGCACGTGAGCAATTGAATACTTTTTTGCCGTACACCGTGAATGTGTTGATTGTATGCTTAACATTTTTAGAGCCGGCCATAAATAGCCCATAATTACAATAGCGATGATTATTAATTTATTTCTAAGTATGGCGTCTTCTTTCTTAAGTTAACGGGCTTAACAAAGGGGGTTTACTAGTGTTGCTTTGGAGACTCATTGAGTTAAATTCGTAAACAAATAAATACTTAATTCCGACTTTTATTTGATTTGATTTTGTATGGAGATCATCTGGATAAGTTAAGTGGTTGTTGAAAATCGGTAGAGCTTAACCACAAATCGAATATACATAGGTATACCCATAAGAGTCTGTCGTTTTCAATCAGGTGCTTCTAGCGCTATGCTGGCTCGTGAATTTTGATCGAAGTCATACATTTTTCTTGTGCTTCAATGTCGACTTTTGAGCCAAATAAGCATCATTTGCAAGAAGTTTTGTTTTTCGCCTTCAATTTAAAAAAGAATTCTGCGGCTAAGGCGTGGCAAATGATTATAAAAATTTGCGGTGAGATTTCTATTTGTGACAGAACGAACAGTTGTAAAAGTGATGATTTCGACCTAGAAGACTAGAGGCGTTCCGGACCGATGAAAAAAGTTTGAAGACGTGAAGTTGAAGGTACAACTTTATCGAGATGCATATCAAATGCAACAAAAACTTGTAGAGTTATTGGTTTTAATTCAAAAAGTAATTTCCCCTAAAGCGGTGGGAATGGTCCAAAAGAAAGGAAATTGGGTGTCATAGGACTTGAAGCTGGGAGACAGTAAACGGCGCTTTTCAACGAGTAGGTAATATGAACAAAGGTACAACAAGGTGATTTTGCATCACAACAACGTTCTGCCAAATGTTGTCCAGGTCGTTAAACCCTAGCTAGGAACACTTAAATACAACGTCTTATTCCCCCCGCAGTATTGTTCAAACATCGCTGCTTTCGATCGATAACGCCTTGCTCAATCTTTCGAAGAAGCCAGAAATTGCATTGATTGATTTAAAATTTTAAAGAAAAAACCACTTGTACACCCTTATGAAGCGGCAATTTATAGCGAGCAGAGTAAGGAATGTGCTCTGAAAAAAATGTGCTGTGAAAAACTCTGAAAACGGCCACTAATATATAATTCCAGACTCAGTTTGGAATTTTTGCAGAATTTGTCTTAGCCTTTCTTGACTTTCTCGGACTTTATGGGATGATGCAGAGTCCAGGGTCTCCAAGATAGTTTCACGATAAATGATAGCTAAACCACAGGTAACTCTTTTTTTACCTTCACTCTTGAATTAAGTTGGCTGCTATGAAACAGCCAGCATCTTGCCACAGCCAAAGCGCCCGCTCCATTGCCCATGTTTGTCAAAATATTCATAGATACTGATCAAGCAAAAGTCCAAGGTTATTCACCACACTTTGTCTCGCCAGTGGACGCCCGTTCGGTCCAAAAGTTGAGAACCTGCGCCAATTTTCTCTAGTGTCCCGAGAGGCTCTAGAGTCTAGACAAAGGCGTTCTGAACTATATAGATTATGATTTCTGGAAGTTGATTTTCAACTTCCTCCTGTTCTCCTGTTCTCTCTTCCTCCTTTGCTCCTGTTCGTTACAAGCATTCACTGTCTGACGTTCTCGTTCTCGGAAGCTTTAGATCTGATTTTTTCTCCGAAAGATTTTATTTATTTGCAGGAACATACCCGCGAACTGGAGTTCACAGCACGAATTCTGTTGTTCCAGTGCAAATTTACAGATATTCTGTAATTCTCTTTGATCAAGGAGATTGGATATTTTCAGTGTCCTGACATTCGAGAGTTTGAGTCTTGTCAGGAGTCAATTTTTTTGTCTGTGAGGGCGGCGATTGTCGCATTTCGGTATACATTTGTAGTGTCGTGCACTTTGACGCATGTAACGAATCAAGCGTGAGCATCCAAAAATAAAACACTGAAAAATAGAAAACAGTAAAAAACATCACCTCCTGATTTTGCCGCTTACTTGCCGTAAGATGGTTTTTATAAAAAATAAGCACGGAAGACCCACAATGAAAAATAAATGAAACAGCAAGATCGGATTTAGGAGCAATGTCTCTGAAAAAACGCGTTAAATGCGGCCTAAATGAATTGAGAGTTCAAACACATAGGCAGCTTCTCTGTGCTAAATGTGATTGATGTGAGCCAAATGGCACCAGAAACAGATCAACAACGAAACGGTAAACGATCACATATTCTGTCGAATCCTGACCTAACGGAAAGCAGACAGTGAAAGGAAAAGCTAAGGCATTTGGGCACGTATTTTCCTCTTGAGAAAATCCACAAACACAACGAAATTCTAAGAAATAATTGCTAATGGTGTTGTTCCTACTATTCCTGCTGTAGCTCTTCTTCTTCTTCTTCTTAGATGGCGCTATAGTCCGATGTGAACCTGGGTCTCAACCAACAAGCTTCTTCAGCTGGCACGATAGTTTGCCAGTTATTTCCAGGCGCCTTCTACCTGTGTGCTAGATTCGGTCGTCCTCTGCTGCGTCGTCCCTCAGAGTTGGATTCGAAGACTCTGCGGGGCGGAGCACAGCTCTACATGGCCTAGCCTCCTTAGAAATTGGATCCGGAGACGCCGTACTATGGCGATGTCGCTGTATAGCCTATACAGTTTGTGGTTACATTTTTTCCTACACTCTCCGTTTATAGATTGAACGCAGAATTTTCCTCTCGAAGCGATCAAGGCCATCCTCATCCGTTTTTTTTAAGCTCCAGGCCTCTGCGCCGCGATCTCTATAGTGCTACCATGGTTTTTCGAGAGAGGACTCTACTTCTCAATCCCCACTTGAGCCCAAAGAACCAGCGGTTGGCAAGGGTAATTCGGCGTTTGATCTCAGCGCTAGTGTTGTTGTCGCTAGTCACTAGTGAGCCAAGGTAGACAAAGTCCTTGACCACTTCAAATTTTTAGCCGTCAATTTTGACGTTCTGGCCAAGACGTCAGTGTTGTGGGTTTTTTATTTTTTGGATGACAGCATATGTGTATTTAGTTTTACCCTTGTTCACCGAAAGATTCATTTTAGCCGCTTCTGCTTCAGTGCTTTTGAACACTTCATTCACGTCTCGCTGTGCTCGCCCAATTACGTGAATGTCATCCACATACGCAAGGAATCGCGCAGACTGGAAATAGAACGTACCCCTTGTGTTGATCAAGCTTGATGTTGAAAAATGTATATGACAGTGCTTCATCTTGACTAATTCCTTTTTTAACATCGAAGGTCGCGGTTAATTCGCTACCGAACTTAATGAAGCAGCGAGAATTGCCGATTGTCAATTTTCAATTCAATTCATTTTTATTTCATATTAACTTATATCTATCTTACCCTAGTCAAAAATGCTTAAAACTAGCTTAATTATCTTAACAAATGTAACTATCTTACTGGCCCTAGGCGGACACTCTAAAACAAACAGAACAATTGAAACATACTTATGTCTTTCGACGTCTACAAATTGCCGATTGTCGTCCTGCATAATTGGACGAGTTAGGCAGGGATGTTAAAACTAGACATGGCTCGATGTAGCTCATTCCTATGCACACTGTCATATGCGCCTTAAAAATCGACAAAAAGATGGTGTGGGTCCTTGGGTCTTTTCCAAGATCTGCCGCAGTGTAAAAATTTGGTCCATTGTGGATTTACCCGGCCTGAAACTACGCTGATAGGAACCTATGAGATACCACAAAGGCTCTGGCGTTGACACAGTACGGCAGAGAAGATCTTGTAAACGATACTGAGGAGACTTATTCCTCTATAGTGGATATAGTTATCGGGGTCTTTCTTATGGACTGGGCAAACGATGCTGAGATTCCGTCCGCCGGGCATGCTTTCCTCTGACCATATTTTATAGATGAGCTGGTGAATGCGTCCCATCAACTCATCTCCAGTCGCTTTAAATAGCTCAGCAGTCAGGCCGTCTGTGCCCGCGGCTTTGTTAGTTTTAAGTTTCGAGATAACAAGCTTAATCTCATCTAGGTCAAGTGGACGAAATTCTCTTGCATCTTCGTCCGTTGCGAATGGATCATTCTGCCTGACAACGGTATCAGATCTATCGTCGCTGTTATATAGTCTACCGAAGTGGTTTTTCCATATTCTCAGCATCGACTGTGACTCTACTATTAGTTGTCCGTCTTCATTTCTACGAGCTTCTGCTCTGACTTAATAGACCTGGCATGTTTGTTTTACTTTTTCCTAGAACTTGCGAGCATCACTCCTGTGGTAGCATCTCTCCATGTCCTCGATCTCACGCTTTTCGTGCTTTCTTTTTTTCATCCTTAAACACGTGTGTTCCTCCTTTTCTGCTTGTAGATCTCACGAGCGCTCTCGTCCGTCTTTTTAGCATGCCTTTATAGGCACTTAGTTTTGCTACATGGGCTTATTTGCATTGCACATTAAACCAGTTGTTTCAGAGGCAGCGCCTCAGATGGCGCGCTGGCAATGTTTCCACTGTTGTTCGGTGGATCGTGCCAGTGTCATCCGACTTGGCGAGAAGTCTCCTACGTTTGAAGCTTTCCAACGTCAAACTCTTTTTATCTTGTTCGACTCTGTAGCATCCTTGATATCCTCATTCGTATCTTGGCTACAACAAGGTAGTGATCCGGTTAGCTCATCGGAAGATTCGTACATTTAGGATGCTGGAGGAGGGTCTGGTGACGATCGCAACGTGATCAATCTGGTTGATAGTCAATTGATCTGGTGACCGCCAGATTCCTTTGTTTATGTGGAGATGTGGAAATCGTGTGCTTGCTACAAGCAGGTTACGCCCTGCTAGTAAGTCAATTAGCCTAAGTCCGATGTCGGAAGTAATGTTAGGTAGGCTATGTTTTACTATTGTCGACAAAAAAATATGTTCTCCTTGCCCAGTTTTGCGTTAAAATCCTATAGTACAATTTTGATGTCACTATTGGTACATTGGACGTACGTTTAGTCCAGGAGATCAAGAAGAAGCGTTCGTTTACATGCCGGAAGCTTAAGACTTATTGTCGGAGTCTTTCTCGAATAACAAATCCGCATACGAATAGGTGTTGGTTATTTTGCTTGAGGCAATTACCGTAATAGATATCAGCTGCATCCTTTCTTTGCCTGGTCCATCCCATCGCACTTTTTGGAATGCGATTATATCTGCTGTGTAGCAGTCGTGAGTTTTTTTCAGTTGGTTATCTGTACCTAGTTTGTTAAGGAACCGCATATTCCAAGTTCAGACTCACATATCATTTCGTTTATATGGGTCTTCAACATTGTATCCGTTGCTTAAGTACCACCAAACTTTTACAATTTAAGCTAAAAACTGCTTCAATGTGAGGCAGATGTTGGCCTGAAATCCATAATCAAGGCAGGAAATTACCCTAATCATTATGCAATAGAGAACGTGTGGTTAATTGGGGACAGAAGGCCGAGTTATAAATGAGGTGTGGAATAAAGTCATAATAACGTTCTGAGCCCAAAGCTTTATGACCCTATGCCACGAAGGATCTAAGCAGTCATAACGAAAAATATTAAGCGAAATAAAAAACTAGATTCCCCATAAAAATAACTAATTAATGTTAATCAGTATTCCTTTAATTACTTTTAATAATAAAATTTGGAAAAATATTACCCTAACTTGTGGCATTTTTTCCTTCTTTTATTCATGTGCAGCACCATGGGTTGGTAGTTTTGGGAAAGACAATGCCTGACAAAAAATTAAAAATGTATTTAAATTTCAGTATAATGTTAAGCCGCGGGTATTTTTCGGCACGAGGTATATATACTTACGAGTAATAAACTTTACAAAAACAGGAAAAATATTGAGTACCACCAATTTTTTTATTTTTTGTTTAAATACTTTGCGGTTAGACGGTATGAATTTTTTTTCCCCATGAAGCGGGTAAAATTGAGACGCAATTTATAATTTTTTTGATAAAAAACTCGCTAAAATAAAACCAACTGAATACTATTCCAGTGCAGTATTCGAAGTATTTCTTCCTTTGGTATTCCATTATTCACAACCTCAAACCTCCTTACGACAGGCTGCAACAGAGAGGATTTTACCTGACATGCAATAGGCAATAGATCTCACGTGCATTCTGCACGTGTAACCAGCCTTCGATAAGTCTAGCAGAGGTCGGGCAGTTATTTTCCAGCTGTGCGAATCAGCAGGTCAGCACTTAAACAGGTTTTCCTATAAATAGTCAATAACCATAAAACTCTTATCAACTCGCCTTAACACAGGAAGACAAAGTCATTTAAAGTGATAACAAATACTTTTAAACAAAAATAAATCCCTCTCTAGAGATTGTTAAGAATCCCAAAAACCCAATGCGTCGTAGCACAAATGCACTGAATCTTTCCCAGCATGACGATAGCGCACAGTAGAAGCCAGACTAATCGCTCGGTACTTCACTCACGCCTACCGACAGAACTCTAATCAAACCCAGACCTGCTTCATGAACACTGTATAATCGAAAATACAAATCTATAAAAACAACAACGAGTAGAAGATTAATCACATCAAACCAAAACCAGTTGTTGTCGAGCAGACAAAGAGATTCCGCGCGATTTGAGTTCCAGTCATCGAAGCATCATCGCGATACACAGAGCAGAAGAGAACAAATAACTGCGATCACACCCGCACAGAACGCGTTCTTTAGTACATCCAAGCCGAAGATACCAGCACTCCCTCAGCACAGTTAAGTTTTCGGCAAACACGAATCTCCCAATAAACTGGAATTGCACTGCGGTTTCAACTCATTCGCCAACCAGCAGCACACTAGTGAGGAACTCTACCACCGGGAAACATGTTACGGATTATAGTTACATTATTGGCGCTACTTTGCGTTGCCGCAGCTGCCGTAGATTTGAGTATTTGTAAAAAGGATGGAGAATACGTACGTAAAATCATTGAATTCCTTGAAACACTAATTTACAAAGATTCCTTCTTCACAGTGCCTCAGTCACTACGAATGCTGTTCAAACACCTGCCTAACGTACCTGTACAAGTGCTCGAAAGTTCCCAAGCAAACATCGGTTCCGTTCACGGTCACGCAGCAGAAAACCCCCGTCTTCTTTGCTCCTCCACTCATCCCGACAATTAGACCAGAAACACTGTCATTAGATGACTTGGTACAGATCGTCTTCCGCCCGCTGAACATAGTACCCAAGAGTGGGAGGGAACTGAATGCGATTCAATCAAGACTGACAGAGGAACGGCTCGTGATTGAAGAGTCCAACCCGGCGACCAGTGGAGTGAATTGTAACGAAATCGGTGAACATGTAAGCTTAAACGTCCAAATTGTGTGAAGTTCACTTAATACGAATTTTGTTTATTGTAGTGCTACAAAAATGAAGAGTGCTGCAGCGGACTCTGCCATGGCTTTCTCCATAAGTGTGTGACATAAAATTGGAAACCGGAATGATTTCCAATATCATCAAGTGCCCGTTCGCATACCCGCATTCGCATCTCTTCACGATACAAAAACAATATGATGTAAAAAGTCAAGCCTGATTGCTATTTAGAGTCAAAAGCTTTCTATTCGACTTTACTCAAAAATTTTTCCTTGTTTCGTGTCCATATTGAAATAAAATTATTTTTTACGAGACTTTTTTGTTCATTGGTTTACTCGTAGTCCCCAAAATGGTAGATACTGCAGGCCTGATGGAGTATACTTGTAAACAAAGCCAACGCTGACAATACTTGTAAAGAACTTCCGATAACATGAGGTCATTAGCCTTTTCCTTGGTAGGTTTTTTTTCTCTGCTTGAGGACGCACTTCAGAGACGACTTTTCAAAGCGTCACTTACTAGTGTGCATCTTTACATCTGAAGCCTCAAGACTCTGAGATGCTTCGAAAACCATTGACGTCAACGATTGTTTGTTTGTTTTACGCGTGAAGACCAATGACTTCCCGATTAGAGTCAAATGACAGACTTTAATATGGTCATTAACCTTGTTGAACCACTTCGCAGCCTTTAAGCCTCGTTTAAAAATAAAGAAAAAATGTAAAAATAATCTGAAACGCCAATGAATTATAAACAGAATCAGAACACCACACGTGTGATACCAATAATTAAATGATTTTTGATAAGCATTCGGTAATGAGCTCCCTCATATCAGCTTTCTCTCATTTTGATCACATTTAATCATTAGCTTTCTTTTTAATATGGCGCTAGGGGGTTGTTAACATTCAGGGTTTTGGAAATATGCGATTCGGGTGAAGTTTTCAAGACACTGGCTGATTATCTGGAATCAAGAATAATCCCGATTTCAAAACATTACTTATTACCCATTACTCATTCGAAGTCCCCGACACTCGCCAAATATTTCGCGAGAAATGGCTTATGCTATTGTACTTACAGTGACGAGCAAAACTGAATACCAAAATGTAAAACTAAAGTGACAGTGCAATCATTTTCTTCAATATTTTTTTCGGTACATTTGAAACCGTTTAATTTGAATTGCATAAAACCACAAATGAGAAATAAAAAAATTGTTCATAGTCAACAATATTCACTTTTGGACGTTCTCATGACGCACTTACTAAACATTTTATTTTCGAAGCACATACGTTTTGAATCCTTGTCCGGTCTCAAATTGCAGATAAGCAATAGAGCGTAGTTAAATTTCGATAAATGGTACATCCTTGATATTCCAATTATGTCTTGAACAATCAATAAATTGAGATCGAGAATACAATTATTTTATGATTCCATTCTACGTAACAATCAAATAAAATTCGTTATCAATCTACTCAATATCACACCTTTAACATTTCATGCATCACCATATCTTCTGTTGACGCCTGGTATAGAAACCCGTACCTTTGGATACAAGGGAAAGCTCCTTGTCACTCGTTTTTAGTATAATACTATTATACTGCTTTTTATTGTAGGTTTCAGTCGTATGACGATCTTTGGCTCTACTAAATTTCTTGAGCACTCACTGTGCACATCAATTTAAATCTACTTTATTTATTAATTTTTAATTTATTTAAAAATACCTTGCAAATTATTGCAAGACACGAAAATTATTGATTGTACCACATGAAATGTTCGATTTTTTTTGTAAAAAATTAAAAGTCAATAATTTTTTCGTTTAATTTTATTTAATCAAAATATGAACCATTATACAACCTTCTTCCACCAAGATTCAAGGTCCGTTATTTCTTTTTTTAGAAGGCTTGATATTTTGACGTTAAAAAGTTTTCAAAATCTTCTACGACCCCTGCTCGGTTTCGGAACACCTTTTGTCGAGAAAATTACGCCAGACTACGGAAAAGATGGAGTCCGTTGGAGAAATATCAGGAGAGTACGGTGAATGCGGAAGAATTTTGAATCCCAACAGTAGCAGCTTTTGCACCGTTACGTGTTAGGTATAGGGTCTAGCATTGTCATGCAACAGGATCGGATCATAGCTATTGACCAATGTAGGCTGCTTTTCACCCAATTTCGTAAGCATTACGAATTTCCTCACAATATTTGACTGCATTTGTCGTTTACCCTGGTTGAAGAAATGAAAAGTGGATTGGTCCTTTCGATGTCCACCAAATTGTCACCATTACCTTTTCGGGGTGAAGACCAAGTTTGGAGGTGTTCTTTGGGTTTTCGTTTGCATCCAACCACTGCCCAGATCTTTTACGGTTGTCATACAAAACCACTTTTCATCACATGTGATTATACGGTGCAAAAACGGTGCATTTCGGTGCCTTAGGCTACCATAAACCTTTCCTATTTCACTATTAAAATGATTATTCCAAGTAAGTGTGAGGTTGAATACCATACCCAGATTTCTGGCAGTATCAACATAAGTCATGGTTTGGTTCTCTAATTGCAATGGGCATAAGGTCGATTCATCGAATATTTTACGATGGATAGACAATATTATACCACGGTGAGATTTGCATACAGATCTGCATACAAATGAATCAGACAATTATTAACAATGTGTGGAAGGTCATTAAGGTATATTGGAAAGGGAAGAGGTCCGAGTGTGGATCCTTGCGGGACATCTTGAAGAACATTTTCTAAGCTGGACGACCTATCATTTGTGATTGATTAAATCAAGCCGAACAGCATTCGATTCAATTGACAAGATTGCCTCGACAACATCTTCTGATAGTCTAAGAAAATGAAAAGCACTGCTCAAATATGGTGGACCATCACGTAATGGGCTACTGTGGGCTACATCGTTTGGTAGTTGTGGTAGAGAAGTGAATTTGTTGTTTAAAACATTGCAATCAATATCATCAGGCGGAGCCACTTATTGTCTATCGATCCCTATTTCTCGCAGGTGTTTCCAGGCATCTTTACTGGATGTCGAGGTACTGAGCTTATGTTAATAAAATTCATTTTGGCCATTCTAATCATTTAACAACTTTCGTAGCCTGCGATAGTGTTTGAGGTTCTACTCTATATCGTTGACTGTAAGCAGCATCTCTTTGTGAGATCACAACAGAGATGTCGCCATTCAGCCAAGGCGGAGACGTATGTTTTACAAGACGGGTTTTAATAGGAACGTGACAATAATACAGGAAATTAACGTTGTGTTTTAGGAAACACATTTACAGCTTGCATTAAGTGAGTGAGTTCCAGTCTATTTGATAAAAATCTAGCAATAATTAGAATACGTTTAGAGTTTTAAAATAGCGAAATTGAGAATTTTGCTGTCTGATATTGCAAGACATTTATAAGCATGTAAAAATTAGATCGTGTCTGGAAAAACTAGCTGGCTGTAAAGTAAAACTATTATTTTCGCTTGTTGTCTAGTAAAGAATAAATAGCGGTTTATTGCATTTAGACCGCGGGTCTCTAAGGAAACAATCAGAAACCTGATTATCTAGCAGGTTACGATTTAGGCCATCACACAATGTAGTGAACGAAAGATTGCAAGTAAATGACTCCAAGCATGTAACTAACGGCAATAAGCTCACATGATTAGCCATGTATGGCCTCTGAACCGAGCCAATCAAACCATTTTCATTATTTCATTTTATACTGTCCCTCCGTGGATTCTTCTGCAACAGCTTCAATTGCATGGAGGAAACATCCATATTCTTTACAAGTATGAGCTCTTGTAGTTTCTTGTGGACAGACGATGCATGCCCTGTCATATGCACTGTCTGGGGGTAGCGTGCCAAATTCCCACTGTTGCAAATTATTATTACAGGCTGGGCTTGGTCCCATATTCATTTCAACTTCAGAGGGTTCGAACGTAGGGGCCTTGGGATCGATTTCATCATTAGGCTCAATGTTTTTCTTTTTGTTCTCAATGATTTTCTCTAAATCTTCCTCGTTTTTTACGTTACCTGCGTGAAATCATTTGGTACTGATAGACATACCTGATAAAACCAAAAAAAAGGCTTCATAAGCTTGATGCTATTGTGAAAATATCTGTTTTTCATGAGTTGTACAAATCTTATACTCTCGTTACATGGATAATTTTTAAGGTAGTTCAAAATGCTTTTAAATGTTCGATGATTTTGTGGAGAAACTCACTGCCATCTATTTAGTGGGATAAATATGTTAAATATCGTATTAGCCACTTCTTCAGCTCGTTTAGATTTAACTTGTCTCAGTACCACAAAAAACTGTTACGGTCTTGATAAACAAGTATAAATTTGTAATCACCGTCGAGCTGAGATTAAAAATCTGTCCAATCCACTGAGATTCTTAAGTTGAACTCAGACATTATACAATAATAGGCACGTGTAGTCGTACCCTTCCTACTTTTGTTCACATATCTCACAAGTATGAACGAAGGTTTCTATATCCTTACGTACAATGGCTTTGTAGTAACTCCATATCCCTTTCATCATACAATCTCTGTCACCGAGACCAATATTGCTTCCAGGGTCTTTAACAGGAAAAATAAGCCTAGTTTCTTGGTCTATTGAAATCAATCGTAACGCCGTAACAACAAATAATCGCAAGTATTTTTTCTGGCTGTTGTTTTTGCCGAAGTGACCTCTTCCAATAACACTTTGTAACGTTCATTTTAAATATAAAGGGTAATCTTAGCACTTGTTGCCTAAGCTAACTCACTGTAAAATCAATGATTCATTAGTTTAACGCATAACTCGGGCGGTTTTATAATGAACAGCAGCGACGTGCTTCCGCAACCCATATTTACGCGATACCAGCTTCGAGCGGATAGCGCAATACCCATTCGTTTACCCCGTTGCTGTAACCTCCCTAAACTCGAATTTAACACATTTCCGTTAGCTGCTAAGGAAATGTGTATAATAAAATTTATGTCACACATTTCCTGGTGGATGTTGGTATTGTGTACGTCTCCTAGGATTATATATATAATGACTGATTACATACATTTCCGATGGCATATTATATAATGTTTATAAAGCTGTATCACGTCTGCATCCTCCAGTGATCTATGATCAACTGTGGTCTATTCATTATCGAAATGCAAACTTTACTGAGAATATGGCTGCTTTTAATGAAAACTTCAAAATGTTCATAAGATATGAATGTGGAAGACGTCTGTTATCTACAAGATGGTGCCACATATCACACGACCCGTTTGGCAGGAAACATTTCCTGGGAGTTGGGGTTGGTTATGTGAACTGGCCTCAAGATCGGTGATTTGTCAGCGTTGGATTTCTCTTTCTAAGGTATGCAAAGATCGTATTCATGCTTTAACTCTTGACGCTTGGAAAACGGGTATTGGCCAAACTACGACCGAATTATAAGCGGATATGTGTCAAAAAGTCATAGAAAATTACCTTGTAAAGATCGAGTCCAGTAAGAGCTCCCATGGAAGAAATTTGAAATATATTATTGTACAATATATTCCGTTAATAATGGTAACATCCAGGAAATAAAAAAATTGTTCTTAGTCTAAGTCATAAAAGAGGTTTTACATAAATTCATTTTCAGAACCACGAATTGGATTACCCTATAAAGAGTGTGTTCAAAAAGTAGCAGGAATATGAACAAAAAGTGGTAAACTGGCAACATTAAACTTTGCATGGAGATAACCTTAAGTCATTGAGTCATTAAATTTAAGAGACATATTCAGTAAAATTGGTGGTTGTTGTCCACCAAGGGCTTTTTTTTTGTTGGTGGCTTCTACTATCTGTTGAAGCACTCAAACACAAATACTGGTCCACTGAACGACCAGACAGAAATCTTGTCTTTATTGTATTTTCCCCGTTGGCCGTAGAAAAGTTAGGAGGGGCTTCAGGCAAGAGTTTCCGCACACACCACGTCGGCCTCAAGGGTGCGCCACCGTGCGCGAGCGAAGGCGGGATAATTGCAGAGAAAGTGTTCTGCTCTGTCATCCTCCTTGCAACATGCAGCACAGGTAGGCGTCTCACTGATGCCAAGCACGTAGAGATGCTTAGCAAAAGTGTAATGGTCCGTTATGATGCCCTAAGCCTTCTGCAATCATTTCTCTTTAAAGATAAGAAGAATGTTGCGGACTTCTTGCAGACATCAAAGCGGACATTCCCCCCATCTACGTCTGTGTGCATTAAAGACCCAGTCGTTGATGTCAGATTTGACCGTGGAAGCAGGTAGACCTAAGGCGGGTTCACGTCCTTCTAGGGAGTTCATCGGAAATCTCATTTCCTGGGATCCAAGAGTGACCTGTGACCCATACAAGCCTAAGTGAATTTAGCCTTCCCACTTTGTTCAAAAAGGTCTTGAATTCATGCACTAATTTGGAATTGGATAGAGGGTTGAATACAGCTTTGAGTGCAGCTTGGCGTGTCACTGCAGATGCATATGCTTTTTACAGGTGCTGGGGAAGGCCCCCGTGCAGCTGAGAGAGATCGCTCTTTGGAGTTTGGTGAAAGAGGCCACAACGTATTTGCGTGTTATCCTGTTTCACCAAACAACCGATGCATATGAGATTATCGGTCTTATCATTGCCATGTAGATTCAAAGGACCTTTTTTTTCGGCGATAAGCCCCATGTTTTACCAAAGGCACCTTTGCATTGCCAAATAGCTGACAGCTGACAAAACCAGCTGGTTTTGGACTCAACATGCTTTGACCAAAGAAGCTTGCTATCTAAGATGACTCCCAGGTACTTAGCTTCATTGGATATCGGGATGGGAATGCCTTTAAGCATCAGCTGAGTAATTCCAATATTTTTTCTCCTTCTCGTGAAGAAAACGACATCAGTCTTAAGAGGATTAACCGATAACCCATTACTCGTGCACCAGTTCTCGTTCACATCTAGCGCCGCCTGCGCTTTGAGACAGACAGTCGCTAAACGTTAGCCGACAGAGAGAACAGCAACATCGTCCGCATAAGCCTGGGCATAGATTCCAGAGGCATTGAGAGCATCGAGCAGAGAGTCGACCACCATGCACCATAACAACGGAGACAAGATGCCACCTTGCGGGCAGCCCCTGTTTACTCCAGACTTGACACATTGCTCGAGGCCTGCATCAGCGATCAATGTCCTGTGCACAAACATTGCTTTGATCCACATAACCAATGCTTCATCTACGCCATGTCGTCTAGCAGCGTTACACATGCTCTCGAAAATAGCGTTATCAAAACCTCTCTCAATGTCGGCGAAAATTCCTAGTACGCACTCTTTCCTTTGAACAGCTCATTCAATTCTCCCAACGTTTAAAGCGCATTCTCGCAGGATTTTCCGCATGCATGTTGCATGTCCTAAAGAGGATGCATTCGAAGGGCAACTTTGCGCACTCGCAACTCTACTAATCTCCCCATGCTTTTCAGCAAGAAGGATGTTAGACTGATTGGTCTGAAAGTCTTGTCGAGTGAGTAATCTTCTTTCCCTATTTTGGGAATAAAGACCAATTTCAACGCGCGCCAAGGAATAATGATGTAGGTAAGTGCCAACCTAGCAGTGAAAATCCTTTACGGAGTAGGAAGCAGCTGTCTTATACCTTTTTGCTGCATAACAGGGTATATCCCATCAGTGACCGGCGACTTGAAGCCATCGAAAAATGCCATAGCAAATTCAATGGCCTCAGTAGTTGCCACGCGTGATTCAATATACCAGCTACGCCGAGTTGTTTGCATCGTTTCAGTCGCAGTTTCCAATGAGGGAGTGTGAAATGAGCCGATGACAGTCTGATTTCCCGGGAAATGGGTCTGAAGCAGTAAACTCAGAGTTTCTTCTTTAGATTTTGTGAGAACATCCAGCTTTGTTGATTTTCTTCGCTTGAGGACATTAACCGCTCAGGGATTTGATCTCTTCGCAGAAGGACTTATAGGAATCATTCTTCGATTTACGAATAAGCTTCTTATATTCCTTCTGCTTCGATCGATGTTTATTCCAGTCATCTTCCGAGTTCGATTTAAGCGATCTATTCAGGAGACTTCTGGCTTCCCTGCGAAGACATTGGAGTTCAGCGTTCCACCAGTGAACTGATTTCCTGCTGGGAGGTTTTTTGACAGGACATGCGAGTTCGAAACAGAAGTTGGTGATGGCGCTGCTCATTTTATGAACGGCATCCTCCACCATCAAGGGATAGTTTCGGATAAAATAAATAGGTTACTAAACGATCTTAGGTCTAAAATAAACTATTATAGGGAAGACCAAGTGTTCTTCTATGGAACGGAAAGCTTTGAACGTTTTAGAGTAGAATGAAGCGAGGTAAGAATAGCTTGGTACCATTGAAAATTGACTATTAGTCTGAAGAAGGTTTTCAGCGACGAAATCGTTACACAATGTCTAGCAAAGATCAGATAAGACCACATGAGCAAAATCGAAGTCGAGACGGTTATGAGACGCTGCGACGATTTTTTTTGTTGCAATTATAGTCCCAAAATAAATTAGTTAACTATAAAGCATAAAATGTCATATGAATGTTTAAAATAGTAATATTTGGCCTGAGTTTGTAGCACAAGACGATTGATCGCTGGTGACGTGGAGACGAGAAATATTGAAGCTTCGTGGAATTTGGCGAATAAGTCCATCAAAGCTCTTATGATATGTTAGTGAGATGATCCTTCTGGGATATTAAGATTTTGATGTTTTTGGTAGGCAAGGTAGTCTACAGAGGAATGTAGGGAACAGTAAGGTAAGCTGGCAATTAAATAAGTGATGGTACGGTTACTATCAGTGGTAATTGGAGGGGTGAAACCTTTTATAATAACCATAATAAGGATAGGTATCGGAAAAGGTCAGCAACAGAATCCAATTATCAACGGACAGGCATGCTTGATGCAAGGGTAGAAAACCCAAGCTATCCTACTACGAACAGAGTCCAACCAAATAGAGCCAAAGATACACAAACGCATGAACATGACATAAATATGCACGTGCGTACACAAAAAAACGAAACGCCCGAAAATCAACTTCACAGGAACTTTGACATGCAACCCTCAACAAATATCATCAACTTTTATTGGTGTACGATACATGTAAAAGGCGCCTTTTAATCGAACTACACCGGCATACATACATCAGAGTTGTGATTATTTTTGCCAAAAAAGCGACACCAATGAATCCGGAACGCATGTGGCCGCTTAAGTGCTGAGGGAATTCCACTATGCATGCACAGAATTTCCATTCGTTATAGTAGCTACCCCTCATCCAAGGCTGCAGTAATGTAACGCATCGTAACAATTTTATCAAAATTTTATCAGAGAGGAATTTTCCTCAGTGATTTCGCTTCAGTGCCATTGTTGACATCGGCATCGACCTCGTCACCGTATATCCATACAAGCTCTGTCAACATAATGCCCATGACAACGTGATCTACCTTTGTCATGTCGTCGTGATTAGAAAATGTATGAGAAAATGTATACTACCAGATACCATAAGAACTCGGATGAGCTAGACAGGACTTTGTTACATTCTGCCTTGTATTCATACATATATCCATAAGAGAGTATATATCAGTAGTGTGCGTAGGAAGCGAGCTTGTTTGCGCCAGGAAGCTTATTAGGGTCTGCAATGTGTGTGCGCAAAGCAAGCGTTCGAAAACACATCCTTGGCTGAATGATTGTTACCCTTTGTGCGGCATGGTTAAGTGTAGGGTATAAATTTAATTGATTTCACAGTACTAAATGAATTATTTTCGCAAAGTTTTGGATAGGGTAGCTGTGGGCCAAACTTTAGTCGTTTGGGAATCATTTTGAGGGTAGCTTATGTTGAGTTGTTTGATGGTTACTTGGCAGTTTCAAAATTAACTTAGGACGTGTTGTTATTGGCTGCAGTGAAAAGATAAAGTAAATAAAAGACGATGTTACTCGTAAACAAGCACGTCGCTCACGGGAAAGGTTGGAAGATTTCTCAGAATTTATAATCATGTTACAGCGAATTCCTTGAAGATATATTCTCGCATGTATAAATATATCTTCATACCATAGCGAAGGTAAAACTGGTGCCTTACCTAGTACATTTTTGCGGAGATATGAGTCAAGGCGACGGAAATATAGTAACGCCTGACTGTATTATTGCGTACGATAAGGGAGATTCCTGATAATGGGTTTTCCGCATTAACGACTGCTTAATTATTGGGATGTACGATAAATATGACTCATTCCAGTATACCTACAGATAAGGCCTGAGTTTCGAATGATGATGTCTGCATATCTCTCACCTAGTCGAATCGGAAGGAAGCAAGCCTTTTTGTACCAGGATGTGATCTATTCAACTGAATCACAAAATAATTTCCAAGTTTTGTGAAATCATCTTTCTGTGTATGCCAATGGTAATTATAAGTGGCCTACAACAGTCATCATGTGACCAACAGGACGTCTGTTGCGGGCGATCATCCGAAGGTCCAAAAGGCCGCAATTTGAGTTTGGGTTTAACATATACTCCAAAAATTACATGTTATAATATGTTATCTGCGAAGTCAAAGCGGCTTATCTGCAGAAGATTGCTTAGACTAATTGTTAAAGTTGATGTTCATTTTACAATTTCTTTTTTTTTTCTTTTTTTACGGAGTTTTAAACATAAATAGTACATTTGGCATATATTTCTATTAAGTTGTTTCAACATTGGATGCCAGAAACATTTTTTTTAGGAACATTTAGGTTTAGGAAGGTTGATTAGCTCTGCTGGATAGTTGGAATCGATACTTCATAACATCTGCGGCCATACTCATTCTTGTATCTAGGAATTTTTTTTTTTTTTTTTTTTTTATTGCAATCTAGCCTAGATTTAAAAAAATAACATTAAAAGTTTAATATCACAGCATTAAACATATATACTGGTTTACATTACTTAATTACATATAGCATATAATACATTATATAAGCTGTACAAGCTCAAAACGTTTAGTTCTATTTAGTCGCCTAAGAAGATTTGTTTGGTCCAAGAGCGGGGCGGTTTCAGGGTTCGTGTGGTGATGAAGTCGGTCCTGATGCTTCTTAGCGAATTTGTGTATTTCATCCTGTACGAATTCCACGTCGAGGTCTCGGTGAAGATCGGCGTTCCTGATGTAGTAAGGTGCATTTACAATATTTCTCAGCACCTTGTTTTGGAATCGTTGTATTATTTGGATGTTACTTTTTTTGGTACAACCCCAAAGCTGAATACCATAGGTCCATATGGGCTTTACGACTTGTTTGTAGAGTAGAACTTTGTTGTATGTTGATAGGCAAGATTGTCTACCTATAATCCAGTACATCTTTTTATAACGAATACCCATCTCCTCTCGTTTTTTCTTGACATGAGCTTTCCAACGGAGTTTTGCATCCAGGGTCATACCAAGATACTTTGCATGATTTGCGTACGGTATGACTTGGTTGTTAATGAATACTGGCAAGTACTTTATTTTTCTGTTTGTAAAATCAACATGTACAGATTTAGCTTCGTTTAAACGTATTCTCCATTTCTTTGTCCAATTCTGAATGTGCAGTATCGCCTCTTGAAGTTTATGAGTTGAGTCCTCATTACTTTCCGCAACTGCCAGTAAAGCCGTGTCATCAGCGAATGTTGCCATCATGTTACATTCTAGGGTTGGAATATCATGAGTGTACAAAAGATAGAGTAGTGGTCCAAGAATACTTACTTGGGGTACTCCCGCTTTGATTTCTTTAAGTTCTGAATATGTGTCCTTTTCTTTTATGCGAAAGTATCTGTCCGAAATATAAGACCTAAGGATTTTAGCATATGCTAAATACCCTCATGCCAAATTTTATCAAATGCTTGTGCTACATCAAGAAAGACTGTAGAATAAACTATTTTTTTTCTTCAAGTGCTTTTTCAATAGTATTTGTTAGTCGGTGTACTTGTTCAATGGTTGAATGTTTCACTCGAAAGCCAAACTGATGATCAGGTATTATATGTTTTGTTTCTATAATAGGTAGCAGTCTTTTTAATAGTAGCCTTTCGAATAGTTTGGACATGATTGGTAGCAGGGATATTGGCCTGTATGACGAAGCTTCCTGCGGTGGTTTTCCGGGTTTGGCTATCATGATAACTTCAGCTACTTTCCATAACTGAGGAACGTATTTCAGTTTGAATGCGGTGTTGATAATGCACGTTAGTTTTAAGAGTGCTTTTCTTGGGAGCTGCTTCAGGATTTGACCCGTTATCAGTTCAAATCCTGGCGCTTTTTTCATTTTTAAGGCTTTTATGTACTCTTTCACCTCTGAAGGCGACGTGCTGGATATATCCTCATTTTCTTCTAGTAATAATTCTCTAGTGGGCAGATCACTCTCCGCTGGGTTTGGTTTAAATTTTTTTTCTAAGTACTCTGCAAATCTTTCAGCTTTTTGCTTGTCGCTTTTAGCCCGCCTTCCATCCTTTATTTTTAATGGTGGAAGGTGAGTGATTGGTCTTTTTAACTTTCTAGTAGCTTTCCAGTGGGAGTACTCCGTATTTTTGTTGTTGTTGAGATTTAGGAGGAAGGAATTAATTTCAGAATCTTTAAGATCCTTAATTGCTCTTCTAACTCTTTGTGCTAAATTATTGAACCGTTTTTTATCCCGAGGAGCTCTGGATTGGTGCCATTTCTTCCTCGCTCTCCGCTTTTCGCCAATTAACTCTCTAATTTGTTGGGGGTAGTAATTGCCCTTAAATCTTTTTTTGGTACTAGGGGTGTTTTCCCAGGCTGAGACTTGAATGTCTTTGATAAATTTTTCAATCTCTGAATCAAGTTGGTCTTTAGATAGTATTGGTGTAAGTGTTTCTATCTTCTCTTCAAGACTTGATTTGAAGCTTACCCAGTCTGTTCGCTTATTAGTAAAAGCTGGATTACTTTCGTTGTGTGGAAAGTTCAAACTCGTAGTGAGAATAATAGGTGAGTGGTCTGAGCTTAGGTCGTGACTTTCATCAATTCTCAGAAGGTTACTCGAGGTGTTTTTCACTATGAAGAAGTCAATGAGATCTGGGATTTTTTCTGGATCTGGATATCTAGGAATCATATACTTTTTTTGAAGTCGACGCCACGTGTTCATTGCCTGTTGAGTTGGTATCTTGTATTTGTTGTCATCCTTAAATGTTGAGAGCATCTCTATCCTATACAGGTGCTTAATAGAGAAAAGTGATTCGTTGTCATCTCTGTTCTCTCGGGGGGATTTTTTCAGCAACTTCTGTATGCTTGCATGCAGAGAATTAAGCTTTTGAAGCTGGGGTGCGTTGCCCCAAGCCAGCATTCCATATCTTAAATGTGACTCGACTAGACCGTAGTAGCACTGCCGAAGAACTTCTGCTGGGCATCTGTAGCTCAGGTGATATAGAGCATAGGCCGATTGCCCGAGCTTCTTTATTAATTCTGCTATGCTCCATTTAAAAGAGTAGTCAACTATGACACCTAAGTATTTGTAAGTCGACACATTTTCAATTACCGTTTTGCATTGATCGTTATGTTGGAGGACATGATGGCTTTGTATCTTATGTAGACAATCATAGCTATGCATTTTTATTCTTATTCTGCATTTTAGTATGTGCGGTAGGCGGATGTGCATGACTTTAGTCTTTTGTGCATTTATTATAAGTCCATTGTCATGACACCATGTGTCATGACTACGTCGAACTCTTTTTGCATAATTATTTTTGCCTCTTCGACATTCTGGTGGTTGACTACAATTGCAGTGTCGTCGGCATAAACAAATACAGCGCTGTTCTTAAGAGTTAGAAGCATTTCCTTCATATAGATTATGACGATAAGTGGACCCAGTTTGGATCCTTCATTGCTTAAATTGCCTTTGATCTTAACTTTGTGTGTTCTAAGTCTAAGATAGTTTTCGGACCATGATAAAAGACGTCCTCTTATGCCAGTTTTATGCATGTGCTTGAGTATACTTCCATGGCCTAAAGTAACAAAGACTTTTTTAAAATCTATGAAAAGCACTATTGTATGCTGGTTTTGATGTTGGTTTTCGTTTATTCGGTCAGCAAAATCTCCTAGTAGCTGGCCAGTACTCTTATTTTTTTCTGAAACCGTATTGATTATTTGCCAAAATCTTATAAAGGGTCCGCCAAATAATTTTTTTTTTTTGAAAATGCTATAAAAAAAACTACTGAATATTTTCTCAAATTTCTTTTTTTATTTGAAAGTACAATCCTTCCGGTTAATAATGGAAAATAATTTCATTCAAATGGCTGCCTCGGCTGGCCATGCAGTAGCCTACATTATCGGTCCAATTTTTAAGCACATTATCGGTTGTGTGCAGCTGTATTTCACCAATGGCTTCACGAATATTGTCCTTTAAAGCGTCAATTGTCTCTGGCTTGTCGGCGTAACACTTATCTTTGACGGCACCCCACAAATAATAGTCCAACGGTGTCAAATCGCAGCTCCGAGGTGGCCAAACGACATCAGCTCTGCGGCTGATAATGCGATCTTCAAAAACAGGGCGCAAAACATCGAGTGTAGCTTCGGCTGTGTGGCACGTAGCGCCGTCCTGTTGAAACCAAATGTTGCCAATATCCTCCTCTTCAATTTTTGTGAACAAAAATTCGTTCAACATGGCCCGATAACGATCGCCATTGACTGTAACGGCCACTCCTTGCTCATTTTCGAAGAAAAGTGGCACAATTATGCCTCTGGACCAAAAACTGGACCACCAAACAGTGGCTCGTTTTGGGTGCACCGGCTTTTCAATGTATGCGTGCGGGTTTTCTGTGCCCCAAATGCGACAATTTTGCTTGTTTATATACCCGCCAAGATCAAAATGAGCTTCATCTGAAAAGATGATTTTTTTGGCAAAATCGGCATCTTCTGTAAGTCGATCGCAGGCCCACTTAGCGAAGCGAAAACGCATTGAATGGTCAGTTGGCTTCAACTCCTGAACCAATTGGACCTTGTATGGCGTCATACCAAGGTCTATATGCAAAATTCGTCTCAATGATGTCTCCGAAATGTTCAATTGTTGAGAACGACGGTGAATTGATGTTGATGGCGCTTCACGCACACTTTCTGCCGCAGCAGCAATATTCTCGGGTGTACGCACTGTTTTTGGCTTTGCACGCTTTGGTTTATCGATGAGGATGCCAGTTTCTCTCACTTTTTTTCACAAGATAACGAACATACGTAGCTGACGGTGCTTCTCTTCTTCCAAAATCCGTACGCAATTTTCGCACACATTCTGCAACATTACCATGATTTTCAAAGTAATGTCGCAATATTTCCCAGCGTTGTTCAAGCATATACACAACCATATTCGTTCAGCGGAAGGATAAAACTAATTATCTGTCAAATCAGACATGAGCTAAGTGTTGCCATTCACGAAATAAGCACTACTTGAAAAAAAAAACGTTAGATGGCGGACCCATTTGTTGGGTTTCCTTTGGAACGTCTGAATAATAGCTCCCTTTCCTGGATACGATTTTTAATTTATTCCGAGTACCACGGGCACTGTGAAGTCTTTTTACGTTTGGTTTTAACAGGGACAAACGAATCATACAAGAACTGTAACAAATTCTTAAAAATATCTACTTTGTAGTTAACGTCAGACGATAAATACACTTCAAACCAATTAAGATTATAGAAGGCAGTTAGAAGTGCACTATAATTTAAATTTTTGAAAGATCTATAACTAAAAGTATTGTCAGAATTCGTATAGTCAACATTAAAATTAACAGAACAAAATAATATGTCGTGAATGAATTCGCTAGTAGGCGTCAGTTGATCAATACATAAAATGTTAGATACGCAGTTAGTTAGAAACATGTCGATTAGTGAAGGGAAGCATGTAGGATAACGATTATTTACTAGCGAAAGTACTATTTTATCACAGAAGTATTGAAAAAGTCTAGATGTTCTATTGCACTCGAGGTAATTGACGTTTAAATCACATCCAATTAAAATGTTATTATATTTTGAACTTAAAACCAATAAAGTGTTTTCAAGTTCGACTAGATTTTCTACCTTGAAACACTTGGGAGGGGAATAAATAACCACTAAGAGGTACTTCTCAGTATCAACACTGATTTCAACACAAAGAAATTGAATTATTGACTTATGGGACAAATACATACTTTTAGCCTTTATAAAATCTCTGATATACATACATACACCTCCACCAATTCTATCGATTCGATCATTTCTAAATAAATTGAAACCTGGTAAATGAACACTTTGTGATAATTTACTAGGTGAAAGCCACGATTCCGAGATCATTAAAATATCTACTTTTGAACAGCTAAACATTTGAAACAATACTGTATATTAGGATGGGAGACTTCCCGGGTTAACATGGCAGACATTAAGCCCTTTTTCACATTACACATTGCATTAAGAACAGTCCTAAAGCTATCCGGATGGTTTTAATACATATAACAAATGGTTCATTGCTTTTTTTTTTTTTTTGCCAAAATGAAAATCATTCGGTATGTATGATCTATGATTTTAGCAGAATGGCGCTACATCAGACTTAAAATAACCAATTACGTACTAGATTTGAACATAGGATGGGTTGATTGGCCTCCGAGGCCATGCGATCCTACACCTTTAAAATTGGTTCTGCGGGGTTTTTGAAGAGTAAGGTCGATGACAATAAGCCAGTGACATATGTCATCATAAGTCATACTCTGGTACAGAAGTAAACGTCCAACGCTCAATATTTCTTGGGGAAGTGAGCAGTGAAGAAACATATGTATAAAGCTCTAATATCACTAAAGGAGAACAAGTCAGCAGGTGAAGACGCCATCCGTCCAAAAGATCTGAAGTACAACGCGAATGTCCTGGCGCCAGTATTTACAAGACTCATTAACATGAGTTTCGAACAATCAACAGTTCCAAAAATCACTTGTTCGTCCTATTTACAAGAATGGGTCCAAGAACGACATAGGAAACTACCGTCCAATATCCATACTTTCAGCTACGGATAAAGTGCTAGAGAAAATTGTAGTTAATCGACTATAGGAATATATTGAAAAGTAAAGGGTCCGCCATCTAACGTTTTTTTTTTCAAGTAGTGCTTATTTCGTGAATGGTAACACTTAGCTCATGTCTGATTTGACAGATAATTAGTTTTATCCTTCCACTGAACGAATATGGTTGTGTATACGCTTGAACAACGCTGGGAAATATTGCGACATTACTTTGAAAATCATGGTAATGTTGCAGAATGTGTGCGAAAATTGCGTACGGATTTTGGAAGAAGAGAAGCACCGTCAGCTCCGTATGTAAACAAGCAAAATTGTCGCATTTGGGGCACAGAAAACCCGCACGCATACATTGAAAAGCCGGTGCACCCAAAACGAGCCACTGTTTGGTGCGGATTTTGGTCCAGAGGCATAATTGGGCCATTTTTCTTCGAAAATGAGCAAGGAGTGGCCGTTACAGTCAATGGCGATCGTTATCGGGCCATGTTGAACGAATTTTTGTTCACAAAAATTGAAGAGGAGGATATTGGCAACATTTGGTTTCAACAGGACGGCGCTACGTGCCACACAGCCGAAGCTACACTCGATGTTTTGCGCCCTGTTTTTGAAGATCGCATTATCAGCCGCAGAGCTGATGTCGTTTGGCCACCTCGGAGCTGCGATTTGACACCGTTGGACTATTATTTGTGGGGTGCCGTCAAAGATAAGTGTTACGCCGACAAGCCAGAGACAATTGACGCTTTAAAGGACAATATTCGTGAAGCCATTGGTGAAATACAGCTGCACACAATCGATAATGTGCTTAAAAATTGGACCGATCGTGTAGGCTACTGCATGGCCAGCCGAGGCAGCCATTTGAATGAAATTATTTTCCATTATTAGCCGGAAGGATTGTACTTTCAAATAAAAAAAGAAATTTGAGAAAATATTCAATAGTTTTTTTTATAGCATTTTCAAAAAAAAAAAAAGTTATTTGGCGGACCCTTTATTTGTAGTACAGTACCTAATGTTTCTAATGCCTTTAACTTTGAATGTGTTACGGACTTAGAAGTTTTTAGAGCAATTATGTCAGTAAAATCGAACACAACAGGTCCAGATGGATGCAGCCCACGATTTGTAAAAGTTCTTCTGCCTCATTTGATCCCATATATAATCCATATCTTCAATTTTTGTATATATAGTAGTCAATTTCCCGATCAATGGAAAATGGCCAATATTATTCCGATTCCGAAGAATAATAGCCGTCAAAATCCCTCTGATTACAGACCGATCAGCATGCTTTGTTTTTTAGCGAAAGTATTTGAAAAGATACTTGCTAAACAAATATAGCAATATCTTAATTCAAAAAACCTGTTATCCAAATGGCAATCGGGATTTCGATCTAAGCACAGTTGTGAATCTGCAGTCATGAAGGTAACAAGCGATATTAGATCATCATTGGATATCGACGATATAGTAGTATTAGTATTGCTTGATTTCTCAAAAGCTTTTGACAGTATTGAACATTCGATTCTTCTCAGGAAGTTGAAACAAAATTTCAATTTTTCTTATTTCTCAGTGAGATTACTGCAAGCTTACCTACATGACCGCACTCAATCTATTATTACTGAAATCGGAAGGTCGATCCCATTTTTAACAAATATTGGGGTCCCCCAGGGCTCTGTTTTGGGACCACTTTTATTTTCACTATATAATAATGATCTTCCACAAGTAATTCGGAATTGTAAAATTCATATGTATGCGGATGATGTCTTAATCTACATCCCGCCCATAATCGGATTGCGTGAAGACTGTATAGCAAGAATCAACGAGGATCTTATTAGTATTGCATTGTGGTCATCGCAGAATAAGCTCAAGCTTAATCCTTCTAAGTCCACGAGTCTTATCTGTTCTAGAAACACATTTAACCTACATAATTTTCCGAAAATATTACTTAATAATGAAATAATACAGTTTGAAAATAATGTGAGATATCTTGGGTACCACATTAATTCATCATTGACCTGTTGTGATGCCATAGCTGACACCATCAAAAAAATTTACACTAGTCTGCGATACCTACGTCACTCCGCTTACGTTAACAAATCGACGACGTCTTAGACGGCCTAAAAGCTTTGTTGTGTAATTTGGATTTTATTAGCTGAGTGGTTGTCGTAGAAAACTTGAGAATGCCAGCAACCTTGTCCATCAGTTTGGCAGAGTGTAAAGCTACTATCTGCTCGATGCCACCGATCAAGTGCCATCATCAAGCCCAACAGAAGCTTGTGAGATCCTGCAAACAGGCACGAATCGCCTCGGCCGAGGTGTCGGTTGTCCAATTGTTATTGTTGCGAAATCGCAGTCTTGCTTAACTGCAACTCTTGGGTTGTGTTCAGTCGCAACAGTTATCATGCTTGATAGCTGCACTACTCGTAATTTCAGCCTCAGTCTGACTGGAATGATTGGTGCCCCCATCCGAATCGCCCGAGTTATTGGCTATCGAATTGTTGGCCGATTCGGAAACTGTGCCATTTTCACCGTTCTTCTTTGAACGTTTAGCCCGTTTACCTTCGGCTAATGAAGAACCTTACGAGACCTAGCAAGTTGAGCTTATAAAACAGACCCGCTACCCGGTCGCGAAGGTTTTTTCGAAGTAGATCAAACAACCATCCGTACATTGGTTTTATGCCTTATTTTACTGAATGTCGGAAACCAGTTTTACCGCACCGTGAATAGTATCATGCATCGCCTTAAAACAGAACTGGTTGTCCGGTATTATTTTCTTTTCATCATCTTATTTGGTCAGAGCTCTGTTTACTATTTTCTAAAAAACCTGCTAACATTCGGAAGCAAACTGATTGATCCCGTTTATGGATAGACAGTGAAACCGTTTTTGTCAGATCAGATTGAAACTGTGAATGGCTTAGAAAGACAATATTTTGAAGCTTGTGAGCGGTGAGCAGAGTTGTACAGAATGTACACAGTTTCAAAAAAAGCACCAATCGATCGTGAGCTACAAACATCCTCCCAGTGGTCATATAATGAGACCAAATTCAATACTTTTATATGTGCAATATTACCCCGATATCTCAATTATATTGTGTTTTATTTTACCTCTCTTATTTGGCTTAAATATTCGCGAATAAATATTGTGAATATAAATGAAAAATTATTTAAAAACGATGAGATACTAAGCCAGGCAGTCCTGAAACCGGTTCATCATGGCTTATGCTGCTAAATCGCAACCAAAAAAATGTCCACCATTTATCTCGAAGTATTTGCATTATTCTAAAACAAAAAGCTGTCTCCGTAAGGCTTTAAAAACCTTCCGTGCTGCTTCTAAATAAACTATCAATAAATAAATAAAAGTTAATACGATGATTGCATTTGTCTGTTGATCAAGCACTTCTGGGTCATGTTTATGATTCTCTCTTACTCGTGTTTCTCAATGAATAACAAAACAAGCTTTTTAGCAATCTTGTGCGCCTTACTCACTTCCAACTGGCGAAAGTGACTTATGTACTCCCCGCAATCCAACGCGTATGACCCATAATCCGGTTTCTCCTTCATGTGACGTAAACACCGGCGCTTTTAATTGAAAAGATTTAATAAAAACGAGAACGTGCAATCACACATGCGCAGACTTTTATAGTACATTTGTGGCGAAAACAAATCTCTTCCTCCCTGGAAAAACCTTTTCGAAACTCTTAAGCAAATACAAACATACTGAACAGCCTGATAAGCTCCTGTTTGTTGATTACCAATGGCGAAAGATACGTCAAACGAGAACCTAATCTTATCACTCAGTGCCTTTAACAAGTTCACAGCGCTGAATTCACCACCGCAGTCATAGTCTTTAGTTTGTCTTTAGTGCGCGAACATGCTGATGAGCCCCGCGTACCTTTCGATCGCGATATTCGCGTTCCTTTCCATACACTACTCCACGTCGACAAGTACGCAACTTTTTGTGCATCCATTTCGTCTACCAACGGCCATAAAACCAATCAAATATTATCTGCATATAACGACGCGAATTCATGAGGATGTCCTCGACTACAGCGGGAACGTTACTATCGATATCGCCGTTCGTGAACCCACCGATCAAATAGTGCTCCATGCGAAGCTACTCGAAGATTTCGTTATAACACTATCAAATCTGGATGATAACACTCAGTACGAGAACCTCGACTACACGCTAGACAATGTGACTGACTTTCTGAGGATATTCTCCGCGGTACAACCACTGGACCTGCAAGTACACCGCCACTACCGCCTTGGTATTCTCTTCAAGGGATACGTTCGGACCAAGCATTTCGGATACTATCGAACGGCCTACAAGGACCAGTACAACAACTCTGTGTAGGTCTAGATTTTAAATGGGACATGATGTGTGGCGCTTCGAAAAAAAAGCAAAAACCATAATCTCTCGGTTATTCAACAGTCTATTGCATAGATAGCTTGAGATTTTAATATTTCGGGGACGTTATCGTTAGATGTGCGTGTATTGCTGCTATCAGTGAGCTTAAAGGTCTCAGTCAAGGCATGTGCTTGTTTATATTGTCAGTACTAAGGTGATCAGGTTTGCTTGGAAATATAATAGTAAACGATATACCGAGTTGACGGTCGTGCAATAGATTCGAGGCAGTGTCATTAAACTCGATAGTAATCCTCGCCTGTTTGGTTGGTTATCATTTCGTATTCCAAGAATCGATTGGCCTCTCGCCCACAGATTAATTGTGCAGCTATATGAAGTAACTGCTCACCTGTTTGGGGGTACTTATGGAATAATGTTTCGTGTGAATGTCAGTTTGGATTATCAGAAGTTATTGTAGTGATTTTTCGTATCTATGATGATAAACAATTCGTTAGGGTTTATGTTTTTTGTTTTTGTTTATTTCTAGTCCCATGGGCACCACTCAGTTCGAACCGACAAGTGCCCGCCTTGCATTCCCCTGCTTCGATGAACCATCCTTCAAGTCTAATTTCATAATAAGTATAACCCATGGCAGCAACTACTCGGCCTTGTCGAATATGCCCATTGAAGGGAAGCCTGTTCTAAGGTAATCTATAAAAAAGACATTCAAACAAGCAGTTTCGCTTTCAACTCGTTTATATTTCTAGCTTCGATGGCAGCATGCTCACAACAACATTTCGCATGACACCTCTAATGCCAACGTATCTGATTGCATTTGTGGTATCCAACTATCAACACATTAGCGAATTCGCAAATGGCATCGAACATCGTGTATTTTTCCCGCCCAATGTCCGGGAGAACGGCCATCGAGCGCTAAAGAATGCCATCAGGTCCCTGACTGCGCTCGAAGATTACCTCGGTATTAAGTACCCACTGCCAAAGCTCGATCATATTTGTGTGAATAACACCTACGGTTTGGCTATGGAAAACTGGGGCCTCATCATTTACAACGAGAACTTCGTCCCGACGACCGAGAACGAAGACAAACACGGAACACTGAAGTTAATCATCGTCCAGAATCATGAAATCGCACATCAGTGGTTCGGGAACCTTGTCTCACCCAAATGGTGGACCTATGCATGGCTCAACGAGGGATTTGCCACCTATTTCAGCTACATAGCAACAGAGTTGGTAACAAAATGATTCTGAGACACTCGATATCACTTCACTAATACTTTCTTTCACTATTCCGGGCTACTGTTGATTTCAGGTCTATCCTGACTGGAAAGTGACTGAATTCTTCATCGATCACGAAGTCAAGGCTGCGTACAACTCACCCGTTAATCATGCCATGACACATCACGTGGAAAAGGAGGTTGACATAAAATCTTTGTTTGACGTGGTTACCTACAAGAAAGGTGAGAAATCTTAAATGGGGTTTTCACGGGCTTTTACTATTTCCTCACATTATTCGTCGCGCTAAGACTTGGCTTTGGGGGCTTTGCTAGAACCTAGTTTGTTTTCTGCTGCACCGCTACCTGGCTTAATTTGTCGATAGTTTCCATGCCATCTAGGAGGGCCAACCTGTTATTAATTTCGTCCTGATATTGGGACTGGGCATGAAGGTGCTTCCATGATAAAATGTCAATGCCAACTGAGCATGTTCGATTTCGACACATGTTGCGAATCACGCGTGAGCTATCAAAACCGGAGCTAGAGAAGTTTGTCAAAACTAATAGACCCTTAAGTGGTAAGTCTCATTGTACCAACAGAGCATAGAACCAGCCCTTGTTGAGGCGATTTGGAGTTCCTATAAGGCATGTTATAATGTTATATAGAGACAGTATACAGTATAACACTCGAATGTGCTATTTTATGTAAACAGCAGTTCTAACATAGTTGTGAACATGAGCAGTAACAAATAAAGTGTACTAGCAATAGAAAGTGTGATTACTTCATTTAATGAGATATAACATGGCGCAGTCGGTAAACGAAAAGTGTTAAAAAAAAAAAAAAAAAAAAAAAAAAAAAAAAAAAAAAAAAAAAAAAAAAAAAAAAAAAAAATGGATAATTTTAGAGCACCAGGGCCTTTAAATTTCGAAGGAAATGTGAGCAATGAGTGGGCAAAATTTAAAAAACTTTTTTCGATTTACGTCCAGGCAACTACTAAGGGAGAAACTCTTACAGATGAAGTGAAAATTGCTATGTTGTTGAATTTAATGGGTGAAAAAGCCATTGAAATATATGAAACATTAGACATATCAGAAGCCGATGCTAAAGTCTACAGCAAAGTAGTGGAACATTTCGATTCATATTGTCAGCCAAAAAACTATGTAATATATGAGAGGTTTAAATTTCACTCAAGAGTGCAACAGCCCGGTGAACAATTCGATAGTTTTCTAACGGATATCGTAAACCAAGCAAAAAAATGCGATTTCGACTGTTCAACAGAAAACGTCACTGATCAGATGATACGCGACCGCATTGTCTTAGGAATCAGAGACGGAGATTCACAGGAAAAGCTTTTGAGAACAGAAAAGCTAACACTAAAGAAGGCAATACAGTTTTGCAGAGTAGCAGAAATTACACATGAACAAGCAAGAGACGTACAAATGCAATCAAATGTCAGTGCAATATGCAAAAAGAACACGTTTATGAACAAAAAAGATGAAGCTGATGTGTATAACAAAGAAAAACCAAGGGAACGTCGGTATAACCAAAAAAGGGAAGACAGCGAGAGAGGGGGATACAGCCAGAGAGGAGGATATAATCAGAGAGGAAGATCCAGCCAGAAGGAACAAGGTAGCCGCTATAAAGTGAGGAGAAATGATGAAGGAAATGATCTTCAGAATTGCAGCAAGTGTTCGTATCGTCATAAACCGATGATGTGCCCGGCTAAAGGAAAGCAGTGCAACAATTGTGGTCAGTTTAATCATTTTTTTTATGCATGTCCTAGAAGAAAAGTATATAATGTAGATAACAAAATTACAAGTAGTACAGAAAGTATTAATTATGTATATCCAGATGTAAATAATCTCACTATTGAATCAGTCGTAGTTAGTTCTATAGGAAATAATCGTTCGGGTTGGTATGAGCGGGTTGATGTTGACGGGAAATATGTTGATTTTAAAATTGACACTGGCTCTGAGGTAAACATTTTACCAGCTGATCTGTTTCGGAAACTTTTTGTCAACTTTGAATTGCATAGGACAAGCATTAAATTAGAAGCCTATGGTGGTTTTAGAATAGATGTTATAGGTATGGCATTCTTGAATCTTAGCCACAACGATATGAAAATAAATACCTGCTTCATAATAGCGAATGTTAAATCTGCACCAATATTAGGTCTGGAAATTTGTCTAAAGCTAAACATTTTAAAGAACATCAATGAAATTAAATTGCATACATCTAGGCAGTCAGATTATGAGAAAGAAAAAAGGGAATTTATTCAAAAGCATAAAGAAGTTTTTACCGGACTAGGTTGCTTTCCCGACAAATGTAAAATTTATTTGAAAGAAGGTTCAAAAGGGAGCGTTAAAGCCCCACGACGAATTCCAAAGAGCTTGAGGTCGAAACTGAAAAACAAATTAGAGGAAATGGAAACATTAGGAATTATACAAAAAATAGACTATCCCACTGATTTTGTCCATAACCTTGTATTGGTAGAAAAACCAGATAAGTCAATAAGGTTATGCTTAGATCCACGTGAATTAAATCTAAACATTAAAAAAGAGCCTTTTGAAATTCCACGCCTTGAAGATTTGACCACCGCATTTGAAGATATGGAATATTTTACAGTCATTGATTTGAAAGATGGGTTTTGGCAAGTGCCTTTGGATTGTGCCAGTAGTGATTATTGTGCTTTTAGTACATTAAATGGGCTATATAAATTTTTGCGTATGCCTTTTGGAGTTAGTTTTGCACCGGAGTTATTTCAAAAATTAAACACAAAGTATTTTGGAGACCTTCCAGGAACGTTCATTTATTTTGATGATATTCTTGTTGGAGGAAGGAATAAACAAGAACATGACAGTAATTTAGACCGAGTAATAAAAAGAGCTAGGGAAGTTAATGTAAAATTTAATGAAAATAAACTGCAATACAGACTTAGAGAAGTTAAATATTTAGGATATGTTTTTTCTAAAAATGGGATTTCTATTGATGCAGGCAGAATAGAAGCAATAAAGGCGTTAAAGATACCTACAAATAAAAAAGATCTTCAAAGATTCTTAGGCTTTATAAATTACTTAAGAAATTTTATACCTAACCTATCAGAGCTAACCTCTCCCCTCCGAGAACTTTTGAAAAAAGATAGTGAGTTTGTGTGGACGTCATATCATTCACAAATATTTAATATCCTTAAAACCAGAGTATCTCAGGCTCCCGTTTTACAAAATTTCAACGATTCCTTGCCTATTGTAATTCAAACAGACGCATCTCGGAGTGGAATTGGCAGCTGTCTTCTTCAGAAGGAAAGACCAGTTTGTTATGCATCAAAATCTTTGAGCAAATCAGAAATAGCATATGCACAGATTGAAAAAGAAATGTTGGCAATTGTTTTCGCGTGCCTTAAATTCCATTATTATATATATGGCAGACCCATTGTAATATTTACAGACCACAAACCACTTGTGGCTATAATGAAAAAATCCGTTTCACAAGTTCATTCTAGCCGACTGCAAAGAATGAAACTAAAACTTTTAAAATATGATTTAACAGTTGAATATATGCCAGGAAAAAATATGTTCATAGCGGATACTTTGTCCAGGAGCTACATTCAGTCGGATAATGATAATGACATAGATTCATCTATTAACGAAATTGTGCATAGTATTGAAATTGCAGACAGTCAAGTTGATCTTATCAAAAAAGAGATGGAATTGGATAGAGAGCTAATATTACTGATCCAAATGTGCAAAACAGGATGGCCAAATGAGTTGAAAAAGGTTGATCATTTAATTAAAAAGTACTGGCCTCTTAGATACGAAATTTACTACGAGAATGAACTACTATTTTTTCAAAAACGTGTTATTGTTCCAAAAAGGTTGCGAGCACAATTACTTCAGACACTTCACGAAGGTCATTTAGGAATGACAAAAACCAAAGCCATGGCGAGAATGTCTATTTATTGGCCAAACATATCTTCAGATATTGAAGAACTTATTTCTCAATGTAAAGTTTGTGAAAAATTTCAACGTTCAAATGCGAAACTCCCATTGATTCCACAAGAAATTCCAGACATTCCTTTTTTTAAAGTAGGTTGCGATATTTTAGAATTTCGAAACAAGCCTTATCTTGTACTTGTTGATTATTTCTCGAAGTGGTTAGAAATAAAACCACTTGCAAATAAAACTGCATTGTCGGTAAGCTCTGTGTTGAAAGATATTTTCTCAACCCACGGTATTCCAAATCAAATAATTTGTGACAATATGCCTTTTAATTCCTACAATTTTAGGAAATTTGCTAATGCGTGGAACATAACTGTAACAACGTCAAGTCCTATGTATCCTCGCTCAAACGGGTTGGCAGAAAAAGGAGTGCATACAGCAAAGCAACTACTAAAAAAGGTTCATGAGGAGAGAAAAGACATTTTTAGTGCGTTATTATCTTATAGAAATTCACAGATAACCGGAATTAATGCCACACCATCGCAGCTGTTAATGAGCAGAATTTTAAGGTCTAAAATTCCTATTCAAGAAAGTCTTTTAAAACCTAAAATTGTAGAAAACCCTTTAAATATTCTAAAAGAACATCAACAAAGCTACAAAAATTATCATGACAAACATGTAAGAAATGAAAAAGAAATTAACTTTACGATGGGAGAAAATGTAGTAATACAGCGAAATAAAATTTGGGAGCCAGCCCAGATAGTTAAACCTCACAGTACCCCTAGATCATATATTGTGCAAACTGAAGATAATAAGTTTCTTCGGCGCAATTCAAGTCATTTGAGGAGATCTGTGCATGAGCCCCAGTTCAAGTCACCGGATGTTGAACTACCGGATGGTCAACAAAACCATGAAAACAAAATTCAAACGGCAACACCTCACGTGAACTTACCAACGGAAATTGACAAAAGTGACAGAAAGAGCTCAGCATCTGGTAATTATGTAACTAGATCGGGTAGAGAAGTAAAGCCAGTTATAAAATATACTGATTCAAAAGTGTGAATTATATTAATTTGAATGCAGTTTTTAGGTATATAAATTCTGTTGTCTTTTCTTTATTGATAAAGATTAATCATTCTAAATATATATGTATGAAATATATATGTATGTATATATATAAAGAATGATTTATGCTTAAATTAGTAATGAACTCTTGATTGATTTGATTCTCATTTTATTAATTTTTATAAATTTCATTTAAAAAAAAAAAAAAAAAAAAAAAAAAAAAAAAAAAAAAAAGTAAATTGAATTAAATTTATTTTGTGAATAACATCGTCTTAACGCGGGAGATGTTATAATGTTATATAGAGACAGTATACAGTATAACACTCGAATGTGCTATTTTATGTAAACAGCAGTTCTAACATAGTTGTGAACATGAGCAGTAACAAATAAAGTGTACTAGCAATAGAAAGTGTGATTACTTCATTTAATGAGATATAACAAGGCAGAGATAGAAGCGAATTTTTAAACTAATACAGCTTCTGAGTTGTTCCTTTGATATGTAAGACGAGCCTAAAAATTATCTGAATCAACCACATGATCTGGTCAATCGACGATTTTTGTTTATCAAATCTTTGATTTCTTTGTTGTGTTGCTCATCAGTTGATATTTTTAGCCGGTTAGCAGCCTGCACTTTCTCTGCCTCTTTACTTTTATGACCCTCAATCACTCATATCGCTGATATCTGTATTGTAAAATGCGTAAGTACAGAGCAGGCTATGAGTCAGAGGAATAGTCGCCAAAAAACCAAAACTTTCATATTTAACGTCATCATTTCTTTAAGCAATCCTACATGAAACGAATGAATCATTGACATTTCCTTTGCATTTCAGCTGCCTGCTTCGTCAAAATGTTCCATCATGCGATCGGGCATAAGACGTTCATTAAAGGCATTGCCACCTATCTAACCCAATTGTGAGTATCTGATCGACATCGGCGTCCAATGGTACCCGAAATGCAACTCACTTATAAATTATATTTAACTTAAGTAAGATTTACTTCTTAAAGTCAGTATTCCGTAGCAGATGACAAGGATCTCTTCAAATCCCTACAAACAGCCATTGATGAGGATGAACTGCAGCTTTTTCAAGGCGATCGAGCCATAGCGCATGTGATGCATACTTGGACGCACAATCGGGGGATACCGGTGATCACCATTACGCGAAACTATGACGCTGGAGTCATAACAGTTCACCAAACATCCAATATCAGAGATGTCGAAGAAACTTGGTGGATTCCACTGAACTTTGCCACCGCTTCGAATCCGAACTTTAATAAGACAACAGCGGATTACATCATGCCTCCACAGCATGAGATTACAATGAACCTGGACGACATCAACATCACTATAACCAACACCGATTGGTTGATCATAAACAAGCAACAGACTGGACTGCAATTCATCGCGTACGATAATCGGAATCTTCAACTGATCGCAGACGCCCTCAACACCGATCACGAGAAGATCCACATGCTCAATCGAGCAGTGCTCTTCCGTGATCTCGCCGCACAAATTGCGAGAGACAGCCACACACTCGAGCCGGTCTTCAATATTATCACGTATTTGGAGAAAGAAAAAGACTTAATGCCATGGGATTCTGCTGGGGATCTAATCTTAGGTATAGCATCAAATCTTCAGGGCAGTGAGGCACACGAGTTGTTCAAGTCGTTCATGCGGGATGTAATCGGACCAATCTTTCACCGCGTCCACAAGTATTCAAAGTCAAACCTTGAAGCCACAGAATTGTTCTCACGAGCCAAAATCATAGACATCGCCTGCCAGATGGATCTACCCGAATGCCTAAATTTTACCAAGCACCTAACTCTTGAGTACTTCTTCCATAACGTCCCGATCGATGATGCAATTCGCGACATATCACTTTGTCAAGGCGTAAAATATTACACCTTCGAGGAATTCGCCAAACTGGTGGAGAACCTAATCTCATCAGCTCCCGATTCCTTACGATACGATGATATTATCTATTCGGTGGGATGCATTGAATCTGCGGAAAACCTCAAATATTTCCTGCAGATTCTCTTCGAGGAGAACAACATGAGTGAGTCCGAGTCCATGCAGTTCCTCATATCCATTTACGAGTCGAACTATGCATTGCGACCGGTTCTGCTGGAATACATCCATGATAACTACAAAATACTGTGTAGGAAAGCGAGTATTGCCACAACCACATTGGAGAGAATCGCAAAATACATTTCCGAAGAAGATGGCCAAAAGGAAGAGGTAAGCCTTTGATTTTTCCTCTTTTCCTACCAAAAGCACATATTTTTTCTTTGAAGTTTCTTGGACTGGTTAGTCAAGTCAATGAGTTCCTGCAGCGTACCACACAAATTGATGAGGAAAAAATCGGATCAAGGATATGGAAGCGGGAACATTTCAGGAGAAAACACGAGAAGAACGCAGTGGACTGGCTGAGGGAGTACCAAAAGCAACGGAATGCGAAGAATGACACTAATCGAAGATTGAACCTTTCTACAGCGCCGTATATAGTAGCAGCTGTGTTTTTAAGTCATTTAAAAAGTCTTGTGTAGGAAAATATTTTTGATAAAATTGTTAAAAAAAAAACCGAAAATGTATAGAATTTTGAAAGAATTTATTTCACTGGACGTCTGGGACAAATACCTTGTAACCCTTAGCCAGGCATAGCATTTCGTTCTTTCGCAAACATTGTTTCAGCCTAGAACCATGCTACCATATTTAGGAAATGGAAGTAGGGGACTTTTCCAATTTCAAGTGAATCATTTTAACCGATACAATGCACCACCGGAATTGGCCAAGCCCCCTGTCTTACTGAGCTTCCGCTTTGACAGTTTCCAGTTTCAGTGGGTTTTCCAAATTTTATAAATAAACAACATAGCTCCATGTTCAAACTACTGGAAACTCGAATCTATTGTTTTTAAAGAGACATATGGCATATGTATAAACGCTCACTCATATTTTAACTTTGCGTTAATATGCGAGCGATAAGTTGATCATGTGGTATGATCAGTGGGAAGATAGTCATTCGAGTGTGCCAGGTGTTTGACAATGGTACACCATTTAACGGGGTGACATTTGAAACGAATGTTGCCCTAAATGTTGATACGCTGACCGCTGGGTTGATGTAAACTTCGAATAACTTCAACAATTCTCAACCGATTTTGGAAATTCAAAAATGTTTATTCAATTTAGACCTTTACAATTTATTAGTTTTTGAAAACAATATCAATTGAATGACCGCTTTTATTGCCGATGAAAAAATGAGCTCGTTTTCGCGCATTCTCCATGGCATTTTAGAGCATTTCGGTCGACATTTCTGCGATTTCCGCAGGAATGTTTCTTTTGAGCAGGGAACTTCTTACGCAAAAGGTTCATTGTTTTGTCCGCAGTATGGCATGTCGCGCCGTCTTGTTGAAACCAAAAGTGAAATAAGCCTTTTTGACATATTTCCGGGACCACATAATGGGCCAACATCCACCGATATCGATCGCCATCCACTGTATCGCCAACTTTGAAGAAATACGGTCCAATGATGGTTTTAGCGCATACACCGGCCCAACAGTAACTTTTTGATCAAATAGCGGCTCTTCGTGAATAATGTGAGGTTTTTCGGTGCCCCAGAAGCGATCATTTTGTTTATTAACTGAGCCAGAGAGCGTAAATGAACGACGCCGATATGACAAACTTGGGTCTTCTTGAACACTGACCTTCACAGATTGAATAGATGAGTTTGAATGCCGCGGACGTGGCATAGGTTGCTCACGAGGGCTTGCCACAGAACCAATTAATTTTTAATGAACATTGAAAATACGACTATTTCTGGGTCTTTTTTTGTATAAAACGATACATGGTTAAAATTGTACTGAATTGACATTTCCAAAATGCTATGACTTATGAAAATCGGTGGACAATTATTGAAGTAATTCGAAGTTTACATCAACCCATATGGGAGTGCGCACCCTGTATTTTCACCGGGATGCCCTTATAGAATACTTTTCTAGAGAAAGCTTTCGAATTTCGTCGCTCGAAATCGATAGGCCCGCTCGTGTATGGGAGAAATGTGTCACACACAACATAGGTGACAATAACAAGGAAAATTAGAAAGAATTTTTTAGAGCTGGTAATGATAGATTCTCACATACTACAGGTGACAAAAGGAAGGAGGAAGAAGGAAAATGGAGGAGGAGAAGAGGTGACTGGGGTTTATACAGTGAGCGGCAGGGACAGGTGCCGCTGCGTTATTCTTATTCTCACAGGGTCCTTGTTAAGTTTCTATGTATAAAGAACAGGAACACTTTTAGCTTGTGTTTATCAAAGGGATTGAACCCATGGCTCGTCCTGCTTACTAAACGTTCTTGAGTCAACATATCCCGTTTAAAAAGTTATGGGAAAGGTATTCTGCATGACTGGAATATGCTGCTTAAACTGTAACTGCACACTGCTAGTCCAACTGGTTACTTAGTCTGCTGTTAAATGTCAAAAAGGTCTTGAAACTATCAACAAATTCCTTAAATGTGCATAACATATACCTTCACGTCTCGGAACCTTTGGAATATGTTTTTTTTTTTATGAAAATCAGGAAATTATGATGTACAGGCCTCATAGTGCGATGTCTCAATAGCAGTCCCCATCTTGTACTTGTTCTTCCGATGCTTGACGATAATGCAGAGTACTGAACTGAGCTGAGTTAGTATGTGAGTAGGCACTAACATGTTACGTATACACGATATCCTGATGGCAGCCCTCAACTTCCACAGCTTCATTCCCAGTTTTTTTTTATGACGCAGAAACCTGAGCTCCAATCAGATGTAGCCTTTACGATTACATTTTATGCACTCACTGAGTCGGTAGGGGGGTTGTTATTAAAAACGGAAAAATGTTACGTATACGTCCCGTGACACGATATTTCGAATGCAGCTCTTAGCTTCCACAATTTCTTTCCTGACTTGATGATTACGAAACCTAAGCTTTATTCAGATCTCACCTTTAGAATTACATTTAATAACAAAGGGTGTTTTTTTTATAGAGATTTGGTTTTTAGACTAGCAACACTGTTCCTATAGATTATCAATTTTACAGTTGAAACTTGACTCGTGGTTAGTACATTTTGCCATTTTACGGTGAATATATTAACGCCAGTATGCAACATAAAAACTAATTTTGAAAACGTTCAAGTTCGCCAAACTTATACCCAAAGATGACTAACAGTGCGCAGAGAAGAAGTTATAGCCGTTGTGGATCGCAGTGTTAAGGAGAATCCGAATAAGTCGATTTGCCGTCGTGCACAGCAATTGGAGCTATGCCCATTAAATTTGTGGAAGATTTTACGGAAAAATCTTGGCTTACAAGCTTATAAAATGCAACTTGTGCAAGAGTTGAAACCGCGTGACCATTATACTCGTCATAGGTTCGGTGAATGATTTAGCTTGATCCTTATTTTCATCGCAAAATGTTGTTTTCCGATGAAGCCTATTTTGGGTTAAATGGGTATGTAAACTAGCAAAATTGCCGAATTTGGCGTAGAGAAAACCCAGAAGCCTTTGTCGAGACGTCCTTACAACCATTAAACTCATTGCTTGGTTTTCTTTAAAGGCTGGTGGAATCATCGGCCAATATGTCTTTAGGCACGATGCCAGAATGATACCCTTAATGGAAAGCGCAATGGAAATATCATCTCCGATTTCGTTCCTCAGTTGAATCGCATTGACGTAAGAAAACTTTGGTTTCAAAAGGTGGCGCAACATGCCACACGGCGAGCGACACCATCAATTTATTGCGGGGAACATTTGCTGAGCGCATAATATAGCGTAATGAAACTGGCCTTCACGATCCTGTGATCTCATACCTTTTACCTTCACCGATTATATCATTTGAGGGTAAGTGAAGTCACTAGTCTACAACGATAAACCAGAGACGTCAACATTCCGTGTTATGCTGATATACAGCCCTAGTTACTCGACATAGTTGTCGAAAATTTGACTTCACAATTGCGCTTTACTCGAGCTAACCATGGCACGTACTTGTATATGACCGAAATCATTTTAGTTTTTTTTTTTAGTTTGTAATTTATTTTTATTAAGTTCTACTTGGAGCTACCAGCTTCCTTACGCTAGACAAAAATACTTAAAACTAACTTAATTATGTTAAATATCTTATAATAACTAACTGGCTTCGTGCGGACACTCTAAGATAAACAGTACATTTATTTGCCTTTCGACTATTTATATCTAAACTTATGGGCTAACTTAACTCAATTTAAGCTAAGGAAATATTTAACAGCACACTTAGCACACGGTAAGCCCAAAATCATACTCAAGCACTAATGGCATAAAATTGTCTATTAAATAAAGTAACTATTATTGACATTAACATTAAGTTCAAGTATACTACTTCATATTGAATTTGTAGACCTCTTAAAAAAACAGCCTTTATTAGTTACAGAAAAATGTTATGTCTACAGCAGCTCTCAGATTCCAAAACTCCTTTCCCGATTTGGAGTTACAGAATTTAAAAGTACATTTAATGCGATCAATTTACGAAAGCGAGTTTCACTTAGTCAGTAGGGTAATAAGCACCAAAACTTTTAGTAACAAGCAAGCGTTGATAAGAGGACACGATATACGAGGGTGGTCCGATAAGTACTTAGCCTACAAAAGAAAAATAAAAATTTTGGAGAAATGGTGTTTTATTTTTCAATATAGTCTCCTTTTATCTTAATACACTTAACCCAGCGATGCTCCAACTTCTTTGACCCGTCTGAAAAATACGTTTTCTCGAGGTCTGCAAAGTAGGCCTCCGTGGCGCGATGACCTCCTCATTCGACTGAAATTTGTGCCCGGCGAGTGACTTTTTCAAGTTTCAAGTTTGGAAACAAAAAGAAGTCCCACGGGGTATACAGTGGATGGGGCAGCAGTTTGTAGCCCAATTTGACCAATTTGGCCGTGGCGGGGGCGGAGGTGTGAATCGGTGCGTTATCATGGTGGAAGAACACTTTTTTCTTCGCCAAGTGGGCCGTTCTTTTTTCAATTCGGCGTCGAATCGGCCCAATAATTTGGCATAGTACAGCCGTGTGACCGTTTTGCCATTCTCCAGGTAGTCGATGTGGATCACACCTTGTGAATCCCACAAAACGGTCGTCATCACCCTTCCGGCCGATGGGACAGTCTTCGCCTTCTTCGGAGCACGTTCGCCGGGTGAAATACCAGTGGATCCTTGTGTCGTCGACTGTCACGAAATGACGCAGAAACAACCTTCGGATTGCGCTTAAACAGCGTCAAACATTGCTCTGAAGTGGTATCACGGTTGCGCTTGTTGTCCGGAGTGAGCAAACGCGGCACCCATCGCGCCGACAGCTTTCTCATGCCCAAAATTTCATGCAGGATATTAGCCACTCGAATTTTTGAAATGCCTACTCTCTTAGCTATCTCGCGCACCTTCAATCGGCGGTCTGCCAATACGAGATCGTGGATTTTTGTTACGTTATCTTCCGTGGTAGCCGTTTTCAGAGCACCTGGACGTGGCTCATCAAAAACCGACGTGCGATCACGTTGAAACTCGTTAAACCAATTTTTGATGGTCGCCATCGAAGGAGAAGAGTCACCGTACACAGCATCCAAACGCTCTTTGACTTCGCTGGGCGATTTCCCTTCCATAAAGAAGAATCGAATCACCGACCGATATTGCTCTTTTCCCATTTTTCTAAAATCCGCGGACACTCCCGCTTCCACACGCGGCCAAAACAAAACTACGAGTCCGATCCGGCTGTTTACTAGAATATACTACACGATAGTAAGTTGCTCTTGCGATACTGGCGCCATCTGGCGGTAAGGCTAATCAGACCACCCTCGTATATGTAACATATCGATCGTGATCCTAGTATTATATAATGATTTTCGTGCGACCCTTGTTTGTGATGTTATATCACATGACAGCTCATAATTTAAGACCATTTTTGGCACCGAATGTTGCGGTAAATGTTTTTACAAACTATCTTTTCTGTGCCTAGTCAAACATTTGTAAATCTTACTCTTTATTCAAAAAGACAAGATTTATTGGACAAAAATTGGATAAAAAACGTAAAGTCTTCCGGCAGACGGCGTTGATCATGCTAGATCAGAAGCGTACCAAAGTAAGCTGGGCATCTATCATAAATTCTTCAACATGACTCTTGCGAATTTTGGTTGGTGCCTTGATTGATATTTCTGGAGTGAAAAATAGTCGACTATCGAGCCAAATAAGTCTAATTTGCGTATACGAATAATAGAAGAACCTATGGCGAATGTACATTATTATGTATATGATTTCCACATGGATTACAAAGAGCGTCCCGGATCAGTGAAAACATTTGAAAACGCAGAATTGGAGGCATTACTGGATCGCAATATATGTTAACGCCATAGCTTAGCAAGCCATTTGTTGGGTATGTTATTTCTCCAAGCGGCAATCCCTTGCTTAATGTCAAAGGCCTCAGATGGTACACAGATGACTCCAAGATGGATTCCGGCGCTGGCATCTTTGGACCAAATCAGAAAATATCGAAGGCCCTTGGAACTAGTCCTAATGTCTTCCAAGCCGAACTGTACGCCATCCTAATGTGCGTCGATATAACTTAGAGCCTGACATAAGAGGTAGAACCATCAATATACTCTCAGACAGTCAGGCAGCGATCAAAGCGTTGGGCTCGTACAGTGCGAACTCAAAATCCGTTAAGGAATGCCACGATGTCCTGCAAGACCTAGGCAAAAGAAATAAGGTCAAACTCTGGTGGGTGCCAAGTCACAAAGACATAAAAGACAACGAAATCGCTGACCAACTTGCTAGGAAAAGGTACATAGGTGCCAAACCTTTCTGCGGAATTCCCAAGTCAAAGATAAATTTTCTCTTAACCAAGTAGGAAAAATCGCAACATCTGCACTTTTGGAACAGCGTTCAATGACTCTGACAATCGAAGAGATTCGTAAGACTCCTGAACAAACACTCCATCAATATTCTTAAATATAATAGAATCGATATCAGAAGACTGGTCAGCTACCTTTCGGGACACTGTAGTCTGAGATATCATCTCAACAAAATTAACCTCTCGTCTGAAACCGAGTGTTGACTCTGTCTTGAGGACAAGGAAAGTGTAAAACACATACTATGTGAATGTGCTGCCCTCTGCCACCTTAGGAAACATATCCTCCTCAGAGAAATTATCACTCCTAAAGGGATCTTCTCAGCTCCTACGAAAGACATTCTCAATTTTGTTAAGATAGACGCAATAGACACAACAGACACAATAGATCTACATACCTTGGTCGCACTTTTGATTGGAATAACAATTTAGTTGAAGCGCATCAAATACTATTTGAAGTTTATGGTGACAATGCTCCTGATCAGGTAGGTAATGGTTTCGAAATGAGAAATGGATATTCTACGATCATCCATTCCATCGTTACCATCGATCTCAACATCAACGCCAAAAAGGGTGTTTTGTATTTTAAGCTGCTAAAACCTGGCAAATTCCTTACGGGCGATCGATATAGGCTACAACCGATTCATTTGACAAAGGGGATATCAAAAGTGCTTCAAAGATGGAATAGAGCGCTAGCGCGAGTATATTACTCCTGAGGGGGAGTACTTTAAATGGAACAAAATGAATAAATGTTTGGAAATAATAAATTAAATTAATAACTACAAGGAACGGGTGAGGGGGCGCGATCCTTAGAAACAAAGATTGGGAGAAGGGAAGGCCATTGAGAGGACAGAATTTTAGGCATGGTGTGTTGACGTTGAAATCGAAGTTAATATTCGAATTAACATTTGCCAGCATACGGGAAATGGGTTCATTGGAGCCGTATGAGATGCGGGGGATGAATAGTTAAAAGAGACGAGGTTTGCATGTATTACGAGGGTTAATGCTAAGAGATATGGAGTAATAAAGGGTGGCGTAGTCAATGGTACCTCTAAGAAGTCTATGAATGAAGATGATGTCACATACTATTATTCTTTACTCCAAAGTACTCAAGTTGATTCGTTTAAGACGGTCTTGATAGGGCGGTAAGAAAAAAGGATTGTTCCAAGGCAGACCTCGAAGAGCGAAACGTAGGAACCGACCTTGGATACTTTCGATTCTAGATATGTGGGTTTGTTGATAAGGGGACTACACTTGAGATGCGTATTCGAGAAGGGGGCGAACAAAGGTAATATAGAGGGATCGAGTCACATAGGGATTGGAGAATTCTTTAGACAAATGCCCTACGAAACCGAGAACAGAGTTGGCTTTATGAATTATATCGTCGATATGTTCGCGAAAATTTAGCTCTTGGTCACATAGTATGCCAAGATCGCGAATAACCTGAACGGTGGAGATGGGCTGATTATTGAGGAAGTAGAGACGAGGAGGTTTGATTTGTTAACGTGATTGGCATTTGGAAATGTTGACGAACTTGGTGTCGTCGGCGTATAGTGAGAGGTGGGAATGTTTGATGACAAACTCAAGGTCGTTAATGGTAAGAATAAAAAGAAGTGGACCTAGGTGGCTGCCTTGAGGAATGCCGCAAGAAGCTAAGAAAGGGTTAGAAAAGACAGATCTAAAACGAACACTGTAGTAAGGTTTTTTTTTTAAATAAGAAGATATCCAGTTCAACGCAGTGGATTCAGAGCCAAGGGAAGACAGTTTGAAGAGTATTAGTTTGTGAGAGAAGGCTTTACTGAAATCAGTTGAAATGACGTCGATTTCATTCTCATTCTCTAATACTGAGAAGGTGAAGGATACAAATTCGAGAAGGTTTGTGGTTTTAGACAGGCATTTGAGGAAGCCATTAGAGATTTGCAGTGGAAACTTACAGTGCCATACAAGATACTTTCGAAAAGTTTGTGTATATGTGACAGTTTGGCGATGGGGCGGTAGCTGTTAACATCACTCTTCGGACTTTTTCTGTGAATAGGAGTTATAAAAGCGGCTCTCCATATCGGGGAAAATTCTACAAGGGGCAAGGAAAGGCGGTGTAGGCAACGTGGAAGTACAACATTCGTTGTTGCCAATTGATCGCCGACTGCATTGTTCTCCATTTTATATTTTTACTCACGCTTGCCAAAAGTCAAGGTAAGCTTAACCGGGTAATCGCGTGCACTTGCCAAACTCTTGCGAACCGCTGATAAAATTGGTTTCCAAGCGCCCAGACAGTGCGGCTTAGATTAAGTCTGGAAAATGTGGCCAGACGCATTATGACGCTTATCAGGTTTACTACAGTATAATAGCTCTGCCGGCCACTTATTTCCGGTGCTCTTAATACATGCATAAAGTGCGACGTTGTATGTTAGTCACTATGGCCGCCCAAACCTATCAGTTGCAACCCTCAATGGAACAATTAAAGAAGCAACTGCTATCCAGCCAAACATCAGTTAACAGACATAATATCACGTTTTTAAATATTTCTGGTGTTGGAAGGTCGACTGGGACTCATAATCGCTTTTGAAGAGAAACAAAAATAAAAATGTTAGATGGTACGAAATAATGTAATGGATTAAAGCCAGTATATTCACTATTAAGTGTGTTAAGTGACGAATTTTGCTTAAAGATCTTGGCCATTACATAAGGTAACAAACTAGAGATGAAATTAACGCACGAGCTGAAATTTATTCATCTACCAACTTATCCGTACTCTGCAAAATGCTTGGAGAAAATACTGAATTTCATTGAAAAATCTTTTTGGCATTCAACGACGGGCATTGCATCCCGAAAAATACAAATGCATCTTTTTATAGAGATACTTTCATTTAACTTATCTAGTCTAGAATTAATATTGTGAATATGAATGAAAAATTACCAAAAACGACATTCTTAGTCGGGCAGCCCTAAAACCGGTTCATCGTCACTTATATTGCTGAATCGCAATTTTAACAAAAAAAATTTCCACCATTTATCTCGAAGCATTTGCATTATTCTCAGACAAAAAGCTGTCTCCGTAAAGCCTTAAAAACCTTCCGTGCTGCTTCTGAACTAACAATAAATAAATCAACGGACAAAGTTAATACGATCACTGCATTTGCCTGTTGATCAATGGCGCGACTTGTTTGAGCACTTCTGGGTCAAGTTTGTGATTCTCTCTTACTCGATTTCTCAATGAATAACAAAACAAGCTTTTAAGAATTCTCGTTATTAAAAACAAAACAAAATTAAACGCCTTACTCACTTCCAACAGGGGAGAATCACTCATGTACTCCCCGCAATCAGACGCGTATGACCCATAATCCGGTTTTCTCCTTCGTGTGACGTAAACACTGGCGCTTTTAATTGTAAAGAACTAATGAAACGAGAACGTGCGACCACACAGAGTAGGGAAAACCTTTTCGAAACTCTTAAGCAAATATAAGCATATTGAACCGCTCTTATCAATCTGCCTGATAAGCTCCTGTTTGTTGATTATCAATGGCGAAAGATACGTCAAACGAGAACCTAATCTTATCACTCAGTGCCTGTAACAACTTCACAGCGCTGAATTCACCACCGCAGTCACAGTCTTTAGTTTGTCTTTAGTGCGCGAACATGCTGATGAGCCCGGCAAGCACGTACCTTCCGATCGCGATATTCGCGTTCCTTTCCATACACTACTCCACGTCGACAAGTACGCAATTTTTTGTGCATCCATTTCGTCTACCAACGGCCATAAAACCAATCAAATATTATCTGCATATAACGACGCGGATTCACGAGGATGTCCTCGACTACAGCGGGAACGTTACTATCGACATCGCCGTTCGTGAACCCACCGATCAAATAGTGCTCCATGCGAAGCTACTCGAAGATTTCGTTATAACACTATCAAGTCTGGAGGACAATACTCAGCACGAGAACCTGGACTACACGCTGGATAATATGACTGACTTTCTGAGGATATTCTCCACGATACAACCGCTGGACCTGCAAGTACACCGCCACTACCGCCTTGGTATTCTCTTCAAGGGATACGTTCGGACCAAGCATTTCGGATACTATCGAACGGCCTACAGGGACCAGTACAACAACTCTGTGTAGGTCTAGATTTTAAATGGGACAGGATGTGTGGCGCTTCGAAAAAAAACCAAAAACCATAATCTCTCTGTTATTCAACAGTCTATTGCATAGATAGCTTGAGATTTTAATATTTCGGGGACGTAATCATAATATTGAGTTAGATGTGCGTGTGTTGCTGCTATCAGTGAGTTTAAAGGTCTTAGCCAAGGCATGTGCTTGTTTATTCTCTCAGTACCGAGGTGATCAAGTTTACTTGAGAATGTAGTAGACACTATAACGACTGCCAAGTGCTTGTGGAATAGATCCGAGGCAGTGTCATTAAACTCGATAGTAATCCTCCCCTGTTTGGTTGGTAATCATTTCGTATTCCAAGGATCGATTGACCTATCACTCACAGGTTAATCGTGCCGAAATATGAAGTGACTGCTCACCTGTTTATGGAATAATGTTTCATGCGAATGTCAGTTTGGATTTACAAATGTCATTGTAGTGATTTTGCAGTATTCCCATATCTTTTGCGGCAGACGGTCTTACGTTTTGTTTTTTTTTTTGCTTTTTTCCAGTCCCATGGGGACAACTCAGTTCGAACCGACAAGTGCCCGCCTTGCATTCCCCTGCTTCGATGAACCATCCTTCAAGTCTAAATTCATAATAAGTATCACCCATGGCAGCAACTACTCGGCCTTGTCGAATATGCCCGTCGATGGTGAGCCTGTTCTAAGGTAATCTATAAAAAAGACATTCAAACAAGCAGTTTCGCTTTCAACTCGTTTATATTTCTAGCTTCGATGGCAGCATGTTCACAACAACATTTCGCATGACACCTCTAATGCCAACATATCTGATTGCATTTGTGGTATCCAACTATCAGCACATTAGCGAATTCGCAAATGGCATCGAACATCGTGTATTTTTCCCGCCCAATGTCCGGGAGAACGGCCATCGCGCGCTAAAGAATGCCATAAAATCCCTGACTGCGCTCGAAGATTACCTCGGTATCAAGTATCCACTGCCAAAGCTCGATCATATACGTGTGAATAACACCTACGGCTCGGCTATGGAAAACTGGGGCCTCATCATCTACAACAACAAGAACTTCCTCCCAACGATCGAGAACGAAGACAAACATGGAACGTTGAAGTTAATCATCGTCCAGAATCATGAAATCGCACATCAGTGGTTCGGGAACCTTGTCTCACCCAAATGGTGGACCTATGCATGGCTCAACGAGGGATTTGCTACCTACTTCAGCTACATAGCAACAGAGTTGGTAACAAGATGATTCCGAAACACTCGATACCACTTCACTAACACCTTGCACTCTATCCACTTTGATGAATCATGTCATGTATGCTGGGCCTTTGTTCATTTCAGGTATATCCTGACTGGAAGGTGGCTGAATTCTTCATCGATACCGAAGTCGAGGTTACCTACAACTGGCCCATTAATCATGCCATGACGCATCACGTCGAAAAGGAGGTTGACATAAAATCTGTGTTTGACGTGGTTACCTACCAGAAAGGTGAGTTATGCACACATACCCATGGCCAAAGGCCTACAGATTCTTTACACACACTTCATGTACCATACGAGTAGCGGTGTGGAAAGTGACAGTGAGTGATATGACACGGGGTGAAATCCCTCTATTCCACTGACAGACAAAACAGAAAACACTGAACACTCAGCACCGCACTCAAGACAAACAGTTCAGAGAATTTAAAATTTTTTTTAATGGGGATTCGGTTAATCTTTGGATTTTGTTTTCGCCTCATACGCGTAGATAAAGCGCGCGAAAATCTGGCGCGCTGGGGAAAGCACTTCATTATTAAATCGGGTTATGGATCGGTTGCCCTTGGTTGTTGCGTTTTGTTGTATTTTCCTGCGCTAATGACATTGATAATGGAAATCACAATTCCCCGAGATAAGAATACTGGTAAGGCTTGTACGAAAGCGCTCTTAGCGTGATATTGTCAAAACGTACTGCTATCTTCGAATGATTGATATCGATATTTGTGAACTGCAGTGAGATAGCTACTTTTTAATTAATGTTGATGATTTCATGGAATCGGAGTCAGCCAAAGTTGTCTTTTCTACTACTAAAGAAACCAAAAGTAAAATTTTAATATTTTAGATTAATTCAAGGTTTTGAATGATAATTTGGTATACGAGGACACTGGTCTAGTTCTGATGCTAAATCTTTTTTTAGAAAATTTTTCGTTCGGTCGAGATTAAAGCCTATTTTGTAAGCGTGGTCTTATAACCTAGTTCTGTTTTTTTTTTGTGTTGGAGTTAGGCTATTGATTCTAGTGATATAGGGTCTTTCAAAAGTCACACCCAGATTTTGTTACTTAGATTTTGGTTTTTTATTTTTAGAAAATATGGCTCTTAGCAATTAAATGTGAGAAGTAACACACGAACATCAACATTTACAGGAACTTCTTATCAGTTTCGGTTTTTCTGGAGCTGTGCAATTAATATTAGGCTATTCACGCAACTTACTTTCGAAAAAAGACCCTAAAAAACCAATCTAATCGCACTAAATCGCATAATCTTGGTTGTCTGTTCTGGTCACAATTGCTTGAAATTATTAAAACCTAGGATTCAACCATAATAACTTAAGAGGGCTTACGGCAGATTACTGAAGTGTTCCATTACATGTAAATTGTATGATATGGCCATAAAGGAATTGTGCTCAGTTTCGGTTTGACTTTATTTGAGGTAACAATGAAACGAGATTTTCGAAGCAGATTATTCAAAACTCAAAAATCAAATGTAAGCAATTTGACAGCCCATTAATTTAAATCCATTTAAGCTTATTATGGTTAAACCTTTATACCGCTATAGCTCAGTATTTTGAGTCTTGTGTAACTCGAAGCTCCTTCCTGTTAAAGACGACCATAATCTATGTCTATTTCTTCAAGTTAAGGCCACAAAAGATCTTCAATAATTTTTTTTATAGCGCTCGTTCCTTAACACCTTCGAAGAAAATGGACCAGGGATTCCACCAGCCCAAAAACCACACCAAAAAGTGTTTTTTGTGGATGAAATGCTATTTCGAAAATTCTTCGCCCCAGATGTGAGCATTTTGTTTCTTGAGGTATCCATCCAACGAGCAATGAGCTTCCTCAATAAAGGTGTTTTGGCGAAAAAGACCAGCACTATGTTCCACTAACCAAATTCCCCGTTGTTGGTGATCTGTTGGCTTCAGCCCTTGTGTTGATTAAGTTTTAGATAATTTCCTTTTCGACCCTGGACAGAATCAGTTCTTCAATAATTTTAATAACCTTCGAATTCTTGACTCTTTTGCATCAAAAAGGTTACGAAATCCACGAAAGTATTTTTTTAAAGATCTATAATAATATTTTCATAATAAGTTTGAACAAGTTTAATGCATTGCTTTGGCTATCCATGCAAATATCAAAGATGAAATAAAGAAAGGCAGCGTTCAAAAGTAATTCACCACAGAAATCAAGGTTCTACTCTTGAAAGACCCTGTGTTATGCTATGCAAACTAGGATAATGTCAAATATTCTAAATAACTTAAGTTAAGAGCGTTTTTCTTGATTTTTAACCCTTTAACAAGATGCATTCTTCTATAAAAAAAGTGATCCTTCAGTTTTAATTCCCCCTTCGGTCTTGAATGTGCCTCATTAGACTATAGATTCGAAAAAGAATTCGAATTCGAAATGAAATCGACTCATCTTACCATAGTTAATGCAAGCTTGTTGCCTTAAACTTTAACAAATTCTTGAGTACTTATTGCTTTTAGTACTTTTACTTCTGTCAAAACTCCCTTTTAATCATTATCATATTCATTTGACCTTTTTTATTGCATTAAAAATCTTTTTTGTGTACGAGATTTGTTCAAAAAAATAAGGTGAACATTTTATTTTGTTCCCTTCAAAGCAATCCCCTTCATAGTTCTGGAAACTAGCCTTTTACTCAGTTCTGGGTACGCGCTTGAGTTTAGCCAGCGATGCGACCTTTTTCTTCTAAATCGTGCAAATCTCCGTCTTTCTTGTGGGTTTTCAGTTTTAGGAAGAGAAAAAAAGAGGCAGAGGTACATGTCCTGGGAATACAATGACTGAGGCACTAATACGCCATGGTTTTTTTCCCACAAATTCGGACATTTTCCGCTTCACGCAAACTTCAGGATAATATGTACTACCTATTGTCCGTACTACTTTCCCGCAAGAACTCATGATGAACAACGGATTCGTAGTCGAAAAATACAATGAGCAAAACTTTCACATTTGACCGAATTTGGTGTGCGTTTTTCGGTCTTGGCTTTTCTGGTTTTTTCCATTGGAATGATTGCGCTTTGGTCTCGACGTGATAACCATATACCCAAGTTTCGCCACCAGCGATGACTCTCTTAAGATCTAAATCTGGGACGTGATGTCACAGTTCTTTTGGACAAAATTTTGCAATTTCGGAACATATTTTTCTGACACACGTTTCATGCTCAAAATATCAGAAATGGATTTTGACATTCCGAGGCAAATGAGTTGTTTTTCATAGTTCCTTCGTTGCGAAGAATCACTCGTTGCGACATATAGCCTTTAACTAATTTCGATTTGCATGTTGTTTCTGGCCGTGAATACGGTTCCCAAATTTTTAAACTCATCCACCTTCTTAAAGTATTTTTTGAATACACTCAAGTGTAAAGTCGGTAAATCGATCCAATCGGTAAATGACTTAATGGTTGGTTTTCACTTAATTTACTTCAAAATCTGCTTCTTTCCCAGCCATTGTAAGATTTTCTGATTTTTTCTTAACTGTTGCTTCACTCCCTTCAAGAAGGTTCAGATCGTCAGAGTAAGCTGGAATAAATGTGGTTTGATTAAGAGTTATTCCCCTATTTTTTTTCCGGAGGGACCTCATTACGTGTTACAATATCAAATTACAGAGAAGTGGACAAAGCGTCTCCTTGTTTTAATCCCTCGCGTAATCCCACTTGTACCAGTTTCGCAAACCTTTTTTGGGATTCCCAAACTTACAAGGACATGACATATTTCCGATCAGTTAATGGAGTCATGGGCCTTTTTAAAATCTACGAATATTGATGGAACGTGGAGAAATTCCCATTTCTTTTCTAGAAGCTGCAGCATTGTGAAAAGTTCCTTCTGAACTGAGAGTCTCCGACTATTCCCTCAGTTTCAGTAAAAGAATATTTGCAAACACCTAATAGCAGTCATATTCCTTGGTAATGGTTGCAATGTATTCGTTCACCCTTTATAAAAACGGGAATAAGCAGATTATTTAAATATCTCCTCCAGTGGACTGCACCACTGAAGCATAGTCTACCCTGCTATCCTAAGGGAGCGCCGTGGCGCAGTGGGTAGTGTGTCGGCCGCTGACGCAAGATGAGCGAGTTCGGATCCCGATAACACCAACGCCATCGAATGATTATTTCGCGGCGTCCCTCCTCGGCGGGGTACTGGCAAAACCCCCCGTTGTATACTTGCCATGAAAAAGCTTCTCGGCTCTCGCCGTTCGGAATCGGCGTTAAGCTTTAGGTTCCGTTCACTTATGTGAAAAAACAAATCGCACACAACATAAGTGAGTAAAAAGAAGCTTGGCTCTGGCTCCACATGAGCTCCAACGCCATCTAAGGTGTCTGTCTGGCAGTACAATGGACCAGTATTTGTGTCTGAGTGCTCCAACAGATAGCAGAAGCCTCCAAAAAAAAAAAAAACCCTGCTATCCTTGTCGTTTTTGTACCAAAGACTTCCATTTGCGGAGTCTGGTTCTTGGTACTGGTTACCGCTTTAGTATTTTTTAGGGCTTGGATCTTATTGCATTGGAATATTGCAATTTTTGATATAATAATTGACCATGGACCAGAAAACTTCGGCCTTACTGTACCTCTCAAAATATCTGACCATATACGACAAGCGCTTGATAACTATAAATGGACCTTGCTAGCCTTACTTGTCCTTTGTACTATATTTTATTTTACAGCGTAAATCATATCATCAATCATAAATCACGACTGCTTGCGTATTTTAATTTTTCCAATCCCACTTGGAAGCTTTTTTTCTCATAGCCTTTAAATTATTTCTTATAATGAACATCGTTCATACGAGGGTGGTCCGATAAGTAATTAGCCTACAAAAGAAAAACAACAATTTTGGAGAAATGACGATTTATTTTCCAATATAGTGTCCTTTTAGCTCGATACACTTGACCCAGAGATGCTCCAACTTCTTTAACCCGTCTGAAAAATACGTTTTCTCGAGATCTGCAAAGTAGGCCTCCGTGGCGGCGATGACTTCCTCATTCCGAAATTTCTGCCCGACGAGTGACTTTTTCAAGTTTGGAAACAAAAATAAGTCGCCCGGGGCCAAATCTGGAGAATACGGTGGATGGGGCAGCAGTTCGTAGCCCAATTCGACCAATTTGGCCGTGGCGAGGGCGGAGGTGTGAGCCGGTGCGTTATCATGGTAGAAGAGCACTTTTTTCTTCGCCAAGTGGGGCCGTGTTTTCTTCAATTCGGCGTCGAATCGGCCCAATAATTTGGCATAGTACAGCCCTGTGACCGTTTTGCCATTCTCCAGGTAGTCGATGTAGATCACACCTTGTGAATCCCAGAAAACGGTGGCCATCACCTTTCCGGCCAATGGGACAGTCTTCTCCTTCTTCGGAGCACGTTCGCCGGTTGAAGTCCACTGTTTCGACTGTTCCTTGGTCTCTGGTGTGTACCAGTGGATCCATGTTTCGTCGACTGTCACAAAACGACGCAGAAACTCCTTCGAATTGCGCTTAAACAGCGTCAAACACTGTTCTGGAGTGGTCTCACGGTAGCGCTTGTTGGCCGGAGTGAGCGAACGCGGCACCTATCGCGCCGACAGCTTTCTCATGCCCAAAATTTCATGCAGGATATGACCCACGCGATCTTTTAAAATGCCTACTGTCTCAGTTATCTCGCGCACCTTCAATCGGCGGTCTGCCAACACGAGATCGTGGATTTTTGTCACGTTATCCTCCGTGGTAGCCGTTTTCGGGGCACCTGGACGTGGCTCATCAAAAACCGACGTTGACGACGACCGATGTTGAACCTCGTTAAACCAATTTTTGATGGTCGCCATCATCGAAGGAGAAGAGTCACCGTACACAGCATCCAAATGCTCTTTGATTTCGCTGCGCGATTTCCCTTCCAAAAACAAGAATTTAATCACCGACCGATATAGGTCTTGCTCTTTTTCCATCCGCCGTCTATAGCCGTCTACTCGAATTTACTCCACGATAGTTGCTCTTGCGATACTGGCGCCATCTGGCGGTGAGGCTAAGTACTTATCGGACCACCCTCGTAGTTTCGCGCTCTTAGTCATGGTGTCTCTCAAGGATGTATCCTGAGCCCATTATTATTTTACATTTTTTTGGTGATCTACTAATGTTGGCCTCATTGTAAATTGATCAACTATATTTTGCTCTATTAGCTTAGACATATTGGCAAATCATTTTACAGAATTGTTAAGTTCAACAGGAATGTAATTAAACTTTCAATTTGCTTTGCTTAGTCTCATCGTTTTTGAGCTTAATACCCTGATTTGAATGGATGAATTGCAAACCACATTGGAAACAATGAAAAATAATAAATCCCCGGGGTGAGAATAACATTCCAATTATGCTATGGAATATTATGTACCTGTTTTACGCGTGCTCCTTCTACTTTTATGTAGGAAGGTGTAGACATTTTTAGGATTTGAAATATTCGCTTTTCTTTTAAATGATGATATTAGTCTTCTCGAAAATTACAGAGCTATCTCCCTTCTCCGTGCTTTTAGGAAAGTATACAAGTCAAGGATATACATGTAGACAACCAAGTGACCCACAAGAGAAATAATTGGGAATACGAAAAAAACGTTACAGAAATTGATTTCACAAGGTTAGGTTAGGTTAAAGAAGGGGAGTGTGATGGTTGAGCATCACTTCCATTCGGAGGCCCATTGTGATTCCCTTCATTTGTGGAGTACACATACAATTAACCTGTCCTATCGCGTGGTGGCTGAAACCACCCCGTGCTCTTTATGAATTTTAGAAGATCCGATATATCTACATTTGCTACGTCCGCAATCTTTGTAAAGAATCTTTGGCCCAGTGAAGCTAGGCGCCGATTCGGGAGAGCTGGGCAGTGGCAAGGCAGATATTAGATCTTCTCAGTTTCTTCCTCATCGCCGCAGCTCCGGCAGAGATCGCTGGATCCCGTGTCCTGTGATTACTCCGACGAGCATAAGGATCGAGTTTCGGTCCAGCGCCAAGAGCTTCTTGGTTTTTCGGTTATTGAACTCTGGCCACGATGATCTTGGCGTGTAGCTGTCGTTTCCTGTAAGCCAAGAGGATTTTGCCTCTTTGATGATTGTGTCATTTATGATCCGGTATAATGCGCTGATCGGAGGTTGCAATGACATGTCCCCTTCGCTGATGTCAAATTCAGAGCCTTGCCTGCCCAATTCGTCCGCTCTTTCGTTCCCTGCGTTTGAGCTGTGATCCGGGTCCCAGCAGAGTTTGACTTTGTGGTGTCTGATGGATTTCAGTGAGTCGCGACATTTCTTGACAGCCTTTGATCTCGTTATACAGGATTCTATTGAGTTCAGTGCAGCCTGGCTGTCTACGAAGATGGTGATATCAGATGGTGGGATATCGGCTACCTGTAGGTGTTTGGCTGCTTTCTCTATTGCCAGGATTTCTGCTTGAAAAACGCTGCACAAATCAGGGAGTCTAAATGATTTCTGTTTGTGCAGGGTATCAGAGTATTTGATACGTCGGTGAAGAGGGTAAACTCGTGGTCGTCGATCACGGCGTTTGATAGTCACTATTCTCTGTCCGGGAAAAGGATTGGTATTCTGAGAGAGAACTCATTTTGGGGGGAAATATAGTAGGTCGTAGTTGCGAGGCTACTAAAACCATGTTTCTTTCCCAAGTCATCTATTATTCCGAGTATGGCCGCATGTCCATGGTTGGCTTGCTTCCACTGAGAGGACTTCCTTAGTCTGAGAGCGCTCTTTGCAGCGCAGCCTTTTATGAATAGATCCAGAGGAAGGAGATGAAGTATTATGCTTGCGGCGTGCTTCACATAGCTCCCGTTTTACAAAGAGCGGCTGACCTTTGTACTTTGTTGAGCATGCTCATGTAGCTTTTCGTGCTGCTAACAGTCCACATCCAATGAATGATGTACAGTTGCAAGCCCCATCTTTTGCCGAAGGTCTTTTTGCATGCATAAAAAGCATTCAATGCTTTTTTCATCTTTTCCTCCAAATTCCTTTTCCAGGAAATTTTGGACTCAAGAATGATGCCTAGATATTCTTTCTTCCGCTTTCCGCTTTGAGTTCGAGTGGAGTACCCTCTAACTTTGGGGGAGCAAATATCGGGATTTTTCCTTTCCTGGTGATGAAAACCAGCTCGGTTTTCTGACCGTTCTCAGACCGTTCTGTCTTGTCCACGAGGAGAGTTCCTTCAACGTAGATTCCATTAGTCCGCTGCTAGCTGGTAGAAATGTACCTTTTATAACTCATCTGCGTATGCTATGGCTTTTGTGCCTTTCTCCATAAAGATCTTAAGGATTTTGTTAACTGTAAGAAGCCACACAAGGGGGGAGAGAACTCCCCCTTGTGGTGTGCCTCTAGGCGTCACTTTCCTTATAGAGCTGTACCCAATGTCTGCATTGATAATTCTGTTTTTAACATGTTTTCAATCCAGATTACAACGGATTTGCCTATTTTTATGTCCTCTAGAGCTGTTACTATGGCCTCTGTGTTTACGTTGTTGAAGGTCTCCTCTATATCGAGGAAGGCTGCCTTTGTAAAGTCTTTTGAGTGCAATGAGCTCTCAGTTTCACGAACAACACTATGCAGAGCACTTTCCACTTTTAAGGTAGGCGTGTTGAGTATTGCATAAGTTGTGTAAGTTGATGAGTCCTCTGATGTATAGGTCAAGGAGTCTTTTCAAAGTTTTTAATAGAAACGACGAGAGACTAATTGGCCTTTAGTCCTTTGCGGCAGTATGGATTGGTTTACCTGCCTTAGGTATGAAAACTAGCTTTATTTCTTTCCATTGCTTTGGGATGTACCCCGCGCGCCAGGGATTGGAAAAAAATGCTTACGAGGTGGGCTACAGTGTGGGTTTGTGCTTTTGAAGCAAAATATCGTCCGGCTAAAATATATATCCGGTAATTTAAAAATTTTGAACGAATTTATTGCCTATGATACTTTATCCGTTGTAATAATTTCGCGTATTACTTCTTCGGTTGTGTGAATCATAGGAACCGTCGTCTCGAAGGGGACTGTGGTTTCAGGGGTTTTACAAACTAGGTTTCAGTCAGCAGTTCCATGGATTCCTGAATGGATTCTGTCCTAGAACCATCTGGTTTATGGATGAATCCCGGAACGCAGGGGTCCTTGGATGGGATCTTTCTCAGCCCTGCGGCTTCTTTGAAATATTGTAATTGGTTTCACAAAGACTTGACAATGTTTGGTATTAACCCATGAATCAGCTCTTAAGCAACCCCTATCGCTATATTTAGAGTTGAAGTCTCCTACAACAAGGCCATCACCATTCGTGGTAAATATTTTTTGAAAGCTATTTTTGATTTTGACACGACCCCCGGGAGATTTATACAAAATATCTTCTGCTTCCTTGGCATTGATTAATCACCAAAGGTACCTTGTATTATCTTCAACATCTCTGCTGCAGAAATTTCATTCATCAAATTTAACAACATTTTTTTGCCCAGTAATTGGACATTGTAAAGATCACCAAATCCAGTTTATGTTGTTGTCAAAGCACAAGCATAACTATGAAAGAGATAACTCTCCGAGTCGATATCAATATTGTTCATTATTTATTCGGAAAATATTCTATTCAAATATTGTGCATTACTAGCCACCACCATTGCCCATCATGGTCAATGTCTGATTCATTAACTTGCACACCTACTCGTACAACATCTGCTGCTTCCATTGCATTTGTAGAGGGCTAAGCTACCTCCTGTGATTCTATTTTTTCTTCCAGTACGGATCCAACTTCGTTTGGCAATAATACATCTAAATGATTACTAAGATTACGCTCGCTCATGTCCAGTCCTAGTGTGTCCCACCTTAATGAACGGTTTAAAAGAAGTATTTGCATTCCATTCACTGGGGTTCACTTAAGTCACTATGATTTTGTATTTTTATGACCCTGACTCATTCACTCATATCTATGTTGTAAAATGCGTAAATACGCAACGGGCTATGATTCAGAGTAATACTCGCATAATCAAAAAAAACCATCGCCCTCATATGGAAGGTTATCACCTCTTTAAACAATCCTACATGAAACAAATGAATCACATTTCCTTTCCATTTCAGCTGCCTGCTTCGTCAAGATGTTCCATCACGCGATCGGGCATAAGACGTTCATTAAAGGCATTGCCAACTATCTAACCCAATTGTGAGTATCTGATCGATATCGGCGTCCAATGGCACCCGAAATGCAACTCACTTAAAAATTATATTAAACTTAAGTAAGATTTACTTCTTAAAGTCAGTATTCCGTAGCAGATGAGAATGACCTCTTCAAATCCCTACAAGCGGCAATCGACGAGGATGGGCTGCAGCTCTTCCAAGGCGAGCAGGCCATACCGCATGTGATGCACACTTGGACGCACAATCGGGGAATACCAGTGATCACCATTACGCGAAACTATGACGATGGAAGCATAACAATTTACCAGAGATCCAATACCAAGGATGTCGATGAAACTTGGTGGATTCCACTGAACTTTGCCACCGCTTCGAATCCGAACTTTGGCAAGACAACAGCGGACTACATCATGCCTCCACAGCATGAGGTTACAATAAACCTGGACGACATCAACATCAATATAACCAACACCGATTGGTTGATCATAAACAAACAACAGACTGGACTGCAGCTTGTCGTATACGATGATCGGAATCTTCAACTGATCGCAGACGCCCTCAACACCGATCACGAGAAGATCCACATGCTCAATCGAGCAGTGCTCTTCCGAGATATCGCCGCACATATTGAGAGGGACAATGGTACACTCGAGCCGCTCTTCAATATTATCCAGTATTTGGAGAACGAAAAGGACTTAATGCCATGGAACTCTGCTGGGGATCTAATCCTAGATTTGTCGTCAAATCTACAGGGCAGTGAGTCGTACCAATTGTTCAAGTCGTTCATGCGCGATGTAGTTGGACCCATCTTCCACCGCGTCCACAGATATTCTCGATCCGAGCTCGAAGCCACCGAATTGTTTTCCCGAGCCAAAATCGTAGACATCGCCTGTCAGATGGATCTACCCGAGTGTCTCAATTTTACCAAACACCTGACTAATGAATACTTCTTCCATGACGTCCAGATCGATGATGCCCTCCGCGACATATCACTTTGTCAAGGCATAAAATATTACACTTTCGAGGAATTCGCCAAACTGGTGGAGAACCTGGTCTCATCAGTACCCAATTCCGAACGATACGATGACATCATCTATTCGGTGCGGTGCGTTGAATCTGCCGAGAATCTAAAATACTTCCTTCAGATAATCTTCGAGGAGAACTCAACGTACAATATAATGAGTGAGTCCGAGTCCATGCAATTCCTCACATTCATCTACGTGTCGAACTATGTTTTGCGACCGGTGTTACTGGAATATATCCAGGATAACTACAAGTTACTGTGTCGGAAAGCGAATATGGTGACAACCACATTGGAGAGAATCGCAAAATACATTTCCGAAGAAGATGGCCAAAAGGAAGAGGTAAGCCTTTGATGTCGCCTCTTTATCTACCAAAAATTAAATTTTTCTCTTTCAAGTTTCTTGGACTGCTTCATCGGGTCAATGAATTTCTACAGCGTTCCACACCAATTGACGAACAGAAAATCGGATCAAGGATCTGGAAACGAGAACATTTCAGGAGAAAACATGAGAAGAATGCACTGGACTGGTTGAGGGAGTATGAAAGGGAAAGGAATGCGAAGAATGGCACTAATCGAAGATCAAACCTTTCCGCTGCGCCGTATATAGTGGCAGCTGGGTTTATAAGTAATTTAATAAGTCTTGTGTAGGAAAATATTTTTAATAAATTTATAAAACAAAAAACCAACATTTTATGGATTGTTATTGGTTTCACTGGACGTCTAGAACCGATACCACTTAGTACTTAACAGGGAATAGCACTTGGTTCATTTATTAGTGTTCTTTCAGCTTAAAAGTATGCTACTATATTCGGGATTGGGAGTGGGGAAATTTTTAAATTTCAAATGAATTGTTCCAACGGACACTTTCGTATCAACAACGCACTAGCGAGGTGAAATAGGCCAAACTCGATTTACTGAGTTTCCCATTTGGTAGTTATTGTATTGGAGTGGATTTTCCGAATTAATCCTTAATCCTTAAGCTCATTGAAACTCGAATCCACATCGTTTCGAAAGAGATGTATGTTTATCTATGAACCTTTATTTCGTAAACGGTTTTTCGTTTCGTGCTTTGGCGAATTTTTCCAGGTAATGGAACATTGGTGGCCTAGTCATTCACACACTCGTAGAGATATGAATTAGAGCTGGTACTACTACTGCGAGTGATAAATTGATCGTAAATTCTTGAACTTTGACGTATACACATCGTAATTAAATGAGTTAAGATAACCATCCGGCATTGATAGGCGCATAAGCAGGATGACATTTTAAATGATAGTATATAAATTAATCACCCTATCGGAAGATGTTATAATTATTGCAAATTACGTCGTACGTCAATCATATTTGACATTTGTGAACGAGACAGCTGCAGTATACAAACAAACAAGCATTGAAGTGCTTTACTCCGTAAGAGTGTGGAATTATTGTGTCGATTTTTTTCTTACCAATCGATTGATGTTAGCGCAGCGTGAATTTCGACGTCAATTTCCTAATCGTGTCGCGCCAACTGGACAAGCATTCCCGCGCTTAGCTACTCGACTCGAACAGACGCAAAACACGAGAGAAACCAGCGCGTGGTCGCCACCTGACTGATCGTTCGAGACTTGGTCGAGAATATCGTGGCTGATGTCGCTGAGACGAAGAAACATCAACCAGACGACGGACTACGCAATTGGGCATTACCAGACGGACCATACAGCGAATTTTAGTGAAAGACTTACACATGGTCCTGTACAAAGTGCCTGTTAATGCCTGCTGACCGTCAGTTGCGTGTGAATTACTCTCAAGCCATCCTTAATCTCGACAACGAAGAGGTCAATTTTGTGTCAAATCATGAGGGAGGAGGCGTAGTTCCACTTAAGCAGTTACGTCAATAAGCGCAATCTTCATTTCTGGGGCACTGAAAATCCGCATATGATTGCACGAAGAGTAATTACATCTACTCAAAGCCACTGTGTAAACTGATAAATGACAGTAATGTCAGATATCGGAATGACAGTCCTGGCCTATCTTGCGGTAGGCACCCTTGTGGGAGTATCGTGGGGGCTGTGGTTATCCCAAATCGCGGGAATTTGAATGCTATAACGAACAACAGTAATGTTACTCAGTTGGTCGAAGGGTGCCGATACCCTTAATATCGGTAAGAGGTTTTAGGTAGGCCTCGCCCCATACCCACGCCCCGCGCCCATAAGGACGTTGGTTGTCGTCCCAAAAACCAACCCCTTGTGGGAAGCCATCCGTGGAATTAAGCCATCAAGGCAGGTGTCCACGTTAAATACATAGCGGAATCTGCCGGAATTGGATGAGCGGGGCTTGGTGAACATTTGGTTTCAACAAGACGGTGCAACCGCACACATAGCACGAGCGGAGCGTTTCCTGGTCGCGTAATCTCCCGTTTTGGCGATTTGGCATGACCAGCAAGATCGCCCTTTTATCTACATACGTGTAGGAGAAATGTGTCACACACAACTTAAGTGACTGAGATAAGCTTCGGTTTTGATCCCTCACGTACTATAATTGCTTTCTTTCTTGACTTGATAATTGCGCAGAGGACTGACCTCTAATCAGATGACAATTGATACATATACGAGTAGATTGATAAGCACCACAGGTAAACAGTTTCCCTCAAACACCGGCCTTGATTTATAGTTCTCTCCAGCTAGCATGGGCTAGGGTCTTTTCTAAGATTGGACCATGTACGAATCTCTACATGCGGACACCTTCCTTAGTGTTTTCCCAGTGTTAGGCTCGAACACTATAACTCAACATAGATTGACCATTTTAGTCCTTAAAGGGATGGGCCATGTACAGAAAGTTTATTCATCCGCTTTTGAAAAGATGTAGTTGGCAGGAGTAATTTTTGGCAATAAAATTTACGTTCCACTCGACACGTCGATGATGTACGTGATTTTCTGGTGAGAACTTGTTCTTACCTAATTTTGTCTCATTTACAACCGCTGTTGCTAAAATACCCGCAAAAGTTTGACTGACATCTCACTTTATTCATCTAATAAAGTTAATATCATGTGCAAATGTAAGATTTGTACGGATTCGATATAGCACGATCTTGCGTCTAGTATTGGGCATTGAGTTTTGGACGGCCCTAGCAAAAGTTGTTTATGAACATCAAAAACTCTCAAAAATCAAAAATTAGTTTATTACCGATGCCAGTCTCGGATATAGTATTATGCTTTCCAACGACAGGCCCAAGGCCCATCTCGTTGCCCAGCATTGCAATAAGGAACGGGTATTTGGTGTACGCGCTGGGTTTGTCGAATAGTTTCTGTAAGAGTTTCCAAAGTCTGTGGTTGGTTCCGATAAATCTGTGACTTTGAAAAACCTTAAAGAAAGAAGTCTAGAGCGATCAAATCGAGACATTGGGCGACCCAGAAACGCATCCTTCAAAATGTCAATTGTGGCGCGGGATGTGTGTTCAATTCCACTGTTTTGTTTGAACCACAACTTCTCTAGTCCCACTTCATCAATTTGTTGCAATATGAATTCGAATGTTCAGAGTTCTGCATTGCTTATGGGTCACAGTGTCAACAGTTCCACGAAGTCCTCGAAAAACAGGGCACCATGCAATGACTTTAAATGGAAGTGGTGGCCTTCGTGAATGATAATTAGGCACATTCTCACTGTATGTATCTCAATGTATGCTACTTATCTCATACGCTAAGGAACTAATCGAAGACTACCAGTCTGGAGGTTCCTTAGGAGGAACCGCTAGATAAGTGACCAGAATTTCAATGCAGAGCAGCTTTTGGAAAAAAAAATAAAAACGCTCTTTTCAATGGGACTAACTATGCTATTTAGGACTATCAGAAAGCCTCGTAAATCAGAAATATTATACGAATCAATTGAGGAAGATCGTTATAAAATAATAAAAATATTGGAGGTCCTAGTCCAGATCGCTGTGGAACACCTATAATAATAACAAGAAAGGAAGTGGTTTTAAAAATAAATGGAGATGAAATCAAATGTATGACTACTAACGGAGTTGGATTGATCCAAAACTCACACCTGACTGCACTCAATACACGCTTTGAGAAAGTGGACCCATTCAAATACCTGGGAATCGACTGCTACAAATAACGTAAAGATCATAAACACATTTATCTTCGCGATGAAGCAACTGTCCAAAACAGCTCCCTTGACTTCAACTCACTTGATATTGCCTTACGGAAGTAAGAGTCTGGAAGGCTGTGAAAATATTAATTTATCATTGGACGTGAAGACGTTTCAAGAAACAAACTTCTAGTTTGGGAACAGATGGAAGTCTGATTATGCCCAATCAAGAAGGAGGGTGAAAGACGAAGGCGAAGACTGGTGAATTGGTAAAGAATGTGGGAGTAATATTAACCTGTCATTGTTCTGCCTTTTGCGAACAACAAAATGTTTTCGACTTCGCTTTCCTTGGTCGGACTGTTGGGCCCATGTCTCATCCATGGAAACAAATCACCGCACAAAATTGGTCGAACTGCGGCGAAAATCGTTTGTGCATTTACTTTCTATCACTTGTCTATCGTCCGCAGTATTCTGCGCCTTTCCCATAGTTTTCTGTGTGGTTGCGGTTTTGGTCGTTCATCATCTGAACATTCGCGGGAAGTGCAAACATGCTTATATTCAACTGATCGGTTTTTAACGGTTGGCATCGAAGAAGGCAAGTCTCCTTATAAATTTGCCAATTTCGGGTAAATTTCCTTAGGGATTAATCCATCCAAAACAAAGAATTGTATTGGATACAGGATAGTCAGCTTTATTAATTTTAAAGAAAAGAAAAGGCGTCTACTGCAGAATTTTTGGTAAAAAAACTACTGGAGGAGACAAGTTGATACTAATCATACAAATTAATGAAACGTGCGCCCAGGCATTTACATTTTGACATACATTTTTGCTGATTGGAATGCAATCTCTGTGTCAGGTCGAAAACTTTTCACCTTATCTACGTAGAAGACCATAAGAATGCCAGTGACATTTTATGAATGTTAAATTTAGCATCTGACCGAGGAGGGAGGCAATAGATGATAGGGAGGACACGTAGAACGAATGGACAGTGGACGAACAGTCAGAAGAATAATGAGTGGGAAACAGGAGGGAAAAAGACTAGCAGGTCATATAACAATGAACAGATAATAGAACAGCGAAAAATTAAAGGGAGGCTTGGCGGAGTCAGTCAGTCACTCCCAGTGTAGTACATACATATGAGCACATATATGATACAATCTCATTTACGATACCACCGTGATCCTGTGGAGCTTATTTTACATTACCCTTTTACACATATCGGCAAAAATATAATATACATATATACTTATATGTAATATAAGTAATATGTAGTACAATTTATTCGGAACCACATATCACTGATGTTAAGTTCATTAAACTATACTTAAAATTTGTCTTCAACGTAGAGCAATAGCGAACTCCAATGACGTTGAGATGGCAATCATATCCATCCACGAAAACTCAAGGACAATTGCAGCACATCCAATCCTATCCTCACCTATCCAATAATGCATAGTTTACTTATTGACCAATATATTAAGCCAAAAATTAGCTTCATCGCTGAAGGTGATTTCTCGTAGAAATGTACGGCTTTCTTTAAACTCTTAAAGAGCCTAATCCGAGGAGTTTGATGATTAAGAAGATACAATTTCTATGTCGGTGATGTTAAGAAACCTCGTAAGTCCGACTTTTTTGCTTTTTAAGGTTTCAGTGGTTTCTTAAGTAAAAAAAATCGAGGAATCGGATCCTGCAAACCTCGTAAGTCGTTTTCGTCAATTAGCGCTCCTGTCGGCGAAAAAAGAAAGCTCGTATGTCTGTCATTGAAAATTGTGCTCATAAGAAACCTCGTATGTCAAGACTTACGAGGTTTCTGTACTAATTTTTGTCAAACTGCAGAATTTTTCACCTCGTAAGTCCTAAGTGTGGTCCTAAACGTAAATAAAAATAAACATTAGATGATGATAAAAAGATTTTGTACCGTGTTGGTGATTTTAATTTCATTATGGTTGAGCGTTTTACTTAATTAACCCTTAAGCCACTAAGACCGTCTACAGAAGGTCATTCCACAATCCAGTTCTATTCCCAACAGTTTTTTGTTTGTGCCTTAAACACCAATGTTGTTTTTTTTTAACGGTTCCAATTTGATCACGCTGAGTTCAATAGTGTGACAGATAAAGGCTTCAGAATTTTTTTCTCTGTGGACGGACAGTAAAATTTATTGTGCTGTCAGTGGTTAAAGAGTTAAGATGGACAAAAAGCGGAAATGTACCATATCATCCGGAGCATATTGTGCAAAAAAGAGAAGCTCTTTAATGATTAATTTGGCTTTGAAGCAGACATCAGGTTGGTTTTCACATCACTGTAATCCTCTCATAATATTACTGTATTTTTTCATACATTCAATTTATGTCAAAACAGATGATACTGTGTCTGCAGAAACAAAATCAGTTAGCGCTTCTGAATCAAAATCTTCTACAGAATACTCCGAGTATCAGCAAAATAAGTCGGACAGTGATAGCAGCGAGTCGAATCAAGAAAGTGTCGGGGAAGAATATATTCGCCAGCAACATGAGATCAACTCAGATAATACTGTAACTAATGACCAGCATCCAGATACAAATCCGCTTCCTCACGGTGATCTGCAGCCACCTACAGATAACAAAGGAAACGAAAAGAGACAGCGAGCAAAGCCAAGCCAAGCCAAAATAACAGAATGGATCGTTCCAAAGAACCAAGCTTTACGCGAAAAAGGTTTACCTTACAAAGGTGTAAATTGAAAAAAGCCAGGTAAACAGCAGTACGACGTTCCTAGAGGAGAAAGAGAACTGAAACCCCGATGTAATTGTGCAATGAGTAACAAGAACAACTCCGTTATAAAATGTAATGAGTTTTCGGAGGAGGAACGAGAACATATTAAAGATACATAGTTTTTGGAACTTGACGTGGGCCGAAAAAAAAAAACCGTGCAAATGCTTACTCGAGAATCAGTACCAAAAGACAAGAAAAACTGTAAGAATTCTCAGTCTCGCCGGAATTCTACTTTTTTCTTTCATTTGAGGAAATCGAACGTTGGATTAGTACGAGTGTGCAAAAAAATGTTTTTAGCTACTTTGGTACTGAATGAGTGGATGGCTTTGAATTGGGCGAAAGAAAACGAGACTTCTGTTCTTAATCCACAACCGCTCAGCCGAAGGCAGGAGAAATCTGAAAAAAAGGTATCGGTAGTCCAAGAATTATTTGATAAATTGCAGAAAGTTCCGTCCCATTATTGTCGGCAATCCACCAGTAAGGTTTATTTAGAAACCTTGTGGCTTTCAAAAAAAGAAGTGCATCGTGCTTACGTCGAACATTGCCGTGAAAATGAGACCACACCGTATAAATACAAAAAATTTTGTCAAATTATGGACGGAATGAATATTGCCATTTTTAAACCTCGCAAAGATCAGTGCGACACCTGTGTTTCTCACGCAAATGGAAATCCTTCTGATGAAGCTTGGGAGGTGCATATCTCTAAAAAAACTACTGCTCAGGCCGAAAAACTAAATGATAAAAATGATGACTCTTTGAAGCATGTTTTTGTCATGGATTTACAGGCTGTGTTGGTGTGCCCTCGAATGCACGCATCTGCTTTGTACTACCGTACCAAATTATCTGTGCATAATTTTACCATCAATAAGGTGAAAACCAAAGATGGCTTTTGCTTTGTTTGGAATGAGTCAGAAGGAGGTGTATGTGCCAACGAGTTTACGTCAATCATTTGCGACTTCATCATGAATTTCAATTTGGAAGAAGGCGAAGAAGTGATTTTCTTTAGCGATGGCTGCAATTATCAGAACCGAAATGTTACTCTGGCGAATGGTTTAATTAATTTGGCGATGCTTTTAAAAATTAATATAACACAAAAGTACTTGGAAAAAGGGCATACTCAACAAGAATGCGACGGCATGCACTCGTGCATAGAAAAACGTTTAAGACGGATCGAAATATACCTACCAAGTGGTTATTTGAATGCGCGAAAGAAACGCGACCGAGGCAGCCATACATTGTTCGTGAATTGGACCAAACTTTTTTCTTGAATTATCAAAAGAATATAACGTTTTACAGTAGCATCAGACCCGGAAGCAAAACTGGCGATCCCCAAGTATGCAACATCAAAGCTTTACGATATCAGCCGGATGGAAAAATATTATACAAACTTAATCATACCGAAGAATGGGAATTATTGCCTCAAAGGTTCAGAGGAACCAACTCACCGATAAAGGACATTCCCAAACTGTATAAAGGTTCAACGGCAATAAAGAAGTCAAAGTACAGACATCTTCAGGAAATCAAAACTGTCTTACCGCGAGATACCCATCATTTTTATGATGGTTTAAAATTTGAATAATGAATACATGTAATTTCGTAATTTGTATAATTTTTCGAATAAAAATGTAATTTTCTGACTCTACTTCCTGTAAAAACATTTCCTATTATTTCCAAATTTGATTTAATTTAATGAAAAATCGAAAGTAAGAAACCTCGTATGTCTTAAAAAAATACCCAAAAATTAATCAGAAACCTCGTAAGTCCACAAATTCCTTAATAACTTGGTTAAAAAAAAAAAAATGAAAAATTTCCAATCAATTTGTTTCGAATCACTGTAAGGATTATATTAATACAACAGTGAGCATTTTTAGAGCTGATGTGATTTTTTGAAACGTTTTTTGTCTCTCCTGAAAAATTTTACTTTTTGGACTTACGAGGTTTCTTAAGATCACCGTCGATGTGTAATTTGTTCTTGTAAGTATGTAGGCAAAGACTTTTATGCAAAATTCGCCACAATGCGAACTAAGAGATTTCCAATTGAATCTATTGTATTGTTTGACTCATTCTGAAAAGTTCTAGTTACAGTAATTCGGCCTGTGCAGTGAATATGCTGGCGCTATTCATCCACAATCTGTCCGGAAAAACAATTATTATGGCCGAAAATTGGAGTAAGTGCTTTTAGAATTGCGACCCCCGTTGCTATTCGTTCGTGAATTTCAGCTTAATAATTCTTGGGTTCCCGAGTTCCTATTATTGTGTTGAATAAAATTAAAAAAAGATGAGAATTTGGTACTGAGCTCCCAGATCTACGTTATTTAGCTGAAATAAGTTATAAATGGTGTGAGTGAATTAATGTCCATTATGTTAAAGAACATTGCCATTAGCCATCTTGAACAGCGTCGTTGACTCTTATAACTCCTGAGCATTTGGTCCATAGTCTTAACACCAATTTTATATTTATTATAAAATTTGATAATATGAGGTTTCTTCTCTGCACCGTCACTCCCATCCAAATCCCATTGCAATGTCGATATTACCGCCTTTTTCATGAACAATAAAAACTGCTTTGCGCTCGTGATTTATTTGCTGCCACGATACTGGCCATATATGATTGATTTTATTTATTGTGCCGACTGCCGACAATGGCAAGATTCCAAGACAGCAAGTGCTTTGCGACGGCTAGAGTAAAAAATTAACCATGCAGATATTTCTTGTGTTCCTTGTTGCTGTTCTTTTGGGTACTCGTGGATATTTTCTTTTATATTTTCACAATTTTCTGGTTCTTCATTTTTACCCTCGTTATCCAAAACTGGAAGTCTCGAAATGTGCTCTAGTCTTCGTCATCACTATCAGACAGTCCACTTGAATCACAATCGTCATCATTGAACATTGCTTTTAAATAAGCCTCATTCCCTGTCGTACTCATTCTGAAGAATTAATTATTGTATCATTTTAATTATTGAAAATTAAATTAATTCAAAATTACATAAAATTATCGGATGTATGCAAAAAAGGATTTTTAGTGAAAAAAGCTTTTATTTAAATAAAATGTATACTAAATATTTCATTCAAAGTGTTGTCTATCGTTAGCTATGACTTTTTCCCCATCTTTCTGGCAATTCAGGGATTCCGGCCTCACCTTTTACGTCCAAGAACCAATCGAGTCCGTTTTTCGACTGAAGTGAAGCGTATTCGAGAAAGGGCTTTCTGCATGGATCGAAATAAGTAGTAATCGGATGGCGCAAGATCTTGACTATGTAGTAGACAGGCCAAAACTTCTCAACCGATATTTTCCAAGTAAGTTTTAATAGGTTGGACAACATATGGTGGAGCATTATTATGATAAAAAAAACTTTTTTTATGGAGATTAAGCAGCATTTCGGACATGCAAAATCGCCCTTCGACGTCTTTACTCGTATGGTACCCAATTTCCTTGCTTCTAAATCATTCCCAATACCTTCAACAATCTGGAAATAGTTGCTTAAGGGGTGGTCGTGGTGCAATGGCATAACGCTCCCAGTTTAAGATCACTTTAAAATTCATAGTCTGTGTGTGCATTTCTAATATAAAACCTTAATGGAATGGAAACAAAAAAAAAAAACGTGACTATGAACTGTAACCAATGCGATAAATTCAGTCGAATCTCTCGAATCCTATATAGCACAACCTCCTCCGGAGAGTAGTGAACGAACATCTTCGACACAAACCATCTGTAACCCGTCCAGGTTGTGTGACAAACACCATAAGAACGTAATTCTTGAACCTGCGCGAACCCTATAAAAAAAATAGTTGCTTGATCAAAATTTAATGATTCTGCAACTTTTTCTAGCGTTTTATACGGATCTTCATTCGAGTATTGCTTCATCTTCAAACTTTTCTAGCTGGCCAAGTGGTTTCTTGTCTTCCATGTCACCACTTTTAAATGAATACCACCATAAATTTCTAATAGAAACTGATGACTAATGATGAACTAATCCAATAAATGTTAACATTGGCCCGTATCGCTAACTCAGCTGACTACTATCTCTATCTAAATTGGGCAATAAAAAAACCAAAACTTGCAACCGAACAAATCAGGAATATCATGAAATCTTTTTTTCCATTCTTAATTCTGATTCGATTGATAAGAGATAACACTTTATCATTAAAGCAATTATTTTGAGAAGACCAAAAGGTACAAAATCCAGATATTGAGTTCAGTATTGGATTACCGAATTTCATTCAAGAAGTTATAAAAGTCTGTTCAGAGCAATCCGATCCGGAACTTAATTCACGTCAACGTTGAAAAAATATACGACGTTAGTATGCGAAAAGATCCTCGAAAACCCATTATCGATATAATGATTCTAATCAGGTTTCTATAGAAACAATATCTTTGACACTTGTAATCGCATATCAAGACTTTAATTCGTCATATGATATAATGAATATTATGAACGAGTAGATTAGCGCTACTTTCTTGTGTTTCCTCAAGGTTTGAAGAAAAATAAAAAAATGATTACCTCAGTATGACAAATTCTAGCCTGATCGCCATTGAGATAAGAGTACTCGTATATATCTCCAGCTCATTTCTTGATTATGAAACCAATGACAGAGGTTTGAGGCATAAGCGTTGTAAAATCTAGTATCTAAAAAATTAATTGCTAATCGTTATCAATTCGATCGTCGAATTGAGAATCACCACTAATACAAGAAGCATAATGGCGATAAAGAATATTTATACCTTTCGCGCAATATTCATTTATTATGGGGTTTAAAAGAATGTTACGCTTTTGAGATAGCCTTAACTGTAGTCAGGTGCGTCTACTGGTTCGTCTACAGCTGGTACACTTTGCGAAAAACGTGCACTCGATCGCAATTAATCTCGCCTACCTTTCGGAAATTGAAAGTTGCTTATCGGAGACCAACAATAAGCTAAAACTGTTGGTCAGCGACTTGCCCAACTTGCAGTCTTTTTTTTTTTTTTTTTTTTTTGTTGGAGGCTTCTACTATCTGCTGGAGCACTCAGACACAAGTACTGGTCCATTGTACTACCAGACAGACGCCTTGTCTTTATTGTATTTTCCCCGTTGTCCGGAGAAAAGTGAGGAGGGGCTTCAGTGATGTTGAGCTAAGAGATTCGGCACCCACCACGTCGGCCCCAAGGGTGCGCCACCAAGCACGTAGAGATGCCTGGCAAAAGTGTAATGGCCCGTAATGACGCCCGTTAGCCTTCTGCAGTCATTTCTCCTTAAGGATAAGAAGAATGTTGCGGACTTTTTACAGACGTCAGGGCGTACGCGCTTAGTCATTCTGCATCCTGGATAATCCCTCCATCTGCGACTGTGTACGTTAAAGACCCAGTCATTGATGTCAGATTTAACCGTTGAAGCTGGTAGACCTAAGGCGGGTTCAGGCCCTGAGAAACTCTCCTCTGAGCCTTTTCTAGCGAGTTCATCGGAGATCTCGTTTCCTGGGATTCCAGAGTGGCCTGGAACCCATACAAGCCTAAATGAATTTAGTCTTCTGACTTTGTTCAAAAAGGTCTTGAGTTCATGCACTAGTTTGGAGTTGGACAGAGGATTGGATACAGCTTTGAGTGCAGCTTGGCTGTCACTGCAGACACATATGCTCTTTCCCCTCCATCTGTGTTTCACAACATAGTGCATGGCCATTAGGATTGCGTAAATCTCCGCCTGGAAGACAGACGCATATTTTCCTAACGAGAAGTGCAGTCGAATGTTTTCGCGCTCGAAGAAAACTCCGGCGCCGGATCCCTGATCAGTCCTGGAGCCATCTGTGAAGATGCGAAGACATTCTATTCCAGGTTCAGTGTCTGGCCAAAGCCAGTCCTGACGCCAAGGAAATGTGACTGTGTAGTTACAGCGCAGTAGGATGGCAGGTGTCATTGCGTCAGAGGGCATATCCATGAGACAGTGATCGTAGGATATTTCTCTCTCAAGTACACTTTCACTCCACTGCGAGTTGTACCAAAGACCATTCCTCTTTAGGCGAGAAATAGTTTTCAGTGCACACCCTCTGATATATATGTCAAGGGGTGGAAGGTTCATCATAGCATCCAAAGCAGCTCCCGGTGTGCTGGGGAAAGCCCCCGTGCAACTGAGGCAGACCGCTCTTTGGAGTTTGGTGAGTGAAGCCACAACGTGTTTTCGTGTCAGCCTGCTCCACCAAACAACCGATGCATATGAGATTATCGGTCTTACCATTGCCGTGTAGATCCAAAGGACCTTTTTCGGCGATAAGCCCCATGTTTTGCCAAAGGCACCTTTGCATTGCCAGAAAGCTGACAGCGCTTTGGTGGTTTTGGACTCAACATGTTTTGACCAGAGAAGTTTGTTATCTAGAATGACTCCCAGATACTTAGCTTCCTTGGATATAGGGATGGGAATGCCTTTTAGCACCAGCTGAGCAATGCCAGTTGTTTTCCTCCTTCTCGTAAAGAGAACGACATCGGTCTTAAGAGGATTAACCGACAGCCCATTTCTCGTGCACCAGTCATCGATCACGTTTAGCGCCGCCTGCGCTTTGAGACAGACATTCGCTAAACATGAGCCGACAGAGAGAACAGCAACATCATCCGCATAGGCCTGGGCATAGATTCCAGAGGCATTGAGAGCATCTAGCAGAGAGTCGACCACCATGCACCGTAGCAGCGGAGACAAGACGCCACCTTGCGGGCAGCCCCTGTTTACTCCAGACTTGACACATTGTTCGAGGCCTGTATCAGCGATCAATGTCCTGTGCACAAGCATTGCTTTGATCCACAAAACCAGTGCTTCATCTACGCCATGCCGTCTAGCAGCGTTACACATGCTGTCGAAGGTAGCGTTATCAAAAGCTCCCTCAATGTCGACGAAAATGCCTAGTACGTACTCTTTCCTTTCGAGAGCGCATTCAATTCTCCCAACTAGGTTTTGAAGCGCAGTCTCGCAGGATTTTCCGCGCTGATAAGCATGTTGCATGTCCGACAGAGGATGCATTCGAAGGGCATCTTTGCGCACGTGCAACTCTACTAGTCTTTCCATGCTTTTCAGCAGGGATGATGTTAGACTTATTGGTCTGAAACTCTTGGCTAGTGAGTAATCCTCTTTCCCTATTTTGGGAATAAAGACCACTTTCACCGCGCGCCAAGGGATAGGTATGTAGGCAAGTGCCAGGCTAGCAGTGAAAATTCTTTTCAGTGTAGGAAGCAGCTGTCTTATACCTTTTTGCAGCATAACGGGGTATATCCCATCAGTGCCCGGCGACTTAAAGCCATCGAAGGATGCCACAGCAAATTCAATGGCCTCAGTAGTTGCCACGTGTGATGCAACATACCAGCTACGCCGAGTTGTTTTCATCGCTACAGCCGCAGTAGGGAGTGTGCAACGAGCCGATGACAGTCTGATTTCCCGGAAAATGGGTCTGAAACAGTAAACTAAGAGTTTCTGCTTTGGACTCGGTAAAGGTACCATCAGACTTTCTGAGTACCTCCAGCCTTGTCGATTTTCCTCGTTTGAGGACTTTAACCAACTTGCTGGTCGCGCTCAGGGATTTGATCTCTTCGCAGAAGGACTTATAGGAATCATTCTTCGATTTTCGAATAAGCTTCTTATATTCCTTCTGCTTCGATCGATATTTATTCCAGTCATCTTCCGAGTTCGATTTAAGCGATCTGTTCAGAAGACTTCTGGCTTCCCTACGAAGCCGTTGGAGCTCAGCATTCCACCAGGGAACCGGCTTCCTGTTGGGAGGTTTTTTGACAGGACATGCGAGTTCAAAACATTTGGTAATGGCGCTGTTCAGGTTATGAACTGCATCCTCCACCGATTGATTAGTTTTGAGTTTAGGCGGGGCTTGAGTGGATTTCTCAAGCTCCTCCCTAAATCGCACCCAGTCTGTTTTTCTCGGATTCCGCTTGGGCTGCGAGGGGGAGATCCCGCACTTCAATTGGAATTCGATGTATCTATGGTCTGACAGCGTAACATCTGGTGAGACTCTCCAGTTAGTGATGGCCTTCGCATGCCTGTTAGATAAGGTTAGGTCAATCACTTCCTGTCGTCTCGCCTTGTGACCTTACAACACCAAATGGAGTTGCTAGTTTTAAAGTAGTTAAGGAACTATGGGAAATGGAGTGCAAATTATGCAAACTTACAAGCCAGCACATATTTCCGAACTCTTTCGAAAAAATGAAAGTAAAACTAACCACCCAAATTTTTAGTAGGACTGTTCAAGCAGCAATTAAAACTGTTATTGAGACAGTAGGCTTTAAAAGTTGCTCAAAAGAAGTTTGTTTATCTACGGCATGCTTCATAGGAAATATTGACAAAATATTTGACTGCCTAAATAGTGGTTCGCTATCTTCAAAGAATTGTTATAAGTCTGCAGTTCAACTTAACAGTCCATCACACGAATATATAAAATTCTTTCTTGAATACCTCAATGAAATCTCATTTGTTGACAAAAAGAAACAAGTATTTTTTTTAGATGGAATGAAATTTACCTTAAACGCTGTATTACAATTAGTAGACGAGCTATTTCAAAAAAAATCCCAAATATTTTTTTTAATGACAAGAGCATTAAAGCAAGATAAGCTCGAAAATATGTTCTCGGTTCTAAGACAAAGGGGTGGAAATAATATTAACCCCTCAGTTGCTGATATAAACACTTTATTAGCACGCTTAATGTCTGCAAATATAGTGCAGTTGAGTTCTTATAGTAACTGTGAAGAGCTGAGTGATACCACATTTGAAACGCTTTCAAATATTTTGTCAAATATGGACTTAGCTGATACAAATAATGAAGAACTCAGTCGAAACGAAAACTCTGAAAAAGATATTAACATAGAAATCATTGATGATTTCGTATTAAATGATGACTTTCAGAATTGTTCGGAATCTAGTATCGATTTGGCTTCTTTAACCCTTATCCTGTATTCATGGGTCAAAATTGCCCAAACACACCTTTCATATGAGTTATTTCGCTTATTTGTGAATATATTTATCTGAAATTTCTTGACTTTTATTTTTTTAAGCAAATGAACAGAACTATAAAAAAAAATTATAACATTTGTTAATTTATAAGATTTTATGAATTTTTTCAAATAACGTACGTTGTATTTGTGGGTCAAAATTGCCCAATATATTTTTTCCAACAAACGTTGACTGGGACACCCTATTTTCTTCGACATGTAATATTATCTACATATGTATGTAGGTATATATGTATGTTTAATTACTTACTCCTGTCGAGCCACTCGATCACACAATTTTTTTTCTAAAAACGTAACGGTAACATTTGCACAGCAAATAAAGCTGAACGTGTTTCACATCACAGCAAAGAAGTGTTCTTCGTGCGTGGATCTTTGGATATACAAATATGTAAAAAGAAACGTTTGAACCACGTGTAACCAAATGATTTCTAGTTATCTTTCATAGAATTCATATGGCCGGATTAAGTCGCGAAGAAATTGAGCAAATGCTTGATCGTGGTGAAAGTGGTAGTATTGCGATAGATACGGTAAGCGAGGTAGAACAGGAACATTTATCGTATAATAGTTCCTTATACGAAACTGATTTATTGGGTGGGGAAAGTTTACCCATGATAAATGAGGAGAATATTATTTCGGATGACGAAGCACTTCCCACTCCAACGCAATTTCTTTCAAAAGATGAGAAGTATAAATGCTGCAGGTGGCCAATAAGAAATTTATCCGTCGGGCGTCATAGAACGGAAAATGTTTTGAACACTTCCCCAGGACCGACTGCATATAGGTACTGCCTCCAGAATATCCGGTTTAAAATCTACTTTTCATTTGTCTTTACCACCTGATGTCATTGATATTATTGTAAAAATGACAAACATTGAAGGTTAGAAGTTATTTTTTTGTCTATGATGTTTTTTTATATCAATATACCTATACATATTTGTTTTTAGGAAAGAGTCTATTTAGAGATACATGGGTAAGGGTTGATGCAATATCAATCGAAGCCTATATAGGGCTACTTTTGCTGGCCGGATTTTGTCGGTCCCATGGAGAGGCTTTAGAAAGTTTGTGGAATGACAGCAAAGGCCGATCAATTTTCAAAGCTACAATGAGTTTGAGAAGGTTTCAAAATATATCTCGAGTCATACGTTTCGATAAGAAATGCGACAGAAACGAACGACGTGCTCGGGATAAACTTGCCCCAATTGAGATTTCTGGGACAAATGGGAATCTAACATTCGAAAAACATTCAACCCAGGCGAGAGCGTTACTGTGGATGAACAATTAGTGACATATCTTGGGAAGTATCCATTCAAGCAATACATCCCATATAAGCTAAGAAAGTATGAAATAAAAGTGTGGGCTCTGTGCGACAGTAAAACCAGCTTTGCCTGGTCTTTGCAAGTTTACACCGGTAAAGGCAGAAATTGTCATCCCGAACGAAATCAAGGCTGTCGTGTAGTTCTAGACCCCATAAAAGACTTGAAAGGTAGAAACATTACATGCGACAATTTATTTACATTTCACGAATAAGGGATAGAATTACTAAGAAGAAAACTTACCTTAGTTGGAAAAGAACGAACAAATAAAACATCTTTGCCACCACAAATTTTGGATGTAAAACAAAATCCCGAGCAATTTTCCCATTTCTTTTTCGACAATGAAAATACTATAGGTACAACTCTCGTTTCATACGTGCCTAAAAAAACCCTCTATTCAATTTAATGAGCACTTTGCACCATGACAAAGAGGTAACTGATGATACAAAAAAGCCAGAAATAATAAAATATTATAGTTCAACAAAATCAGGGGTAGATACTCTTGATCAACTTATACGCGTTTACACCTGTAAGCGTAGAACAAACAGATGGCCACAGACGTTATTTTATAATACATTAGATATATATACTATACATATGTATCAGTCTATAATGCTTTTGTTATATTCATATCGACTTTTCCGAACTGGAACAAAGAATAAACATTTCAAACGGAGAATTTTTTTGGAGGAATACTGGTCCGGAAAGATCGGTGGTTCAAGATCTGTGAACAAGAACAAAACCACAACAAGCTACAGTGTCAACATTGAAGATATCCGGTTGCTATTTGTGCCCGAATCAATCCAACAGTACATAATATTCAACAAAATGTACAAAATGTTCAAAATTTCCCTATAAAATGCATTCCGAACAAAAAATTAGGTGTAAAAATTGAGATTTCTAAATAACAATGTATTGGGCAAATTTGACCCACAAATACAACGTACGTTTTTTTTTTGAAGTACAGGATAAGGGTTAAGATACTTCATAGGTTATATCGTCTACAAAATGATACCGAAAATTAACTGCGATATTTCTGTTTCTATATTGAGAAAAGAAGACGAAGTATTAACAGTTCCTAGTGAACTTTTCATATTTCATAAAAATTACAATCAAAAAAATACAGATTTTGCTAACCTCGTTGCTCCTTCACAAATTTTCTTGGAAATTAGCAAGAAACATATTACAGAGTTTAGCAATATTTTTGACACACAACCACAAACTATTGGTATAAAAAACTTGATAAAATCCAAATGCAAAAATGCCACACCGCAATGGTTTTCCACATGTTCTGATCATAAGGAAATAATATTGGACTTCATGATCTTAGTACTCTTGAGGAAGCATTGCTCGTGGGCTTCAGAGAAAAAGAAAATTAACTAAAGCCCGCAAACTTAAAATCCTGTCGCACTAAAGTTTTTGGGTTATTCTTCCCTACATATATCAGATTGAAATTTGCACAAAAATCCCAAATAATGGAATAACGTTAATTGGTGTTACCCGGCCCTTTTAGTTTACATCGAAAAGCGCAACTTTCAACTGAAGAAAACTAAATATAGAAATCTAAAACTTGAAACAAAATTTTGTCAACACCACGTGCATTCAGGACGTTGGATAGCAACACAATACACACACACACATAAACATTTTAAGATTGCTCTCTCGTTGATTCTCTATGATCGTGGCTGCTCTCTGGTTGTTACTCTCTGATCATGCTTGCTCTCTCGTTGCTTGATCTTCCCTTCAGTTGTTCCGCCCGCACCCAAAAGTGAAAAATCATCGCAGGCCCAGATGCGACTTCTGTATACTATTTATTCTGTGCTATTGGTTTCCGAAAATGAAGGAGAAAATAAGACAGTACTTCAAGAGTTGGCTCAAGTGTATCTATTTTTCTCCTGAGTCTGGAAAACTTCAAGGTAATCTCCACTCAATACCTAAGGGAGATATTCCTTTTGATAGCCTATACGTTGACCACCTTGGCCGCTTGTCGAATTCATGTTCCCAGAAAAAGTATATTTTCTTGGTTATCGATGGTTTTACAAAGTTTATTAAATTGTACCCAGTAAAGAGGTGATAGCTTGTCTAAATTTATATTTCGAAAACTATTCCAGGCCAAATAGAATAGTTTCGGATCGTGGATCATCCTTTACATTTAAAGAATTGTCCGAATTTCTAAGCAAAAGTAATGTTGAACATACAAAAGTTGCAACACATTCTCCCCAGTCGAATGGGCAAGTCGAGCGGATCAACCGAATTCTTGTTCCAATGTTGGCGAAAGAATGCGACGCTCAGTCAACTGTGGAATGGGACAAGCATATAGCCAAGATAGAGTATACTCTTAATAATACTTTGAGTAGGAGTACAGGTTTTACACCCAGCATGCTTTTGTTTGGTAGGAATCAAAAAGGGGTACTTTGCGATAAGATTATGGAGTTTTTAACTAACACAATAGAAGATAAAAGAGCGGACATAGATAGCATAAGTGCCGAAGCCGTAAGAAATATCGAAAAGAATCAGATATACTACGATAAACGGCATAAGCAGCCACTAACTTATAAAAAGGGTGATTATGTTATGATAAAAAATGTAGTAACAACTCCTGGTGTTAACAAAAAACTATTAGCGAGATACAGGGGTCCTTATGAGGTAAAAGAAGTCCTTCCTAATGATCGTTACGTCATCGCCGATATCGATGGTCTACAATTGACGCGAATGGCATATAAAGGTGTATCATCGCCAGCTAATATGAGGCCATATAGGTGTGAAGTAGACTTTGAGCTTGATACAAATCAAGGTGGCGATCCTCATAACAATACAAATATATAATGCAAATTTGAATTTTCTATTTTCATATTTTCAATTTGTGGACTTAAACCCAAACCATTTTTGTGAAGGATAATCGGAAATAAACGGAGAAGCTCACCATGTATATCACCATCATCACCATCATCACCATCATCACCATCATCACCATCATCACCATCATGACCATCATGACCATCATGACCATCATGACCATCATGACCATCATGACCATCATCACCATTATCACCATCGTCACCATCATCACCATCATCACCATCATCACCATCATCACCATCATCACCATCATCACCATCATCACCATCATCACCATCATCACCATCATCACCATCATCACCATCATCACCATCATCACCATCATCACCATCATCACCATCATGACCATCATGACCATCATGACCATCATGACCATCATGACCCTCATCATCATAATCGAAATCATCATCATAATCGCCATCATCACCATCCTCACCATCTTCACCACCATCACCATCATCAACATCTTCGCCATCATCACCGTCATCACCATCATCACCGTCATCGCCATCATCACCATCATCACCATCATCACCATCATCACCATCATCACCATCATCACGATCATCACGATCATCACGATCATCACCATCATCACCATCATCACCATCATCACCATCGTCACCATCATCACCAACATCACCATCATCACCATCATCACCATCATCACCATCATCACCATCATCACCATCATCACCATCATCACCATCATCACCATCATCACCATCATCACCATCATCACCATCATCACCATCATCACTATCATCACCATCACCACCATCACCACCATCATCACCATCATCACAATCATCACCATCATCACCATCATCACCATCATCACCATCATCACCATCATCACCATCATCACCATCATCACCATCATCACCATCATCACCATCATCACCATCATCACCATCATCACCATCATCACCATCATCACTATCATCACCATCACCACCATCACCACCATCATCACCATCATCACCATCATCACCATCATCACCATCATCACCGTCATCGCCATCATCACCATCATCACCATCATCACCATCATCACCATTATCCCCATCATCACCATCATCACCATCATCACCATCATCACCATCATCACCATCATCACCATCATCACCATCATCACCATCATCACCATCATCACCATCATCACCATCATCACCATCATCACCATCATCTCCATCATCACCATCATCACCATCATCACCGTCATCGCCATCATCACCATCATCACCATCATCATCATAATCGAAATCATCATCATAATCGCCATCATCACCATCCTCACCATCATCACCATCATCACCACCATCACCATCATCACCATCTTCGCCATCATCACCATCATCACCATCATCACCATCATCACCATCATCACCATCATCACCATCATCACCATCATCACCATCATCACCATCATCACCATCATCACCATCATCACCATCATCACTATCATCACCATCACCACCATCACCACCATCATCACCATCATCACCATCATCACCATCATCACCGTCATCGCCATCATCACCATCATCACCATCATCACCATCATCACCATCATCACCATCATCACCATCATCACCATCATCACCATCATCACCATCATCACCATCATCACCATCATCACCATCATCACCGTCATCGCCATCATCACCATCATCACCATCATCACCATCATCACTATCATCACCATCATCACCATCACCACCATCATCACAACCATCACCATCATCACCATCATCACCGTCATCGCCATCATCACCATCATCACCATCATCACCATCATCACCATTATCCCCATCATCACCATCATCACCATCATCACCATCATCACCATCATCACCATCATCACCATCATCACCATCATCACCATCATCACCGTCATCGCCATCATCACCATCATCACCATCATCACCATCATCACCATCATCACCATCATCACCATCATCACTATCATCACCATCACCACCATCACCACCATCATCACCATCATCACCATCATCACCATCATCACCGTCATCGCCATCATCACCATCATCACCATCATCACCATCATCACCATCATCACCATCATCACCATCATCACCATCATCACCAACATCACCATCATCACCATCATCACCATCATCACCATCATCACCATCATCACCATCATCACCATCATCACCATCATCACCATCATCACCATCATCACCATCATCACCATCATCACCATCATCACCATCATCACCATCATCACCATCATCACCATCATCACTATCATCACCATCACCACCATCACCACCATCATCACCATCATCACAATCATCACCATCATCACCATCATCACCATCATCACCATCATCACCATCATCACCATCATCACCATCATCACCATCATCACCATCATCACCATCATCACCATCATCACCATCATCACCATCATCACTATCATCACCATCACCACCATCACCACCATCATCACCATCATCACCATCATCACCATCATCACCGTCATCGCCATCATCACCATCATCACCATCATCACCATCATCACCATTATCCCCATCATCACCATCATCACCATCATCACCATCATCACCATCATCACCATCATCACCATCATCACCATCATCACCATCATCACCATCATCACCGTCATCGCCATCATCACCATCATCACCATCATCACCATCATCACTATCATCACCATCATCACCCTCATCACCATCATCATCATAATCGAAATCATCATCATAATCGCCATCATCACCATCCTCACCATCATCACCATCATCACCACCATCACCATCATCACCATTTTCGCCATCATCACCATCATCACCATCATCACCATCATCACCATCATCACCATCATCACCATCATCACCATCATCACCATCATCACCATCATCACCATCATCACCATCATCACCATCATCACTATCATCACCATCACCACCATCACCACCATCATCACCATCATCGCCATCATCACCATCATCACCGTCATCGCCATCATCACCATCATCACCATCATCACCATCATCACCATCATCACCATTATCCCCATCATCACCATCATCACCATCATCACCATCATCACCATCATCACCATCATCACCATCATCACCATCATCACCATCATCACCATCATCACCATCATCACCATCATCACCATCATCACCATCATCACCATCATCACCGTCATCGCCATCATCACCATCATCACGATCATCACGATCATCACCATCATCACCATCATCACCATCATCACCATCACCACCATCATCACCATCATCACAATCATCACCATCATCACCATCATCACCATCATCACCATCATCACCATCATCACCATCATCACCATCATCACCATCATCACCATCATCACCATCATCAACATCTTCGCCATCATCACCGTCATCACCATCATCACCGTCATCGCCATCATCACCATCATCACCATCATCACCATCATCACCATCATCACCATCATCACGATCATCACGATCATCACGATCATCACCATCATCACCATCATCACCATCATCACCAACATCACCATCATCAAGGTCATTGACCCCTCAAGGTCATTGACCCCTCAAGGTCATTGACTTCATCAAGGTCATTGACCTCATCAAGGTCGTTGACCCCTCAAGGTCGTTGACCCCCCAAGGTCATTGACCCCTCAAGGTCATTGACCCCTCAAGGTCATTGACCCCTCAAGGTCATTGACCCCTCAAGGTCATTGACCCCTCAAGGTCATCGACCCGACCTTAATGATGTCAATGACCTTGCTGAGATCAATGACCTTGAGGGGTCAATGACCTTGAGGGGTCAATGACCTTGAGAGGTCAATGACCTTGAGAGGTCAATGACCTTGAGGGGTCAATGACCTTGAGGGGTCAATGACCTTGAGGGGTCAATGACCTTGAGGGGTCAATGACCTTGAGGGGTCAATGACCTTGAGGGGTCATTGGTGATGATGGTGATGATGGTGATGATGGTGATGATGGTGATGATGGTGATGATGGTGATGATGGTGATGATGGTGCTGATGGTGATGATGGTGATGATGGTGATGATGGTGATGATGGTGATGATGGTGATGATGGTGATGATGGTGATGATGGTGATGATGGTGATGATGGTGACGATGGTGATGAGGGTGACGATGGTGATGATGGTGATGATGGTGACGATGGTGATGATGTGGCGATGACGGTGATGATGGTGATGATGGTGAAGATGTTGATGATGGTGATGATGATGATGATGGTGATGATGGTGATGATGGTGATGATGGTGATGATGGTGATGATGGTGATGATGGTGATGATGGTGATGATGGCGATGACGGTGATGATGGTGATGATGGTGAGGATGGTGAGGATGGTGATGATGGCGATTATGATGATGATGGCGATTATGATGATGATGGCGATTATGATGATGATGGTGATGAGGGTGACGATGGTGATGATGGTGATGATGGTGATGATGGTGATGAAGGTGATGATGGTGATGAAGGTGATGATGGTGATGATGGTGATGATGGTGATGATGGTGATGATGGTGATGATGGTGATGATGGTGATGATGGTGATGATGGTGATGATGCTGATGATGCTGATGATGCTGATGATGCTGATGATGCTGATGATGCTGATGATGCTGATGATGCTGATGATGCTGATGATGCTGATGATGCTGATGATGCTGATGATGGTGATGATGGTGATGATGGTGATGATGGTGATGATGGGGATGATGGTGATGATGGGGATGATGGTGATTATGGTGATTATTGGTGATGAGTGCGGTGATGTTGACGGTGGAGATTATGGTGATGATGGTGAAGATTTTGATGATGGCGATGATGGTGATGAGTGCGGTGATGTTGACGGTGGAGATTATGGTGATGATGGTGAAGATTTTGATGACGGCGATGAAGGTGATGATGGCGATTATGATGATGATGGTGACGATGGTGATGATGGTGATGATGGTGATGATGGTGATGATGGTGATGACGGTGATGATGGTGCTGATGGTGATGATGCTGATGATGCTGACGATGGTGATGCTGATGGTGACAGTGATAGTTGCGGTGATGATTGTGACGATGGTGATGATGGTGATGATGGTGATGACGGTGATGATGGTGCTGATGGTGATGATGCTAATGATGCTGACGATGGTGATGCTGATGGTGACAGTGATAGTTGCGGTGATGATTGTGACGATGGTGATGCTGATGGTGACAGTGATAGTTGCGGTGATGATTGTGACGACGGTGACAGTGATAATGATGATGATTGTGATAATGGTGACGGTGGAGATGATGATGACGATAATGGTCGTGATGATGGTGATGATGGTGATGATGGTGATGATGGTGATGATGGTGATGATGGTGATGATGGTGATGATGGTGATGATGGTGATGATGGTGATGATGGTGATGATGGTGATGATGGTGATGATGGTGATGATGGTGATGATGGTGATGATGGTGATGATGGTGATGATGGTGATGATGGGGATGATGGTGATTATGGTGATAATGGTGATGATGGTGATAATGGTGATGAGTGCGGTGATGTTGACGGTGGAGATTATGGTGATGATGGTGAAGATTTTGATGATGGCGATGATGGTGATGATGGCGATTATGATGATGATGGTGACGATGGTGATGATGGTGATGACGGTGATGATGGTGCTGATGGTGATGATGCTGATGATGCTGACGATGGTGATGCTGATGGTGACAGTGATAGTTGCGGTGATGATTGTGACGATGGTGATGCTGATGGTGACAGTGATAGTTGCGGTGATGATTGTGACGACGGTGACAGTGATAATGATGATGATTGTGATAATGGTGACGGTGGAGATGATGATGACGATAATGGTCGTGATGATGGTGATGATGGTGATGATGGTGATGATGGTGATGATGGTGATGATGGTGATGATGGTGATGATGGTGATGATGGTGATGATGGTGATGATGGTGATGATGGTGATGATGGTGATGATGGTGATGATGGTGATGATGGTGATGATGGTGATGATGGTGATGATGGTGATGATGGTGATGATGGTGATGATGGTGATGATGGTGATGATGGTGATGATGGTGATGATGGTGATGATTGTGATGATGGTGATGATGATGATGATGGTGATGGTGGTGATGGTGATGAGGGTGATGATTTTGATGATGACGATGATGGTGATGATGCTGATGATGCTGGTGAAGCTGATGATTGTGATGATGGCGATTATGATGATGATGGTGATAATGGTTATGACGGTGGCGGTAATTGTGAGGGTAATGGTGATGAGGGCAATAGTGGTGATGATATTAATGAAGGTGACGATAGTGATTTTGGCAATGATGCTGTCACTTATGGTAGTGCCAACAATGATGGCGATAGATATAAATTCTATTGATGCTTATATGGTGCTGGTGATGGTCTAACTGAAGCTGGTGCGGATAGGGATTGAACATGGATGGCAATGAATCCGATGGCAATGGTGGTGACAATTCTGTTACTAATTTTAATGGTACTAGCAACTCTGTCAAGTGCGATAAAAGAGTAATACCACAGAATAAATAGTATACAGAAGTTGCATCACATACGAAGCAAATTTTGTTCTAGGGTTCCAATATTGGCACCCTATTGAACAGAGAGTACAAGCATGAGAACATGCAAGAGAGTATACAAAAAATTGAGAAGCTGGTGCGAGCGAAAGAGAGTAGCATGTGCGTTTTCGGTGGTTTTGTTTTTACGAGAGCAAAGCAGCTTACGATATGTATGCAAGTGTGTGTGCGTGTGTATGCATTGATAGCTTCTTCTATCGTAAGCTTGCATGGTGTTGTATTGCTTCTCTTGTTTTCGATTGTGTGGATTGGATTCGAAATCACTTGGGAATTGTACTTTCATGCGAATGGTTGTGTTTTCCTGCGCTTATATATCGAGTCCATTTTTACTTTGTATTTTGATATTTAACTTTTAGCTTTTATAATTGTTGACAACTTTGCATACGATTTGGATTATTCTTTGGACTTATTATTATATATTGATTTATGCGCTAAATCTACGACGATCCCCTTCTGTTCGGACAATTTAATAAAAACAGAACGAAGTACAATTCCAGGAGTTAACTTTATTTTCGTTATATAATAAATATAATATGATCTGTACAGATGGAGCGCGTGAAGTGGACTGTGTCGTGCTTAGGTCGTGATGGGGACAGATGAAGGAAAGAGAGAGAGAAAAGGAATATCGTAAGGAATAGCTGGGGAGTTAATAAGGTAATAGATCGAGGAAAACATAGAAGAGTAAAGTTGATCACATCGCGTTAACATTCCGCCCACCAAATTAAGCTTGATTAATTTACAGCACTGCTTTCTACTGGAAGTTTACACAGTTTGTGGATAGCTCTGTTGGTAAACCCGCCTTTCGTCCTTAGCTGAACTGTCCGAACTAGTCCATCTGATCCAACAAAGACTTCTGAAACTCTTCCCAAATTCCACTGCATGGGTGGACGATTTTCTTCTCTGATCAGCACCAAGTCGCCAACCCTTAAATTTTCCTTTGCTGAACACCATTTAGAACGAAGATATAATGTAGATAAATACTCCTGGGACCAACGCTTCCAAAAGTGTTGTAGGCACTGCTGAATAATCTGCCATCTCGATAAACGACTTAGCCTTATTTCAGTAAAATCCCGATCTGGGATAGTTGTTAGCGGTTCTCCGATTAAAAAATGTGCTGGAGTTAATGGTTGCAGGTCATTTGGATCTGACGATAAAGGGGTCAATGGCCGTGAATTCAGACAGGCTTCTATTTGTACAAGTAGGGTGGTGAGTTCCTCGAATGTCATATTATGTGGTTTTAAAACGCGTCGCAAATGGTACTTCGTTGATTTTATACCCGCTTCCCATAATCCTCCCTGATGAGGGGAACCGGCCGCGATAAATTTCCACTCTATCCCTTCGTCCGTTGCAAACTCTTGTAGTTTGCCCTTGTGGCGAGGATTATAAATTAGCTGAAACAAGTCCTTCAATTCTCCCTTAGCGCCAACAAAATTGGTAGCATTGTCGCTGTAAATTCGTGCGCAACGCCCTCGCCGTGATATAAATCGTCGTAATGCAGCAAGAAATGCGGATGTGGTGAGCTCACTGACGACCTCAAGGTGTATGGCCTTGGTTGTAAAACAAACGAATAGTGCTATATAAGCCTTTGTTGTTTTCGCCCCTCTTCCCTTTGACTGAAGGATGCTGATAGGTCCACCATAATCGATCCCGCATATCTTAAAGGCCCTATTCATACGAATACGATCTTCAGGCAAATCTGCCATCAGTTGTGAAACTCTAGTTGGTTTAGTGCGAAAACATTTCACACATTTACGCGTAGTTCGTCGAGCATAATCCCTTCCATTGAGAGGCCAAAACTTTACTCGGATAGATGCTAGCAACAACTGTGGTCCGGCGTGAAGTAATCTCTTGTGTTCTGCATCGAACAACAACTGCGTGAATTTTTCCCTTGATGGAAGCAGGATTGGGTTCCGACCAGCAATGCGACCGCCCACCCTGAGAATATCATTGACATCGACGAATAAATTTAAGGAAAGAAATGGTTTACTAATGATACGATTAGTTTTTAACGAATCGATTATGGATGCAAAGTATTTTCGTTGAATATGTTTAATTATAACAAGTAGAGCTGAATCCAATTCTCCAGGATGCAATTCTAACGTGAGATGACCGTGGCCGATTTTACGAGATTGAAGAATAAAGCGAAAGCAATATGCCAGTACGTGAAGAAGCCGGGAATATACTGAAAATGTATTAATTAGTGTGTCGAGAATCGAGTACGTATGTATGGTTAAATGCGAGAGTGTTTGTTTTATTGATCGAAGTTCGAGGTCTGCAATATTTCTGTCACAATCAGGTATTGTTGTCGTTTCTGTAAAGGAATCCAATGTCGAGTCGAGAAGAAAATGAGGTCCGTGCCACCAACAAGAGTTTTTAAGAAATGTTGACGAGTTATTTGAACGCGTGAGTAAGTCGGAAGGATTCAAATCCGTTGCAACGTGATGCCATATAGACGGCTTACAAATCGAGACGATTTCGTTTACTCTATTTGAAACAAATGTTTTCCATCGAGAAGGGTCACCTGAGATCCAAGCGAGAACAATCATAGAATCAGACCAACAGATGATATTGTCAAAATTAAGGTTTATCGAGTCCGTAACTTGTTTTATAAGTAATGCTAGTAGATGAGCACCGCATAATTCGAGTCGTGGAAGAGAAATTCGTTTTATTGGAGCCACACGTGATTTAGAGCACAATAGTCGAGACGAGATAAGGCCATTTGTGTTAATAGCACGAATGTACAAACTTGCTCCGTAAGCCTGTTCGCTTGCATCGCAGAATCCGTGGAGTTCGAGTCGAGAAAAATCCGAAAATTCTATAATCTTTCGAGGTATTACACACGTTGTCGATTCGATGAGTAATGCTTGATATGATTCCCATTGTTTAGAAAGGTCCGCTGGTAAATAGTCATCCCAAGAAATTTTCCTTTTCCATAACTCCTGCATTAGTAGTTTCGCGGTAATGACTGTGGGACCAAGCAGCCCCAATGGGTCGAAGAGTTTAGCTATCTCAGATAGCACAATTCTTTTTGTGGGAGTTCGTGTTGATTTAAATGTCGTAAATTTGAAATTATCATTTAAGGGGTGCCACCTAAGCCCAAGCGTTTTGATTCCTTCATCCAAGTTAAAATCTATATCTGATATTTCGCGATCTAATGAGGGTATGTCATCGAGAACATATTGCGAATTAGAAACCCATTTTCGCAAATTAAAACCGCCCTGCTGGAGAAGCTCTTTCATTTCACGCTGTAACGTCTTCGCCTCTGCTATGGTTTTGCAACCAGTTAAAACGTCATCCATATAAACATCAGAAAGCAATACGCGTTTAGCTTGTGGGAATAATTCGGAATCCTCTACTAATTTAACCAGACAGCGTGTTGATAAATATGGAGAACAACTGAGTCCGTAAGTAATAGTGTTCATCTCAAAGACATTTATTGGATCTGATGTATTAAATCGCCAAAGAATTCTCTGAAAGCGTCTATCTTCCTTCCTTACCCAAACTTGCCGAAACATTTTTTCTATGTCAGCCAATAGAACTATATTATGGGTTCGGAAACGGATAATTATGTTAAATAAAGAATCCTGACATGGACGACCAATCATCAGTGTCTCGTTTAGGGAAATTCCGGTTGAGCTCTTTGAGGATCCATCAAATACAACTCGTAATTTAGTTGTGGAACTCGATAACTTCCATACACCGTGATGGGGTAAATAATAAGCATCATCTACTCCATTCTCCTGAAGAGTTCCTATTGCCGTCATATGTCCAAGTGCGATATACTCGCGGATAAATTTATCATACTCTAATTTAAAATTCGAATCACGAGTGAACCTTGCTTCCAAATAGTGCAATCGTTTTATGGCTTGTTCCACGGAGGATCCTAACGATGAAATTTTTTCATTAAAGGGAAGTGAAACAATAAATCTACCATCCGAGTCGCGAGTTGTGTTTTGCAGAAAGTGTTGTTCAGATAAAGTCTCATCCATGGAAAAAGTTCTCTTGTTATCTTGGCCAGAATCAATCTCCCAAAATGTTGACAAACGTTTATCGAGATCTTCATTGGATACCAGCAGACAGGTTTGAGTAACGCAATGCGATCGAGTGGAATTAGCAATATATCTGCCAGTAACAAGCCAGCCGAAGGCGGAGTTTTGTAGAACAGGTTTACCAGGTCCTAGATCTAGACGTTCAGGTAACAAAACTGTATAGAAGTATTCTGCGCCGAGTAGCAAATCGATAGTGTCGGGAACATTGAAATATGGGTCGGCTAGTATCAAATTATTTGGAATGTCTAGTTCAGTAGTATCTATTTTGGATTGAGGAATATCAGTAGTTATGTGGTTGATTATAAGGAATTCGATGCCTTTGTTAAAAGTTGATTCACGAGAACGAACCGTCATATTGCATTTTTTCGTAATAGGCTGTGACAATTTACCGATTCCTTGTATCGAGAACGTGGTATCGTTTGTGGCTAATCCCAATTTTGTAGCAAGAGACCTTGTTACGAAATTCGATTGTGAAGCAGAATCTAATAACGCTCGATGGGGATGTGGCGCTCCGTTACTATCATAAACGAAAACAACTGCCGTAGATAGGAAGACATGGGCTGGAGACATACTGTGAAGCGAAGAAACGGCTGCTGTTGAATGATTGTCATCTTCCACAAGAACAGGATAGCTTGTACCAAAGGCTTGAGTTGAAGTCGACGAGGCGGCATTTTTTTGTGAGAAACATAAGAGACTACTATGCTTTTTGCTGCAATATTTGCAATTTCGCGACCTGCAAATATTAACATTATGTGATTCTCTAAGGCAATTTAGACATAAATTTAGTTTTTTAACGTGTTGAATGCGTTCATCGATTGAAGAAGATAAGAATTTTGGACAATGATAAATTCCATGTTGTTCCAAGCATCCCAATTTGCATTTAGCGGGTTGAGTTAAAAAAGTTTTAGATGCTTTCTGGGGGCTATTATGTAAGTTAGAATGAATAGAAGAAGGATGTTTCTTACCACTGTACTGTTGGGAAGATTCTAATGTGACGCATTGCCTCTCTAAAAAAGACATAAAAACTTGCCAATCATAATCCGTATCTCCATTTTCGTGAGCCCATAACCGTTTTGTATCATGATCCAGTTTTTGTAGCGCAATATGAACCAACCAATAATCCCGTCCTTCAGCCTTCAATGATTTTAGTGCTCTAATTACTTCATCTGATGTATCGTATAAACGACGTATCGCACTAGCATTATTAGGTTCTTTGATAATTGGTTGATCTAGAAAACCTTGAATGTGTTTTGATACGATGGGTATTTTTTTACTGTAGCGTTTCTTAAGCTTTTCCCATGCTTCATGGTAGTTTGCATCCGACACCAACGTATGTTTCAATAGTGTTGCAGCGTCATCTTTCAGAAGCGTTTTAAGATATTGAAACTTCTTTATATCTGACAGCCTATCGTTTTCGTGCACTAAACTAACATAAAGATCATGAAATGGGACCCAATCCTCTTATCTTCCACTGAAAGTTGGAATATGTAACGCTGGTAGTTTATGTTCCGATTCCGAAGAGAAAATATTTGTTCTTTGTAACACCGTATCGTTAAATTGTTCGAGAATTCGATTCTGTTGCTCTACTATACGCGAGAACTGTGTATTTGTGTCGAACACTGTACTATTATGTTCATCGGACGATTGACAATGAGTTGAAGCCGCGAAACGATCCGAGTTAATCACATTTAACCGAGTCAGTAAGTTTGACTTTAATTCAAAAAACTTAGCCTCAAAGTTTTCTTCATGAGTGAAATCATCTGTAATCATAGGATTGTCAACAGTACTTATAATTTTAAGTTGAATGTCGTCATACTTCCTTTTGTTTTCAATCAGTTGTTCAAAATGCACTTGAAGTTCCTCTTTGGGAATTATTCGAGATTCTTTATCTGATTGCACTAAGGTATTTAACAAAATAGTTAGTTTTCGTACAACTTGACCGCGTTGTTGACGAAGATTTGGTAACACGTCCATTGCTGTATATTATAAATGTCAAACAGATCAGTTAGTATGAAGACACTTGCACACTGTATACGAATTAATAACCGCAGATGAAAACACTGTGTTTGTCTCTTTCGTGCAATGTTAAATGTCTTTCCGAAATATCACGCGATGACACTTGTAACGGTATTTATGTACGAATATATACTGTATATAATGTAATAAAATTAAATCGAATGCATTTTTATATAAATTGTATGATAAATTATAATGATGATTATGATGAGATTGTGATGATTATTATATAACGCAAATAATATATTTAAGTTATCCTATTGAATTGTAAGCAAATTCAAATGGCTCCACTGAACAAGATCGTGCACTGAAGTGATTTAACGAGACGAGTATGAGATCCGGCTCGAAGGACCAGAAAAATATGCGCTAAATCTACGACGATCCCCTTCTGTTCGGACAATTTAATAAAAACAGAACGAAGTACAATTCCAGGAGTTAACTTTATTTTCGTTATATAATAAATATAATATGATCTGTACAGATGGAGCGCGTGAAGTGGACTGTGTCGTGCTTAGGTCGTGATGGGGACAGATGAAGGAAAGAGAGAGAGAAAAGGAATATCGTAAGGAATAGCTGGGGAGTTAATAAGGTAATAGATCGAGGAAAACATAGAAGAGTAAAGTTGATCACATCGCGTTAACAGATTGTTGAGGGGTTTTCATACGATTTTGAATAGGAAAAATGGATTCTGTACCGGCTGTTGGTAAAATTTTAAAAGTCCGGCATTCGATGCTGCATAAAAACATGCGGTAAATCTAGGCGATATGGTGAAAAGATAAGAATGTTTAAGTTTCCTCCCTATGACTCAGCTATGGGTCAAATTTATTTATTTATTTATTTATTTACATCAATTCGATTTCTCTTTAAGACTATAACAATAAAAGTAAATATAATTCAGTTCTGTTTGTTTTTGTTTTTTTTGTTCTTGTTAAGTATTAAGACTTACAAGATATGAACATTTTTTTTTTTTTAAATCATTTCTTGAGCAATGTTCAAATTAGCTTCTCGAAAGCAACGCGATATTGGTTCATTTATACCATAATTAGTGCGATGGAAACTAGTACGGAAGAGCATACGATGTCGGGTATTTGTAGGATGAACATGAAAATTTATCAGACTTAAAAGAGGGAGACAATCAATTCGAGAAGTTAGAATGTCTCGTCAAAACATTAATAAAAAGTATCTACGACGTATATGAAGGGGGATAACATTAAATAAAAGACACCTTGTTCTGTAAGATGGTGTTTCTATATTCCAATTAAGTTTGCAGAACAAGTATCTAGTAAATTTACGCTGAATTTTTTCTATCCTTTCAACAGCATTTGAGTAGAAGGGATTCCAAATAATACAACAGTATTCCAAAGAAGATCTAACTAGACCAAAGTAAAGGCCTCTCAGTGCAAAAGTGTCAGAAAACTCCTTTGTGTTTCTCTTAATAAATCCAAACATCAAATTGGCTTTTGTGGTCACATAATCAATGTGAGCAATAAAGCTCAATTTGGAATCTATTATAACACCTAGATCCTTAATTTGAGAGACTTTAGTCAATTGCAGATCATTCAGAGTATATTGAAATTGTACAATATTTCTTCTTCTATAACAAGAAAAGTGTACACATTTCGAAACATTTAAGTGTAGCGAGTTTAAATGACACCAATATAACAAACGGGTAATATCGTCTTGCAGTTTAATACAATCGGTTAAAGATACAATTTTTTTATAAATTTTAAGATCATCTGCATATAGAAGGCATTTTGAAAAAAGGAACGTCGAGGGGATATCATTAATAAATAAAAGGAATAATAAAGGGCCTAAATGACTACCTTGTGGGACCCCTGATGGGACAGAAATGTTATCAGATACGCAATTATTAATTTTTACTTTTTGAGTACGGTTTGTTAAATACGATTTAATCCATTTCAAAAGACAAGAATGAAACCCTAAATGAGAGAGTTTTAAAAGTAACGTACTATGGTTTACCCTATCGAAAGCCTTGGCAAAATCAGTGTATATAATATCAGTTTGGCAGTTCTCCTCCAGGTTTGAATTCAAATAATTTACAAATACTGAGAGATTAGTGGTAGTAGACCTACCAGAAACAAAACCGTGTTGAAAAAGTGATATATGCCTCGAAACCTTAAAATATAATCTAACATATACAATTTTCTCAAAGCTTTTAGGGACGTGTGAAAGCTTACAGATAGGCCTGTAATTTTGAATTTTCAGTTTGGATCCCGATTTAAAAATCGGTGTAAGAAACGATAATTTCCATTCATCTAGGAAACATCCAGTCCTCAAAGATAAATTAAAAATATATGTTAACGGCTCAACTAATGAAGCTGCACAGTTTTTTAAAAGATGAGGAGACAATCCATCAGGACCGATTGAAGTTGCAGTATCAATTTTAACTAATGCATTATAAACTTCGATTGATTCTATTTGAAGTGTACCGATTTGAAACAATTCTGGGGTCCTAGGTAAATCTTGACATGGAGAATCATGAGAATACACTGATTTAAAGTAATCAGCAAACATTTTGCAGGTTGTTGACATATTATTGGAAGTTTCACCTAAATAATTCATGCAATTAGGAATTCCATTTGATTTTCGTCTTGTAACTCCAAAATTGTTTACTATTTTGCCTTAAATTAGGCTGTATTGATAGAATATACATACGATATAGAAAACGATTATGGTAATCGAATTCTTTCTGAAGCTTCATATATAAAAGCCGAAGTTCAGGATCATTAGGTTTTTTTTTTAATCTTTTAAAAGTTTTATTTTTTTGGTTTTTAAGACGAGATAGCCTTTTATTGAACCAAATTGGATTAGAATTTTTCCGAATTATTATTTTAGGTACAAATCGCTCAACGCCCGAACTTATAATGTTACTAAATGATTTGTAAGCCTCACTTAAGTTAGACAAATTTAGGATATCCTTCCGATCATGTTCATTTAAATAACAATTGATGCCGTCATAATTTGCTCTTTGGTAATAGTACTTATATTCGGGCTTGGAATATAACTTTTGTGGATTGGAATAGTGATATAGCATATATCTAATTTGGCAAAAAGGCCACAATGAAAAACGGAATTCCGAAATATTGGCAGCTCAGGTTTTCCAAGATTTAAAGAACATTCGTTGTCTACAAACCCGAGATCGAGAATTCGATCGAAATCATTAGGAATGTTATTGCACTGTCTTAAGTTGTATTGGGAAAAAAAGTCGATTACAAATGTTTCGGTTTCCGTATTTAAATTCAAAGGAATTAAACATTGCTCATCTGAATCAAATTTCCATTCAATATCACCTAAATTAAAGGGTCCGCCAAATAATTTTTTTTTTTGAAAATGCTATAAAAAAACTACTGAATATTTTCTCAAATTTCTTTTTTTATTTGAAAATACAATCCTTCCGGTTAATAATGGAAAATAATTTCATTCAAATGGCTGCCTCGGCTGGCCATGCAGTAGCCTACACGATCGGTCCAATTTTTAAGCACATTATCGATTGTGTGCAGCTGTATTTCACCAATGGCTTCACGAATATTGTCCTTTAAAGCGTCAATTGTCTCTGGCTTGTCGGCGTAACACTTATCTTTGACGGCACCCCACAAATAATAGTCCAACGGTGTCAGATCGCAGCTCCGAGGTGGCCAAACGACATCAGCTCTGCGGCTGATAATGCGATCTTCAAAAACAGGGCGCAAAACATCGAGTGTAGCTTCGGCTGTGTGGCACGTAGCGCCGTCCTGTTGAAACCAAATGTTGCCAATATCCTCCTCTTCAATTTTTGTGAACAAAAATTCGTTCAACATAACCCGATAACGATCGCCATTTTCGGCCACTCCTTGCTCATTTTCGAAGAAAAATGGCCCAATTATGCCTCTGGACCAAAATCCGCACCAAACAGTGGCTCGTTTTGGGTGCACCGGCTTTCCAATGTATGCGTGCGGGTTTTCTGTGCCCCAAATGCGACAATTTTGCTTGTTTACATACCCGCCAAGATCAAAATGAGCTTCATCTGAAAAGATGATTTTTTTGGCAAAATCGGCATCTTCTGTAAGTCGATCGCAGGCCCACTTAGCGAAGCGAAAACGCATTGGATGGAACCATATTCGTTGAGCGGAAGGATAAAACTAATTCACGAAATAAGCACTACTTGAAAAAAAAACGTTAGATGGTGGACCCTATAAAATCGCCGGTATATAATACGTGTTGATTATTCGATAAATTCTCAAAAATATGCAAACAATTGTTAAGATGTAAATTATATAAATCAATATAACTTTTAGGAGGAATATAACTACATATAAGAAACATTTCAGAACTATTAAAGAGGCTGATTTTGATAATAAATTGATATCCCAACCGGAGGAGGACGGTAAATGCTCAGAGAGAAGATCTAATTTATAGCAATGAAAAGAGCATCTGACAGCAATTAAAATTCCACCGCCTCTCTCGGATCCGGATGTAATGTTACATCTGTCTTTTCTAAATATCGTACAGTTTTTCAAATTGGCGAATTCGGAAGTTAAAATATTATCATTTAACCAAGTTTCAGTTAAGAATATAAAATCATAAATATCATTAACAAAAGCATAACGAAGTGATTCTAATTTGGTTCTCAGACCTCCTACATTATGGTAATAAACGTTGAAAGTTTTAGTAAATGAAGTTATATCACCACTGGATTCGCCACATCTTCTCCGTTTTTTGGCCGGGAAATAAATGGTTTAATTTGTACTCCAAAAGGCCAAAATTCAGCGTCGTAGGCACGTTCATAGGCGCAGGCAGGAACCCCCAGTTTAAAATTAACAAATCGTAGCAAAGCAATATCAACTTCTTTCTTGACTAGGCGTTGACACCGAAAAGCGTTTCCGGAAGATTTAACTTTTTTGCGACGAAAGAAATTACGTTGCTTTCCTGAACACTTATATCCAAGCGAGAAAGGTGCAGAAATCTGAGTCTTGGGACGGTTTTGAGAGCATCATCTGCTGTGATCCCAACCGCAGAGCCAAAGATACGCTGTGGCTGACGAAAGGAATGTTTGGTACTGTCTTTAATACTTCCGACAGTACATTCCGTTGAGGCAGTGGCAACACTGGCACTGATGGCTGCGCTGGCAGCACGTGTTGTTTCTTGTTGCGTTTTTGGGCAGGGTAAAGCATTAAGGCTAGCAGTAATCACCTTCTCTGTTGAAATCTCTTCCGTATGTTGTTGTTGTAGGGCTTGTTCGAGAGAAAGAACTTTGGCTCCTAGATTAATTACCCTCTTCGATAAAATATTATTATTCTCTTCCAACATGTTGATTTTAGAGAGAGCGTTAATATTCAATTGCTGCAGCTTGATAATTTCTTCATGTAACGATGAAAGTGTAACACTATAAATCGAGGGGTCTTCGGTATGATTGGATTTCGTATGGGTGGGAGGTGTAGGAAGAGAGGGATCCGCTTTACTATTCGCGTCTGCGGCACTGAGCGACGGTGACGATATATTGTTTACATGTCTGGTGGAGGCACTGTCTTGGGTAGAGGTTATTAACCTCGTCGGGCGCGTTGGAATTGAACTTTGCTCACAATGGATGGATTTACGTCGTGTATTAGAGCAACTATCACAACGAAAAAATTGTTTGGCTTTGTCTAAGTATTCAATATCAGCCTTTTTTAATTTAACACACTTTCCATGATAAAATTGATCACAGTCCGAACATTTAATCTTGAGATCAGTGCGATCAATTTTACTGTTGCAGAGATTGCACTTCATGATTTTATTTATTGTTATTGATATACTTTTTTAATTAGACAAATTCAATCAAATAATATATAAATAATGTAATAATATATAATTTCACAAATTCCAAAAGAAAACACAACCGATCACGACGAAAGTCTACTTTTCATATTTGGCGAGAAAAATGTAATATTCCAACAAAAGATTACACAAAAAAATTGTTGATTTGCGCCAATCACTTCTCAAGTTCTGACATTGGTAAAAAAAAGTTGAAATTCGGAGCTGTTCCGATATTTAACTTAGAAGTTATTGAGGAAGATTACAAGTCGTTGGAGCTTGATTGTCCAGCTAAAAAGAGGCGGGCGAACAGGTGACTCCGTAGATGGATGTTGTAATGACTGTGAAAAATATCTGAAATCAGCTAATTTTTACAGAAAAAAATATTACGACATGGTAGCAAAATATAAAAATCTCCAAAGCCGCAAACAAATAGCAACAAAATCAAGCGTATTTCAAACCATCGACTCTTTTCAAATAAGCAAGGAGTCAAAAACATTTTGCAAACTTCTTCTTAGTCCACGACCTAAAGAATATAAGCAAGATGTAAAAGATTTGGTTTAAAACATTTATTATGTCTCACAGTCAACGTACCAATTTTTGAAGGATAAATTGCATCTAAATTTGCCACATATCTCTACTGTTTATCGATGAGCCCCTGTAAATTCCCTACAACCAGGTTTTAAAAATAACGGTTTAGAGTTAATAAAAAAGAAGTGCTTAGATTTGAACCAGTACGAAAAGAATAATATGATTCTGCTGATGGATGAAATGGCGATTAGAAGGGAATTGCGATACAATTCCAAATTAGATTTAGTGGATGGATTTGAGGAAAATGGGGTTGAACGAACGAACCAGATTGGTGCGTTTTTATGATTAAATCAATGTTTTCCAACTGGGCGCTTACATTTAATTACTTTGTTTCAAAAAATGGACTTTCTGCCGATTTACTAAAAAAGATAATATATAATATTACGAAATTTAGCAATTTTGAACAGTTTTGGCATCATAGTTAAAGTTGTAATTTGTGACCAAGGGTCCTCTAACAGGAAGTGTTTCTTGGAATTGGGAGCTACTTTAGAAAAACCCTATTTTATGTATAATGGTAGTAAAACTTTCTGTGTATATGATTTTCCACATCTAATCAAATCATTAAGAAATGGTTGGCTTCAATGTGACCTTACAACACCAAATGGAGTTGCTAGTTTTAAAGTAGTTAAGGAACTATGGGAAATGGAGTGCAAATCTAATACAAAAATGTGTCTTAAACTTACAAGCCAGCACATATTTCCGAACTCTTTCGAAAAAATGAAAGTAAAACTAACCACCCAAATTTTTAGTAGGACTGTTCAAGCAGCAATTAAAACTGTTATTGAGACAGTAGGCTTTAAAAGTTGCTCAAAAGAAGTTTGTTTATCTACGGCATGCTTCATAGAAAATATTGACAAAATATTTGACTGCCTAAATAGTGGTTCGCTATCTTCAAAGAATTGTTATAAGTCTGCAGTTCAACTTAACAATCCATCACACCAATATATAAAATTCTTCCTTGAATACCTCAATGAAATCTCATTTGTTGACAAAAAGAAACAAGTATTTTTTTTAGATGGAATGAAATTTACCTTAAACGCTGTATTACAATTAGTAGACGAGCTATTTCAAAAAAAATCCCAAATATTTTTTTTAATGAGAAGAGAGAGCATTAAAGCAAGATAAGCTCGAAAATATGTTCTCGGTTCTAAGACAAAGGGGTGGAAATAATATTAACCCCTCAGTTGCTGATATAAACACTTTATTAGCACGCTTAATGTCTGCAAATATAGTGCAGTTGAGTTCTTATAGTAACTGTGAAGAGCTGAGTGATACCACATTTGAAACGCTTTCAAATATTTTGTCAAATATGGACTTAGCTGATACAAATAATGAAGAACTCAGTCGAAACGAAAACTCTGAAATAGATATTAACATAGAAATCATTGATGATTTCGTATTAAATGATGACTTTCAGAATTGTTCGGAATTTAGTATCGATTTGGCGTCTTTAAGATACTTCATAGGTTATATCGTCTACAAAATGATACCGAAAATTAACTGCGATATTTGTGTTTCTATATTGAGAAAAGAAGACGAAGTGTTAACAGTTCCTAGTGAACTTTTCATATTTCATAAAAATTACAATTCTCTTAAAGATTTTGGTAACCTCGTTGCTCCTTCACAAATTTTCTTGGAAATTAGCAAGAAACATATTACAGAGTTTAGCAATATTTTTGACACACAACCACAAACTATTGGTATAAAAAACTTGATAAAATCCAAATGCAAAAATGCCACACCGCAATGGTTTTCCACATGTTCTGATCATAAGGAAATAATATTGGACTTCATGATCTTAGTACTCTTGAGGAAGCATTGCTCGTGGGCTTCAGAGAAAAAAAAATTACTAAAGCCCGCAAACTTAAAATCCTGTCGCACTAAAGTTTTTGGGTTATTCTTCCCTACATATATCAGATAGAAATTTGCACAAAAATCCCAAATAATGGAATAACGTTAATTGGTGTTACCCGGCCCTTTTAGTTTACATCGAAAAGCGCAACTTTCAACTGAAGAAAACTAAATATAGAAATCTAAAACTTGAAACAAAATTTTGTCAACACCACGTGCATTCAGGACGTTGGATAGCAACACAATACACACACACACATAAACATTTTAAGATTGCTCTCTCGTTGATTCTCTATGATCGTGGCTGCTCTCTGGTTGTTACTCTCTGATCATGCTTGCTCTCTCGTTGCTTGATCTTCCCTTCAGTTGTTCCGCCCGCACCCAAAAGTGAAAAATCATCGCAGGCCCAGATGCGACTTCTGTATACTATTTATTCTGTACTATTGGTTTCCGAAAATGAAGGAGAAAATAAGACAGTACTTCAAGAGTTGGCTCAAGTGTATCTTTTTTTCTCCTGAGTCTGGAAAACTTCAAGGTAATCTCCACTCAATTCCTAAGGGAGATATTCCTTTTGATAGCCTATACGTTGACCACCTTGGCCGCTTGGCGAATTCACGTTCCCAGAAAAAGTATATTTTCTTGGTTATCGATGGTTTTACAAAGTTTATTAAATTGTACCCAGTAAAGAGGTGATAGCTTGTCTAAATTTATATTTCGAAAACTATTCCAGGCCAAATAGAATAGTTTCGGATCGTGGATCATCCTTTACATTTAAAGAATTGTCCGAATTTCTAAGCAAAAGTAATGTTGAACATACAAAAGTTGCAACACATTCTCCCCAGTCGAATGGGCAAGTCGAGCGGATCAACCGAATTCTTGTTCCAATGTTGGCGAAAGAATGCGACGCTCAGTCAACTGTGGAATGGGACAAGCATATAGCCAAGATAGAGTATACTCTTAATAATACTTTGAGTAGGAGTACAGGTTTTACACCCAGCATGCTTTTGTTTGGTAGGAATCAAAAAGGGGTACTTTGCGATAAGATTATGGAGTTTTTAACTAACACAATAGAAGATAAAAGAGCGGACATAGATAGCATAAGAGCCGAAGCCGTAAGAAATATCGAAAAGAATCAGATATACTACGACAAACGGCATAAGCAGCCACTAACTTATAAAAAGGGTGATTATGTTATGATAAAAATGTAGTAACAACTCCTGGAACTAAACTATTCGCGAGATACAGAGGTCCTTATGAGGTAAAAGAAGTCCTTCCTAATGATCGTTACGTCATCGCCGATATCGATGGTCTCCAATTGACGCGAATGGCATATAAAGGTGTATCATCGCCAGCTAATATGAGGCCATATAGGTGTGAAGTAGACTTTGAGCTTGATACAAATCAAGGTGGCGATCCTCATAACAATACAAATATATAATGCAAATTTGAATTTTCTATTTTCATATTTTCAATTTGTGGACTTAAACCCAAACCATTTTTGTGAAGGATAATCGGAAATAAACGGAGAAGCTCACCATGTATATCACCATCATCACCATCATCACCATCATCACCATCATCACTATCATCACCATCACCACCATCACCACCATCATCAAAATCTTCACCATCATCACCATCATCGCCATCATCACCGTCATCACCATCATCACCATCATCACCATCATCATTATTATCACCATCATCACCATCATCACCATCATCACCATCATGACCATCATGACCATCATGACCATCATGACCATCATGACCATCATGACCATCATGACCATCATGACCATCATGACCATCATGACCATCATGACCATCATGACCATCATGACCATCATGACCATCATGACCATCATCACCATTATCACCATCGTCACCATCATCGCCATCATCACCATCATCACCATCATCACCATCATCACCATCATCACCATCATCGCCATCATCACCGTCATCACCATCATCACCATCATTACCATCATCACCATCATCACCATCATCACCATCATCACCATCATCACCATCATCACCATCATCACCATCATCACCATCATCACCATCATCACTATCATCACCATCACCACCATCACCACCATCATCACCATCATCACCATCATCACCATCATCACCATCATCACCATCATCACCATCATCACCATCATCACCATCATCACCATCATCACCATCATCACCATCATCACCATCATCACCATCATCACCATCATCACTATCATCACCATCACCACCATCACCACCATCATCACCATCATCACCATCATCACCATCATCACCATCATCACCATGATCACCGTGATCGCCATCATCACCATCATCAGCATCATCACCATCATCACCATCATCACCATCATCACCATCATCACCATCATCACCATCATCACCATCATCACCGTCATCGCCATCATCACCATCATCACCATCATCACCATCATCACTATCATCACCATCATCACCCTCATCACCATCATCATCATAATCGAAATCATCATCATAATCGCCATCATCACCATCCTCACCATCATCACCATCATCACCACCATCACCATCATCACCATCTTCGCCATCATCACCATCATCACCATCATCACCATCATCACCATCATCACCATCATCACCATCATCACCATCATCACCATCATCACCATCATCACCCTCATTACCATCATTATCATAATCGAAATCATCATCATAATCGCCATCATCACCATCCTCACCATCATCACCATCATCACAATCATCACCATCATCACCATCTTCACCATCATCACCATCATCACCATCATCACCATCATCACCATCATCACCATCATCACCATCATGACCATCATGACCATCATGACCATCATGACCATCATGACCATCATGACCATCATCACCATTATCACCATCGTCACCATCATCACCATCATCACCATCATCACCATCATCACCATCATGACCATCATCATTATTATCACCATCGTCACCATCATCACCATCATCACCATCATCACCATCGTCACCCTCATCACCATCATCACCATCATCACCATCATCGCCATCATCAAAATCTTCACCATCATCGCCATCATCACCGTCATCACCATCATCACTATCATCGCCATCATCAAAATCTTCACCATCATCACCATCATCGCCATCATCACCGTCACCACCATCATCACCATCATCACCATCATCACCATCATCACCATCATCACCATCATCACCATCATCACCATCATCACTATCATCACAATCATCACCATCATCACCATCTTCACCATCATCACCATCATCACCATCATCACCATCATCACCATCATCACCATCATCACCATCATGACCATCATGACCATCATGACCATCATGACCATCATGACCATCATGACCATCATCACCATTATCACCATCGTCACCATCATCACCATCATCACCATCATCACCATCATCACCATCATGACCATCATCATTATTATCACCATCGTCACCATCATCACCATCATCACCATCATCACCATCGTCACCCTCATCACCATCATCACCATCATCACCATCATCGCCATCATCAAAATCTTCACCATCATCGCCATCATCACCGTCATCACCATCATCACTATCATCGCCATCATCAAAATCTTCACCATCATCACCATCATCGCCATCATCACCGTCACCACCATCATCACCATCATCACCATCATCACCATCATCACCATCATCACCATCATCACCATCATCACCATCATCACTATCATCACGATCATCACCATCATCACCATCATCACCATCATCACTATCATCACCATCATCACCCTCATCACCATCATCATCATAATCGAAATCATCATCATAATCGCCATCATCACCATCATCACCATCATCACCATCATCACCATCATCACCATCATCACCATCATCACCATCATCACCATCATCACCATCATCACCATCATCACCCTCATCACCATCATCACCATCATCACCATCATCACCATCATCACCATCATCGCCATCATCACCATCATCACCATCATCACCATCATCACCATCATCACCATCATCACCATCATCGCCATCATCGCCATCATCACCATCATCACCACCATCACCATCATCGCCATCATCACCGTCATCACCATCATCACTATCATCACCATCATCACCCTCATCACCATCATCATCATAATCGAAATCATCATCATAATCGCCATCATCACCATCCTCACCATCATCACCATCATCACCACCATCACCATCATCGCCATCATCACCGTCATCACCATCATCACCATCATTACCATCATCACCATCATCACCATCATCACCATCATGACCATCATCATTATTATCACCATCGTCACCATCATCACCATCATCACCATCATCACCATCATCACCATCATCACCATCATCACCATCATCACCATCATCACCATCATCACCATCATCACCATCATCACCATCATCACCATCATCACCATCATCAAAATCTTCACCATCATCACCATCATCGCCATCATAACCATCATCACCATCATCACCATCATCACCATCATCACCATCATCACCATCGTCACCCTCATCACCATCATCACCCTCATCACCATCATCACCATCATCACCATCATCACCATCACCACCATCACCACCATCATCACCATCATCACCATCATCACCATCATCACCATCATCACCATCATCACCATCATAACCATCATAACCATCATCACCATCATAACCATCATAACCATCATCACCATCATCACCATCATCACCATCATCACCATCATCACCATCATCACCATCACCACCATCATCACCATCATCACCATCATCACCATCATCACCATCATGACCATCTGATGATGGTTATTATCACCATCGTCACCATCATCACCATCATCACCATCATCACCATCATCACCATCATCACTATCATCGCCATCATCAAAATCTTCACCATCATCACCATCATCGCCATCATCACCGTCACCACCATCATTACCATCATCACCATCATCACCATCATGACCATCATCATTATTATCACCATCGTCACCATCATCACCATCATCACCATCATCACCATCATCACCATCATCACCATCATCACTATCATCACGATCATCACCATCATCACCATCATCACCATCATCACCATCATCACGATCATCACCATCATCACCATCATCACCATCATCACCATCATCACCATCATCACCATCGTCACCCTCATCACCATCGTCACCATCATCACCATCATCACCATCATCACCATCATCACCATCATCACCATCATCACCATCATCACCATCATCACCATCATCACCATCATCACCATCATCACCATCATCACCATCATCACCATCATCACCATCATCACCATCATCACCATCATCACCATCATCACCATCATCACCATCGTCACCCTCATCACCATCGTCACCATCATCACCATCATCACCATCATCACCATCATCACCATCATCACCATCATCACCATCATCACCATCATCACCATCATCACCATCATCACCATCATCACCATCATCACCATCATCACCATCATCACCATCATCACCATCATCACCATCATCACCATCATCACCATCATCACCATCATCACCATCATCACCATCATCACCATCATCACCATCGTCACCCTCATCACCATCGTCACCATCATCACCATCATCACCATCATCACCATCATCACCATCATCACCATCATCACCATCATCACCATCATCACCATCATCACCATCATCACCATCATCACCATCATCACCATCATCACCATCATCACCATCATCACCATCATCACCATCATCACCATCATCACCATCATCACCATCATCACCATCGTCACCCTCATCACCATCATCACCATCATCACCATCATCACCATCATCACCATCATCACGATCATCACCATCATCACCATCATCACCATCATCACCATCATCACCATCATCACCATCGTCACCCTCATCACCATCGTCACCATCATCACCATCATCACCATCATCACCATCATCACCATCATCACCATCATCACCATCATCACCATCATCACCATCATCACCATCATCACCATCATCACCATCATCACCATCATCACCATCATCACCATCATCACCATCATCACCATCATCACCATCATCACCATCATCACCATCGTCACCCTCATCACCATCGTCACCATCATCACCATCATCACCATCATCACCATCATCACCATCATCACCACCATCACCATCATCGCCATCATCACCGTCATCACCATCATCACCATCATTACCATCATCACCATCATCACCATCATCACCATCATGACCATCATCATTATTATCACCATCGTCACCATCATCACCATCATCACCATCATCACCATCATCACCATCATCACCATCATCACCATCATCACCATCATCACCATCATAACCATCATAACCATCATCACCATCATAACCATCATAACCATCATCACCATCATCACCATCATCACCATCATCGCCATCATAACCATCATCACCATCATCACCATCATCACCATCATCACCATCATCACCATCATCACCATCATGACCATCATCATTATTATCACCATCGTCACCATCATCACCATCATCACCATCATCACCATCATCACCATCATCACCATCATCACTATCATCACGATCATCACCATCATCACCATCATCACCATCATCACCATCATCACGATCATCACCATCATCACCATCATCACCATCATGACCATCATCATTATTATCACCATCATCCCCATCATCACCATCATCACCATCATCACCATCATCACCATCATCACCATCATCACCATCATCACCATCATCACCATCATCACCATCATCACCATCATCACCATCATCACCATCATCACCATCATCACCATCATCACCATCATCACCATCATCACCATCATCACCATCATCACCATCATCACCATCATCACCATCGTCACCCTCATCACCATCGTCACCATCATCACCATCATCACCATCATCACCATCATCACCATCATCACCATCATCACCATCATCACCATCATCACCATCATCACCATCATCACCATCATCACCATCATCACCATCATCACCATCATCACCATCATCACCATCATCACCATCATCACCATCATCACCATCATCACCATCATCACCATCATCACCATCATCACCATCATCACCATCATCACCATCACCGCACTCATTGATGGATCAAGGTCATTGACCTCATCAAGGTCATTGACCTCATCAAGGTCATTGACCTCATCAAGGTCACTGACCTCATCAAGGTCATTGACCTCATCAAGGTCATTGACCTCATCAAGGTCATTGACCTCATCAAGGTCATTGACCTCATCAAGGTCATTGACCCCTCAAGGTCATTGACCTCATCAAGGTCATTGACCCTCAAGGTCATTGACCCCTCAAGGTCATTGACCCGTCAAGGTCATTGACCTCTCAAGGTCATTGACCCCTCAAGGTCATTGACTTTATCAAGGTCATTGACCTCATCAAGGTCGTTGACCCCTCGAGGTCGATTGATGAGGTCAATGACCTGGAGGGGTCAATGACCTTGAGGGGTCAATGACCTTGAGGGGTCAATGACCTTGATGAGGTCAATGACCTTGAGGGGTCAATGACCTTGAGGGGTCAATGACCTTGAGGGGTCAATGACCTTGAGGGGTCAATGACCTTGATGAGGTCAATGACCTTGAGAGGTCAATGACCTTGAGGGGTCAATGACCTTGAGGGGTCAATGACCTTGAGGGGTCAATGACCTTGATGAGGTCAATGACCTTGATAAAGTCAATGACCTTGAGGGGTCAATGACCTTGAGGGGTCAATAACCTTGAGGGGTCAATGACCTTGAGAGGCCAATGACCTTGAGGGGTCAATGACCTTGAGGGGTCAATGACCTTGAGGGGTCAATGACCTTGAGGGTCAATGACCTTGATGAGGTCAATGACCTTGAGGGGTCAATCAATGATCCATCAATGAGTGCGGTGATGATGGTGATGATGGTGATGATGGTGATGATGGTGATGATGGTGATGATGGTGACGATGGTGATGAGGGTGACGATGGTGATGATGGTGATGATGGTGATGATGGTGATGATGGTGATGATGGTGATGATCGTGATGATGGTGATGATGGTGATGATGGTGATGATGGTGATGATGGTGATGAGGGTGACGATGGTGATGATGGTGATGATGGTGATGATGGTGATGATGGTGATGATGGTGATGATGGTGATGATGGTGATGATGGTGATGATGGTGATGATGGTGATGATGGTGATGATGGTGATGATGGTGATGATGGTGATGATGGTGATGATGGTGATGATGGTGATGATGGTGATGATGGTGATGATGGTGATGATGGTGACGATGGTGATGAGGGTGACGATGGTGATGATGGTGATGATGGTGATGATGGTGATGATGGTGATGATGGTGATGATGGTGATGATGGTGATGATGGTGATGATGGTGATGATGGTGATGATGGTGATGATGGTGATGATGGTGATGATGGTGATGATGGTGATGATGGTGATGATGGTGATGATGGTGATGATGGTGATGATGGTGATGATGGTGATGATGGTGATGATGGTGACGATGGTGATGAGGGTGACGATGGTGATGATGGTGATGATGGTGATGATGGTGATGATGGTGATGATGGTGATGATGGTGATGATGGTGATGATGGTGATGATGGTGATGATGGTGATGATGGTGATGATGGTGATGATGGTGATGATGGTGATGATGGTGATGATGGTGATGATGGTGATGATGGTGATGATGGTGACGATGGTGATGAGGGTGATGATGGTGATGAGGGTGACGATGGTGATGATGGTGATTATGGTGATGATGGTGATGAGGGTGATGATGGCGATTATGATGATGATTTCGATTATGATGATGATGGTGATGAGGGTGATGATGGTGATGAGGGTGATGATGGTGATGAGGGTGACGATGGTGATGATGGTGATGATGGTGATTATGGTGATGATGGTGACGATGGTGATGATGGTGATGATGGTGATGATGGTGATGATGGTGATGATGGTGATGATGGTGATGATGGTGATGATGGTGATGAGGGTGACGATGGTGATGATGGTGATGATGGTGATGATGGTGATGATGGTGATGATGGTGATGATGGTGATGATGGTGATGATGGTGATGATGGTGATGATGGTGATGATGGTGATGATGGTGATGATGGTGATGATGGTGATGATGGTGATGATGGTGATGATGGTGATGATGGTGATGATGGTGATGATGGTGATGATGGTGATGATGGTGATGATGGTGATGATGGTGATGATGGTGATGATGGTGACGATGGTGATGATGGTGATGATGGTGATGATGATGATGATTTCGATTATGATGATGATGGTGATGAGGGTGATGATGGTGATGATGGTGATGATGGTGATGATGGTGATGATGGTGAGGATGGTGATGATGGTGATGATGGTGATGATGGTGATGATGGTGACGATGGTGATGATGGTGATGATGGTGATGATGGTGATGATGGTGATGATGGTGATGATGGTGATGATGGTGATGATGGTGACGATGGTGATGATGGTGATGATGGTGATGATGGTGATGATGGTGATGATGGTGATGATGGTGATGATGGTGATGATGGTGATGATGGTGATGATGGTGATGATGGTGATGATGGTGATGATGGTGATGATGGTGATGATGGTGATGATGGTGATGATGGTGACGATGGTGATGATGGTGATGATGGTGATGTTGGTGATGATGGTGATGATGGTGATGATGGTGAGGATTTTGATGATGGCGATTATGATGATGATTTCGATTATGATGATGATGGTGATGAGGGTGATGATGGTGATGAGGGTGACGATGGTGATGATGGTGATGATGGTGATTATGGTGATGATGGTGATGATGGTGATGATGGCGATTATGATGATGATTTCGATTATGATGATGATGGTGATGAGGGTGATGATGGTGATGAGGGTGACGATGGTGATGATGGTGATGATGGTGATTATGGTGATGATGGTGACGATGGTGATGATGGTGATGAGGGTGATGATGGTGATGATGGTGATGATGGTGATGATGGTGATGATGGTGATGATGGTGATGATGGTGATGATGGTGATGATGGTGATGAGGGTGACGATGGTGATGATGGTGATGATGTGGCGATGACGGTGATCATGGTGATGGTGGTGAGGATGGTGAGGATGGTGAGGATGGTGATGATGGCGATTATGATGATGATTTCGATTATGATGATGATGGTGATGAGGGTGATGATGGTGATAATGGTGATGATGGTCATGATCGTCATGATGGTCATGATGGTCATGATGGTCATGATGGTCATGATGGTCATGATGGTGATGATGGTGATGATGGTGATGATGGTGATGATGGTGATGATGGTGATGATGGTGATGATGGTGATGATGGTGATGATGGTGATGATGGTGATGATGCTGATGATGGTGATATACATGGTGAGATACATGGTGAGCTTCTCCGTTTATTTCCGATTATCCTTGACAAAAATGGTTTGGGTTTAAGTCCACAAATTGAAAATATGAAAATAGAAAATTCAAATTTGCATTATATATTTGTATTGTTATGAGGATCGCCACCTTGATTTGTATCAAGCTCAAAGTCTACTTCACACCTATATGGCCTCATATTAGCTGGCGATGATACACCTTTATATGCCATTCGCGTCAATTGTAGACCATCGATATCGGCGATGACGTAACGATCATTAGGAAGGACTTCTTTTACCTCATAAGGACCTCTGTATCTCGCGAATAGTTTTTTATTAACACCAGGAGTTGTTACTACATTTTTTATCATAACATAATCACCCTTTTTATAAGTTAGTGGCTGCTTATGCCGTTTATCGTAGTATATCTGATTCTTTTCGGTATTTCTTACGGCTTCGGCTCTTATGCTATCTATGTCCGCTCTTTTATCTTCTATTGTGTTAGTTAAAAACTCCATAATCTTATCGCAAAGTACCCCTTTTTGATTCCTACCAAACAAAAGCATGCTGCGTGTAAAACCTGTACTCCTACTCAAAATATTATTAAGAGTATACTCTATCTTGGCTATATGCTTGTCCCATTCCACAGTTGACTGAGCGTCGCATTCTTTCGCCAACATTGGAACAAGAATTCGGTTGATCCGCTCGACTTGCCCATTCGACTGGGGAGAATGTGTTGCAACTTTTGTATGTTCAACATTACTTTTGCTTAGAAATTCGGAAAATTCTTTAAATGTAAAGGATGATCCACGATCCGGAACTATTCTATTTGGCCTGGAATAGTTTTCGAAATATAAATTTAGACAAGCTATCACCTCTTTACTGGGTACAATTTAATAAACTTTGTAAAACCATCGATAACCAAGAAAATATACTTTTTCTGGGAACGTGAATTCGCCAAGCGGCCAAGGTGGTACCTTGAAGTTTTCCAGACTCAGGAGAAAAATAGATACACTTGAGGCAACTCTTGAAGTACTGTCTTATTTTCTCCTTCATTTTCGGAAACCAATAGCACAGAATAAATAGTATACAGAAGTCGCATCTCGGCCTGCGATGATTTTTCACTTTATGGTGCGGGCGGAACAACTGAAGGGAAGATCAAGCAACGAGAGAGCAAGCATGATCAGAGAGTAACAACCAGAGAGCAGCCACGATCAGAGAGAATCAACGAGAGAGCAATCTTAAAATGTTTATGTGTGTGTGTATTGTGTTGCTATCCAACGTCCTGAATGCACGTGGTGTTGACAAAATTTTGTTTCAAGTTTTAGATTTCTATATTTAGTTTTCTTCAGTTGAAAGTTGCGCTTTTCGATGTAAACTAAAAGGGCCGGGTAACACCAATTAACGTTATTCCATTATTTGGGATTTTTGTGCAAATTTCAATCTGATATATGTAGGGAAGAATAACCCAAAAACTTTAGGGCGACAGGATTTTAAGTTTGCGGGCTTTAGTAAAATTTTTTTTCTCTGAAGCCCACGAGCAATGCTTCCTCAAGAGTACTAAGATCATGAAGTCCAATATTATTTCCTTATGATCAGAACATGTGGAAAACCATTGCGTTGTGGCATTTTTGCCTTTGGATTTTATCAAGTTTTTATACCAACAGTTTGTGGTCGTGTGTCAAAAATATTGCTAAACTCTGTAATATGTTTCTTGCTAATTTCCAAGAAAATTTATGAAGGAGCAACGAGGTTACCAAAATCTTTAAGAGAATTGTAATTTTTATGAAATATGAAAAGTTCACTAGGAACTGTTAATACTTCGTACTTAGCTTCCCTAAGCTCTCTACGCGTTCTAAAAAGGAATTGACCGACACTCCACATCGTTCCCCTGAGAACTTCAAGTCCCATTTGGCTAAGTTCTCAACATTCCCCGTACGATTAACCACGGTAACGACTTCTCTCACCGCTGCGGAGGTGGATAGGACAGGGAGAACGGGATGCAGGCCTTGACTCAACTCCTCATCCTCTTCGCCTTGTCCCTATGCGTCATAGTTTTCGTCGGCATCTTCCTCTAACTTGGCTAGAAGCATGATTAGGTTTGTCTTAATGCCACACCTGTCTTCCTTTCAGGTCTCGCCCTCCCTATTCAAGCTATGGCCCACTCGATCTTGGTCAGAACCTTCGCGTAGGCTGATGAATTCCGAATTGGCGGCTTCTAAAGCAATTGCTGAATTTCTTTAACCTTAACTTTATTTACATCAATTAGTGGGTATCACTGACTAGGAATAACAAAGCAAAAAAAAGAAATCGTAAAACTAAAGTAAGTTCCACTCAATGTTAATTAAACAAATCTCAACAAATATAAAATTACATGTTGTTTAAAAGTAAGTAAATAAATAGCAATGGTCCCAGATGACTAACTTGTGGGACACCTGATGTTACGGTGATACCTTCCGAAAAACAATTGTCGATCTTTACAATCTGCGTTAAGTAAGATTCAATCCACGTTAGGAGATTGAAATGAAACTCAAGATATGATGACTTTAGGATAAGAATTTTATGATCGACTCTGTCAAATGCTTTTGCGAAATCTGTGTACATAACATCGGTTTGACTATTATTTTCTAGATTGTTAACTAAGTAGTTCACAATAATCGAGAGATTAGTGCAGGTTGATCTTCCTAAGACGAAACCGTGCTGAAAAGGTGATATATGGGCATTAACGAGAAATTGCAGCTTTTCATACACTATTTTTTCACATATTTTTGGAATAATTGACAGTTAGGTCGATAGTTTGTTACCAGATTTAAGGATTGCCGATAAGAACGAAATTTTCCATTCCTTTAGGAAATTTCCACTGCTAAGAGATAAGTTAAAAACAGTACTTAGTGGCAGTGCCAACACTGCAGCACAATTTTTTAGAAGGAGTTGTGAAAATCCATCGGGACCAGTTGATTTCCGTGCGTCGATCTCAGATAGGGCATTAAAAACATCTAACGTGTTAACACGAATAGAATCAAGTTGAAATAGTTCTGAAGTTTGCGATATAACATTGGAGGTGTTATTTTGTGAATAGAAGGTCTTAAAATAATCGGCAAACATCATAGATACTAGTGGTTTCATAGAGATTGGAATTTTCTTAGATTTACGGCTCATATTGATATATTTCCAGAAATGTTTACTATTCTTTCTTATACTGGTTTGTATAAACTGAATATAGCGAAAATGAAGTAAGCGGTTATATTTATCAAAATATCTTTGTAAATTTATATATGTTAAATGAAGTTAGGAGTTATTCGGATTAATCTTATATCGTTTAAAAGCTTTGTTCTTTCTATTTTTAAGGTTGGTAAGCCTTTTATTGAACCAAATTGGATTGTTGTTCTTTAACATGAGTTTTTTAGAAAATTTTAATTCTGCAGAGAACTGCATATAGGCCTCTGTTAAGTCAGTGGCGTTAAGTATCAATCCACTCCACTCAGATACTTATTTCTTCTTCTTCTTCTTCTTTTCCTCTTTTCCGGCGTCGTTATGGTCAGAAGTGTAGGACCATAACCTTCCCACAGAAAGTAGCGGCAGGCTTCCCGGTTTGGGATTACTTCATCGCTGAGGCCAATCAAATGCTGGTGTTTTTGCATTTGTTTGCACCAATTGTTTTTCGGCCTGCCTTTTTTTTTTTTTGACACGGGCATGCTCCAGATTTTTTTGTTTGATCTTACTCTTACAACACCGGTGATCTCCAGTCGTGTCAACCCACTGATTAGCATGTACACTTGTGGGGCAGTATATGTGTCCCTAGGCTCACCTTGGTGTTTTCTAAATTGCCTAGATGTGATTTTTGTTTACCTTTGTTTTAGTCGCCTTTTACGACAAGCGAGGGGTATCGCTGCAGGGATATTCGTAACCCGTCCCAGCACGGACTTCTCCAGGCCAGATTGTTGTAGGGAATCCCACATGTCTTGTGCTCTGCACTCCTCATTACCGACCCCATTGATAATGGAAAAGAGGTAGTTTTTCATGCTGGTAATAAAAGCTTCGCCTATTCTTTTATCCAGCTTATACCACTTGATTCTCTCAGACACCTTCGTTTGCTGCTTTGACTTCTTACTCGCCTCCATAAAAAATTCAGTCAGGAGGAGACGGTGTTGAGGGGCGATTGCGTCTCCCAGGATCACTTTGCAATCTTTAACTCGTGGCTTCATGAAACTGGATACCAAATGATAGTCTATTTGAGTTTCATTTCCGCGGCTGCTATAAGTGATCAGGTGCCGGCTTTGTTTGACGAACATGGTATTTAGCACTATAAGACCGTACGACTTGCACATGTTTAGGATATCTTCACCTGAAGAGTTCCTGGTGCCGTATCCCAGCCCTCCGTGGTAGTCTTCATAGTCTTCGCTTGTCTTCCCGACATGTCCGTTTAAAACTCTCACTTAGATACCTATTTATAAAATTGAATTAAGCTTTTTTATAATTAAATTCATACGAAGGCTCTAAACTTAACTCGTAAGGCTTAGAATATTGGTAAAAACTTAACCGCGCCTCTAAACCACAGTGATCAATTGAATTCGAAACATTGGTAACTCAGATTTTTCAGGGTTTATATTAGATTCGCTTTCTACAAAAACGAGATCAAGCGTACGATTAAGATCATTTAAAATATTATTGCACTGTTTAAGACCATGCTGACTAAAGATATTTGTTACCAAGGTTTCGGTATCCGTTTTCGGCAACCATGGGAAGGGCCGCCTCCCTATCCTCACTAAACTCAAACGGATAAGCCATCACTTCAAGCGATCTCCGGCGCTCAAGTACTCGAGCCACGCGGAGTCTACGGTACCCACGGTTACCCCTCTGAACTGAACATCTCATGTGCGAGCTCCTTTTGGGATAACAGATTAATCTCGGACGGAATCAATCACGGCACGTTGTTTCACTTAGAGCAGCATCTCCGTAAACTGTTTCTAGTTCTCGATGCGCTTCAGACGCCGTCTTTTCGAATGAAAGAAGAAAAGCAGCACTTCCCGTAAATGACGATTATTTGGCAGAAAATCAGACATGTTCACACAACCAAAAATGTATGATGCAAAAACAAAATCACTAATGTGTCAAAGCGGTTTGTTTACCATATGTCTAAGCTTGATTCATGGCGTTTTGGATACGTCACAACCGACCAGCACTTACTACTGGAGCCATGTAGTGGTAAACAGCGAGAACTAAGTTGCACACCTAATAGTTATTAAAAAAAAAAAGACTGAATTTTCCTAAAAACTAGATAACATGTTTTTTGTTTTTCATTATAAAAATGACAAACTAAATTACAGTCGTACAGTTTAACTGTTCGCTATAGCCCACCGTCGTTTTATCCCACTTTTCAAAAACAGAAAGATTACTTATACAAAAACCAACCACGTTTGGGAAAATTGGTCGTTAAAAGCGACTGGTCGTTATAAACTACGTCGTTATAGGTGACTTCGCCATGGTTTTAGCGCATATTTTGCGTTTTTAAATGCATGAAAATCCTAGCCCTAGTAATAAGACTAACTATGTATGTATGTATGAACGATGTCGAGCGAAAATGCACAATGCGAATTCGCCACCAAAAAAAAGTCTCGCGGGGAACAGGGGAATAAAGGGAACACTACGCAAAACTATGATCAGTCGCGAAATTAACACAAGAATTTCAAGAATAATCAATATACATATACATATGTATACATATATGCAGTGTTCCAAAAAGCTAGAGCGTGTAGGTCTGGTCAAGACAAGAAAAAAATCGTATGGGAGGGGAGGATCTATTCCCAACCGTTTAGCCGGGAAGGGCAATTTTCTAAAAAAATTACTTAATTTGGAAAGAAAATTATTAAAAATCATCAGTTACATCCACAATGCCGTGATATACTTTTTTGTTAGGCCATAAACCTCTTCTGTCATCTTGTTTTTAAACGAAGCAGTCTTAAGGAATAGTTTTTGAGAAAAAAATTTTTTTTTTCAAACTCAAAATTTAAAAAAAAAAAAGAGATAAAAAATTTCGAACTATTTTTTTTTCAAAATCGTATGTAATTAAGTACAATTTTTTTTTCAAAAATTCAATTCTCTTATTAGTTTTTAGTTAAAAACAGAAAACCGGATGCAAAAATGTCTTGTAGTTTTTAAGAAATTAAAAAAAAAACCGAACCAATTTTTTTCTAAGAAAAACCTTTTTTTTGGTTTAAACGCGGCTGGACTTGTAAGCAAATTAATGTACATATGAAACATTGACCTCTTTTTTATTATTTTTAAAAAATTCGGAGACAATATAGTGACACAGTATTGGAATAACCCTGGATTAATCCTTTTTTTTCATTGATAACGCCTGAAAACTGACCTGCCAATTTCGTCTGGGTCCACCCGCCGCCAATGGGTTCTACCCGCTAGGACCTTAAGACAATAAAACCGCAATTTTTCTTTATTGAAAAACAAAATATTTGCAACCCAAATGTAAATAAAAGGCATCGCATTTTTATTAAAAACCATTTCCAAATTGGATGTTAACTCATCAACACATTACGATGTCAAACTCATACTCTCGAGAAGAATTAACGGACATGCACTTCTGCTACGGTTTAGCTAATGGTCGAGATCGTAAAGCCGAAAGACTCTACGCTGAAAGATATCCCAATCGGAGGTGTCTTCTTTCAATTCATTTTTATTTCATATTAACTTATATCTATCTTACCCTAGTCAAAAATGCTTAAAACTAGCTTAACTATCTTAACAAATGTAACTATCTTACTGGCCCTAGGCGGACACTCTAAAACAAACAGAACAATTGAAACATACTTATGTCTTTCGACGTCTACATGAATTTACTATTAACATTATTATAACTAACTAAATTAAGCTAAGAAAAATGTTTTTTTTTTATTAAAAAACTTTGCATATGATCATTTGTTTTTTAAATATTTTATATAAAACTTAAAACTACCTTAAACTAATTAAACCTAACTAAACCTATCTTATTCTAACTTAACTAAAATATATATACACAAATATATACATTATATATATTTTATATATATATCTTTTTTTTTATGTTTTTATTTTTAATTTTTTTTTTGTTTTAAGTTTTATTCTTTTTTTTTTGTGATTTTTCATTTTGTATTTTTTTTTTTTTTTTTTTTTTGTCGTTTTTGCCCTAGCCTACCCTAACCTACCCTACCCTACCTTACCCTACCCTAGCCTATGTAAGCCTGCCATTGGTGTTAGGCAGGCCTTGCCTTGAAGAGGCTGCTCCTATCAAGGTGTCCGTTGACGGAGTTCTCTCCAGCCACCAAAAGCGTTGATGCTGGCGGACTACGTCTCCTCGATCCCGGCGTGAGACCGATCTACAGAACCTGAGGCGCTCGGGCTCACGGAGCGCGACATCGGGTTCGTAGAGGAATCGCCGCTCCACGGAATTGCGACCCACGTGGAAGATTAGCGGTAACGCCAATCTGTCCTGGATCAGCCCACATCTATCTAGATAGAGGAATGCTTCTGGCGGGACAAAGCCGTTAAGGCGCACTCTCTCATGATATAGATCATTGGGGTAGTAAGCCCCGAAGATCAGGCGAATCAGTTTGATCAGAAAATTATCTATCCGTACAATACTGGCCCTATTGTATAGGACCTCGTTCGGGTAAAATTTCGTGTACTCAGATTCGGGAGTCCTATGTAGCCCGAGACAAGTCCTAAGACATTGTCTCTCAAACACCCGAATCCTTTCCATCAAGCTGGCTCTCACATTGAACCAGACGGGGCATCCATAGGCAACCATGGGCCTGATTAAGGCCTTGTAGCAGATTACTTTCACCCTGGAATCGAGTTGGCTGCTATGAAACAGCCATCTTGTTAGAGCGAAAGCGCCCCGGGCCCTTGCCAGAGCAGCATCTACATGTTTGTCAAAATATAGATACTGGTCCAGCACGATCCCAAGGTATCTGACTACACTTTGTCTCGCCAGTGGACGCCCGTCCGGCCCAAAGATAGAGAACCTGCGCCAATTTTTTCTAGTGTCCCGAGAGGCCCTAGACAAAGGCGTTCTGAACAATATAGATTCTGATTTCTGGAAGTTGATTTTCAACTTCCAGTCATCACAATACTGCTGATTTTTTTCGAAGTCACGCTGCAGAAGAGTAACAATGACGTCGATCGTTGGACCTGATCTGTACGCGATTAGGTCATCTGCGTACGCTATTGAGTGGTGTAGAGAAACAAGTAGATCACTCAGGTAAATGCTGAAAAGGATCGGCGAATTTACCGTACCCTGTTGCAGTCCGTTTTTGATTTCAAATATTTGGGTAGAAGTTACATTGGCAATTTTCACAATGAACTTTCTACCGGTTAACATGTCAAAAATCATATATAGCAGTGGTTTACTTATGCCCAGCCGACTGAGCTTGTAATAAAGGCCTTCTAACCATACAGTGTCGAAGGCTTTTTCCAAGTCAATCAAACAGGCACCCGTGCATTGGTTCTTGCATTTATTCCATTGGATATCCGATACAAGTTTCGACGCGGCATGAATAGTGTCATGCCCCGCTCTGAAACCGAATTGGTTATCCGGAATGATTTTATTGTCCTCAACCCATTTAGACAGGGCTCTATGGATCACCTTCTCGAAGACCTTGCTGATACTCGGAAGGAGACTGATCGACCGGAGATTTGCCGGGTTAGAGGTGTCTTTCCCCTTCTTGGGGATTGGTTGAACCACCGCTGTCTTCCAATGCACTGGATAATATGCATTATTCAATGCATTGTTGAACAGGATGGCGTACCTCTCTACAGCCATTGGTGGAAGTTGCCTTAGCACAACATTGGATATGCCGTCGATACCCGCGGATTTTTTCCTTTTCAATGACTGAAAGATCATCTGGAGATCTTCCGTCGAAATGAACAGGGTGTTAGCCCCTCACAGGCGATGGCATTGCTTGCCATGAAATCTTCATTGAACCTGGTAAAACCAAGATTCTCAGATCGCCAATGATCGAAATCATTTCTAAGGTAGAAGTGATGAAGCAGGGCTCTGTTCTCCAGGTCATGGTTCGGGCGAATAGTATCATTCACCTTGTACACTTCCTGGAAAACAGCTCCCACTGTCGCCACCTTCTCCTGAGGATCCTCAATCACGAAAAAGTCGTCATCCAGGATGGCGCCATCTGGATCGATGCTAACTGTCCGTAGCAAACGTTCATTGTCTGACGTTCTCGGAAGTTTCAGATCCTGAATGTCATTCTGATTGTTTCTCCGAAATATTTTATTTATTTGCGGAAACATACTCGCGCTGTTGGATTTTACAGCACGAATTCTGTTGTTCCAATGCAAACTTACAGATATTCTGTAATTTTCTCTGATCAATTGTTGGAGATTTTTAATCAGTGACTTCAGTGTCCTGACCTCCGAGTTTTGTCTGTCGGTAAACCGCCTGTACAAGAGTTTGAGTCTTGTTAGGAGTCTACTTTTTTGTCTATGCAGTGCGTCGATTGTCGCGTTTCGGTATATGTTTGTGGTATCGTGCTGTCTTTGACGTGGTATCGTACTGTTCATAGTCTGTTTAATGATATCGTCCATTTCTTTGAGATACCTGTCAATCTCGTGGTTTGACAGGTTCCTATTAGTTGGTGGGAAGGAGGCGCTCGAAGTGAGCGCTCTCGTCAGGGAATTGGCGAAGCGTGGCCAGCACACCCTACTGTAATCGTAGGGGTGCGTGTGGACGTACTCTGCCATTTCCGCGAACTCGTGGTACTGTGATCACGGCACATAGTCCGCAATGGTCACTGTCGTATACAATGGTCCGTAGACAGTTAATAGACCATTCGTTCGTGTCTGCCAGTCTCAGTCGAGAGTCTATCAGCATTAGATCCAGATAGGAGCCGCTCCTAGGATACGATGGACTATCCGTTGCGAGCAACTTGACTCTATATTCAATGTTGTGAAGAACCCACCAATGGCTTAGTAGGCTCCCCCTAGTGTTGGGAATGTTATTTCCCCAATCACTATGTTTGGCATTTAAATCGCCGGCCAGGATGTAGAAGTTTTCTACCGAGTTCAAGCGCAGAGATCGAAAGAGTGTCTCGAGTTCTGCGATAAAAATATTGGGTTGAGGTGCTTCAGGTGCATAGGCTGATACAATGTACATTCTCTTTCCGTTTCGGAGAGGAATGCACACAATACAGGCCTTTAGCACCTGGAACCTCCGCACTTCACCGCTATATGTATATGACTTTATGTTTAAGATTATTTTTAATGAAGATCGCAACTCCCCCGCCTTGAGTAGCGTTGGGTCGGTCTCTTCTAATTATTTTATACGAACTGTGCCGGATTTTGTGCTTCTGGTTTAGCTTTGTTTCGCTAACCAAGAGTACATCGGGGCTTTCGTCCTGCAACAGGTTAAAAAGTACGGCTCGTCGCTCGATCCTTATCAGTGAATTTACATTCACCGATAGGATCTTCAAGTGTCTCTCTGCCAGCGTACCCATCATGACCTTAGGTGCGCTAGGCCCGGCAGAAGCGAGCAGATACTATCTACTCGGGTCGCCGTTTCCTGGATCTGTTTTTGGAGCTGCCCAATCTGCCCTTGGATTGCGAGCAAGATCGAACAGACATCCACCTCGGCCCCCGGTGCCTTAGAGACAGGCAATGGGGCTTTAGGAACAGCCACGGGTTTTTGTACCGTCTTTCCCGAACCTGCCGCCATTTGGGCGTAGGTCAACTGGGATGTGACGGCTGGTGTTTGGAAGCGATCCAAGGGACGCTTCTCCTCGACCTTCTGCTTACGGGCCAGGTTTTCTTTCTTGATGTCCTGGTTCCGACACAAGACACACTCGAGCTGCTCTCTGTCCGCCACCTTGTCTTTCCCAAGGTCGCATTCCTCGTTCTTGTGATTCTTTGCACACTTAACGCATCGAGGCTGCATTTCGCAGTTCGACGCGGCGTGCCCGAATCTTTGGCAGCGGATACATTGCAAAATGTTTCCTTGCCTTTTTAATATTTCCCACGTTACACGCTGGGAAGCCAAGGAAGTAATGGACCTTAACCTCTCCAGCTTGCTGTTGGGTGTGAGCTGTACCACGAAGAAGGGAATCACTCGCTTCTCCCGTCGGGAGCTCACCGTGGAAAATGGCTTAACCGCCACGAATTTGAGGTCGTCACTCTCGAACTCTTTGAGCTCTGAGAGCATTTCCTCGGGATCTGTGATAGATTCCACGGCTTTGAGGAGCATCGTCCGCAACCTCTCGGCCTTTGGAGTGAAGGAGAAGAACTCCGTCGTTGACTCCTTCAATAGGCTTTTAATACGCTTATGCTGCTCCAGTGTCTTGCACTGAATAGCATAGCGTTTCTGGCCCAAACATTTAAATTCAAAATTACCTACACCAATGGCATACTTACACAGATCGATGGTTTCTCGTAAGGCCGTGGTATAGGTGAGGATCGGTGGCACTTTCTCCTTTTTCGGGCGCTGTTGCTGCGACTGATGCTGTTGCTGCTGCTTCTGCTGCTGCGGTTGTTGTTGTTGCTGCTGCTTCTGCTTCTGCTGTTGCGGTTGTTGTTGCTGCTGCTGCTTCAGCTGCTGCGGTTGTTGTTGCTGCTGCTGCTTCTTCTGCTGCTGCGGTTGTTGTTGCTGCTGTTGTTTCTGCTGCGGCTGTTGTTGTTGCTGCTGTTTCTGCTGCTGCGATTGTTGTTGTTGCTGCTGCTTCTGCGGTTGTTGTTGCTGCTGCTGCTTCTGTTGTTTCTTCTGCGGCTGCTGTTGTTGTTGCTGTTTTACTTCTTCGGCGGCTATTGCCTCCTCTTTCAGCTTCTGCAACGCCTTAATTTTGTCAACTACGGCCTGTAGCTGGGCGCACAGGAAGCGTTCTTGCTCCTCCAGCACACTACGTTCGTCCTCCGTAGCCGAACTTAAGAGGGCCGCGAAGGGGTTGTTGTCCCCCATGTAGCGGCCTTCTCTACCGTCGGAGAGGTACTCGACCTCTGCTTCCATGGGGATCACTTTCTTTACTTGTTGCTGTTGTTGTTGTTGTCCGGCTGCTTCGGACGTCGATGTTGGTGATGATGGCGCCCCTTTCCTCGCTTCGACCTGCAGCTTTTCAGTCGAAGTGGTGAGGGAGGGGCGCTTAATTAAGTTCGGCCTCGAGTTGACCCTTCTGCGCCTCTTCATTACGACGGCCGGCGTTGCGAAATCGGATGATAAATCATCCGATTCCGATTCCGTCTGACGAACGGGTCCTCCCCCGCCGTCTCCCGACATGTCTTCTCGCTACTATTGTTACTACTGTTAGTAGTGGAAGAACACGAAAAAACACGAAAAATATTTTTTTCCCGAATGGGGATTTGATCTGCCGATCTTCGGATTATCAGTCCGGCGCTCTACCACCGTGCTAACCTTATAGTTGCGAGGTGTTTGACTAAGTCCACACTTGTACTATTTATTGTTTATTTTGCTTTCCACTTCTGGAAATCAAGCCGAAACACTCCCTACCACTGCACTGGTCTGTGATCAACTGGAATCGGAGGTGTCCCAGTCGTAGCATGTTTTCAAGAATCCACCGACGTCTGCGAGAGCACGGATAGCTCGAGCATCGAAGAAGCGAAAGATCAGTTACAGATGGATCAGGAATCTTAGATGAAAGAATTTTGGATTTGGTCCGACGTAATCCCTCCCTTAGTACAAGGAGGATAGCTATTATGCTTGGAGTGCCCAAATCTAAAGTATGGAGAGTGCTTCATACCGAAAACTTACACCCGTACCATTTTAGGCCAGTTCAGGAACTCACCCCAAACGACAAGTTTTTGAGAGCAGAATTTTGTCGATCATTACTGCTTCGAGATGAAACTGAACGAAACTATTTTGCATGGATATTCTGAACGGATGATGCACAGTTTACCAGAAATGGGGTTACTAACTTCCACAATTTGCATTATTGGAGTAGCACCAATCCACACAACAAAAAACAATATAAATCACAACACCGCTTTAGCTGTAATGTTTGGCTTGGTATTGTTGGACAAACTGTAATCGGGCCCCGGTTTGTGAATGCCGTTATTATTAGAGAATCATACCTCCAGTTCCTACGAGACCTTTTGCCCTTCCAGCAAAGGTTTTGATTTACCAGCAAGATGGAGCACCAGCACACTACAGCTTACGGGTTAGAAACTGGCTGGATGATCACTTTAGTGACCGTTGGATCGGAAGAAGGGGCCCCACGGAATGCCCACCTAGATCACCAGATTTAACTCCTCTAGATTTTTATGTGTGGGGATTCATGATTCAATGATTCAATTATGTTTACGAGGTGGAAATAGTATCTTTGGAACAACTGAAAGAACGGATTGAAGTCGCTGGAGTCAAATTGCAGGAAAATTTGTCAAGCATAGACTTATGTGCAGCCATTAGAAGGAGATATAATCTTTGCCTTCTAAAAAATGGGAATCATGTTGAAAGTTTATTATAATAAAACTCAGAATTTTTAGAAATAATAAAAAAGAGGTCAATGTTTCATACATCAATTTGCCAACAAGTCCAGCCGGGTTGAAACCAAAAAAAAAAGGTTTTTCTTAGAAAAAAGTGGTTCGGGTGTTTTTTTAATTTCTCAAAAACTACAAGACATTTTTGCATCCGGATTTCCGTTTTAACTAAAAACTAATAAGGGAATTGAATTTTGGAAAAATATTGTAATTAGTACTTAATTACATACAATTTTGGAAAAAAGTAGTTCAAAATTTTTTTTTTCCAATTTTTTTTTCAAAATTTTGAGTTTGAAAATTAATTTCTCAAAAACTATTCCTTAAGACTGCTTCGTTTAAAAACAAGATGAAAGAAGAGGTTTCTGGCCTTACAAAAAAGTATATCACGGCATTGTGGCTGTAACTGTTGATTTTTAATATTTTTTTTTCCAAATTAAGTCAATTTTTTAGAAAATTGCCCCTCCCGGCTAAACGGGGGGGAATAGACCCCCCCCCCTCCCATACGATTTTTTTCTTGGCTTAACTAGACCTACACGATCTAGCTTTTTGGCACACTGCTCGTGGGACACCCTGTATGTATATAGATAAGGAAAAAAAATACACTCACTCTTTTCCGGTCGTTGAATTTTTCTTGAATGTATTATTTTATTTTTGTTTCTTGTTTTTTTCTTTTGCTGATGTTTTATACATACATATATATTTGCATGTTTTAGTGTTCGTTGCCTTTTTTGGTACCGGTTTTATATACATATGTTCATTGTACGTTATCCGAAATATGTTCCTTGCACAACACTGCAGAAAGCCCCACGTTGGCTGCCAAATTCTGTTGTCAAAACACAACAGTTGGCGTGCGCGTGTTCAGCAGCGCACGCGCCTACTCAGTGGAATGGGGGGTTCGGGTACTGGATTTGGGAGAACTCAGGGCGACACGTAGTTTTCCGTAAAACTATGAAAATAAAGAAAAAGAATTAAATATTTTTCTTCTAGTATACGAGGGTGGTCCGATAAGTACTTAGCCTCACCGCCAGATGGCGGAAGTATTGCAAGAGGAACTTACTATCGTGTAGTACATTCTAGTAAACGGCTACTGTCAGCCGGATCGGACTCGTAGTTTTGTTTGGCCGCTTGTGGAAGTGGGAATGTCCGCGTATTTTAGAAAAATGGAAAAAGAGCAATATCGGTCGGTGATTCGATTCTCGTTTTTGGAAGGGAAATCGCGCAACGAAATCAAAGAGCGTTTGGATGCTGTGTACGGTGACTCTTCTCCTTCGATGGCAACCATCAAAAGTTGGTTTAACGAGTTTCAACGTGGTCGCACGTCGGTTTTTGATGACGATATATAACGTGACAAAAATCCACGATCTCGTATTGGCAGACCGCCGATTGAAGGTGCGCAAGATAGCTGAGACAGTAGCCATTTCAAAAGATCGCGTGGGTCATATCCTGCATGCAATTTGGGCATGAGAAAGCTGTCGGCGCGATGGGTGCCGCGTTTGTTCACTCCGGACAACAAGCGCAACCGTGAGACCACTTCAGAGCAGTGTTTGACGCTGATTAAGCGCAATCCGAAGGAGTTGCTGCGTCATTTCGTGACAGTAGACGAAACATGGATCCACTGGTACACACCAGAGACCAAGGAACAGTCGAAACAGTGGACTTCACCCGGGGAATGTGCTCCGAAGAAGGTGAAGACTGTCCCATGGGCCGGAAAGGTGATGGCCGTTTTCTGCGATTCACAAGGTGTGATCCACATCGACTACCTGAAGAAGGGCCGATTCGACGCCGAATTTAATAAAAAAACGGCCCCACTTGGCGAAGAAAAAAGTGGTCTTCCACTATGATAACGCACCGGCTCTCACCTCCGCCCTCGCCACTGCCAAATTGGTCGAATTGGGCTACGAACTGCTGCCCCATCCACCGTATTCTCCAGATTTGGCCCCGTGCGACTTCTTTTTGTTTCCAAACTTGAAAAAGTCACTCGCCGGGCAGAAATTTCAGTCGAATGAGGAGATCGTCGCCGCCACGGAGGCCTACTTTGGAGACCTCGAGAAAACGTATTTTTCAGACGGGTTAAAGAAGTTGGAGCATCGCTGGGTCTAGTGTATCGAGCTAAAAGGAGACTATATTGAAAAATAAATGGCCATTTCTCCAAAATGTTTGCTTTTCTTTTTTTTCTTTTTTTTTCTAGGCTAAGTTCTTATCGGACCACCCTTGTATAATATAATATTAATTTATTAATTCTTTTGTTAGGATAACGGGTTGCCCAAAACTACGTGGACAACACGTTTGCCTAACGTCTGAAAACAACGGAAACGGTCTAGATAACCAGATGAGGCGTAATAAAAAAATTATTAAAAATAAAAAAAAAGGATACTTACGTGTGACACGTCCTTTATCGTTGGTACGTCTCGTATATCGTCTGCTTCGTCTTTTGGTTTATCTTCCTCGGTTTGTGTCCCTTCGATGTGGGGTACGTTTACGTTTCCTCGTATATATTAAACTCGTATACTTAAACTATTTAATTATCAATTTGAAAAAAAAAATTTATTTCGGCAGCGTAACTGCCTTCCAAAATTACACTGAACAATGTTTCTTATTTTCTAAAGCTTAAATACTAGTTTCTTACTGACTAAGCAGATTCCCACTGTATTGCGCTTCCCACAGATGTGGTCGTGTTACACTCCGAGGCGTGTTGGAATGCTTCGGTGTCAGGTGGTCCAGACTGCTGGTATGATGTTGGAGCGATGATCAAGCGTTGACACGTTTTTGGAAGGTGTTAGCGAAGATGTAGGGTGCCGCGTGCAAAGCAGGATAATGAGTACCGTGTGCAATCGTGGAGTGTCGTGTGGTGTAAGGTTTGGTGTTAACTTGTATAATGTCTTTCGTTTTCTTTATCTCTTGTACTTTTTCCTTACTCGTCCTCACGTTTTCCACTGGCGACTACGGTCCGTCCAGCTTCGCTCAGAGTTGTTCTCGAATTGAATAGATCATTGTCTGTCTGACCCTGTCCAACCGGGAACACATACATACACTCACATAACTTTAGCTCCATATTAAAATGTTCGGACCTTCGGACATTCGTCCGGTTGGAAGTGGTTGTTGTCTTGGTTGGGATAGACGTGTTCATCCCTCAGTTATAATAGGCTACAACCTATGTACGTGGCTAATTCTAATAATCTCTAAAAGTCTCTCGGGGTTATTGGGCTACCCGTTTACATAGATTGGGGAGTTTATAATTATTATATACATATGAACACATATGGGTTTGTGGGGACGACACTTTACTATTTGGAGTCACAATCTTCTTTTTCTTATTGTCAAACATTATACATTTTAGGGTGTGCGCGCGGCCTTTTGAATTGTTGGGGACCGTCTGTCCCTTTCACTCTGTTGGGGCTGTCCGCCCATTGTTGCGAGACCGTCCGTCTCGGTCGGTTGGGGCCGTCCGCCTTTTGCTTTGGACCGTGCGTCCACACTCTTTGGACCGTTCATCCGCCATGTCACCTGTTGTTGATGCGACCGCCTTAAGATGGTTGGACCAAACCAGGCCTTAGCTCTAAATTCGCCATAGGAACACGGAGAAAAATGACGGGACAAAAATTTAGGAATGGAGGAATGAAGAGGATTAGGTTTCGTGCGTATTTTGCCCATAACAAACTAACAAAAACTACACCACAATCCCTTATTTTCGTTTTAATTTTCAATTCTATAATGGAAACCAGAAACTCTTATACAAATTTCGTACGCACACCTAATACAATAATGTTTCTTAATTCTGCTTGGATTGATAAGAAATAACATTTTATCTTTGAATCAATGAATTTGAGAAGACCAGAAGGTAGAAAATCCAAATATTGAGTTCAGAATTGGATTACCGAATTCATTCAAAAAATTATAAAAGTGTGTTAGAGAAAGCCGATCCGGAACTTAATTCACGTCAATTTACGTGTTAAAAAAATATACGACGTTAGTATGGGAAAAGATCCTCGAAAACCCATTATCGATATAATGATTCTGATCAGGTTTTTATAGAAACAATATCTTTGACACTTGTAATCGAATATTTCGTCATATGATATAATAAATATTATGACCGAGTAGATTAGCACTACTTTCGTGTGTTTCAATACGACAAAGTCTAGCCTGATCGCCATTGAGATAAGAGTATATATTTCCAGCTCATTTCCCGATTATGAAACCAGAGGTTTGAGGCACAAGCGCTGTAAAATCTAGTATCTAAAAAATTAATCGCTAATCGATATCAATTCGATCGTCGAGTTGAGAACCACCATTAATATAAGAAGCCTAATGGCGATAAAGAATATTTATACCTTTCGCGCAATATTCATTTATTATGTGGTTTAAAAGAGTGTTCGCCTTTGAGATAGTCTTAATTGTAGTCAGGCGCGTCTACTGGTAACATGGTTCGTCTACAGCTGCTCGCGGTAGCTGTGGTACTCTTTTTCGGAGGATCAGTGCAAGGATCGATAATCAACCGATTACCACCGTTCACCGATGGAAATTTGGCTTATTTTGGAAATCCAGCTGTAAGGACCATCGAAACCAGGGCTGACGATATTAACTATCGATTGCCCAACAATACAATCCCAATTCACTATGATGTGACAGTAACAACGAACGTGGATAAGGGTGAAACGGAATTCACAGGCACAGTTGCCATCACCATCAGAGTGGAAGAAGAACTGACAAATAAGGTAGTTATTCACGCAAGGCAGTTAGATGGCTTTGTTGCTGACATTGTGGATACTGTAACTGGAACAAGGACAAATCTGGCTTCAAGCTACGATTCGGTTACCGAATTCCTCACTTTAACGCCGGTAGACAATACCGTATTTGAAGAGGGTAGACAGTACATTGTGACAATTCAATACAAAGGATTACTTCGCACAGACAATGCTGGCTTCTATCTCTCTACCTACACCAATTCAGAAGGCAAAACAGTGTAAGTAACTAAAGCACCAAGACTTACTTCGAATTCAGACATTTCTTTTCTATCCCAAAGTAACTTGGCTACAACGCAATTCGAAAGCACGGATGCTCGTCACGGATTTCCTTGCTACGACGAACCAGCGAAAAGGGCTACATTCACTATTACCATCAATCACAGTCCAACTTTGAACGCAATTTCAAATATGCCAGTCGACGAGACCCAGACAGTTAGCGGTAAAACTGTTTTTCAAAAAACTGCCAAAATGCCCACGTATTTAGTTGCCTACATTGTGTCCGATTTTACTTACATCTCGGGCAGTTTGAACGGTCTTACGCAACGAATCTATTCGCGTCCAGAGACGGGAAATGACGGTGAATTCGCGTTGTTTTCCGGCATTCAACTCACCGCGCGTTTGGCAGACTATTATGGTGTCCCATTCACGCTTCCGAAATTGGATCAAGCTGCTGTGCCAGATTTTGCTGCTGGCGCTATGGAGAACTGGGGCCTTGCCACCTACCGCGAGGAATATCTGCTCTACAATAGTCTTACTTCACCAACAAACACTCAAACTAATATAGCAAACACTGTGGCTCACGAGTATACACACATGTGGTTCGGCGATTTGGTCACTCTTAAATGGTGGACTTACCTGTGGTTAAAGGAGGGATTTGCCACCATGTTTTCGTACAAGACTACTGACGAGGTAAGTGTAAAATCAATCTAAAAAAGCGGTGATCATATTGTATTTCATGATTTTAGGTTTATCCTGAATGGGATATTATGCAATTGTTTATCGTGGGCCAGTACCAGAGTGCCATTTACTACGATGGAGGTTCAAATCCACGTCCAATGACACATTATGTGCAAACACCAAGAGAGATTTCATCGCTCTACGATACAGTCTCGTACAACAAAGGCGGTAGCGTACTTTTGATGTGGCAGCACGCGCTTAGCGATAAAGTTTTCAGCTCTGGTCTTAACAAATACCTTACCATCAAGTACATCCAACATATTATGGCAATATCTTTCGTTTTAATTCAAATTTTTCCTTTCAAGTGAGTATACCGGTGCTGAGGAAGATGACTTGTTTGATGCTCTCGGCAGTGCTGCCAAAGAGGTTGGTCTCACCCTACCGGCAACGATCAATACAATGATGAAGACCTGGACAAATCAAGGCGGTGTTCCGATCCTTATTGTTGAACGAAATTACGAAGATGGCTCGTTTAAGGTAACTCAACGTTCATACTTCAACGATCCATCGTTAAATGAGGACAAATTGTGGTATATCCCAATCAACTATGCCACGGCTAGTAATCCGGATTTCCGCAACACCATTGCCCAGATGTATCTCACTGAGGCCTCTACTACAGTCCAAGACAAAAAGTTGTCCAACGATGATTGGTTGATTCTGAACAAACAATCAACCGGATACTATCGCGTGCAGTATGATCTCAAGAATTGGGCTCTTATCACCGATGCTTTGATTGTACGACCTCAGAGAATTCACGTCAATAACCGCGCTTCACTCCTATACGATGCCTATCGACTCTGTTCATCGACATATCTCGAGCACAGAGTTCTTCTCAATCTAATGCAATACCTTCAAAACGAAGATCAGTACGCTCCATGGTCAACAGGCAGTTCAATTTTGACCACTTTCGATCAATTTCTCAGGGGCGATGCCGAATACGCTGCTTTCAAGACCTTCACAGGAAGCCTCGTTCAGAATATCTACGAGAAACTTGGTTCCGACGATATCACTGGTGAGCAACACTTTGCGAAAAACGTGCGCTCGATCGCAATCAATCTCGCCTGCCTTTCGGGAATTGAAAGTTGCTTATCGGAGACCAACAATAAGCTGAAACTATTGGTCAGCGACGGCATCGAAATCGAGCCCAACTTGCAGTCAGTCATATACTGCAATGGTCTTAAGCAGACTGGTGATACTGAATTCAACTATGTTTATAACCGACTCTTAATGTCGCAGGATCAAGCCGAGAGACGTGTGTTGATTTCATCTTTAGGTTGTGCCCAAGCTCCAGCGCATGTTCGTAAATTCATTGAGACCTCGATTGACAATAATTCGCCGCTACGAGTGCAAGAGCGTACGACTCTTCTTAGCGCTTCCTATTCGCGTGGTGAAGTTGGTCTTTTGGAAGCAATTGATTTCTTATCCGAAAACTATGAGGCATATGCCAATCTTAATGCCGGATTCGGTGGTGGCAGTCCGCTGGAAAGAGATATTCAAGGAATGTCCAACTACGTGGTCAGCCAGAGACAAGAAACTGCGGTTTGAAACAGATCGATTATGTCATTTGGATTCCTTTAACTTTTCTTTCTTTGCAGCTCCTCAATTTGGTCGAGAAGGTTAAAAACCATCCAGAGATATCGGCAAGCCTAGAAAGTTCAGTCAAGGCTAACATCAATTCCAACTTCCGTTGGTTGGATGATAATCGCAATCCTATCATGTCGTGGATCCTCGAGCACCAGAATTCGGGTGCAAGTAGCATATTGGCGTCTATACTTCCTCCTGCGCTAGCAGCCTGCCTTATTTTAAGTAGATTCTTCTAGTTATGTACCTAGATAGTCCTTCATTTAATAACAGCTGTAAATAAGTTTTCGAGAAAAACCTACGTATTTAATAAAGGCCAATATATATTTGGTATATATCGAGCTGTTAATCTTAAATAGCGTAGTGACAGTCAGCGAACAATTTATTACTCAACTAAATATTTATTGTTTGCGATAAATTGTGAAATCTGATTCGCGATAAGATAGTCTCCGTAGGCTTTCGACAGTCTTGATGGCAGTCGTAAACTCACTTGGCACGTCGCCCATTATCGGTTTACTGTAGTTGTTGTGCGCCTAAAGCCCAGTATCAGGGTAATCTGCGGTTTGTGAACAATCTCATATGACTGATCCTCAGTATTATTATGTTTTTGATTATTTGTTGATCGAAGGCTATCAATTTTATAGCTATACTTGCTATTCTTAAATTATATTCTTATCGCGTATAAGGGTTTTTTTCGATAGCGGCACGTGATGGCACGTTTCATATGGCACAGCTCTTAGAATCAGGGCGTAATAATCAACAACCATTAGTTCAAAGCTGAAGAACAGAAATTTATGAAAGCGGGGATTGATACAGAGAAGATTTGTATGGTTCAATTTTTATTCGAATTTGTTTAACTTCCAGGCACACAAGCTGGATGAGGTCAGCTCGAGATTAGGCATTGCATTTAGGTTACGAGTAATTTCCATTTGTGATCATGGGGCAGTGCTGAGTGCCTTCGAAGGGGCCTTACATTTACCTAACTGAGCGCAGTAAAGAGAAACTGCTTAGACAGCTGATAGTCTCCGAACCTATAAATGGGATGTAAAGCAGCCAGTAAGGCATATTTATACGGAGTTTTGTAAATCCATCGAAACTATAAAGTAGTCCGCTAGACTCACTGTACAAGGTTCACATCCGACGATCCACACCCAATCCACTGGATGCAGTGACAAATATGAAAAGCCCACAATCAATGGCAGTCGGCGGTATAACAACTTTGTTCAACGTTGAACATTACCATATCTGAATTCCCGGACTCAGTGATTTTGAAGATAACAACGGAGGAGGTAGAGAATTAAGCTCTGGCAACCTCCTAGTGGAAGTCCATATTTTGCCAGGGGTTTTTAAGGGTAACATTCACCAATGCATTCAAAAACTCCAACCTCCGATGGCTGGTGATCTAAATTATATCTACAATGACTTGGCGCAGTTACAACGAAACCAAAGCAGATAGCATCGAGAACAGATATAATGAAAACATCAGAAGCCATGTGGCCAAGCTCGGTATACTTTACAGAACGTTCTGCCATATCTAAAAGGATAGTACTGTGAAACTAGGCCATCAACTTTCCATAGCTGCCTGCCCTTGGGGAGGACCATTATGATCTGACCGAATCATTTTTCAACGACCTCAAGGACGTTTTTAACTAAAAGTTTGGTTAACTGACCTTTATTCTACAATTTACCAGTGCAGAGTTTTGGAAAACCATTCGTGAGATTGGGATTACTAGTAGAAAAAAATCTATTGACATCACTCTTGATCTCAATGGGCCTGCACACACGGGAGTAATCCAACCGGCTGAAAATTGATTTTATGGAAGAGGGAGCTGAAGTGTGAAGTATGAAACGGAGTAAAATCTTCAACCGCATATCGAGTGGTTGAAGAGAGAGCAAAACTAATACATACACAACTCTTTACTTTTCGAGTCGGCACGTTTTTTGTCTCGTGTTGCGTCTCAATCGTAATTCGCCCTTCAAGCAGTGAACACTGTATAAACCAAATGGAGAGGAGACGTCTTTAGCGAAATATCTCTGTTAAATGAAATGTCAGAAAGACGAAAACACTAACCAATGAAACGAGGTTCACATATACATTTTTTTCAGTTGGAGTAGTTCATTCCGTATATGCTTAGAGCAGAGCATTACACCAGTTTTACTCCTGATAAAATTACTCCTGTGTGTGCAGGCTCAATGAGCTCAACCAAAGATTCGTGCAGTCACCATCACAGACGCATATTCCGATCGACTCTACTGTCTCTGAGACCGTTTTTCCAAGTACACGAAGGAATTCTTTTTTGCAAAATATCAATGCCCTATCTGCAGCGGAGGCAATCATTGGAACTATGATGTTAGCTAATAACATCATGCCTTTGCAATAGTATGCAAATTGTGTACTATGGATCTAAGTCTTGGCGTTGCTTAGTTGTTCCCTCGGGCGTACCCCGAGGTTCTGTTTCGGGTCCTCTTCTGTTTTCACTCGACGATGTCCAGATATATAATCAATTTTCGCAGTCGAATGAAAGAGATGGAATTACAGCGGTAAATATATTTAATTTAAGCAGATTTGATCACATATCTGCTTATGTACCCTATCCCTCGATGAAAAATGCTGATATTGTGTTCATCCATATTCCGTCGAAAATAATAATAATAATAGTTCCCACTTTTGGTCGTTTTCATTGGCATGATTTTGATTTGGTTTCAACTTTTTACTCATATGCCCATATTTCTTCACCATTGACGACCTTTACCAGCAAATCTGGATTGTCATTCAGGACAATTAATAGCTCCTGAGAGGTGCTCATGAGACGGTTGTTTTGGTCAAAATTCGCTAATACACTTTTCATGCTCATTATCTCTAAAAAACATTCCATGACATGAGCAAACCAACATCCCAATATCCTCAGCAATTTCTCTGATCTACAATTCTCCACAATTTTCTTCACCGCTTTTTCATACGAAGTTGACGTGCTTGGACGTCCAGGACGGATGCCATCATTTACATCACTTGGCCTTCTGTGAAGAGGTTGTATTATAAATATTTTCTTTTTGTCTAGAATAGACTCGTCAAATGCCACATCATCGGGAACACCAAACTCGTCTAACTTTAACTTAAACTAACTTGAAGTGGGTGACAATGTCATGTTAGGGAGCATAACATAACCAATATAAAAAAAGTCAATAATCCAATGTATGAAACTCTATTAATCGTAAATTTCAAAATGTCACCTTATTTTTTGAACAGACCTCGTAGTTGGATGTTATAAACCGGGAGCTGAGAATGTAATTGGGTATTTGTCTGTCTGACGTTATTGTCATTTGATATTGCTTTTCAAAAGTAACTTAGGCGCATGGTCCTTTTGCATACATTTCTGCTTGAAAGATGCTGGTGTACGCTCCCAAGGACAATGAAAATCTGGTTGACAGCTCAAAGACTCCAAATTTGGTTGTTAATTCACACTTATAATACTTTTTGCAGTGTTATGATCTAATGTCTTCTACTGTAATGCATCCTCTCACCGTCACCGTTGTGCTTACTCAAGTAAGTCTCTAGACCTTATTAGGCGTTTTCTTAGATAAGCCAAGTTGCACTCGCTTTAAGCGTCCGCCATAGCTTTGCTTGTTCACGGAAGATCCAATTTGAGATTATATTTGGAATTTTATGTCAAAGAACATATTTCTGAATCTCAACATGGTTTTGTTTCAGGGAGATCCACTGCCACCAATCTAGTATATTCCACATCGTCTGTACTTAATTCTCTTAAAAAAGGTTATCAGGTGGATACAGTCTATACCAACTTTAGTAAGGCATTCGACCCTGTGAATCATTGCGTCCTAATATGCAAGCTGAATTGCTTCGGTTTTCACTCATCCATTTTAAATTGGATTTCGTCTTTCTTAACGAATAGGGTGCATGTAGCAAAGCTTGAATATCTTCTTTCTAAGCCATTCAACTACAGCTCAGGAAGGTAGTCCTTACTTCTCATTATATTTATTAATGATATTACAACTGTAGCGGGCTACAGTCAATGCCTAATATATGAACGCATGAATTTTACCTCTATTTAGGGAATTTTGTTTTTTATAAGACAATAAAATTGAATCATTTTAATTTTTTTGCATATTTTTATTTGTATCTTAAAGTGCATAATTTTTTTTTTTTCTTATGTTACATTTTTTATATATCTTTTTTTTTTAATTAAAAAAGACACCAAAAAAAAAAAGCAGGTCACTGGTCATGGTAATAGCGGCTATTCAAGTTGTTTGAAATAAATAAAAATCGAATGGATAATTATTCATTAGGTCTGTCGCTATCGGCCCTACCAAAATTAATCAATTCCATTGAAAAAAAAAATTGCGGACTGTAGAAAAAAATCTTGTTTTTTTGTTAATTTTGTTGTTAAAAATCGTTTAAGAAAAATAAGAAAATATTTTCGAAAATAAGCAATTTTGGCTGATAACCATTAATGAGTAGAGGAACATATAAATTTCAAAGCAATCGGTTGAATAGTTGTTTTTTGTAGGACCATGACAGTTTTAGAAAATGATGTTTCGAGAAAAATGCGTTTAAGGTTTCAAGAGCAGAATTTTCGTGGAAAATAAATTTGTACTTACACTAATCTGCTATGCCTGGACCACCCTTCGGTGGCTTCATATGCATCATTTTCTGGCAGTTTTAGTGACCTGAGGGCCCATACCTTTTTGGATACGTCGGACGTGGATCGCTCTGTACGGATTATTCGTCGTTCATCGTACTCCTTAGCATACGAGTAGGTGTTTCGGCCAATTTGCGTACCAAAAATCTCCATAAGGATGGGTGAAAACTCTTCATTAAACATACACACAGCTGTCCATGAAGCAATTTCCAGCGTCTTTTTTCCAACAAAATGATGCTTTGGAGCCAAGTTCCAGATGCAACTATTAAACGACTCGTTGTTGTTCTGAGTGTTTTTTCCCAAGCACCTTTGTATCAGACCATGATAATTCGATGATAATTCGTCGTAAATTGGCTTCAAAAAACTTGCTGTATCTTTATCAAATGGTAGAGGGTGTGTGTAAATTTCCTCTGTATTCTCTGCCGTATGTTGTAAATACTTGCACCATGGAATTGAACAGCACGAGTGCTGGGGGTTTTCATCGGTTGAAATGTAATGATAGTATTATATAGCCTCTTCATTCCTTCTTGAGAATCTGGATTTCTCAAAATAGCCAAACCATAGTATGTACTTAGCTTAACCATCATGGCATCGGTAAATGCAAGTGTCGACTTCTTTGTTGCAGCACTAGTGGATGATTTTTTTTTCGATGCACATTTTGTGACAGCAACTTTACCTGCTTCATGTTTTTGATTATTTTTGGCCTTCTTTTTTTCAACTTCTTCCAAGCTTTTTTTAGCTTTAAAATACTGGTTATGTGCTTTTTAGCTTCTTTCACTCGTCTATACTTACCTTTTTTGAAGTGCAAGACGCACTCTTTTTTTTCTACCACAGGATCGACGTTGTAAGGATCGGCATCCAGGAAATTTTTAAATGTTTTGCTGTCACCATCTCCAATGTATTTTCTTGCTTTAAAGTATTCGACAGACCGCTGAAACATTTCCTTCATGCATTGTGAAGTAAAGCTCAATGTGATTTTCATACCACTGCATAAACTCGTCTGACTCTTCCCTGCCAATTTATTGCTCGCATGCTTTACACACTTTTGATTTGACAATTAAATCGGCAATTTTATTAGAATATTTCCCTATCAAAGAAACAACAACTCAGCCGTGAGGTAAAATCGCGCTTGGCCCATGATCCATCACCAGAAACCGTGATTTTATCTTCAGCACAACCGTTTTCAACATTTAATTTTTTTTCTTCTGCAACGGTTTTTTTTGAAAAAAGTATCAACTACTGACTTAACTAACTGACTATCCATTTTTACTAATCCCATCACGCAAGTCCATTAGCGAACGAAATACATTTTTTCCAGCCAGATCGACTCCAAATAGTCGCATAATAAACACAAAACGTCTATTGACTTCGTAAGCATTTTTGACCATAGGAGAAGAGTTGATGTCAAATTCTTGGCATTTTTCAAAAATTTAACATCACTGTCGCACAGCTTGCACTTCAAAATTGATTGCAAAGCTGTAAACAATCCTTCGTCAATCGGTACATCAAAATCACTCTTGTCTCTTAATTTTTCAACTGATGCGCTCACAAACTCGGTATTGGTTTCAGCAGTATACTGATTCCCTCGAAAACTCCTTTTTCCTTTCTTTTTGCCCTGTATATCTTGTGGAGCTTCTCGAGCCTTTTCGATCCATTTTTATTTTTTTTCCTGTTTGATGTTGGCATATTTTCGCGATAATTTTCACCATTATTCACTATACTTTGTTTCAAGAAAAAAGATAACGCACAGACATGATCGTATGAAAGCAAAACGAAAACAAATGAGAAGAAACTGCCACGACGTGAGGACAAAACAATAGGACCAGGATATTTGTGTTTGTTTTTTTTTTATTGTAAGGCATTTTTTGTTCAATTAGTTTTGTGTAAGTATGAAAATAGAACAATACGAAATTTAAAAGTACAAAATTATTTACAAAAACAGGCAATATGGGTCGAGGAAAGCACTGCTCCGTAACCGAGAGGAATTTAATCCTAAACCTCACCAAGGAAGGAAAAACACAGCGGGAGGTAGCCAAGCTCGTTGGGAGATCAAAAACATTTGTTTTCAATGCATTGCAGCCTCCGAAGATCAAAGCCCCGACAGGTACATATATTCACGACAAAAATTTATATACCTATACACTATTTCACATTTACACAGGTAGGTGATGTACTAAAGTTGCCCGTCAGAAACTCCGTACGCAGGTATAAAAGACCGGTGACAACAATAGAAAGGTAGCAGCCGCAGACCTGGCGGGCGGCAGACAAGTCGCTTACGGCGTGTCGGCGACTGTGAGTTGTAACTTATTTAATACTAGGAATTTCGGTCTGAATTTTCCACAGCATATTTTCGATAGGTTTGATCATCGAAATATGAAAAAGAAAATCGATTTTTCGAAGTGGTCACATGAGACTACCCCCTAATTATTAATTTGAATTATCTGCATATAATTTTTGGTTTTATTGTTTTAAATTGAATTACTCCTTTAAAATATTTGCATCGATAAGGAACGCAAAATAACAAAAATAAGCACTTTGTAAGAATTTTAAGAGTAGTGTTTCTAATTAGTTGGCCATTTTATATATTTTTTTTTCTATTTTTTTCTTTCTTTTTTATTTGTAAGTGCTATTGTGAGCTATTATATACATATCATAATCTGTTAAAAAACTACTTGTAGATGAGATAAATAAATAAATAAATTAAAAACTATTGCTTCGGGTTTTTCCGTATATTTTAACGCACGAATTAATAGTTTCAGCATATCAGCCTTTCAAATGGCTTTAGCAAATTTTTTGACAAGTCAGTAGAATTAAGATCTATGCTTTCTGTTCAGTTTGAGGAAAAATCACAACACTTCGCATCAAATACTTTAAATTTGTAAAAATGTTAAGCGTCAACTTAACCTTAAAAAGTCAACTGACTAAGTTCTCCTTAACATTGAAAAGGCTTTCGATGGCACAATGGCCTTATATATAAACTGATTTAATTTATCTTTCCTAGGTATCTTATAAAAATACTACAAAGCTTTTTAAGTGAATCTTAATGGAGCCTACTTTTCAACGAAACCTGTCCCAGCTGGAGTTCCACAAGGTTCAGTTCTGGCCCCAGTTCTCTTCAATATTTTTCTTGCTGATATGCTCAGCGTTCCCAACTGCGATACTGCACTCTACGCTTTATACTCTTGCCACGACAATGGTTCTACGATAGAATTTTTCTTTGAATACTACAAGGAAAACTACTGGAATATAAAAAATAAATCTTGATAAGTGCACAGTTTTTTTTTCACGAGAAGAAATGTTAGTTGCTTTTTGCTGTCCGGAAATCTGAGCCTAGACAACACCAATATACCGTGCGTCAGTACTGTAAGGTACCTAGGGGTCTACTTAGACCAGAAATTTACCTTCGGGTATCACGTACGACAGACTTTAACTAAGATTGATGTCCTTTTAAAAATGCTCTACCCTCTTACATATATAATAAATGCAAAACACATCTTAACAAAAGATCCAAATAATAATTGTTATGGTAATTTTTTCCAAGCACTGATGACTTACGGGTCTCCAGTATTGGGTAATTGCGCGAAAACTCACATTAAACGGCTTCAAATTGCGCGAAATAAGTTGTTAAAACATATGCGTAACTTACCGCGTGCCTATCGAACTCTTACACCTCACGATAGAGCGGGTATTATCCAGAATGGTAGAAGAATCGAAATTCTCATTGAAAAATTCATGTCCAGATGTATTGACGTTGACAACCCACCTATAAGCGATTTACGGCAGTTATAACTTCCACGATGACCTGCCATATACTAGTGCACATTTAACAGAAATTTAAATACTTTAACAGGAAGGACGTTGTGAGTAAACAAATTTTGAGCGTCTTTACTAAAAGATTCTTTTAAGTGCTTCAAAATATTATTTTATAACTTCTGAAGCCTATTGTTGGTTGAGGCTCGCTGGCTGAGGCCCAAGTTCACCCCGCAGACAGACACAAATAAAAACCTTTTGAATGGCTAAAATTTATTTCGTGCTAGTCCAGTAAGTTGGCATAAGTGAGATCCCTCAAGTTTAAGAGATAAGACTCAAACCAAATACGCTGACATAATCGTACTTTCAGGATCTTTTGTTTGCAGTTTGACTGATATAATATCATCAACCATTGTTTCGTAGCAACGTCTACTACAAATCTGATAAATTTGCTATTCAGTCGACGAGAGATAAGTAAGCGATGAGCTGATAGAATGAGTGAATAAGTGACACGAAAAGACAAATTGTACGCCACGAAGGTTAAGTACCTTTCAAAAATGTATTTCGAATGAAAAAAAAAATGTGAAGAATACCCTCCTCGCTATTGGATAAGGCGACAGGCTTCATAAATCATCATGAAAAGTTGCCAAAACATGTATGTTCTACCCCATCGATCATAGTTATTGTCTAATTGTTTCAGGCTTCGTTTCACCGATGTATCAGCATGCACCTTATACGTATGATACTACATGTGTACACGAGGGATGTTTTTGCTATCGGTTCAGTTTCAAAATTATGTTTTCCAGCGCAATACTTGAAATTTTAATATACGGGGTTACACATGGCAAACACAAGTTGAATAGTTAAAGTAGTATGCAAGGAAACTTTACGAGATGGGAAAGTTTTCGGTTTTTCGCATTTTGTTTTCGTCTTGGTTTTATTCTCCTGTTTTTACGACCTTTTTCGAGTCGGATTTTGAGTAGATGACTGATGTTTTGGTAGACAAGTGTGTCAAGGATTTGTTTTTATTATTTTTTGATTTCCTTAGATTGAGGTTACTACAAGCAATAAACGGCATTCAATTGCTTTGAACTAAGAACGGATTTAAAGGAGGGATTACGAGTATTTGCTACTGATAATGCACGTAGTTAAACGGCTAACAAGGGAGATAAGAATTCAATCGAAATGTTCAGCTGCACATGCTTACCGTTTTATGACTGATTTGATTATACGGGTTCTTAAAATTATTAAGTTGGGTATAGATGAATTCTTTTCAATGTAATTGTAAAACCGGATTGTGGTCGTCCTTTTCAAGGATAAAAACCATAACCATTACGATATTTACCGTCCTTAGCAAGGCCGTCCATTGTACTATTTCTAACTAGTGGATAATATAGATAATGTGGTTCCAAACACTTTGTACCTTTCCTTTTTGGAAAGGGATATTGACTCCGAATATAATATCGTTCCATAGCAAAGATTGCGTTGTCAGGAATCATGGTAGGATTGATACATTTTGTAAAAAGAAAAACTGCATGCCTACCTACCTTAATCTTGTTATTCCCACCTCTTTTAAAACTCCTCATATAGTATTTTTGAACAAGCAATATATAGACAGAGTTAACAGTAAGCATATAATAAAGTTCGGTCTATGGAAGTCCTTATTGGAAAACAGCATCGTTCATGAAACCACCATAGCTTCTGTTAGAGACGATCATCCGAAAGTAAAAATTGAAAACTAGATGGGTCAATGACTCCTATTTCAGTTTGGGTGTTATGTATGACGTCCTGAATTTTCGTTGGGTTATCAGCAGACTTTTGCCTTCAAAAAACTCAACAGGTCTTAAATCGTTAGACTTCAGAGCTCAATCAACTTCCTGTCTAACGTGGGCTTGAGTGATTGGTAGCGACTTTAGAGAAAACTTGTCGGTCAACGTGTTATAATAGTGCTTTCTATTTTATTTTATTTTCGTGGGGGCAAACACCCCCATTTATTAAGCTTAAATCAAGCTAAACTTAATCTAACTTAGAAACTAAGACTGGAAGGAGGAAGGTTATTGAGAAGACGGAGTTTTTGGCATGGAATGCTAAGGTTGAAGTCGAAGTTAATATTCGAATTAACACTTGGGACTTAACACCATGAACACTAATCATGGGAGCCGTATGAGGTGCGGGGGGTGTATGAGATAGAAGAGGCGAGGATTGCGTGTATTACGAGGGTTAGTGTTAAGAGATATGGAAAAAGGAAAAGAAGAAGAAGAAGTGTTAAGGGATATGGAGTTATAAAAGGTGGCGCAGTCAATGGGACCTGTAAGAGGTCTATGAATGAAGATGATGATGATCTTCTTTCCTCCAAAGTACTCAAATTGATTAATTGTTGATTAGTTAAATAGTTAAAGACGGTTAGTTGATTAGTTAAAGACGGTCTTGATAGGGCGGTAAGAACAAGGGATTGTTCCTCGAAGGGCGAAACGTAGGAACCGACGTTGGATGCTTTCGATTCTAGATATGTGGGTTTTGTTGATAAGGGGACCACACTTGAGTTGCGTATTATATCGATTATATCGTCGATATGTGCGCGAAAATTGAGCTCTTCATCACATAGTATGCCAAGATCGCGGATGTAGTTTATTGTAAGAATAAAAAGAAGTGGACCTAGGTAGCTGCCTTGGAGAATGCCGGAAGAAGCTAAGAAGGAGTTGGAAAAGGCAGATGTAAAACGAACACTGTAATAATGGTTTTTTAAATAAGAAGATATCCACGTCAACGCAGTGGGTTCAGAGCCAAAGGAAGACAGTTTGAAGAGTATTCGTTTTTGGGAGGTTTTCGGCTTATCTGAAATCAGTTGAAATGACTTCGACCTCATTTCCATTCTCTAATGCTGAGAGTGTTAAAGACACAAATTCGACAAGGTTTGTGGTTGTAGACCTGCATTTGAGGAAGCCATGTTGTTTAGATGATATTAGGGATTTGCAGTGAAACTTAGAATGTCATACAAGATACTTTCGAAAAGTAGAGGTATGTTTGGTGATGGGGCGGTAGTTGTTAACATCATTCTTCGGACCTTTTTTGTCAGCAGGAGTTATTAAAGTGGTTCTCCATATCTGGGGAAATTCTCCAAGGGACAGAGCTGAATATTTTTGAGAGCGGGGCAGGCATAATGGAAGAATATTTTTTTAGTAATATGGCAGGGAGATCATCGACCCCAGGAGTAAATTCATCAAGCAGTTGATTAAATTTATTTTCAATGATTTGAGGGTCAATAGTAGAAATTTGGTAAGTAGTCGAAGTAAGTGGTCTCCGGTACAAAGAGTTATTGGCGAAAGATTGTTTGAAAAAGTTGGCTATAGTTTTGGGATCATTCGAGGTTTCGCCATTGAATGAGAGTGAAGTTGGGTAGCGATCAGATTTCCTTTCGTAGTTGACAAAATGAAAGAAGGACTTAGGATCGTTAACAAGGCTGTCTTCCGGCTCGATCAAATGGCGTTCATAGAGAGTCTTATGCAGCTCGGCGAATTGCAGATAAATACCAATGTAGTTAGAAAAGTCATTGGGGGATTGAGTACGAAGGAAGGTTGCCCACAGTTTGTTTCTTGTGTTTCTTGTGTGAACGGAGCCGGCGATTATACATACCAAGGAGGGGAGGTAGATAAATGTTTGGATCCGGAAAGGGGAACGTTAACAGAAATAGATATGGCGTCACTTATTATAAGGCTGGAGGAAAATTGGAGGAGGCGTTATTGAGGTATTCATTGATTAGATTGAATTTTGCGTTGTGGAAGTCGTAGGACTTAAGCGGAGGGGAAGTATTCAGTGGTGGAGAGTCGTGAAAAAATGAAAGAAGAGAGGCATGATGGTAATTGTCGATAGGGAAAAGGGACAAAGTGAAACAGAGGAACTAAGGGGTTCTGTTGTGAAAATCAGCTCTAGCTGTCTAACCATGTAATTTGTGATGACACTAACTTAGCTAAGATTTGAATCAGTTAGGCGGTCTAAGAAGAGACATTCCTTGGCAGCAGATGGAATAGTGGCAATGTAAAATGATTGATCGTCCGATGGAGCCCATTTAACAAAAGGAAGATTACAATCAGCAAGGAGAAGGATTTCATCATTGGGATTCCGTAAGTCATTTATGCTATCAATCGTCTTAACGGCGAGTTCATAGGATTCAATATGTTGAGATTGCAAGGTATAAAAGCAGATGACACAGATCGCTTTACGGGCCAGTACAATCTTGATTGAAATGAAGTCGAGATACGGGGAAGGAAGATATTGCAATAAGGGATGCGTCAAATGAGTTTAGGACGGCTATTAAAACGGCACGACAAAGGCAGCTATCGGTTGAGATCGTCAGCGCGGTAGATGTTAAAATTTGATGGGAACAATTCTTGGTTATTTATTCTAGGGATCAAGTTGGTTTCAGTCAGAGCGAAAATTTGGAATGGTAAAGCATGAGACTGGTGAAAGACTGCTTGGGTTTTTGAGCGAATACCTATTACATTGTGATGGTAGAAGGTGATAGGAAGGTTAGCATGAGGGGCAGGAAGAGAATGGAAATTAGGGGCGAAAATATCTGTCTTGGCCAGCTCTGCTACGCTGGAGGTGGCATATCCGCTTTGAGTGGATGTATTGACGAAAGCTATCTAGATCGTTTGATACTTTTGGGGGAGAGGAAGGTATTGAAGAACTCGTGATACTTAATGAAGAGGCACTTGGGGCTGGCAAGGTCAGTAGGGAGACCTTCCTGTGGTGTTTTAGTGTTAGTTTCAGCTTCATAGCAAACCGAGTCTGGTTTCTCATGGAGATAAGCCACGAAGATACGAAGTTTTCATAAGTCTTTTTATCCCTTAGACGAGAAAGAGCATAGCGGCATTCAATGGGGTTACTAACTCGCTGGATAATTTTGACTGAGGAGAGCAGAAGGGGATCACTGGATGGAGGAGGAGACGTTGTTGAGGAAGGAATTGAAACTGTTGGAAGAGAAGTGGAGTTGGCTACAGAGTGAGAGGGCGAGTATGATGTGGATGTAAAATATAATATATAAAAAAAAATATTCTCTTAACAGGACTGACATGCTATGCAAACGAAATAAACGGAGACTGCTACTGTGCCTATGTATGAGCTGCTGTGACCAGCAGTGACCAGATGTCATTATGTTACAGCTTCTAGAAAACATATAAAATGTGGGCTTAACGAAATAATCCATTTTTTTATGCGTATAACGCTCTTAACTCGAAATGTATCATGTAAGGTCCCCAAAAAAATTATGAAATTAATACATACCTAAAGGGAAACAAATGACGAGTTAAAGTACGGATCACCTTATTGTAAACATTCGACGGAGACGGTCTTGTCACCAGTTCATTCTAATTTGTACTTGGACTAGCTCCTGATGGAATAATGCCCACTATAGTTTACGCTGAAAATCTCGACTTTCTGGAAGATAGTGAAGAAATAGGTTAGAGAAACGCAAAAAATCTAATAATGGCAGATGTATAAGTTGGCTTAGAAGTAAATGGAGAGTATTAATAACCGGGAAAAGAAATAAAAATACTTCCAATTTTAATAAGTTTTATTACCGAATCTATCGGGTCACAGAAATTCATCGGCGGTTTAAGTGAAGGAGTTCAAATATTTGGGAACCGTGTTTATTGCCAAAAATGACATAAAGATCGAAATAAATATGGGCAACATGTGCTTTCTTGCGATGAAGACAATACCTAAAATATGTCGAAATCCATATTTATCACACTAGCTGGAAGTCGCGTCGAAACCACTGCCGTCCATCCCCGGCTATACTCGTAGTCAAATTATGTTAGGCTCGGGGGTACACTCAAAAACTAAGGATCACTTCCTCTGTTTAATAAGAAGTTCAACTGAATTCCACGACAATTTCTTTGTAAGGTATTTTCAAGACCTTAAGTCTCAGGTCTTCTGAGGCAAGACGAGTGGCATTTTTTAATTGCCGATATGTCACAAATAAATATGTTGTCATAGGTCTGTTATGTGTATATATTTACCTCCTAAGTGGATGATCGCACTTCGAAGATGTATATAGTGCAAACACTTCCACAGCGACCGATAATAGCACGGAACAAGCTTAATCTCCAGACATAACGCCACTCGAAAGGAGATTAACACATATAAGATGCATTCCACAATAAACGCAAGCAAATATTAACTTTATTCTCGACAAACCTACGTTCTGTCACAAAATCACCGGTCCATACCGGTTGACAAGAGTGGGTAACAATTCAACTGTGCTGTTCTCGTTCCTCAGATGCGTCGGGCAAGCAGTCTAGAATGACTACAAGCATTGAGTCGCCGTGTACTGTTTCAGATATTTCCCAATCAGAATGATGTACGAGTGGCTCAAATGTAATAGCATCCGATCGAACAACGAACCATTACTGAAATTGAATTTGATAACACATCACCGACATATACGAGTATAGCATCTCGTAGTGTTTAGGTCAGTTTCAATCTACCGATAGGAAAACCTAAGGTTTTAGGCAGATGAAATGCGACAACTTCGATAAGGAAAAATAAAAACACGTTTTCAGCATTAGTGCTTTTACATTTTCAGATATTGTTTAGCTACGTGGGAGCAACTGAAACTTCGATCGGTAGTTTGCGCCCTCGGTACTACTACTAAATATCATTAATGCACTGCAACTAGTGAATACAGTTTAATTTTATAGTTATTTTCAATTTTGTATTATATAGCCATTGGCACGATCAAGTGATCATGCCTCTGCTTGGATAGCGCATTGTTTCTATATACTGAATACTGTAAGCGAATACTATCAACTTTTTGTGAATTAGTGTTAATCACGTCAAGATATTCATCGTATCGTGACAAGAAATAGATATGATGCTTATGGGCCTCATTGACAACGGGAGGAAGTTTTTTACAACATATGCCAAGGTAAGTCCTGCAACAAAAGAATTGTTTCTAAACAGCTCTAAAGTGCTGTTCAAGAGTTCTATCTATATCTTAGTCGACGACTGTATTTTTGCCGGTGTAGCTACTATATGAGTAACCCTTTTTTAGTTGAATCAGAAACAATTGATGTAATAAAACAAATTTCTATAAGCTCAATGGCCATTGTGCGTTACTGAACAAATTTTGCTTTGCTAAACCCACCTTGTTGCTAATGAATTAACGATGCACGCTAACTTTGAAATCCAATCAAAAATAGTAAAAAGCAGGAGTTATTTACCGTCAAACCGAAAAAAGAGATAGATGAGTCCTACACACCCTCAAATCCCACACATGTTCAAACTTCATAATGGCGTCACACAATCTTCGCCAGTAGTCGCTAATCTTTTTAAGTTTGTCAGACGGCTTAGCAGTTTATCAGTTTTGGAGGTTTATCGTCATCAGTTCTTAAATTTTCAGGGCTACAATGAGAATCCGCCATTTTGCGATAAATTATTAAACGAGCCGGGAGCAGTGACATTATAGTAATGAGAAAAATGTGATTTTCTTACGATAGGTACGTTTACTATGTACTGGTTATTGACACGTAAGTTATGGGAGACATACCATCTTGAGAGGTAATATCCAGATCTGATAAAAAATACTTCAAGCACTTTATAAAAATATAAATGTTTTAAAGGAAGAATATTAAGTCTTTTGACGACTCAAAACTATGAGTCCTACAACACGAATCGCGTGCTTTTGCTTAACATTTAAGGAATCAATTTTACTAGAGTGTGTACCACCCCAACAAGTTAGTCCATACTACAACTTTCATTTAAATACAAGCTTTAAAATGGGTAGGGTACAATATAAACTAAGATGGTAAATTTGACGTAAAATATAATTTAGGTATTTGGAGAGATGTGAGGTGTGATCTTTCCAACTTCAAATGCAATCCAAAATTATCCCCAAATATTTGAAACTTTCAACTTTTTCTATATTAAAGCAACTAGCCGAACAGTTATTAATAGCAATGTAAGAGATATTATGAAGTTGATGAATACAAGTATACAGATTGTACTTAGTGCAACAAGGTGAATGAGATGTTAACTCAATGACTTCAGATGGGGCGCCAGAAATGTTGAAGATCATAAATTTGGTTTTTTCACTTATAATAAGCTTATGAGAATAATACCATTTTCGAAGGATTTCTAAATCACAGTTAACAGATGCATACAAATTAAACACGTTTAATTCGGAATACGACAAAGATGTGTCATCAACAAAGCTTTTACCTTACCTTTAAAACGTTGGACGAAAAGGGAATTAACATAAATAAGAAGCAGGATAGGACCCAAAACAGACCCTTGTGGAACGTCTAAATTTATAACTTTTTTCGAACTACAGCTGTTTTTAATTTTTACCAACTGTTTACGATCTCTTAGATAAGAAGCAAACCAGTCGTATACGCAGCCCCGGAAACCTATTCTATATAATTTTTGAAGTAACTTGCTATGATCCACCATATCGAATGCTTTAGTTATATCAATAAATAAAGTGGCTGCTATCCCGGAGGTGTTTAAAGTTTGACATAACTCACTACAAAGTTTCAAAATAGCGTCTTCAGTCGACCTTTCTTTTCTGAAAACATATGTTGGGTATTTGAATAGTGCTCAAAAAAAAACTCTTAAGCATTGTTTATTGCCCACTATGAAAATTAAATTAATAGAAAATATTGGCATTCAACTTTTTTTCATACGGAAGAAGGCTTCCAATTTTTCTGTTTATTTTCCAGGATTTTCTAAATCAATCAACAACAAAATTTTATTAAAGAGAGATCTGAGAACATTCATTAATCTAAATTGCCGTCACCGAAATTGGGGGTTCTTAAGAGCAAGCACTTGGGGGAACATTTTAGATTATCTTAAGACAACCCACCAGTTTGAAATATTATATCCAAATACTTCAACATACGAGGGTGGTCCGATAAATACTTAGCCTCGCCGCCAGATGGCGCCAGTATCGCAAGAGCAACTTACTATCGTGTAGTAGACGGCTACTGTCGAAATTTCAGCCGGATCGGAGTCGTAGTTTTGTTTTGACCGCGTGTGGAAGCGCGAGTGTCCGCGGATTTTAGAAAAATGGAAAAAGAGCAATATCGGTCGGTGATTCCATTCTTGCCTTTGGAAGGGAATTCGCCCAGCGAAATCAAAGAGCGTTTGGATGCTGTGTACGGTGACTCTTCTCCTTCGATAGCGACCATCAAAAATTGGTTTAACGATTTTCAACGTGGTCGCACGTCGGATTTTGATGAGCCACATCCAGGTGCCCCGAAAACGGCTACCACGGAGGATATCTAACGTGACAAAAATCCACGATCTCGTGTTGGCAAACCGCCGATTGAAGATGCGCGAGATAGCTGAGACAGTAGGCATTTCAAAAGATCGCGTGAGTCTTATCCTGCATGAAATTTTGGGCATGAGAAAGCTGTAGGCGGGTTGGTGCCGCGTTTGCTCACTCTGCGTCGTTTCGTGACAGTCGACGAATCATAGATCCACTAGAGACCTAGGAACAGTCGAGACAGTGGACTTCACCCGGCGAACGTGCTCCGAAGAAGGCGAAGACTGTCCCATCGGCCGGAAAGGTGATGGCCACCATTTTCTGGGATTCACAAGGTGTGATCCACATCGAATACCTGGAGAAGGGCAAAACGGTCACAGGGCTGTACTATGCCAAATTATTGGGCCGATTCGACGCCGAATTGAAGAAAAAACGGCCCCACTTGCCGAAGAAAAAAGTGTTCTTCCACCAAGATAACGCACCGACTCACACCTCCGCCCTCGTCACGGCCAAATTGGTCGAATTGGGCTAGGAACTGCTGCCCTATCCATTGTATTCTGCAGATTTGGCCCCGTGCGACTTATTTTTGTTTCCAAACTTGGAAAAGTCACTCACCGGGCAGAAATTTCAGTCGAATGAGGAGGTCATCGCCGCCACGGAGGCCTACTTTGCAGACCTCGAGAAAACGTATTTTTCAGACGGGTTAAAGAAATTGGAGCATCGCTGGGTCAAATGTATCCAGCTAAAAGGAGACTATGTTGATAAATAAATCACCATTTCGTCAAAATTTTTGTTTTTCTTTTGTAGGCTAATTACTTATCGGACCACCCTGGTATATTCCATATAATGCGAAGAGTAATCCCTCAACGTTAGATCTTTATCTAACGAATGTACCACAAATATTCAACCAACCAACGATTATGAATGATCTTTCTTCCGACCATCTCCCCGTTTTGTGTAGTGTTCTCCAAAACCTGATAGAATTGATAAAAATTATATTCTTGATATTAGAAATGCTATGGAAATGCTTTTGGTATGGGAAATATGGAAAGAGATATCCTGGTATACAATGCCGTTTCGCAACTAGCATTAACGCTGGTAAACATTCAACAGAGTATATACGCTACCTAACAAGAGGGACTGTACCATATAGGTATACAAAATCTAAAAAACAATAAGTCCCTTGGTAACACTAAAAATATTTTCCTAAAGCAATTAACAGAATCGGCTTAATTAATTCATGTATTCATGTATTCAATTGCAATATTTCCCGATGACATGGAAAATATCATTCGAATATTAGAGCCTAGAAAACCTGAAAACAATTCTAAGAGCTATAGACCAATTAGCCTTATAATTTCCTTGGCCAAAATTTTGAAAAAATCATCATAGACAAAATACAGAATGTATTTGATGAGAAAGGCATCCTCCCTGATCAACAATTTGGGTTTAGACCTCATCTTAACACCATACAACAAGTTGACAGAATCACTCAGTATATTCATAAAGGGTTCACTGCCAAAAGATCAACAGGAGTAGTCCTCCTAGTTATTAAAAAAGCTTTTACTGCTGTCTGGCATGATGGGTTACTCTATAATGTGATATTGTATGAATTTCCAACATAGTTAACAAAATTAATTAAAAGTTTCCTCGAAGTACGGAACTTGTGTCAACAAAACCTTATCTTCTGAAAAAACGATCCCTGCAGGTGTTCCTCAAGGAGCTGTTCTTGGTCTTGCGTTGCTTAATTTGTACATATCCGACTTTCCTTCTCTTTTTAACTGTGAGTCTGCTATGTTTGCCTGAATTTATATTTGTGTCAGAAATATGGATTTAACATTTCGAAATTAACGATTATAGTATAACGGTTTTTAATGTTCTTGCAAATTGTAACGATAATTATGCAGCATATAATTATTGGCTCTTTTCTAAGGCTTCAATATGATTGTGTTGCTTCAAAATTAGATTTCAGAAGTGCTGATACTCTAAAATTATCATTTCTATTTAATAATGAAGACTATGTCGTCTACTGTGTATACAGATTTATAAAATTCAGCGCCTCGATTTTTATTGAAGAATTTTTCAATCTTCTAAGTGATGAAAATATAAAAATGTTATTCTTTGGCGACTTTAACATAGATATCTTACGAGTAGATTTTAACAACGATTCTGTGTCAACACATTTAACCTTACTAGCGTCCCATGGTTTAACTTCTTTATAAACGAACCAACCAGATTACAGTCGGGAAAGTGTTTAGACCACATCTATGGACGCTTCTCAAAAGTGTCTCCAAGCTTTTATGAGAAATGTGTCTTTGATTTAAATATAACTGATTATTCTATGATAGGATTGTTGGTTAATGCCTTCACTAAGAAAGAAGTTAAAAGGTCCCAACGCGACATTGTCAAAATTGATTTCTCACAGCTCAGATCAGCTCTTTGTCTTGAGTTTTGGGAGGAAGTGTATACTAAACAGGATGCCTGCGAGGCTTATGATATATTCATTCTATCTCTTTTTGAGCATATCAATCGCTGCAGTATCAGAATTTAAACAGTGAAATCTAAGAAAAAATTAAAGCCATGGGTTTCTAGTTACTTGGTTAGTAAAATTATCCTAAAGAATCGGCTTCGAATTGAAAGTGCAAAGCATCCTAACAACTTCGCTCTAATCACAATGTACAAGTAACTGTGTGCTCGATTAAAAAGGGAAATACCTTTATGTAGGAATAATTTTTCTAGTCAAGAGCTCAACTCATCTTCTTCTTCTTCTTTCAGTGGCGCTACAGCCCGGTGTGGGCTTGGGCCTCAACCAACAAGCCTCTCCAGCCAGCGCGATCTCCTGCCAGCCTTCTCCAGTTACGCACACCAAGTTGGTTTAGGTCCTTTTCCACTTGCGTGCGCCATTTGAGCCGAGGACGTCCTCTGTTGCGTTGTCCCAATGGCTCGGATTCAAAGACCCTTCGGGCCGGAGCTGTGTGGTCCATACGCTCTACATGGCCTAGCCATCTTAAGCGTGACACTTAACCGGGCACATGCCGCCGTACAGCCCATATAGTTCGTGATTGAATCTTCTCCTCCAGATGCCATCAACGCAAACAGGACCAAAGATCGCACGCAGAACTTTTCTCTCGAAAAGAGCAAGAGCTTCCTCATCCGCTTTCAACAGCGTCCATGCTTCTGCACCATAAAGCAGGATTGGGATGATTAAGGTATTGTATAAAGCCAACTTGGTGCTGCGAGAGAGGGCTCTATTACTCAATTGCCTCTTGAGCCCAAAGAAACAGCGGTTGGCAAGAGTGATTCTGTGTTTGATCTCGGTACTGATGTTGTTGTCCCTATTTATTGCAGAGCCGAGTAGACGAAGTTCTTGACTAGCTCGAAGTTCATGCTGCCCATATCGACGTCTCGATGTTGTGTGTCCTTTCTTGATGACAATATGTACTTCGTTTTGCCCTCATTTACCACTAGACCCATTTTAGCCGCTAACTCAATACGAACCAACCAAGAGTTCAACTCAGTGCGAGGCAATCTTAAAGGTGAATGGGAAGTTGTCAATTCTATTCTAAATAAAACCACATCATCCAAAATGCAAACTACTATTCGTATTGACGAATCCTCAACCTCTGACAAATTCGAAATGGCTAAACCGTTTAATGAATATTTCGATTCCATCTCTTGTAGCTCATCCTCGCGTTACAGGCCGCAATTGCATTCCTCTCACTGTACTTTAAATTACTGCCCCGAGCATCTTCGGGGCAATAGTTTTCGAGCCAATAACGGCTTTTGAGGTCCTAAAAATTATAGGCTCCTTAAAAAACTCAAACTCATTCGGCAATGATGGTATTTTAAACCGGACGCTTAAGAAAATTGGATGTTTTATAGTTGATTTCCTTGCACATATCTTCAATAAAAGTGTATATTCGGGCATTTTTCCTAAAGCCTTGAAATGCGCGGATGTTTTGCCTTTATTCAAAAAAGGACAAAAAGACTATATCTCCAACTATAGACCTATTTCACTCCTACCTTCAATCAGCAACATTTTTGAAAAGGCAATAAAAATTCGGGTTTCGAAATTTATGTGCAAAATAAATTTTTTTAATCCTATTCAATATAGCTTCCAGGATAAATCAACTGAAGGTGCCTTACTTCACTTTTGTTCCCATATCTTTGCAAATGTAGATAAAAAACTATTTTCAGCTGTTCTGTTTGTTGATATAACCAAAGCCTTTGACATGGTTAACCACAGAATTTTGTTGGCAAAACTCGAAAAGGCAGGCTTTAGAGGTTTTATGCTTAAGTGGTTCCGATCTTATTTGGAAAGCAGATCACACTGCGTTAAGATTGCCGATGTGAGAAGTAATTTGGAGTATATAAACTTAGGGGTACCCCAAGGATCTGTACTCGGCCCTTTGCTATTTTTAATTTATATTAACTCTTTATTTGAAATGAATTTTAAAGGTGTCGCCACAGCTTTTGCTGATGACGTTAAACTTACTTTCTGACATAAACTTTGATCTAAACTTGCTGAGGATTTGATTTGCTAAGTATAATTTATTGATTAGCTCTAAAACCAAAAGTATGTACATACTTTAGTTTAGCAGCACAAAATAGTTTTGGCTTCGACGTTTTCTTTCATGCTCCTTAGTGAAAAATGCTTTTCAATTGAGTAGTTAATGAATTTAAATACTTGGGAATAATCATCGACAGCAGGTTAAATTCTGACAACTCACAAATTATTTTCATTCTACGCTTAAGAACTTTTTTACCTACGTTAAAAATAGTTTATTATGGTATTTTCCACTCCAAATTGCAATATGGTATTACATGTTGGGGTGGTATATACATATGTCAATAGATTACGGCCGTTGTTGATTTTACAAAAAGCTGTTCTAGCAATAAGTACCGTATGCATCCTAGTTTTTCGTTATTTTTTAATTTCAATATTATTTCAGTTCGTCACCTCTATTGATTTAAAGTGCTAAAAGAAATTTTTTCTAAGATCAGGAAATATAAACTACAAAGTATTTTTTTAGTCAACGCTTGCGAATCAATTTTTTATACCAAGTACTATATCTATACCCATTTATCGTACAACTGCATTCCGAAACGTTTACTCTGTAGTTTCGTGTCGTTTATTAAATAAACTGCCAGTCAACATAAAAATAGTACATTCCTCTGGCACGTTTTTTAAGCTTTTGAAATGCTGGCTTTTTGAGTTTGAATATAATAACCTGGAGTCTCATTTGAACACCATGACTTAGTCCTTATTCTGATATTTTGCGAATTGAAGATTGAAAGTTTCCTCTTGCTTTCGTTTTAGTAATTAAAACACTTTATTTTTAAGAGGGTTACCCCATCCATATTTTTAATATATACTCGTACTACAATATCATATTTAATTGAAATGACATATAACTCTATTTTGTTATAAATACCAAATGTCAATAAGAAATAATATATGAGAAATAAATAATTTATAATAATTATTCAGATAAAAGACTAAGTCACAACTCTGTAAATTGAGCAATTATGATGAAATCTATTTATATATATTTAAAAAGATAATAAGCTGACATTCATTTCGAAAGCAATCATAACTTCCTGATTCATTGGCCGTAACTCAACAAGCAGTTTCCCATCGCTGTAAACTCGTGTAAATAGTTCAAAAGCAAGAAAATTGGCTGCCATACGAGCTTAAGTCTAGAGGTGTCAAACGTCAGTGAACTGCTGCTTCAGCATCCTAAGAGGAAGGGTTTTTCGAAACATGGACCAAGCCAAATCTTCATGGCCTGAAGCTCACGCCCTGTAGTTGGTAAGACCAGCTCCGAATTGTTGCAACCGGTTGTATCCTATAAATGCGTCATTAGAGCTTAAAACCGAGGGAAAGTACCCCCAAAATACATAATAAAAAAATCTTGACAATTGTAGGATAAGAATCCCGTGTCAACTGCACTTAAACTTCTCTCATATCAATCATGACCTCTGGTTATTTATTATAGAAAGGTAACAAGTAAAAAGGCTCAACACGACCGACAAGAAACTCTAAATGTTCTATTCAACAATTGACACCTCATAACATCGAAATCAAGGGATATTGTAGTCGTGTTTAGAGCTGCTTCCCTTGGAGTAATCTAATAGTCTGTGCTTTTGAGGATCATTCCTCGGAATTCCTCCATTCGAGCCTTAATGACGGCCCTGTAACCATATACCCGTAGTTTGATATTTATTCGTACGAATATTCAAGAACAAAAATATTTCTTCAATCAGCCTTATTCTAGTACTTGGCTCAATACCTAAATATATTTAATTTTAATTTTAATTTAATTTTAATTTTCGTGGGGGCAAACACCCCCATTTATTAAGCTTAATTCAAGCACATGATACTTAATCTAACTTAACCTAACTTAAACTAGCTTAGAAGCTAAGGGGTAGGGGAGAGGGGGGCATGAAAAAGAAGGGTTTTTAAGCATGGAGTGCTAAGGTTGAGGTCGAAGAAGGGATTCGAGTTGACTCTTCCGAGCATACGAAAAATGGGTTCGTTAGAGCCATAAGCGGTACGGATGGTGGGTACATAGAAGAGACGGGGGTTTCGTACATTGCGAGGGTTAGTGTTGAGAGAGACAGAGTTATAGAGGGTAGCGCAGTCAATGGAGCCTGAAAGGAGTCGATGGATGAAGAAGGATGTCAGATACAGTTCTTCTTTCCTCCAAGGTGTTCATGTTAATTAGTTTAAGGCGGTCGTGATAAGATGGTAAGAGCAAAGGATTGTTCCAGGGGAGACCTCGCAGAGCAAAACGTAAGAACCGGAGTTGGATGCTCTCGATTCTAGAAATGTGGATTTGCTGGTAAGGAGACCACACTTGAGAGGCGTATTCAAGGAGGGGCCGGACAAAGGTTGTGTAGAGAGATCGGGTAACGTAAGGGTTAGAAAATTCTTTAGACCATCGCTTCACGAACCCGAGTGCTGAATTAGCTTTAAGGATTATCTCGTCTATATGTGCGCGAAAATTTAGCTGTTGGTCACATAATATACCAAGATCGCGGATAGTTTGAACGGTGGAGATGGGCTGATTATTGAGGAAGTAGAGACGGGGATGAGGTTTAATACGTTTACGTGAAAAAGTGATTGATTGGCATTTGCTAATGTTAAGCTCCAAGCAATTTTTGGAACACCACATGGAAAAACTATTGAGATCGGATTGAATAAGGGAAGAGTCGTGATTGGAGGAAATAGATTTGTAGAACTTGGTGTCGTCGGCATATAGTGAGATGTGGGAATTTTTAATCACTATTTCAATATCGTTAATGGTAAGGACAAAAAGAAGTGGACCTAAGTGGCTACCTTGGGGGACGCCGGAGGAGGCTAAGAAAAGATTGAAAAAGGCAGATCTGAAGCGAACACTATAATACCGATTTTCCAAGTAAGAAGATATCCACTTCAATAAAATGGGTTCAAAGCCAAGAGAAGACAATTTGAAGAGTATTAGATTGTGGGAGATTTTATCAAAAGCCTTACTGAAATCGGTTGAAACCATGTCGACATCTTTGCCATTTTCTAAAGCCGAGAGGGTAAAAGACACAAATTCAACAAGGTTTGTGGTTGTAGATCGGCCCTTGAGGAATCCGTGTTGTCTGGGGGAGATTAAAGACTTGCAGCGAAAACTTAAGATTTCGTACAAAATGCTCTCGAAGATGTTGGGTATATGTGACAGTTTGGCAATGGGACGATAATTGTTAATAACGTTCTTCGGACCTTTCTTGTGTATAGGGGTTATAAATGAGGTTTTCCATAACTTGGGGAATTCACCAAAACATAGGGATACACTGAAGATCTTTGAGAGAGGGAGAGAGAGGGTTGATGAGCATTTTTTCAGGAATATGGCAGGGAGACCGTCTGGTCCAGGAGTGAATTCATCATTAAGTTGATTTAGTTTGGTTTCGATTACATCGGGATCAACTGTATGAGGAAGAAAGGGTCCAAAGGAAAATTTCGGTAAATAATCGAAGTAAGCGGGGTCTGGAACGAAGGACTCGTCGGCGAATGATTGTTTAAAATAGGCGGCAAATAAGTTGGCGATAGTGTTAGGGTCATTAGAGGTTTGATCAATCAAGGAGAGAGAGGTAGGGTAACCATCAGATTTTCTTTTGTAGTTAACAAATTTAAAGAAGGACTTAGGATCACTTGCGTTTCAGCTAAATAGCGTTGATAGAGGGAGTTGTGAAGGGTGGTAAAGTTAAGATAGCTGCCCATGTAGTTAGAAAAGTCATAAGGGGATTGAGTACGAAGGAAGATTGTCCACTGTTTATTTCTTTTGTTTCTTAGGGTGCGAAGTCTACGATTATACCAGGGTGGGGAGGTGGACAAAATTTTACGTTGGGAAATTGGTACGTAAAGAGAGATAGAGTTAAATATTTCCCTATAGAATATGGATATTGCATCATTTATAGATAGATTATTAAATAGATAGATATTTTTAAGGTATTCATTGATTTGGTGGAAATTTCCTTTGTGGAAATCGTGAGAGGGCAAAGCTGTGGACGTGGCCTCCCCCTTTATACGTACAAATATGTCAATGTCAATGTATTAAGAATTAAAAATGCTAGCTAAAAGAAAATAAGAAAACCTGTAGGCCGCTTGCTCTTGAAGATGATATCTGTAAATCAATTGCCGCTGAGTGTATTTTACATAAGAAAATAGATTTCACTGTTAAGTGATAATTTTTCGTCAAAAATACAATAAATGACTCATGCACTTTTCAAGTCTTCATTTTGTGACAAGATTATAAATATACGTCATGTGATTCCGCCTTTCCGAAAACCTTTTCAAAAAAAAAAATCTTTAACTGACTTAACTGACCATTATCGCTGACTGACATTGAGTGGTGGTGGTTTACATAGTGACTAATGGCGCATAGAGTATAATGAAAGTTTATTAGTCCCGTGTTTTAACACTTCTTGGAATTTCCGTTCACTTTATTATATTTTCTTATTAATCAGCGATCATCTGATACAGCTATATTAAATAGATTTATTTATGATATCAGAACGAATTCCGAGTAGTGTATATGATTCATTGAACTATTTTAGCTCAAGTGATTTTGTGAAATTGACCGACATGACTCAAAAGCATCATGAATGTCTTTTTGAGAAAGGGAAGATTAAAGTATCTAACCAACTCACGGAAAATATTTTTCTCCAGGATTTGACTATTTTGTATCTTGCGAATCCATGAGATTAGTCCTGGAATCCGTAATTTAATAGGTGTAGATAGTTAGTGTCGAAGATGTTCCTTCACTACTCTCCGGGGGTGGTTGTCCTAGATAGGATTTGAGAGATTCGACTGAATTTGCGTTGGTTCTAGTTCACAGTAACTCTTTTGTTTCCATGTCATTAAGGTGTTATATTGGAAATGCTCACACGGAGTATGAATTTTGAAGTGATCTTATACTGCAAGTGTTATGCCTTCGTCATCACTTTTGATCATTTCTCATTCACAACTGATGTTGTTGCACAATTTTTCTGTATAGGAATTGTTCTTGACTAGGGACGCACTTGAACCACAGCCGTTCGGCTCAAAAGTCGGAGATAATTACCATTGCACAACGACCACACCCAACATTTTGTTTTGGAATCTCTGTATTATGTCTACATTGCTCTTTTTGGTACAACCCCATAGTTGAATATCATATGTCCATATTGGCTTCAGTGATTTCTTCTAAAATAAAAGCTTATTATAGACTGATAGTGAGGAGTCCTTTCCTATTAGCCAATAAATTTTTCTTTATTTTATTTCTAATTCCTCTTTTTTCTTTTTGATGTGCTCTTTTCATCTAAGTTTAGCATCTAGCGTCATGCCAAGATATTTTGCTGTGTTCGCATAAGGTACTCTGGTTTTCTGGTTGATACGATTAGTAACCGGAATTTGTCTTATAGCTTTGTTAGTGAAATTTATGTGAATTTCATCCTTTATCCTTTCCCACTGCAAAGATTGCAGTGTCATCGGCAAACATGACCAATGTGCAATATTATAGTTGTGGGAGATCACATCTACATAGAAGATACAGAATCGGACACAGCACAGTGCCTTGTGGGACTCCTGCTTTAATTTCCGTTAATTCTAAATACGAGTCTTCCTGTTTTATTCTGAAACATCTCCCGCTTAGGTATGATTCTATGAATGCAGCGTATTGCTTTGGTAAGACTCATCTTGTGGTTAAGTCCTACAAACTTTACCAAAGGCCTGCGCTACATCTAGAGACACTGCAGAACATACTTTTTTTCTTCTAACGGTTTTTCTAAAATGTCGACTATTGTGTGAACTTGATCATTTGTCAAGCGATATCTCCTAAATCCGGACTGGTAATTTGGAATGACATTTATCCGTTCAATATTACTATTAAGTCGTTTGACAAACATTTTTTCGAATAGTTTAGATATAACCGGTAGTATTGCGATTCCAGGCTTAGAGCTCATTATTTCTTCGGCCACTTTCAGTAAGTCAGGAACATATCTCATTCTAAAAGCAGCATTGATTAAATGTAGTAAATGCTTCAATATTTCATCGGTTATACGTGGGTGGTCTGATAAGTACTTAGCCTACAAAAGAAAAACAAAAATTTTGGAGAAATGGCGATTTATTTTTCAATATAGTCTCCATTTAGCTCGATACACTTGACCCAGCGATGCTCCAACTTCTTTAACCCGTCTGAAAAATACGTTTTCTCGAGGTCTCCAAAGTAGGCCTCCGTGGCGGCGATGACCTCCTCATTCGACTGAAATTTCTGCCCGGCGAGTGACTTTTTCAAGTTTGGAAACAAAAAGAAGTCGCACGTGAATCCCAGAAAACGGTGGTCATCACCTCCGGCCGATGGGACAGTCTTCGCCGTCTTCGGAGTACGTTCGCCGAGTGAAGTCCACTGTTTCGACTGTTCCAAACTTCGTTGACTGTCACAAACAGCTTTCTCATGCCCGAAATTTCATGCAGGATATGAACCATGCGATCTTTTGAAATGCCTACTGTCTCAGCTATTTCGCGCACCTTCAATGGGCGATCTGCCAATACGAGATCGTGGATTTTTGTCACATTATCCTCCATGGCATGGCTCATCAAAAACCGAAGTGCGACCATGTTGAAACTCGTTAAACCAATTTTTGATGGTCGCCATCGAAGGAGAAGTGTCACCGTAAACAGCATCCAAACGCTCTTTGATTCCGCTGCGCGATTTCCCTTCCAAAAACAAGAATCGAATCACCGACCGATATTGCTCTTTTTCCATTTTTCTAAAATCCGCGTACACTCCCGCTTCCACACGCGGTCAAAACAAAACTACGAGTCCGATCCGGCTGAAATAGCCGACAGTAGCCGTCTACTAGAATGTACTGCACGATAGTAAGTTGCTCTTGCGATACCGGCGCCATCTGGCGGTGAGGCTAAGTACTTACCCGTATACCCGTATGATGAGGCTTGGTCTAGACAATCATGTATTACAGTCAATAAGCCAGGCAGTCTCATGACTCGCTCCAATACTCATATTAAAACTGTAGGTCTCTTGCTCAAACAACTTCAAATCAAACATACTCTTTTACTCCGTAAGCCCAGGCAACTATATGTCAACTAAATCATGCAGGTATCTGGGAATTTAGAAAATACTCGAAAAAGTTAAATCTTAAGTCACAGACTTAGCGTACCATATAACAGTAAAAGCGGCAACTACGACAACATCCAATCAGGAGAAATGATGTGCTGTTCGGCACATCAAAGCAGGTATCATAGTGTACATTTTGTAAGAAAACAGTGAACAAAACTGTTACATTTGACAGAACTTATTGTGCTTTTTTCAGTCTCCTGGTAGCTCTTCTGTTCGCTTCCAGTGGGATGGAAAGGCCTCGCTTTCGACGTCATAGCCATATATCCCTTAGAAAATCTCGATCGTCATTCACGTCATTCAATAGCCCATGCGATGGTATTTTTGTTCAAAATTTACCAATTTTGAAACAAACTTCCTGACACTCGTTTCATGCCCAAAATATTTGAAAAAAATTGCACAGCATGATACACCAATATCCTCAGCTACTTCTCTTATAGTGATCAACCGCATCATCATTAACATCTTCTCGGCCTTCTGTGAAAAGCTTGTTAACTTAGCTTGTGTTTGCTCAGAGTAAACTCGCTAAATATGTAATACAGATAATATTTTAAGTACTTTGGAGCGCTTAATTTTATTTTTCACACAAAATTTAATAGACTCTTTGATCCATTTTTATCTAATCCGAGTAAAACGTCCAAAATGACAATTTTGATTTATGTTATCGATCGAATGTACTTAATCGGCGAAATTGAAAAAAGTCACCTTATTTTTTGAACGAACCTCATATTAGTGCAAGCAATTTGTTCAACTGAAAATAAACTTCTCATAAATTTTATAGCGAATCGCTCATCCATATGCAGGAAAATGGATAAGATAAGCTTATACTCGTAAATGCGATAACCCATTCATAACAGTAAAAAACGTTCAATGTGTGTGAAAGTATGATTTAATTAAAGTTGTCTTTCCGCTCCCAATGCACATTCCGATCCTAGTGCATTCTACATTTCTAGCACTAGCACCAAGTAGCAACTAGAATAATCTTTTTTTGGTAAACACTTTCGAAAAGCAATTTAATTCCCAGTTTTATTGCTCCTAATCCAATAAGCAGTCTCAGTAGTCGACGCTGTCCGATTAAATCCGATCAAGTTCAATAACATATACTTCTCTCTTATGATATAATTCATGGGAAAAAAGATGTTTCACATTGAACTTTGGTAACAGATTAATGTATAGGACAAACGTAGGACTCCTGACGACACCACTAGCCCTGATAAAGTACAAGAAAAGTTACGATGAATTCTGTAAGAAAGTGTAAAATAACGCTCAAATGTTCAGATAATTTTTCGATCAACGACAAATTAATCAGACGCTAATCGCTGTTCAAATACTGCTATTCGAGCTTATCTACGTGTTGTTATCATAGCTTTAGTACGTTGTGCAGATAATAAACGGAATTTTAATAAAAAGGGCTTAACAGGTGTCATAGACGTTAGTAGGCCAAAAGTGTTTGGCTTAGTAGTGATAGTTTTAAAATTAAGATCCTGATCCTATTACTAAAGTCCATTAGACCAAGGTACGGTTACGTAGTCCTTTTTAAGGTTTTGCGCTCTTTTTTTTTTTTGGGGTTTTTTGGGTTTTTTGTGTGTTTTTTTTTATAATGTGATTTTCGTGTTTGTATTGTGACTTTGCAAAATTCAAAAGTGATATTAACATGAATTAATTAGCCTGCCTTTGATCATGGCGACAATTTTCGACAAGTCCTGAATGGTGATGAATTCCACTCAAACGACTGATGATAATATCAGTCTGAGAACTATCATCAAAATCACCGGAAGCAACGAATCCAATCTTAAGTTTTTTGAATACCTCTCCCATAATTATTTAATATGTTTTCTGTAGTTCGTTCCATCGCCTAGGGTATCCCTGTCCCATATTTTGTCTCATTAAAAAGAAAAAACAGAGCAAAAACAAGACAATTTCAAGAAATAAAAGTCCCATGGCCACCACCTATTTCTCTTTCAATTTGCACACGAATTCCTTGGACATGAAATCCTATCTCTTAATCATTCGATTATGATTAGTGGTATCAAATCATAAACATACATTTCGTCATTCCCGTAAATTCTGTATAGGGGTATATAACATTTCATGCTCCAGACAGTTTTATTGTATTATGTTCGCCAGTTACCTATTACTTTAATGATTATATTATGACTAATCGAGACTTTATACCACTACGTGAGCGAAGACATTTTAACTTTTTACAAGAGCGTATTGCAAAAAGGGAAAGTCGGAGATGACTCTAGAAAAACTCTGGTTTTTTTTGTAGAGACATTTTTACTGGTTTTTTTTTTTTTTTTTTTCATTTTTGTAAAAGTGTGAGTTTTAACAATTATATTTGAATAATAACATCGTTATCGCACGTGTCGAAACACCGCTACACCGGCACGAACCACGAACACAAAATTCTAAATTTATATATTTTTTTACTCTTTAATTCCTACTTAAAAATACCTTAATCTTAAATGCATCTTACTGGCCCTCTAAATCTTACTATTTTTCTTAATTACTCAAAATTTGATTTCATAGGAACATTTTTTTTCTTAACCTATACGTACCCTAAGCTGCTTAATTCGAGTCTAGTACCCACGTGTTTTGTTTCGAGTAGACACCCTCCTGCGTCTTTCAGCGACTGTGCTTCGTTATTTCGCTCACTCTGCTTGCCTGAGGCCTCACCAAGGCTAACGCACGCACTCAGCCTCCAAAAACAAGCCTAGTTTACTCTAACTTAACTTACAAATTTAGGAGTGAGGAGGATTTAACCAGAGTAACGCACCGTTCTGGGAAACATTTTCATCCGACAACTACCTAGCATCAGCGTGCTGTTTAGCAACATCGGAGAGATCCCAGTCCGCCATTGCGGTACTCTAATGTATAAGTTCATGAACATTGTCTACGTACTCGTTGCGGATGAGCCGTTTGACCCAGGTGATACCGCCTCTATGGCGAAATGCTTCTGTGAAATAGACTCCTTGTATTGATGACCTTTATTTTTGGACCTGATCCGCGCGCTACTAAATCATCTGCATACGCTATTGAGTGGCTGAAAAAACCGATAAGATCGCTTGTGCAGATGTTAAACAGTATTGGGGAATGAACCTTAGACACTCCTAGCTTGAGGCACAGATCTTCTAACCATATGAAATCGAAGGCATTTTCGAAGTCGAGCAGGCAAGCACCCGTACATGCCTTATTCCACTGGATGCCAGAAACTAGTATTGCCGCACGGTGAATAGTACCCTGCCACCAAACCAAACTGATTGTCCCGAAATATTTTCTGCTCCTCAACCCATTTGGTCAGAGCTCTGTTTACTACTTACTCAAAAATCTTGTAAAATTTTCAAACACTCGCTCATACATTACCGCATGAAGACTTTCAAAAAAAGCCCCGAAGAAAGCTGTCTCATCGTATTACCAGTTCATATCACCCTTTCCTGAAATGTTTGTCCTGGAAGCAGGCCACATTATCTTACAGTTTTGACGTGTTGTATGACTCGTAGCTCCGTCCTGTTGAAAATACCAATCGTCTGTGTCTTCAAGTTTAGGCTACAAATAAACTTCAATAATTTGTTTGTTTTTATATTGTATTAATTAACCTTTGTAAGCCATGGTCGATGGTAAAGGTTCGTCAGCGGCAGTTTGTGCTGTTGCAGCCATGTTCTCTGATTCCTTTACATTTACACGAAAAACTTAGTCCAATGTTATAGCACGTTATTAGTATAGCTGTAGTTGCACATTTGTCTGACGATGACGTTTAGAAATTGTACAACACTGACTTTTGAAAGAAACTATTGATGTGATCGTGGCGCAGTGGGTAGTGTGTCGGCCGCTGACGCAAGATGAGCGAGTTCGGATCCCGATAACACCAACGCCATCGAATGATTTTTTCGCGGCGTCCCTCCTCGGCGGGGTACTGGCAAAACCCCGTTGTACACTTACCTTGAAAATGCTTCTCGGCTCTCGCCGTTCGGAATCGGCATTAAGCCTTAGGTTCCGTTCACTTGTGTGAAAAACAAATCTCACACAACATAACTGAATAAACAGAAGTTGGCTCTGACTGTTCATGAGCTCTAACGCCATCTAAGGTGTCTGTCTGGCAGTACAATGGACCAGTGTTTGTGTCTGAGTGTTCCAACAGAAAGCAGAAGCCTCTACAAAAAAAAAAAAAAATGTTCTTACACTACTCTCTGGGGGTGGTTGCTCCAGATAGGATTGAGGAGATTCGACTGAATTTGTCGCGTTGTTTGTAGTTCACAGTAACTTTTTTGTTTCCATGCCATTAAGGTGTTATATTGGAAATGCACACGCAGAGTATGAATTTTTGAAGTGATCTTATAATGCAAGTGTTATGCCTTCGTCAGCACTTTTCGATAATCTCTCATTCACAACTGATGTTGTTGCACAGTTTTTCCGTATGGAAATTGTTCTTAACAAAACATTAATGCAACTTCTTTGCTTAATGAAGTCAGAAATTGTAAAAATGAATACATTATTGAGAAGCGCCTATTCTATTCTTATATTTTAGTTGTGTAGACAAAGAAAAAAGGATTTCCGCAAAGACATAAGAAATGCTTTAAATTATCTAAGACGACAGAATCAGTTAAAAACCGACGCCAAAATTTATACGATGAAATCTTTCTTCATTATACCTTTTAATTTTAGATGATCTTCTCGTCTGTATTGGTAAGCCTTGCGCTTTTCTCCACAACATGGGGCATTCCGGTTCAAAAAGAAACCATTGATACGCGTGCTAATGAAGATTACCGCCTGCCCACTAACATCTTGCCCCTCAACTACAATATAACCCTAAAACCATATCTGCAAGATAGTGATGGCACCAAGCAGTTCACCTTCGATGGTGAGACTTTTATCGAAATCCGGCCGTTAGAAACAACCCTAAGCACTGTTGTTTTGCACTCTAAGAACCTTAAATATCAACTCTGTGAATACTACAATCAGAAATACCCCGACAACAGGGAGACTCTAGATACATCGAGCCTTGATGAAACCACCAACAAACTGACCTTGCCACTCCAAAACTCCTTCTCATCTGGCACGATATTCGTATTACATTTCGTTTACACCGGAACCATGGATGATGATATGTACGGTTTCTACAGAAGCTCGTATGTCGACGACAATAACAACACAATGTGAGTGAACATTTTAACCTCGTAACAGGCTATCTTGACCTCTTATGATATTGTCTTCCAGATGGATAGGTTCGACGCAGTTTCAGCAAAACCACGCTCGCCGAGCATTCCCAAGTTTCGATGAGCCCAAATTCAAGGCGACTTTCGATGTGACGTTAATTCGCCCGAAAACTCTAAAGACCGTGAGCAACACTCGCATTATTAGTACTGAAAAAGTGGAGTAAGTGAGGTTCAATGTCGATATACTCAAATATGTAATCTAACTTGCTTTTCTAGTGATAAATACTGGAAGGACGTTTATGCCAGGACACCACCCATGTCAACCTACTTGTTGGCATTCCTTGTTTCCAACTTTATCGAACGAACCGATGGAGATTTCTACGTCGTCGCACGTCCTGAATACTACGCCCAGACTAGGTACGCGTTCGAGGTCGGGCCTAAGCTTCTTGCTGAGTTCGACAAGTATACGAATTTGCCATATTATACTCTGGGTGTTGACAAGATGCACATGGCAGCTATTCCAGACTTTTCGGCCGGAGCTATGGAGAACTGGGGTGTCATCACATACAGGTAGGCAAGCAGCGGGAATTAATAAAGCTTTTCAATCTAATGAAATGCATTTTCAGAGAACGCGCATTGCTTTATGATCCGCAAGCAACAACACTTTCGGCTAAACAATCCATTGCTGGCGTTATCTCCCACGAGCAGGCCCATATGTGGTTTGGGGATCTGGTGACTTGCGATTGGTGGAGCGTTACTTGGTTAAACGAAGGTTTTGCTCGTTACTTCCAATACTACATGACTGCTGTGGTGAGTCCACTTCTTTGGCATGCATTTTGACACCTTTCTATGAATTGCATAAATTCTGGTTGTTTAGGTTCATCCAGAAATGGAATTTGAAAAGCAATTCGTCGTCGATCAGGTTCAATCTGTCTTTTCAATGGACTCCACCGTTAACACTAACCCGATGACCGACCCTAATACTTTTACTCCTTCTGATCTCTCGCGCATGTTCAACAGCATATCGTACAATAAGGGTGCCTCTTTTATACGTATGATAAAACATGCTATAGGTGAGGAAAACTTCAAGAAATCCCTCCAAACTTACCTTATTGAAAAGTAAGCAGCTTTCTCATGATCCTCGAGACAATATTAACTTATCATTATTACTTTTTTAAGGCAATACGGTTCAGCTGTTCCTGACGATATTTTCAAGCACTGGAAGCAAAATTGGCCAGCTGCTACTGTAGCATATGCTGATGGCGTCCTCAAGAGTTTCACCGAACAAGTTGGTTATCCAGTCATTTACTTGGATGTTGCTTCCGATTTCAAGAGCATGACTGTAAGACAACAACGTTTTCTGCTGAAGCCCGGCGATGGAAGCGATGCTAGTCTCCTTTATACCGTGCCCTTCACCTACACCACAAATGTGGCAAACGATTTTGAAACAACCACACCCAAACTGTACCTTGAAGCGAAAGCCGACGCCGTTAAGGTGACCTTCCCGAATACGATTGAATGGGTTATTGGCAACATCCAGGAAACTGGATACTATCGTGTCAACTACAGCGTTCCCGCCTGGCATAAAATACACCATGCTCTGATGGCCGACAAATGGAGCGGAATACACGAGATTAATCGCGCACAATATGTTGATGACTTGTTGGCTTTCTCCCGATCTGGCAGTATGACGTACGAATTGTCGTTAGAGTTGCTGAGCTACCTTGAAACCGAAGTCAATTACTTACCATGGACAGCAGCCTTCAATGGATTCGATTTCATGGCCATTCGCCTCGGAACAAACAAAGCAGATTTTGCCAACTATATCATCCAGATGTCGAAGAAGGCCTTCAATAGCCTTGGCTTCGATGAGCGCAGTACTGACACACCGCTAGAAATCTATGCCCGCAACAAACTGATCGCATGGAATTGTAAATACGGCGAGAGTACATGCATCTCTAAAGCATTGGAAATATTCCGGAAGATCGATAGCGTTGCTGTACCGGTTAACATCCGTGGAGCTGTATACTGTACAGCCATGCGTGATGGAACCGAGAGTGACTTCAATATACTGTACAACAAGCTCAAGTCCGAAACTGTTTCCACCGAACAGGTTCTGATCATAGGCAACTTGGGATGTGTTCGTGACCAGAAACTGATTGCGCGCTACTTCGACATAATCCTCAGCGATGAAATCCGTGCTCAGGACAAGTCTTCGGCTTTGTCGACCCTGTACACTTCGAATGCCGAGAATGTGTCGCCGGTATTTGAGCTGGTGACCAGCAAGTACCAGGCACTCGCCACTGCGTATGTCATTTTCGTCTTTCTTCTCATTTCCCAATAAAAGGTAAAATTTCTTCCTTTTCAGTATGGGATCGTACTCATCTGTAGCAAATGTCATCTCGAACATCGCCTCTCGCTTCACGAGTGAGGAACAGAAGAAGCAGCTGCAAGATTTCATTGCTTCAAATGGAAACGCTTTCGGTACATCCGTTAGCACGCTGAACAATGCTGTGAAAACAGTTGATGAAAACCTGGCTTGGTCTGACAGGTATCTAGGATCGGTTACCGAGTACATGACAACTTTCCGAACTGGAGGTGCTGGAGCCTTGAGTGCGAGCTTCTGTACCATGTTACTGGTCGCCATAGTAGCCCTTGTGATCGCCTAGATGCAGACGTATTATCAACTTTTTTGTATAAATAATAGTTTCCTAAATTAAATTTAAATTTAAATTTAAAAGATTGTATTGTATTCTACTATAAACTTTTTTCATGACCTACAAGATGAAACAATGAATAAGTTTTTCAACTTAATGCCTAACTATACATGGTTCTTACTCGATGTGGTCACCTTTTCCGATTTATTAATAGCGCAATTGCATAGTACCTACCTAATTAACTTCTGAAAATACGATGACATTCCAAGTCGGTGGCACTCCAAACAAAAACAACAATGAATGTAGGTTGCTCCGCGATCACTCTATGGCACCTTAAAGCGGACCTTAAAGATCTATCGATCCACAAACTCCGATATTGCAACAATATCGACCTTCACCTTGTCTATGTATGTACGAGTATATATTGTAGGATTCAGAAAAAGACTCAAACTTTAATTCAAAGATACATATACAATATAATCTCAAATATAAAATAGAGCGCGCAGCAACCGTTGACCCTCTCGTCGTCTAAGATCCTTGAGGAATGCCTTCTACAGCTTCTATTCTGCGTCTGTCCTGGGTTCATCATCTGTCTTTAATGATTCCAAATCTTCGACGACAATAGCGCAATCCTTCATTGAATGTGCTGTAGATGATGGTTTTCAATTTATCCATGCCATAGCGGTCCTTTCCATTTACCCTTACTACTTCATAGGGCCCTAACGCCTAATGCCGCTTTTCTACGTTAATTAAAATGATTTCCATCTTCGTTTTGTAACCGAACATCAACTATCTTATCAAATTCTTTGATAATTTCTTCTTCAATACTCGACAGTCGTTCTTGGCCGTATTGTCGAATACCTATAAGCATATAGCTTTGATATTGCTGCTTAATCTCCCCATCTTATAATTATGTCAACGACGTATTTACTAAAACGATTCAAACGAATGAGCTTTACGGGTGGAGAGTTACAGAAGCCAAAGAGTGCCATCCGGACTTGCAAACGATGTGTAGTATTGGATGGAGAGAGCAATGTCAACGGGGAGGATACCATTATGTAGATCAAGACTTGTAAAAACCTTTTTATTGTACAGAGTATCCACCAGATCCTCATCACATCCTAATCCTCATCCTCATCAAAGGCGGAGGAAACCTTGGCGCCAGTATTGCAAAAAAATCAAAATTTGATTCGGGTTTATAATGTAAAGTAAAGGTCCTTGCGTAGAACCTTGTGGAACGCCATGCTTAAGATTTTTTGTCCTGGTGCCTTTCTTTGGTGTAGACATATGCATATCTGCGTTATTTGGATGCGCAGCAATTCCGGTATCGTTATTTTTCCCGTAAACTGTTATTGTTATACTTGCGTTATGAAGATTGCATCAGAAGTTTGGTTCTAACCCACTCACTTGAATTGATTCCTTTATTGAGCTTCTTTATTGACTGTACATCGAACAATACCGTGTTAGAATATTCTTGATATCGTTACCACCTTCCTTGACTATCTACACCGTGTTATACAATAATGATACTCGAAGTAAGTTTCCCCCTCTGCTTTCGTTTGTTTCCTGAGCACGTTAGGGGTCTCAAGGCTGGCGAGAGACGTCGGATTTCAACTGATCCAACAGAATCTCTTATTCCAGAGGTTGCTTCAATAAAGAATTCTTATACTTATTCAACGTATGTTCAAATAATAACGTGACTTTTGGAATTTTACGAGCTTTTATTTATTTTTTTGTTATATTGGCTTAACTTATGAAATAACTTATGTTATATGACGCTTAACTTAAAAATAATAATACGTTCTTTTAATGAAGTCAAAAGGCCGAGAGAGAAATTTTATTTCTTTACTTTTTAAAATTTTTCTTGTGTCGGGGGTTACTTAAAATTTTTAATTTTATTTTTTAATGATTCCGGACATCTCTTCGTCAATGACCCTCATTTACTTATAATATTTTTTCGGGTCCCTGCCTGTCTTATTTTCTAAATAGCTCCCATTTCCGAACTTATGAACAACATACCTACATAACTTCGGAGTAATATTTCCGACAAGCTCACGAGTCTCTCGGTAGGTTTTGCTTTCGCAGGTTAATTTTAAAATAAGATTATGCTCTTCTAGGGAAGTTTTCGATTTTTTCGCCCGTTTTCCCCATATTTTTTCAGAAACATTGTCTACCCTTTTGCTTGTTGTCTCGACCAGAGCATTTAACAGAATAAGCGGTTATGATAACACAACGTTTGAGCTTGTACAAATAGTGGGCTTCGTGTGAATAATTATGGGAGGATGTCTATAGTATGTGGGGCAAATCGTCAAACACCATGCCAGTATCCTTTAGTTTATTTCATGTGTGTATTTGGCTGGATTCAGGGCAAATTATTCAATTATCCTTCCATTCGTATCTTCGTTACGTGACTCTCAAATTGGCATTGGTCACAAGATATCGAAAACGTTTACTCCGAATCCCTGCGCGACCCAGACGTAAGTCGTTTCTGCGTACTACGAGTATGCTTGTTTTTCGCGGTATTTTCTGTTATGTTATGTTATGCATCGATCTCGTTGCCTCGGTACATTCATATCATATGTAGCTGGTCCTTAGCCGTTGCTGTGCACATTCGCCCTCCTATCGTGTTATGATTTTGTAATATCTGTTTGTCTGTGGGTTGATGTGTCTGTGTTTTTTTTTTTATTATGGGTTCGCGCCAAGAGATGTGGAATCTTCGATCAAGATACTAGTAGCCCGAGCTACCAGCATGCACGATTCGCGAGATATTGTTCTCTTTTTTCCACGCGCCTACGTACTAAACCACACCTCTGCGCTCTTCAACCACTCTCCCCGCAGACTGCCGTTAGGTATTATCGCAGACTAAATAGTATACAGAAGTTGCATCTCATACGAAGCAAATTTTGTTCTAGGGTTCCAATATTGGCACCCTATTGAACAGAGAGTACAAGCATGAGAACATGCAAGAGAGTATACAAAAAATTGAGAAGCTGGTGCGAGCGAAAGAGAGTAGCATGTGCGTTTTCGGTGGTTTTGTTTTTACGAGAGCAAAGCAGCTTACGATGTGTATGCAAGTATGTGTGCGTGTGTATGGATTGATAGCTTATCTTCTATCGTAAGTTTGCATGGTGTTGTATTGCTTCTCTTGTTTTCGATTGTGTGGATTTGATTCGAAATCACTTGGGAATTGTACTTTCATGCGAATGGTTGTGTTTTCCTGCGCTTATACAGGGTGTCCCACGAGCAGTGTGCCAAAAAGCTAGAGCGTGTAGGTCTGGTCAAGACAAGAAAAAAATCGTATGGGAGGGGGAGGGTCTATTCCCCCCCGTTTAGCCGGAAGGGGCAATTTTCTAAAAAATTGACTTAATTTGGAAAAAAAATTATTAAAAATCAACAGTTACATCCACAATGCCATGATGTACTTTCTTGTAAAGCCAGAAATCTCTTCTTTCGTCCTGTTTTTAAATGAAGCTGTTTTAGGGAATAGTTTTTGAGAAATTAATTTTCAAACTCAAAATTTTGGAAAAAAAATTAAAAAATAAAATTTTGAACTATTTTTTTTCAAAATTTTATGTAATTAAGTGGTAATCTTTTTTCAAACATTCAATTCTCTTATTAGTTTTTACTTAAAAACAGAAAACCGGATGCAAAAATGTCTTGTAGTATTTGAGAAATTAAAAAAAAAACCCAAACCACTTTTTTCTAAGAAAAACCTTTTTTTTGGTTTTAACGAGGCTGGACTTGTAGGCAAATTATTGTATGAAACATTGACCTCTTTGTTTCAATATGATCCTCATTTTTTAGAAGGCAAAGATTATATCTCCTTCTAATGGCTGCACATAAGTCTATGCTTGATAAATTTTCCTGCAATTTGACTCCAGCGACTTCAATCCGTTCTTTCAGTTGTTCCAAAGATACTATTTCCACTTCGTAAACATAATTCTTCATGAATCCCCACACACAAAAATCTAGAGGAATTAAATTTGGTGATTTAGGTGGCCATTCCGTGGGGCCCCTTCTTCCGATCCAACGGTCACTAAAATGATCATTCAACCAGTTTCTGACCCGTAAGCTGTAGTGTGCTGGTGCTCCGTTTTGATGGTAGATTAAATTATCTGCTATGGCCAAAGGAACGTTGTCCATCAAAATCGGGCAAATGGTCTCGTAGGAACTGCAGGTATGATTCTCCATTAATAACGGCATTCAAAAACCGGGGCCCGATTACAGTTTGCCCCACAATACCAAGCCAAACATTACAGCTAAAGCGGTGTTGTGATTTATTTTGTTTCTTGTTGTGTGGATTGGTGCTATTCCAATGATTCAAATTGTGGAAGTTAGTAACCCTATCTCTGGTAAACTGGGCTTCATCTCTCCAGAATATCCTTGCAAAATAGTTTCGTTCAGTTTCATCTCGAAGCAGTAATGATCGACAAAATTCTGCTCTCAAAAACTTGTCGTTTGAGGTGAGTTCCTATGAAGCACTCGCCATACTCTAGATTTGGGCACTCCAAGCATAATAGCCATCCTCCTTGTACTAAGGGAGGGATTGCGTCGGACCAAATTCAAAATTCGGGTAGAACCCATCGGCGGCGGGCGGACTCAGACGAAATTCGCAGGTCAGTTTTCAGGCGTTATCAATAAAAAAAAAGAATTAAACCAGGGTTATTCCAATACTGTGTCACTTTATTGTATCCTCATAAAACTCCGAATTTTTTAAAAATAATAAAAATGAGGTCAATGTTTCATACATTAATTTGCCTACAAGTCCAGCCGCGTTAAAACCGAAAAAAAAGGTTTTTCTAAGAAAAAAGTGGTTCGGGTTTTTTTTAATTTCTCAAAAACTACAAGACATTTTTGCATCCGGTTTTTTGTTTTTAATTAAAAACTAATAAGAGAATTGAATGTTTGAAAAAAGATTACCACTTAATTACATAAAATTTTGAAAAAAAATAGTTAAAAATTTTTTTTTTTAATTTTTTTTCCAAAATTTTGAGTTTGAAAATTAATTTCTCAAAAACTATTCCCTAAAACAGCTTCGTTTAAAAACAAGACGAAAGAAGACATTTCTGGCTTTACAAGAAAGTACATCGTGGCATTGTGGATGTAACTGTTGATTTTTAATAATTTTTTTTCCAAATTAAGTCAATTTTTTAGAAAATTGCCCCTCCCGGCTAAACGGGGGGGAATAGACCCCCCCCTCCCATACGATTTTTTTCTTGTCTTGACCAGACCTACACGCTCTAGCTTTTTGGCACACTGCTCGTGGGACACCCTGTATATCGACTCCATTTTTACTTTGTATTTTGATATTTAACTCTATTTTTGATTTTGAATTGTTGCTTTTATAATTGTTGACAACTTTGCATACGATTTGGATTATTCTTTGGACTTATTATTATATATTGATTGTTGAGGGGTTGTCATACGATTTTGAATAGGAAAAATGGATTCTGTACCGGCTGTTGGTAAAATTTTCCAAAAGTCCGGCATTCGATGCTGCATAAAAACATGCGGTATATCTAGGCGATATGGTGAAAAGATAAGAATGTTTAAGTTTCCTCCCTATGACTCAGCTATGGGTCAAATTTGGCGAGAAAAATGTAATATTCCAACAAAAGATTACACAAAAAAATTGTTGATTTGCGCCAATCACTTCTCAAGTTCTGACATTGGTAAAAAAAAATTGAAATTCGGAGCTGTTCCGGTATTTAACTTAGAAGTTATTGAGGAAGATTACAAGTCGTTGGAGCTTGATTGTCCAGCTAAAAAGAGGCGAACAAGTGACTCCGTAGATGGATGTTGTAATGACTGTGAAAAATATCTGAAATCAGCTAATTTTTACAGAAAAAAATATTACGACATGGTAGCAAAATATAAAAATCTCCAAAGCCGCAAACAAATAGCAACAAAATCAAGCGTATTTCAAACCATCGACTCTTTTCAAATAAGCAAGGAGTCAAAAACATTTTGCAAACTTCTTCTTAGTCCACGACCTAAAGAATATAAGCAAGATGTAAAAGATTTGGTTCAAAACATTTATTATGTCTCACAGTCAACGTACCAATTTTTGAAGGATAAATTGCATCTAAATTTGCCACATATCTCTACTGTTTATCGATGAGCCCCTGTAAATTCCCTACAACCAGGTTTTAAAAATAACGGTTTAGAGTTAATAAAAAAGAAGTGCTTAGATTTGAACCAGTACGAAAAGAATAATATGATTCTGCTGATGGATGAAATGGCGATTAGAAGGGAATTGCGATACAATTCCAAATTAGATTTAGTGGATGGATTTGAGGAAAATGGGGTTGAACGAACGAACCAGATTGGTGCGTTTTTATGATTAAATCAATGTTTTCCAACTGGGCGCTTACATTTAATTACTTTGTTTCAAAAAATGGACTTTCTGCCGATTTAATAAAATAGATAATATTACGAAATTTAGCAATTTTGAACAGTTTTGGCATCATAGTTAAAGTTGTAATTTGTGACCAAGGGTCCTCTAACAGCAAGTGTTTCTTGGAATTGGGAGCTACTTTAGAAAAACCCTATTTTATGTATAATGGTAGTAAAACTTTCTGTGTATATGATTTTCCACATCTAATCAAATCATTAAGAAATGGTTGGCTTCAATGTGACCTTACAACACCAAATGGAGTTGCTAGTTTTAAAGTAGTTAAGGAACTATGGGAAATGGAGTGCAAATCTAATACAAAAATGTGTCTTAAACTTACAAGCCAACATATATTTACGAACTCTTTCGAAAAAATGAAAGTAAAACTAGCCACCCAAATTTTTAGTAGGACTGTTCAAGCAGCAATTAAAACTGTTATTGAGACAGTAGGCTTTAAAAGTTGCTCAAAAGAAGTTTGTTTATCTACGGCATGCTTCATAGGAAATATTGACAAAATATTTGACTGCCTAAATAGTGGTTCGCTATCTTCAAAGAATTGTTATAAGTCTGCAGTTCAACTTAACAGTCCATCACACGAATATATAAAATTCTTCCTTGAATACCTCAATGAAATCTCATTTGTTGACAAAAAGAAAAAAGTATTTTTTTTAGATGGAATGAAATTTACCTCAAACGCTGTATTACAATTAGTAGACGAGCTATTTCAAAAAAAATCCCAAATATTTTTTTTAATGACAAGAGCATTAAACCAAGATAAGCTCGAAAATATGTTCTCGGTTCTAAGACAAAAGGGTGGAAATAATATTAACCCCTCAGTTGCTGATATAAACACTTTATTAGCACGCTTAATGTCTGCAAATATAGTGCAGTTGAGTTCTTATAGTAACTGTGAAGAGCTGAGTGATACCACATTTGAAACGCTTTCAAATATTTTGTCAAATATGGACTTAGCTGATACAAATAATGAAGAACTCAGTCGAAACGAAAACTCTGAAATAGATATTAACATAGAAATCATTGATGATTTCGTATTAAATGATGACTTTCAGAATTGTTCGGAATTTAGTATCGATTTGGCGTCTTTAAGATACTTCATAGGCTATATCGTCTACAAAATGATACCGAAAATTAACTGCGATATTTGTGTTTCTATATTGAGAAAAGAAGACGAAGTATTAACAGTTCCTAGTGAACTTTTCGAGGTAACCTCGTTGCTCCTTCACAAATTTTCTTGGAAATTAGCAAGAAACATATTACAGAGTTTAGCAATATTTTTGACACACAACCACAAACTGTTGGTATAAAAAACTTGATAAAATCCAAATGCAAAAATTCCACACCGCAATGGTTTTCCACATGTTCTGATCATAAGGAAATAATATTGGACTTCATGATCTTAGTACTCTTGAGGAAGCATTGCTCGTGGGCTTCAGAGAAAAATAATTTTACTAAAGCCTGCAAACTTAAAATCCTGTCGCACTAAAGTTCTTGGGTTATTCTTCCCTATATATGTATATCAGATTGAAATTTGCACAAAAATCCCAAATAATGGAATAACGTTAATTGGTGTTACCCGGCCCTTTTAGTTTACAACGAAAAGCGCAACTTTCAACTGAAGAAAACTAAATATAGAAATCTAAAACTTGAAACAAAATTTTGTCAACACCACGTGCATTCAGGACGTTGGATAGCAACACAATACACACACACACATAAACATTTTAAGATTGCTCTCTCGTTGATTCTCTATGATCGTGGCTGCTCTCTGGTTGTTACTCTCTGATCATGCTTGCTCTCTCGTTGCTTGATCTTCCCTTCAGTTGTTCCGCCCGCACCATAAAGTGAAAAATCATCGCAGGCCGAGATGCGACTTCTGTATACTATTTATTCTGTGGTATTATGTACTTCGTCGGGCTGGTTAACGATTTATGCTGCATTTCGGCCGGCGAGCTCTTGTGCTCTTCTCTCTGCTTCCACCTGACGTACATACATATGTACGTATGTATGTAGCTTCGTTTGTATAAGCGCAATGTACGAGCATAGCTCGTTCCAGTTATCTACCGAGTCCATCAAGTAGGCGACCAGGTTTTTGGGGCTTGGTAAGTTTACCGCTTGCCTGTCCTGTGCGAAACGACTACAGTCAAAAGCTGTGTGTTCTGAGTCCTCCTCAGCATTTGGGCATTGTGGACACAGTGGAGAACAATCATGTCCAAATTTGTTCAGATACTTTCTGTAGCCGCCGTGTCCAGACAAAAACTTCAAAAGGTGCTAATTACAGTCTCCCGCTGATCTTGATGGCTAAGTTTTAATAACGAGAATGAGCCTGTGCGTCCATCTTCCTTTTGTGGAGACATCCCATCTAGCTTGCCACGATACTATGGATGCTGCCCGTTCGTCTTCTTTTATGCGCCTGGCCTGTTGTCCGCCAGACGTTAGAATGCGGTGTATCCTTATGAGCTCGTCTGCCAGGATGTCGATGGATAGCATTCCTGCTATGAAGAACGCTGCATCATCTGAGATGGTCCTGAATCCGCTGATTGTTCTTATCGCGCAAAGTCTATAAACTGACGTCATCATCCGTTTCAGTCGTCTGCCTGCTAGTGAACCAGCCCATATCGGAGCAGCGTACAGCAGAACTGAAGTGACAACCTTTGAGAGTCGGGAGCATTCGTGAGAGCGCTCCCTGTGTAAGTGATGAAAGGAGAGCATGTTATCAAGCATAACCCCTAGGTACTTCACAGATTTCTTAGACCTAAACGTCTGATCGCCGACTAAAAGCTCGCATGTTCTACCTTCTTGCGGCTGGTTAAAAGCACAGTCTCCGTTTTGTGGGCCGCTGATTCCAGGCCGGCACTTACCAGCCAATCTTTCACCTTTGAGATGGCTGTATTCGTGGCAATCTTATGTTTGGCACTGTCGTCAGCAAAGCCGGTGATTTTTACTCCAAATGGAAGTGCTAGGCGTGGAACGCTATCATACAAGTTAACACGATCTGCTGACGCGACACAGTCCGCTGGCGCGTCTGCCTCGTCGTCGCCGTTAGTTAACACGATCTGCTGACGCGACACAATCCGCTGGCGCGTCTGCCTCATCGTCGTCGTCAACAACTGCAGCCCACGCTGACACAGCTGCTTCTATCAACGAAGTGGAGATAGAGTGTCAGCCATCGTCGACGGGAAATGCGATATCTTGCACGAGTTGCAAGATACAACGCATTGCAGCCCGTACGTCAGTTCTAAGTTAGATTTAAGTTAGTTTTTAAGGAACTCTCGCATAATAAAGAACAACTCTTCTGAGCTCAGTAGAATCTATTTCATTGGCGCCCAACCAATTCGAACCAAAACTCTCAACTGTTGTTTTACATACTCAACAATATTTTAAAACATTCAACTGTATTTTGAAACAATCAACTGTACTCAACGCACTCAACGTGCGCAACTCTACTTTAAAACACTCAACGCATTCAACTGTCGCCTGCAATCATCTGTATTTTGGATCATTTGAATTAATCTACATGAAAATGTAAGATAATTTTTTTTTGTTCTTGTATTTGCATTGTATTCATTACTGTTCTGGTGTCATAATTGAAAGAAAGAAAAGAAGTTTGTGTAACTGTTAAGAATTTTGTTCTTATGATAAATTTTGTGTAAATTTTTTTTTTTTCTCTAAATAAAATGTTATTGTGAATTGCTTTCATGTGAAAATAGTTGGAGTTCTGTAATGTGACTTGTGTTATGGACTAGTGAGTTTTAATTAATGGATGATAGTGATAGAACGCTTAAGGAAGTTTTAGAAAGATTAGGATATTTGAAGATAGGGAATCACATAAAGAGAAAAATGAACGCGGAAGATTTAAAACTTATTATTGAGTCCGCCGTGCATGGCGCTCTTGTTGCACAGAAGGAAGATTTCGATAGGAAATTAAACGAGGCAATGCAGTGTTTGACTATTAAAAAGAATGAGAATGAGGTAAATGTTTTTAAAGATGTTGAAATAATTGAGGGCATTCGATGTGAGGAGACTTTAGATATAGTAAAATCTTTGCCAGAATTCGACGGCAAGAAAGGCGCATATGTCTCTTGGCGTCAGGCCGCGCATTTTGCTCATAAAGTTTTTGAAAAATACGAAGGAAGTTCGCGATATTACCAGGCAGTTTGCATAATTAGGAACAAAATCAGAGGTGCAGCCGATGCTGTTTTAGCTTCATTCAATACAGTTCTTAATTTTAATGCGATAATTTCACGATTGGACTTTACGTACGCCGATGTACGACCAATATATTTGGTCGAGCAAGAACTCAGTACTTTACGACAGGGTAGTCGCACCGTTATGGAATATTACGATGAAGTTGAGAAAAAACTTACTTCTCTCACAAATAAGACGAATATGTCCTATGAACCAAATTTGGCCACGTCTTTTAACGAAAAATACAGAATAGATGCTCTTCGAGTGTTTATATCCGGGTTAAGAAAACCATTATGTGACATTTTATTTTCGGCTAGACCAACCGACTTACCAAATGCACTGGCATTGGCTCAAGAAATTGAGTCTAATCATGATAGGTATTTGTTTGCCGCAAATTATGCGCGAAGTTGTGAAGAAAAATTTCACAAAACTGAGGTTAAACGGTCAAATGGATCGCAGGGTAGGGAAAATCCCGGTGATAATTATAACAACCAAGTTGGTAATCACAGAAAAAACCCTTATTTTAGTAAAAATCATTTAGGTAATAGTAAAACACAGACTAATAAAATTTATAATCAAGCCAACAGTAGTCGTGTGTCTGTTGAGGGAATGGATGTCGATCCAACATCCTCGCGCTTCAGACAACCCACAGGTTTTCAGCAACACAGTGGCGGTAGCAACTTATATAATCAAAGCCGAGTGTTTGCAGCTAAAAGACCAAATAGCACTCAAAGGCAATCTGGGCAGAGACGTCAGAGGTTAAATCACCTTTGGCAGGAAAATCCTGCACAAAAAGAAAAAATTGACTATAAGTCCCTAGCAGAATCTCAATTAGACGAATTCGAGGGCGAAGCACCTAATTCTGAATATGTGCATTTTTTAGAGGAAGCTCCCTCCTCCCGTTTATACAACGAAAAGTAGGAGGGAGACGAATGAAATTTTTAATTGACACTGGAGCTTCCAAGAATTATATTAGGCCATTGGAGGAAATAAAAAAAATAATCCCAGTTGATACCCCTTTCCTGGTTAAGTCAATTCACGGTTTTAATAGCGTCGAGTCTAAATGTTTTTTGGAAATGTTTGGAGTGACCGCTGTTTTTTTTGTGTTGCCTACTCTTGAGAGATTCGACGGAATAATTGGCCTTGATCTGCTAACGCAGATAAGTGCCACAATTTGTTTAAAAGAAGGTTTAATTAACTTCGACTCTGGATCTGAGAGGATCCATTTCCATAGTTGTCACAATGTGAATTTTACAAGAGTGGAAGATATTGAAGTCCCCTCATCTATTGCCAAGGATTTCAAGAACATGATCCATAATAGAATAAAGGCATTTGCAGACCCAAACGAGTCGTTGCCATATAACACCAACATTGTTGCTACGATTCGTACAGAAAGTAACGACCCCATCTACTCGAGATTCTATCCATACCCAATGGGTGTGGCGGATTTTGTTAATAACGAAATCAAAGACCTTCTTAGGAACGGAATAATTAGGCCATCGAGGTCACCCTACAATAATCCAATCTGGGTAGTTGATAAGAAGGGTACTGATGAATTGGGCAATAAAAAGAAACGTTTAGTAATAGACTTTCGAAAGCTCAACCAAAAAACCGTGGACGACAAATACCCGATCCCAAACGTCTCAACCATTCTCTCGAATCTAGGCAAAGCACGATTTTTTACAACTCTTGACTTAAAGTCGGGGTTTCATCAGATTGAATTAGCTGAGAGGGACCGAGAAAAGACGGCTTTTGTCGCCTACCCTTTGGGCTAAAAAATGCACCCAGCATTTTCCAAAGGGCAATAGATGACGTCCTGCGTGAACTTATCGGGAAGACCTGTTACGTTTATGTTGATGATGTGATCGTTTTCTCGGAGAATGAACGGTCGCATGTGGAGGATGTCAATTTGGTTTTAAAGAAATTGTACGAGGCAAACATGAGGGTTTCACGAGAGAAGTCACATTTTTTTAAGACAAGCGTGGAGTATTTGGGCTTTACGGTTTCTAGAGATGGTATTAAAACTTGCCCCAGTAAAGTGGAGGCAATAAAAAATTACACCCAACCCTCTACATTGTTTGGACTGAGGTCTTTTCTAGGGTTGGCAAGCTATTATAGATGCTTTATAAAAGATTTTGCGTCGATAGCTAGACCATTGACGGATATATTGAAGGGCGATAATAGTAAAATAAGTGCTAATCAGTCGAAAAAAATTGGTATAAATTTGAAAGACAAAGAAGTACATGCATTCAATAAACTTAGAGACATCTTGACGTCAGAAGACGTTACGTTGCTGTACCCAGACTTTACGAAGCCTTTCGATCTAACGACGGATGCTTCATCACATGGTATTGGAGCGGTTTTTTCCCAGAACGGGAGACCAATAACCATGATTTCCCGAACACTTAAGGATAAAGAATTGGAATTCGCAACCAACGAAAGGGAGCTTCTGGCCATAGTGTGGTCACTTAAGAACCTTCGAAATTATCTTTATGGTGTAAAAACTCTAAATATTTATACTGACCATCAACCACTTACGTTTGCGGTTTCAGACCGAAATCCAAACGCCAAAATTAAACGCTGGAAAGCATTTATTGATGAGCATAATGCTAATATATTTTACAAACCCGGTAAAGAAAATCACGTTGCTGACGCGCTCTCACGGCAAAACATTCATGCCTTAGAGGACGAGTCACGTTCAACCGCCGCAACAATCCATAGTGAACTATCCCTTACTTACACCATTGAAAAAACGGAAAAACCGTTAAACTGCTATAGGAATCAAATAATTATAGAGGAGGCTCCTGTTGCTTCAACTCGAACATTTATTATTTTTGGAAAGAAAACACGGCATTTTATATATTTCTCAGACAGAAACGCACTTATAGATTCATTGAGAGACATAGTAAAACCAGATGTGGTCAACGCAATCCACTGTGAGTTGCCAGTATTGGCTTTCATTCAGCACAAACTCGTAGAAATATTTCCAACAACTAAATTCTGGTATACTGAAAAATTCGTTTTGGACATTTTTGACCAGAATGAACAAAGGGAAATCATAACAATGGAACACAATCGAGCACATCGAGCAGCTCAGGAGAATATCAAACAAATTCTATCCGACTATTTTTTCCCAAAGATGACAAAACAGGCAAACGAGATTGTGGCAAACTGTAAAGTATGTTCAAGGTCCAAATATGACCGACACCCAAGAAAGCAACTAATCGGCAAAACTCCAGTCCCATCGTATGCTGGAGAAATGCTTCACGTCGACATATTCTCCACAGATAAGAAATATTTTTTGACGTGTATCGATAAATTCTCAAAATTTGCGGTCGTGACACCAATACCGTCACGCACAATATCTGATGTAAAAATCCCACTCCTGGAGATAATAAATATCTTCCCTAACACAAAACAAATTTTTTGTGACAATGAGGCTTCATTGAAGTCTGAGACTATAAGATCGATTTTACTCAATCATTTTAGCGTTGATATAGTAAATGCACCACCCTTGCACAGTACGACTAACGGTCAAGTTGAAAGGCTTCACAGTACTCTATTGGAGATCGCAAGATGCCTGAAACTTGAAAGAAAAATCAATGATACCGTTGATCTCATACTATTAGCAACAATAGAATACAATAGGACGGTCCATTCCGTCACGAACCAAAAGCCGATTGATATAATTCACTCGTCTCCGACAGACTTCAGAGAAAAAATAAAAAACAGAGTTCAGAAAGCACAGGAACTGCAATTGCAAAGGGAAAATGTAACAAGGCAGAACAGAATTTTTGATGTTGGAGAAAAAATATTAGTAAAGACAAACAGAAGACTAGGTAACAAGCTGACTCCATTGTTTGTTGAAGAGAAGGTACAGGCTGACTTGGGAACCACTGTTCTTGTTAAAGGGAGGGTGGTCCATAAGGACAACGTTAGGTAGTAGCTTAGATATTTCATATTTTTGCAATCTACATATTTTCAATACTTACGTGATAATTTTATAAAGGAAACCAATTGTCTTTTAGGATTATTCTCTTTTTAATGATGACAACAGTCACAGCTAAATTAACGGACTACTCCAATTCGAACTATATTCCAATATCAGATGGAAATGTTATTCTTTGGCAGATCTACGGATACCTGAGCCACACGACGAACCTGACTGATTACAAAGATATAATGAATAAGTCAAGAAAGATGATCGATCTGTTTTCGCAGCCTCATATGCGAAATATTTTAGACATACATCAAACATTTAGAAACGCTCTTCGCGAGTATTAGCATTCATCATAGAAACGCCAGGAGCCTAAACTTTTTGGGAACAGGTTTGAAGATCGTAGCTGGTACTCCTGACTTCGACGATTTTGAGCAGGTTAAATTCAATCAAGCCAAACTCATTGAGTCTAATAACAGACAGGCAGTAATAAACACAAAGTCTCAAGAACAAATAAACAGATTAACAGATACGGTAAATACTATTTTGACACAGACCAAAAAAGATATTATTGACACTAGCCATCTTTACGAGACCCTTTTGGCAAGAAATAGAATTCTTATTACTGAAATTCAAAATTTAATGCTTTCAATAACACTTGCAAAAATTAAAATCATAAATCCAACAATTTTAGATGATGATGATGTAAAACTGATAATTAATGAGCAATTCACAAATATTAGCGTAACTGAACTAATGGAAGTATCTAGCGTTAAGGTTTTACAAAACGATGATGTATTACATTTCTGTAAGAAAATAATAATCTACCCTGTTGCTCATAATGGAAATATTCCATACTTCGATGGCAGTGATGTGGTTGCAGAGTGCGGAAAACAGGTGCTGGCGGTCGCGGATTGTGTACCAACAACAACATCAACGTTCTGTAAAAAGATGCCGAACACGACGTGTGCTCAACAACTACACTCTGGGGGCATAGCGCACTGCAGTACGCAGCCAGATCATCGGGCTCCATTGCTGGTAATCGACTATGGCATTGTCGTAATTAATAACGTTCATGCCAAGGTAAAAGAGAGGAACGATTTCGAGGCGGATGTCAGCGGAACCTACTTGCTCACTTTTGACGGCGAGGTTTGGATCAATGGGTCGAAGTTCGTTAATCGTAACAACGTCCAAAAGAAACAGCCAGGTAGCGCGACATCAACACTGCTTAATATCACGGGTCATAAGGAAGTGTTGAGTCTACCATTTTTACATAGAATGAATGTGGAAAACCTGCATTACATTACTGAGATGAGGACGCAGTTGACAACTCATCCAATTATGGCTTGCTGCTTGACCCTGGCCATCATTGCAGTTTCTTATTCGATCGTCAGGCTTAGGCAGTGTCGAGAAGATCGACGTCACAGGGTCGACTTACAGAATGTGATCGGGGCATTGAGGAAGCCTGAGGACAGCCTTCACTTAGGTCAGGGAGGAGTTAACACGATCTGCTGACGCGACACAGTCCGCTGGCGCGTCTGCCTCGTCGTCGCCGTTAGTTAACACGATCTGCTGACGCGACACAATCCGCTGGCGCGTCTGCCTCATCGTCGTCGTCAACAACTGCAGCCCACGCTGACACAGCTGCTTCTATCAACGAAGTGGAGATAGAGTGTCAGCCATCGTCGACGGGAAATGCGATATCTTGCACGAGTTGCAAGATACAACGCATTGCAGCCCGTACGTCAGTTCTAAGTTAGATTTAAGTTAGTTTTTAAGGAACTCTCGCATAATAAAGAACAACTCTTCTGAGCTCAGTAGAATTTATTTCATTTACATAATGTTGCACAGCATGGGTTCAAGGACTGATCCCTGCGGAACTCCTGCCGTTGTGCTATAGAACCTGACGCCCTAATCAGTGCAGTATCTAAGCCTCCTGTTGTTGAAGTAGTCCATGACTATCTTCAGCAAAAACAGAGGGGTACCCATGGCAATTAAGGACATTTGTATGTATTACATCCAGCGTAATTATCGCAGAATACATATTTCTTCTCTCCCTCTCTTTCCTTGCATGGCTTCTGCAGCCAGTTTTACCACGGATTCTGTGGCGTCGACAGTTTATCGTCCTTTTCTGAAGCCGAACTGGTTGTTTGCCAGTGCAGTATTAGCTTCCGCTACCGCCAGTAACCTACCATATATAATTCGTTGCAGTATTTTACCTTGTGTGTCTAATAGACAAATTGACCGATACGAGGACGGTTCCCCAGGTGGCTTTTTACTTTTAGGTAGTAGTACCAAGTGCTGTAGTTTCCACTGTGTATGAAGGACTCGCTCTTGTAGACATTTCCCCAAAGTGTGCTGGAAAATGTGTGGCCTCAATCGCCGCTTTGAGGGTCTTATTTGAGATGCCATCGGGTCCGGGTGTTTTGCTGTTTTTCACCTTAGAGACAGCTTTGCAAAGCTCCCCTAGAGTAATTAGAGGGATCTCCTCTGTGCTTATCCTTGGATATTGTAAAGGAAGCGTTTCCTGGTCGCGTAATCTCCCATTTTGGCGATCTGGCATGGCCAGCAAGATCGCCAGATTTAACCATCCCACACTCCTTTCTTTGGGGCTACTTGAAGTATCGGACTTATGCCAACAATCCTCGTTCGCGAAATACGAACAATTATCAGCCGAAATATTGCGGAGAGTCGTGGAAAATGTAGTAAAACGGGTTCAAATGTATATCCACACTGGCGATAGCCACTGGACGGATACCATCTTTTCCACATAACAGAAAAAAATGTGAAGATCAAAATAAAGTCAAAGTCGTTTTTTTTAAATTGGATGATAAATATTGCGCCACCTTGTACATTTAACAATTAAGAAAATTGTAATTTAAGTAGTTACCTATCGCAGTTCGCGAGTAATTTAATTTAACAATAAAATAAAATTAAAAATTTTAAGTAACCCCCGACACAAAAAGGCCTTTTGACCTCATAAAAAGAACGTATTATTATTTTTAAGTTAAGCGTCCCCGCGTGTTGTTTTCTAGGGTTGGTATATCATGAGTGTAAAGGAGGTAGAGGATGGGCCCAAAGAAACTTCCTTGAGGTTCACCCGCTTTGATTTTCTTTAGCTCTGAGTAAGCATCTTTTTCCTTTATGCGAAAGTATATATCGGACATGTATGACTTTAAAATCTCAGCTAGCTCAAAAGGTAGTATCTTTGTAAGTTTATAAACTAATCCCTCGTGTCAAATTTTATCGAATGCTTGTGCTACATCGGCGAAAACGGTGGAAAATACTTTTCTTTGTACAAGTGCTTTTTCGATTCGTTTGTTATTCGATGAACCTGATCAACCGTTGAATGTTTCATGCGAAAACCGAATTGATGGTCTGGAATTATATTTTTTCTATCTATAATGGGCAGCATTCTTTTGAAAAGCAATCTTTCAGATGATTTTGACATAGTTGGCAGCAGAGGTATTGGGCCTATAAGAGGAAGCTTCTTGGGGAGACTTACCAAATCTAGCTATCATAATGACAGCTACTTTCCACAGCTATGGTACGTATTTTAATTTAATAGCAGCATTGATAATAGAAGTGAATTTAGTAATTGCTTTTCCTGGCAGCCTTTTGAGAATTTGGCTCGTTATCAGATCAAGACCTGGCGCTTTTTTCTTATTTCCTTTTCGACCTCAGCAGATGTTATGATGCAAATTTCCTCATTGTATTCGCTAGCTAAATCATTCACACCTGGATTTGATTGAAGAATATTTTCAAAATACTCAGCAAATCTTCAAATCACTTACGTGAGCTTTTTTTATTTGTGGAGTGTGAGCGATTGGGTTCTTAAGTTTTCTTGTGACTTTCCAAAGTGAATGTGAATCTGTGTTTCTGGTATTACTTAGATTCTGCAGAAAGGAGCTAATTTCAGAGTTTTTATTGTTCTTCTAACTTGTTGCACCAGGTTGTTAAATGTATTTTTATCTTGAGCGGCTCTGGTTATATGGGGAGGGTAGAATTTGTTGTTCAGCCTGGTTTTGATATTGGATGTATATTCCCAGGCTGAGGCTTGAATATCTTGGATAAATTGCTCAAGCTCAGAGCCAAGTTGGTCCTTAGATTGTATAAGTGTACGAGTATGTCGATCAATTGTTTTTTTTTTTTTAAGTCTTAATCTGAAGCTTTACCAGTCCGTGCGTTTGTTTGTAAGAGTACATTTATTGTCACTTGGCAGAAAATTAGCGCCTAGGCTCAATAGAATGTGTGAATGGTTTGAGCTTAGATCTTGTCGATGAGATTAGAAATTTTTCCTGACTCTGTTGGCCAATAGGTAGGTCTACCTATTCATACCCTTTTTCATTTATTACACGAAGCAGTTATTTTCCCTTTGTTGTTGTTCGTCTTGATCCCCAATATGTATTTTTAGCATTAAGATCTCCTCCGATTATGAATTTCTTATGAATCGAACATTTTTGGCGGGCAATAAACACTAAGAACGACTATTGGGTAGTTTGTTGTCATGACGGCTACAGCTGTTCATTTTTCAATTCCTCATAAAGTTTACGATTTTCTTTTATAATGACTGCGCTCCCTGCTCTAGGGGAATTTTCCGGGGTAATTGTGTTTTTTCGATTTTATACCGTCTAAATTTAATATACGACTCCTTGGTGAAATGAGTCTCGGAAATCAGGCAAACGTCTACTTGATTTATGTCTAGGACTGTTTGCAACTCATTTTGATGTTTCAGGAGTCCATAATTAGGTGTTTATTTACCTACTTTGAATTTGGTTTAGGAGCTGCTGTTTTAACGATGCTCTCAATTTGACTAACTCTCGTATTGAGATTGGAAACGGGTTTTTCTACAGTAGTTATTTTCATAAGGATAGTATGCATAGTTTGTTTTAGATCCGTATCATTATCGTGCTGCTTTGGGAAAATAGTAGCAGTACTTGAAGGACGGGCAACATCAGCATACAAGCTTGTTGTTTCCCTTTGTTTCTTTTCAGAAGTTAAATCAGTTACTTTTTCTTTTGGATTAATATTATTAAAAGCTGGGATACGATTTTCAACTCCTTCCCGTGCCGACGTGGCGACGCTTTTCTTAAAAATATTAATAGGTCCTTTTAATGAACTCAAAAGGCCGGGAGGAAAAGGTTCGAAGGTTCATGGGCCGTAACAACCGCCTGACAAACTTTGACGCATGACTTTTGGTGGCCAGTCCTAGGTCAAAATGTTCGTAGGTTCCATTAATGAATGACGATTGTTTTGTTTCTTCTCCAATTGTTCGATTGGGATTTTTTTTATCATCACACAAGATGATATTCGACAACAGATCACGGCCGTATAAGAGCAACAGCTCCTTTACTCTCCCGAACCCTCTTTTTTCGATTATAGGTGAGATTATGTTCTTTTTAGAATTGTTAAGACTATACTTTCAGCTCCTTTTTCAATATCATCAGCAGCCAATTTCATGCCATTCAGTCCGTTCAACTCGAGCCCTCAATTTATGAGCCACTTTGGGCGTTGATGCAGTTCATCCTCCTAGTGATTTGCAACACCTCAGGTATAGGTATAACTTGCTACCGTTCGAGACACAAAAGATTTATTAATATAGAGGTGCTGGCAGGCTCTAATGACTTAAGACTTTTCACGTAAATATTGCGCTATCACACTATTACGCTTGAATTCCATTTCCGATAAAAAAAAAAGTTCCACGAAAATAGCACACTGCACGCTTATAAAAAATGAGACCCACTGCCATTTATCCAGTAAGAGGTGTCGTTTAAATTTCGCGCTACCCAACTTCAATAGTCATTATGATGACTAAGTAAAAACTAGGAGGTTATCAAATGTGGATAAATACATAGTAGAAGAACCTGTAAGAGTAATAAAAATTCAGTTATGAGGGTGAAAATATTGCAGAATTTTATTGATAAATCAGAACGCCTCAAAAGAAAAATCGCGTTCGTCCGGCAATTTAAGACTACGCCATAAAGGTCAGCTTACATGCTTATTAAGGCCACTGAATATAAAAACTGAGGCCCCCGAAGCACGAAAATTGGGTGTTGGAAATTAATGAATAAGATTTTGAGATCCTAAAGAGTGAGATATCTAATCTCTTATAACCGAACTTCGAACTATCCCTGTCTCTAAGCTATATTTCTGACTTTCTATTTCCTTCAGCCTTTCGAATTGAACTTGACTATCTTACATCAAAAAATTCCAAAAACTTAGAACCCTTTCCTTTTTTTTTATTTCAGGTGCACAGATGGAAATCCAGTCTTCTCCAAGAGATGGCGCTAGCGGTAAATACTGATTGGAAATATCAGATTAAAAACGTCTTATTGTAAGCTGGAACATCTAACTGGATAGGATAGCAGGAAGTTTTGCTTCTCTGCGACTGAGGCGTGTCAAATAACAAAAGAAATCTACCGTGACGAAATCTTAGTAAAAGCATGTGTCGCGATTTCAACTCTTTAAAACTGATGAATGCAACGTGATACAGATCGGTGAAAAAGTTCGAAGAAGCAGAATTGGCGTATGGATCAATATCTATCTAGCATTTCCTACGACTTGAAGGAAATTGGACGCCATATGAGTTGAAACGATAAGACGTGGAGCAGCGTTTTTCTCATAACGAACTGCTGCTATAACGGTAAGAAAGCAGAGGGATTTCTGCATCGTATTATGACTAGCAATGAAAAGAGGATCAACTACGATAGTAAATACTTCGCTCCGGTGACATTCTCAATTTTGCACTAACCTTTCGCAGTCAATGTGGAAGAGTGTCTCTGGTAGAATCAAGCTTTTATTTGTATCAGTTAGCTAAAGTTGCTGTTTCGCTCCATATCTCAGTGTCAAACTAGAATAAACTTTTAGCATTATCACTTCTAAGAATACTTTCGAAAGTTAATTTATTTCCCGTCTTATCGTCCCAAATGCAATAAATGGACGCCATAGTCATTGCTTTTCCGTACGAGAATATACATATGTCCATGGACTGTTACGATTCCACGAATAGCGATAGAAGTTATGAGAGATATCGCCGATTAAATCCGACCAAGTTCAATAAAAAGCATTTTTATAGTACAACGATATAATTCACGTGAAAAAATATTATAAGATTGATAAAAGGCCGCATGTTTCACAATGAGAAAAAAATATTTTAGAACTACATAGATTAATGCATAGGGCAAAGGTGCGATTCCTGATGCCAAAACTAGTCCTGGGTAAAGTACATGAAAAGTTGTAATGAAAAGTGATAATGCTTACATGTTCAGGTAATTGTTCGATCAACGACAAATTAATCAGGCGCTAATCGCTGTTCAAATACTGTTAGTCGAGCTTATCTGCGTGTTGTTATTATCGCTTTAGTATGTTGTGCAGATAATATGCGGAATTTAATAAAAAGGGCTTTAGAATTGTCATAGACGTTAGTAGGCAAAACGTGTTTCGCTCAATAGCAATAGTTCCAATAATTGGATTCGATCGCGGGTTCTGATATTACTAAAGTCCTTTAGAACAAGGTACGGTTACGTAACCCTTTTTTGTAGTTTTGTGGTTCGTTTTTCTTTTTGGGATTTGGGTGTGTTTTTTTTGTTAAATGTGATTACAACTTCCATCTTCTATTATGACTTTTAATTTTTTAAATAGAACAAATTGACTTGCCTTCAATAAACTGTACGCGGCGATAATGTGAGACAAGTGCTTGGTGTACCATAAATTTCTGAATTGTGATAAGGTCTACTCAAACGACTGATGATAGTATCAGCTGGAAAACTGTCATAAGAATTACTGGGGAACGCGTATCCTCTCTAATGTTATTTAAATATCTGTCCCCCAACTATTCATTTTTTTTCGGCAATTCCTTCTATCGCCTAGGGTATCCCCATCCTATACTTGGTCCCATTAAAGTGAAAAAAATAACAAAAATAAGACAGCCCAAAAAAAAACAGAAAAATTCCATAAAGACTACCTATTTCTGCAAAATTTGATACACATTCATTTGATTTGAAATCTTATCTTTTGATCATTCGACTACAGCAAGTGATATAAAAACATAAACATAGATTTCGTGACTCAACTAGTTGTATAGCAACTAGCGCCCCAGACAGTTTATTGTATTTTATTTGCCATTTAATTTTAATGATTATAACTATGAGCAATCGAGACGTTGTTTTACTATTTGATATAACGTAGGGCATAATTAGCAGGAGCTGGTTTTTAATAACCGCCTTTAAGCTGGTTAACCCTTAAGCTCGAAGCTTAGACAATTTTTTATTTATTGGATTCCCTTCAAAATATTATTGCATACCATTAGTTTGGCATTGTTGAATTTGCTTATAAAACATTGAAGGAAAATGCAACGTGTTTACAGCTGTGTCCAAATAATAGCAGTGCCATCTAGTAAAAAAAATATATATTTTCAAAAAAAGGTTTTTTCCTGTCAAAATAGGAAAAATAAAAAATCTTAAATATAATTTAATATTTTACATGAATTCATTACTTTCTAAACTTATTAAATACAATAAAATAAAATTAAAAATTTTAAGTAACAAAAGGCCGAGAGAAATATTTTATTTTTTACTTTTTTTAGTTTTTTTTGTGTCGGGGGTTATTCAAATTTTTAATTTTATTTTTATTTTATTGTTTTTAAATTACCCTAATTGCGATAGGTGACTACTTACATTACATTTTTCTTACGTATTATCCAACAACGCATAGGACTTTTTGTATGTACAAGCTGGCGCAAGATATATCATCCAATTTTGTTTTGAATTACTTTTTTACTAAATAAAAAAAAAAGACTTTATGTGATGTAAGCCTTTGTTTGGACTTTTACAATTTTTTTCTGAAATGTGAAAAAGATGACATCCGTTCAGTGGCTACCGCCAGTGTTAATACACATTTGTACCCGTTTCATCGCATTTTCAATGACTTTCCGCAAGATTTCCGGTGAAAAATGTTCGTATTTCTGTGGAATATTCTCGTTAAGATCTGCGAACGCGAAGGTCCGAGGCTTGTTGGAGTAAGTCCGCGACTTCAAGTAGCCCCGACGAAAGTAGTCTGGAATGGTTAGATCTTGCTGGCCACACCAAATCGTCAAGAGATTACGTGACCAGGAATCGCTTATTTCACAATATCCATTGTGGCTCGTGCTGTGTGTGTGGTAGCAACCTCTTGATGAAATCAAATGTTTATCAAACCTCGCTCATCCTATTCCGGCAGTCAGAGGTCGTTTGTCGTGGCCCTGTAGCGTTCCCCAGTAACAGTGGTCGTATTGTCGATGGCGACTAAAAAAAAAAGACGGCCCAATCACTCCTCCCGCTTTGAGTGGATGCTATGGCTCCTCGTGTATCATATGCGGATTTTCAATGCCCCAGAAATTAAGATTTTGCTTATTGACGTAACCGCTTAAGTGTAAATGCGCCTCATCGCTCATGATGATTTTCGACACAAAATCTTCCTCTTCGTTGTTGATTAACGATGTCTTGACAGTAATTCACACGCGACTGACGGTCAGCAGGCATTAACTGATGCACTGTTTGTACTTTGTACGGGAACATGTGTAAGTTTTTCATTAAAATTCCCTGTAGGGTCCGTCTGGTTATGCCCAATGGCGCGGCCCGCCGTCTGGTTGATGTTTCTTCGTTTTCAGCGATATCCGTAGCCACAGACGCGATATTCTCGGCTGAACGACCAGTCCGGTGGCGGCCACGTCCTGCATGGTCTCCTATGGTTCCAGTCTGTTCATGTCGAGTAGCTATGCAGAATGTTTGCCCAATTGGCGCGACACGAATAGAAAATCGACGTCAAAGTTCACGAAAGTCCACCGACCGATTATTGGTGAAAAAATCGACACAAACATTCCACGCTCTTGCGAAGTATAGCGCTCCATTCCTTATCTGTCTATATACTGCAGCTGTCTAATTCACTAATATCAAATATGATTGAGGTACGACGCAAAAACTATAACACATTCCGATAGGGTGGTTGATTTTCCGCCACCTAAAACAGATCTTTATAAAATGTAGCTAAGAACCATCTAGATTACGTCAAACTTTTAACACCCCTCTTTTTGCGTCGGGGGCTAAAAATAGGTTGAAAATAAAGGAAATTCACTGTTCAAAAAAATAGTGGTACTAAAATTATTTGAAAACAAAGGACTTTAAATGGCATAAATATTAAATTAAAGTTATTACACTTGCCAGAGTCAACTGAGCTTTGATATCGCTCTTCTAGGGTTTTTGTCCAGCAATCCTTTACTATCCCCCAAAACTGCTTTTTTAATATACAGATTTAATACATATATTGTCTATAGGGTTGAGGTCAGGGAACTGTGCAGGCCACTTCGACCTCATTAACCTGAAACTATTCTTTAGCTGCTCGACTCGTGTCTTTTGAGTCATTGTCCTGCTGGAAGACCAATTTTAAAGGCGTTTTTATTTTTCTTTCTATGAGTCTAAGTCTCACTTACAGGAAGTTGCAACTCCTTTTGGATTTTTTTTTTATAGGGTTCGCGCAGACTTACGCTCTTATGGTATTTGTCACACAACCTGAACGGGGTGCAGATGGTTGGTGTCGAAGATATTCGTTCACTACTCTTCGGAGGTGGTTGTTCTAGTTAGGATTCGAGAGATTCGACTGAATTTGTCGTATTGATTGTAGCTCACAGTAACTTTTTCTTTTTTTGTTTCCATGTCATTGAGATGTTATATTGGAAACGCACACACAGAGTATGAATTTTGAAGTGATCTTATACTGCCAGTGTTATGCCTTCGCCAGCATTTTTTGATATCTTATTCACAACTGATGTTCTTGCACAGTTTTTCCGTATGAAATTGTTCTTGACTATGGATAAACTTGAACTACCGGCACTTCACTACTGTGATCAACTTGATGAAATAAATGCCAATATTTTTGTTATAAATATTTTTTCGAAATTTCGAAATAGCCTTCAGGTTACGCAGCGATCTATGGACTCGAAGGAATGTCTCCGTCGCTTTTAAATTTACTGAATAGCCAGAAGACACATGGAGCTAGATTCAAGTCTCGTTCACAACCACGTTGTAGTCAGAAACATCTCTTTACCGTTGTTAACGCGACGGTTTTTTTCTTCAAAGAAATTCTGTTTTTGGGAACCAAATAAAGTGACACACGTCCGACGCCTAGTTGATGTTTCAAAATTCTTTGAATTGATCTATATGATATGCCAACATTATCAACAAAGCCTATTGAACCAATCGCTGATTTCATTGACGTGTTCTTTCATGAAGCAAAATAACATGATAACATGATAACGGGATGACATGAAATTGGACACAGATATCAATGCCCGTACTAACATACCGTATCATAAAAAAAAATTTGAAAGTCACTTTTAAATTTGACCGCCGTTTTGATTGTGTTAATTTCATGTCATATTACCTCAACAATATGAAGCACAATCAATATAACAGATCGAAAACCTAATGGAGACAAAAAAAGAATATAATCATCATAATCCTTTGCATTATTAAATAATTCAATATTGTTTTCCACTAACGAAAATTGCAAACCGCTCTTCTCCACCTAAGTACATAAATAGAAAAAGAGACTTTAGTCGCGGGTTACCGATCGTATACATATAGAGAATCCAGAATTCAAACCCTTTCTAACCTAAATATGTAGTGTCACATTAGTTGATACTTTTATTTGCGTATTTTCTTTCCTTAAAAACCATATTCAGACAGATGTTTAAATATTTATGCGGTGCAATCTAATCTCATTTCACCATTCCACTTTCAGATGAAGCTCTTGTCATTTGTATTTGTGAGCGCTACCCTTGTCTTCTTAACATTGGGCATTCCGATTCAAAAAGAAACCACTGATTCGCGTGCTAATGAAGATTACCGCCTGCCCACTAACATCTTGCCCCTCAACTACAATATAACCCTAAAACCATATCTGCAAGATAGTGATGGCACCAAGCAGTTCACCTTCGATGGTGAGACTTTTATCGAAATCCGGCCGTCAGAAGCAAACCTAAGGGCTATTGTTTTGCACTCTAAGAACCTTAAATATCAACTCTGTGAATACTACGATCAGGAATACCCCAACAACAGGGTGACTCTAGATACATCGAGCCTTGATGAAACCACCAACAAACTGACCTTGACAATACAAAGCCCCTTAGCATCTGGCACGATATACGTATTACATTTCGTTTACACCGGAACCATGGATGATGATATGTACGGTTTCTACAGAAGCTCGTATGTCGACGAGAATAACAACACAATGTGAGTGAACATTTAAACCTCGTAACAGACAATCTTGACCTCTTATGATATTGTCTTCCAGATGGATAGGTTCGACGCAGTTTGAGCAAAACTACGCTCGCCGAGCATTCCCAAGTTTCGATGAGCCCAAATTCAAGGCGACCTTCGATGTGACGTTAATTCGTCCGAAAACTCTAAAGACCGTGAGCAACACTCGCATTATTCGTACTGAAAAAGTGGAGTAAGTGAGGTTCAATGTTGATATACTCAAATATGTAATCTAACTTGCTTTTCTAGTGATAAATACTGGAAGGACGTTTATGCCAGGACACCACCCATGTCAACCTACTTGTTGGCATTCCTGGTTTCCAACTTTAACGAACGTTCCGATGGAGATTTCTCTGTCGTCGCACGTCCTGAATACTACGACCAGACTAAGTACGCGTTCGAGGTCGGGCCTAAGCTTCTTGCTGCATTCGGCGAGTATACGAATCTGCCATATTATACTCTAGGTGTTGACAAGATGCATATGGCAGCTATTCCAGACTTTTCGGCTGGAGCTATGGAGAACTGGGGTCTCGTCACATACAGGTAGGCAAGCAGCGGGAATTAATAAAGCTTTTCAATCTAATGAAATGCATCTTCAGAGAACGCGCATTGCTTTTTAATCCGCAAGCAACAACGCTAGCGGCAAAACAATCCATTGCTGGCATTATCTCCCACGAGCAGGCTCATATGTGGTTTGGAGACCTGGTGACTTGCGATTGGTGGAGCGTTACTTGGTTAAACGAAGGTTTTGCCCAATACTTCCAATATCACATGACTGCTGCGGTGAGTCCATTTCTTTAATATAAATTTTGACACCTTTCTTTGGACTGCATTAATTCTGATTGTTTAGGTTCATCCTGAAATGGAATTTGAAAAGCAATTCGTCGTCGATCAGATTCAATCCGTCTTTTCAATGGACTCCACCGTTAACACTAACCCGATGACGGACCCTAATACTTATACTCCTTCTGATCTCTCACGTATGTTCAACAGCATATCCTACAACAAGGGCGCCTCTTTCATAAGAATGGTAAAGTTTGCCATGGGCGAGGAGAACTTCAAGAATTCCCTTCGAACTTATCTAGCTGAAAAGTGAGTTACGTTCTCACAATTCTGGAAGCAATATTTACGTTGTGTTTTTCTTTTTTAAGGCGATTGAGCTCAGCTGTTCCTGAAGACCTTTTCAAGCACTGGAAGCAAAATTGGCCAGCTGCTACTGTAGCATATGCTGATGGCGTCCTCAAGAGTTTCACCGAACAAGTTGGTTATCCAGTCCTTTACTTGGATGTTGCTTCCGATTTCAAGAGCATGACCGTAAGACAACAACGTTTTCTGCTGAAGCCCGGCGATGGAAGCGACCCTAGTCTGCTTTATACCGTGCCCTTCACCTACACCACAAATGTGGCAAACGATTTTGAAACAACCACACCCAAACTGTACCTTGAAGCGAAAGCCGACGCCGTTAAGGTTACCTTCCCGAATACGATTGATTGGGTTATTGGCAACATCCAAGAAACTGGATACTATCGTGTCAATTACAGCGTTCCCGCCTGGCATAAAATACACCATGCTCTGATGGCCGACAAATGGAGCGGAATACACGAGATTAATCGCGCACAATATGTTGATGACTTGTTGGCTTTCTCCCGATCTGGCAGTATGACGTACGAATTGTCGTTAGAGTTGCTGAGCTACCTTGAAACCGAAGTCAATTACTTACCATGGACATCAGCCTTCAATGGATTCAACTTCATCGCCATTCGTCTTGGAACAAACTATGCAGATTTTGCCAACTATATCATCCAGATGTCGAAGAAGGCCTTCAATAGCCTTGGCTTCGACGAGCGCAGTAATGACACACCACTAGAAATCTATGCCCGCAACAAATTGATCGCATGGAATTGTAAATACGGCGAGAGTACATGCATCTCTAAAGCATTGGAAACATTCCGGAAGATCAATAGCGTTGCTGTACCGGTTAACATCCGTGGAGCTGTATACTGTACAGCCATGCGTGATGGAACCGAGAGTGACTTCAATATACTGTACAACAAGCTCAAGACCGAAACTGTTCCCACCGAACAGGTTCTGATCATAGGCAACTTGGGATGTGTTCGTGACCAGAAACTGATTGCGCGCTACTTCGACATTATCCTCAGCGATGAAATCCGCGCTCAGGACAAGTCTTCGGCTTTGTCGACCCTGTACACTTCGAATGCCGAGAATGTGTCGCCGGTATTTGATCTGGTGACCAGCAAGTACCAGGCACTCGCCACTGCGTATGTCATTTTCGTCTTTCTTTTCATTTCCCAATAAAACGTAAAATTTCTTCCTTTTCAGTATGGGATCGTACTCATCTGTAGCGAATGTTATCTCGAACATCGCCTCTCGCTTCACGAGTGAGGATCAGAAGAAGCAGCTGCAAGATTTTATTGCTTCAAATGGAAACGCTTTCGGTACATCCGTCAGCACGCTGAACAATGCTGTGAAATCAGTTGATGAAAACCTGGCTTGGTCTGACAGGTATCTAGGAACGATTACCAACTACATGACAACTTTCCGAACTGGAGGTGCTGGAGCCTTGAGTGCGAGCTTCTGTACCATGTTACTGGTCGCCATAGTGGCCCTTGTGATCGCCTAAACGCACAAGTTTTATCGATTCTTTTGTATATATAACAGTTTCCTAAATTAAATTAGAATTAAAATTTACGAGATTTTGGTGTTTTACTATTGGCTTAATAGAAACTACAATAACTAACATTTTACTGAGTAGAGCAACCGAATTGGTCTTCGGAGTTCTCTCCCAACGACACATATAACTTCGGATGGTCGCACTCGTCCATCTCGTTCAGGAAATGTTTTAGCTCCTAGTAGACCTCTGGTTTCACATGGACAAACAGCGGATCAACGTTGCCCTCCTTTAAGGTAACAAATGATTTTGTGGTATTTGTATAAAATAACTGCAATGACTTCATCACCGTCCCAGTTTGTTGATATACCATATTTAAAACGTTACTTCCAAAGTTGCTGAAGATTACTATTATTGTAAAGGATGGACCATCTAGTGGTTTTATTTTAATCATCGCAAGTTTGTAAGTTCGTGAGACTGGTATGATAGTAGACAACACTCATGATCCTCGTCGTCGTACGGTGTGCACAGACTTTTTTTTTTTATTATTCGTGCAGGTTCAAGAGTGTACGCTGTATGGTATTTGTCACACAACCTTGACAGGGTGCAAATGGTTTGTGTTGAACATATTCGTTCACTACTTTTTTTTTTTAATTCATTTTTAATACTCATTTCTTTCAAATCTTCGGTCAATTAGTCGCCTTCCGAGTATCAGCAAGTTTTTCGAGAAGGTGATCCATAAGCCTTCTCTAAATGGGTAGAAGGCAATAAAATCATTCTGGATAACCAATTCGATTTCAGAACGGGGCATGACACTATTCACGCTGCGTCGAAACTCGTATTGGTTATCCAATGCAAGAACCAATGCACGGGTGCCTGCCTGTGATTCAAGATATTTCATATAAAGCTGACGGTTAATCAGCGTTTCTATGACCTTGGAAAGAAGAAACGTTAGTGCAATGGGTCGGAAGTTTGGGTATATGCTGGTCAAATGCTGTTTTCCATCTACTCGAAAAGAGCCCAGAAGAGTAGGAAAGGTGAAAATGCTTACGCTGTGGTTTGCCAGCGTCAGAACTATTCGAGCAATATCAGTGGATCCACTCAAACTCAAAGCGGAAGCCAGGTATCTAGCCATCATTCTTGACTCCAAGCTTTCCTGGAAAAGGAACTTGGAGGAAAGGATGAAAAAAGGATTGAATGCATTTATGCCTGCAAAAAGGCACAAGATGGGGCTTGCAATTATCAGACCCATTATAACTTATGGGGCCCTAGTCTGGTGGACTGCCAGCAGTACCAAAAGCTATATGAACATGCTTAACAACTACAACGGCCAGCCGCTGTTTGTACAACGGGAGCCTTACTTTGCCTCATAAGCAGGCAAACTAAGCACTTCGCGTAAAGCTTCACGAACTCGTTTCTGTATGGTGGAGTGCTCTTCCAAACGTATCCTCTGCCAATTTTCGCACAAATCATTGCTTAATGTTATCGTAAGGTTTCTCCTATTCATTGGCTTTATTTTTATTAGCATGACAATTGGAGACATGAAGGATATAGCTATTCAAAATCGCCATATGCAACATCCCGTAAAATACACACTGCGTTGAATTGTACGACTATTTTATAGATGGTTTTTTTGATACTGAATCAATAGCTGGTTCATCGTGCTTGGTCGAAAGAAGTAGAACGGTTTTTTGAGCTTTAGGTTTGGAGCTGACAAGGGTAAGCTTATCATGAAAGCCAAACATAGACGTTCCAACCAAACGTGATGTATTGTGTTTGAATTCTTCAGGGATTTCTTGTTTGTTGCTCTTGATTGTCCCAAGAAGGGCTAACTTGAGTGGTTCAGCATGTAGATGTTCAGCTAAGGGCACTGATGTAAACCAATAATCTGTTGTAATATTCCGGTTGGTCCCGTCTATTGCAACAGCTTGCAATAGTAGCTGCCAAGAGGATCGCCAGCAGCAGACGCGTCTTTGTTTTTTCCTGTTTTTCCGTGTTGACATCACATGATAAGACGAACTTTATTCCATATCTAGCAGGTTTACTCGGTATACATGAGTACATTCTAAAAGGACATCACCCTCTAAATGCAAGAAGTTGTTCATCTATAAGAACCCCGATTGTATAGATCACTGCCTTGTTGGATAAATGTTTCCCATATACTTCGGATTGGAGCAAATCTGTCCTGCTTTTTTCTATCCTCTCGGCTGCTACGATCATCAAAACGAAGACGTCGTATGAGGAAATCAAAGCGTCCGTGACTCATTGTAGCAATATATTCCCTACTTGCCAAGTGATTATTTTTCATCGCACCGGTTAAAATTAATAGGCCAAGTAGTGCTTGAAGTTCTTCTTTTCTAGAAGTCGACACAGTGGAGGTATGTACTTTATATTTTCGTGATTTGACCTCAATATCTTCATTAGTACGAAGGAGTAATTCGCTGATCATATCTGGCGTAAAAAAAAATTCCAAACCCTGCAATGGTTTTATAATATCCTTGCTACATTGTTTTGCTCCTGGCATAACGTGAATAATATTCCTTGCAGATGTCCTGCTTGAACTTTGCCGAGATAAAGATGGTTGCGATGACCAAACATAGTCTGATTCCCAATTGAGTAGTATATTTTGAGAAAAATGCAAAAAATCGGTTGTGTGCGGCCTCACAGGCGAGGTTTAGTGTTGATATATTTTTGTCTAGGGTAAGTTGTTCTAAAAAAATAAAAAGTAAAAATGAATTTAAAACTAAAAAAAAGAACCTACTCACGATCTCGAATTTTATTGCCGGCTGAATCTTTCAATCAATCAGACCTTCGAAGGCACATTGAAAATGTTTGCCACTTAGTCCTTATGTGCAAAAGAAATCGTGGGCGTACCAACAATGTATCAGTTTCTATGAATCGACGCTCATACAATGTATTTGGTGACGGTTTTACCTGGCGGAGTAAAGTTTATATTTTTATGATTGAGCTAAAGTTACCGTTTCGCTCAATATCATCTCGCTTCCAATGCACATTCCTAAAATACATTTTTGACACTATCGCTAGGCAGCAATTGAAACAATTTTTTTCCAAAAATACTTTAGAAAATCAGTCTAATTGCTCGTGTAATTGCGTCTATTGCAATAAACCGTCGCCGTAGTCCCTCCCCTCCCAAAACAGAACAATTTACAATTTACTTTTACAATTCCCGCTGCTACATATACGAGCAGCGATAGATGTTATGAGAGAAATTCCTGATTAAATTCCAACAAGTTCAATAAAAGGTGTTATAATTCACGGGGAAACAAAATATAAGACTGATATAAAGCCGCATATTCCACAATGAAAGAAATATTTTGGGAATAGATTAATGCATAGGACAAAGGTGCGATTCCAGACGCCAGCACTTATCCTGGATGGAGTACAAATAAAGTTACCGTGAATTCCGCCATAGAGCGATAATAATGTTTAAATGTTCACGTAATTGTTCGATCAACGTCAAATTAACCAGACGCTAATCGCTGTTCCAATACTGGTAGTTGGACTTATCTCCGCGTTGTTATCATAGCTTCAGCATGTTGTGCAGATAATAGGCGGAATTTCATAAAAACGGCTTTAGAATTGGCCTAGACGTTAGTAGGCCAAATGAGTTTGGCTTAGTAGCACTAGCTCTAATATCTAGAACATGGTACGGTTACCTTTTTTTTTATTGTAGTACTTTTTGAAATTGTGCGTTCGTTTTTCTTTTTTCTTTTTGGTCTTTGTGTGTTTTTTTTATTTGATTTTTTATTTTTTATAACTTTACAAAATCGAAAAGTGACATGAAAACGAGTAAACTGAATATTCGTGGCGATCAATTTTGACAAGTGCTTGGTGTACCATAAATCTCTAAATTGTGAATAATTCCATTCAAACGACTGATGATAATGACTGGTGAAAAACTGTCATAAAAATCCCTGGAAAAACGATACGAGTCTTAAGTTATTGAAACACCTCTCCCCCAATTATTTTACTTATTTTCTGCAGTTCGCTCCATGGCTCAGGGTATATTCAAATATTTTATCTCATTAAAATAAAAATGAAAATAACAAGACAGTCGCAAAGTATAGAAATGTCTCATAGCGACCACTTATTTCTGCTTCAATTTGTACACGAATTCCTTGGACGTGAAATTCTATCTTTTGATCGTTCGATTATCGTTAGTGATATGAAATCGTAAATACCTACATTTTCGTATTTATATACATATATTGCATTTTATTTTAATGATTATATTATGACCATTACGTCATACAAAATAAAAACAAAATAAAATTTCACGAAAGTTTTAAGGAAAGTTTTGGATGGTTTTAATACTCTCTACACTTTGAAGAGTCTGAAAAATGGTTCCCAACTCTCTAAAGTTCGACAGGATTTTTCAAAATGCACGCCTGGATTTTGTTGTTTTTTTTCTAAATAAAGCATGTGGCTCTTAGATTTTCACTCGTGTTTTTAATTTTATAAAAATATTGCTCTAAAAAATGTAATGTAAAAATAACATTGCTTAACCAATCCAATACGATACGTCTGCAGTCTTCGATTTCAATATATTGTAAACTAGCGAACATGTGTGTCCATTTTTTCAAGTTAAGGCCACAAAACTATGCCTCATTTGCTTATACCGCTCTCCATTTACAGTAACAGTCCAGAAAAATTGACTAATGATTGTACCAGCCCACATCAAAGAGTAGCTTCTTATACATATAATTATTATTATTTGAACCTCATTGACCACCCTTCGCCAAGTCTTCCTGTCATAAGTGTGTTCCTTCGATGTTTCGCTGTACTCATCCTTCTAGATCCACCCTTTTTACAGCACTAAAATGAAAAATAGTGGTGACAAGGCATCTCCTTGTTTTAATCCGTCACGCGTCTCCAATGTTTCTGATAAGATATTTCCTACTTTAAGCTATTCTTTGTTTTTCTTTAGGCATACTTTCACTAATTCACCAATTTTTCGGGATTCCCATCCTTGTATTTTCGATCGGTTTATAAAGCAACATGCCTCTTCAATATCTACAAATAGTTTGTGTACTGTTTCGTGAAATTTCCATCTATTTTCCAAAAGACGCCACATAGTGAAAATCTAGTCGCACCTCGAGCGATTCCTCCTCAAGCCACACTGGTAGTCACCGATTGTTTCCTTAGCGTGTGATGTCAGTCTCTTTTAGAGAATAATTGACAACACGTGTAACAACTTGGTAGCCAAGATGTTCCTCAGTAAGTGTTGCATTGTGTTTGGTCACCCATTATTTAAAGATTGTTCCATTATGCCATGTACCTATAGTTGTGACTGGCCCATGTAACTTCTCTGTTAATATTGTACTACTTCAGCATATTTTAATTATTCCAATGGTATTCTGTCAATTCATGCTTCATTCTTATTCCTAAACTGCTGGATTGCTCCTTTTACTTCCTCAATGGTTGGGAATTCTACCGCTGCTCTGAACTGTTGCGGTATGGGTAACCCCGTTTTCTATTATTACTGGCTTCCCATGTAGTTTAAGCAATTTATCGAAATATCTCCTCCATTGGACTGCAACTCTTCCATTGCCGAAACGAGCCCCCGTAACTAGCAAACTTTTTCCTTTGCCATTGTTGTTTTTTATCCCGAAGGAAACGAGTGACTTCCAATTCGTAAGGTTTGATATATTGTGTGCGTGATGTCTTGCGTATTTCCTTTGGCTTAAAGTCTTAGAAGATTACATGCTTTCACTTTTTCGTCGTATTCTTCGTAGAACCAGGGCTTTCGTTTGTGAGCCTTTGCCTAGTTTGCTTTTCGCTGCCTTCTTTACAACATTTTTCAATGTTGACCATACTGCTTCTATCTGCCTTGTTTAGAAGTTAGTTTCGTTGCTATCTGTTAAGAATACGGAATTAACTTTATTTTTTATTTTGAATCGGCAACACTGGCTACCACTTAGCATTATACTATAACTAAATGAATTGGTGTTACATACTATGTATAAAACAAAATTAGTCGCGTTATACGCTTTAAAGAAATCATTTGGTCCCTTTTTAATCATAATTTAACAGGTTATGGGCCCAGAACACGCTAGAAATTAAATTCAATACGGTTATACAGGGTGTCCCACGAGCAGTGTGCCAAAAAGCTAGAGCGTGTAGGTCTAGTCAAGACAAGAAAAAAACCCCCGTTTAGCCGGGAGGGGCAATTTTCTAAAAAATTGACTTAATTTGGAAAAAAAATTATTAAAAATCTACAGTTACAGCCACAATGCCGTGATATACTTTTTTGTAAAGCCAGAAACCTCTTCTTTCATCTTGTTTTTAAACGAAGCTGTTTTAAGGAACAGTTTTTGAGAAATTAATTTTCAAACTCAAAATTTTGAAAAAAATTGGAAAAAAAAAATTTCGAACTACTTTTTCCCAAAATTGTATGTAATTAAGTACTAATTTTTTTTCCAAAATTCAATTCCCTTATTACTTTTTAGTTAAAAACGGAAAACCGCATGCAAAAATGTCTTGTAGCTTTTGAGAAATTAAAAAAAAACCCGAACCACTTTTTTCTAAGAAAAAGCTTTTTTTTGGTTTCAACCCGGCTGGACTTGTCGGGAAAATTGATGTATGAAACATTGACCTCTTTTTTATTATTTCTAAAAATTCGGAGTTTTATTATAATAAATTTTCAACATGATCCCCATTTTTTAGAAGGCAAAGATTATATCTCCTTCTAATGGCTGCACATATGTAAGTCTATGCTTGACAAATTTTCCTACAATTTGACTCCAGCGACTTCAATCCGTTTTTTCAGTTGTTCCAAAGATACTATTACCACTTCGTAAACATAATTCTTCATGAATCCCCACACATAAAAATCTAGAGGAGTTAAATCTGGTGATCTAGGTGGCCATTCCGTGGGGCCCCGTCTTCCGATCCAACGGTCACTAAGATGATCATCCAGCCAGTTTCTAACCCGTAAGCTGTAGTGTGCTGGTGCTCCATCTTGCTGGTAGATTAAGATATCTGCTAAGGCCAAAGGAACGTTGTCCATCAAATCGGGCAAAAGGTCTCGTAGGAATTGCAGGTATGATTCTCCATTAATAACGGCATTCAAAAACCGGGGCCCGATTACAGTTTGTCCAACAATACCAAGCCAAACATAACAGCTAAAGCGGTGTTGTGATTTATTTTGTTTTTTGTTGAGTGGATTGGTGCTACTCCAATGATGCAAATTGTGGATGTTAGTAACCCCATCTCTGGTAAACTGTGCTTCGTCCGTCCAGAATATCCTTCCAAAATAGTTTCGTTCAGTTTCATCTTGAAGCAGTAATGATCGACAAAATTCTGCTCTCAAAAACTTGTCGTTTGAGGTGAGTTGAACTGGCCTAAAATGGTACGGGTGTACGTTTTTGGTATGAAACACTCTCGATACTCTAGATTTGGGCACTCCAAGCATAATAGCTATCCTTCTTGTACTAAGGGAGGGATTACGTCGGACCAAATCCAAAATTCTTTCATCTAAGGTTTCGGATCCATCTGTAACTGATCTTTCGCTTCTTCGATGCTCTAGCACTCCGTGCTCTCGCAGACATCGGTGGATTCTTGAAAACATGCTACGACTGGAACACCTCCGATTGGGATATCTTTCAGCGTAGATCGTCTTTCGGTTTCACGATCTCGACCATCAGGTAAACCGTAGCAGAAGTGCATGTCCGTTAATTCTTCTCGAGAGTATGAGTTTGACATCGTAATGTGTTGATGAGTTAACATCCAATTTGGAAATGGTTTTTTATTAAAAATGCGATGCCTTTTATTTACATTTGGGTTGCAAATATTTTGTTTTTCAATAAAGAAAAATTGTGGTTTTATTGTCTTAAGGACCTAGCGGGTAGAACCCATCGGGGGCGGGCGGACGCAGACGAAATTGGCAGGTCAGTTTTCAGGCGTTATCAATGAAGAAAAAGGATTAGTCCAGGGTTATTCCAATACTGTGTCACTTTATTGTATCCTCATAAAACTCCGAATTTTTTAAAAATAATAAAAAAGAGGTCAATGTTTCATACATCAATTTTCCCGACAAGTCCAGCCGGGTTGAAACCAAAAAAAAGCTTTTTCTTAGAAAAAAGTGGTTCGGGTTTTTTTTTAATTTCTCGAAAACTACAAGACATTTTTGCATGCGGTTTTCTGTTTTTAACTAAAAAATATAAAGGGAATTGAATTTTGGAAAAAAAATTAGTACTTAATTACATACAATTTTGGAAAAAAGTAGTTAAAATTTTTTTTTTTACAATCTTTGTCCAAAATTTTGAGTTTGAAAATTAATTTCTCAAAAACTATTCCTTAAAACAGCTTCGTTTAAAAACAAGATGAAAGAAGAGGTTTCTGGCTTTACAAAAAAGTATATTACGGCATTGTGGATGTAACTGTTGATTTTGAATAATTTTTTTCCCAAATTAAGTCAATATTTTAGAAAATAGCCCCTCCCGGCTAAACGGGGGGGAATAGACCCCCCCCTCCCATACGATTTTTTTCTTGTCTTGACGAGACCTACATGCTCCAGCTTTTTGGCACACTGCTCGTGGGACACCCTGTATATATGTAGTTAAAATTCAGCCTAGTAAATTTATTTTCGGTTCGCGTTAATTAGTTTGGGAAACCTTTATTACGATCGCTAGAAAGAATGGAGAGTGAACTCTTTAAAGTGGAAAAATTGCAAAATTCTGAGCAATACGCAGTTTGGAAATTCCAAGTGACGATCTTGTTTGTTCATGTGAATGGGTCAAGCACATTTCCTCAGGAACAAAATGAGGAAGCGGAGGCGTTTAACGATCGTAAAATTGCATGGATGCGTTCGGATAGCAAGGCTTAAAGAATTATTGCTACGAGCATTGGTTCAGCACCACATAGGCATACATATAGTCAATTGTACAAGTGCACGGGAAATGTGGGCAAAGCTGGGGGCGGTGTATGAACAAACACCGAAAGCTAATGTCCACATGTTACTTCAGAAGTTCTATAGTTTTTCAAAGGATCATGGTGATGACGTCGCGACACATATTTCAAAGTTGGAGAATATAGTTCGGCAAATAAAAATGTTAGAAAGAAAGTTTCAGAGAGCATGGTAATAACTAAAATATTAATGACTCTTCCAGACAATTTCAAACATTTTTTTTGCGCTTGGGAGTCGTCAGCCAGAGAAGAGCAAACTTTGGAAAATTTGACTTCCCGACTAGTAATGGAAGAGACACGAATGTCATCTCAGTCTCTCCATACAACCAATACAACTCGCACTAATCCGCAAGAACAAGGGGCAAAGGCATAAGGAGAAAAACTCTCTAAGCCTGGTAAGTGTTTTGCTTGCAAAGAATATGGACATTGGAAAAGAGAGTGTCCTAAAAACACTGTAGAACAGAGAAGGGGTGGTAGAGGTGGAAGTGGTGGAGTGAAGGGGAACGCACTGGTATCTAACTCTTCGGTAAAGACTGGAAATGGAAGTAAGCAGCAAGGAGGAAGAATGTGTAATTCTTTGTGGACTGGAAGTAGAAGCGAAGTGCTAAGCAATTGTTCAGAGATCAGGGCTAAAGGCAAGTCTGGAAATGGCGGTGAGCTGCAAAGGGTAGGTGCCTATGATAGACAAATATGGACTGGAAATAGAAACGAGGAACAGAGGGCAAACAAATCAAACTCAAATGTACTGATGGTTAGCTGTAAAAAAAAAATAATAATCGATGGTAAGGAGCAAGTGATCATATGACCTATGAAAGGAAGTGGTTGATGAATTATCTAAGTTTTTCTGATCCAATTGGGATACGAATAGGGAGTGGAGAGGAGATATTTGCTATGGGGATAGGAGATATTAATATTCTTGCTTCAAATGGTAAAACGTGGTCCGAAAACATGTTTCTAATGTGCTTTATGTACCTAAAATTTCTTTCCATTTGTTTTCACAAAGTCGTGCAAAGGTTTGAAATTCATTTCTAATAGTATGCGATGTGAATTTGTGGCTAAGGATGGCACTATTACAGCAGTGGGAGAACGAAGGGCACAATTATTCGAGATGTCTATTAGGGTGCAAAGTGAAGCCGGCAAAATGGCTAACGTGTCAGCTAATTAAACCTTGCCACTTAAACTGTGGTATGAAAGGATTTCTCATCAAAATGTAGCACATACATATATATACGTAGCCAGTTAAAAAAGGATGGAATTCCTTTTGAGGACGATGAAAACTTCTCATGTGATTCTTGCATCTTCGGTAAACAACATAGGTTGCCCTTTCCAAAGAGTGATTTTTTAGCAAATCAACCCGGACAACTTGTGCATATTGATGTGTGTAGCCCTATGGAGGAAATTTCTTTAGGTGGAGCTAAGTACTTCATTCTATTCAAGGACCATTTTTCGCATTATAAGATGGTATTCTTCTTAAAGCATAAATCGGAAGTTTGCCATTCGATTGAAAAGTTTATTGATCGGGCAAGATGTGAAACTCGGTGTCCAATAAAGATGATTCGAATGGCTGTGAGTTTGTCAATGAAGGTTTGAAATCTCTCTTAACGAGGCATGGTATTTGTCATGAGAATACTGTTCCCTATACTCCTGAACAAAATGGCTCTGTTGAAAGGGAGAATAGAACTGTAGTTGAAGCTGCCAGAACGATGTTGCATGGGAAGAATTTAGAAAATAAATTCTGGGCGGAAGCAGTTAATACAGCTGTGTATGTGCTTAACAGAACTGGGACTAGCTCTTTGAAAGGTAAAAATCCTTATGAACTATGGTGGGATAGGAAGCCTAGAGTTGAGGAATTTAAAGTGTTCGGCATCGAAGCATTTATACATATATCCAAAAAAAAAAACGCAAAAAGTGGGACAAGAAAGCGGAAAGGGGAATATTTGTGGGTTATGCCGACAACTCCAAAGGATTCAGGGTTTGGTTGCCTGCAGCTGGGAAAGTGGATATAGTTAGGGATGTGACATTCAGAGAAAGGGAAGAGAATAAACAAAGGTAGAAGTAGCTGTGGTTTTATCAACCCCGGATGTGGATTCGAAGAACAACGTAACCCATACGCATGGAGCAATTCCAGATTTCGATGATGACGGTGCGAATGGAAGTGATGGCGGCTTTCGCTCAGCAAATGAAAATGATGATGATTCAAGCGAAGATGGTGGCAATCTTACTCTTCCGTTGAGAGAACGTTTGCGTCACTTGGATCCTGTAGACTATTCAGGTATGTGCAACATATAACAAAGACATGCTTTACTTGTACAGGGAGAACCAAACAGCTATCGTGATGCTCTTGCCTGTGACGATGCAGTTCATTGGCAGCAATGGCAGATGAAATGAATAGTCTCTATAAAAATCGCACGTGGGACTTGGTCAAGTGGCCAAAAGAAAGAAAACCCATTGGCAATAAGTGGGTGTATAAGCTTAAAAGCTTGGGCTTGAATGGAGTACAGAAATACAAAGCCAGGCTGGTTATAAAGGGCTTTAGTCAAGAGGAGGGTGTTGACTACGGAGAAACGTTCAGTCCCGTGGCCAAATTTACGTGAGTTCGCACCATATTTGCTATTGCAGCACACGAAGGTCTAAGCCTTACGCAATTTGATGTAAAGACGGTCTTTTGAACGGGGAGTTAAATGAGGAAATTTATATGGAGCAACCCCAAGGCTTCAATGACGGATCTGGCATGGTATGTAGACTCCGAAAGAGTCTATATGGTTTGAAACAAGCATCTCGGTGTTGGAACAAGAAATTCACTGACGTTCTGAAAGAGTTTAGTCTTAAACCTAGTAAAATGGATCCATGTGTATTCATCTCAAACGATGTAAACAAATGCACAATACTTGCGATATACATTGACGATGGATTAATTGCTATGAAGTTGGTGAATTTTTTGAAGAAGCAGTTTGAAATAACGTTGTTGGATGCAGCGGTATTCTTGGGCATGGAATTGGCAAGGAAATCTGATGGTGCTATTTTTGTCAGTCAAACACGATATGCGGAAAGTGTTCTTAAAGGTTCAGTATGGATTTCAGCAGGCCAGTATCTACTCCAACTGAAACTTATTCACATGCAGAACCTTTGTCTTCGGGAGGCCTCAAATTTCCTTACAGGGAGGCTGTGGAGTGCCTCATGTATTTGGCGATTGCTACTCGCCCGGACATTGCATATGCAGTGGGAATTGTTTCTCGGCACTTGGATTAATGCAGTGAAACGAATCTTAAAGTACATAAGCGGAACCAGGACGATGGGTATAACTTTTAAAAGAAGTAACAACTTTGATTTAGTCTGTTTCAGTGATGCTGATTATGCGGGTGATCCTGTAACTCGACAGTCAACAACTGGCTACATTTTCATCATCGCTAATGGTCCAGTGTCTTGGTCATCACAAAGACAAAATTGTGTTTCCTTATCTACTGCGGAGTCTGAGTATGTGGCGGCTTCGCAAGCAGTGAAAGAAATGGTATGGCTTCGACAACTACTATTGGAGTTGGTTCCAACTGGTGTGGGCGAAACAAGTTTAAACATCGATAATCAGGGAGCTATCAGACTTGTTAAAAACCCGGAGTTCCATAAACGGACAAAATACATCGATGTCCGTTACCATTTTATCCGAGAACGTTATGAAAGGGGAGATTTTAAAATTAATTATGTTCCTTCTGAATTTCAAAAGGCAGATATATTTACTAAGCCACTAAGAAAAGATAAATTTGAAGGTTTTCGCTCTTTGATTAGAGTTTTAAGTAATTAAATAATTCTTATTATGTTTTGATTTAATTAATTAAAAAGTGGGAGTGTTAAGAATACGGAATTAACTTTTGAATTTATTTTAAATCGGCAACACTGGCTCCCACTTAGCATTATACTATAACAAAGTGAATTGTTGTTACATACTATGTATAAAATAAAGTTAGTCGCGCTATACGCTTTAAAGAAATCATTTGGTCCCTTTTTAATCATAATTTAACACTATCAAATAGGACGAACGAGTTATTAATTTCGACCTGGTATTGATGCGGCATATGAGGGTCATTTAACGATGGACTTTTGTATACCTTGCCCTGATCCCCTTCTGTGTATTTGTATTCGATTTTGGCGATGATAAACGTGTAATCTAAATCGCAATCCGCATCATTGGTATGGTGTCTTCTATCTATCAGAAAATTATCAATTTAGTTGCACGTCACTTCATCCGATGATATCCATGTAGCCTTGATTGAATGTTGAGGTTGTCACGATCATAATTTTTGAGCTGCGAAACTTACTATCGTAAGACCATTGTGGTTTGACGAGACGCGGAGACCTTATTTTCCTATTATTGGCCTATATACCGCTTCTTTTTCAATTTTCGCCTTGAATTCTCCGAGTACTTCTGTACTGGTATAGAACTGGGAGGATCAATTGAAGAACATCATTTTTGTTGCTCAATTATGTTCCGAGAACCAGATCCTCAATAAATGAAGGTCCCAGAGAATTTTAGGTGTAAGGAACAAAATGGGTCCCAACACGAAATCTTGAGGAACTCCCAAATTAATAAACTGGGTGTTACTCCTAGTCTCACCAATTTTCACTCTTTGAGATCGATTGGATAGGTAAGACCTAAACCAGGATAGCATTAAGCCCGGAAGTCTGGCTTTTTCAAGTTTGGCATGCATTCTCCACGAAGCATCTCTCAATTTTGGTGTCAGGCACATCAATGGACAATGCATTTCTGAAGATTAGTTTCGCCTTGTCAATTGCATTTTTGTTGTTGACAACAGGAACACCAACAATTTCTATGCAGTTGCTGAGTTGTTGTTGTTGTTGCCAATTGAGTCGATTCTCAAGTGAAGCAATCGTTCGCCTTTAACTCTGCATTTTCCTTCCGTAGCTCGTTGAGTGATGATAGGAAACAATTATTGATTTCCGCTCATTTTGAGAGCTTCAAATAAATCATTTGAAGAGTGCATTTACTATCATCGTTATTAGGCTTTGTACGAGTATCCGTGACAGATCATTTCGATTGACCGCTCGTTGTAGCTTACGCATAGATCTGCGTCTGCGCACAACACAATTGTCGCTTCGAAAGGATTGGCCACTTGATACGATGAATTCTGCAGCCTTTCGGTGAGTTTAACGCCCGAGATATGGAAAAAATTCAAACAGTCACCACAAGAAATCTTAGTGGAACAAATAGAGCACTTCATTGCGAAATATTAGTGAAAAGTAAAAGAGCCGAGATGTGCACCCCACAACACTCGAAAGCTAACTCAATCCATCGTTTCATAAAACTCGTCCTTAACCTCTTCATTCTTACCGTAGGACAGTGTACGTTCAGACGTACATAGCTATAGCGAGGAATCCCGGATTTGGCCATCCGGTCGCTTTAAAATATTACCTCCGCTACGCTCTGTACCACAATGGGTCAACAATTTTTATGTGGTTTTAGAGTGCGTTATGATGCTCTGCGTCTACCTCTACTATTCTTTTTCAATTTTGCTTTCTGAAGAATTCATCTAATATGAAATGAACTTCATCACTAAAGGCGATTTGGCGTGAAGAGACAGCATGCCCTAGCAAACAAAAGACAACAATTCTGCGTTGATCGGACTTCAGTTCTTGTAAATGTCTTACGGAGGCAAATGTAAATCCTTATTTAAATAACACCAAACATTCGGTGGAACCAAACAGCCTAAGAATATTTGGACATGGTTATTAAAGAAACTTTGTGCTATAGTAGCAATAATATCTGTCTGGCTGTCGACTTTTCAGACTTTCTAATCAAGACAGAACCAGTTTCTCAATTTTTTTCGTCAACTTTTGAATGGTTGACTCACTTCAATCATTATTCACACCAAAACAATATCACTTTTACGATATGTACTCTTTAAAGATCAACTATTTCACAATAAGTTTAAATAATTTCGACACATTGTCCGAGCACGTTACTAACCATGGTTAATTTGCACGTTTACCTTCTTTATAAATACCCAAGATGACATAAAAAAAGTGTAGAGTTTAGAAATAAATCAACACTGGCATCTAGGCGCGACTTTTGAAAAACGCTCTATTGATGTGACGCTTATGCCAAGGTTTCCAATTTTTGAATCAATTTTTAAACTCGATTTCCGAAATGGCCTTCAGTTCAAGCAACGATTCACCTTGAATTTCTTCTGTGGATTCGAGTGATTTTTTTTATATTAATGAATAGTCAAAATAGCCGCATGCACAGATCCAAACCTTATCTGTCGATGCGTTTCATGAACCCCTCAAATATCAGGACCGTAATCTAATTTAATCTTTTTGGAACAATCGATATTAGACTATCTGAAGCCCAGACGATCATCCAAAATTACTTGAATTGACTTGCCAACAATATTGCGACGAGCCTAATGATCATTCGATGTTTTTTGGGTACCAAATCTCTGTTCGTTTTAACGCGTTGTTCATCAGTTGATGTTTTTGGCACTTTTTTAAACATCTTTTCATGTGTAGCTCTTTCTATAACTGCACGATATATTGGAAATACACGATTCGTTTTCTATACTAAAAACGTTTGATCAGAGAGTCGCTCGATAAATTTCATGATAGAATACCATACAACTCTGATTGAAAGCAATCCGTTCTGCCGAACAAAAAAATATAATTTCTCATGAGACTGATAAGTAACGCTTTACATTATCTGATTCGACAAGAACATGTGCAATAGGCGTACAGTTTAATATTTTGGCGCTTATGGGAGAATTTTCATGTTTACTAGATAGCAAAAAATTAAATAATGTCATTGTGAATTGGGAGACTTCGATATCAACATCTAGCAAAAAAGTGATAGTGACTAAAGCTATCTAGAATTGGTAGCATCGCATGGCCTAGCAAGCTTAAAAAGTTAAAGTACTTATGAACTGTTTAGAAATGTTCCGTTCAATAATCGTGAAAAGTACATTCTGGATTGAGTGTTCAGTGCTCACGACTGCCGCGACAATTGTAATCGTTCTTGGCTGTTTAACTCCTCTAGAAGTAGGTGCGCCGGTACTTAGTTTTCTGCAAAGTACAATGATGAAAAACCTTGGAAAAAAGGGATACTGAGTTATCTCTCAAAAACTAAGTATTTTAATGTAGTATAGTAAGTGTCGCAAATATGGCGATTAACTTTTTTTTGAATAAAATGACAAAATCAACTGGAATTCATATATTTATTTATTTATCAATCTTAGAAAGTGTTAACATTTCAGCCTTTTATAATGAAAAACATAAAAAATAACGTAACAAAAAAATATTCACAAAAAATTAAAGGAACTTCATTTCACGACATAAACAAAAAATGCTGGTAATATGGACCACTTAGTTTCATATATGGGTGGTCCATAATTACAACAATGTACTTCAAATATGTTGTGATTCCAAGGCATGCAAAATTCGCATATTAAATATTGCTTTTCATTGCTCGAGCAGTCGTCATGAGCCCACATTGTACATACAACGCATTGGACCCATGTCTCTCCTCCCTTATCATCGGAAAACAAATTGAAACAATAAATGCATTTGGCATCTTGCTCATTAGTTCGATCAGGACTCCCATCTGATGATTCGTCTGGAACGAAATCTTTTTCACTTTCAGATGAAGACGACGATTTTCTACGACAAATTTTCTTTTCTCTACGAGTTAGTTTTAAATTCTTTAGAACCTTCTGAAGTGCAAACCAAAAAAGAATATAAGCTGAAGCCTATCATAGTCTGATTTACCTACCTTCTTGTCCAAAATATTTTTGACTTCTGTGCCTCTTTAATTCTTTTTCCTCTTTTTTCTTAATGGATTCTTCCAGGGCTAGCTTATATGGTGAAGATGAAATAATTTCAGATTTTCCTCATTTTCTTCCACGAATTGATATTTTTTTAGTTCGGATGGGAATTGGAGAAATTTCATAAGGTGTTATGTAAGGTGAAGCCAGTTCTGATAAATTAATATCGTTTTCTTCTGGTTTTGAATTAGATTTCAATGTTTCAGCAATGGACTTTATTCCCGCGGAAGTAGAAGGTTCTCAAGAATCTGGTTCCGTCTGATCTCCAACTGGATTTTCTTCATTGGTTACGGATACATCTTGCTCCTCTGCTGCCAAAAAATCATGATCCTTAAAGATATGTATGTCTATCAAAAGGACATATACCAGTGGAAGCAAACCCCTTCACCGCGATGTCTCCTGTATGAGTTTTTAAATAGGACCGCCCGAATGATTCAATTATATCGAAATGGGTCAAAGGCCTTGTGTTATTGATTACCCAGCGTCTGATTTCTTCCGTTAAATATTTTTTCAGGGGTCCCATAAATGTCTTGTCCAGTGGTTGAATCTTGTGACTTGAGTGTGGAGGAATCGAAAGAATATGGACATGGTTATTCCTAGCCAAGTCCACAAGTTCAATATTCCGTGTGTGGCTGGTATGTCCATCCATTATTAGAAGCACAGTGAAGACGCCGATGGCTTCACTTTTTCCAAAAAGTGTTTGAACCACTTTGTGAATAAATTCGTTTGAACCCATCCGGATGGATGATTAGCGGAAATAGAACCTGGTAGTACACCCTTCATAAGAATAGGATTGTGCCTCTTCCTTGGGAAAATGAACATTGGTGGTACAAAGGATCCCCCAGCACTCATGCACAAAATTGACGTTATCAACGAACCTCTTTCACCTCTTTCACCTGATGTTAGTGCTCCTATCTGTTTTCGGCCTTTGAGCGCCAACACTTTCGGCATTTTTAACAATCGAAATTCCTGTTTCGTGCACATTAAATATTTTATCTGGAGAGAAATGATACATCACCATTAGTTTTTCAAGGTGGTTGAAGAAAATTTCGACGTTTTCTCTTGAAAATCCACTTGCTCGCGTAAATGACGTTCCAGTCGGCTGGCGGAGCGACAACAACGGATGACCCCTAAGAAATAATCGCAACCAGGCTCTTCCTGCAGCTTCATTTACCAATGAAAAGGGGTTTGGTAGGTTGTTTCTTAATCTTATCATCGATCTTATGTCATTTCGAGTAAGTCCAAATAGCTTTCCTTCCATTTGGAGAGTGTACCCAACCAAAGACTCCTCGAGTTCTGGCGGAAAGATGGGCTTTCTGCCTAGTTTAGCATTCACCACTTTTCCTAAAGGTTTACTAGACTGTGCTACCAAACGCCGCAATGTGGTTTTAGGTACGTTGAATTCTTTGGATGCTTTTAAGAATCCCATTTTGTTATCTTTATATGCAGTGATTGCTTTTATCATGTCTTCTTTCATACAATTTTGACGCTGTTTTGTAGGCTTTTTAGCACTTGAAGCCATGATGTGATTCCTTAAAACAAAAAGCAAAGCATAAAACTCCAGTTTGAATCATGTTTCAAATATGGCCCACTGGTCCATATTATCAACACCCGGAATGGGCCATATTATCGGCACTATGACATTTTCACTTTTTTTAATTTTTAAGACACTCAATTAACTGCAATCAAAATTTTAATTTCGCATTTAATAACATAAAATATAACACTATGTATATTTCGAAAAAACTTATTTAATTTCCAAAAAATTTAATTCAAAATTCCTTAAGTAAACTCATCCAAAAAATATAACGAAAACGAATAAAAGTAACTAAATGCGCTCACTTCCACCGCTGATCAGCTACTGTCTCCAAAACACTATGATACAAAACCGGTTTGAGTGTGTTTGATTTCAACGGTCAGTTCAGTGCCTACTAAAGGGTCCGCCAAATAATTTTTTTTTTTTTTTGAAAATGCTATAAAAAAAACTACTGAATATTTTCTCAAATTTCTTTTTTTATTTGAAAGTACAATCCTTCCGGTTAATAATGGAAAATAATTTCGATTGGTCCAATTTTTAAGCACATTATCGATTGTGTGCAGCTGTATTTCACCAATGGCTTCACGAATATTGTCCTTTAAAGCGTCAATTGTCTCTGGCTTGTCGGCGTAACACTTACATATCTTTGACGGCACCCCACAAATAATAGTCCAACGGTGTCAAATCGCAGCTCCGAGGTGGCCAAACGACATCAGCTCTGGGGCTGATAATGCGATCTTCAAAAACAGGGCGCAAAACATCGAGTGTAGCTTCGGCTGTGTGGCACGTAGCGCCGTCCTGTTGAAACCAAATGTTGCCAATATCCTCCTCTTCAATTTTTGTGAACAAAAATTCGTTCAACATGGCCCGATAACGATCGCCATTGACTGTAACGGCCACTCCTTGCTCATTTTCGAAGAAAAATGGCCCAATTATGCCTCTGGACCAAAATCCGCACCAAACAGTGGCTCGTTTTGGGTGCACCGGCTTTTCAATGTATGCGTGCGGGTTTTCTGTGCCCCAAATGCGACAATTTTGCTTGTTTACATACCCGCCAAGATCAAAATGAGCTTCATCTGAAAAGATGATTTTTTTGGCAAAATCGGCATCTTCTCTAAGTCAATCGCAGGCCCACTTAGCGAAGCGAAAACGCATTGAATGGTCAGTTGGCTTCAACTCCTGAACCAATTGGACTTTGTATGGCGTCATACCAAGGTCTTTATGCATAATTCGTCTCAATGATGTCCCCGAAATGTTCAATTGTTGAGAACGACGGTGAATTGATGTTGATGGCGCTTCACGCACACTTTCTGCCGCAGCAGCAATATTCTCGGGTGTACGCACTGTTTTTGGCTTTTCACGCTTTGGTTTATCGATGAGGATGCCAGTTTCTTTCACTTTTTTCACAAGATAACGAAGATACGGAGCTGACGGAGCTGACGGTGCTTCTCTTCTTCCAAAATCCGTACGCAATTTTCGCACACATTCTGCAACATTACCATGATTTTCAAAGTAATGTCGCAATATTTCCCAGCGTTGTTCAAGCGTATACACAACCATATTCGTTCAGCGGAAGGATAAAACCACAAACCACCAAAGAGACGTCCCACTCAAAATGGCCGCCGACGTTTGCCTACAAGCTCGGGCGAGCACGTGGGTACCTCAAGTGCTGTCAAAAGAGCATGTGGGTACCTCAAGTGCTGTCAAAATTTTGTAAACAATCGCGCACATTGTTATAATTCCAAGAGTGTGTGTGGCGGGTGTACACTGCGGTAAAATGAAATGAGCTCTCACGTATTCACGGATAGAAGCTCGTTTGTAACGGGTTTTGTCGCTACGCACCTGAACCGCTGTCAAAATCTCGTCAAAATTTCAGGGTGTTACGGGGGAAGACGTACGAAAGACGCACGTCTCATTCTGGTTTCTGCATTAAACTAATTATCTGTCAAATCAGACATGAGCTAAGTGTTACCATTCACGAAATAAGCACTACTTGAAAAAAAAAACGTTAGATGGCGGACCCTTTATGTTTTATTCAGAAAATATTGCGGTGGGCCATATTACCAACGTGGGACATATTTGCGACACTTACTATACAATTAGTCTTTCAAAAAATGCGATCAGTCAAAGGCGCAAATATTAAGTATGTATAAGCTTGGTGATGCGAAAAAAAATTCTGCTGATTCGGCGATTGTTGTGATCGATCAACTTACAAAATGATCAACAACAACAGTGAATAGTTGCGTATACCTTTGCTCCGGGTCTTTCATTAGTTTTTCTTAAAGTAATCCGAGGAAGATAAACCGATTATCACATCCAAAAGTTCATTTCGACCTGCGTTCACACTCGCAACAAAATCATTGTTTTATCGAGTTGTTTTACGGAGTTTATTTTAATTTTCTTTTCTCATTTATAAAAGAAATTGTATTGAGTGAAAATGTCAGCTGGTACGCGTACGAAAGTTGCTCAAAATGCCCACCACAGTAATACCTCTCCGTCGAGAAAAAATAATATTGACACGGCTGAATTATGGTCGCCTATCGAGAAGAAATTTGCGGTGCTTGAAGAGTAGCTTAATACGAAGCTATGTCAACTTGCCGCTATTGAGGAACGGATTCTCAGTAAAATGAGTGATTTCGAATCGAACATGTTTGACAAGTTCAACAAACTCGAACGTCGATGCAATGAACTTGAGTGCCGAATCGATTTTTTTGAAAGAAAAAATACCAATGCTGATGCTATACTCGTTGGGATTCCCGCCACCCATGATGAGGATCTTAAGAACATATTCAAGAAAGTATGTGAAGCCGTCAATCTTCCATCTCTGCCAATAAACAACATCTTCCGGGTAAAACCTTCTGTTACAAAGGGCAAACTCTCATCGAACGATGGAACCATCATACTAAAATTTGCTTCCCCGTATGATAAGAACCTGCTATTGAAACGATGTGCAGCTCGTTTTAAACAAACAAATATGGGTTTGACTCTCCGTGATATTGACATAAACTCGGACCAGCGAATATACATCAACGATAGTCTAACGAAGAATAACTACGTTATTCACCGCAGTGCACTCACATTAAAGAAGTCCGGCAAAATATCCACCGTGCATGTCGTCAGTGGACAAGTGCGAGTGCGTACGCTCAATGGTGAGTCCATGATAATTACCTGTAAGGAAGACCTGGCGAAGTTTTGATGCTGCATTTTTTTTTAAACTTATTTTTATTTTTTATTTTTTTTCATTAGGATGAATTTTGAATTTATTGTTTATATTCTTTATTATTGTATATCCGCTCCCTTCTTTCCACTATTCTCTTTCCTTTTCATGGCTAATGTTGTTGTTGCTTGCGTATATTTACATTTTTCTCCAGTTGTTTTGTGTTCATTTTTTCTTCGTTTATGTGTCATTTCTTTCTGTTATCAATGCCTAGCGTTGATATTCAATTAGAGAATATTGGGAATATTGGTAGTCCACTGATGAATGGCACTCGGAAGATGAAGACTTTAATGAATATTATGTGTAAAGGTAGAGAAGGTATACGAATGTGCCATTTGAATTCTCAAAGCATGGTCAATAAACTTGATGAAATACGTTTTTTGTTTGAGGATGGTTGTATGGACATTATTTGTATTTCCGAATGGTTGAAACAAGGTATGGAGGGGAATCTGTTTAAGTTAAATGGTTATAATTTTTTTCCTTCAAGCCGTGTTTATAAGCGCGGTGGAGGAGTCGCAATATATGTAAAGAAAAATATAAAGGGCGAATCTTTAAAAAATCGACTGAACTAGATGAGACTGAGTTCATATTTGTCGAAATAACGATTGACAAAAATAAATTTCTAGTTGGTGCGGTATATATGGCACCAGATGTAGGAGATTATACTGTAGTCAGGAACCTGCTTGAAGAGGTGGGTCCATTGTATACCAAATGCATTGTTTGCGGTGATCTTAACCTAGATGTTTTAAATGGCAGGAACAAAAAATTTATTGATACAATTGACTCATTAAGTTTTTATCTAGTTAACTCTGTTTATCCCACTCACTTCGTTCCAAACAAGGAACCGTCTCTTCTTGATGTTTTTTTGGTGTCGCATACTGATCTTGTCAATCATTATGATCAAATTGGTGCCCCTGGTTTTTCTTTCCATGATTTAATTGTTTTGTGTTTAAACATTTTTCCATCTGCGGAGCATAGTATTGTCAATGAGTTTCGTCACTTTCCGTCGGTTAATATTGCTTCCCTGTTTGATGATTGCCAAAAGCTAAATTGGTCGGCTTTGTATTGTACCTCTGATGTAAATGTTCAAGTTTCGCTGCTTAACTCTTATCTTGATTTCCTATTTAATAAGCATGTACCACTAAAAACTAGAAAGACAAAAACTAGCAAAATACCATGGTTCACCCGGGAGATTAAAGGGTTGTTAGCAAAACGAGATACTCTTTTTTACAGATGGCGTCGATACAAATGCCAATAGATGTATGATGAGTACAAACGCGTGCGTAATGTTGCTACTTTGCTAATCCGCAGATCAAAGGCGGCGTATTATAAAAGCAAATTTAGTTTGAGCAAGTCAAGTGCAGAGTTTTGGAAAACCATTCGTGAGATTGGGATTACTAATAGAAAAGAATCTATTGACATCACTGTTGATCTCAATCAGCTCAATCAAAGATTCGTGCAGTCGCCGCCACAGACGAATATTCTGATCGATTCTTCTGTCTCTGAGACCGTTTTTCCAAATACACGAAGGAGTTTCCTTTTGCAAAATATCGATACCCTGTCTGTAGGCGAGGCAATCCTCTCTATTAAGTCTAAAGCACAGGGTTTAGACGGCGTTCATCCAGACATGATTAAGACACTTTTGCCATTTGTATGCAAATATATAATCCATATTTTCAATACAATACTTACCACTGGGGTTTATCCTGATAGATGGAAATGCGCCAAAATCATGCCTCTCCCTAAATCAAATTCAGGGAATAATCTTGACTTCAGGCCGATTGCAATTTTGCCTTTTTTAAGCAAAGTTTTTGAAAAATTGTTAGCTAAACAAATCAAAACGTTTCTTGATGAAGAGAATCTGATAACAGAGTTTCAGTCTGGTTTTAGGAATAAGCACAGTTGTATTTCTGCAGCCTTAAAAGTAAGTGATGATATCAGATCAGGGTTTGATTCAGATCTCGTAACGTTAGCTGTGTTCTTAGATTTCTCGAAAGCTTTCGACTCAGTAAATCACTCAATCTTATTGCACAAACTAAAAAGTCAGTTCAGTTTTGAAGAATCTGTGTGTAAGCTAATAACGTCATACCTTTACAATCGTATGCAAATTGTATACTGTGGATCTAAGTCTTCGCATAGCTTAGTTGTTCCCTCGGGCGTACCTCAAGGCTCTGTTTTGGGTCCTCTTCTGTTTTCACTTTTCATTAATGACATTTCTAAATGTATTTCAAATTGCAAATACCACATTTATGCGGACGATGTCCAGATATATAATCAATTTTCGCAGTCGAATGAAAAAGATGGAATTGCAGCGGTAAATATTGATTTGAATGCTATTTTCATCTGGTCACAACAAAACCAACTGATGCTAAATTCTTCAAAAACGACAGCCCTTAAATAGATAGACATTTACGAAAAATAGAGAGTACTTCAATAGTACATATTAATAATTGCCCAGTTGAAGTCGTCAAAAAAATTAAAAACTTGGGTATTTACTTCAATGGGCAGCTAAGTTGGCGTGATCACGTGAATCACATTGTGTCTAAGGTCTATGGTATTCTTCGTGGCTTGAGTCCAACCAGACGTTATTTACAGCCAGAGATTAAGATCAAACTTATTAAGGCGTATGTTTTACCCTTAATTACATATGGGTGTGAAATCTTCTCAGATTTAGAATCGGACTTGGCTAGAAAACTTAATGTCGCCTTTAACAGCTGCACTAGATATATATTTAATATAAGCAGATTCGATCACATATCTCCCAAAAATCTTTCCAATTAATTCCTCCAAAACATAAATATTCATTGACAAGTCTACAATTTTTTGTGCATGCTGTTCAATTGTGGAACCGTCTTCCCCGACACCTAAGAACAATGAACACAGTACAGCAATTTAAAAACCATCTTTTTAATTTTCTTTTAAACAACAACATTTGAAATGATACTATCATTATAGAATTAAGTACTAAGCCTGTGCAAACTAAAAAGTTTAAAACTTATCTGTACAGAGATGAATTATACAAATAAATTATAAATTATAAATTGTCCTGAATAGCAGAAGTAATCCTACGATACTCTACTGGGGTGTGCCACTAGGTTCAGTCATAGCCCCGATTATTTTTCTTCTCTACATAAACACATTTTAACATTCTGCTCCATTGTCTTTTGCTGATGATTTCTCTTACGGTTCTAATATCAACCTTAATGCCTTGTTAAGATCAGAAGATGGTAATCGGAGAAAGCGTTGCTGGAGCATATGGCGGGTGGGGTAGGACATCTCACGTCAGGTTTCCAAGTAGATCCTAGCCGTTTGAGCAACATATACCCGAGCGTTGTCATGTAGCAAAATCACCTCTGCTGATCCTACCAAATACAGGGCAGAATCTTCGAGTCAATTTTAAATTATAAAGCCGCGACAAAATGTAAACGGCGCAAACTACTCTCAATATAACATTTTTCTTTTAGATGAAGTTTTCATCGGCTGTATTCGTTGGCTTTATGCTTTTCTCCGCATCCTTGAGCATTCCGGTTCAAAAAGAAACTACTGATACGCGTGCTAATGAAGACTACCGCCTACCGACTAACATCATACCCCTGAACTACAATATAACCCTAAAACCATATCTGCAAGATAGTGATGGCACCAATCAGTTCACCTTCGATGGTGAGACTTTTATCGAAATCCGGCCGACAGAAGCAAACCTACAGGCTGTTGTTTTGCACTCCAAAAACCTGGACTATAAACTCTCTGAATACTATGCCCAGGAAACTCCCAATACCAAGTTGACTCTAGTTAAATCGAGTCTTGACGAAACCACTAACAAACTTACCTTAACAACTCAATACGTCTTAGTAACTGGCTCAACATACGTATTACACTTCATTTACACCGGAACCATGGATGATGATATGCACGGTTTCTACAGAAGCTCGTATGTCGACGAGAATAACAACAAAATGTGAGTGAACATTTAAGCCTCGTAACAGGCAATTTTGACCTCTAATGATATCGTCTTCTAGATGGATAGGTTCGACGCAGTTTCACTCAAACCACGCTCGTCGAGCATTCCCAAGTTTTGATGAGCCCAAATTCAAGGCGACTTACGATGTGACGTTAATTCGCCCGAAAACTCTAAAGACCGTGAGCAACACTCGCATTGTTCGTACTGAGAAAGTGGAGTAAGTGAAGTTCAATGTCGATATACTCAAATATCGAATCTTTCTTACTTTTTCAGTGATAAATACTGGAAGGATGTTTATGCCAGGACACCACCCATGTCAACCTACTTGTTGGCATTCCTGGTTTCCAACTTTAACGAACGTTCCGATGGAGATTTCTACGTCGTCGCACGTCCTGAATACTACGACCAGACTAAGTACGCGTTCGAGGTCGGTCGTAAGCTTCTTGCTGAATTAGACAAGTATATGAATCTGCCATATTATACTTTGGGTGTTGACAAGATGCACATGGCAGCTATTCCAGACTTTTCGGCCGGAGCCATGGAGAACTGGGGTCTCATCACATACAGGTAGGGAAGAAGGCGGAATTAATAAAGTTTTTCAATCTAATGAAATGCATTTTCAGAGAACGCTCACTGCTTTATGATCCGCAAGCCACAACTTTATCGGCAAAACAAGCCATTGCTGGCGTTATCTCCCACGAGCAGACCCATATGTGGTTTGGGGATTTGGTAACTTGCGATTGGTGGAGCGTTACTTGGTTAAACGAAGGTTTTGCTCGTTACTTCCAATACTACATGACTGCTGTGGTGAGTCCACTTCTTTGGCATGCATTTTGACACCTTTCTATGAATTGCATAAATTCTGGTTGTTTAGGTTCATCCAGAAATGGAATTTGAAAAGCAATTCGTCGTCGATCAGGTTCAATCTGTATTTTCAATGGACTCCACCGTTAACACTAACCCGATGACCGACCCTAATACTTTTACTCCTTCTGATATCTCGCGCATGTTCAACAGCATATCGTACAATAAGGGTGCCTCTTTTATACGTATGATAAGACATGCTATAGGTGAGGAAAACTTCAAGAAATCTCTTCAAACTTACCTTATTGAAAAGTAAGCAGCTTTCTCATGATCCTCGAGACAATATTAACTTATCATTATTACTTTTTTAAGGCAATACGGTCCAGCTGTTCCTGACGATATTTTCAAGCACTGGAAGCAAAATTGGCCAGCTGCTACTATAGCATATGCTGATGGCGTCCTCAAGAGTTTCACCGAACAAGTTGGTTATCCAGTCATTTACTTGGATGTTGCTTCCGATTTCAAGAGCATGACTGTAAGACAAAAACGTTTCCTACTGAAGCCTGGCGATGGAAGCGACCCTAGTCTCCTTTATACCGTGCCCTTCACCTACACCACAAATGTGGCAAACGACTTTGAAACAACCACACCCAAACTGTACCTTGAAGCGAAAGCCGACTCCGTTATGGTGACCTTCCCGAATACGATTGATTGGGTTATTGGCAACATCCAAGAAACTGGATACTATCGTGTCAACTACAGCGTTCCCGCCTGGCATAAAATACACCATGCTCTGATGGCCGACAAATGGAGCGGAATACACGAGATTAATCGCGCACAATATGTTGATGACTTGTTGGCTTTCTCCCGATCTGGCAGTATGACGTACGAATTGTCGTTAGAGTTGCTGAGCTACCTTGAAACCGAAGTCAATTACTTACCATGGACAGCAGCCTTCAATGGATTCGATTTCATGGCCATTCGCCTCGGAACAAACAAAGCAGATTTTGCCAACTATATCATCCAGATGTCGAAGAAGGCCTTCAATAGCCTTGGCTTCGATGAGCGCAGTACTGACACACCGCTAGAAATCTATGCCCGCAACAAACTGATCGCATGGAATTGTAAATACGGCGAGAGTACATGCATCTCTAAAGCATTGGAAATATTCCGGAAGATCGATAGCGTTGCTGTACCGGTTAACATCCGTGGAGCTGTATACTGTACAGCCATGCGTGATGGAACCGAGAGTGACTTCAATATACTGTACAACAAGCTCAAGACCGAAACTGTTCCCACCGAACAGGTTCTGATCATAGGCAACTTGGGATGTGTTCGTGACCAGAAACTGATTGCGCGCTACTTCGACATTATCCTCAGCGATGAAATCCGCGCTCAGGACAAGTCTTCGGCTTTGTCGACCCTGTACACTTCGAATGCCGAAAATGTGTCGCCGGTATTTGATCTGGTGACCAGCAAGTACCAGGCACTCGCCACTGCGTATGTCATTTTCGTCTTTCTTTTCATTTCCCAATAAAAGGTAAAATTTCTTCCTTTTCAGTATGGGATCGTACTCATCTGTAGCAAATGTTATCTCGAACATCGCCTCTCGCTTCACGAGTGAGGAACAGAAGAAGAAGCTGCAAGATTTCATTGCTTCAAATGGAAACGCTTTCGGTACATCCGTCAGCACGCTGAACAATGCTGTGAAATCAGTTGATGAAAACCTGGCTTGGTCTGACAGGTATCTAGGAACGATTACCAACTACATGACAACTTTCCGAACTGGAGGTGCTGGAGCCTTGAGTGCGAGCTTCTGTACCATGTTACTGGTCGCCATAGTGGCCCTTGTGATCGCCTAAACGCACAAGTTTTATCGATTCTTTTGTATATATAACAGTTTCCTAAATTAAATTAGAATTAAAATTTACGAGATTTTGGTGTTTTACTATTGGCTTAATAGTAACTACAATAACTAACATTTTACTGAGTAGAGCAACCGAATTGGTCTTCGGAGTTCTCTCCCATCGACACATATAACTTCGGATGGTCGCACTCGCCCATCTCGTTCAGGAAATGTTTTAGCTCCTAGTAGACCTCTGGTTTCACATGGACAAACAAGGGATCAACGTTGCCCTCCTTTAAGGTAACAAATGATTTTGTGGTATTTGTGTAAAATAACTGCAATGACTTCATCACCGTCCCAGTTTGTTGATATACCATATTTAAAACGTTACTTCCAAAGTTCCTGAAGACTAATATTATTGTAAAGGAAGAAGACACATTGAAAATGTTTGCCACTTAGTCCTTATGTGCAAAAGAAATCGTGGGCGTACCAACAATGTATCAGTTTCTATGAATCGACCCTCATACAATGTATTTGGTGACGGTTTTACCTGGCGGAGTAAAGTTTATATTTTTATGATTGAGCTAAAGTTACCGTTTCGCTCAATATCATCTCGCTTCCAATGCACATTCCTAAAATACATTTTTGACACTATCGCTAGGCAGCAATTGAAACAATTTTTTTCCAAAAATACTTTAGAAAATCAGTCTAATTGCTCGTGTAATTGCGTCTATTGCAATAAACCGTCGCCGTAGTCCCTCCCCTCCCAAAACAGAACAATTTACAATTTACTTTTACAATTCCCGCTGCTACATATACGAGCAGCGATAGATGTTATGAGAGAAATTCCTGATTAAATTCCAACAAGTTCAATAAAAGGTGTTATAATTCACGGGGAAACAAAATATAAGACTGATATAAAGCCGCATATTCCACAATGAAAGAAATATTTTGGGAATAGATTAATGCATAGGACAAAGGTGCGATTCCAGACGCCAGCACTTATCCTGGATGGAGTACAAATAAAGTTAGCGTGAATTCCGCCATAGAGCGATAATAATGTTTAAATGTTCACGTAATTGTTCGATCAACGTCAAATTAACCAGACGCTAATCGCTGTTCCAATACTGGTAGTTGGACTTATCTCCGCGTTGTTATCATAGCTTCAGCATGTTGTGCAGATAATAGGCGGAATTTCATAAAAACGGCTTTAGAATTGGCCTAGACGTTAGTAGGCCAAATGAGTTTGGCTTAGTAGCACTAGCTCTAATATCTAGAACATGGTACGGTTACCTTTTTTTTTATTGTAGTACTTTTTGAAATTTTGCGTTCGTTTTTCTTTTTTCTTTTTTTTTTCTTTTTGGTCTTTGTGTGTTTTTTTTTTCCTTGATTTTTTATTTTGCAACTTTACAAAATCGAAAAGTGACATGAAAACGAGTAAACTGAATATTCGTGGCGATCAATTTTGACAAGTGCTTGGTGTACCATAAATCTCTAAATTGTGATTAATTCCACTCAAACGACTGATGATAATGACTGGTGAAAAACTGTTATAAAAATCCTTGGAAAAACGATACGAGTCTTAAGTTAATGAAACACCTCTCCCCCAATTATTTAACTTATTTTCTGCAGTTCGCTCCATCGCTCAGGGTATCTCCCTCCTATATTTTATCTCATTAAAATAAAAATGAACAAAACAAGACAGTCGCAAAAGTATAGAAATGTCTCATAGCGACCACTTATTTCTGCTTCAATTTGTACACGAATTCCTTGGACGTGAAATCCTATCTTTTGATCATTCGATTATCGTTAGTGATATGAAATCGTAAACATACATATATGTATTTCGTTGCTTTCGTATTTATACTTATTGCATTTTATTTGGCATTTAATTTTAATGATTATATTATGACCATTCGAGACTTTATCGCCCTACGTGCGCCAAGATATTTTAGTTTTTTACAATAGTGTAGGGCAAAATAAAATTTCAAGAAAGTTTTGAATAGTTTTAATACTCTCTACACTTTGAAGAGTCTGAAAAATGGTTCCCAACTCTCTAAAATTCGACAGGACTTCTCAAAATTGACGCCTGGACCTTGTTGTTTTTTTCTAAATAAAGCATGTGGCTCTTAGATTTTCACTCGTGTTTTTAATTTTATAAAAATATTGCTCTAAAAAAATTAATGTAAAAATAACATTACTCAATCCAATACAGGATGTCTGCAGTCTTCGATATCAATATATTGTAAACTTTTTTAAGCACTCGCTTCCGCGTGCTGAAAATAGCAAACACTTGTGTCTATTTTTTCAATCATTTCATTTGTCTATACCGCTCTCCGTTGACAGTAACAGCTCTTTTATTTGCATTTTGGAAGAAAAATGGACTAATGATTCTACTAGCCCAAAATCCACATCAAACAGTAGCTTCTTGTATATGTAATTATTATTATTAGAACCTCATTGACCACCCTTCGCCAAGCCTCCTTGTCATAAGTGTGTTCCTTCGATGTTTCGCTGTACTGTCCCACCAAAATAAAAAATAGTGGTGACAAGGCATCTCCTTGTTTTAATCCTTCACGCATCTCGAATGTTTCTGATAAGACATTTCCTACTTTAAACTGTTCTTTGTTTCCCTTTAGGCATACTTGTGTCAGTTTCACCAACTTTTCGGGATTCCCAGTTTTGTATTTTCGATCGGTTTCTAAAGGTACATGCCTTTTTAAAATCTACAAATAGTTTGTGTACTGTTTCGTGAAATTTCCATCTCTTTTCCAAAAGACGCCGTGTAGTGAAAATCTAGGCGCATCTCGAGCGATTCCTCCTTTAAGCCACACTGGTAGTCTCCGATTGTTTCCTTAGCGTACTTAGCCTCACCGCCAACACGTGTAACAACTTGGTAGCCGAGATATTCCTCAGTAATTGTTGCATTGTGTTTGGTCACCAATTCCTTAAAGATTGTTCCATTGTGCCACGTAGTTGTGATGAGCCCATGTAACTTCTCTGTTAATACTACTTCAACATATTTTATTTATTCCTTAATGGTTGACAATTCTACCGTTGCTCTGAATTGTTGTGGTTTTCCATTACTGCTGGCTTCACAGCACTTTAAGCAATTTATTGAAATATCTCCTCCATTGGACTGCAACCCTTCCATTGCCGAAACGAGCCCCGTTTTCGTTATCCTGATCTGTCCTGGTATGCTTTTCGTACAAAGTTTATCCCTGAATACTATACGTTACTCTCATGTTTTTAGCCGCACAATCTCCCTGAATGTTTGCAAACCTTTTCCTTTACCATTGCCATTTTTATCCCGAAGGAAATAGGTGAGGTTTCATATCTTGTGTGCGTGATCTCCTGGCTATTTCCTTGGGCTTAAAGTCTTAGAACATTACAAGCTTTCACTTTTTCGTCGCATTCTTCGTAGAACCCAGGCTTTCCTTTGTGGGCTTTGCAATAGCCTAGTTTGCAACATTTTTCATTGTTAACCATACTGCTTCTACCTGCCTTGTTTCCAAGTTAGTTTCGTTGCTATGTAATAGGTCGAACGGGTTGTTAATTTCCACCTGGTATTGATGCGACATATGAGGGTCCTTTAACTTTTCAATGATGGACTTTTGTATACCTTGCTCTGATCCGCTTCTGTGTATTTGTATTCGATTTTGGCGATGATTAACATATAATCCGTATTCTTTAACGTCTAGTACTCGTACGTTGGTTTGGTAGGACAGTGTACGTTCAGAAGTACATAGTTATAGTGAGGACCCCGGATTTTGAAAATCGACATTCGGTCGCTCTGCACATATTTAATATCACAGTGGGTCAACAATTTTTATGTGGTTTTAGAGTGCGTTATGACGTTCTGCGCCTGCCTCTACTATTCTTTTTTAATTTTGCTTTCTGAAGAATTCATCTAATATGAAATCACCTTCATCACTAAAGGTGATTTGGCGTGAAGAGACAGCATGCCCTAACAAAAAAAAAAGACAACAATTCTGCGTTGATCGGACTTCAGTTCTTGTAAATGTCTTACGGAGGCAAATATAAATCCTTATTTAAATAACGCCAAACATTCGGTGGAACCAAACAGCTTGAGAACATTTGGATATCATTATTAAAGAAACTTTGTGCTATAGTATCAATAATATTTGTATGACTGTCGACTATCAGTCAGATTTTCCAATCTATACAGAACCAATTTCTCATTTTTTTTCGTTAACTCTTGAATTTTTGACTCATTTCAATGATTATTCACACCAAAAACAATATCACTTTTACGATATGTACTCTTTAAAGATCAACTATTTCACAATAAGTTTAAATAATTTCGACACATTGTCCGAGCACGTTACTAACCATGGTTAATTTGCACGTTTGCCTTCTTTATAAATACCCAAGATGACATAAAAAAAGTGTAGGGTTTAGAAATAAATCAACACTGGCATCTAGGCGCGACTTTTGAAAAACACTCTATTGATGTGATCAAATGAAAAAGTGACATTACACAATTTTGGTTTATTCTTTAAATCTATTTTGGCCCCATTAGAGATAACACGCTTATGCCAACGTTTCCAATTCTCGAATCAATTTTTAAACTCGATTTCCGAAATGGACTTCAGTTCAAGCAACGATTCACCTTGAATTTCTTCTGTGGATTCGAGTGATTTTTTTTATATTAATGAATAGTCAAAATAGCCGCATGCACAGATCCAAACCTTATCTGTCGATGCGTTTCATGAACCCCTCAAATATCAGGACCGTAATCTAATTTAATCTTTTTGGAACAATCGATATTAGACTATCTGAAGCCCAGACGATCATCCAAAATTACTTGAATTGACTTGCCAACAATATTGCGACGAGTCTAATGATCATTCGATGTTTTTTGGGTACCAAATCTCTGTTCGTTTTAACGCGTTGTTCATCAGTTGATATTTTTGGCACTTTTTTAAACATCTTTTCATGTGTAGCTCTTTCTATAACTGCACGATATATTGGGAATACACGATTCGTTTTCTATACTAAAAACGTTTGATCAGAGAGTCGCTCGATAAATTTCATGATAGAATACCATACAACTCTGATTGAAAGCAATCCGTTCTGCCGAACAAAAAAATATAATTTCGCATGAGACTGATAAGTAACGCTTTACATTATCTGATTCGACAAGAACATGTGCAATAGGCGTACAGTTTAATATTTTGGCGCTTATGGGAGAATTTTCTTGTTTACCTACTAGATAGCAAAAAATTAAATAATGCCATTGTGAGTTGGGAGACTTCGATATCAACATCTTGCAAAAAAGTGATAGTGACTAAAGCTATCTAGAATTGGTAGCATCGCATGGCCTAGCAAGCTTAAAAAGTTAAAGTACTTATGAACTGTTTAGAAATGTTCCGTTCAATAATCGTGAAAAGTACATTCTGGATTGAGTGTTCACTGCTCACGACTGCCGCGACAATTGTAACCGTTCTTGGCTGTTTAACTCCCCTAGAAGTAGGTGCGCCGGTACTTAGTTTTCTACAAAGTAAAATGATGAAAAACCTTTGAAAAAAGGGATAATGGGTTATCTCTCAAAAACTAAGTATTTTAATGTAGTACAATTAGTCTTTCAAAAAATGCGATCAATCAAAGGCGCAAATATTAAGTATAACCTTGGTGATGAGAAAAAAAATTCTGCTGATTAGGCGATTGTTGTGATCGATCAACTTATTGTCCTGAATAGCAGAAGTAATCCTACGATACTCTGCTGGGGGGTACCACTAGGTTCAGTCATAGCCCCGATAATTTTTCTTCTCTACATAAACACATTTTAACATTCTGCTCCATTGTCTTTTGCTGATGATTTCTCTTACGGTTCTAATATCAACCTTAATGCCTTGTTAAGATCAGAAGATGGTAATCGGAGAAAGCGTTGCTGGAGCATATGGCGGGTGGGGTCACAAGTAGATTCTAGCTATCTAAGCAACATATACCAGAGGGTTGTCATGTAGCAAAATCACCTCTGCTCGTATGGCGGCGTTTTAACTTCAATGTCGGCACCATGCGGATACCACCAAATTCAGGGCAGAATCTTCGAGCCAATTTCAAATTATAAAACCACGACAAAATATGAATGGCGCATACTAATCTCAATATAACATTTTTCTTTTAGATGAAGCTTTTATCGGCTGTATTCGTTGGCTTTATGCTTTTCTCCGCATCCTGGGGCATTCCGGTTCAAAAAGAAACCACTGATACGCGTGCTAATGAAGACTACCGCCTACCGACTAACATCATACCCCTGTACTACAATATAACCCTAAAACCATATTTACAAGATAGTGATGGCACCAATCAGTTCACCTTCGATGGTGAGACTTTTATCGAAATCCGGCCGACAGAAGCAAACCTACAGGCTGTTATTTTGCACTCCAAAAACCTGGACTATAAACTCTCTGAATACTATGCCCAGGAAACTCCCAATACCAAGTTGACTCTAGTTAAATCGAGTCAAGACGAAACCACTAACAAACTTACCTTGACAACTCAATACGTCTTAGTAACTGGCTCAACATACGTATTACACTTCATTTACACCGGAACCATGGATGATGATATGCACGGTTTCTACAGAAGCTCGTATGTCGACGAGAATAACAACAAAATGTGAGTGAACATTTAAGCCTCGTAACAGGCAATTCTGACCTCTAATGATATCGTCTTCTAGATGGATAGGTTCGACGCAGTTTGAGCAAAACCACGCTCGCCGAGCATTCCCAAGTTTCGATGAGCCCAAATTCAAGGCGACTTTCGATGTGACGTTAATTCGCCCGAAAACTCTAAAAACCGTGAGCAACACTCGCATTGTTCGAACTGAAAAAGTGGAGTAAGTGAAGTTCAATGTCGATATACTCAAATATCTAATCTTTCTTACTTTTTCAGTGATAAATACTCGAAGGATGTTTATGCCAGGACACCACCCATGTCAACCTACTTGTTGGCATTCCTGGTTTCCAACTTTAACGAACGTTCCGATGGAGATTTCTACGTCGTCGCACGCCCTGAATACTACGACCAGACTAAGTACGCGTTCGAGGTCGGGCGTAAGCTTCTTGCTGCATTCGGCGAGTATACGAATCTGCCATATTATACTCTAGGTGTTGACAAGATGCATTTGGCAGCTATTCCAGACTTTTCGGCCGGAGCTATGGAGAACTGGGGTCTCGTCACATACAGGTAGGCAAGCAGCGGGAATTAATAAAGCTTTTCAATCTAATGAAATGCATTTTCAGAGAACGCTTATTGCTTTTTGATCAGCAATCAACAACCCTTTCGGCTAAGGAATCGATTGCTAGCGTTATCGGCCACGAGCAGGCCCATATGTGGTTTGGGGATCTGGTGACTTGCGATTGGTGGAGCGTTACTTGGTTAAACGAGGGTTTCGCCCAGTACTTCGAATATCATATGACTGCTGTGGTGAGTACCTGTCGTTGTCGTACATTTTTACATCTAAATGCTAACTGCATCAATTCTGCTTGTTTAGGTTCACCCTGAAATGGAACTCGAAAAGCAATTCGTCGTCGATCAGATTCAAACTGTATTTTCAATGGACTCCACCAGTAACACTAACCCGATGACGGACCCTAATACCTTTACTCCTTCTGATCTCTCGCGTATGTTCAACAGCATATCCTATAATAAGGGTGCTTCTTTCATACGTATGGTAAGACATGCTGTGGGCGAGGAAAACTTTAAGAAATCCCTCCAAACTTACCTTGCTGAAAAGTAAGTTACGCTGTCACGATTCTAGAGGCGATATACGAGTAAACGTGTTATTATAATTTATTCTAAGGCAATTCAGCTCAGCTGTTCCTGCAGATCTTTTCAAGCACTGGAAGCAAAATTGGCCAACTGCTACCCTGACATATGCCGATGGCGTCCTCAAGAGTTTCACCGAACAAGTTGGTTATCCAGTCCTTTACTTGGATGTTGCTTCCGATTTCAAGAGCATGACTGTAAGACAAAAACGTTTCCTACTGAAGCCTGGCGATGGAAGCGACCCTAGTCTCCTTTATACCGTGCCCTTCACCTACACCACAAATGTGGCAAACGATTTTGAAACAACCACACCCAAACTGTACCTTGAAGCGAAAGCCGACGCCGTTATGGTGACCTTCCCAAATACGATTGATTGGGTTATTGGCAACATCCAAGAAACTGGATACTATCGTGTCAACTACAGCGTTCCCGCCTGGCATAAAATACACCATGCTCTGATGGCCGACAAATGGAGCGGAATACACGAGATTAATCGCGCACAATATGTTGATGACTTGTTGGCTTTCTCCCGATCTGGCAGTATGACGTACGAATTGTCGTTAGAGTTGCTGAGCTACCTTGAAACCGAAGTCAATTACTTACCATGGACATCAGCCTTCAATGGATTCAACTTCATCGCCATTCGTCTTGGAACAAACTATGCAGATTTTGCCAACTATATCATCCAGATGTCGAAGAAGGCCTTCAAGAGCCTTGGCTTCGACGAGCGCAGTAATGACACACCACTAGAAATCTATGCCCGCAACAAATTGATCGCATGGAATTGTAAATACGGCGAGAGTACATGCATCTCTAAAGCATTGGAGATATTCCGGAAGATCGATAGCGTTGCTGTACCGGTTAACATCCGTGGAGCTGTATTCTGTACAGCCATGCGTGATGGAACCGAGAGTGACTTCAATATACTGTACAACAAGCTCAAGACCGAAACTGTTTCCACCGAACAGGTTCTGATCATAGGCAACTTGGGATGTGTTCGTGACCAGAAACTGATTGCGCACTACTTCGACATTATCCTCAGTGATGAAATCCGTGCTCAGGACAAGTCTTCGGCTTTGTCGACCCTGTACACTTCGAATGCCGAGAATGTGTCGCCGGTATTTGAGCTGGTGACCAGCAAGTACCAGGCACTCGCCACTGCGTATGTCATTTTCGTCTTTCTTCTCATTTCCCAATAAAAGGTAAAATTTCTTCCTTTTCAGTATGGGATCGTACTCATCTGTAGCAAATGTCATCTCGAACATCGCCTCTCGCTTCACGAGTGAGGAACAGAAGAAGCAGCTGCAAGATTTCATTGCTTCAAATGGAAACGCTTTCGGTACATCCGTCAGCACGCTGAACAATGCTGTGAAATCAGTTGATGAAAACCTGGCTTGGTCTGACAGGTATCTAGGAACGATTACCAACTACATGACAACTTTCCGAACTGGAGGTGCTGGAGCCTTGAGTGCGAGCTTCTGTACCATGTTACTGGTCGCCATAGTGGCCCTTGTGATCGCCTAGATGCACAAAAGTTGCTTGCGTTTTCGTTAAATTAGAATTAAATCCTACAACATTTTTGTATTTTACTATAAGCCCTTTTCATGACTTCGAAGATGAAACTGGAACTAAAATCGGTTTTTCCACTTAGTGCCTAACTTAATTCTACATGGTACTTACCTGGTTGATGAGGCCATCTTTCATGATACATTAATAGCATATAACAAATAGAAGGAAACAGTAATTATGGTGCTACAAAAATTGTTTGAAGCCGGTGGATATTCGAGCAAAAACAGCGATGAATGTAACCCAAAAATTATGGCAATCTTAAAGGTCTGCCAATCCACAAATCTATCTATTTATCGGCCGTCACATATACCTAAATGATGCCTAAAGTTGGCGATTGACTATATTTTTTTTATTAATTAGATATGATAATTTTGTATTTTCACGAATTGTTCAATTGAACATTTTTCTCATCGCAGAAGATGGTATTCGATAACTGGCGACGTTCGTACAAGCACAATAGCTCCTTTGCTCCATCGAACCTTCTTTTTTTTAAGACGCAAATGCTTCCGCACACTTGTAAACGATATAGCAACCGGGGATCTAATATAGAACACACAAACCCTAGACAAAAGCAGCTTAAATAACAACTGACATAAAATACCTTACTGGCCCTATACGGACATTCTAAAGCAAATAGAACAAGGCTATGCCTTTCGACCTTACGATTAACTTGTAATAATTAAAATAATTAAAACAAATAAGCAACTTAGGCCGAGAAAAGTGATATTTAAAAAAAATCTTAGCATCAGATCCTTTTTTTTTATGAAGAAACTTATTATTACCTTAACTAAAATATATACATGTTATATATATATGTATGTACATCTTTTTTGTTTTCATTATTGTTTTGGAATTTTTGTTTTTATTTTTATTTAAAACTAAAACTAAACTAAACCTACGTGCCACCTTGGCCTGCCGTAGCCTTCCCTTACCTATTCTAACCTCTTCTAACCTACCCTAGCCTATGTAAGCCTGCCATTGGCACGTGGTATGCTTTGCCTTAAAGAGGCCGACCAGACACCAGAAACGTTGATGCTATCGAACGACGTCTCTCCGATCTTGGCGTGGCACCGATCTACTAAACCTGAAGTACTCGGGCTCACGGAGCGAAACATTACGTTCGCATAGAAGTCGCCGCTCCACGGACTTACGGGCCACGTGGAAGATTACTGGATCATCAGGAATGCCTTTGGGGGGACAAAGCCGCAAAGCCGCATTTTCTCGTTGTACATGTAATTAGGGAAGTAAGCAACGGAGAACAGGTCATTGACCGAAGTCATTGTCCTTGCAACGTGAACTCAGATCAGTTTTATTAGAAAATTATCCACCCGTACAATCCTGGCCTTATTCATTTCGTGTATCCAGATTCTGGTGATCCATGTAATCCGAGATCTGAATGGTTAAGACAAGCTATCAAAACACTAAGATAAATGTTAAAAAGGATCGGCGACTCAACCCTCTATGAATCACCTTCTCGAAAAACTTGCCAATACTTGGAAAGAGACCTATCGACCGAAGATTTTATGGATTAGAAGTGTCTTTACCCCTCTTGGGTATTGGTCGCAGTCTTCCAATCCACTGGATAATATGCATTATTTAGTGAATTATTGAACAGAATGGTGTCCCTACATCCACTGGTGGAAGGTGCCTGAATACAACATTAGATATTCAGTCGATTCCGCGGTTTTTTTTCTCTTCAGTGACTCGAAAGTCATCTGTAGATCCCCCGTCGAAATAAATAAGGCGTTCGCCCCTTCATTGGTGACGCCATTATTTGCCATGGAACCGTCATCGAACCTGGTAAAACCAAGATTCTCTGATCGCCAATGATCGATATCATTTTGAAGGTAGAAATGAAGAAGAAGGACTCCGTTTTCCAGGTCGCGGTTTGGGCCTCCATCATCATCATCATCATCATCATCCAAGACGGTGCTCTCTGGATCGATGCTGACTGTCATTGTCTAACGTTCTCGGAAGCTTCAGATCCTGAATGTTATTCTGATTGTTTTTCCGAAATATTTTATTTATTTGCGGGAACATACTCGCGCTGCTGGATTTTACAGCACAAATTCTGTTGTTCCAGTGCAAACTTACAGATATTCTCCAATTCTCTTTGATCACAGATTTTTAGTCAGTGACTTCAGTGTCCTGACATCCGAGTTGTGTCTGTCGGTAAACCGCCTTGTCAGGAGTCTACTTTTTGTCTGTGCAGTGCGTCGATTGTCGCGTTTCGGTATACGTTTGTGGTATCGTGCTGTCTTTGGCGTGGTATCGTACTGTCCATCGTCTGCTTAATTTTATAATCCATTTGTCGGAGGTATGTACCTATCGATCTCGCCATTTCACAGGTTCCTATTGGATGGTGGGAAGGAACCACTCGAAGTGAACGATCTCATCAGATTACAGGAAAAAACTATAATCGTAGGAACGCTTTTGTACATACTCTGCCATTTCCGTGAATTCTTCTGGTACTGTGATCACAGCACTAAGGCCGCTGTCGTATTTGAAGATCCGTAGACAGTTAGTAGACCATTCGTTCGTGTCAGGAATGTTATTTCCCCAATCACTATTTTTGGCCTTCAAATCGCCGGTCAGGATGTAATAATTGTCCACCAAGTTTGAGTGCAAAGATCGAAAAAGTGTCTTGAGTTCTGCAATGAAAATATTGGGGTGAGTCGCTTCATTTGCATAGGCCGCTATATTTTACATTTCTTTTCCATTTCGCAAAGGAATGCACACAATGAAGGCCTCTAGCACTTGGAATCCGCACTTCACCGCTATATATGACTTTATGCTTTAAAGTATTTTTAATGAAGATAGCAACTCCCCCGCCACGTGTGGCCATAGGTTTTTAACCGTCTGCCCCGGACCTACCGCCGTTTGGGCGTAGGGCATCTGGTTTTTCTAAGCGACCCGAGAGACGTTTCTCTTCAGGTTTCTGCTTCCGAGCCAGATTTTCTTTCTTTATACTCGTATCTTGGAACTTAGGACATCAACCCGTAGTTCGCAGGGTGTCCCCAGTTCCTACAAAGCACCCACTCGAGCTGCTCCCTATTTGCGACCCTTGCCCTTGGTCAGATCGTATTCCTCGTTCTTGAGGTTCTTTTCTTTGCACATTTAACACATCGAGGCTACATCTCGCAATTCGACGCGGCGTGCTCGACCCTTTGGCAGCGGATGAATTGTGAGATGTTTCCTTGCCTTTTTATGGTTTCCCATGTTACAGACTTGGAAGCCAAGGAAGTAATGGACCTTAACCTCTCTAGCGAATTGAACCAAGAACAAGGGAAATACCCGGTTTTCTCGTTTGGCTCGCGCAATGGTAAACGACTTGTCCCCCACGAACCTAAGGTCATCGCTCTTAAACTCCTTAAGCTCTGAGAGCCTTTCCTTGGGGTCAGTGATCGAATGAGAAGCATCTACTGCAGCCTCTCGGCCTTGGGGGTAGAAAAGAAGAACTCCGCCCTGGTTCTGTTTTAAATCGTCCTTTACTCGCTTGTACTGCTCTAGTGTGATACACTGGCAATCATAGTGGTTTTCGCCTATACTTTTAAAGACAAAGTTGCTTATACCAATTACATACTTACATATGTATATAGATCTACTGTTTCTCGAAGGGCCGTAGTATGGGTAAAGATGGGTGGTGGATTAGTAGGACGTTGTTTCTGCAGCTGTTGCTGGAGCTGTTGCCGGAGCATGCCCGTGAAAAAAAAAAAAAATAAAGGCCGAAAAACAATTGGTGCAAACAAATGCAAAAACACGAGCATTTGATTGGCCTCAGCGATGAAGTAATTCCAAACCGGGAAGCCTGCCGCTACTTTCTGAGGTCAAACCGGCGGACCCCACAAGCGGACCAGTAGGAATGCAGTTAAGTGGGAAGGTTATGGTCCTACACTTCTGACCATAACAACGCCGGAAAAAGGAAAAGAAGAAGAAGAATCGGTGAAGCACTACGGGAAAAAGTTAAACTGTGGCACTTTGACACATTTAGGTGAAGGATTTAATTACACCAAACAGATAGATTTGATGAATCTTTCTATAGGTTAATGCAATTTAAGATGGATTTTATGGTTAAGAACAATTTCAGGTCGTCAACGTACATCAAGTAAAGACTTTTAAAAGACTTGTAAAAAAAATATTGAAATGTCGTCTAAAGTGGTCCGAAGTGACTACCTTGGGGGACGCCGGAGGTCACATCGATTTTTTAGCTTGGCAACTAAGATTGAGTGATCTACTCTGTCAAATGCCTTTAGAAATCTGTGTAAACTGCGTCACAATCCTTGTTCAAAGGAACATAACACATAATTGCTAAATGCGGTGAGATTAGTTGTCGTTGATCTTCCACCTATAAAACCACGTTGCAATGGGGAAATAACTTCTTTTAAAGGGAATATCAGTTTATTATAGACAATTTTTTCGAACAATTTTGGAATCGCAGATATCTTGCAAATAGGACGATAGTTCGTTACTAGGTTTTTCACCCCGACTTAAAAATAGGGATTATAAAAGAACACCTCCATATCGTCAAAAAATCGCCTTCTCGGAAAGAGCGATTGATATAGCTTTCAAGTGGAACTGCAAGGGCACAAGCACATTTTTTGAAAATAATAGAAGCAAAACCATCGTATCCTGTTTGTGTGCCTTCTGTCAATTTTTTTAATTTTATCCCAAATTTCACTTCTACTGATTTGCAGGTCCCCAATGTTAATTTGTTGCGGTGAATTATCCACAAATGATGTGGTTCCGGGACACGAAGGTTTGAATACTCAACAAACAAAATTAGCAAAGAAATTACAAGTTTTTGAAGGTTCACTTGAAGTTTCACCCAGATAATGAACCGAATTTGGAATACCAGTAGATCGTTTTTTATTGTTTATGAACATCCAGAAGCATTTACCTATAGTTTTGAGATTTGTTTCCATACTAAAAACGCATTGCTTATATAAAAATTTGTTTAGAAAATCGAATTCTAAACACACGACGACAGAGACGGCACGAATGAACAGCGGACGACACTATCGGGACGAAACCGCGAGTAAGGACACACACACCACCACCACTAATAATTTATGCTTGCTCGCTCTAAATGATTTAGGTGTGGTACTCTAGGGGCAGTCATCAAACTGATCTCAAGGAGCGAAGACGCATAGTGTTAATAAAGTGTAGTATAGATACTAGGCAGATCAGTATGCGCGGGCTTAACTCCGCTACTGAAAATTTTTGATCGAGCGAGCAAATTTGTTGTTTTATCAAATTACAATCATAACCAATACTCTCAAGTAAATACATATAGCTAAGTGTGATACATCAAATTAATTGTCTACTTGCAAGGACGTTTAGATTTAAGATCATATTTTCGAGAAACGTGTTGTTCTGAAGCTTTGACCACATCTTTCGCACCTTTTGCCTTATAGGCTTTTCTGACGAAATTGAAAGCTCGTTGCATGCAATCTATGGATTCTTCTTGGGTACCTCTTAATAGTGTGATGATCCGATCAGCTTTCAATGCCTTTGCCAATTCCACAGTGAAATTAATCACGCCCCATTGCTCTCGAATACCCGGCGCATGGGGATCATATTGCGTCAACTTGTATTTGCCATTAATTTTATCCACCAATGCGACAATAGCGTGAAACGAAGGAATAATTAAGCCAGTGAGTGGATCTATTGCTCTCTTCTTTGTGACTTCAATTTCTTGAGTGGAGAATACAATTACGCGTTTTGAAGAAGACTGAAAATGTAATCGGATCGCATTGACAGCTTGAGAGATTGTGGTCTTATATCCGAAACATGGACCATCTTTATCGACCTCCTTGTTTAAAATTCCAGTCCTTGCATCTACAATTATGTAATTCTTTAGAACCAAATGACGAATAAAAACGCTGTTTCTCGAGTAATTGTTGATCTGGATCAGGAGTAAAAGTAAATTTCTGCATTTTGGGACAAAAGTTCGGAAAAACAAATCGTCTGTTCATTAGGCGCCAAAGTTAACGATGGCGCAAATTTTGAAATTGTGTTCATCATAATGTAGTTAATTATATTACGAAAACGACAGTTCCGATTGAGATGCAAATTGGAATGAATGTACATGGAGTTGATGCAATTAAATTGCGCTATTAGTGAAACATGTCGTAAGTGTTGCCGCACAGCAACTACATGCTTGCGGATTGTTATGGTGATAGGCATGTGTGAGTGGGTTAATATGAGCCATAACTCAGGTAGAGCAGGTGGTCACCGTTAGGGGACGTGAAAGTGAGGTGACCACTGTGAATATTTCCAAGAAAATCGTTATTTTTATTATTATCAAAGTGAGATTATAGATGTGTTGGTCGGAGTTCATTTCTCTGACAATTTTTGTAAACATTTCTCAGCTTCAACGCGCTGTTTCATCCGATCCGAATCATGTATATGGGATATTCGCGAATAAGGAAAAGGCTCCACCAGGAGACCTTGCAGTGACCTTATCCTAGAAAACATAACATAAGAGAGTCCAGCAGCAAACTCCGTGTTTCCGATTCCGATTACTGCTTTGTCGATTGTCTGTCCTTGAGATGCATGTGCAGTTATAGCCCATGCTAGTTTGAGTGGTAGTTGCATCCTAGTACAACTTTCTCCCCCAAGCTGATATCCACTCGTGATAGGTGCTATTGGAACACATCCGTCAACGGTGGGGCCAGTGTACTTATCGAACTTGATCAAAACAACAACAGGCATTGCGGTTTGAGCGTTGTCTGTTGGACGATACACAATATCTTTCACCTCAACTCTTGCACCATTCACCAGTTTCTTGTCGGTCCAAAGGTTTCGCGTAAGTATAACTAATGCGCCGACAGATAGCTTAAGAGTATGAGCTAATCCTTGAGCGTCATTAGTTGTGGCTTTCTCAGCATTTTTGCTGTTATGTTTCGCTTGAATTCTGGCTACTGGAAGATCTAACGAACGTAGTTTCTCTGTGTTGTATGTCATGACTTCTTGTTTTGTACTGTAGATGCGCAAGGCATCTTTGAAGGTGCTTTGTTCTGCAACACAAACACGACTCGTTGATCTCGACATGAACAGTTGCCAGTCTTCTTCAGTGTTCCTGTCAATGCTTAGTTTGTCTAATGCATCACGGAAATGAACATCAGTTGTCGATGTTCCCAACTGACGATGAGCTTCTTTAAGGATTACTGCTTTCGTGAAATGCTTCTTATAGGCAAGTTGTCCTTGATCAGATAAGCTGCTCGAGTAACGACCGGGTTTCTTCTTTGCATACATTGGTTTATCCCCAACTGGCGGTAGTTGTTTGATGTCACCTAAGAGGTATACGATCATTCCGCCAAAAGGCTCGTCACAGCCCTTGGCCTGGCGACATCGCTGTTCGACCTGACCCATCAAGGTGGAACCGACCATGCTCCACTCATCTATTATTATGACTTTAACTGATTCGAAATCTCTCTGGAAAGCAGTCAAAGCTTCATTCGTAAGAGGATTGAATTTTCCAGATATCTTCAGTACAGAGTGAATTGTCTGTCCATTGATGTTCACACTCGCCGCCCCAGTAGGGGCAAGTAGCTTGTATGAAGATGAGCCGTAATTGAGGTCTGCAGTCAACTTTGCAACGATTGCTCTAATAAGTGTTGATTTGCCAGTTCCGGCTTTCCCTTGTATGATTATCCGATTGTGAATAGCTGACCCCTGCATTTGACTGTCTAAAATGAACAGGACATTCTGTTGTTCGTGTGTAAACTGAACGTCTGGGTACACTTGATGTTCAGCCACCATTTCTGTTTGTTGTCTGGACTGTATAAGAAAACTTGACAGTAACTCCGGCTGTTCAAAGTGTCCGTATGAGCTGCTCCAGTCATGCTCAATATCCATGGCTCGTAAACCAAGGTCCACGTCACTCGGTGGACCGGCTGGTCCGATCTGTGCCATAAGCATGAATGGGTCTTGACCATCGACGTATAATTCAAAATCTTCATCTTCGAATTCATCATCTTCATGAAGAGGTTCTAAATCAAGTTGTTGTGTAATCTGACGTGCTTCAAAAAGAGACTTCCAGGTCATATCACCAAGAAAATCAGCTTCTGAAATCCAAGGCAATGGATATGGGACGTGAACTAACACTTGGATTCTGTAGTACATGTCATTGTCTGCGTCATTTTCTTCTATTAACTTGAGTCTCGGAAATACTCGTACCACTGCTGCCTTGAGTCGCTTGGTATATCGATCGCCCACAACTTTGCATTGCGAAGAGAAATCGAAGAGCGATAGATGACTGTAAGCAGCGTTGCGGTTCTTATATTTCTCGATGAGAGACTTTGTTCCTCCGATGACCTCGTCATCGTTCAGAGTTTGCAGTAGCACCTGCTCTTCAGAGTCTGAATTTGGAATAACCAACGCAACAAACTCTCGAGTTGATGACCAAAATGGTAAGCCAAGATTCACGTGAGCGCACTCTTGAGCACAGTGATCACGTCCCGAGACTGTTTTCATGAGCAACTTTGTAATGGCTTTCTTGGCTGAATCATCGTCACTGACTTCGTTAGTTAAGATATTACACATGAGTTCGGCCAGCGTTGTGGATCGTGGTTCACATTTGGATGCATATTTGGCGATATATCCACCAACGGCATTCGTTGATACTATGGGTGTGAAGTCTATGTTGGCCCGCCAAGTTTGTAGCACTGATCTGTTATGACGATTGACTCGAGGATGGTTTCGTCTCTGTGTCAAAACCCAAGAGCCATCAATCTTCGTCAAAGTTGTTCGTTCTTGCAAATCTTTTGGGAACTTGTAGCGGCAGCGTTCAGATCCACCACCTTTTGGTTTCCGCATACAATGGACACCGCATGTACTATGAATCTCAACAGTACTACAAAGCTCGGCGTAGTCGTGATCAACGTCACTGATGTCGCTTGGCGAAAGTTTACACGGGTGGACAATAGGCGGCCTGACGTTGACATCCGGATGTTCTTCGGTGGAGAGTGCATCAAAGAACTCGATTACTCCTTGGAGTTCAGAAGCAGACATTGAATCGAGTTGAGTTATGTCAGGGGCATCTTTAATCCACGCCAAGCCATGAAGATGAATAGAACCTCGATGCTGATATTCAAAACGGAACCAATGATCAGTGATATTGAACTGTTCTTTCATTTGTTGCTTGACATAATGTTCGCCACGTACTGTGAAGAAGTAATCAACTACTTGAGGATTTTCCCGAATCAGTGAATATCGCTGAGTGCAAGTTAAGATACTATGATCGACAACGTCTGGTGCAAGCAACTTCCACAACTCTTTCCAATGTAGATCAGCAGATGATAGTGTAAAGAAAATAGTTGGCGGCCCTAGCTGATTAACCATGTCTAGCAGTTCAGCCGTACGTTTGAACCAGAAAGCTGATGATGTTCTCAGGTTGGCATTGAAAAAACCGATTTGTTTGATAAGCGTGGGCTGCTCTACCATTCGATCTTTGAGTTGCTTGACTGTCAAATCACCAAGACCAGCGCGACTCACTAAGACCTTCCCTTGAGTAGCAGCTCTCCACCGCTGGTTACTGTTCATTGCAAAGAAACGGAATCGTGGATGTTTTGCAAAACGGCCATCATCATACTTGAAGAGATGGGTAAAATAGTCAATTGGGTCAACTTTGATACGTCTACCACTCGTGTCACGTAGATCAGCTCGTCCAGTTGGGAATAGTGTTGGAAAGGCCATGACTACATAACCGTTTGTAGTGTATTCATTGATGGGTTCGTTACTCAGCATTGGTTGTTCGATTGGTTGATTTGCGTTGAGAGCAGCTCTGATCAATGTTTCCTGAGGTATGTTCACATGCGAAGCTACACCAGATTCGTGTATGAAGTCACCTTGAGCTGTGTTTAAATCTAAATCAATCTGTGGAAGCAAATCACCAATATCGCCACCAACACCTTCCATGGCTGTTAAAACGTCTTCAGCAATTTCAACATCTGCGTAATACGGATTATTTACTTTTAGCCACAGCAATGCAGTCCTGATCCTTGGAACTGATACTTTAAATCTGTCTTTATGTGTTCCTTTGGCAATCAACATTGTAGATGCAGTACTTGGATGGTGAGGAAGGCGTTTAGCAAACTCATTGGTATCTTGAACAAAATTGATGACACTTCCCGAGTAACTATACTGTCCACCGCCTTTGAGTTTGGTTATCGAGCAAATGGCCTTGACACGACCGATGAGTTGCTCTTCAGTGTCATTAAGGTCCTTGAGTGCATCGGGAACTTCACCAGGATCCATGTCATTAGCTGCAGAGAACTTTATCGGCTGTCTCGAACATCTGGAACAAAGATCATTCCGAGCCATGGTCATGTTCAGCCAGCGTTCTTTACATGTACCGCAGTAGTTGTATTGTTGCCTAGTTCTTGGAGGCATGTGGGAATTGAATGCAGATGATGACTGGTGGATTGATCGGGCTCTTGAGTCGTTCGAAGTGCTGCTACCCTTGTTGCATTCGCAATTCTTTGCCGTCTTCCCGTGAGAGAAGCATGTCTCTGGCTAGAAGGACGTCCGGCTCTCCTGTTATTTTAAGTGTTAGTGTTAAAAGTTACTCAATCAAGTGACTTACCTCGTAATTGCGGGCATTTGATTTAATTTGATTTATCAAAAGTATTAAAATGTGTCCAAAATGTTAAGGAATGTCAAAATCAGATGAAAAAGGTATTCAGAAAATCTTGAACTAAATTTGCGGATCTTGGTTCACGCGCAGATTCGAATTTATCGATAATTTCAAATTTTGATTGCACGTGCCTGCAAAAGTCTATGGCACTTTTCTAAACTTTACCTCGTTATTTCTCACTATTTTTCAATCAAACAATTTCATTTGATAATTTAAGGCTCATCTACAGACCTAGATCTATCGAATGACATGCTGCACACATGTGTGGTTATAGCCGATATCTACATTTAGTGCGTACAAGATTAGTCCGAAATCGTTTTCGGACCACTATATTCCCCGTACATGCACGCGCTAGGCCAAAAAGTGGGTGATTGCTCTCGCTCCGCTACGCTCCGCTCGATCAATAAATTAAAAAGTGACATTTCATTTGACTACGATCCCACATATTTTTTGGGAGCTCAACCGGGATCCACCAAGATCCTCGTCCCGGATCAATAAAATAATAGTTGACAAAGGCAAGTAAAGGAACACCGATATGGCAGTGGAAGCAATGACGTCATTCACGTTCAAGTATGTCGAGGAAAGCATGACGACGTTTACTGGTGCAGCAACACAAAGTGTAGACAATTGGTTTGAAGAATTCGAAGATCTGTCCGCTACAGTTAAATGGAATCATTTACAAAAATACATATATGCCAAACGATTAATAGGAGGAGCCGCAAAATTATTCGTGCAAGGAGAAAAGGGAATAAAAGACTGGAACACTCTCAAGACGACATTGGAAAAAGAATTTAGGACGGTAATCAGTTCGGCGGAAATTCATCGCCAACTACGTAGCCGACGTAAATAAAACGGAGAGACCTTGAGGGAATATCTGTACAAGCTGATCGAAATCGCCAAGCCGCTAAGCATGGACGAGGAATCAATTGTCGAATATTTCATAAATGGCATTAAAGATGAAAAAGTCAACAAAATTGTTCTATACGAAGCTCGTACGATAGAAGAACTTAAAATAAAAATCAGAACGTACGAAAAGATGAAACAACGGATAAGTGTGGAAGGTTATAAATCAACGAATTTGACCGTTGCTCAGCACAACACCACCTTTAAGAAGGACACTGTTTTAGATGTGGAGCAATAACGCATTTAGCTGGCTCATGTCCAGTTAGGGACTACAAATGCTTCAAGTGTAATGAGACTGGACACCGGGCATTCGAATGCAAAAGTAGAGAAGCTTTGAAAAAATCAGCGGACTCACTAGACACGAAGACGCACCACAGAGCATGGAATATGGCGTGGCAAAAACCTAATATGGTAAAAGAAGTCGTAATTCAGGGCAAGGGGGTCACAGCCCTTATCGACACGGGATGCGACCTTTCCTTATGCAGACAAGACCTCCTGATGCTACTCAATAGAGCCAACATTGGGGGCCCCCCATAAAGTTAACTTGCTTGGGTGGTAACGAAGTCAGTACACAAGGATTCTTCGATGAGAAAATTAAAATTGATAAGGTTACCCTGGAAGCTAGGTTTCATATTGTGCAAGAGAAAGACATGCAGTTCCAAATGATCATAGGACAAGACTTAATCCAGAAAGCTACGGTCATTATAGACGCAAAAGGAGTTCGCTTTGAGCAACAAGGGATTAAACGTCAAGGTGAAGGGGGGCAAAACTTGTTGACATCAACACCGTATTCCCCTAAGGACAAGGCAGAGATCATACAAAAGGAAGTGACTTGCACAACGAAGAAAGAAATCAACTCGCCACTAAAACAAAATGAAGAGGCTCCTTTACGAATGAATGAGCTGAGAAAGGAATTCACTGAGATATGCTGTTTCGTAGATACATTGGGAGAAAAGATGCCAGTCGAAATCGACATTGACCATTTGTCATCTGCTCATGCATCGACAATAATATCAATCGTAAATGAATATGAACCCAAAAAGAGTGCTACGTCATCAGTGGAAATGAAGATAACGCCAAAAGAGGAAACACCGATATACGAGCGACCACGGAGGATGTCGCCAGCAGATAAGGAGTTCGTGGAACAGCAAGTGTCGACATGGCTACAAGAAGGAATCATTCAGCCAAGCACATCAGAATTTACATCCCCAGTAGTCCTCGTTAATAAAAAGAATGGGTCCAAGAGATTGTGTTGCGATTTCAGGCGAATCAACGCACAAATCATGAAAGATAATTTTCCGATGCCACTAATGGACGACATTTTGGACGAGTTGCAAGCAGGCCAAGTTTTCACGACGCTCGATTTAACCAATGGATTTTTTCACGTACCAATAGAGGAGAGTTCAAGAAGGTACACATCTTTCATTACTCGCAGCGGACAATTCGAGTTTTTGAAGGTGCCGTTCGGAATCTGCAATTCACCAGCGATTTTTACGAAGTTTATATCAGCCGTTTTCAGGAAGTTGATTAACGACGACGTTGTAAAGGTGTACGTAGACGACTTAGTGATCCCAGGAAGGGTTTCTCTCGCCATTAGACAAGTCTGATCGGCCACTCCAGACCTACCATGTGGATCACATTGGACCAATGGAGGAAACTAAAAAGAAGTATAATCACATCCTTGTTGTAGTGGACGCCTTCTCTAAGTTTGTGTGCTTGTATCCGACAAAAAGTACCGGCAGTGAGGAGGTGATTAATCGCCTGAAGGGACAAGCTGCTGTATTTGGAAACCCGCTAAGAATTATTTCCGATAGAAGAGCTGCAGAAAGGATCAACAAGCATCAACAAGAAAGGATGATACACTCATTGATTGCTACTGGTGTGCCTCGTGGGAATGGTCAAGTGGAACGCGTCAACCGTATGCTGATTCCGTTATTAACTAAAATTAATTTGGAGGATCCAACACAATGGTACAAACATGTGGAGCATGCCCAACAGTTAATTAATAATTCGCCGACCAGAAGTACTAAAGTATCACCATTTAGAATATTGACGGAAATAGAGATGAGGGTTACTAATATGCCAGATTTTCAAGGTTTGCTCCATCAAGAGGAAATCGAGAAACACGACGACGAAAAAAGACGATTGAGAGACGAAGCCAAAAATAATATCGCCAAGATTCAGCGTGTGAACCATCTTTATTACAATAAGAAGAGAAAGATGACAACGATGTACAAACTCAACGATTTAGTCGCTATACGTCGCACCCAATTTGGACCAGGCTTAAAGTTGAAACCCAAGTTTCTTGGCCCATACAAAGTAGTGAGGGTCTGTAAGAATGATCGATACGAAGTTCAAAAGATAGGCGACCACGAGGGACCTCGCACCACGCTGTTGTTGACCTAATGAAACCATGGTCCGGATTCTTCGAGCCGAAGAAAATGTCAGGAGGGCCGAATGTGGGAACACACGACGACAGAGACGCCACGAACGGGACGAAACCGCGAGTAAGGACATACACACCACCACCACTAATAATTTATGCTTGCTCGCTCTAAATGATTTAGGTGTGGTACTCTAGGGGCAGTCATCAAACTGACCTCAAGGAGCGAAGACGCATAGTGTTAATAAAGTGTAGTATAGATATAAATTAAAAAGTGACGTTTTCTATTATAGAGAATACTATTGTTGTTCAATTTGCGAGCTAATTTATAAGCTTTGTTTTTTCTTTTGTAGTGAGATGTAATCGAGGATGTATCCCATATGCTAAACTCCGACTGAGATGTCGAGGAGGGTTTACCCATCAACTCGACCAAGACTGTCTTCTCACCTTTCAATAGAGAAAATTGCAGTTACACTTAACATTTTTTTCTGATGTGGCTGTATGTCGCAACGTGCACCGAGCGTCTGTCCATCGCATAATATCGGTCGCCTAAACTAACGGGCTAAATCGAGTTTTTAGTGGACTCTCGTCAAGTGACTCGGTGTAAGCTCAAAATACAGTAAATGATTGAACATCGGTATGTCAACAAAACAAATTTTATGTTGGACTTGAGAAATTGTTTACAAAGGCATTGGTTACGATTCGTCAAGTATTCAGGGATGACAAGATGGCACGAACTGACATTTTTGAGCGGCACAAGCTATTCGTTGGATAACCGTCGACTTCACAAATCGACGACAACGTACAAAGGGACAGCTGAGTGAGGTCTATCATCACCGGAAATTGGAAATTGTACTAAGATAATGTACCCACTCACACCTGCTCCTGGATGATTGACTACCCGACGCAAAACGTTGTCGCGATAATTCTCTTGGGTGATAAATATGGACTCGTTCATTGAGGCTGGTATTTTTGGCACGAGATTCGAAGGCATTGGGAACCTACAAAATTTCAAGTCAGACATAAAATGTATCAGGTGTGCAAGTGGGAATCCGCCATTTTCCGGAAGATGGCACTAGCGATACATGCTGGCCGAAAACGACTCATTACAGACGTCACGTAGTAAGTTTGTACGTTTGTCAACCACTTCGCATCATTACATTTATAGTGTTTCATTGGCGTCAATTGAATATGTTTTTGTACTTAATAAAATGTCGTTTGTCCCGAATTCAAAAAATCTGTGGGTAAGGCATGCGGTGATTAGAGACGTCTACGATGAAGATATATTTGAGTTTACAAAAAATAGACCAGTTCGAGAATGAACGGTGGTCCGTTTGTCTCGATGAAGTGTAATGTATGCGCAAGGCGCAGAGTGTTGTGGAACGCTAAAATGATATCGGCGAAAGGTGCATTGCGATCGACGAGTTGTTGGTTCGGCACATTGCTGGAAATCGCGGGGAGCTCTTGAAAATGGGAATTTGATCGTGCACGATTATACGGGATCTTTTAACGACGACCATAGTTTTGCAGAAAGTCCGCTCCGATAATTGGGGATGTGACGTCGGCGACGACGAATGTCCCCAACGGGCGACGGAGGCCGAGGTTGATTTCGTGCGCGATTTCTCCTTGATGGAAGTGCCGTTGACGGCGAATAGCTGCAGTGATGATAGTCGGTGGTTGCCGGGCGACGGAGATAAGGGAATGCATGAGATCTCGGCGTCCCTATCGATAAAAAAACCTTCTACAAGTCAAGAAATAGTTAACCAACTGAGATTGAATATCATCATACTTACCCGGGGCGCAGCAGCGTCGATGATGGGCCTCAGTTGGGTTATGCGGGATGCTGGCAGCTGGGAGCACAGCGTATCGAATTTCCTACCACCTTGGACTATTCTTGAATCACGGAAGAAAAAACGTAGGAGGTAGAACCAGCTGTCGACGTCTGATTCCATAAAGGGTGGCATCTGAAGGCGGGCGTGAAAGCTTGCTGCGACCCGGGGCTGGCTATTGTCTGTCTCCGGGGGGACGGCTACGCCATGCGGAATTGGTTGTTCTTCTTCGTCCATCACGTCGGGGTCACTTAGGAGTTTACAAAAAGCTCGTTGCTCGAACGAACGTGATTGCCCCTCGTCGTTACCTATGAGCGCGGTTGTTTTATCGTTTGATGACACGTCGATGAATTTACCGGAGATGTTCGCTTTGACAACTAGCTAAGGCTGCAACCACACCCCACATATATTAATGAAAGTGCTGTGGTGTTTCCGCCTTTGGATTTCAAATTTGGGCCTAAAATCTGCCGTCAAGTTATAGCAGACACGTTCATGTCAGGATCATGTCAACGAGCAAAATCGATAAACGTTCTTTCGGCGCTCTATTGCAATGCGTTGAGAGGCAATAGCAAATTCAATAGGATCGATCGCAAATGCATACTCTCTGATTCGGTAGATTCCTAAGACTCGCTTCAGGCAGCTCCAATAGTAGAGGCAAACAACTTTTTTTAATTTTTTTCTTTCTAAACAATATCGAAATATTGGTAAATAGAGAGGGCCACTTATGAAGAAGGATCAGCTTGCGATGTATAGGAATTTGGTATTAAAAAAAATGATTTAAATCCCAAATGGAAGCTACCTATTCTCTGGAATTGCACTCATACAAAAAATCATTAAGAGAGCTGGCCATAATATTTTTACCATAATTCCTGCTTGTACTATTTTAAAGAGAAGAAAAAAAACGAGAAAAAACTTATAAATTACTCACTCGTAGTCCTTGTGACTTGTGACTTTCATTTCTAGCTACCGCCACTCCATTGCGGCAGCCATAAATTCCAACATGATTAAGACAAAATTCCATGGGATGCGGGCGGTCCGCCCTTTGGCTAATGTGATTTCGGTGTAAGCAATTATGATGTACTTTTGTGGGAACGAATTTACCCCGTGTATCCGTGGGTACCACATATCCGTGACTGTGGAGAAATTTTCATAGAAATTATGCCACGGTAGAGTGGTATATAAGGGCTGGAATGCTAACGTGCGTTTTGACTTCAGCTTTTGGTGTCGTACGGTAAAGTTTGTGTTCGCGGTTGATCTAGGCGATTGATGAGTGGAATATGAATTCGTGTCGGGTTATTAGTGGTACCACGCAATATTCCGTCAAGGTCGCAATGTATTTTAGTTTCGTGTGCTTCTACGGGAGTTTGCTGATGGAGGTGATCAGCGCTGATTCAACTATAACCACGGAAAATGGTAAGAAGCTTAGGGAAAACGCGATGTCAGGATTAAAGTGTCAAGGTTTTCTGGAAACAATATTTAGCAAAGCAGTAGTTCAGTACTCAGGCAAGCGTTAAATACGTTTTGACAAAAGGCCATTGAAACTATTGTGCCTATAACACAAAGTTCGTAACCCGCAAAAGCTAACTCATCGTAATAATATTTCAAAGTGTTTTCTTCGCAGAAGATCCTTTAAATCAAACGAAGGGGGATATCAACACTGCCTAAACTCAATGTGTATTTGGACTCATCTACAGTCAGTTTGTTAGCCCTTACCTACATGACTACCCCAGTTACTCCTGCATTATCCCACGACAGCCAAAGCTGAATTCGAATGTATCCTCTGTATCACACCCGGCTTCATTCTGGTGTAATGTGCCGTGATAAACTTCAGAATATAAAAACCTTAACCAGATTTAAGACGGGCTTACAGCAAGTCGTGGCCACTTTTCTGGCACTAAACTTCATGTTCTTATTGGTGCAATTGAAAAAGTAATGATTTCAATTGAGTTTGAAATATATTTGCTACTTTAAGGTATTATACTTTACCCGGCTGATCGAATGCTTTAGAAGATAATAACCTCTGAATAGCTGGATCAACCCTCGACGGGATTTTTCAATTTTCCTTTATTCAAAGTAACTGAAAAAGATTTAGACCGCAGCCTCTTCTCCCTTCCAATTTAATATCTGGGCGTGTCATTAAGGATGTGTAATACCAGTCTGCTTTAATGTAATTTCTACCGCGATCTCCTAATGATTCCTTTGTGTCCCGATACCCCCAAAGTTTGCCTCAATTCCAACAGAGCACCATGGTGGTCGTTTTTAGTTCATGCTTCGCGCTCTAAGTAATGCCGGTTATCACTTAGTATGTTATATCGGGTCTTTCGAGGCGCTCCATGGATCGACCCTATCTTTTGTTTCTTCGACATCAGAAGTGCTGCTTAGTCCATTGGAGCAGGAGTAGTCTCATGACATCTTAGAACACAGCGGCTGGGGGGAGTTTTAAGGGATTGAATAACGTAGGGCGAGCGTTCCCTTGCTGCAGAATCAGTTTGGTAGCATTGCGGCTGTTATTCCTTCAATGCTCGATTTAAACTCATTAATTGTGTTCGGTAGCGAGCTCCCGCGATGGTTTCACAAGGTTGCAACAACTCATAATATACCGAACTGGTTCCACCAAAAACGAGTATAAACACGGTCCATGTTTCACCACTTCGGCAATGTCACGAATAAAGATAATCAAAAGCAGAGGGACCAGATGGCTCCCCTGTGGAACTCCAGAACTGCAAGTTATCTCTCTAGAAATAGAGTTACCGATTTTGACCTGTTGAGTTCGGCCGAGAAGAACAGGAGATAACCAGCGAATGAATTGGGAATGAAAACCAAAGGATTCAAGTTTATGGATTAGCCAAGCGTGATTTATAGAATCAAACGCTTGATGAAGTTATGATGAACGATTTCTTCCAAATATTGAGAAACAGGCCTTCCGAAAGGGAACGGTTAAAAATCTGGAGCACGGGAATGGAGAACGAGTCGCAGCATTTATTGAGTAAGATGGAAGGAAGGCTGCTTTTTTTTTTTTTTTTTTTTTTTTTGTTTTTTTGGAGGCTTCTACTATCTGTTGGAGCACTCAGACACAAATACTGATCCATTGTACTACCAGACAGACACCTTGTCTTTATTGTATTTTCCCCGTTGTCCGGAGAAAAGTGAGGAGGGGATTCAGTGATGTAGAGCTAAGACATTTGGCACCCACCACGTCGGCCCCAAGGGTGCGCTACCGTGCGCGAACGAAGGCGGGACAGTGGCAGAGAAAGTGTTCTGCTGTGTCATCCTCCTCGCAACATGCAGCACAGGTAGGCGTCTAACTGATGCCAAGCACGTAGAGATGCTTGGCAAAAGTGTAATGGCCCGTAAGCCTTCTGCAATCATTTCTCCTTAAGGATAAGAAGAATGTTGCGGACTTTTTGCAGACATCAGGGCGTACGCGCTTAGTCATCCTGCATCCTGGATGTTCCCTCCATTTGCGACTGTGTACGTTAAAGACCCAGTCATTGATGTCAGATTTGACCGTGGAAGCAGGAAGCAGAGTGACCTGGGACCCATACAAGCCTAAGTGAATATAGTCTTCCGACTTTGTTCAAAAGGGTCTTGAGTTCATGCACTAATTTGGAGTTGGATAGAGGGTTGGACACAGTTTTGAGTGCAGCTTGGCTGTCCACCTGTGTTTCACAACATAGTGCATGGCCATTAGGATTGCGTAAATCTCCGCTTGGAAGACAGACGCATATTTTCCTAACGAGAAGTGCAGTCGAATGTTTTCGCGCTCAAAGAAAGCTCCAGCGCCGGATCCCTGCCCAGTTCTGGAGCCATCTGTGAAAATTCGAAGACATTCCATTCCAGATTCATTGTCTGGCCAAAACCAGTCCTGATGCCATGGAAATGTGACTGTGAAGTTACAGCGTAGTAGGATGGCAGGTGTCATTGCGTTGGCTGCTGCGAAGGCTGCTTAATTTAGGCTTTAACGATTGAAGAGCAATTAGAACATCATTGCGAATTAAAGTCAAAAATGTCGATACAATTGGAGGAGTAGACAGGAAGTGTATTATTTTGGTTGTGGTTAGTAATATACGGATATAGACTTAATATCACGTTCGATACGCATGATAGAACTTTTGTAGAAGAATTTGTCGAGAACATTAAAACCTTTACGTAGTTTGCTAAAAGTTGCATAATTTGTGCTAGAATTGGATTTCATAAATACCTTAAAAGCTTTATTTTTTTTTAGATTTTCTAGAGTAGCTATATCTGTTGTGCCAACAGAGCTTATTCGAATTTCGATAGGACGTAAGTGATATAAATCTCGAGAACCCATCTGTTAATATATCAATTAAGCATAGAAGAAACAATTGTTAAGTTCAATGAAGTTTACCTTGAAAAAATTTAAATATTTGACGTTTTGATTAAATTTACATAGGTACCAGGTTGTGGAGCAAAGGTAATTCAAAAGTAAATGATAATTTTGGGAATAGATTTAAATCTACATAAATAGGGGCAAGTCGGGACGTCGTCTTAGAACAGGTGTAGCTGGGTATATTATTGTGATACAATGTACAATTTCCGGTGTTGACTGTCCTTACCCGGTTAGTCCTTCTCTTCTTAACACTGCACTATCTCTCCCTCCGGTACATGTTTGCACTTCAGTCGCACTTTGCACGTTGTCATCGGTTCTTTACGAGGAGTCGTAATTTGCAGTTTGTGACACATTTTCATCCTTGAACACTAGGAGAATCATGGCCAACGTCTCCGTACTTTTTTCCCCAGTCCAAAGCAGAATTGAACGGCATAGCCCTATTCAATCTTTCGCTAAGTTTTGAGCTTGCTCACTCAATAAGAGTCCACTCAAAATTCGAAGTAGCCTGAGGCGGCTGATAGTTGCCAGGTTTTGAGGGTTAGACCCGTCTACCAACGAGTTAAACGAGTTCGCGGACCCTCTTCGATGCACCAGTCAGAGATAAATTGGAATACTTTTTGCATGCGTTCTCAGGCTCCCACTTAACGTTAGCATATGTCGCAACGGTAAGGTTGACTCAAATATGGTGCAAGTCATCCATGACAACTGATTATAAAAGTGGTCAAGGAACTCTACGGGTTGTCCTTTGGATGCTAATACTACCACAAAGACCTCTCCACAAGTAATTGTGCCATTACGGTCTTCGAGCATTGTCTTAACCCAACGGTCAGTGGTCGTAATAGAGTCCTAACCAGTATTACCGGTATAGGGGCCTCTGATTTGAAGTTCGAGAAAACAATATCAGACTGGTAGAATAATAGGAAAATCTCCAAGCCAACCGAAGCAAAATAACCGGATCTAGATTTTTTTAGAAAAGTTCTGGAAACTTTTCGTCCTTGTCCAGAGCTTTGTTGGGCTTAAAGAAGAGGATTGACCACTTGATTTTATCAGTACTAAAGAGCTTGCCGGAGAGTCTGTTGGTTCTACTATTCGCAATGTCGTTGATGTAAGGTGCGGTAAGGAACCACAGAATTTAATTTGTGTTCTTTTTAGACAGAGCTTGTAGGGCCGCTGCAGTAGGTAACGAGTCAATAGTCCAAAAAATATTTTCTCCAGGACACTCTCTGGAAATTCAAAATGTGGCATCTCTGATATCATCTGAGTTAGATGATCTTTCAAATACCTAAAAAATACCTAAGATTCTTCACCTTCAAAATGTAAAAGGAAGAAGCCATTAAAGTTTTTTTCTTAATCTTTCCATATCTTTTCAAGAAGCTGTCGTACAGTGAAAATCTGGTCAATCGTTGATTGATTCCTCCTAGGAGGTTTTAAGAAAATACGTTGTACAACTTAATCACTGTGGTACTGCCCGGCAGTTATTACATTGCATTCAGTCGCCCTTTTTAAATACGGGAATGATGGACGTGTTTTTAAACTCCTGGGGATTGTTTCGTATGGTTGTGAATAGCCCATGTAACCTCTCCGTTAATTCACGTCCAAAATATTTTATTGATTCCATAGGTATTACATCGACAACTCGGGGCCTTCTTTTTCTTAAGTCTATTCTTAAGTTTTTTGTACGTCCTCGATGACTGACAGTTCTATCTCAATTTCTGCTGGGTATAAATCAGAATTCGCTCTTCTATACACTTTGACATTTCGTACGTGGATATGATGTCTTCTATCTATCAGAAGGTGATCAATTTGGAGCGTGTTACTACATCCGATGAGATCCAGCCAGCCTTGTGTATTCGCTTATGTTTGAGTGTTGTGGTTTTCACGGTCGTATTTCTTGAGCTGACGAAACTTATTGTCCTAAGACCATCATCATATGATGGGGCTGAAGACTGTCTTCCTCTGTTGTAGAAGGATGGAAATCGTCGAATATTTCATTCATTATTTCGTAAAAGGCGTCTCTTCGTTTCAGACCTAAAGGGTATTTTTTAGAGGTATGCAAATAAGATAATTTTACGTTTAAATACGATTTCGGGCATATGTGTTACGGCTAGCTCCAAGGAAGCGCAATCATGAAGTCAAATTTTCGACAAATTTATCGAGCAACTGAGGCTGTATATCAGCAATAGCACGACGAATGTTGACTTCCAAACCGTCCAACGTCTCTGGGTTTATCGGCATAGACTAATGGCATAACCTCAAAGAAAGTAATCTAAAGATCTGAGATCACTCTTGATGGTGTCGCGCGCCGTTAGGCATGTCGCGCCATCCTGTTGAAACCAAAACTATGTTGCGTCACCATCCCATAAAGCACACCAAACAACAATGAGTTTTAATGCTTGTAAATTGACAATCTGTAAAACTAGTGTTGGCAGCTTAAAAACCAAACCTTTGAAAAAAACCCTTTACATGACTATAGATGATAATAGCTGAAATATCAAACTGGATTAGTTGCGGGGACTGTAGATCCAGTAAATCCTCCGCAACTTAGTCTTCAAATTTCCCGATTTTAGTCCCTTTTTTTTATAAACCCGATATGAATTTACAACTGCCATATTCGGCAGGATTTAATAGCAACTTTTTTGTACCACTTGAACATTTCTTGATCTACTGTCTTTAATGGTGGATGGAATGTTAAGGTTAGGAATTGGTTCATCGGACAAGGCAGCCATAACAAAAGTGTTTTTTGCTGAAAACATTCTGACATCTCGTGTATTATTCCACTTGAGAACAACAATTCCCTTCTCTTCCTCCCTGTCCCTGTCCCTGTCCCTGTCCACGTAGAGAGTCCGGTCTTTACACTCTTTACAAGCATTGTTAGCCAGGGCAACTTCGCGCTCGTCTGTTGAACTTTTTTTCGAATAAATTTTTATTAACCAGATAAAACTTCTGGTCGAAAAAAGGTTGAACGGCTTCACACCATTATGATGGGCTTAGCTTGGAATGTATTGCCGATAAACTGGTCGTCCTTCCTAAGGTATTACGGTCTCATCGATTACTATGTTTTCTCCTGGAATTAAGACTTACAGCATATTCAAAAGAGGACTCCATTTGCCTATTCTAACACCTACCTGGGGCTAGGGTTGTGTTGTCGACTAAATGGACGAAATTTAGAGGTAGTTAGAAATTAATTCCGGACATAGTTTTTGCCGGAACGTCGAAGTTTTAAATGTTTTTGCACGGTCAATAGTCTTCCAACAACCCTGCCTCTACGAATTCCACCCGAAACAACAGTCCAATAATTATTTTACCTCTGAACTGTTTGTTGAAACTCTGTTCTTCTGTCTAGATCCATGGTTAATAGGCAAATGACTTATTTGTTTTTCTGCAAACCTCCTCCTCAACAAATAGATTGAAAGCTTTTAGGCAGCTTTTTCTGGAATTCGGATCTCTCCTCTTTTTTGCCGGGGAGAAAACTCCGTTGAAATTGTTTACCCTCTTCCACAAACTCCTCTTCACTTTTGGATACGAACGCAAAATTTAAGCCTCTACGCCTACCTTTGGCATTTTGTTGGATGGGGAAGAGTTTTATTTAGGAATTCAGCCGCCTCTTTTCTCTTACGACTAGCATTCCGAGCCACAGGTATATTCTAGTCTCTATCCTGTGAGGAGTTATGCATTTAATAAACAATAAAAATATTTTAAAAATCATCCCAAAGTTATCTTTTCCTTCCCATAGAAAAGTATTTTACCGCGTCTCAGATTTTTAAAAACGTGTTGAACTGTTCTACAAGGTGGCGCAAAATTAATCATTTTGTCATCAATTTTGTTGTTGAATTACTTTTTTACTGATTAAAAAAAAATGATTTTGAGTAATGGAAGTCTTTATGTGGACCTTTACATTATTTTTTGTTGAGTGAAAAAGATGATATCCGCCAGGAGGACGTCGCCAGTGTGGATACACATTTGTAGTTTCCGGTGATAACTGTTCGCATTCCTGTCGAATATTCTCCTTAAGAGCTGCAATTATCTGAGGCTTGTTGGCATAAGCCCGCGATTTTAAGTAGCCCTAAAGAAAGAAGTCTGGGATGGTTAACTCGGACGATCTTGCTGACCATGCCGAACCGCGCCGGATTACGTGACCAGGAAACGCTTTCTTCACAATATCAATTGCGGCTCGTGCTGTGTGCGGCTGCACCGTCTTGTTAAAACCGCATATTTACCATCCCCGCTCATCCAATTCCGGCAGTAAAAAGTCGTTTATCATGGCCCTAAAGCGTTCGCCAGTAACAGTGACCGTATTGCCGATGGCGTCCCCAAAAAAAATACGGCCCACTCACTGCTCCCGCGTAACACCGCACCACACACTGGTTTTGAGTGGATGTATGTAATGGCTCACACACTGATTTTCAGTGCCGCAGAAATGAAAGATTTTGTTATTGACGTAACCGTAACGTAATCATGATGATTCTCGACACAAAATCGTCCACTTCGTTGATGAGATTAAGGGTAGCTTGACAGTAATTCACACGCGACTGACGGTCAACAGGCAGTAACTGATGCATTGTTTGCACTTTATACGGGAACATGTGTAAGTCTTTCACTAAAATTCACTGTAGGGTCCATTTGGTGATGCCCGATTGCGTGTCCCGTCGTCTAGTTGATTTTTATTCGTTCTCTGCGACATCGGAGCCGCGATATTCTGGGCCGAACGACCAGACGGCTACGCCCTTAATGGTCTCCTGTGGTTCCAGTCTGTTTGAGTTGAGTTGCTAAGCGCCGGTATGTTTGCCCAGTTGGAACGACACGATTAGGAAACCGACGTCTAAATACGCGCTTCGCTAACATCACTGACCGATTATTGCTCAAAAAAATCGAAACAATTATTCCACGCCCTTACGGAGTATACCGCTCCATTGAATGTCCGTTTGTACACTGCAGCTGTGTAGTTCACAAATGTAAAAAATGATTGACGTTCGATGTCATTTGCAAAAATTATAACATCTTCCGATAGGGTGATCTATTTTTCGTCACCTTCCACTTGTTTCTTTTTGACTTATGACCTAAAATAAATTTTGTATTTGATAGCTTGTCAAAGCAGCAAGTTTTTTTTTTATAATTCGTGAGGTTACGCTCTTATGAGAGCTTATGTTCTTCTGGTGTTTGTCACACAACCTGGAAGGGGTGCAGATGGTTTGTCTCGAAGATGTTCCTTCACTACTCTCCGGGGGTGGTTGTCCTAGATAGGATTTGAGAGATGCGACTCAATTTGCGTTGGTTGTAGTTCACAGTACTCTTTTTGTTTCCATATCATTAAAGTGTTGTATTGGAAATGGACACACAGAGTATGAATTTTGAAGTGCTGAAACTTTTTTAAGGTTTCTGTAGTCCCATTATACAGAGTCGATTTGATCACATATCACCTTAGAGGATGCCACCTTGAATATATTTCCAAGACGGCTCTCAAGTCCTTTAATCACTACAAAAATAAATAAAAAATATTAACAAAATTTTACAGAAGTGTCCCACATTGGTGATGACTGTCAAGTCACCCCAGTCATACATGTTCTTCAATATCCGGGCTGTGTTCCCAAACCAATCCCATCATTCGCTTGTGTGGGTCGATGCGCCAGCTATTTGCAGGTAAGACGAATCAAACTAGTCACCGCCATGCATGACATTTTGCATATTTTTAAGGTATCTGGAAGCAAAATTTGGCAAATGGAACGTTCGTGCATGTGCTGCCAGGAATCCGGTGAACGTGAAGCCGCTGTGTCATTATTTTGCCCCAAAGCAAAGAATGGAGAACGTCGATTCAAGAAAGTAAGATCGGATATATCTAAAAAAATCAAAATAAATATATTTTCTGGCAGGTCCTCACGAAGGCGCCGTTGGAGTGTATGTGCCGGCCATGCTCTTCGGTCGAGGAATCAGGCATTATTCCACAGGAAATCGCTGGCTATTCCGACGAGGGACCACTCAACAATCATTTCCGTCGAATAGCGGTTTAATATGATTTTAAAACACGAACACCAGCTTTAAAATGATCATCGAAAGATTTGTTATGTTATACTGATTGTCGTTAAACACAGTTTTAATAAATAAACTAATTTATTTAAATGTATAATAATGCAACATTTAGTCTGTTTTGGTTTGAAATTTGAAAATAACCGGTTTTTTACGTCGGTAATGTGGGCAAGGTAGTGTTGTGTCCGCACTTTAGTACCGACAATCTCCCCCATTTTTGACACTTTGGAATAGTTCTTTGACATTTCGTTTTGAGTTCTTCGCATACGCACGCATTCTTATGAAGTGTAAAACACCGAAGAATAAAATGGGTGGCAGGAATGACAGTTGACAGGGTGTAACCAAAAACGTGGAACATCCGTACCCTCGAAACCAATAAAAATATTTTCAGATTAGCCAACATACAACGCCGAGCAGTAATTATAGAGCAATTTAGTGAAGAATTTTTCGACTGACTTAATCGCCATTGAACATATGCATTAAAACTAGTGTCCCATAATCAAATCAGTGTTATTCCTTCTTTTTACCATATTGTGTTGTGAAACATTTCCTACCTACGCCACTGCCTGGAACTGTCAAGCACTCCCAGCTAGTTGTCAACCGGAATAAACATCCAAGCAAACTCTCCCCACCAACACACTCGCATCCATTCAAAACTGGCAACCAGCTGACAGCCTCTGTGTTGCGTGTACAACATACTCGACTGTTTGTCGTTTGACTGGTGCTCCGCAGCTCCACCGCAGTCAAGTGGCATCGATTCCGCCAGACCAACTTGTCGTTATCGTGCAAGAAACTCGGTCAGTTCAGTCGAATCGCATCGCCCCAAGAAATTCAACCGATATCTGTCCCGTGTTCGATATATTTTCCGCCGTCGGTTCCCGTCTGACATTTGAAAATGTAAACCGTGCCCCTGTCTAGCCAACTAAATTTCTTCGATTTTTCCTTAATTTTATTCCCGCTACGACCGCGGTTCCAGTAGCAATCGCCCCGCTGTCCATACATTTTCCGAATGCATTATGCAAATAAGCCGCCGAGATGATGTGATGTAGTGAAACCGAAAGTATTTCCCAAAAAAAAAAAGAAAAATAAATAAAAAAATCGTTTGGTTACGAGTGCGAGAATCGAGTTTGTGGTTTGTTTGGTGTTGGTGGTCCGTTGGCTAGTGTGCGGTTCCGGGCATAAGCATAATGCATATTATGCCATTAGTGGCTGGTTTATGTTCTATTATTTACGTCCTAAAAGCGGTTGAACGCCATCTCGGCATCGACTAGTTAGCATTCGAGTAGAGGTGCACCATATATTCGAGTTAGTGGAACAAGAGAATAAGTAGATAGAAGGTATCTTGGGTGAGATATCGCGGTTCGCATGCTTTGGATTGGAGGCCGCGACAGTAAAGGTGGCAGATTCTGGTTTTGTGGTTCTGCGAGCGGGTTAAGTTGTTGTTTGCCGCTGGCGCGGTTGTTCTAGGCAAAATGCAGAAGAGAAAGAAAATCCACTCGTGGAACTCCACCCCCGTTGTGGCGACATCGACGACTGCCTTACTACTAATGTTGTCGGTGTGCGGCGTGCTAGTTAGCTCAGTCACTAGATATGTGGATGCATCGGATCACAACTGTAATCACCAACATCCCAAGGCACACGAGGTAAGTAAGTGTTGAGTGTTCGAGGAGTTTGTCTTGTGCAGTCACGATTGGGCCAGGTCAATGGCCGATGTGACATTGATAAACAAGCGATGTCTGTACGTACATAGGTAGTCTCCGGTAATACACATCGTCTTCCGTTTTCAGTTCCTTGAAGAGCATTTCCAGCTAATGTGTAGAGTAATACGTGAAGGTAGTGCTGCAAAAAGTCGATTGCAGAATCATTAACAAATGTTTTTCGAGGCATGGAAAGAGTGCGCTGCTAATGGTGGTGGGTAATTGCTGTCATCAGGCATAGGCGTTTATGTACAGTGAGTAAAATGTGTCTGCGTAGGCAAATGGGGTAAAAGTTGTTGATTTATCGAAGCGAGTGGAAAGTTGCCCTTTTCAGGTGTAGAGGCGTAGAGGCACGTTTACAATACAACAGTTAGTGCTTCTCTCGTCCTGTTGCACGTTTAGGTGAGCATGAAAGGTATGAATTTTTGGCAACTAACATGGAGAGCCTAGTAAATGCTTATCCAATTAGAGGTGTCATTTTAAATTTGGCGCCATTCAACTATCACTAAAAATTCGCTACAAAAAAGAGAAAATATCAAGGAAAGGTATTGTTAAGTTGGGCTTTTGGTCACCATCAAGCGCCTTCTAACACAACCATAGTAAATTTGAAGGCTTTAGACAGGTTAGTGATGAGAAGACTCAAACTCTCGTTAATTCACGAAAGTCAGCTGAAAATAGCGTAACCATATTGCCTCGCATTTATTACAAATCTTAGCCTGCATGCTTCAATGCTACAGTTGGCAAAATACTTTAGAGTTATAAGGTCCATTTCTAGTTTTCTGGTGGCGGAAAATCAAAAAAAAAAAAAATAGTGGATCAACCTTTCTATCCACTGCATTTGACAGACTGGAACGGTCTTTCGGCTGGCGGAGTTATTGAACAATATTTATCTAAAAATCATGTTGGTGCGACCGTTTCATTAATTCAATGTTGACTTACTTTTTTGCCTGGCATTGGACGTGGACAACGTCCATTTTCAGCAGAACGGCACCTTATATGACACAGCTGTTTATACAAGGGTTCTGTAGCGTTGCAAATTTCTTAGACGTTTGGTTTCTTCTCAAAATTGAGACTTGTGGCTGTCGCCATCGTACGTCAATATTTGTAATTCGGACCCATTACAGAAATCACAAGTGGAACATAAAGGAATGCATAAAGAGAACGGCTATCTGTATGTAGAGCCAAGGAGAGCATTTCGCACATTTTGTGATCCATTACTAACCTTAGGGCTTACACTTTCGATTAATACAAAAATCACCACAGTGAATAAAAATTCTGACTTTTTTTTGCTTGATTTAAAATGACACCTCTTGTTGGTTCACCTTAAACAAGGTTTTTCAGTAAGGACTTGACAATTTTGTATTTGAATAAATTACAGAAGAGAGGTTATCAGGCTGAAATTTATTCCAGGCTTAGTACACATGTTACATTTAAATATCTCATTCAGGTGTCACCGCAGGCATGTCACAGTGATCGATTCTTTGGAGCCAATTTTGACCATTTCTCTACAAATATCGGCCGAAAAGTTGGTAATTACACGTTCGAGATTGTTCTTGAACTCACATAATGTTATTGGCGACTTAACCTTACACCATAAAAAAAAATTCGAATGCGGTAAATCGAATGAACGACCTTTGATCGTAGCAATTCTTGAGAATATACTAATATGTGATTTGTGAAGCTTTTGGTTTTTAATCATCAAAAAAGACACAAAAAAATTACAAAAGTGTAAAAAGTTTTAGTTGGGTTGAAAAGTTAATGCATGCCATTTATTTTTTAAAAAATTGTGTTGCGTAGATGATCACCACTTCGTTTTATGGGACCATAAGAAAAATCTAATTTTGAGTTTAAGCATATTAACTGGTATCTCGTTGATAACGCGTGAAATATTATCTTTCAAGGCTGCAAATGATGCCGGCTTATAGCTATATACGAGTTATTTGACGTAGTCTAAAGACATCAAATCGGAAGCTCTGGCCAGCTAGAGCTCACCGGTCCAAGACGAGAAATAAATTGCTCACCGAACTCATTTTCCAATTAGTCCATTGATTCGTGTGATGTGCGGCATGTAGCTCCGTCTTGTTGGAACCATCTGTCGATCAGGATCAGTTCGTGCATTTTAGGGGAAAATTCCGATTCATTAAATGATAGTGATCGTCATTGACGGCAACGTTGTTCTTACAGTCACTTTTTAAGAAATAAGGGCCAATGATCCAGTCGGACCATAAACCGCAATAAGCAATGCGTTTTTTTTGGGTGCGTTAGTATTGCCTGAGATTTTTTTTTCTTGTTGGAGGCTGCTGCTTTCTGTTGGAGCACTCAGACACAAATACTGGTCCATTGTACTGCCAGACAGACATCTTATATGGCGTTAGCCAAGCTTCGAAATAATCATTCGATGGCGTTGGTGTTTTCTGGATCCGAACTCGCTCATCTTGCGTCAGAGGCCATACACTACCCACTGCGCCACGGCATTGCCTGAGATTACTCATCAGACCAAACGAAATTAGCTTCATCGCTGAAGACAGCTTTTTTAAGGCCTACTCACCGAAAAGCCGACGCTGTGGCATGTCGTTCGGCTTCTGTTCTTCCCCACGAGCTGTACTTTGTAAAGTTTTAGACGAAGTCCTTGCGTACAATTTTGCATGTAATCGAGTAAAACGATCCCAAATCCTTTTTGGTTTTTTTATAATAGACACCAGCACGCGGGGTCATGCCTAGCCTTAAATGTCAAGAAGTCAAGACACAGCATGGGCCGAAGGTATAGAGGGAGAGAGGGAAAGGAGGTACCGGTACACATTGGTTTTAAACGTTGTGGATTATAATGAGTAGGAAAAGTTGAGTTGGGAAGAGCATTCAACATTTGTGTGGCTCGGCTAAAAAAGACAAGCTTGAGGGTGAACTGATAAGCATTCCGGGCGATACGTGTATTGCGGTTAAATTATTGAAGGGGAGGAATGGAATTGGCTAGCTCACTTGAGCATTGTTTGTTAAAATAACGATAAAACAGAGAGAGAGAGAGAAGGTATGACGTCGGTGTTTGAGAGAGTCGATTGACTTCGCGATATTGTTGTCTCCTATGAGGTTTATCGCTCGCCTTTATATTCTATCTAGCAGGTGCAGAGAGGTCTTGCATCAGACCAGCTATAAGCGTTATACTCAAGCTTGGGACGGCGGACATAGGCCTAGTAAATTGAAGCCAGATTAGAGGGGGTGAAATATTTCTTACATCGTTTAGGGAAACCTACGCATTTTGCAGTGTTCTTGGCGACCTCAAATATTTGTTCATGCCAACTGAGATACCATACCAAAGGTGGAAAGTCTTTTGAATTCATTGACACAAGCATCATTCAAGGATAATGGCTGATTATTGACGGTTAACTTGAATGACAGTAGATAACATTATTTTTGGAAGCATTAAATTTCACTCTATTGCTTATGCTATCAAGGTCGGAATTCAATGTGCTTAACACACGCTGCCATTCCAGTTCTACCGCCAAAGAGCGGGGACGTGAGTCCTGGAACGAATATGAAAAGCTAAGAGCACTGTCATCAGCGGAGGAGTGTATTGGATTAGAAGTAGCAGTTCAGAGATCATTTATAAAAATGAGGAAGAGTGCCGTTGACAGAACAGAGCCCTGGGGAACGCCAGCGTTTATTTGGTAAATATCCGACTTGAAACCGTCCAAAACAACTTGACTTGAACGGTTCGAAAGGTAGTTTCTAATCCATAGAAGAAGAGACTCATCGATACCATAAGCACGCATTTTCGACAAAAGAGCCTGATGCTAAACTCTGTCGAATGCTTTTGAAATACAAAGCACAACAATCTTGCTTTCGCCGAGATGGTGCAAAGATTGGTTCCACTTACAAATCACCAGTGGACCTGTTGCTGCGGAAACCGTACTGCCGGTCATTAAGAGGTTTCCGCGATTCAAGGCATTTCATAAGTAGACGATTTATGAGCCTTTCCATCACCTTAGAACGAAGGGACGTTAGTGTTACGGATCGGTAGGAGGTGGGAGACGAAGATTCGCCCTTTTTAGAGACGGGCTGGACAAATGCTGTTTTCCATCTACTCAAAGGAGTAGGTGGAAAAGATGAAAAAGCGGATTTGTGCATGTTGAGATCCCTAAGTACATTTATAACTGTACGAGTGTGAAAGTGGATTTGTCCCATGGGAGATTCCATGCACAAGTACAAGCGGAGACAAAGTGCAATCTGGGAGCGTTGAGCTGGCTGCAAACTATGGGACTAACATATTGGCTTTGTCTGAAGAGCTGACAGCTGGGATGTCACTGTAAATGAGCGTAGGGATTGGGGACGAGGCAGAATTCTTTATGTTTTTCACAAATGACCAAAAGCTACGAACGGCGACGAATGGACAGATGACGATCTTCATTAACACTGACGGATGCAGCAGCAATATTTTCCTCTGTACGCTCTACGAATATGGGTTGATGACGGCTTGATGTCTAATAGCATGAAATTGGTGCGAAATTTGGAGTCTATTGCTTAAATTGCTCAGTTAGTCGATTATGACGACCGTAAAATGGACGAAGTGCGCGAGCAGAGCACGAATTATAATAATGAAATTCATAGTGATTAACGATGTTATGGTAATGCTAACAGAATATGTCCGACTTTCACACATATCACGAATCACCCATGAGCTGTCAAAAATAGAGACTGAGAAACCAAACAACAAAAAAATCACGCTTTATTACATTGTTATTAGCTTTTTGGATGTAATTCCACATTTTCTTCAGAGATTAAGATCTTTATACAAAATTCGCCACAATGTAGAATCAGAGAATTCTAATTCTATGATCGGCGTGGAATCGACTGAGCTTGTGGCTCATTGTGAACTAAAGTGCCTACGGATTCGATACTATCGGTACTTAAATCGGTGCGGTGTCTCACTGGCTCAGGAATATTCAATAGTAAATATGCCTGTATAGGGTGAGCACTATAGCACAGCCTGTTTGATGGGACAGAGGGTGGTGGTCGTGTTGCAATGGTGGTCATCACCGACTGTTGAGCGGAAGGTCTGTAGTTCAAGTCTGCCAAGAACAATTCCTATACGGAAAAACTGTGCAACAACATCAGTTGAGAGATGATCAAAGAAATGCTGACGAACTAATTGCTAACACTCGCAGTATAAGATCACTTCAAATTCATACTCCGTGTGTGTATTTCCAGTATAACACCTTAGTGTTATGGAAACAAAAAAAGAAAAAGTTACTGCGAACTGCAACCAACGCGACAAATTTAGTCGACTCCTATCTCGGACAACCACCTCTGGAGAGTAGTGAACAAACATCTTCGACACAAACCATCTGCACGCCGTTCAGGTTGTGTGACAAACACCATGGTAGGTAGGTAGGTAGGAGTGGCCGCCTGATATCGAGATGCCAGGCCCAATTAGCGCTTATGCGCCGTTTTGATGCCACAACTCAGTGACCTAGTGTGCTGTTATTGGAGTTTCATATCCATCCTGTGGAATTAAGGAATTTGATGATATTACAGAATCCTATTTCCCTGAATTCTGATAGATCGTCGAAGGAGATTTTGCCGAGTAGGCGCTGTCTGGTTCTAGCTAGAGCCGGACATTCACACAGGAAATGGGTGAGAGTTTCCTTTTCCAGTGGGTTCTTGCAACTACGGCAGTAGGTGTTGAATGGGATGCCTAACTTAGCAGCGTGGGTACCGACAGGCCAGTGGCCAGTACAGATGGCTACAATTCTGGCAATCTCTTGTCGGGGTCTGTTAGTTAGGTCGAGGGTTCTTTTCCTGTTATAGGAGGGCCATGTTTTCCTGGATATGACGCAGTTGCTAAGACTGCACCATCTGGAGTTCGCCCTCGAGAGAAAGTGTTGTAGAAGGTTTGCCTTGACCAGTCTGATGGGGGGGAGTACTGCCTCCGCCAAAGAACAGTCGAGGGAAGAGCCGTGCCTTGCTAAAGCGTCAGCCTTTTCGTTTCCCTCTATTTTGCTGTGGCCAGGAACCCAAATGAGAGTAATGTTGAAATAGTCTCCTGCACAGCTGATTTCATCCTTACACTGTGCAACTAATTTGGATTTTATGGAGTGAGAGTCGAGAGCTTTGATAGCTGATTGGCTATCAATATATATATTTACATCTCTCTTGGTAATAGGATAGCGCGTGAGTAACTTGCAAGTTTCCTTAATCGCCAGTATTTCCGCTTGGAACACGCTGGCCGAGTCTGGAAGTCGCAACGATTTGGAGATGTTCAGTTCCGCTGAGAAGATACCCGAGCCAACCCCACACTCCATTTTCGAACCGTCGGTGAAAAAAGCTACCTGATGGTTCTCAGAGTGCAGTCCCTGTTTCCATGCCATCCTGGATGGGAAGTGGACATGGGCGGCTTTATTTGGGTTGTGTATGGTTGTCGTGAAATCGGTTGCAGTCATGGCCAGGTCACTAGGTAATAGGTCCAGCACCTTGCTATGACCGTAGGGTTTAGATGACCAGAACCCAGATTCTCTGAGTCTAATGGCGCTACAGGCTGCATTATATCTTATGAAGAGGTCCAGAGGGAGGAGGTTTAGGAGTACGTTGAGTGCCTCGGTCGGGGTAGACCGAAGGGCACCGGTTACCCCGATACTGGCCGATCTCTGTACGCGGCTTAGTTTTTTGATGTTGTATGCCTTACTTAGGGCAGGCCACCATACGAGCGCTCCGTAGGTGAGGATGGGGCGGATGACAGCCGTGTACATCCACAGCACCATTTTGGGTCGGAGTCCCCAGCTTTTGCCGAAGGTTCTGCTACAGGCATAGAAAGCGACACATGCTTTCCGTACCCGATGTTCAATGTTTATCTTCCAACTGAGCTTGGGGTCTAGGATAATTCCTAGGTATCTAGCCTCGGAAGACAAGGAGAGTGGCTGGTTGTTGAGTCGAGGGAGATTAAAGGACGGTATCTTATATTTGGTGGTAAACAGCATCAGTTCTGTTTTACTCGGATTGACGCTTAGGCCGCATCCTGAGGCCCAGGCGCTTAACTTATTCAGAGCTCTCTCTGAGATTTCGCTAATTACCGAGGGAAACATTCCCGATACTAGGATGACCACGTCGTCAGCATAAGCAACAGAATTTTATCGATAACCAAGAGCCATAGTAGAGGCGATATTACCCCACCTTGGGGTGTGCCTCTATCTACGGTCTTAACTATAGTGGTATTGCCCATCTGGGCCTGAATGATCCTAGTTCTGAGCATGGATATGATCCATCTACTAACAAGTCCCTCTACCCCTGCCGAGGTGAGGGCTTCTTGGATCGATTCAGTGTGAATGTTGTTGAAAGCACCTTCTATATCTATGAAGGTAGCTAAGGTAAATTGTTTATGGTGGATGGATTTTTCGATTGTCTGCACGACTTCATGCAGGGCGGTCTCAGTGGACTTGTCTTTAATGTAAGCGTGTTGGGACTTCGAAAACTTTGTGTTTCCTAGGGAGTCGCGGATGTGCCTGTCCAAGATGCGTTCGAGGGTCTTCAGGACGAAGGATGTGAGGCTGATAGGTCTGAAATCCTTTGCGGATTCATGACCGCGCTTGCCAGCCTTCGGGATGAAGATACATCGAACTTTTCTCCAGGCTAGGGGGATGTAGTTGAGTTTCAGCGAACTTCGATAAATCACCGTTAGCCAGGGTATAACCTTGCCCAAATTCTTTTGTAGCATTATAGGAAATATCCCGTCAAGTCCCGGTGACTTGTATGGAGGGAAGCTGCTAATGGCCCAAGATATATTATCGGGGTTGATGATCAAATTAGCATCGCCCCGTGGTGTGTGCTGCGTATGATGAGGGACCTGCGTAGTAGTCCCGTAGTCTTTACATCCGGGGAAGTGGGTGTTCAAGAGAAGTTCCAGGGACTCTTCTGTGGAATCTGCCCAAACACCGTCGTTACGTCTAATGTAGGATGGATTCTGGTGTTGTTTGGATAGGATTTTGCTCAGCCTGGCAGCATCCTTTAGTGTTTCGATTGACTGGCAGTACTCTGACCACGCCTGAGCTTTGGCTTTGCTAATGGCCTTTTTGTAGAGTTTAAGGCAGTCTTTGTAGGGTTTCCAGTATTTGTGTCTGTGGCAGATGTTGAAGAGGTCTCTTGTCATTTTCCTTAAAACGGAGAGATCCTCATTCCACCACGGTGGGAAGGTTTTTTTGCTGTGCTTAACTGGGCACGAAACTTTGAAGGCCGTGACCATGGCCTTTTCAAAGGTCCTAACTTTCGTGTCCAGTTGTTCTACAGATTCCATGTCTGGATCGGGAAGGTTATTGAGTTTGGAGTTAATGATCCTGCTGAATTTTTTCCAGTCAGTACGTTTAGGATTTCTGAAGGGGATGGAGGTGTCGGCACTGAAATTCACATTGAAGAGTATCCATTTGTGGTCTGCAAACGATTTTAGATTGGATACTCTCCAGCTGTCGACCCTATAATTGGTGGAATTGGAAATTAGGGTTATATCAAGTACTTCCTCCCAGCCAGGATGTGCTTCCGAACTCGGAAATGCAAAGGTTGGGGAGCTACCTACATTACATATATTGAGCTTGGAGGTAATTAAGAAATCAAACAGAGACTCACCCCTTTCGTTGATTTCCGAACTGCCCCATAGAGAGTGTCTGGCGTTAGCGTCGCATCCGAGAAGAAGGGTATCCTTACCCTTTTGAAGTTGCTTAACCAGTAGTTGCACTTCAATCGGTGGAGATGGCATATCGTGCGGCATGTAGCTTGATGCTATAATGAGGTTCGGCTGGCCAGAACCTTCCAGATTAACGACTGTTAGATCTTCGGAGCTAAGGTGGGGACATAAAAAGGCTTTAATATGTTTCTTAGCTAGTATACAGGTTCTGGGCTTACCGGTTTGTTTTTTGTAAAAAATGTTGTAGTTGGTGTCGTTGAGCCCTCGGATAATAGAACCGTTTACCCAGGGCTCCTGCAATATGCCAATGTCAATGTTTTCCTCCCGCAGGAAAACTAGCAGATTCTCCGACGCACATTTCGAGTGCTGGAGATTAAACTGTATGACATTAAGCATATTGTAGTTACTGTTGTTGCTTTTGTTGTTGCTCTTGTTGTAGTTGAGGTTGGTCTTCCGTTTCGATCGATAGGCCCTCCAGCAATTTGTCAGTTGCATCGATCTCAACTAGATCGTCACCAGGGCCTGTCGGGCGAAAGATTTTGAGTTTGGCTTGCCTGACGCCAAACTTCATTTTGTAGTTTGTCTCCTTCAGTACTTCCAAGCACTTTTCATTGATGGAGAGCAAGTAAGTTTGGGAGTTGTTCTGAGGTTCTTCGACCTTTATGATGGCCCAGTCCTCCGTGGGGATGTTGGGGTTTTGCAACTTGAGACATTGGAGAACCTTTCCGCTGTCTATAGTCGTCCGGGGTAGCCAAATACGTGCCCTTGGTATCCTGGGGATATCCTTAGCGGGGATGATCTTGATCTTAAGTTCATCCCAGGCATCGTTAACCTTAGCGATGCACTCGCTGAGGAAGTCTTTGGAGAATTGGTCAGCGCATTTGATAACCCGGAAACCCCTAACAATCTCTTCGGAGTCAAACCCAGGCATCTGGCTATTGGGGTTATTAATGATATGGTCCACCGTCATTACGGTAAGCTTAGCCTCGATGCTCGGCCATCTGTCAAGCACCGCTTTACCGGTGGAGGAGTTTTCGTCACCCAGCGCGACCTGGAGGTGATCTCTCGCAGTTTCCGCGTAGGAGGAAAACTTGCTGGGGGGTTTACGCGAGGAGGGCGCGGCGGCTGCTGCTGCCGTGACCTTGCTTCTTTTAGGAGCGATTGAGGTTTCGTCTTGAGACCTGTTCCTTTTCGCTCCCTCGCGATTTGATGTCGTTTTGAGTCGGGTGTACTCATCCACCACTTCCTGGTATTTGCGCCGATCCTCTATGTCTTTCTCATGAGGAGTACCAGCTGCTTCATTCTTTGCAATCTTGCCAAGGATGAATACAGCCTTGAGGTACTTCTCTCTCATAATCTGGCCGGAGGATTTTTGCTTTTTAACCGGCTTTTGGTCGCTGCTGCTGACTTTAGCCGTTGGTATGTTTTGAGGTTGAGGTTGAGGTACAATTGGTTGGATAGGGGAACTATTCTTAGAACCCTGTTCCTTTGATGGACTGGCTACTTTTTCTTGGCTCGAAGCCAGTAGCTCGTCCTCGGATGAGGTGCCAAGGCTAGGCGACCTCCTTGTTTTGTTTTTGTTTTTGTTTTTTTTATCCATGTATTTAAATTATTTTGGTCCCACGAGTAGGTCCGGAAAGAGAGGTCCGTCCCAGCAGAGCCGACATACTGGAATAAGGCACTTATACAACCGACCTTGCCTGGGCATCGGAGGGGACCGTTAACGGCCAGTACTCTTTAACCACTAACTGACCATGCAGCCATCGGCACGGGTACCTCAACACCTTGGCTTAGAAGTGGGTTCTGGAATTTAGTCGCCTCTTACGACTGGCATTCCATGCCGCGGGAATATTCTATCCCCTTTCCCGCAGGGGGAGACAAACACCATAAGAGCGTAACTCTTGAACCTGCGCGAACCCTAGAAGAAAAAAGGTGTAAGAGCTCATAAAGTTTCGACTACCGACTCAGAATTTCGTGAACCTTACTATGATAAATAATCTGAACCTTGATAGATGTTTTGACATTGAAATATCATAAAAAATACTGTGAGATGTAAACGTATTAAAAAACAAGAATGTTATGTCCCTACAGAAAAACCCTGTATTTGACGCGAAGTCTCCGATGTTTTCAGGCAAGAAAGTCTAACTAGCTCTTGTTTGATTGAGAGGTACATGAGCCAACAAGGGACGAATTTGTGAAAACGAAAAAAAAATGGCTTTCAATAATCATTTCGTGAAGGTACGACAACGCACTCGAACGAGGTGCGCAAAAAATTAGAATTTATTTTGTCCATTTATCAAATGTTTTACAGAAGTTCGCGCCAGTGAATGTAAATAATCTTGTAGGCATGCGTAGATCAAGAATGTTCAATCAAGCCATAATAAAATCTTTTTGGTTAATGCATTCACATCAAGTAAAGTTCTAACAATTTTTCTTTGAGTCCCTGTACTATTGTATCATCTCTTAATGAAAGCCATTGTGACCGTATAATCATGAATCAGCACAACTCTACGACCTCATCGATGCTCACCTTTACTAGCCGTCCCCAAATCCCCGACGTAATACCTCAGCCATATGTACACAAAGCAAGCCAGTGAAACAACAGCGTCTCGTTGTCAAGTGATTTATGTAATTGATTTGCTCTTCGATGTTTGAAAAATCAGATTTTATGCAAATGAATACCTAATTAGAGCAGGATTTAAATTTCATACTCATTATGAGTCCTTTCGGCAGAAATTCAGTAAAAATAGAAAGTAACAAAAGCATTCACTCGATAGATATTCGAGAATTGAATTACACTTCATTTCAATGAGCAGTGTTGTGGTTTTCGTTTTTCTATTTTAGGATATTCGGTAAAGATATTTAGGGTTGTAGGTAAAATGTGAAAGGTTGAAAGGAGGACGAAGTCGCAGTAGTCAGTTGGCCACTCCGATAATATGGGGTTATAATCCCCCACGCCACTGACGGAACCTGTGGTCTTATTTGAAAATTGGAAGTCGGCTGTACACAGAACGTTCCTCTTCCCCTTGGGAAAAAAAAAATTAATCACACACAACATAAGTGATTGGAAGAAGTTTTGGCTTTGGCCTTCCACTGGCTGTCAAACGCCAGCTTTATATTTACATTGAAGTAATCTTGTTGAAGGCATAAAGCGCTAGAATCGAATGATGATAACAAGCATAAATATCTAATAAATAAAGTGGAGAAAGACCCAAGTCGTATGAAACTTTTTAAAACTTTTCGAGTTCGCAGTTATTCCCTTCTCTATGTACTCTTTTCGGATACAGCAAAAATATCGAAAAGAAACAAATTAGCAACTTTATCTTTGATCCTAAGAAATGCTCACGTCACTTGTGAATATAATTTCTAGGTCTCCGCCGCGATTGTTATGTAATATCCAAATTCAAAATATTTTGAAAGGTGCTCATTAAACAGCTGTAAAACTAATCAATCTCAGTCTTTCTTCACACCATCGCAGTTGTAGTTCGAAGGCCAATTGCCGGGTATTTTACCATAGGCTTAGATTTCACGCCCTGAAGTAGACCTGCTAACCTTTCACATTTCGTAAACACTGCAAAAGGCTTACACTGTTTATATAGAAGAGCTTCCTACATTTGCTCTTTAATTAGGGTCACCCCACCATTCAACCAAATAATTATTGAACTGCAACCCAGTTTAGAAGGCTGTAATTTCCTAAGCGTTTGGTAGAACCGCGTCAATATTTCGCCCAGTGAAGCATCTTTGTCTCAGTTTCGTAAACTTTCCATTTATCTGTAACGAAAGTCATACTTAACAATACGATAGCGCTATATTTAAGTGGAAAGTCACTGGTGGTGTAAAATTTATAACGCGTTAATCACAGAAACATGGTTAACCTAGTCTACTCGATTTTCCACATCCGTATTTAAGTGCTGTCAAATGGATAGGACCTATAGAAGAAGATATCAATTCAGCACGAGCTTTTGCATAGATCTTTGGGTTGTTGTAGAGCCGACACCTGGGAAAATATTATGTCAAATTTGTTCTCGATCTTCTTCTTATTAAATGGCACTACAGTCTGGTGTGAATCTGGGCCACAACCAACGTATCCAGCTGGCACGATTTTTTGCCAGTTGTTTTCAGTGTCACACTCCGAGTTGTTTAAGGTCCCCCTAGACCTGTGTGCGCCACCTTAGATTCAGTCGTCCTCTGTTGCATCGTCCCTCACTGTTGGATTCGAAGACTTGTCAGGCCGGAGCTGCGTTGCCCTTTGTTCTAGATGGCCTAGCTATCTTAGCCATTGGATTGGGAGAAATCGTCCTAGGCCAATGTCGCTGTACAGTACGTCGTTGGATCTTCTCCTCCACTCTCCGCTTATATAAACGGGACCATAGATTTAACGCAGAATTTTTCTCTCGAAGCTGTCAAGAGCATTTTCATCCGTTTTCGTTAAGGTCTAGGCTTCTGCGCCGTAAAGGAGGACCGGGATGATCAGTAATTTATATAGGTAGTGCTACCTTGGTTTTTCAAGAGAAGGCTCTACTTTTTAATTGCCTCTTGAGCCCAAAGAAGCAGCGGTTGACAAGAGTAATTCTGCGTTTGATTTCCACGCTGGTGTTGTTGTCGCTGGCCATTAGTGAGCCAAGGTAGATGAAGTCCTTGACTTCAAATTTTTAGCCGTCAATTTTGACGTTCTGGCCAAGACGTCGGTGTTGTGGGTTTTTTATTTTTTGGATGACAGCATATATTTAGTTTTATGCTTGTTCACCGAAAGATTCATTTTAGCCGCTTCTGCTTTAATGCTTTTGAACACTTCATTGACGTCTTGCTGAGTTCGCTCAATTACGTCAATGTCATCCGCGTACTCAAGCAATTGCGCAGACTTTAAATACATCATACCTCATGTGTTGGCCAGTGAGTCTCGTATGATCTTTTCAAGCACGATGTTGAAAAAGTTACATGACAGTGCGTTATCTTGCCTAAATCTTTTTTAACATCGAAAGTCGTGGTTAATTCGCTACCGACCTTCATGGAGCAACGAGAATTCTCCATTGTCATCCTTCGCAATGTGACAAGTTTGGCACGGATGTTAAAACTATACATGGCTCGATATAGCTCGTCCCAAAAGATGGTGGGTGTCGATTTGGAGTTCTTGGGTCTTTTCCGAGATCTGCCGCAGTGTGAATAATTTGCCTATTAAGGATTCACTTGGCCTGAAACCACGCTGATAGGAATCTATCAGATTATCCACAAAGGCTTTCAGGCGTACGGCAGAGAAGATCTTGTACGCGACATAAAGGAGACTTATTCCTCTATAGTTGGCGCAGTTACAGGAATATCCTGTCTTAAGGACTAGACAAACGATGCTAAGATTCGATTCATCGGGCATGGTTTCTTCCGACTATTTTTTACAGATGCATGCGCCTTACGAACTCATCTTTAGCCGCTTTAAATAGCTCAGCAGTCAGGCCGTCTGCGCTCGCGGCTTTGTTCGTTTTAAGCTTCGAGATAACAAGCTTAATTTCATCTAGGTCAGGTGGACGGAATTCTCTTGTATGTTCGTCCGTTGCGAATGGATAATTCTGACTGACAGCGGTATGAGATATATCACCGCCATTATACAGTCTACAGAATTGATTTTTCCATATACCCAGCTTCGACTGTGACTCTACTAATAGTTGTCCGTCTTCATTCCTACAGGCTTCTCTTGCTTTATAGCCTTGGCATATTCGTTTTACTTTTCCGTAAAGCTGTCTTTAGACAAGGCCAATCTGCTTGCTGCGCATTTCGCGTATAGCTCAACGCTGCCAGATTCCACATTGTCTCCGCCTGTACTTGAGAGCGTTGATTTCACCATGGGACAAATCCATTTTCGCACTCGTACAGTTGCAAGAGTACTAAAACATCTCAACGTACATAAATCCGCTGGCCCGGATGGTATACCCCCAATACTTCTGAAGAGGCATTCTTCTGCGCTGGCAAAACTTCTTCGTAAGCTTTTCCATCTGTCCTACTCTTCGGATCTCTTTCCGAGTAGATGGATAACAGCATTTGTTCAGCCCGTCCCTAAAAAGGGCAAATCTTCGTCTTCCTCCTCCTACCGACCCATAGCACTAACGTCCCTTCTTTCAAAGGTCCTGGAAACGCTGATAAACCGTCAGCTTATGAAATATCTTGAATCGCGGAAGCTTCTTAATGACCGGCAATACGGTTTTCGCAGCAACAAGTCCACTGGTGGTTTGATGACATATCTCACCGAAAAGTGGAACCAATCTTTGCACAATTTAGGCGAAAGCAAGATCGTTGCGCTTGATATTTCAAAAGCATTTGACAGAGTTTGGCATCAGGCTCTTCTGTCTAAAAAGTGTGCTTATGGCATCGATAAATCTCTGCTTCTATGGATTAGAAATTACCTTTCGAACCGTTCAATTCAAGTTGTTTTGGATGGGTTCAAGTCTGATATTCACCAAATAAATGCTGGTGTCCCCCAATGCCCTGTTTTGTCTCCGACTCTCTTTCTCATTTTTATAAATGATCTCTTGTCTGTTACTTCCAATCCAATCCACTCCTTCGCTGATGACAGTACTCTCAGCTTTTCATATTCGTTCCAGGACTCACGTCCCTGCTCTTCGGCCGTAGAACTGGAACGGCAGCGTATGTTAAGCACATTGAATTCCGATCTTGACAGCATAATCGATTGGGGTAAAAATAATAGAGTGGAATTCGCAAAGTCAATTGACTCGCTCGAACACCGACGTAATGTGTCTTCCTTGTCACTGTTTTATCGCTATTTTAACAACCGTTGCTCAAATGAGTTGCATTCCTCACCTCCATGAATTCACCCGCAATACTCGTCTTGCCAGGAATGCTCATCAGTTCACCCTTAAGCCTGCTTTGGGACGTATAGTTAAGTTCAGAGATTCGTTTTTCATCCGCACAACACGATTATGGAATGCTCTTCCCAGCCCAATATTTCCTACTCACTAAAATCCACAGGCATTTAGGACCAATGTGCACAGGTACCTACTATCTCTTTCTCCCTCTATACCTTCGGCCCGTGCTGTGTCTTGATTCCGGACACTTAAGGGTAGTCATGCCGGCGGATGGTCTGATGGCTTTTTTGTGCCATAAAGATTCTCCAATTCCTTAAAATTTTGAATGAGGCGATGGGAACGATTTAACTGCCTTCCAATTTCACGCATAGATTCGCCACTTTTCAATAATTCAGTTATTTGATGTTTTTCGAATTCACTCAACGACTTTCCTCTTCCCATCTTGACAATGTCTACCCAAAAGCGAAATGATCGACACTGATCGAGAGCAAATCATCGCTATTCATACAACCACGGAGTACACAATGCAAAACCTATTAAAATTTTATCGTTAGAGAAAAGAAACAGCTGCATTCGGTTTTGGCTTTATCTTTATAGGACACTAAATTTGTGTGTGTTTGCCCAAATGACAGCAAATAACAGTTAATACTTCGAAATTTGGAATTCGAAAGTTGGAATTATTAGGACAACTACGAGCTTAGGTTAGGTTGGGTTAAGGAAGGGGGTGTGATGGTTGAACATCACTTCCACTCGGAGGCCAAAGGGCCCATTGTGAATTCCTTCATTTGTGGAGTACACATTATTTTAACCTGTGGTGGTGGCTGAACCCACTCCGTGCTCTTTATGAATTTTAAAATGTCCGATGTATCTGCATTTGCTATGTCCGCAGTCTTTATTAAGAATCTATGGCCCAGCTAAGCTAGGCGCCGATTCTGGAGAGCTGGGCAGTGGCAAAGCAGATGTTGGATCGTCTCGTTTTCTTCCTCGTCGCCGCAGTTCCGGCAGAGATCGCTGGATCCCGAGTTCCAGTTCCGGAGCATTGCTCCGAGGGAACAGTGTCTTATGATAACTCCGACGAGCATCCGGATCGAGTTTCGGTTCAGCGCCAAGAGCTTCTTTGTTTTGCCGGTATTAAGCTCTGGCCACGATGATCTTGTCGTGTGACTGTCGTTTCTTGCATGCCAAGGGGAGTTGGCTTCTTTTATTAACTATTATATCATTTATGATCCGGTATACGTACTCGTGTTTGCAGTGACGTGTCCGCTTCGTTGATGGCAATTTCAGACCCTTATCTGGCAATTCCTCCGCTCAGGACCCAGCAGAGTTAGACTTTGTGGTGTCTGATGGACTTCAGTGAGTCGTGACATTTCATGACAGCCTTTGACCTCGTTGTGCAGGATCCTATTGACTTCAGAGCAGCCTGGCTGTCTACAAAGATCGTGATGATGGTATCGGTTACTTGTAAATGTTCGGCTGCTACGATTGCCACGATCTCTGCTTGGAAAACGCTGCACAAATCAGGGAGTCTAAATGACTCCTGTTTGAACAGGGTGTCAGAGTAGAATCCGGCCCCCGTGCCTGTGTCCATTTTCGATCCGTCGGTGAAGAGGGTAATCCGGTGGTCGTTGATAACGGTATTCGAGCAGAGCTGTGTCCAATGTCTGCATTGATAATTCTACTGTTTAATATATTTCCACTCCAGATTACAATGGATTTGTCTACTTTTATATCCTCTAGAGTTGTGTTATTACGGCCTCTATATTAACGTTGTTGATGGCTCCCTCGATGTCAAAGTAGGCTGCCATTGTAAATTCTTTTATATTCAATGAGCTCTTAATTTCACGAACAACACTTTGCAGTGCACTTTCCACTGATCTGCCTTTAAGGTAGGCGTGTAGAGTACTGCATAAGTTGTGTAAGTTGATAAGCCTTCTGATATATATGTAGGCCAAGGAGTCTTTCTAAGGTTTTTAATAGAAACGACGACGGACTAATTGGCCTATGGTCCTTTGCGGTAGTATACCTGCTTTTGGTATGAAAACTACTTTTATTTCTGGTTTAAGGATAAATCTTGGAGCACAGGGGTCCTTGGATAAGGTCTTTCTGAGCTCTGCGGCTTCGTTGAGATCGTCTATTGATTCGCAGAACTCCCGCCAGGATTTAAACTTTGCTGCACATGTTTTGCCCTGGTATTCATTGAAGCTGGATTTGTAGTTATCCCAGTCTTCGGATCTTTTGCTGATGTTTGCTCTATTGAATAGAGTTCGGGTCCTCGTCCTGAGTTGCTTTAGCTCTGTGGTCCACCAGACTGAGCTGATTTTCTTGCGAGCACGTTAAAAAGGGTAGGATTTGTTGAAAGCTGCTTTCAGAATTTTCACAAGGCTTTCGACTGAATTCTCAATGTAAGTTCGATCGGGATTAGTGATGGCTTGTGGCGGTACTAACCCGTTGGCTATTAGATTTGAGAAAAGATTCCAGTCTGTCTTCTGAGGGTTTCTGAATGGTTTTGGTTTTTCTTTATTGACGTTAAGGTTAAGGACTTTACTTGGATAGAGTTAGACTCGCATATTAGAGTAAGGTCAATTACCTCTTCCCTAACCCGGTTACGAAACGTTGGTGTATTACCTTTGTTGCATATGTTGGGGTTGAGACAATAAAATCGAAAACTACGAGCTTACATAATATGAGAAATATTTATTTGAAAAAAAAACTTCTAGGAGTTCGAAAATTAGCAAATACAACACAAATATTAACAAATCTGAAAGCTACAGATTCAGACCATAAACCCAGTTAAATAACGTTCGAGTTTTGAAGGTGAAACTTCTAAAGGAAATCGATAACCACAAAATATTTTCAGATTAACGATTTGGGTTTAGGTGCGCATTACCCCTCATCAGGTTCTTAGAATCTGCAATGTCATAAAATGTAAAGGTACAGATGCAAAATCTACATTTTACACTACGGTCGAGGAAAATTAAAATTTCTTTTCTAAGATAATTAATAGTTTTTTATCTAATCAAGTCTTAGGGTGTATGTCAACCATAGCGCCTCAAATCATACTTCAACGCTGGTGTGTCTAAGGCTTTACTGAAATGAAAAAAAATTTACTGATGCCTGAAAAAAGTTAAGGTTTGATAGAGCAGATGAAACGTTCATATGAACTAGAAGTTCAGCACTATCGTGTACTACTGTTTGGGGGCTGCGACGACGTGACAGTGTTTTGGAAGTTGATAAAGCCTTGAGGAACTTAACATTCTGGAACAGGCGAATGGATGCTCGCCGACACAATCACGTCCACAGTCACCAGATGCAAAACGACTTGACTTTATCAAATGAGGCATTTTACAGGCTAAAGATGTTGTTATTATTATCGACTATTTTGAGCTCGGAAGTTCAGACTCTCGTTGACAACCCTTTGCCAAGCCCCCTGATCATATTTCACTATTCTGTTCCATCTCTTTTAGGTTCATTCTTATATTGTCTTCCCACATACGGCCTGCCTTTTTCCCTCGGGTTTAACACTCATTATTCTTTTGACCTGTTTGTCCACTGTCCATTTGTTCTATTTGTTCTGCCCATCTTAGACTTTGCGATTTTATTACTCAGGTAATACCTGGAGCTGAAAAATCCTCGAATTCTTGATTGTGTAGTTTCCCATTCGTCATCAGAGATTTTCCTTAGGATCTTATTTTCAAGGACCCGAAATCTATTCTCCTCTTTCTTGATCATAGACCAAGTTTCGCTATCATTATAATTCATTTATAAATATGGATTTTGACGTTGCGAAACAAAATCCTTTATCGCGAAAGAAACGCTCATTGCCAATATGTAGCCTTTATTTCGATCGTTATGTCGTTTTTGGCAGTCAATACAGTTCGCAGATATTTTATCTTTCCCAAAGCATTGATCTAGTGCACACTTGAGGTTTGTATCGATCCAAGTCGACCAGTGCCATATATTTAGTTTCCTTTTCATTTACTCTTAAACCTACTTCCTTTTGTGCCATTATTAGAATTCCTAGTTTCGCTAAACTGTTCCCCCGCTATTTCCCAGAAGGCCCAGATCATCAACATAAGTTAAAGATTCAATTTCCCTCTCATTTTCGAGTAATACGTCTTTTAGTCTTCTACCCTGGAAGCCTGTGGTAGGCAAAACTTAGGCAAAGGCTTTCCTGACTGTCCGTCTGTCCGACGTCCGTACGCATATTTCAAACCAAACTTGGCGAGTAGCAATGAGTCTGAAACTTGGTTGTGTTAAAGAGTCCGTGAGCTCATAGCGACCAGTTTTAGAACCCTAGCTACTGTGGTTCCTGAGATCCAGGTAAAAGTTTGCAATATTCAAGTTAGAAGACCTAGAAGACCTTGGGTTTAAAATCTATGAATTTTTAGTGGAACCCTCGAGGAATTTCCATTTCTTTTCTAGAAGATGTTGTATAGTGAACATTTGGTCACCCATCGAGCGGTTCCTCCTAAAGCCACACTGGTAGTCTTTTATTATTTCTTCAGTGTATGATGTTAGTCTCTTTAAGAGAATATTTGACTTGCAACAACTTGACAGTACCCTTATTCCTTGCTAATTGTTGTATTATGTTCGGTCAACATTCTTAAACACGCGGTTGATGACCAAGTTTTCCTATTTTCCAGGGCTAGTTGGAACAGTGACCCTAGCAACAGGTGTGATAAGCTCATGTAACTTCTCTTTCAATTCCTGTCAAGTATATTTTATTAAACCCGTCCTCTAGAATGAAATTCCACAGCTTCACCTTCGTACAACGTGTTACCCGTTTATCGGCCGAACCAAGGGAGTAGTCGGAGGCGGGCATATCGAAAATTGAAAATAAATTCTAAAAATGTAATTATTTTCCAAAATGGTTTTTCTTTTTCTTCGATAAGTTCCGATTTCAAATGAAAAAATACAGCGTTTTAAAAAGTTTCAATTCAGACCATACCCTGTTGATCCCTTAAACACATAGCATTGTCTGCCGCCAGCGATCTGGCCTTGGCGGAGATGTTGCTGATTATCCGGGACCAACCCACTATCTGTTATGTTAAGCATTCTTGAAATATATCCACTTTTCATTAAAAATCCGATGCAGGAACGTCTTTCTTTTTGATTTACTGAGCAACATTTCGCACGTGTCTTGGCATCGTTCTGCCTGTCAATTCATGCGGCACCCTGTTTCCAAACTTTTGAACATTTCCCGTGGCACGTAGACACATCAAAATGACTGGTTGATTGATTGATTAACATTTCATTAACATTACGATTTGGTATTATCTCCGTCAAAAGAACCTGCAGTTGATGGACCTCAACCTTCCTGAATCTATTTTCCGCCTCTTGTGCCCGATGAAAATTGCCGCCTTTGATCGTATGAAACTAATCTCGGCATGTTGTTTTCGATAAGGCACGGTCACCACAAACATTATAAAATGTATGTTGTCATATGAAACTACTGATATGACTAGTTTGATAGATAAAATTGTATGTCGTGCCCATGATAGCTTAATTGGCTCACTAACGCCATCTATGAACAAAGAGCGAAGAGCGAGAGCGTCTTACTAATGACCAAAAGCAGTACGAAGTTCATCGAATGATATTTAACAACCTCCTAGTTTCTACTTATGAAAAGTCATCGCAAAGATGGCTAAATGTCGGCAGTTCGATAATGGCGCAGAAATTAAAATGACATCTCTTATTGGATAATCTCTTATACCTCAATATTACTCCGTCTCTTCCCGTTTCCATACTGATCAGTGTGGGCGCACTTTCCTTCCTTCGGACTATTAGAACTTTGACCAAGAATCACAGCCCTCTCGTCCTTTGAAACCAACTTTTATATTTTATTGTACTAAACGACTTTATCAGGCGCATTTCAAGGGTAATATAAGGGAACACCCCATTGTCAAGATACCTACCTATTATTTCATTATACGCTTAGTTCCAATCAGCACTCCTTATTAACCCGCTCTGCGAACCAGCTTAACTCACTAAATGCTGACTGTTCAGGTCTATGGTACATTCCGAGGGAGATACCTTGCTTTGGCTGTTATTTATGGTAGTGTGGGAGGTCGCACTTCGTTTCAGGTCCCTGGGTACGTCCCCCACCATAAAAATTACATGCTATGGGACCTACTTACTTAGGTTTATACAAACCTTATTAACTGAATGACATGATTAATAGAGAAAGCTGTCATGTTCGATGTGGATAAGAAACTCGTTCAATTGTATGGTTCAACGGTGTGATGTTTTATGGTTCTTCTTTGGACTAAGGCGGACACAGCTTTGGTAATTAGATTTGTAAAATAAAAAAATTGTGAATTGGACCTTATTGTACAAAGGTTTGTTTTCTCTCGAGACGCAGGAAACAGACAGTCAATCAAACTAATCAAATAAATTTGATTAAATATTTGAATTGTGCTGCTGGAAAACAGCTCGTGCCCCCACTTCACACAATGATAGTTACTATATATAACACGCTGATACGCGTCAACAAGTGTGGTTCGATAGCCCGCCTAACGCGGAGAATCACTTACCCCGTCGGAGCCGGAGGTCATCAATCCGGGTCAGGTGAACGGTGAAAATGTCGCTTTGACGTAACCAACCGGTTTCAACCATTTTCGCAGACACGCAGGCGGGGAATTCAAACATTTCTAATGCTAATTACCCATCGACGAGATTGACAAAGTGAAAATGTATCTTCTGCGGTCTCGTATTGTTACGTTCATTCCAAAGTTACTACACTTTATGAAAATAGTCTAAACGTGTTGGCCAATTAGTTGTGGTCGGATGAAAGTATATCGATCTCGATTATGGCGCAAATACGTCTTGTGTGCTGCACTAATTATATTAAATTGGATTTTTTGGAAATTTCTTTGTTGGAATTCTTCTTATGCAACAATTTCAAGTTACAACGTCGTTTGGAAAGATAAAGCGCTTTTGCTGTTTTCTGCGAATTCTTTTCATTTTGCCAGAGTTGGAATAACGATTCGAAAGATTTAAATAAACTTCAACTACAGAGTGACGTGGTGGCAGGGACTTAAAAGTTGTATGCTGTCCTCGCACTGCAGTCGTCTTACTTGAGTTGCTAATTAATTATAAGTTTTGAGCTAGTTGTCAGTACTTTGATTCCTTTTTACTTCTCTTCGGTTGGTGGTTAAAGTTGTTGCTCCTAAGCTGTTCGACGGACTTGCGATAGTGAATAATTCATGCGGAAAGCACTTCAGCCGAATGTTTCGTTCTATTTTATGTGCATGTTAAGAGGATTATGTGTTTGATTCCACGAATCTGTCTTACACATAAGGTACACGTGTCATGTAATCAGATCAACCCTTATTACAATATTGCTCTAAGGTACACTAAGGCATACGAAGAACTGATTTTTCAGAACTGCCCGTGGCAGCTTAGCATTTTAAACATTGTATCAACATGTCTTTAGGAGGCAGTAGACTGGAAAGGGACTTAATTTGAATGCTTTAAGAAAAACTTTTCGAAATAAAATTTGTTACTCTAAGGGAACTTGATGGACTCTTCGGGTACCAGGGAAATTATTCGAACTATATTATTTCTTGCTCACTTAGAGAGGAATGTTTAGAACAATATTTGAGCAATCGTGGAACAGTCTGAAATGTGGATATTACGTGGAAGATAAAGTCATTCGTAACCAATGTTACGAGTGGAACAACAGCATGTCCCTCCTCAAGACTTTCGAATTAAAAATATTGAAATATCTCCCCTTTACAAGATCTTGAACTGTTTTTCGCTTCGGATATTTCCAGAGCAAACAATGATATCGACTATGGACCAATTCCATCCCACGCATAACTACATAATAAACACTGGATACGGTTTGCGGATAGTTTGAATTGACGGTAAAGGTTATTATAAAATGTCAGTCGTCAGCAAAGGTGGAGGCTGGTAGTTTGAGTGTATCCATTAACCTAGTTTTTCAATTTGACTAGGGCGACTATGGTGGTTGCCACCTCGAGCGATAAATTAATCGTGAACTTGTGAACTCTGGCGTATGCAAAACATATGTTTATGATATTACGAATGAAAACAGAAGGATAGGCTCCTGAATGTATGCCAGGTGCTCGGCACTGCTACACGGCTCGAAGGGTTGACACGCTAAATTACTCTATTCATATTTGCTGTTTCGCTGGATGTAACCTTTCGATGTAGCAATTTCTATTTGCCGGGTGGTATGGATGTCCATATACTTCTTGTTTTATAGCTGACGTGTAACACCGCGAAACATCATTTCGATGACTTCGTTTTTGCACGACCCATGCCATCGGCATCTGAAGCCAAAAAACCAAGCTCGGAACCGTGGTACCCTGAATTTCCATACACTGCAGATGAGAAAAACTGGAGCAGTTGACAACGGAGCGCTTTACATAGTAAGAGTTTACATAGTGAGTGAGTTTTCCAGAAATTTGTTTCGAGTTTCTGCCAATAGGAAAATCCCTCATTTTGCATTTTTTAACAATCATTTTTGAAGGCTATCCTAGCCTTACTACCCGAAACTTTTTCCATTAACAAACGGTGTTTGTTCAAAAAATAAGGTAACTTTTTGAATTTCGCGAGCTACTCGTATGTATTCGAGTTTGGATAATTTTTTTTTTTGGATATGTTGGTAGATATGCTGATATTTTCAGCCATTTTGGATACTTATCCTGTTATTTACATTATGAATAGACTTGTTCTTGGTGTGCGCATGGTGATTTTTTGCAATTGAAAAAACTGGATCAAAGAATCTGAATTCAATTTTGTGTGAAAAATTAAATTAAGAACTATTAAATTAAGGTACTTGAAATCTTTAGTGTGGCATTAAGCTAGTCTACTCTGAGCAAAAAAAAACTATTTATAGGTGTTACGAGCTCTTCACAGAAGGCCGAGAAGATGTTAATGACGATGCCCACCCCAGCACGTTCACAAGGGATAAAAACGTAAGGTTGTTAAGAAAATTGTAAAATTGGCATGAAACGTGTGTTGGCGAAGTTTATTCTGAAATTGCTAAATTTTTACCACAAGAACGGTCACATGAGCCTCGCTCAGGAGCTGTTAAATGACCTTAATGACGATTCAGATTTACTGAAAAGACTCATCGCTGGTGACGAAACATGGATATGTGGTTATGACGTCGGAACGAAAACTCAATTATCCCAACGAAAGTGATCAGATGAGCGAAGACCGAAAAAAGCACGCCAAGTTCGGTCAAATGTGAAAGTTTTGCTCACTGTTTTGTGCTTTTACCGTGGCGTGTTTTATCATGAGTTCTTTCCGAAAGGTCGTACAGTTAATACAATAAGAAATATTTCCTGGAAGCTATGTGCCATTTGCGTGAAGCAATGCGACGAAAACGTCCAGATTTATAGCGAAAAAATGTATGATTGGTGCATCACGATAAAGCACCTACTCATTTATCGTTGCTTAAGCTTATTTTTTTGGTCAAAAACAATACCGTCATCATGTCTCAACCACCGTATTCACCAGCCTTGGCGCCCTGTACCTTCTCCACCTCCCCTCCCCCCTCCTTTATCTCCTCGCGGAACTGAAAATGATGGAGATTTGCCACGATTATCTACTCAAAGACTGGAAAAAGCGTTGGCGTCAATGCATTATATCTGTGGGGGATTACTTTGAAGAAAACAAAATAAATGAATGAAAAAATATTTTTCGAGAAAAATAAAAAGTCACCATATTTTTTGAACAATTCTTATAAGCTGATTGTATCCGCAAAAATTAACCGCCATTGTTGGTGACCATTTTGGCTCCTTATGCCACAATCGTTTCGGCGAGAACTAATTTCTATAATTCCTTCCACTCTTGCCTGATTCTTTCCGGCATATTTCTTCTGAGAGCTTCCAGAATCTTTGACTTGCTCTTATATTCCTAAAAAAAAAAAACTCTAAGAAAGAATTCCATAGCCCTCAAATCGGATGGTCTTACCGGCCAATCTAAATGGCCAAAACGAGACATTAGGTGCTTCAGAAACGTATCATTCAAAATTTCTGTTTTCGCAAAATTAATGTTGATAATAAGTTTACCAAAGTTATAAATGATGCGATTGTCAAAAGTGTCCCCAGACAAGAATCCAGGTTTAATATGCCAGATAAGCTTCCTAACTACAGCTTGGAGTATATAAAGCTTCGTAACAAAATTAGACGTACATAATTGGCTAAGATACCGACAGCCTAATTTTAAGTTATAGCTCCACTATCTCAATTGATCCAAAATCTTATCTACGAGTTGGAATCATTAAATAAAAATTGTAAGCCCTCTCCAACATCGTAAAAGTTGTCTTTTGACAATTACAATTGTATCACTCCATTAAGTGCCTTTCCCTTAAGGCTTAGATGGTATCATAAATGACTACCTGAAACATTTACCTTAGTTTATGCACGTTTGAAAACCCCATAATTTCCAAATAAGTGGAAAAGGGCCGAAGTTGTGCAAATTTTAAAACCGCAAAAGCCTGCCGAGTCTCCCACTAGTTATAGACCAATAAGTCTACTCAGCAGTTTAAGCAAAATTTTAAAAAAGTCATTAAAATTCATGTTCTAGAGTAGGGTAGAGCGGGGCTAGTTGGACCACGGAACAAGTTGGACCACGCGATTTACTCAGAAACCAATGCTATTATAACAACATGATCAGACACCAAAAAAGCGTAGCTTTTATATTATGTGTGTTAAATTTAACAATTTTGAGAGTTTTTTTATACATATATGACGAAATAAATTGGTCAAACCAGGTGTGGGGTTAGTTGGCCCATGGAATCATGAATCCAAGCATGGGATCATAGATCCAAGCATGGAATCATTCGCTGAAAGTTTACCGGGTGAGGAGTGGCCACAGTGCCATTTTTGTCGAATAGTGCCATTTTTGGGCTCATACAAAATGTACAGTAGCCGGAGATAGGTCCTTCTTTGTATGCATCAATTGTATTGTAACTTATTTTAATCTTTAATTTATATCTCTTATTATTGCTAAATGAAGTATTTTTTTGTTAAATTTGTTTGGTCGTTCTAATTTTAAAAAAATATATTTTTAAATTTTAGATTTGTTGTCCTTTATGGAACTCATTTTTCCACTTCTCAGGGCTTGGTTCAACTTACCCCACCCACTGGACCTGTGTTTGATTTATTTAATGTGCCATTATTCTTCTGGGGTTTCATGTTTTCAAATTTCATTTAGAAGTGAAATGTCAATTCCTCCTTTTGATGGTAGTACCATAGTTCTACCATTGATATTTTGACAATTATGAGACTCCGAATAAAAAGTGGTCCAACTAGCTCGCTCTACCCTGCACTAATGAAAATTACATTTTGCCTAACATTCAATTCCGATTTAGAGAACTTAATAATATCTGCCATCAATGTGTTAAAAACCATGTCGAATCTAATAGCTTGAAAGTAAATCAACTGATATGATCTTGTTGGATGTCGAATAGGCATTTGACACAGTTTGCCATAATGGCCTATTTTATAAACTTAAATGACCGTATTGTCATGCGGCTGTCTTTGCGGATCGTTTCTAGTAGAAAAAAAAGCTTGCTTTCTGACCGAAGGTCCAATTCTACAGCCCTACATATTCTAAAGCCCTAGTTCATAATTTTCTGGCAAAGTAAACTGGTTGGTCATGGTTCTGTAGCGAAAAAAAATTAGACCCGATGAGTAAATGGCGCACCATGTAGTGACTTTGAGTGGAGGTTGTGCTTCAGAAATGCAACTTTTGTTTTTTACGTATCCGTTTAGACAGAAATGGGCCCCGTCGCTCATGATACATTTTCAAAAATCGTCCGCTTGGGCGTTGAAGTCAGGAGAACGTGATTTAGATGCGATTGCTTCAAGTCTGTAGTAAAGTGAGTTGCAAAAACAGGTAATGGCCAATTGCGTAGCAAGTCATCTGACGTACGCGATATTTTTAGCCACAGCGACAATATTTTTCGGAACGAACATTACGAGTTCTTCTGGCGCATGTACATGGTACATGCTTTGGTAGCCGTGCCCCTTGTTTAGTCTGCTATCAGCTATTAGCAAGCTTTCACTTTTGTTGATACGATCAGTGATTTTTCCAATTAAACTTCTTACAAATCTTTACGTTATAAGGCCTCTAGCGTCCGTATAAGTTTGTACGTTCGTTAACCTTTTTAGGGGTGCCTATAGTGGGAACGCGTATTGTGTTGCTGATCAATCCTACGTCAGTTTGGAGATTTCCAGTGAACGTCAAATGGAAATTTGGTACCTTGGGTAGACAAGTGGGGCCTAATGACCGAAATTATTGTATCTGCTTTGAATATTTCTGGGACGAAATCATCAATTCCGCCTATATTGAAGCGAATGGAGAAGAAGATTCATCGACATAGTTAGGCCTTCGATTTTAGCGCCTAAAATACCTGTATTATGTTGACCGGCTCGATACCTCGACCGGTCATATGAATGGAAAGGGTTTTCGGCACTAGAAGCATCTAGCCAGAGAGAGTTTTTTTAGTGTCACCAAAAAAATAAAGAAGGGAACATCTCAATTAAATTTGTCTTACAAATAAGATGGGATCAACTCGCCAGGAGCCAAGCTACAATTCCAGGTCTTCTGCCTTGAATTTTGCAAACTTATGTAAAAACTTTCCTGTCTGTCCGTCTGTACGTATATATCATATATGTACGTACAAACTTACGCGAAGTGAATTATAATGTATCATATCATAAAAATAGGCAGTTGATGAATTGGGTTTATTTGTCATTACGGTTCATGTATTTGATTTTATAATTTATATTTCATTCACAGTTTGTAATTCACATTCATTTCGCGCAAGTTTGCACATATATGATATATGAGTATAGGCAGACAGTAAAGCCTTTGCATAAGTCTTCTCGAGCCTCAGCTTTGCAAGGTAGAAGACTAAAATTGGGAAATGGATTTGAAGCAGTTCAACAAGAGTTTAGTAGAAAGCATGCTAGCATGAGAAATCGTGGCTTCTTGGGGCACGATGACAAGTATCATATTCGGTGAATATGCGAATGTGAATTGCAGCGAACGTGATTGCAAAACTCGATAGGAAATCAATTACAGGAGGTCGTAATAGGTTTCTGATTATATACCATCCGAAAATAAACCATCCGTTTTACGCCGTCCACTTCCTTCAATCCTATTTTATTACGTCGCTTCTGTTATTGCTTAAGTGCTGACTCGCTAATGAGTTTTCTTAGCATCGCCTGCTAATCCAATCCGTTGCCTTTAGCCAAGACACTGTCTAGTACGTAATTACCTTTAATTGATTTGGGATTGAAACGAACTTTTTCACGACTTTCAACCAGTCATCTTGTCGTAAAAAAAATCCTTCATTATCGTCGATTTAAAGAAGACGAATGGCTACAAAGCATACGAGTCTCAAACAGCTTCCTATAACCAAGGTTAACAACACACCCATATAGACAAGACTCACGAGTCGCATGTTTGTTTCCCACAGACCTACCGACCGGTTCGTGTTGTACCATACCAGCAATCGTACGTGCCTGTATCTATTTATGTATCCAAAGAATAAAAATCATGATGACAGACTATGTTGACATCGTTTTAAGGTGCATGCGAATGGCTGCTCCTCGAGTTCTCATCGCATCGCCAGGTGCACGTTCTTTACTAATTTTATCCGACGAACTTTAATCTCTTCAATACATGGCTTCAACTGAAGCCAGTAATTTCCAAACTATGATTTCCTATGTACCTAATGTCATTTGTCACTGCACCTCCTTACGGCAACCGATAAAAGAATTAGATATTCGTAGTGGGTAGGCATCCACACCCAACCCATCATGTGAGCGTGTGGGCGTTGCACCTGACACATAATTCAATTGAAATTCGACTTTAAGCAAAACTTCAATCTCCGACTGCTTTGCTTCCACATCATGTGCGAACTTTTAATTGCTTCTCTTAAGCCTTCAAAGGCACTCATATAGAGGTACCTACATTCCACCTCGTTGGATCAGAATTTCTGGCAGCCGGAAAGTTGAACAGCACTTACATACAGCGTTTTGCTGGCAATGGAGGGCCCTTTAATTACTCGTACAGATGGAAGATGCTGCAGGCTTGTCCTTTCAATAAATATTAAGCACACTGGGCGTGATGTGAGCACATGTGGTGATGCGTATCTCGTTCAATTCAAACAATCAAAGGCAATTACTTAGATTGCAGTGAATCTGAGATTGCTAAGTTGCGAATATTCAGTGCAGAAGATCTACCTAAAAGCGGTTTTTGTTTAGATAATGAGTGGCAAATGGACGGAGAACACATGTCAGATATAGGACAGCAAGTGGCTATGTTGATGTGCTATTTCGGGTAGAGTAATCACTCAAATGATTAGCGCTTGTAATTTACTGTTATTAACACGGAAAGTTGAATGGAGCATTCTATAAGTTGTGATAGTTGTCATTCAGGTTACGGCATTTCACACTATCGCAGACGTCCAACCCAGCACTATCTCTTTGGTTTCTCTTTCTGCTTCATTCGGCCTACGCATATATGATATTCGTATACCGTTATATTCAACGATAGTGACATCAGATTCACGTTTCATTACGTCATATCTACTGGCTTCCTCTACGAATTCGCTTAAGGCTTTTCCTTCATCGTCTTTCGTTGATTAACAAGTTCTTCTATGGTGATCAAATGTATCGCTGCCTGACTCAGGCATCGTATTTCGCAGTCTGCTTCCACAGTTCACATTTCTACATGACTTGCGAGCCATTGAGAGCGGCCTCAATTGCTTGCTCTAAATCAAATCGCACAGGTGGCCTTAGTCTAGGTTCTCCCATATTAGACCGTTTAAAAACCCCTTGGCACATGCATCTCTACCCGTAGTGGCGTAATCTCGCAAACGTGTCTCCTGGGGTGGGACCTATACGGTCATCTAACAAGAGATATCATTTTAAATCAATAAAACGCAACAAGAATAAAATCGTGTGGTGTTAAATCGCTCGTTGAATCGCGGTCATGTGAAGATGGAGATTCCAAATCGTTCAAAAATAAACGCCGCCCACGTCCATAACACTAATTGCAGGCAAAAACTTCAGTTAACATTGTTTGCTAACGCAATCCATTCACTGAAACGTTTGCACCAGCATCAAATCCAGGCAAATGGTAATGAGTTCATCAGTTTTTTTCACCCAGTAAGGATAAAAACTACGTCGTGCTGGTTTCAAGGCTTGCAGCAATTGGACCTTATACATATTTATGATTATAAGAGATCTTTATTCAAAATTTACATGAGTGTGCATCGATCCATCCTCCTAGTTCTTGCCCAATAAAAAGTAATCGAGTGATGGTTGAAATGAAATCTCTTGTTAGGTGTCTGTTTATCTTGTCCACAGAATTTTGTGGGAATAGACCAAGCCCAAAACTTAAATGGCCGAACTGCAACGTCCTCAAAGATTTGAATGGCACTTATAATCCTTCTCAGATGTAATATTCTTGCACCAGCTCTTTTTCCAATCCTCGAAGCACTTATAGTTTAGCTTTGAGCTCTTCCAGCGATGCGGTCTTTATCTCCTCAGTTCCGAGTCTGTTCAGTTTTGGGAAGCGACAAAAGTCACAGGGACCCAAGTTCGACGAATACAGTGATTGAGGCATGATTACGATATTGTTTTTTGCCGAAAAATAACAGTGAACTGGTACATTATTTTGATACAACAGCCATGAATAAAGAACTATCATTGTAATCGCAGAGAACAGTAAGCTAAACTTACACTTTTGACCGAACTGGGCGTTCTTTTTACGGTATTGGCTCTTCTAGTCCCTTCCATTGGAATGATTGGGCTTTGGCTTCCTCGTCAAAACCATATAGCCATGTTTTGCCAGCAGGGATCGTCATTCAATAGCTCTTGACCAGTGCTTAAAATTGTTCAAAATTTGTCAATTTCGGAACAAATTTCGCTCACACCTTTATTGCTCATCAACAAATATTAGGGGCAAGTGTACCAATATAATATTAGTAAAAGTTCGATAATTGAATGTATTTAGCTCCCGAAATTCAGAAGTCACCTTATTTTCTGAACAAAGCTCATTCGCTATTGGATGTTTCTGTTCCAGTAAGACAACGTCTTCGAAGAGTACCATTCAATTATTGAAGAAGCGATCTTATCACTTTTATATAATGAAGCTATCTCTCGAAAGAGTACAGACTAGATCATGATGAGGAGTCTGGCGACACTTCTTGTGTCGTGAGAAGTCATGTTCTCAGCTTTTATACTTGCGGGATCAATACTCAGCTACCTGAGAAGATAAGAAGGTTGAGAGAATCCTCGCCGTTTTTTTGACACAAACATATTTTTGTAATGTAGCCTAACGTCTTAGTTAAAAAACAAAACAAAAATGAATATAGGGTGAGCCAATGTCTAATGTGGGCTTTTGTAAAATCAATGTTTATCTTTATAAGTCATTTGATCTAACCGGCCAATCCACCGGTCCAAAACCAAAGGTAAATTGCTCACCGAACTTTTTTTTCAATTGGCCCATTGGTTCACGTGCTGTGCACCATGAAGCTCCGTTTAGATGGAACCAAATTTCAACCAAGTACAGCTCGTACCTTTTTTTTTTTTTTATTGAAACGTTACATATATAGTGAACATTTCACATTTCATTACACTGCAACTAGGATGAACTAACGAGAAATTTTCATCTAATCAATAAATGTAGTATCTTTGAGTATAAAGTATAAAGTTAAATTTTTTAGTAAATTTTAGTTAGATATGATTTATCCAGAAGGGTGTAATATCTAAGGTGACTGATACCATAACTCGTGTGGTTTAGTACGTTTGAGTCTTCGGGTCAATCCATTGCTGTCACTTAACCTTGCTGCTTCCTGGTTGATGTGGTGTCTCAGCTTTGTGGAGTGCGTTCTCCCGTATTTAGAGATTATCGCCTCTACAGTATCTAGTTTAAGATCGCGTTGTAAGTCCGTATTCCTTACATACCATGGAATGGAGCTCTGACAATGTCCCTGACGACTTTATTTTGAAATCTTTGATGGCAATATTTGATTCGGAAGTACATCCCCATAGCTGGATACCGTATGTCCATACTGGTTTTAATATCTGTTTATATATTAAAAGTTTATTATGGAGTGGTAGGCGCGATTTTCTACCAATGAGCCATCTGAGTTTTCTTAGTTTAATGTTAAGCTCATCTTTTTTCTTCTTCACGTGCTCCTTCCATCTTAGTTTAGCATCTAAGTTCATTCCTAGATACTTAGCTGTGTTTGAGTAAGGAACTTGAGCATCTGAAATAAATATTGGCTTGTGGGTAATTTTTTTGTTGGTGAAATCAACGTGGACGGATTTTGAGCTGTTTAGGTGAATATGATTTTTTTTGGTCCAGTTGATAACTTCATTTACAGCACCTTGTAGGGTTTCTGTTGATTTGCTTTCGTTTTTTGCAACTGTAAGTATAGCTGTATCATCAGCAAATGTAGCTATTGTGCAACTTGAAGGCAAGTCATTAGTGAATAGAAGGTATAAAACTGGGCCTAGGATACTTCCCTTGGAATCCCAGCATTAATTTCTTTCAGTTGAGAATATGAATTACTTTGTTTAATTCTGAAATATCTATTTGAAAGGTACGATTTTAGGAAGTCTGTGTATTCCTTGGGAAAGAGTGATTTCAGTTTTTGTAGGAGACCTTCATGCCAGACTTTATCGAATGCCTTTGCCACATCCAAAAATATAGCTGAGCATACCTTTTTTTCCTCCAGAGCTTTTTCGATGATGTCGGTAATGCGATGTACCTGTTCTATGGTAGAATGTCTGTTTCTGAAACCAAATTGATGCATTGGAATCATATCTTGACCAGTAATAAAAGGTTCTAATACCTTAGATAAAATTGGTAAAAGAGAGATGGGCCTGTAGGATGATGGTTCGTGAAGATCCTTTCCTGGTTTGGATATCATTATGACATCTGCTACTTTCCAATAACAGGGAACATGGTTTAGGTTGAAACATGCGTTTATTAAAATTGCCATTTTAATCAAAGCTCTTGGTGGTAGCTTCTGTAAGACTTCGGTAGTTATTAAGTCGAAGCCAGGTGATTTTTTCCGTTTCAGTTGGTATTTAATAATCTGATTGATTTCATTAGGTGTGACGAAAGGAATTTTTTCGTTCGGTTGCTGCACTTCTGGCCATGTTTCATTAGGTTGCGATTCGTTGGGTTGAAAATTGCCCATTAGATACTCGGCGAATATGTATGATATAATATATATAATATATATTATATATAAATATTTCGTCATTAGTCCTAGCCCAGGTGCTGTTTGATTTTAAAAGTGGGTTCTGTTGTGTGGGACGTTTTAGGTATTTAATGGATTTCCAGAGGGAGTATTCTGTTTTTTTATCGGCTGTAAGTTCACTTACAAATCGGTGAAATGATTGGTTTTGGAACTCCTTTAGTTGGCGTCTTATCAATTCAGTTATTCAATTAGTCTATTGAGTTGTGACTTGTAGAGCGGGTATCTCGTTTGTTGCCATTTTTTCCTAATCTTTCTCTTTTCAGCTATTAGTTTCATAGTTAGTCTTGAGTACTTAACTTCAATTGGCTTTTTACTGACTAGAGGGGTACTTTTCCAGGCTGCATTTTGTATTTGTTCAGTGAAACTTAGTACTTCGCTTTCTAGTTCCGTTTTGGTAGTTACTACTTTGTCAAATTTTAAATTTCGATCCAAAAGAACTTTGAAATATTGCCAATCTGTATGCATGTTGGTGAGGTGTACATTTGGGTTTTCCTTAACAACGCATTCGCTCGTACCTTTTGGGCAAGAATAAGTTCTAAATCATTGAACGATAGCGATAAATCATTGATCTTTATAAAAAATACTGGCTCGACCATAAACTGCACCAAACCGTTTTTCCGGGTGCATTGCTCTAGATACTCGAAAAACATTTTTCACCAAGCAGAAGTGTTGACAATTTAAAGTCAATAATTTTTAAACGATGTTCGGATGTAAGTCTCTTCACGATGAAATGGCAATTCTTTCTGAATCACTCGTCAGCTGTCAAAAGTAGAACATTAAAAAATTCACCCTTTACTTAATTTTCAAATTATCCTATCCAAAATAGTCTTAATATTGTCAGATCCATGACCTCGGGAGCCAATTATCTCTCCTCTGAACGAAAGAATACAATCTTCAAAGTTCGTACATTTAATGTTTGTTCACCTTATTAAAACCAGAGATCAGTCGCCCAGTTTGTAGTCGGTTAAAAAGTTGCGGCGATAACGCTCTTCATTCATTCTTACTGCGTCTCCCCTTTCATATTCGAAAATGTACGGACCAATGATGCAGCCCTGGCGTTTTTGGTCGAATTGGTACCTTCAGAACTTCCTGTGGGTTTTTTCTGACTTCAGAAATAAAAAAAATCTGCATTTCATTAAAGGAAGAGGTAGAGTTTCTAGGAATAATATCGAACTAAAAACTCTCTTGAAATGCACACATAATCAACATATACTCAAAGGCCATCGAAGCCCTATGGTACCTAAAACAACTCATAGGCAAAGCGTGGGGGCTTAATCCAAAAATTAGTCTTTGGATATACAATCAAACGATTAATCCAACCATACTTTATTTAGCGCTGTATGGTGGAAAAATTCAACAAAAAAGCGCCATAAACAAAATCAATAAAATACAAAGGCTAGCGTGTTCGAGGGTGCTCCGATAAGTACTTAGCCTTCAAAAGAAAAACACAAATTTTGGAGAAATGGCGATTAATTTCTCAATATAGTCTCCTTTTAGCTCGATACATTTGACCCAGCGATGCTCCAATTTCTTTGACCCGTCTGAAAAATACGTTTTCTCGAGGTCTGCAAAGTAGGCCTCCGTGGCGGCGATGACCTCATTCGACTGAAATTTCTGCCCGGCGAGTGACTTTTTCAAGTTTGGAAACAAAAAGAAGTCGCACGGGGCCAAATCTGGAGAATATGGGGCAGCAGTTCGTAGCCCAATTCGACCAATTTGGCCGTGGCGAGGGCGGAGGTGTGAGACGGTGCGTTATCATGGTAGAAGAGCACTTTTTTCTTCGCCAAGTGGGCCGTTTTTTCTTCAATTCGGCGTCGAATCGGCCCAATCATTTGGCATAGTACAGCCCTGTGACCGTTTTGCCCTTCTCCAGGTAGTCGATGTGGATCACACCTTATGAATCCCAGAAAACGGGATTCGCCTTCTTCGGAGCACATTTCGCCGGGTGAAGTCCACTGTTTCAACTGTTCTCTGGTGTGTACCAGTGGATGTTTTGTCGACTGTCACGAAACGACGCAGAAACTCTTTCGGATTGCGCTTAAACAGCGTAAGCTGTATCGGCGGTCTGCCAATACGAGATCGTGGATTTTTGTCACGTTATCCTCCGTGGTAGCCGTTTTCGGGGCACCTGGACGTGGCTCATCAAAAACCGACGTGCGATCACGTTGAAACTCGTTAAACCAATTTTTGATGGTCGCCATCGAAGGAGAAGAGTCACCGTACACAGCATCCAAACGCCCTTTGATTTCGCTACGCGATTTCCCTTCCAAAACAAGAATCGAAACACCGACCGATATTGCTCTTTTTCCATTTTTCTAAAAGCCGCGGACACTCCCGCTTTCACACGTCAAAACAAAACTACGAGTCCGATCCGGCAGTAGCCGTCTACTAGAATGTACTACACGATAGTAAGTTGTTCTTGCGATACTGGCGCCATCTGGCGGTGAGGCTAAGTACTTATCGGACCACCCTCGTATCAGCACAATTGGAGCAATAAGATCGATTCCGACTGCAGGGATGAAAGCAATTCTAAACATCCCACAACTATGTACACACAGGCTGAAGCTGCCCAACAAGCCTTAACCTTACAGAAAACCTATAAATACCAAGAAGGAGACCTTGTTGGACATCGAGAAATTCTTAAAAAAGTATTGTAGATAACATCTGGGAACTAACCCGAGTGGTGATCTGATGTCCCCTGAATAAACTTTAAAAAGTATTGTACTACGAAGTACTCATACCAAGTGAGGAATGGAACAACAACCCCCCTTGGATGAAAGATGGAGCCCAGAAATGGTACACAGATGGGTCGAAATCTGGAAACAAGGTTGAGACTGGTGTAACCAAAATGAAGTTTACACACTCTGCAGGCCGAGATATTTGCAATCAATGAAGCAGCACATAGCATCAGTGACAGGAGGCCCACTAACACAAGGATAACTATAGGTATATTCTCAGACAGCAAGGTCTTAAAGCGATATAGAGATACGCCTTCAACTCTAGAGCTGTGTGGGAATGTCACAATGCACTAAACAAACTGGCTGTAAACAACAGATTATAGTTGATCTGAGTGCCATGTTATGAAAACCATGAAGGCAAAACCAACCAAAGGCTGACATACAAGCCAAGAGAGGTGCTCTAATACCATTTATGGGGCCATCCCTCCTTTATGGTTTTGACCATTCAGACATAAACTAATACTTGTATAAATGGATCATTAAACAAAAGAACCAATTCTGGAACAGACAGGAGGGTATTAAACACTCAAGAACGTTCATGGAACAGAATCACAATTCCAAACGTGCCAAGGAGGCTCGAGAAGTAAATACAGCCGACCTAAGTGCTTAGTGAAGCACTAACAGGACACAGGGCATGCAATTACCACCTCTACGAAATGGGTCTCAGCAGCACAGAAATCTGTAGGCTTTGCTCGAGAAAGTTTCAAAATGACAAGTAACGCAACCATCATAGGGAAAGACTTACAGGAAACACCATCTAGAGAAGTTGTCAAATTCTTGAAGACAGCATTCAAATCCTAGACCAAAGAAGGGGGTACTATAGATCTTTTTGGTCGCAGTACTAGTGTCTTCAGGTTACACACCCCGAGTTCTTCAATTCAATTCAATTCTGACTCCAGATAAAACAATTTTGTTTATATCCATAAAAAATGTGATTCATTAAAAATAGCTCAACGATCAAGCACCTAGATATGTATGTAACGAATCGGCGACGTCGTATATGGTTTAAGGGCTTTACTTGTTGTGTAATTTGGATTTCATAGGCGTGTATATGGGAATCAACCTTTATTCATAATTCGCCGTAAAGTGCCATAAGCGAGGCCTCATTGTTAACCTGCACAATGGATTGAAGAACTTGCTTTGTTCCGAACAACCTCGCTCAGATCGGTGATACATATTACAACGTAAGTGCAATGTTGATATGGAATTTGACCTGATACCAAATTAGCTTTTTGAATATGATTCACCATTGCACTAATTCTCCTTAAACTCTAGAACTCCTAAAACGTGGTAAACGACTCCTTGACTCCAGTGCCAAGGACTGATCATATTGAAATCAGTTCAACATCCACCTCTATTGATTTACCCTCTATTTCCATTGGAGTGATCGCGCCTTAAGCTTAAGATCCAAAACGGAAAACACCGCAGTTAAATGGTTAGTGTCTCGGCTTCTGACGACGATAGCACAGGATTATAACCTCATACTAGCTAACTCACCAAATATATAATTCGCAGTGTTTTTCCTCAGCGAGTTATTGCCAAATGCCGTTGTAGTATACATTCAGAGCCGATTATAAATTATTTTTATTATTATAGCTGGCGCAACAGTCCCTGGGGGAGCCGAAGTTTGATCAGCTAATCAAACAGTGTGTGACTCATTTCTTCCCACCGGTGAAAGGGACCCGATTCCGGCATCACTTGTTCCAGCGTATTAGCTCGTTACTTACGTGGTGTTTTTCAACGATGACTTGTTAAATTTTAAGGTTCCCATATACTTTCGAATCACTAAGCCTTACATAAGGTTTTATATTAGATTCAAAGTTTGATTAACACTGATGGCCTCAATCGTGCAGGTGTCTCGATAGCTTTTGAACGGGCTCGTATGACCAGCGCTATCAATAGACTTTATCCGCATGTGGATTATACAATACGTAATGATGAGAATTAACATACGTCTCGCTCATAATAGCACACGTAATGTCATTTGAGTTTTGCTAAAAGTGAAGAGATTCCAAGTGCTTGCCCTTCAAGCACTCATGCTATAGAATGACAACTTTCTCGCAAGTGTACCCAGTGCTATTCAGAATACAATATTGATTGCAACCTGACAAATGAATTTTCCTTGCCACTCTCGAAATTCGGCAGACTTACCAGGAGGTATATAAGTGCAGGCATATCCACAAGAATCCACAAAGACTGGATTGGATTTCTCCGATAAGCAGAGGAGCGGGATGTACTCGTAAATCCAGTTTATACAATATAAGACCTTTTCGGAAGATTTATCATAAATCCATTGAATGGTTTCTGTCAAGTGGATATAATACTTAATACCGTACAATGACATTTGAAAGGTGAGTCCCGCCTTCCCCTGTCAGGTACACTCATCTTTGTTTGGTTTCTTCTTTTGCTTTCTTCTCGGCATTAAATATTTTTAGAATGCGATGATAATTAGATAAAACTCTTGATAGTTAAGACTGAAATGAGATTGCACACATTCAGTTTATTTTTTTATCGAGAAGATGTGAGCTCCCAAGCCAGATATACGAATGCGTGTGTAAAACACTTCCTCCTCTTTGCTTGGAGAACATTATGGTGAATATTTTGATTCTGCTTTTTATATTATATGCACCAAGCTTAATTTAATTTCCTTTGACTCAATAATCCCCGAGATAAATCTGCCTCTGATTCCCGACATAGCAATTGAAATTGTTTGCAGAAGAGTTGAAGAACATGTCGAGGGAATGACGGTCCAACCCAATTGGCTTCTTTAATTGCTTCGGATATGAGGCAAAGGCAACTTTGTAACTATTCGCAAATACTGGAAATTTAATTGAATCGAATAAGGCGAAATGCTCGTTACTTTATTTAGTTTTCCATCCGCTTCAGTTAATTGTTGTTAAACGAAAAGATTGGAAAGTAATGCTGATTCGGAGCATACTGATTGAATGAAAACAAATATGCGAAAATGAGGATAAACAAACGAAGGCGACTGAGATTGTTTCTAAATATTACGATCACAGTTCGAGACACACAGATCTGTGGCGAGTTTTTTCAAGGCTTAATAAATAAACGACATCTTCACAAAGCTTATGGATAAACAGAGAAACAATGGGACGAAGGCTAGGAGAAAGAAAAAATATATTAAACACGGTCGACAGGTTTGATACTTTGGGGATAACCCACTTGAATCAATCGTGCAGGAAAGTGAGTTATTACACGAAGTAGTGGTTTGAGTGTTGTGCTTGAGACTCTACTTAAGGAATAGACTCTTTAAGAGAAAAGAAAAGTCGTGCTGTACAAAATTGTTGATGGATATTCAGCGTCCTAGATACGGAAATGTAGATAAAACAAAAAAACCGCATCCGACCTCAATGAAATATGCAAGTGAAGAAATGACATCACGTCCGAAACCGTGTTTGTATGCTTGAACTGAGCATTAACTTAATTAAGGTTGGACTAAACTGGAAATTAAGCAAATTGCTAATATTTGTACAACCCTGATATTTCTATTGAGGGTCATCCAACAAGATGCATCATTTTTTAACTCTCAACGTTATCAGTACGATGACTTTTGATTATTCGATACTTACTTACAGACCGTATTTGACCACTTTTGACCACCATCCAGTGCCTTCTTGCAGATGTGTCCGTTTCGAGACGACTATAGTATATTAATTGAGCCTATCCACTATAGTTTTGCATCCAATTTTGTCCTACATATTGACATACGAGTAGTCTAGAGGAATGAAGTGCGCTTTTCGGGCTTATGACAACAGTTTCGATGTTGACTGCATTATTTTTAACTGAAATTGTTGCTATGGTCGACGAGAAAGCAAACAAATATTGTACTCCGTTACTGTCCTCGAAATTGAAATATTGCGTTTGTTTGTTTATTTTACATCTCTTGTTGGAAATCCCCATACCCAGCCTCAATGGTCGCCAAGAAACAATTTTGATGGAAACTGCCACAAGTCACTATGGTGCCATTGACGAGCTGCTTATTTTCGAGTATATACAAGAGAGTATCGAACTTGTGAATTCACGACGACGTGTTTTCGACGAAGGATTTATGCGAAAACAGTCTCTTTAGATTTTAAATTAGGATCAGGATTAACTGATGTACTGGACATGTTACCATGTGCACATGGTCCTGAAAGTTTTACAGATCGAGGATGTATTTCGATAAACTGCTTAATGGACATGGAAAAGCAACAAAAATTGATTAGAAATGCCACCATCCAGAATAACAAGACTGTAGTAGTCGACCGTATACTACTTGTGAATTGCATTTAAATGCTGGGAAGGAATTAACAGAGAAGTTACATGGGCTCGTCGCAAATATATGGAACAACGAAACTACCCCTGAGGAATGTAAAACTCGATCACATTCTCGTATTTAAAATGGGTGACATAACTGTAGGTAATTAAGTAGGAATATCGCTGCTATCAGTTGATACAGGGTGCTGTCAAATAATGAGGCAGACATCATTCGCTAAGAAAATAATCAGAGACTACAAGTGTGGCTTCAGAACAGTTTTTTTTTTATACAAACAAAAGGCGAATTACATAAAGCAGTCCACTAAGTATTCGTACAGTTTTAAAAAGCCTATAAACCTATAAAAGCCTATAAAGCCTATAAAAACTGTTTAATGTACAAGGACCCGCTGGAAATCCCGAATACTGGGATGAAGGTGAATGACGGGTTAAAGCAGGAAACGCCCTCTCTGAAACATTCGAGTTAAGAAAAGAGTTAAATCAAGGAGAAGACTGGTCACCTTTTTTTTTTAATTAAGTTGGTGCTAGAATATGAGATCCTTTCAAGAAAATAAGAGGGCAGAACTTTTCCAAACAATTCTTTTGTCCCACAATGTCAAAATTGGCATTTATAAAACCATACCAATGTGGAACATTTTTCTTTTTTTTTTTTATAGGATTCGCGCAGGTTCAATAATTACGCTCTTATGGTGTTTGTCACACAGCCTGGACGGAGTGCAGGTGGTTTGTGTCGAAGATGTTCGTCCACTACTTTCTGGGGGTGGTTGTCCAAGATAGGATTCGAGAGGTTCGACTGAGTTTGTCGCGTTGGTTGTAGTTCACAATAGCTTTTTTATTTCCATTTCATTAAGGTGTATATTGGAAATCCATACACAGATTATGAATTTTTGGAGTGATGTAAAACTTGATCTTTCTTCTTAAGAAGGAAAATAGAATTCGGGTCTTTGAAAATAAGATTTTAAGGAGAATCTGTGATGGGAAACGGGACGAAGAAACACTACACAAGATGGGAAGGACACGTACAATTGAACGAATGGGCAGTGTACGAACAGTCCAACGAATAATGAGTTGCAATTCGCGAGAAAAGAGTGAAACATGTAATGAACACGTTCATGACAGAGAGATATGGCGAAGGGTTGTCAACGAGGCTCTGAACTTCCGAGCTCATAATTGCCGCTAATAATAATAACAACAATAATTGGATAAGTAAAGCTGATTATTAAATTACTCCTCAACTAAGTGTAAATAGGATAGAAATGAAATTGTTAAACGTAAATGCCGTCGTAAAACTGTTTTGTTTTAAAGGCGACAAATGGCATGAAATATAAAGGGTTTTCCAATGGGGACTTGACAGCTTTGAATTTAATTTGTGAACGCACCCTTTTACTAATCATCGAACTGTTATTGTCAATTTATTCAGTAAACTCAACATTTTCATCGTGGTAAAGTACACAAACGAGCAACGTCTGCAAATTATAAAAATTTTCTACCGAAATTCGAAGTCGGTGACCGCAACTTTAAGAGCGTTAACTCCAATTTTCGATCGTAATTCTCGCCCTAGTAGACAGGCAATAACAAGCTTAGTGCAAAAATTTGAGTCTACATATTCGTTGTGTGATGTTGCCGTGTCAGTGAGACAACGGGTTGGTCGAAGTGTCGAAAATATCGCTGCCGTTCAGGCGTCCGTAGCAAACGATCCAAATCAGTCAATTCCACGGCGTTCTCAAGAATTGGGCATCGCTCAGACCACATTATGGCGTATTTTGCGTAAGGATCTTGGTTTACACCCATACAAGATCAAGCTGACTCAAGAATTGAAGCTGATGGACCATTTGAAGCGACGTACGTTCTCCGATTGGGCTCTGGAGAAGATGCGCCAAGATGACGAATTTCATCGCAAAATCATCTTCACTGACGAAGCTCATTTTTGGCTCGATGGGTTCGTCAATAAGCAAAATATGCGTTATTGGTCGGGTGAAAATCCACATGTGCTTCATGAATCACCACTTCATCCACAAAAAAATAATTGTTTGGTGCGGTTTGCATGCCGGCGGCGTTATTGGGCCATATTTTTTCGTTGACGATAACGATCGTCACGTTACTGTGAATGGCCAGCGTTATCGCGCCATGATTACCAATAATTTTTGGCCCGAATTGGAAGATATGGACTTGGACGACATGTGGTTTTAACAGGATGGTGCCAAAAGCCACACAGCACACGTTACAATCGATTTATTGAAGAGTAAGTTTGATGAGCGTGTTATCTCAAGAAATGGGCCAGTCGATTGGCCGCCTCGTTCGTGCGATTTAACGCCTCTAGACTATTTTCTTTGGGGCTACGTTAAGTCATTGGTTTATGCCAACAAGCCGACGACGTTGGAAGAGCTCAGAGCCAACATTGAATGCAAAATAGAGGCCGTTTCGGCCGAAATGTGTCGCCGAGTCATCGAAAATTGGGTCCAACGAATCGACCACTGCAAACGTGCAGACAGACAGGAAAGCCTTTGCATAAGTTTGCAAAATTCAACGTAGAAGACCTGAGTTGTAGCTTGGTTCCTGGCGAGCTGATCCCATCTTGTTTACCTATCAAAAGTCTTCATAATGATAGTTGAATGTTGACACGTCTTGTTGGACTATACGAGAAGTGTCTTTCATTAAGGTTGTGCGTGATATATTCAATATATTTGCCTTCTATTTGGAAGGACGTTTTATGACACTTACCTTAAGCTCCCAGGTCTGTTTAATTTTATTCTTGTACAAACCATAATCTCGAGGCAAATTTCGCCAAATCGAAGCCTAAAGGTCAAGTTCTTGTGAACCACGAGAAATCAACTGCTTTAGATTTTTCTTTTACACTCCCAGTAAACCTTTCGTTTCTGTGATGTTCGACGTTTGCCTAATTATAGGTATTTATCAAAGAACATGACCTAGAATTGGCCAACAAATGTCCGAGCAGTCAATTCGGCAGGACGGATCTGGGATCTGATGAGGGTAAAAATCACATTATGCAACGCTTGTCGAACTGAGCATTGATTTTGAAAATAAAATTGAATGATTGAATGATTTAGTTGTTTGCTTTCCATGATGGTTTGCTATACACTACTGAACAATTCACTTCAAGTTCGACAGATTTTGCTATATCAACATGCCCTCTTCGCAATATGATTAAATTTGTATCAGTGGTCTTGGCAAAGTCGACATTGTTGTTACTTGTTTAAAAATTGCAGTCCTTCCATTAAGAAAACCATTTACTAGTAGTCTATTAGTAAACTTGGGCCCAGCGATCACTACGTAAATACTTTATAGGGCCGGAAAGAAGATTTTATCAGTAAAGCTCAGTAAATGTTAAGACATGATCTGTTCCCAGATGAGCGGTCACTCATTTTAAGCTTTTGTTTTTAGTGCTTCAATAAATGTCAAACTTGCTTAGCTATTGTCAGTGATTTTACTACAAAGAACACCTATTAAAAAAGGGGGACGGTCTATCAGACGAGGAAAGTGAAATGTGCCACCTTCTTCTGAATCGACAATATTTTTCCCCCGACCCACGAGAGACATTTCAAACACTTGACATTTAATACGGCACATCCAGCTAGGTAATCGGAGCACTCTTGCGAAAATGAGGATGAGGTGAGCTGCATCCATTTACGTTCGATAACATGCATGCGCACATTTTAATCTAGAAAATAAGCTTTAATGACAAAAACACTGGCTTAGTGTGAAAGAAAGAGTTATGTATGTATTCCGAAAAATAATCAGATGTGTCGACGTAAATGTTTGCCTTACTCCCAATATCGACCAAATTCTTTCGAGGACCTTTTCGTCGTAAAAGATCTCCTCGGACATCTCTTCGAAAACATTTACTTTGATCTGGAAATGAAATCAAGCAGAAGTTCTTCATTTACGTCAAAAGCCAACTTAAAATAGCAAAGAAGCTGCTGCCTTTTACAGATTTGATCTATTCAACCAGAGTTATACAAACACTTGAATGCTTAAAGCAATGGAAGTCCTCATTCCTCGTATACGAAATATGAATGCCGGCCTCTGGACTACTAATTGCCAGGAATTATACCACATCCGCTTCTTAAAATCTGACTCCCGTAGCAATTAGTCTACTTTATTACACGCACATCATCATAAAACCATTTTTTACGAGTAGATCTAAAACAAGTGGGTTCGTACTAAACTTAAACTAAAAAAGAAAAGGACTTGTGCTTGCGGCAACTGTGCCCCCATTTCGTTAATTAAATTCCATAAATACAACGTCCTTGTGTCGAGACGACCATCAGGGATTTTTTTTGCGATTAATTATGGCCGAACGTACGTACGACTTCCTGCTGCTATCTTCTTCCGTCCCAATTCCCACGGCATTCAGTAACCGGTTTCGCACAGAGAGCAATCATTCTTTTCGCCCCCGAAATATTAAAGTCAATAATGTGTAAGGATTCGTAATCGGATCCTTTCATGGAGGCGCACACTTTATATCGTTCACCTTTGTTTTATCCACGTTTCTGTTCACACAGAGCGCGCGATGTCAGGAAAAAGACGCTAACGGCGAAACACTTAGTTGTTCCCTGGTGTCCTTTGCTCACCACACAGCACACTCACGCAAGCATGTTACTCGCAAATTATGCGCTGCGTGTTGTCACTCATGATGCCGTCAGCAGATACATTTGTCGTGCTCGTCATTACATATGTATATTAGATAAATTAGGACGAATTACTTTAGAGCATACCATATCCTTGGCATTTAAGGCGGGTATATTAAGTTGAGTCTATCGAGTCGTGCTGGAGTTAATCCAAGCGTAAGAATGAACGTGGAAGGAAGGTATTTAGGCGAAATGTTTGCTTTTCGTTTGAAGAAACATTTTATTTGCACTGTTCGGTTGACATAAGGCGAATTGCGGCTTAAGCACCATTACTATATCTTAATGATCCAACTTCGGAAGAGAATCTAGCAATAAAAGCCTTTATTTTCTATTTTATAAGTATCAGAAAATTAAGTGGGGGTGGTCGTGGTGCAATAGTAATCATCATCTACTGTTGAGCGGAAGGTCTGTAGTTCAAGTCTGTCCATAGCCAAGATTCCTATACCGAAAAACTATGCAAAAACATCAGTTGTGAATGGGAAATGATAAAAAAAAAATGCTGACGAAAGCATAACACTCGCATTATAAGATCACTTCAAAATTCATACTCTGTGTGTGCATTTCCAATATAACACCTTAATGGCATGGAAACAAAAAAAAGTTTCTGTGAACTACAAACAACGCGACAAACTCAGTCGAACCTCTCGAATCCTATCTTGGACAACCACCCCCGGAGAGTAGTGAATGAAGATCTACGACACAACCCATCTGCCAGGTTGTGTAACAAACACCATAAGAGCATACACTCTTGAACCTGCACGTACCCTATAAAAAAAAGTTGCTTTACGAGAATTTTATTGGTTAGTGTCTTCTTATTTAAGAATCATCGTAGCTCCTTTAGGGCTAGGTTTATAGGTCTAAAATTAGGTTTACCATTTTTACCATCTAATTATCTGTATAACTAAAGCAGTTAGTCCAAAGACTGCATAGTTTGGTATGGATGCTATCCTGGGAGGTAAAATGATTTGGAGCCTACAGGGTGGGCCAACGGCTGGTGCCTAGTTTTCGTTAAATTCAATAGTCGTACATGGTTTTCGTGAAATAATTCCTGATGTTTCGGCTACGGCGATTATGAATGGAACACGACATCGTTCATGTGACCACCATGTCTTCTTTTGCAAGCGATCATCCGAATATTAAAGTTATCGATGACTTTTGAAGAATGAATGGGTCAATGGCCGCAGTTTCAATTATCAACGGGACAAAGACTTTTTCAAGTCGAGTCCCTTAACCTCGAAGGTCAATCAACTTCTCTTCTAAACTACATAAGGCGATCTTCAAATCTCGTCGGCAATAAATTGATGTTTAAATGCTTATGTGAGCGGTAAGGTCACCCGGTGGAAACGTCCAAACCCATTTCATTCAATTTGGAAACAAAAAAAAATAATCATCACGATAACGCTCATCATTCAACTGTAACTGCCCCTTCAGCCTCATCTTCGAAAAGGTACGGACCATTTATGCCGCCGCGACGTTTTCGGGATGCACTGGCTTTTCCTAACCTTCTTGTGGGTCCCCAGATACTCATATAGACGCCCAACATGTTGCGATGATACTCTCCATCAATTGCGTTTTTTAAAAAAAGTTCGGACCAATAATGCCGCCCTGACTTTTTTGGGATGTAATTTAAATCGAACTTTTGTGTATTTAGTGTAAGTCTTCTGTTCCCCAGATATGAAATTTTTTTTATTTACATACCTTTCCACCTGAAAATACGATTCATCGGAAAAGATTAAATTTAATGAGAGACTTTATTAATGATCCAACACCTATAGTCTATGGTCTAAATGTTTCAAGGGCTAAACCCTTCATCTTACAGGCATGAAATGAAGATCAACTTTTAAAATTCGCCATAAAGTGCCAAAAGCGCGGCCAAGTTGCGGTCTTGCTACACTTTCGCTTACGCCGGTGGTGTTTTGGCGTATACATGCTAGTTTGACTCGAACCAGTTTCTTCGAAAGGCTTCAACATTATCGACAGTCCATCTGTTGGCTCAATTTTTATCAATAAACAATAAGGGTTTCATGGGCGGTTCTCAGCAAGATCTAGGTTTTTTGTCATTCTCAACTTAAAAAATAGAAAAACGAGGGTGAATAGCGGCAGTAGACGACAGTTCTGAGGGAAATTGGGATTTATTTATTTAATAAATTAAGACTTCGAAATTACGTTTGCCATAGAAAGGAAAGCTCAGTCCTAAAGGAGGACATTGTTGAGGTCAATCAAAGAGGAGTGGAAATGGAAATTGCTACGTGCAGTATTAGCAAGTAGCAGCATCCTGGTAACTGGCTGTAGTCAGTTGGATGAAGAGGTAAGCGAAATAATGGTACAGACATAAGGCGGCGGGAATTGGTTTAAAGGGAGACCGTCTCCAATAACTCCGAGGGATCAATTACTTCATTCAATATCCACGCAAAGATAATATCTGCGATTTCTCGAAGTTTTTTAAGAATCTGCGAAGGTTGATGAGGTTGGTGGTAATGGACTTACCCTTCAAAAACCCGTGTTGTAGAGGAAAAACGTAGACCTGCAGTAAAAGTATAGGGAATCGTAGATTATTCTCCCAAATAACTAATGAGTTTTAGAAAGCTTGGGAATTGGATGTACGTGTCCCTCCAAAGTTTATAGAAATTAGTAGTGATGACAGAACGCTAAAACTACGACTGAAGGGGCTTAGGAAGCGACGAGTTGTCACACATCTTCAAGATAATTTACGGGAGCGTAGTTGTTTTTCAGGTCGATAAACTACCATTTACCTGTCTGTCGGTAATTATGCCTACCGAGACAAGGGAAGTTTGGGTACAGTTGTTTAAATAATGGGAGGAATCGTAGTCAATATTATACCTGTATGATTGATTGAAAAATGACGCAAAGAGATTTGATATTGCTTTGGAGTTGGAAATATGAAGAATGAAACATTAAGAAAATGGAAAGACGATCATCAGATTTTTTTTTGACATTAATTAGCGGATGGAACCGCCTAAAGACTGTGATTAAGCTCCTGTACCTTAAATGACTCGCAGCGGTTGGAAATGTGCAGCTTTGTAAATTAAGTAGTCCGACGTGGAGTAGGAATTTAGGTATGAACGTAAGGATTTGTTTCTTGCTTTCCGAAGAGTTCGCAACTCTTTATTATACGAGGGAGGCGATCAATGTGGGTATTTATTTTAAGGAGAGTATTGATGTTGAAGTTGCTATGGCTGTTGTTATGTTTAGCGAAATCTACTTGGCGAAAGGTGAAAGAATATGAATACTCCCAGTCGATTATAATATAGTCTTGTTCGTAAGATTATGTGAGAGCGAAAGAAGGCTGGAAATTATCCAGAGTGGGGAGACGATGAGTATTCGCAGTAAACGATGAATTCTGAGCATCTGAGGAAAAGATCAGACCTTACTGTCTGGCACAGGCCTGAATCGGAGAGGTGTTCGATCAGGATTGTCTCTGGAGGCGTTAGTTGGAACAAGAAAGCAACCGCCTTCTGAAGGAGGCAATCACAAGTGCAGGAGGTTGAAGTCACCAATAGTTATTAAATCGTCAATCGCACTGGAGTGAGCAGTGGCGGATATTGAATCGATTGTTTCAGTAGCTAGCCTATGAGCGGACACAGGCTGGGCTGAACGGACCAGTGTTTGAGGTTTTAAGGTTTTAAGGTTTAACAAGGTCCTTATAAGAACGCTTCATAGATTTCTGGTTTAGTACTTGTTCACTAGCAATCTTGATGAAGATACGGAAAAGATTTCGGAAACCATGAAACAGCATTTTTGTTTTCCTGAGTTATCTCAAGGCTCAAGGAAATTTTGTCTATCAAATGTGCTTTTAGTAATATGTTAGAGAAGAGCTAAAGCATGCTACTCAGCTATCATAAAGAGCTAAACAGATTGCGCCTGAACAGGTTGATCAGAAAGCTCTTGTAGCATCTTTTGAATGCCAAAAATCTAGTCTAGGTATTGATTAATACTGACATATTTCCTGATCGTGAGTACATGAAGTACATATATGCAACTTGGGACACGATTTTCCCTTATTTGTTGACCAAATCAAAAACGGATGTTAAGACAAGAAGTTTGACACAACTTCTTAATGGCGTGCTCACACGAATGGGAGACACCCGTACCCTTCGAAGATAATACTATGACACTACGGGCTAGCACTCACTATGAGTAAAGGTAAATAAAACGAGGATGTGTGAATGTAAAGCGAGCAAGTTGGAATTAAATTGAGCGAATACGGCTTAATTTGAAAGGCACTAATCGCCCAAAATTTGACGTCGAACATTGATATCGTATGTCTCAAATATCCAAAGTGATCCGGAGAGTGCCGTCTATTGATTCGACCAACGTGAATAGAGAGGCAAAGACGTCCGTCGTGAATCATATTAGAGGGCTGCACATGAAATTGCCGAATTTCAGAAATCCGCAAAACCCCGTCTTATTACATCTGTACTTATGAACTGACTGTTTGCGAAATGTTTGCCTATACTTCAGCGTGTTGATCAGTCGGTAATAAGTCTGGTGAGTGAGATGAATTAGGCCAAACATCATATCTTGTGTCAGCTTCACGAACGTTGACTATGCGGTCTTGCATTACGGTTCGGCACTATCTGATCATGCCTATTCAGCAGTGACGGTGAATATAATGTGAAGTTTTAGCTGGTCTATTGGGAGACTCGCCCGCCCATTCTCCCAATTTCTCCGGATTATCATATGGAATCCACTTGTCCTCGCAGATGCAATGCAAGAAAGGATCTCCACGGTCTCCCGTGGCATTAAGGATGGTGTTAAGTGAAGCATCCATCTCCTTATTTTTTTTTACCTTTCCGATCACTGAAAAATGACGACGCATGGATGTAGTTTATACTTTGACCTTTGCTGTAAAGCCAGACTAAAAGCCACCATCACTTCTAAAGTGACTCCACAATGTTCATAAGCACAACCCAGATTCGAATTAGCTTCTGATGCCCAAAGTATTAGCCCCAATGGGTGGAATGATCCATGAAAAACCAAAGTCTAAGCTGCTCCCAACCACCTCTTCGTCTAATGTTTCTTCTCTTTATTTTTTTTTTATTTTTAACATATTGTCGATATATTTAACATACAGTGCCGTTCGAAAAATTTTGGTAAATTTTTTTTCTTTCGAATTTTGTCAAATTTGTTGCAATAACGACATATTTTTTAATGAGGATTTGTTTTATACGGTTTCATGATACATTTAGAGTGTTAACATTTTTCACACGCGGTCACGGGAGCAAAAAGTTGTTAGACCGAAAAATTGTTTTTTAGGTAGCTACCTCATTTTTAGGGATTAAAGAAAAATGCTTTATTGACGCAGTGTTTTTGTTTTTTTTTTATTGCTTCTCAGAAACATTCTCTATCTAATTAGTACTTAGTTGGACCTCCTCTTGCTTTTGCACCTGCATATCGGCAAGACATTGACTCAGATAGGTTTTTCCATGTTAAAGCAGGTATGGTGTTCCAGGTCCGGATGACTCTGAACGTTTCTTCGCAACCTTAACTTTCATCATTGGCCAGATATTCTCAATTGGATTGAGATCTGGACTGAAGGGAGGCCAAATTACTACATTAGTACTTTTCGAAGTACTTTTTAACCTAAGAAATAAAAAAAAATGCAAATATTAGTTTTAGTCATAAAAGTTCTACCTTATTAGTCTTTCATATTAAAAAAAAAACAAGTTCATACTTATAATTTTGGCTGTATGGCAAGGAGCATTGTCTTGTTGAAATATGAATCTGCAAATGTCACCGAAAAACTCCAGCGCAGAGGGTTATATTACAATTTCGAGAACCCGTAGGTAAACTTCTGCAGTGAGTTTCGATTCAAGGAAGATCATTCTACCTTTTTCATATCCAGAGAAGACAATCACACCTTCCGTTTTAGGGGGCATCCGCAAAATGCATTCAGAGTTCAGTCTTACCTTTGGTTTTCTTCCCGCAAGAATCCTTCCCTCTCTAACATGCAGCTTAAACTTTGATTCGTCGGAAAAGATAACATTGTTCCACATGTTGAGTCCAATTAAGATGCTCTTGAGTGCAGACCAATCGTTTTTCTTTGACTCTCTTTGGAAAAGCCGGCTTCAGTACTGGCTCTAAGTCCAGCTTTTACTAGCATTTTCCTCACTGAGCTTGACAAAATTATTTTTCCTGTAGCTCAACACAGATGGTTTTTAAGATCCACCGAAGTCTTGAACCGATGCTGACGGTTGTACGAGGGTGGTCCGATAAGTTCTTAGCCTACAAAAGAAAAACAAAAATTTTGGAGAAATGGCGATTTATTTTTCAATATAGTCTCCTTTTAGCTCGATACACTTGACCCAGCGATGCTCCTACTTCTTTAACCCGTCCGAAAAATACGATTTCTCGAGGTCTGCAAAGTAGGCCGTGGCGAGGGCGGTGGTGTGAGCCGGTGCGTTATCATGGTGGAAGAGCACTTTTTTCTTCGCCAAGTGGGCCCATTTTGTCTTCAATTCGGCGTCGAATCGGCCCAATAATTTGGCATAGTACAGCTCTGTTACCGTTTTGCCCTTTTCCAGGTAGCCGATGTGGATCACACCTTGTGAATCGCAGAAAACGGTGGCCATCACCTTTCCGGCCGATGGGACAGTCTTCGCCTTCTTCGGATCATGTTCGCCGGGTGAAGTCCACTGTTTCGACTGTTCCTTGGTCTCTGGTGTGTACCAGTGGATCCATGTTTCGTCGACTGTCACGAAACGACGCAGAAACTCCTTCGGATTGCGCTTAAACAGCGTCAAACACTGCTCTGAAGTGGTCTCACGGTTGCGCTTGTTGTCCGAAGTGAGCAAATGCGGCACATATCGCGCCGACAGCTTTCTCATGCCCAAAATTTCATGCAGGATATGACCCACGCGATCTTTTGAAATGCCTACTGTCTCAGCTATCTCGCGCACCTTCAATCGGCGGCCTGCCAATACGAGATCGTGGATTTTTGTCACGTTATCCTCCATGGTAGCCGTTTTCGGGGCACCTGGACGTGGCTCATCAAAAACCGACGTGGGACCACGTTGAAACTCGTTAAACCAATTTTTGATGGTCGCCATCGAAGGAGAAGAGTCACCGTACACAGCATCCAAACGCTCTCGCTTCCACACGCGGTCAAAACAAAACTACGAGTCCGATCCGGCTGAAATTTAGACAATAGTGGTCTACTAGAATGTACTACACGATAGTAAGTTGCTCTTGCATCTGGCGGTGAGGCTAAGTACTTATCGGACCACCCTCGTATATGGAGGGATACACTCTTTCACAGTGTGTTAAAACAGTGCGAGCTCACTATAAGAACGGTGAAGACATTGCGGACACATGCTAAGTTTATACTTTAGTGAGTTCAATCGATAAATTTAAAGTTCTCGTGATGTCAAGACTCCTATACGTGTTTGTCCGATAAAGTCAACTGGAAATATCACCATCCTAACTGAAGTAACTCAAACCTCAGCTCTCTGATTGGGTATTGATCATGATTTCTTACACCAAAAAGAGATAAAGATGTCTGTAAATCCAAGAGAAATAGTGGAAAAACCTCTCCATCCATAACGAGAGAAAATTGGATGTAACTTTTTGGGCAGAAGGTGCCATTGGACCAATTTTTTTTTTTGAAAATTATATTGATGGGACAAGATGATTAGATTTAATTATCGCACGATCTCCTGACGGTCTGACTTCCCGAATTGGAAGCTTCAAACGACCGCCAACTTTTTCTTGGGTCGAGGTTAAAAATAAAGTCTACGTCAACAATCAGCATGGGTCGCCACCATTTGTGAAATGCATCCGCTCTTTTACGAAAGCCCGATAAGAAAAATCGTCGTAGCATTCATTATTTGTAGATATTCCCGAGTCTTTATTTTGTTGTATTATTAACTTCAGATTGACCGATTCATAAAAATGTTGCGGTTTTCTATTAATTTTAAATGACAACTCGTATTAGATATCGAACGATTTTCCGCCCGAAAGACACTAAACTTCCAAAACAAGTTATGGTTATTCCAAAAACCAAGAAAAAAGTTTCATGAAAAGTGGATGAAAAGGTTAACTTATGCGGCGACATTGTTAACAGAAGTGACATCATTTAGGAATGAGTAAAAGAGATGTCCTTAGGACCAAGTGTGTTGCAAACTGTTTTAATTAATTTTAAGACATTTTGAAATATGATACTTCCTGGGCTTATTCAATTTATATTCACGACTGGGACGAACTTCCCCGACCCGAAGGAGTTGGGTAAAATAAGTCGGGTGTAACTGGATGTTATTAGCTGTCATAAGTTTCCCTTTACCCTCAACTCAATTGGAACGATGAAGCATTATTTGCTTCGAAACAATATTCAAGTGTGGGCTTTACCATCGGAAAGTTTTGCCTCCGACTTCTCTCCCACCTTCTGTGTAGGAAAATATTGTATTTATGAGTACACCTTATGCATGTTCAATGACCTGTCCAATACTATTCATAAAGCAAGTCCTTGGGCGCAAATTTATTTAGTTTTTGAACTTTAGTTATAAACCACTGTTATTGTTTCCATTTGTATACACACCTCCCAACGGGCCTACCATCCGGCATAACATCCGGCCTTGAAGGTAAACTTTTCCAATACTTTATTATCGTATTAAGACCAAATCCCAAAAGTAAAGTTTACAGTCCATTGGTCCTTCAAGCTTGCGCCCGATATTTTTGAAAAGTCGCTCTTCATTAAAGGTAATCTATTATACTGAACTTGGGGTTACCCACGTTACCAAATCCGGTCTAATCAATCACCCCTTGCACCTGTCCAATAACTTCTAAAACACATGAGCAGCTATAGTGACAAACAAAGCTCACTCAACCGGTTTAAGGAGTCGCTCTCCGAGAATAGAATACGCAACTATTTCGCTTGCGACCAACCTTGAAGTCACCGAAGGAAAATGAAAACAAAAACAACAGCAGACTCATAAATAAAACATGCGTTCCTGGTTCCGAGCAACACTTTGCGATTCCATTTAGTTATACCTTGCTCTTAAGACTTTACATCTTGTGGGACAATAAGAAATGGAAACTCAATTTCTCTAGACGTGACTTGGGTCATTGTGATATCAAAGCAAACACATCATCGGTAAAGAAATATTCAATCTGGAAAATGAAATAATGTTGTTCCTCGAATGCTTGGGGACCATGACCTGGCCTCGAGTGTAAATTATAATTTAAATTGAAAAATAAAGGAAAACCAAGTCATTCGGAGGACACTGGAATTCACCCCTACCGGGTGTCGATCGCGGCTACAGACGAATATGTACTTATGTGACCATTCAGGGTCGGAGCTGTGAGTACCCAAGCACTTATCGTCGTTTATTAATTCAATGTCGAGAGCAATCCATCATATCTGATGAATTAATAGAACGTAGGCTAACACGGACCAGCAGTATCCCATACTTTAAATTGCTTATCTATTCACTAGCCAAACGGTCCCCGGTATTCGTGACTTACCCTGGACTCGAGCGACAAACAACAGAACAAGGTTCTCTGTGTTCAATTCATTATGGACGCCTCATGTTGTGGTGATGGCCTTACTATGATTCTTTGTTCATTAGTCATAAGTGGGTGTTTAACAAGGAACAATTAAAATCACTCTGCTCCAAGGGGCGATTGCTATGATACGTAGCTGATTCCTAATTAAACATATGTTATCCGTCCTTCGCAGCGTGCCATTGTAACACACATCCATATGTGTACATCTACATTATGTAAATAAGTGGCCAAAGGAGGCAGTTAACCATCTTGGAATCTAGAAGCAACTTATATTGGAGACGTAAAGTACGGACGAGTGTCTATCATGCTTGATGGTATAAGAGGTAACGATAGACTTGTCAACAAGTATCATCAATTGCGTCATAGCTAGCTCGTTACCTGTTTCTTTTTTTTTTTCAGTAAACCAACCATTTGCCAACTTTGTTTCGTTTTATTACGTTCCGAGATTGCTATAGACGCCGTGTTTGATATTTTATCGATTTCGAACTGCCTTGCTTCCGTCAAAGTTGATAATAAGTTGTGGCTTGGCATACTTGCCTAAATTGAGTGGATGTTTTGCACATTTATCACCTTATGTAAGTATGAACCTTATGACCACGGTGGGAAGTCATAAAATCGGGCTGTCAATGAAGGATTATTTTACCGCGTTGAGAGGGCATTTAAGTACTTACGAACGGATTAGTACTTTGACGGAGAGATTCATTATATGAAGTAATTTGAATTCTAATTAGGGTGGTTAATATTTTTATGGAGAACGGAGCTAGGTATGTGGTGAAAAAAGTTGCAAACCAAGTGTAATAAATTCGGCTTTACCGAATATATGTAGTGAAAACCGAACATCACAAGTCCGCATGGCGATTAGCATGCAACTCTCAATATGAAACGATGTGTTTATGACGGTTTGTTCCAAACCTAAGGTGACTTCTTATTTAACCCGAAAAATATTTATTTATTCATTAATATCAATTTTGTCTCCTTCAAAGAAATCCCCTTCAGAAGTAATACCCTCGAACCACTTCCGATATGCGATTTTTCGTATAGCCTTGAGCTCTTCTGGCGATGCAGTTTTTATCTCCCAATCGTGGCAAATCTCTGTTCTTTCATGAGTCTTTTAAGTTTTGGGAAGATAAAAAGTCACAGGGAGTCAAGCCGGGGGAATATGGTGGCTGAGGCATGATTGCGGTATTTTTGATTTGTAATCTTCAGACATTTACAAGTTCACTTGATTTTATTTTTGTATACGAAATATGGATTTTTTCTTATGAAGTTGATTAGTATAACTTGCCTAATTACACTTTTTATGCGGTTCCTAATGATTCGTATTCTGCAGCTGGAGTTTGAGTCTTTGTGCGTAACCATTATGAGTTCGAGGGCAAAAGCTTTAGTTTTACCAGAGCAAATTCAAAAAATTCGGTTTGTTTATCTGGACAAAATTTCACCTTTATTTGCGTGTATAGATTCTACTCAATATCAGTTGAGGTATTTATTGAGAAATTTTCTGTTTTGTTAAATAACGAGCGTGCTACAAATATTCTTTGTTAATGAGCCAATAAGACCCATTACAGGGACCTGTCTGGATTATGTTCTGGGTCGCTTGTCAAGATTATCTCACTCGATGGTTTCGGCATCATCATCAATCTACGTATTACAGATCATTACATGACGGGTATAGCTTTTAAGGGTTTGGAAAACACAGTACGTAAAAAATCCATATCGGAATACCAGGTGACTAAAATTAAACTAAATCATGATTGGAATATAATATACGTTGAGGAAAACCCCTCGGAGGCGTTTTTTTTTTTTTTTTATACAGGGTGTCCCACGAGCAGTGTGCCAAAAAGCTAGAGCGTGTAGGTCTGGTCAAGACAAGAAAAAAATCGTATGGGAGGGGGGGGTCTATTCCCCCCCGTTTAGCCGGGAGGGGCAATTTTCTAAAAAATTGACTTAACTTGGATATAAAATTATTAAAAATCAACAGTTACATCCACAATGCCGTGATATACTTTCTTGTAAAGCCAGAAACCTCTTCTTTCATCCTGTTTCTAAACGAAGCTGTTTTAAGGAATAGTTTTTGAGAAATTAATTTTCAAACTCAAAATTTTGAAAAAAAAATGAAAAAAAAAAATTTCTAACTATTTTTTTTGAGAATTGTATGTAATTAAGTACTAATTTTTTTTCAAAAATTCAATTCTCTTATTAGTTTTTAGTTAAAAACAGAAAACCGGATGCAAAAATGTCTTGTAGTTTTTGAGAAATTAAAAAAAACCCGAACCATTTTTTTCTAAGAAAAACCTTTTTTTTGGTTTTAACGCGGCTGGACTTGTAGGCAAATTAATGTATGAAACATTGACATCTTTTTTATTATTTTTAAAACAATTTGGAGTTTTATTATAATCAATTTTCAATATGATCCCCATTTTTTAGAAGGCAAATATTATATCTCCTTCTAATGGCTGCACATAAGTCAAACATTTTGACTCCAGCGACTTCAATCCGTGCTTTCAGTCGTTCCAAAGATACTATTTCCACTTCGTAAACATAATTCTTCATGAATCCCCACACATAAAAATCTAGTGGAGTTAAATCTGGTGATCTAGGTGGCCATTCCGTGGGGCCCTTTCTTCCGATCCAACGGTCACTAAAATGATCATCCAGCCAGTTTCTAACCCGTAAGCTGTAGTGTGCTGGTTCTCCATCTTGCTGGTAGATTAAATTATCTGCTATGGCCAAAGGAACGTTGTCCATCAAATCGGGCAAAAGGTCTCGTAGGAACTGCAAGTATGATTCTCCATTAATAACGGCATTCAAAAACCGGGGCCCGATTACAGTTTGTCCAACAATACCAAGCCAAACATTACAGCTAAAGCGGTGTTGTGATTTATTTTGTTTTTTGTTGTGTAGATTGGTGCTACTCCAATGATGCAAATTGTGGAAGTTAGTAACCCCATCTCTGGTGCTTCATCCGTCCAGAATATCCTTCCAAAATTGTTTCGTTCAGTTTCATTTCGAAGCAGTAATGATCGACAAAATTCTGCTCTCAAAAACTTGTCGTTTGAGGTGAGTTCCTGAACTGTCCTAAAATGGCACGGGTGTAAGTTTTAGGTATGAAGCACTCTCCGTACTCTAGATTTCGGCACTCCAAGCATAATAGCTATCCTCCTTGTACTAAGGGAGGGATTACGTCAGACCAAATCCAAAAATTGCGGTTTTATTGTCTTAAGGTCCTAGCCGGTTGAACCCATTGGCGGCGGGCGGACCCAGACGAAATTGGCAGGTCAGTTTTCAGGCGTTATCAATGAAAAAAAAAGGATTAATCCAGGGTTATTCCAATACTGTGTCAGTTTATTGAATCCTCATAAAACTCCAATTTTTTTAAAAATAATAAAAAAGAGGTCAATGTTTCATACATTAATTTGCCTACAAGTCCAGCCGCGTTAAAACCAAAAAAAAAGATTTTTCTTAGAAAAAAATGGTTCGGGTTTTTTTTTAATTTCTCGAAAACTACAAAACATTTTTGCATCCGATTTTCTGTTTTTAACTAAAAACTAATAAGAGAATTGAATTTTGGACAAAAAATTAGTACTTAATTACATACAATTTTGAAAAAAAATAGTTCGAAATTTTTTTTTTCATTTTTTTTTCAAAATTTTGAGTTTGAAAATTAATTTCTCAAAAACTGTTCCTTAAAACAGCTTCGTTTAGAAACAAGATGAAAGAAGAGGTTTCTGCCTTTACAAAAAAGTATATCACGGCATTGTGGATGTAACTGTTGATTTTTAATAATTTTATTTCCAAGTTAAGTCAATTTTTTAGAAAATTGCCCCTCCCGGCTAAACGGGGGGGAATAGACCCCCCCCTCCCATACGATTTTTTTCTTGTCTTGACCAGACCTACACGCTCTAGCTTTTTGGCACACTGGTTCAAGAGTACGCTCTTATGATGTTTGTCACACAACCTGGCAGATGGTTTGTGTCGAAGATATTCGTTCACTACTCTCCGGGGGTGGTTGTCCTAGATAGGATTTGAGAGATTCGACTGAATTTGTGTTGGTTGTAGTTCACACAAACTCTTTCGTTTTCCATGTCGTTAAGGTGTTATATTGGAAATGCACACACAGAGTATGAATTTTGAAATGATCTTATGCTGCGAGTGTTATGCATTCGTCAGCACTTTTTAATCATCTCTCATTCACAACTGATGTTGTTGCCCAGTTTTTCCGTATAGAAATTGTTCTTCACTATGGACGGATTTGAACTACAGACCTTCGACTCAACAGTCGGTGGTGATGACCATTGCACCATGATAACCCCCCGTATAACTTATTCTCTGAAAAGCTAACAATTTATGTCAATATTTCAACTTACAACATTCCTAAAAACAATAAGTTAAAATTAAAACCATGGACAAATCTTCATCCTCTCAAAAAAAAAAATACAATTAAAAACAAATTATGTAATAAACGTCAAAAGCATCCTCTCAACACAGCTTTGAAACATCGTTTTCAAAAATTGCGTAATGTAGTAAAGAAAGAAGTAAGATTATGTCGTGAAAATTACGAGTATTACCACAATAAATTCCGAAGTTCGGCAGGCAATCCGAGAAATGAGTGGAAAATCATAAACAGCATCTTAAGTAGGTATATTTTTTAATCATTCACATAGACAATAGAGATATTAAAGATCCTGTAGAAATAGCTAATTCCTTCAATGAATACTTTGCAACAGTTGGTCAAAATTCTTCTAGTGATTTTTCAGTTCATTGTAATCGCTGTACAAATGTTGAGGTTTTAACTAGAGTCTTCAATTGGCACAGTTCTTATTGCGAACCAATTTCTAGCTTAGAAATTTTGAAAACAATAAAAGGTCTCAATAATTCGAACTCATGTGGAAAAGATGGTATTTCTAACATTGTGTTAAAAAATACTGCATTTAATATAATTGATGTTTTAGTTCACATCTTTAATTTGAGGGTTCTTTCCGGCATCTTTCCTCATGAACTGAAATGTGATATAGTTATACCTCTTTATAAAAAAAAAGGCAATAAAAAAAAGGCCGCAATAATTAGATGCCTACCATCAATATCTACAGTATTTGAGAAAATTGTTAAAACTAGAATCTTGCGCTACCTATCAAATATGAATTTTTTAGTCCTCTACAGTATGGTTTTAGATCAGGGTTTTCTACTGACGATGCTCTGTTGGACTTCTGCTCCCTTATACAATACAATAAAGGTTTAGATAACAAAAAATGCCAACTTTTTGTTGGTATGTATAACCAAAGCTTTCGATGTGATTAATTATAATTTGCTTTTAAAAAAACTGTATTACATAGGATTTTCTGATTATTCACAACTGGTTCGGGTCTTATTTAACCAATCAAAATCGGAAAGCAAAAGTGTATAACGCTTTTAGCGATTCGAAAGATATTAATTTGGGCGTACCTCAAGGTTCTGTGCTTGGTCCGTTTCTCTTTTTAATTTATATTAATTCATTATTTGGGCAACCTTTTATCGGTAATGAAAAGGCTTTCGCGAATGATCTTGCTATTGGATACAACGCTGTTTATCCTTCAAATATAGTTACTGATATAAATTATGATGTCCATATACTAAGATTTTGGTTTGCGGAACATCGACCTATTGTAAGCAATAAAACTAAACTGAGGTTTTTTAGTCTTGACTCCAATGAATTGGCTGACATTTATTTCACAACGATTGCTTAAGACCTAGTCATCAATTTACCTTTAACTCTAATGTATCTTGCATGGAAAATTGTTTTAAAATTGAAAATGTAAAATCTTTCAAATATATAGGAGTTACAATAAATCAACATTTTAAATGGACCGAACATATCTTGAATCTCAAACAGCTTTTTCTTTCAACTATTCGATGCCTGTACAATTTACGAATATTTATTTCCAAAGCCTTTTTTAAAAACGGTATACCATGGATTATGTTATTCAAGTTTCGAATATGTTATTTGCTGTTGGGGAGGTGCTTACCAGAACAAACTTCAACGGTCCTAGAAAAATGTGCTTTGAGAAAAGTTTGATTTCTACCAGATGGTATCATTCAATGGAGCTATTTCGCAAACTAAGATGTACGTCACTTATTCTACTACAAAGTCTTTTTTTTATACGTAGTGGCTACATTTGTTGGATCATATAATCTAAGACATAATCCCGGTAATTATTTACCTTTTCGAACAACCTTTTTAGGAACTCTTATTTCATCGTAGCCCGCAAGTTGTTCAATAATCTATCAGAAGAAATACGAAACATTAGGACTCCATTCCTGTTTTTGAGAAGAATAAAGCCTTATTTACGACACAAATTCTGGTGCACTATGTAGTCTGATCTGAACTTGTTCTACCGTATGATTGCTGTTTACTAAATGTCTTATTATTTATGCTTAACTTCGAATTGTATATATTTATTTCTCTTCTAAGGTTAATTAATTGCAATTAATTAAATAAAATGTGGCATTATCTCGTTGATACTAATGCCACTAGCTATTCTCATAAATATAACTTTAGTTTTTTCCAGTATTGTATAAATATACATAAGTTTAGTGAATTATGTTAATGGGAATGATGAATAAAAAATATAAATACATATTGTACATATTCAGTTTAGCCAATAAATTACGCATAAGCACAAACAATACATTTTTCTCCCACAAATCCGGTTGTTTTTTTGGTATTGCTTCTAGCAAACGGTGCATAACTCCAGGGTAATATTCCTTGTCTGAAGTCTTGATGAACCATGCAAAACTTACATATTTGGCCGAACTTGGCGTGCTTCTCGTCGCTTTTGTTGGTTGATTGGGGCTTGATTTTCACGTCTTAACTGTATATCCACATTTCGTCACCAGTGACGACCCTTTTCAGGTAATTCGGACCGTCATTCATGTCATTCAACAACTCCTTAGCGATGCTCATTCGACAATTTTTTTGATCAAAATTTTGCAATTACGGAACAAACTTCACACACGTTTCACGCCCAAAATATGAAAAAAAAGCCAACTAATAAGCCAATATACTTAGTAACTTCTCTGATAGTGATTCGACCATTCTTCATAACAATTTTCTTCACTGCTTTAACATTTTCATCCGTTGTTGACGAACTGGAACATCCAGGGCGAGCATCGTCGTTAACCTTTTTTTTTTGCTCAGAGTGGACTTACCTAATGACACAGTTGACAACTACGTTGTAGCATGCCATTTTATTTTTCATGTAAAAATTTAAGACAAATTCGTTGATCTTCGTTTTTCAATAACAAAAATCGCCAAGCACACCAAAAAAACGCCGAACCTTTATATCTATGAAAAACAAACTAAATATCCAAAATACTGACAATATCAACATATGTTAGGCGACATGTGTACCAGCATGACAGAAACAATAATCGAATATGTGTACTTAGTTGTAGAAAGAATGATGCCAAATGAGAGCATTGAGGCACGATATCTGGTCTTAAAAGAAAGTATCTATTCAGCTTATGGCAGTCCCGAGCGAAAAAATCATAAGTTCGACATTCTGTCTTAAACTACTGAATGTCTACAGGAAATACAACCTTAATACGAACAGAAAGAGTTATTGTGAAACTAACAAAAAGTGTAAGGCACTACGTAAAACGAAACACCGTTTGTACTATGAAGGCATTTCAAGTCAACTCTTTAGTATTAAGTCATCAAAGGACTGGTGGAAAGCTGCCAAGGAAATTCGTGTCAATTCTAGGAATAATGTAATCACAGCGGCCGAGTTTATGGCTCATTTTGCAAGTGCTCTAAATTACGCTGGTCTTCAAGATAGTATGTACATATATACAAGAAACACCTGCAGTTTTCAACCCACTGCTGGATTGTCCCATTGACCTTAAAGAAGTTAAAGTCCAATATCTTCCGCAAAGGAAAACAAGGTTCCGGGTATAGATGGCATTCCCTACAAGTTTTATAAAAACGCAAGTGATTTTTTTATTGGGGAAATTCATGTTTTGTTCAACGAAATTTACGAAACTAAAACGACACCCTTCTTCAAAAAATCAGCCATCTTTCCACTCTTTAAAAGGGGAGACGCGAATGTTGTAGCTCACTATTGCGGACTCGCATTTTTGGAGACCCTTTACAAATTGCTTACCACAGTGCTCTTAAACCGACTAATCTCTTGGATCGAGAACAGAAAAATACTCAACGAATGCCAAGCTGCTTATCGTTACAACTATAGTACTATAGATCAAGTCTACAATCTTTCGTGCCTCATTCAACTGCAACTATGGGAAAAAAAAACTTTATGCTTGGTTTGTAAATCTAAAAGCTGTATTCGACAACATCAACCGACAAGCTTTGTTTCATAAGCTTATAACCCTGGGAATTATCAAATTACTGTACCAGGACACTTTTGCATGGATGCAGGAACCAATGGTATCGTGCTTTTGGCTAATAGTCCTGCCATTTATAATCAACAAGTTCAGTACTTACGGCCAAAAATGGAACCTGGAAGTTACCTTATTGTTAGACGAGTCTGAAATAGTTATTTTTACAAACGGAGGAGATGTCAGTGAGAAATGGTATTTTAAAGATGCAGAAATAAAAATAACAAAACAATACAAGTATTTTGGTGTTGTATTTACTTAAAATGTGTCATGGTCCGAAAATTGGACGAAAAGACTCAACATCAAAAAATACTATAAACGCGACCTGGTCTAAATTCGTAAAAAACAAATACACATGTCTCACAATCAGCTAAGTTTAAAGTGCATGACGCAGCAGCTGGATCAATTATATATTACTCTGCAAAGGTGTGGGGCCCTACACTTTTAGAAAATAGATGTCATTAAATGTTTTTTATTATGCCATCCGGATCATGATTTACATGCATTACAATAACAATACGTGATTCAGCTCTTGATCTGGATCAATTTCAAGAACCGAAATTGAATTCCACAATTAAATTAAATTTTGAAATATTAGATCTTTGACAGGACTGAACAAGACGAAATGTCAAGCTGACTATTCGTTGATCTGTAGTGTTTTACTATGTCCCATAATCCAGATCGGATCATGTGGCATAATAAAATACACCTATTGATAGAAGTGTAATGAAAAGACCTGGCAAAGGAGAATGAAAAACTGCGATTTTGGGGATTAAGGTTTGTTGGGGCAGATTAGCAAAAAATCTTAAACCTTTGGCATGTGTAGGAGCACTTCATAACAATCCGCAACATAAACTGTACATAGATGACTCATGATGATAGACGTCGGATAGTCCTCCAATATTCTACAGAGATAGTCCTCCAAGACTCATCCGATGTTTTTTTGCTACAAATAATCTTATTTGGGCCTTTTAGCTTTTTTCCCACTAGTTTTTTGATAACCATTTTGGTTGCTTTACTTTGGGCGATAAGTTCTCGCACTCTTGTGGATATGACTGACCCGTGACTTTAACGGGCAACGCGTGCTTCTTCACGATGAAGGAGCTATTCAAAACAGTTCTTTTGTTCTTCATTACCAAAATATTTATAAAAGCATAATAATGGCATTGAAGCTTGGTTTCTGACTAAGAAGGAGGAAAATAAATTTCGGTCTTTGAGGAAAAGATTTTTAGGAAAATCTATGGTGGAAATGAGAACAATGTAGGGGCGAGTGGAGAAAACTACACAACCAAGGGTTCGAGAAACTTTATTCAGCCCCAAGCATTTACCGAGTAATTAAATCGCAAAGACTAAGATGGGCAAGACAGACAACAGAATAATTAGTGTAAAATCCAAAGGGAAAATACGGCCGGGAGATGACCGCGCCGTTGATGAAAAGACAAGTCCCGAGTGGTTGTTAATAATAATAAATAACCGGATGTCAAAGTCCCAAAAGAGCTAATTAAACAGAAGCGCCCGAAGCAACCCTTGATCTTAGATTTTTTTTTTTTTTTAACAGTTTAGGCATATTTATTATGGGTTACCTACGCTCTTATGGTGTTTGTCGCACAACCTGAATTGTGATTGATTGCGGATGGTTTGTGTCGAAGATGTTCGCTCGCTACTCTCCGGGGGTGGTTGTCCTGATTCAAGTGAAATCGTCACGTTGGTTGTAGTTCACAGTAACTTTTGTCATTAAGGTGCATGAATTGAATTTTCGATCTAAGGTAATGATGAAGATGCGTGCTTCCCAAAGGTGTATACTTGTGCTGTGACCCAACTTTTTCAGATAGCTCTTAATGAATGGTGTCGAAGAATTGACGAATGAACTTAATGGAACTGCTGATATTGAGCTGACCACGGCCACCACGAGCCACTATGGGATCCTAATGGTTTGTTGCAGTGAAGGGTTGTTGTTCGATCCGATTTTGTTGGTTTGATGCGCATCTCTAAACGGCAAGCTCGAGTTCAGCATCGATGTTAGGCCACCGTGTATAGTTGCGCTCTAATGCTTTTATTTTGACCATGTCAGGAGTAAGGGTGATAGAAGATTTCCTTACACTAAGATTTCTCTACTGGTAGAGAGTTCTCTTTGGCAGTCAATTTTGGTGTTGAATTAATAGCTGTACAACCACCAATAGCGTAGCTGACTCTGAAGTCTTGTTGACTCCACCAGGGGTAGGAACTCAGGAAAACTTTCTTATTTCAGTTCCCGATATTCCACGTCAAATCATAATCATTAAGGAATATTGAAGTGCGAAATTCTGAACGAGACCCACTGTTTCTGACTATAGCTCCGTTTTGTCTCGGAAAGGGTTCTTAAGTCGTTTGCTTTTGGCTAAGGAATGTTACGAGTCGCATAAAAGTATTAATAACAGCCTCTCATCGTGTAGCAGATGATGTTAAGACTCTGTTTCAGTCGCTGTTGTAAAAATACCTTAAGCCTAGAATTGCCTATAATTGCTCTTCATCCCTTGACGCTAATGCATTTCGGATTACCTTGAACTTATCAGATGATTGCAGGGCGTCGATTTTGAGGTCCGAAATCTGCACAGATAGAACAAATATTGGTTTCGGGCAGTGATACTCAAGGGAAAATGATAAGGTTAGCAACGTTAGAAAGCAAAAGTAAGAAGTTATAAAAATACAATGGGCTCTTGGAGGAATATCACTGAAAACACGATAATTTGTTCTATCGCCACCGCGTTCGTTTACCCGAAGAAATCAACACCGCCCACAAACAATCATTTTTCAGCTTGAAAAACTTCTTAGTTGAGGCTCTTTTTCGCCCACGAATATGTGTTAATGTCTCAAGTTTCGACTTCATAGAAGCTCATACGCTTCTACAGAAGTTTAAGTAGATTACAAGCTCATTAGCATTTGGATTTTAGGATGATATGCTACTTAATCGCATTACAGGCAGTACCAAGTATGGCTTTATGAGATCAAGGAGCATTAAAGTGGATTAAAATGTTTTATTCGCCCGATAGATATCGATACACTTAACATAAGTTACCGACGACCCTGGACAGTTCGATTGCAACATTGAAAACAGAGATAAGTAGCGACAACAGCGGTGGAAACAAGATTCTGCTACACAGAAACCTGCTTTCGACTTGTCCGAGATACACATGTATCTGTTCGCACACATTAATGTAGAACATACGAAGAAATATGTGCATAACTGTACTCCCCTATGATATTATGTAGGCTAAAGATACCGGTTGTTTACGTCATCTGAATGCGTTAGCTACGAGTACCTTGCTTACTAGCCGCTGCCCCAACACGACTTCTGCCAACTTTTATTGCTTCTTGCCAGTTGCCTGTCACTTAATTGTTTAAATTAATTTAGCTCTTGGAAAGTAAACAGAAAACACAGCTACTCTGCCCGGAAATCGTAGTGTAAGAACGTGCTGATTCCAATGCTGTCAGCTCCATTCGAATTGCAGCTCTTTATTGCCCTGTTTCACGAGCAACTGGTTGTTTGCTCAGTTGATCAATAGCGTCGTTGATTTTATTACTTTAAGCCGAAAATAGTGCCAATGTGAGAAAAGTGTCAACACCTGCTGAGTGACTGTATCATGGTCATGGCTAACGTCAAACGAGACGACGGATTTATATCCAATCGGGTTTCCGATTGCACAAACCTGTGCGAATCCGACGTCGACGGCAGCAAGAGGTGACAGGTATTGCAAGATTTCAAGGTGAACGGGTTGTGAATCGATTTCGGGAAGTCAGTGGGTCGCTGCCTCTACCATAGTAGAACTGTCACTGTTCACTTAAAGTAATTTAAGGCAATTTGATGCAGAGGGGAACTGGTTCTATAACCCTCGAAGCAGCCAGCATGTTTAAGGCAAATTGATGGCAATTGTGGAGGAGATGGAATAGAGATAGCCACTCACGTAGACAGATGAAAGTGGGTTACCGCGCAACGCTGAAAAAATTTGTGTTCAGGTTGTCTATCAACGGTTTTTTTTTTTTTCAAAGGGACTTGTGAACTTTGGTAATAAGAAGGAATAACGAGTTTGTTGAGCGGTAGTTGAGGTTGGGGTGGTTGCTTCGTTGCACAACTCAACAAGTGGCATGGCGACAATCTGAACAGCTACGGCGGCTTGGCTTTGTCTATTGTTTTATTAAATTCCATTGCGCTTAACGTTAGTACTTAAATATTTTCAAGGTAAACGTTTAAAATTCTAGACTAACGTCGATTGTCAATTCTACTTTAGTTCAATTCTTTATCGAAACGATTTCAGTGAAAAAAAAAATCAGTTTAAGTGATTTATGGTAAACAATTTTTTCGAATGGAATTTCGAAATAATTCTTTGAGATTTATGGTTTAGATAATGTTTTTACATAAAGAAACACTATAGACGTATGAACGGGTAATACCAGTGTCCTAGACTTGTTTACTGTTTTACATATAAACGTGGTTGGCACAGGTGGGTTTTAATCCACCCGAAACGTTGGGGCCTTTAACACCTTTTTAACAACGGACGCTCCTCGTTGCTGGTTGTTGTCACCTAAGGCATAGCTTTACCTACCGCTTAATGTACATATTTGTTCTGCATATTGATTTTTATTATTATTAGTCTGAGGGAAAAGAATTGAGAGATATCTGCCACCAGATGGTGTTTGATGTCCTTTATCCGGCAACAATAACTAATCAGGCTAAAATCTTTGAAAATCTGCAATTTTTATGTTAACAATTTTGTAATTCGACAATCCTTATGTGGAAATGAGTGAAATTTATGAGAAATTTATGAGCACGAGAAAAAACCTTGTGGTGCTCACGATTAAGATGTTATATCGAATGCAATAGCAGTAGGTGGTGTGCTCACCTTCGTTCTGGACATTTCAATGTGAAAGTTTACGGTCAACCTATTGAGGAAAATGTTGACGAAGTATTGCGAATTTTCTATGAAGTTCGCGATAATCATTACTTTACAGGCAATTTGGAACTCGGAGGCTCATAGCCTCGTCGACAACCCTTCGCCAAGCTTCCCTATCATGAGTGTGTTCCTTCCATATTTCGCTTTTCTGTTCCATCTATTCTAGCTCCATCCTTACATTAACTTTCCATGTATGGCGCGGCCTATTTTCCCTCTGCTTTCCAATCATTATTTTTGTTGGCTATTTGTCCACTGTTCATTCGTTCTACATGCACTTCCCATCTTCGTCTTCTTGACCAAGAGTCGCAATCACGACTCACTTGGTCTACTTAAAGACCTTGATGGTAATCTGACGCATTATTTTACAGTCACCCTAGAGCTCCTTCTAAACACTTACTTTCCCGGGGGTATTGTAAAAACCAACACTGTGAAGCAAATATCATCTTCAGGATTTGGGAATTTAATGCGCAAAAGATCGATTGTGGCATGGGCTGTGTTGCATGGCGCGCCATCATGCATGAACCAGAGATCGTCGAAATCGATGTCTTCAATTCCAGTAAAAAAAAAGTCGGTTAACATGGCTCGGTAACGCCCACCGTTGACCGAAACGTTGTTCCCAGCCTTTTTTTCGGAGAAAAAAATTTCAATGATGCTACCACTCCATAATCCGCACCAAGCTGTCACTCTATATGGATGCATTAGTTTCGCGACAATAACGTGCGGGTTGTCCGAGCCCCAAATGCGGAAATTTAGTTTATTAACGTAGCCGCCGAAATGAAAATGCGCCTCGTCAGAAAAGGTGATTTTTCGCCCAAAATCGTTGTCCAACTCAAGCTGTTCTAAGGCCCAAACTGCGAAGCGATAACGAAGCGGATGGTCGTAGCCACCTTGGGGGTGGTCGTGGTGCAATGGTAATCATCGCCGACTGTTGAGCCGAAGATCTGTAGTTCAAGTCCGTCCATAGTTAAGAACAATTCCTATACGAAAAATTGTGCAACAACATCAATTGTGAACGAGAGATGATCAAAAAGTGCTGACGAAGGCATAACACTCGCAGCATAAGATCACTTCAAAATTCATACTCTATGCATTTCCAATATAACACTTTAATGAAATGAAAACAAAGGAGTTACTGTGAACTACAACCAACGCAAATTCAGTCGAATCTCTCCAATCCTATCTAGGACAGCCACCCTCGGAGAATAGTGAACGAAGATCTTCGACACAAACCATCTGTACCCCGTTCAGGTTGTGTGACAAACACCATGAGAGCGTACACTCCTAAACCTGCACGACGGTTCACGAACTTTTTGCACAAACTTGCGTACAGCAGTTGCGGTGGGGCTTCATTTCGGCCAAAATTTCTTTTTAAAAAACGCACTGTTTAGGCTACACAGCACTCACTCATAAATTTTCAATATTTCTCGACGTTGTTCAAGCGTAAAGCGACTCGTTTCGTTTCGCAGAGGTATGATACTGACTTTCTGTCAAGATTTCGAGCGGGAAACAGCTGTCAGTGTCAAAATAACCTATAATTTAAAAATATACACTAGATGGCCCACCCTGTACATTCCCCAAACAAGCTAAAGGCTATTCTGGTTAAAATAATCCGAACACATACTGACCACCTGGCCAAACCTTGCCCGAGAAAGACTCAAAATGACAAGTAACAAACCATAACAGGGAAAGACTTCTACGAATTCCCATCTAGAGAAGTTGTCAAATTCTTGAAGGCAGCACTCAAATCCTAGATCAAAGAAGGGGCTACAATAGATCTTTATGGTCGGAGTACTAGTGTCTTCAGGTGACACACCCCGAGTTTTTCAATTCAATTCAAATAATCTTCTAGATTATTATTTTATATTACTCGACAATGCTTTGGTCTAGGTCGAGTTCCTCGATTCCTTGATTGTGTGGTTTTCTCCATTCGTCCGTTTCTTCGGCTGCCATAGATCCCTTTCCTTATGATCTTGTTTTTAAAGACGCGAAATCTATTTTACTCCTTCTTAGAATGGCTCCTTCATGGCGAAGAACCACGTGTTGCCCATTAAAGTCACGCGTCTAACAGGACGAGTCACTGGAAGATCTCATAGAGATTACCCGACGAGAGTGTGCCAAGTAAAAATGCCAAAAGGGTTATCAACGGGTTATCAGACGGTGCTTACACCCAAAGATTATTTTCTTCCATTACATTAAAGTCGTACGATTGTAGTGTCATAACCGGGATACTGAGCATATCTATCTAGGATAACGTAGAATTCGTCTGTTGCTATGGATAATGATGGTACGACAATCGATGTTGGAACGCGCAACCCAGTCATCAGAATGGTGAAATAAGCATTATTGTATTTGTAATGGGATATTCGATAGTTTAACTTTTTTCGGGTTGAATCCCCAACACCGTTCTACGTCAGTGTCTTCTATGTTTCCGTAGGGTCAACTCAGATAGAGCTTACGTTGCGGACTGCTATATGAGCCCGTTTATATAGCGAGAGCTTAAAGTTTCTTGCCTAAGTCTGTCCCAACAAATCACCATCGCAAAAGTCGCAATTTTTCATCCTTTTTTTTTCCCTGCCCTCCCCATTGCACTTCTTGAATGTCGATGACGTCTATTTTGCTATAGTGTAGGGCTTCCGAAGGCTGTTCGATTCGACTTTTCTACATTGTCTGTAGAGTCATGATGCCAAGTCATGATATTATCAGTAAGCGAATAAATATTTACTAACCGATATATCATAAAATCGGGGAACATACAACGTATGTTCAAAAAGTACGGTAACTTCTTAAGTTTCGCGAGCTAAGTACATTCGATTTTGGCTTTTTTTAACTTCCCAGTGGGAAGTTCTTGTTTTGTTATTAGTTTGATTTTCACGAATAAAAAATGTAGGCGTGCTTGCAGTGCTTGACGATTTTGGGCTATTGGTGAAAACGGATCAAACAATCTGTGAAAGAAATACAATTTTGTGTTCCAATGTTCTTGAAATATTGGCTGCAGCATTATGGTAGTCTACTCTGATAAAAAAAAGTTTATAAGTGGTACAACCTCTTCATAGTAGGCAGAGAAGATGTTAACGACGATGCCCGCCCTGGATGCTCCAGTCCCCAGCACGTCAACAACGGATGAAAACGTTGAAGTCAAGGGAAGAGAATTGTTATGAAGAATCGTCGAATCAGAGAAATTGCAGAAGATAGTAGCACATTGGTCGGCTCATGCCATAATTTATTTTTTAGATATTTTGGGCATGAAAAGTGTGTCAGGGAAGTTTGTTACAAAATAACAACATTTTGATCAAAAAAAAAACATCGTCGAGGATCGCTCGGGAGTTATTGAATGGCGTGAATGACGGGCGGATTTCACGGATTTGCTGTCATCACTGGTGATGAAAGAAGAGTATTTGGTTATGAGGTCGGAAACAAAGCCCAATCATCCTATTAGAAGTGACCAAAAGAGCTAAGGCTGAAAAAGGCACGCCAAGTTCGTTTAGATATAAAAGTTTTCCTTAAAGTTTTCTTCTATTATAGTGGGGTAGTTCATAATGTGTTCTTGCCGGAAGTTTTGCGCCATTTGCGATAGCAATAGGAAGAAAACTTCTGGATTTCTGAGAAAAAAATCACTGTTGTTGCATCATGATGCATCACCCGCTCACTCACCGTCAGAGATTTGCTACGATGGAGGATATAAAGACGGCATCGCTGGAAGAATTCAAGGTTTTACCAAAAAGCTCATATCAGAAGTGCTTCGAGAATAGATAAAAGCGCTGACGCAAATATGTTAGCTCTGAAGAGTATTCATATAGTATACCAGTACTATACTGAAGTTGACGGAGATATTGATGACTGAATAAATATTTTCCGAGAAACCTTTAAAATCACCTTATTTTTTTAAATAATCTGTTGCGCTTAGAGACTTTACTCAGAGTTTTGTTTGACGAAGCTGTTTTTACGATGCAGTCACCCTATCATGTGAAATTACCATCCTGATTGATACATTTTTTGTTTATGCGTAATAAAATGGAATATTTTTGGTTTTGTTGACGCTCCTTCGGTGCTCTACATTTTAATTTTTACACTTTAGTAATCAATTTCATCCATGCCTTAATCGATATTCGACAATATTACATTTGATTAATTTATAATGACGCCCCACTTAGCACAATGCCAATGCCGTTCCATTCATCCTTACTGTATATGTTATAACAGCTGAAAACTTCAGTGCGTCCCTTAGAACTCATGGTTAATAGTAGTTGTGAACTCCGAACATGTTGAGATGAAGTTTGACCCAAAACTGAACTAATTCCTTCAAAACTCTTCATCATTTCTTGAATTCCGGACTCACTAAGGCGATTATCCCCATTTTCGAGCAACAAAACGACTCCATAAGAAAAACTGCCAAGGACTATACTTGACATCAGTCGAAAATATCAACAATACTGAATTTAATAAATGATGGTAATTGACAGCCAACATCCATAACATCTTCTGACTCAGCTTTCAGTCCACTTGAAAAGGGACCAAAAGTATTGGACCGATTTGAGATCCCTGGGGAACCCCGCGTTTGGTTTTCGTTTTACTGCTCTACTTCAATTTCAATTTTCACACTAGTTCTTCCTACCATGATTTCCTCAAATTCTGACAAAAGTTTTTGATTACTAAGCATGTGAAAGGCTTTACTAAAGCCCAGTTTTAGGAAATTCGATCTCTGGAAAGAGATCTTTTCGGGTAAGGAATGTGATTTACGACAGAACGCATAGAACAAATTATGGTCAATGAGCTTTGCAACGAAATTGATTTCAGCTTAACTTTATTGGAATTTAAAAATTGTGTTCTTTCATTGATTTTAAATTAGTAATATTGTTTGTCTGAGTAATCTTTTTCTTCTTCTTAGATGGCGTTGCAGCTCATGAAGAACCAGAGCCTAGCTTCTCTCATTCACTTATGTTGTGTACGATTTGTTTTTTTTTCACACAAGTGAATGGGACCTACAGTTTAATGCCGATTCCGAACAGCGAGAGTCGAGAAGCTTTTTCAAGGCAGGTGTACTACGGGGGGTTTTGCCAGTTCATCGCCGAGGAGAGAAGCCGCGTAATGAACATCCGTCTGAGTAATCTAGATGATCCTTAGTCGCGCAACAAATATCTGTTGAGTAAAGCGATACTGAGAGTATCACTAGAGAACGTAGTGTTCTGTGTACTCTGTGATGGACAAAAAAAATAAAAAAGTTTTAAGTAACAACTGCATCTGCTTATTATTGACCTCCCCAGTTAAATATCGAGCTAAATCACTTTTTGGTCATAACATTCATATCACTTTAGCACTTAAATCACTTTTGTTCTTCTTCTGATTCATCCCTATAGTAATGAGTCCACGGTCACAAACACCTCGTTTTGACTCGACAGATGAAACCCACAGTATATTACATTAAAGCTCCCTGTCGGAACTGTGTCAGGCTGTTCCTGTCACATATTATCTGGAAAAATATCACCGTATATCAAAGGCTTCTTTGTGCCCTTCTCAGAAAAGTTAATATTTTATTGAAAGGTTTCACTTTTTATAGCTTTATGGAGCACATATATTCTACGTAGCATATGGCTTCGTTCCCGAATTCGTCCATTAAATGCTTGAATTGATCCCCTATTAGGATGAAAGGAACCTAAAAATAAGATTTCAACACTAGAATTGTTTGCTGAAAGCTATTTTGGGCATTGTAACGAATTTTACGAAGGGCGGGTTCCATCACGAGATCATAATCTTGGAAAATACTGTCGTAAATTATTCACTGTTAATAAGAATATTAATTGATTCAATTATCATTTAACGCAGTTGTTCTTATGAAGTTGAGGAAAGGGAAATGATAGCCAAAGCTAAACCTGTTTCCGTAGCTCGACTTGTTAGCCAAGATATGTTATTAAAATTAAGAGAACTGTGAAAATCAATTAATTTAGTCAATAAAATAAAATTATCGGTCGATTAGGCCGGTTGGGTAATAGATTATTGGAAAAGTCTTAAATTATCGGAGTTTGACAGCGTTCAACGTGTTTGGAGAGTCGAGTCCATTTGAATTGTTTTTAATTGTTAAAAAAGAATAGGAACATCGGGTATATGTACCTTTATTTGAGTTGATGGATCGATACTTGCCCTTCATATTTTATAGATTATTGAATTATTGACCACAACTGCGTTTTAGGTGATCCATACAGAGAATCAAATGTTGAGTCTTTTCTTCGAGCATTATGGCTGGTATTTAACTAAAAATATGTGTGATTTAGTCTTGTAAGGCTGCAATTGATGCTGGCCTATCGCAATAGACCAATAATGTGAAATTTGTTTTTTTTTTTAAATCAGTTTTTTGCATGGCCATTAGGATTGCGCATATCTCCGACTGAAAGACAGACGCATATTTTCCTAACGAGCAGTGCAGTCGAATGTTTTCGCGCTCAAAGAAAACTCCAGCGCCCGACCCCCGCCCAGTCCTGGAGCCATCTGTAAACGTGCGAAGGCAGTACATTCGAGGTTCAGCATCTGGCCAGAGCCAGTCCTGATGCCATGGAAATTTGACTGTGAAATTATATCACAATAGGATGGCAGGTATCATTGCGTCGAAAGGCATATCCATGAGATAGGGGTTGTAGGATATTTCTCACGCAAGCACACTATCATTCCAATGCGAGTTGTATGAAAAACCATTTCTCTTGATGCGGGACATGGCTTTCAGTGCGCGCCCCCTAATCATAACATCTAGATGGATCAGCGCACGGTGTGCTGGGGAAAGCTCCCGTAAAGCTCAGACTCCAAGCTTTGGAGTTTGGTGAAAGAGGCCACGACGTGATTACGTGTTAGCCTGTTCCACCAAACATATGAGAGTCTTACCATTGCCGTGAAGATTCAGAGGATCTTTTTCGGCGATAAGCGCCATGTTTTGGCAAAAGAACCCTTGCATTGCAAAAAAACTGACAGCGCTTTGGTGGTTTTTGACTCATCATGCTTTGACCAAAGAAGCTTGCTATCCAAGATGACTCCGAGGTACCTACTTGGATATTGGGATGGGAATGGCTTTTAGTATCAGTGGAGTAATGCCAGTATTTTTCCTCTTTCTCGTGAAGAGAACGAATCAATCTTACGAGGATTAAGCGACAACCCATTACTCGTGTACCAGTCATCGATCAAATTTAGCGCCGCCTGCGCTTTGAGACAGACAGTCGCTAAACATGAGTCGACAGAGAGAACAGCAACATCATCCGCATAAGCCTGGGCATAGATTCCAGAGGCATTGAGAGCATCGAGCAGAGAGTCGACCACCATGCACCATAACCGCGGAGACAGGACGCCACCTTGCGGGCAGCGCCTGTATGAGCCAGACTTGACACATTGTTCAAGGCCTGCATCAGAGCTTAATGTCCTGTCCACAAGCATTGCTTTGATTCACAAAACCAGTGCTTTCTCTATGCCATGCCGCCTAGCAGCGTTACACAGTGAAATTAGTTACTTCTTCTTCTTCATCTTTATTTAGGACTTAATCCTGTTTATTAACAATATTTACATTTGTGTGTGTGGTTATAAAGGGTGTTTTTTATAGAGTTATAGAACTTTGAAATGGAATAAAACAAAGATGATTTTTTAAATTGACATGAAATTGACTTTATTCGAAAGATAATCTTCTAACATTATAATTTAAATCTAATTTTTGGCATATGACCGCCACGGCTGGCGGTGAATGGGCCCAAAACAAGATTGCCGTTGATCCCAATTTTCATAAGCGAATTTTGTTTAGCGATGAAGCTCACTTTTGGTTGAATGGATACGTCAATAAACAAAACTGCCGTATTTGGAGTGATGATAATCCTCAAGTGTATGTTGAGGCACCGTTACATCCACAAAAACTGACTGTTTGGTGTGCTTTATGGGTTGGTGGAATAATTGGTCCGTACTTCTTTAAAAACGATGCTGGCCAGAACGTTACAGTCAATGGTGACCGCTATAGAGCCATGATTACTGACTTTTTCGTTCATCAATTGAACAACCATGATGTGCAGGAGCTGTGGTTTCAACAAGACGTCACACAGCTCGTGCCACAATTGATTTATTGAAGGAAACGTTTGGTAACCGCTTAATTTTACGTTACGGACCCGTGAATTGGCCTTCAAGATCGTGCGATTTAACGCCGCTTGACTATTTTCTGTGGGCATATGTGAAGTCGCTAGTCTACGCCGATAAACCCGAAACGATTGACCACTTGGAGGACAAAATTCGCCGCGTTATTGCCGATATACGGCCACAAATGTTGGAAAAAATCATCGAAAATTGGACCTCCAGATTAGACTATCAACTTTTCGGTGGACGTCCTTGCGGCCGCGGGTTGTTTATTGTGCCCGCTAATACCATTTTGGCCAAGCTGTTTTGAGGCATTTTTCGACCGTGGTCTCTCCACATCCTTATTTATGGGAATCATATCGGTCCTCTTAGCGTTAGTGTTGATTGATGTTCTGTTGTTAGTGTTGAGCTCCTTAATGATATCTACATTAGATGGAATGCCCTTCGTCGTGTAGTGGAAGACGGTCAAAAGCTTTTGTTAGGTCGACGAAGCACATGTACACAGGTTTGTTGAATTCTAAGGCTTTTTCACATATTTGTCATACAAAATATATGGCGTCGACCGTTGATCTGTTTTTCCGGAAACCTTGCTGTTCTTATGCATATGCCTTTTTTTGGTGATATCGGAGGCAAGCATTTTTGTGGAGATCTTGGGGATGGAACCAAGTCGAGAGATGCACCCGTAATTCTTGGGCTCTTTCTTGTCACCTTTTTTAAACACGTGGATGGTGAATGCGTCTCTCCATTGCTGTGGGATTGAGCAGCTGTTTTGGATTTTTAGGAAGAGCTTGTGGATTTATTCTACGTGATCCTCCATATTTGACTAGTTCGTTAGGGATTCTGCCAACACCGGGGGACTTGCGGTGTTTCAGCTTTCGTATTGTCAGCTCGATGTCTTGACGGGTGGGTCCCGTGTAGACTGGGTCATCCGAGTTCCTTTCTATTGGTGTTAGCGGTTGTTCTTCGGTGGAGAGCAGCGACGAAACGTAGCTTATCCAGGTTTCGGCTGGTGTGGTGGATGTGCTGATGAGCTCGTTCACTGGTTTCTTTAGGCTCCGGAGCCAATTCCATGTCTTTCTCTGACCGCCATATACATATGTCATGTTCCATGTCGGATGAGAATTCCTGCCAATATCGCTCTTTAATTTGCCTGATATTAACGTTAACTCTGTTAACATTATAGGATTTCCGGGGGATAGCAAAGTAATGCAACGGCGTAAGCCACAGTTAATTGTCGCGAGTTGGAACGTTTTAAGCATGAGTGGTCGCAGCTATGAGCTTGAAGAAATGATGGTTAGAAGGCGACTGACATCCTGTGCGTACAATGGCGAAACACCGGTCGGCATGTTTCTTGGACGTTAAAACAAAAGCCTACAAGATGTTTTACTATGGATTGGAACAAGGAAAAAACGGATTCGCCATCATCCTTGCGGTAGAGCTACTTGGCAACGTCTTAACCATTTCAAAGTCCAGTGACCGTTTGATGGCTCTCAAATTGGTGATGCATGGTGAGGTGTGGAACATCGTAAGCGCATATGCCCCTCAAGTAGGATGCGAACAAAAAGAAAAAGATGCATTCTGGCTAGATTTCCACAACCTTGTCAAAATCATCCCAAAAGAAGAGCTTTTGTTTGTTGGGGGAGATTTAAACGGACATGTCGGTAAGACAAGCGAAGACTATGAAGACTACCACGGAGGTTGCTGGGGCAGGTCTCTTATGACTGGTTATGAGGTTTAATCGAGGTTTAGCTAGTACTAGGTTGTGGTCTGTTCCGATGTTTGCGGAGCTTAGTACTCTGACGTCCACGATCGACGGTGGATGTATTGATTTGTTGGTTATTACCCAATCGATGATTGACTTTTGTCCTCTAGAGTTTGAAAAGATATTTTTATGCTGTTGTTTATGTGAGTAATATGTGTTTTTTATCCTTAATTCGTTTTGCATACAGAATATCAGAAGCAAGTTGCCATTTTCATTGTGAGGTTCTTCGTTAAAGTGACTTTTGACGCCAGGTATAATTTCGTTGCCGACCCTGGCATTACAGTCTCCTAGGATGATGACCTTTTCGGTTCTAACGATGTTGTCTAGAGTTAGAGTTGTTGGCAGAATTCCTGCTTGAGTCCATCCGGTTTGGCGATATCTGGAGCGAAGACGCTGACGAGGATAATCGGTTTCGACATTTCTGGGTGGAGTTGTATACGGAGCAATCTATCGTTCACATAGTCGATGTGCTCAATATGCTTAAGGTATATTTCATTAATAAGTATTCCTACTCCCGAGGCAGCTCGCTCGTGCCTTTTTTTTCACTATGGAACAGGACGTATTGGTTATATTTTTTGCTTCGTTTGCCTTTAATTTGGTTTCCGATATTGCGCAGATGTCAATTTTGTGATTCTCAAGTTCCATGATTGTTTCTTGATCCTTGCTGTTGATTGATGTTGTGTTCCAACATGCTAATCATATTGTATTCCGGTTGTTATGACGTTTTTTTCTTCTTTTTCGTGCCGGGTCGTCAACGGTGTTAATTTTTTAGTCGAGCAGGTTGCTGGCGTCACTCGAAGAGATTTATTATCGGCCTTCTCTCGTCTAGATCCATCGTGTTTTGCTATTGACAAGGCAACCTCGAGTAAGATGTGATTTTTTATTACGCACGACGTTCTTAAAATAAGAGAATCTAGATGCTAAAAGCATTATTTTGCGCTGCACCACTTCCAGAGCCCCTTGGCCCCAATTAGTTATTATGGCTTAAATTGCTTGCCCAGTAGGTGGATTTTAACGACGGTAAAATGGTCGTAATGCAAGAAAGATATTTTTCACAGAGCACCACTTTTCATAATTAATTTTAATTATTTTACAAGCGCTGATCAGATATAAGTTTTACCATGATGAAATGGCAATACTAAGAAAGCATGTTTGACTTTGACGCATGTCACGAATCACGCGTGAGCCGTCAAATATAGACACTGAAAAACTAAACAGTGGAAAAATCACCCGTTATTTCATTGCCATAATTAAATCTATTATCGCCTATCGTTTTCCGGTTTGGCTTAATGTAGTGCTAAGAATATACATAATCCACAATTTTCTTATTAAAAATGACTCAAAAGTATATTTACAGGTCTTACTACCCCAATTACACTAGATACCACGAGAGCATACTCCGATCTAGGCTTACATCAGGAACTGACTTAGGCATTTTAGCCTTGGGAAGTTCTAGGGCATTCAGAATGAGGAAAATGGCGGAAGCCATTCACTGATAAAAAGGCATTGAGGAGGGCGACCATTCGGAACGAAACCCATGAGTGTTGGCGAACCTGATTTTACTTAAAATGTTTAAACAGCTTAGAATAGATTAAGCTCTTTGGAATAAACGGAAAGAACAAAAACTGCAAAGGTTTTGCGCTAAAATGTAGCTTTCAAATCGAATTTTAAATGTAACGCATTAGTAATTACGAATTATAATTAGAGTGCCCGCACAGGGCCGGTGAGATTAATTAAGTCTAGGAAATGAGAATAGAATACGAAAAAATTCCCTAGGGCACGACTCTGAAAAGGTAATGTTCTGCGACTTTTCAATACATATCGAGCAATAACTTGGCCATAACCTGACCAAGTTGAAAACGTCAAGAAGAATGTTCAATGCAATGGTTTTTCGACATTTCCCATTTGCGAACAATTTTTTGTTAACGTATTCACCGAGTGAATGGTGAGCCTAATTCCTGAAGAAATATATGAAAACTGGTCACCCAATCTGAGTACGTTCTACGCATTCCATGGTCAACTGGCTTTGAGTTGGATTTTATTGGGTGTAGATGCAAATCCAAATGAAAAATACTGCACAATGTGCCAAGCCCAAATGCTGTGTTCGCCGTAAAATCGAAAGATTTACACCTTCAACAGTAGTGTTCTCACAATTTTAACACATTCAGGGATTGCTTGACGACCCGTGTTGTAAAATGAGAAACGAAACATATACAGTGTTGGAAGACAGTTCGGTTTGGACTATATGATTGGGATTGGGGGGGATTGGGAAGCAGGGATTCGGACCACGAATTGGATTACCTTAAGTACTCATAGGTCGCCAGCATTGAACACTAGATGGTTTTCATCTGTTGTCCTGAATAAATAGTATCAACACCAGATAGCGCATGATCTTTACCGATTTGGGAAATGTCTGGTCAACGCAACCAAATGTAATAATTAGACAGGACATCTTCCTGCTAGTCAATGTGGGGAAAACATTGCCACCATGAATGAAAAAGTCGCGATGCATAATAATAATTGAATACGAGTATTTTAAAACCAGCCTCCATGTATGGGTCCATAAAACCCGACCCAGAAGATAATCACAAAAAGTTGCGTTCTTTATGAGACACCCTTTACTAGTCGCAGAAGAAATAGGACATAATACTGGAATTGTCCTTCAGACACTAAAGCTGTGCAAGCTTCTGAATAACTAAGAGAAATTCGGTGTGCCTACGTAACCTTTGTTTTATCTTGTAAACAGATGACAGGATTTTTGCAGGATCATCATTTCCAAGAATTGTGCTTTCTTAATATGGGATTTGCACAACTTCCATATACTTATATACAACTACCATAAAATAATATTGACTGAAATAACATTTCATAGATATTTATTTTGTTGCATTTGCTCAGCATTGACTTTCTGTTTACCAATGGGAGAAGCATTAATATTTATCTTGTTAATGTTGTTTAAATATACCCTTTGAAGTCACTTTTGTGCTTTGAGGAATTCCTAGATGCTTTACACTTGACTTCCAATGGGCACTTACCCCACACCCGATGAACTGCTGGATTGATAGGAACTTTTTTATACTGAAAAAATAGGTTCCATTTTTTCGAGATTCGATTTTATCTTCAACGCAAGTATTCTATTCCTATTTTGTAGATTAGTGTCAATATTAAGACAAAGCTCAGGTAAAGATAATAATAAACGTGTCGCTGGCACAAACTGTTATTTCACATGCTGAAAGTCGTGGAAGGTCAGAATGTTATAAAGAACTGGACTAAGGAACTGGTATTCCTGCGTTAAAGTCTTACAAAGAGGATGTTTTCCAATGACATAAGCAATGAAAAGTCTATTAGCCAGAAAAGTGTATGCAGTTTTAGCTATAGGTATATAAGAGAAAACTGAGCTCAATCATTTTGTACACTATACCATTGTGTACTAAATGAAATCAAAAACCTTAGGAATATTAAGCAAGACTAAGCCGCTAGATCTGCGTTGACACATCCTATGAACTTGATTAGAAGAGGTGTGATTAATTTTCTAATCAAAATGTTCTTCTGGGAAATTGTTTACGAAATGTCATCAATGAATCTCGATGTGTTTGTTTAAAAAAAAAAAAAACTTTTCAACAACATTGTTAAGACAACTGAGTAAACTAATTAGTCTGCAGCTATCTGGATGTTAAATTTGTTTTTGAGCTTTCAAGACTACTGGGTCTCAAGGAATGTGTTATCGAGAAAAGTTGAAAAAATATTATGTCTGCTGTGTCATAGACTCTTCATACCATCGAGTTTTAGAATTTTAAAACTTACCCATTTTCTTTTCGAGACACATACTCGTTAGGAGGATATCCACGCGACAGTGTACGAGGGTGGTCCGATAAGTACCTAGCCTACAAAAGAAAAACAAAAATTTTGGAGAAATAGCGATTTATTTTTCAATATAGTCTCCTTGCTCCAACTTGTTTAACCCGTCTGAGAAATACGTTTTCTCGAGGTCTGCAAAGTAGGCCTCCGTGGAGGTGGTGACCTCCTCATACGACTGAAATTTCTGCCCGGCGAGTGACTTTTTCAAGTTTGAAAACAAAAAGAAGTCGCACGGGGCCAAATGCAGAATATGGTGGATGGGGCAGCAGTTCGTAGCCCAATTCGACCAATTTGGCCGTGGCGAGGGTGGAGGTGTGAGCCGGTGCGTTATCATGGTGGAAGAGCGCTTTTTTCTTCGTCAAGTGGGGCCGTTTTTTCTTCAATTTGGCATCGAATCAGCCCAATAATTTGGCATAGTACAGCCCTGTTACCGTTTTTCCCTTCTCCAGGTAGTCGATGTGGATCACACCTTGTGAATCCCAGAAAACGGTGGCCATCACCTTTCCGGCCGATGGGACAGTCTTCGCCTTCTTCGGAGCATGTTCGCCGGGTGAAGTCCACTGTTTCGACTGTTCCTTGGTCTCTGGTGTGTACCAGTGGATCCATGTTTCGTCGACTGTCACGAAACGACGCAGAAACTCCTTCGGATTGCGCTTAAACAGCGTCAAATACTGCTCTGAAGTGGTCTCACTGTTGCGCTTGTTATCCAGAGTGAGCAAACGTGGCACCCATCGCGCAGACAGCTTTCTCATGCCCAAAATTTCATGCAGGAAATGACCCACGCCTACCGTTTCAGCTATCTCACGCACCTTCAATCGACGATCTGCCAATGCGAGATCGTGGATTTTTGTCACGTTAACCTCCGTGGTAGCCGTTTTCGGGGCACCTGGACATGGTTCATCAAAAACCGACGCGCGACCACGTTGAAACCCGTTAAACCAATTTTTGATGATCGCCATCGAAGGAGAAGAGTTACCGTACATAGCATCCAAACGCTCTTTGATTTCGCTGCGCGATTTCCCTTCCAAAAACAAGAATCGAATCACTGACCGATATTGCTCTTTTTCCATTTTTCTAAAATCTGCGGATACTCCCGCTTCCACATGCGCTCAAAACAAAACTACGAGTCCGATCCGGCTGAAATTTCGACAGTAGCCGTCTACTAGAATGTACTACACGATTGCTCTGGCGATACTGGCGCCATCTGGCGGTGGGGCTAAGTACTTATCGGACCACCCTCGTATGTTGTGTGTGATTTGTCTTTCACACAAGTGAATGGGGCCTACATATATGCCGATTCCGAAGGTCGAGAACCGAGAAACTTTTTTTTAAAGCAAGTGTACGGGGGGTTGCGCCAGTATCCTGCCGAAGAGAAAAGCCGCAAAGCAACTGATATTGGTGCTTAAATCAAGCTTAAGAGTCTGTTAGACCATAACACCTTTTTATGATTGACTTTATTCACAAGCCTAGAGCGATCGATGCTGCGATGGCTCATCGGGACGGAGTGAATACAAGCATTTAACCAGGAAAAGTTTCTGACTCTAACTTACTCATTACTTCACTCATGCCGATAAATCTTATCTATCGGTTACAAACGAGGCTCTTTGACAATGAAAAATCGCACTAGCTCTTCGGTATGATATTGCCGTCCGATCTCTATCAGATTTTCAAAGCAAATTCCTGACAAAACAAGAGTTGTCTTAAATGATATACGAACATAGATAAATGAGTTACAAGCTACTCTATTAGATAATGATTGTGAAGTGATTGAAATGAAAACATGATCGATGGAGAAATAGCTCAAGTCCTTACTGATACCAGTTCTAGTTTTGTGTGTACTATTTGTGAGCAAAATCATGAGAAATGAATAATCTAAAAGTAAAAAAAGCATATCAGTATGGCCTTTCAACTTTGAGTACTTGGATCAGGTATGTGGAACTCATTTTAGATTTCCCGTATGTACATATGTCAATATGTCATACGAGAAATGGTTTGCAAGTATGGTACACTTGAGAGCAAGAAAAGCAAAGACGAATGGAAACATGTGCGTAAAATCGTTTCCGGACTAAACTGGATTTACATATACCACGAAAAGGTAGTGGAAGCAGCAATTATGGTAACACAGCTTGTCGATTTCTTTTTAAAATGACCACTCTTCGGCAAATACAACAGGAGTTGATGAAGAATTAAAAATATTTTCAGGTTGTATTACAAACATTTCCATCAGGCATGAAAATGACTTGGAATCTGCCTGTTCTTGTTCTTTATTACCTTAGCTGTGTTCCAAAATGGCCTAACGTATTTTTCTAATGAGCTTAGTTTCCTCCTCAACAGTTCATTTCTATGCACTGCAATTTATACAGAAAAGAACATCTTGAAGTAACTTGCTTGTGAAAAAAATAGCAGGCGATACCTTTGACATGAACACGATCTGGAGTCGTGATAGAAACTACTGCTTGATACTTGACTGAACCGTGACTGAATCAGTGAGAGCTGTCTATTAAAATGTTTCCTAGACTAGATTCGAGAGTTTGGCAAAAAATTCGGTTATGGTTAGAACTAAGATCATTAAAAGAAACCGATTGAGAGAATAATTGTAGTAAATTTGTGAAAGAAATATCGTGCGTAGATGGCTGACCTCTCAAACCAATCGGAAAGACTCGAAAGTAAATTTTCATATGCACTCGCTTGCACGAGCGAGGTAGCCATTTGACCGGACCATTTCTCGAGATGACTCGATCACCAAACTTTCCCTTAATAGATCAATTGTTTGACCAGCTATATGGCATATGGAAATACCTTGTTAGAACCACATATGTATCCTGCTATTAAGTCCACCCGGTTCTTGAAATTCATGCCACACGATCACTTTTTGTGGATGCAATGGAGTCCCTCAGAGCACATATGCCTTTCGTCAATATATCCACTCAAAGCGGATATCTCACCCCCAACGTAGCAGAGCTGACCACGACAGATATTTTCGCCCCTAATTTCCATCCTCTTCCTGCTCCTCATGCTAACCTTCCTATCACCTTCTATTATTAGAATGTCAGAGGTCTTCGTTAAAAAACCTAAGCAGTCTTTCAACAGTCTCATGCTTTCGAAATCTTCTCTCTGACTGAAATCAACCTTGTTCCTAAATAACCAAAAATTGTTCGCATTAAATTTTAACGTCTACCGCGACGACGATCTCAACCGACCTGCCGATAATTGTTCTTGTTGTGGCGTTTTAATAGTCGTCCTAAACTTAATCGAATATTTCTTTATTGCAATATCCTCTTCTTTGTATTTCGACATCGTTCCAATCAAGATTGTACTATCCCGGAAAAGCAGATGACATACCTTTTATACCTTGCTATCTCAACCTGTTGAATCCTATGAAATTGAACTTAATACGATTGTTAGCTTAAATGATTTGCGGGATCCCCATGATGAAATCCTTTTCTTTGGTGATTTCAATCTTCCGTTTTTTAAATGGGCTCACTCAAACGATCAATCATTTTATATTGCCATTAATCCATCTGCTGCTACAGAATGTCTTTTGTTAGACCGTCTAGCTGATTCAAATCTTAGCCAAGTACGTGGCATCTAAAATTACATGGGTAGACAGCAAGACCTGGTTTTCACAACAGACCTCCTTAATTCCTCCGTTTCACCTTGTCCCTTTTCCTTATCAACCATCGATAAGCCAATCTTATAAACGATCTTAAGTCCTTCTTTCAGTTTGTCAACTACAAAAGGAAATCTGATGATCCCAAAACTATAACTTTTTTGCCAACTTCAAACAATCTTTCACCGATGACACTACTTACTTCGACTGCTTACCGAATTTCTCCCTTGGACCAGTTCTCCCACGTACTATCTTGTATGACACTCTAAGTTTCCACTGCAAATCTCTAATCTCCTCTAAACATGTCTTCCTCAAATGCAGGTCTACAACCACAAACCTTGTCGAATTTGTGTCCTTCACACTCTCAGCATTAGAGAAACGAAATGAGGTCGACGTCATTTCAAATGATTTCAGTTAAGCTTTCGACGAAAACTCCCAGAAACTAATACTCTTCAAACTGTCTTCCTTGTCTTTGACCCCACTACATTGAAGTGGATTTTTTTAATCTTCCTTTTCCAACTCCTTCTTAGCTTCTTCCGGCGTTCCCCAAGGCAGCCACCTAGTTCCACTTCTATTCATTCTTACCCTTAACGATATTGAGTTTGTCATCAAACATTCCCACCTCTCAGTGTACGCCGACGACACCAAATTCCTCAAGACCCTTACCTCGCAACGAGATCCTTCCTTTATTCAATCGGATGTCAACAGCTTTTCTGTCTGGTGCTCCAAAAATTGCTTGGAGCTTAACATTTATAAATACCATTCAACCATTTTTTTCGCATAAACGAATCAAACCTCCTCCTCGTCTCTACTTCCTCAATAATCAGCCTTTCTCCACCACTCCACGATCTTGGCATACTATATGAGCTCAATTTTCGCGCACATATCGACGGTATAATTCTTAAAACCAACTCTGCTCTCGGTTTCTTCAAGCATTGGTCTAAAGAATTTTCCGATCCCTCTATATTACCTCTCTTGGCCCCCTTCTTGAATTCACATCTCAACTGTGGTCCTCTTCCCAACAAACCCATTTTTCTAGAATCGAGAACATCAAACGTCGGTTCGCTCGTCGAGTTCTGCCCTCCAAAAATCCTAATCAATTTGAGTACGTTGGAGGTAAGAATCTAACATCCTCTTCACTCAGGTACCATTGACTGCGCCACTCTTTATAACTCCATATTTCTTAACACTAACCCTCGTAATACACGCATTCCTCGTCTTTTCTACCTATCCACCCTCCCCACTTCATACGGCTCCAATGAACCCATTTCCCGTATGCTGGGAAGTGTTAATTCGAATATTAACTTCGATTTCAACTTCACCACTCCATGCCTAAAACTCCGTCTTCTCATTAGCCTTCTCTTCTCCCAATCATAGTTTCTAAGGATCGCGCACCCCTCACCCGTTCTTCTCAGTTATTAAGCCATACTGCCTACCAGTGGGAACATTTTGGAGCAAATTGTGGTAGATATTTCAACATCAATTAATCAGCAAAAATCAGTAGGGAAAGAGTATTAATCAACTTCAAGGAGATTTTGCCAGCTTAATCAACAGTAGCCTTGACTTTCGACAATCTTAACCACAAAAAACACGTTGATGCCGCGGAGAGATCAAAGATTAGAAAAAACTAACAGACTGACTTAGAAACTACTTAAAAAAGCTACATTAGCAGCATAGAACAATCCAAGCAATATGGGGTTCCGCAAAGTTCCAAACTCGGTCCACTTCTGTTAATAATATAAACAAAAAAACGTCTAATTTGTCTCAATACGTGATTGTATTTTCTCGCAATTTCCAGCAGAGGCTAAGTTGTGCAGGCGATCTTGGTGTCATGGTAATAGTCTTGCCATAAAGGGATCTAAAATAAATTAACTGCAAAAGTCAGATTGCTGCTAGATTACAGGTACCTGGCCAAACCTATAGACAGCCACTTTCTTTAGGACGTACATATAAATATCTTAAGAATAACCCTGAAAAGGTTCTTGTATGCTTAAACACATATCCTCAAGGTGTGTCTTAAACAAGTCTACCGTGCTCTAATTGAGTCCCGATTGAGCTACGGTATACTGGATTATGCCTCTCCCCAAGCACAAACTTATATCGACAAAATGCAAAATATACAAAATCAAGCACTCAAACTACTGTCAACATGGAAATTTGCAGAAGGCAGGGTGAGGGCTTTAAAAGTTAAACAAATTCTCGAGCTGATTGCAGCGTTAAAATACTTTGACGACCAACATTTCAGAACACCATAAGAATGTGGTAGACACATTAACAATGGCTACGTTGTGACGTTGATAGATCATAAATAAGTCCAAGGTTTCGTCTGTCTTAGAATACAAAATTGTTATGACCTTCTTAAAAAAATCCTGCGCAGGGTGAGTTTATAGGATTATCAGTTGGAAATTTCGTCTCTCCTATATGTTCGGAAGATTTCTTGTTCAAGGCAACGCTCAAACTTCTACAAACTTGCTCCAGTTTATTCAGTTTTAAAAACCGACAACAGTTGAGTTGAATCAATCTCAGCTGATGCGTTGTCTAAGTCGCGAATTTCCTCATTCCTCAAGCCCCATTCCAATTAAGACAACACCGACATCTATAGCGTGGATGATTCATCATGTGCACCTGATATTCTTTGTCACCATCGCCTTTGATTCCTCATATAAATAGCTAAGAATGTCATATGTAACGCGAGACGGAACTCTGAAACTTTTATTGATATGAGTAATAGCTGAAAGTGGACATTGATCTGTCATTTACCAAAGTGTATTCCTCTATAAGTAAAACGGAATATAGAAGCTTCAAGCGTTCACCACTCTGACCTGATGCAACAACAAGATAAATCATCACTTCCCTACCGCTCTTCTAACCCATGACCCACACAGAAAACTCTTCATTGGCTACAAATACCGGCGAGTATTACCGCAGTTCTGTGGTTTAAACCACTAAACTTGCAAAACGCATTACATAACCACCGCAAAGCATTTCTCAATCCAGTCGTAGCTCCACATGACAGAATCGTACTCGTGTATTTAATCAATTGTCTCCTTGAATCTTAAACGTACTTATTGTTATTCTTCAATTAAACCGCTAGCCACGGAACTCTCGAATGGTGCACTTTTATTGTTGCACTCCATGTAAACTCCTCGGTATTAACATCACGTGCCTCTATGTGTGTCCAATTGTTACACATGTCTCTCCTTGAACCTACCAGACCCGACCGTTGATTCATAGAACTAATTTGTTGATCATTGTTGATATTTGAAGTATCCAACGGCTTACTCGTACCCACAGTTAAATCGTTAAAACTTATTTGTATAAAAGTCACGAAGCGAGCTCGATTGAAAATTAACGGTTAATTCGACACGAATACCCGTACATACATACACACGGGTGTATCCATTGTAATCACTTGCAGCAGAATAGACTTTCGGATTACATATGTACTTATATTTACCGTTAAAGATCGTCTCAAACGTAGCCATATTTGAAGCTCTTTTCGAGAATTATTTGTAATATCAAATGGATATGCCTAGGAAACGGAATACGACGCACGACGAATACGAATACATAGAACAGGGAATTCCTTTCAATAGCTGAAAAACAGTTTTCGGATGGTATGGTATATCCGCATTGCTATATTCGTGCCAACGGGTGATTCACGTATTCAATCTTAACGATTTCAATTGATATTGGTTATAAACGTCAATCTTAGGTGGAGGAGTATAAATGTGATACGCTACATCATGTTGTTGTATAAATAAAAGGCGAGCAATAAAGAATGTTATGGATTCAATAAAGAATAGCACAAAGGAAGGGAAAACGCTATATTCGTGTGGTGCACGGAGCCTGGACAAAGCGATTTGTTATTTTACCATCGGAGGGGGGAGAAGTAAATGTGATTTCTTTAACCAGATACACACAGTATTGTGGAAAACATTTGCCAGTTTTTTTCTTCTAACCTGTTGTAATGCTGCACCTCCGGATTTCGGTCAGATGGGTGCGGCCATCGGACCCCATTTTCTAAGATAAGTTCTCGCACGTTCGTCGGATATTTTTTTTTGCTTTTAATCTGTAAAATCTAAAACTACCCAAAATCATAGCCTCCTTTAACTTACCCTAACTACCTTAACCTACTCTAGCCTATGGACTTGCCTTAATAAGGCAGAACCATTAAAGCTGATCCCTGCCGAAGTATGCTCCAGCCACTAAAAGCCTTGATGCTGTCGGGCGACTTCTGATCGATTTCGGCGATCTCGACTTGAGCCGCTCGGGCGCGACATCGTATTCGTAGAGGAATCACCGCTCCATGGAATTGCGGAATACGTGGATAAATCGACTAATCTATGTGGGGATCAGCCCACATTGATCCAAATAGAGCAATGCCTCTGGGCATCTTCTCATAGTATAAGTAGTTGAGGTAGCAAGCTCCAGGGATGAGGTTATTGATTGTAGTCATTGCAACCTGACTTCCGATCAGTTTTCTAAGAAAATTGTCCACCCGTAAAATCCTAGCCCTTTCGTATAAGATCTCGTTAGTGTAAATCTTAAGTACTTAGACTTAGGTGTTCTTTCCATTACACAAGCCCTCACATTGAACCAAAGGAGATGTTCTTAAAAAATCTTGAGTCTGATTAAAGCCTAAGTCTGTCTATTTATTTATTACTAGAACCCTATAAAAAAAGAAAATACAGTAGATTACCTTTATTGTGGAATCAAGTTGGCTACTATAAAATAGTCATCATCCGAGAGCGAAAGCACCCCGGGTCAATGTCGTATCTGAATACACTTTCTTTCGGCAGTGGACGTCCGCCCGGTCTAAAAACAGGTTAAGAACTGTGTAATGTAACTCTACCATGTTTCCACTTCGTCCATGCTGCATCTGCCCCTGGTTTATGCGTTCCACCGACTTTGCGACTTCTACTTGGTCCGCTCTTTTGTCGCAGTCACGGTCGATTCCGCTCACATTTCCATCTTGTTGTCGCAGACGTAACGAGCTGATCGATAGGGTTCACACCTGTTACCGCGAGCACTGCTGGCTCCGATACAGTGCTGTAAGAGCTAGAGACCTCGTCTCTTTACTGCCGCTATTATCATAAGCACGAGACGTGAGAGGTTACTCATCAATGTGTCTCCAATGTTGGCCATAATCCTACTCAGTCTAGTCATAGACCATCGTCCGCCATCCATCTCTCATTTCCTGGTAGAGCTTGCCCTGCGCCTCTGCTAGAGATCTAGCTGTGATAACTGCCCCGAAGTCATCTGCATGCCCTATAAGTAAGGTGTATTCTGTCTTCTGGGTCTTTAACATCTTTTCTACGAGTTTCCCCGTTGTAGGGAGGCTGTGGGATATTCCATGTCTCCCTTTCCCTTGCTGATTAAAACTAATGCTGTTTCTTCCAGTTGTTATAGAAGGTTCCGTCAAAAAGGCAGCTATTAAACATGTTTAAGAGAAGCTATTGGCACGTTTTTGCCGTGATTTTCAACGGCCGGTGAACAGAGGGTCCTCCTCCAGTTATAAGGGAATGATATCAGGTGGTCTATCCGGGTGAGTCGCGAATAGTGGTTCCATTATCTCCTTTATTTTTGAGGTGCCCATAACCGGGGCTAGCCCGTGCCTGTAGTTAAAGCATCACCACGTTGAAGCCAAGACCTAAGGGGTCGTTGTGGTCTTCGCGGAGTTCCATTCATTCGTCTTTTTGCTTGTATTGATGCCCCGCTTGAGCTGCGATTTAGCGGTCTTAAACTCCGATAGAGCATTTTCGCTAGATTCCCTGTGTCGTCTTCTTGCCCTGTTGGCCTTGTATCCCAGGTGCAGACATGTCTTTCTGAGCACGTTGTTTCTTTTGGTCCACCAGTAAATCAGTCTCCTACGATCTCGCAGGTTCCTAAGCTAAGGAAATAATACGTCGCATGCACAGTCTAAGAGACGCATATTGGCTTCCTTATTTGCCTCCTCCGTTTTTCCCATTTTCTATCGTTCTCTCGCGCATGCGAAAAAAGTTTCATTGAGTCTGTCCACCTTTTTTTAATTGGGGGCTAGTGCTAACAGATAGCATAGAGTACTGCAACTAGTGTAGGTCTATTGCGCCGGCAAGCTAAGCTGAGGATGTCATGACTCAGGAGTCATGATTTCTCTGAGGAGGATACGCTTCCTAAGGCAGCACACCCGCATAGTATGTTCTCTGCAGTTCGGTTCCAGACGAGAGGTTAATTTTGTTAAGATCAGGCTACAGTGTCCCGAAAGGTAGGTTAGGTTAGGTAAAAGAAGGGGAGCGTGATGGTTGAGCATCACTTCCACTCGGAGGCCAAAGGGCCCATTGTGATTCCTTTCATTTGTGGAGCACACATACAATTAACCTGTCCTATCACGTGGTGGCTGAAACCACCCTGTGCTCTTTACGAATTTTAGAAGACCCGATATATTTGTATTTGCTACGTCCACTACGTCCAGCGAACCTAGGCGCCGATTCTGGAGAGCTGGGCAGGGGCAAAGCAGACGTTGGATCGTCTCGGTTTCTTCCTCATCGCCGCAGCTCCGGCAGAGATCGCTGGATCCCGAGTTCCATTTCCGGAGCATTGCTCCGATGGGACAGTGTGATCACTCCGACGAGCATACGGATCGAGCTTCGATTCAGCGCCAAGAGCATCTTTGTTTTTCCGATATTGAGCCCTGGCCACGATGATCTTGTCGTGCGGCTGTCGTTTGTTGTAAGCCATTTATTTATGATCCAGTATAATGCACTGATCGGTGGTTGCAGTGACGTGTCCGCTTCGCTTATGTCTATTTCAGACCCTTGTCTGGCCAATTCGTCCGCTCTCTTCCCTGCAATTGAGCTGTAGCCCATGACCTAGCAGAGTCTGACCTTGTGGTGACTGATGGACTTCAGTGAGCCGCGACATTTCATGACAGTCTTCGATCTCGTTGTACAGAATCCTATATTGACTATTGACGATGGTGGAATATCGGTTACTTGTAAGTGTTTGGCTGGTTTCTCTATTGTCAGGATCTCTGCTTGGAAAATGCTGCACAAATCAGGGAGTCTAAATGATTTCTGTTTGTGCAGGGTGTCAGAATAGAATCGGGCTCCAGTGCCTGTGTCCATTTTCGATCCGTCGGTGAAGAGGGTAATCTCGTGTTCGTCCCTGTCGGGGAATAGGATTGGTATTTTGAGAGAGAAGTCATTGTGGGTCGTAGCTATGAGGCTACTAGAACCATGGTTGTTTCCCAGGTCATCTATTATTTTGAGTATGGCTGCATGTCCATAGTTGACTTGTTTCCACAAAGAGGACTCCCTTATTCTGAGAGCGCTTCTTGCAGCGCAGCACTTTATGAATAAATCCAGAGGAAGGAGATGAAGTATCATGTACAACCCTGCTACCGGCGGCTTCTTATAAACAGCGGCTGACCTTTGTACTTTGTTGAGCATGCTCATGTAGCTTTTTGTGCTGCTAGCAGTCCACTAAAGTAGGGCCCCATAAATTATAATGGGTCTGATGACTGCTATGTACATCCAATGAATAATGTACGGTTGCAAGCCCCATCTTTTGCCGGTCTTTTTTTGCATGCATAAAAGGCATTCAAAGGATTGAATTTCATCCTTTCCTCCAAGTTCCTTTTCATGAAAGTTTGGAGTCAGGAATGATGCCTACATACTTGGCTTCCGTTTTGAGTTTGAGTGGAATACCCTCTAAATTTGGGGGAGCAAATATAGGGATTTTCCTTCTTCTCGGTTTTCTGGGGGTTTATTCTCAGACCGTTCTGTCTTGCCCACGAGGAGAGTTCCTTCAACGCAGATTCCATTAGTTCGCTGATAATTGGTAGAAATTTATCTTTTATCAAGATAACTTGGTCATCCGCATATGCTATGGTCTTTGTGAAATTCTCCATGAAGATTTTAAGGATTTTGTTAACTGCAAGAAGGATTTTGTTAACAGTAGGGGGGAGAGAACTCCCCCTGTGGTGTGCCTCTAGTTGTCACTTTCCTTATAGAGCTGTGTCCAATGTCTGCATTGATTTATTTATTTCCAATCCAATTTACAATGGATTTGTCTACTTTTATGTCCTCTAGAGCTGTTATTATGGCCTCTGTGTTTACGTTGTTGAAGGCTTCCTCTATATCGAGGAAGGCTGCCATTGTGAATTCTTTTATATTCAACGCCCCGAGAGGTAGCTGACCAGTCTTCTGATGGAGTCCTTGAACGCTGTTCCAAAAGGTGTTGCCATTTTTTCCACTTGTCTATGAGAAACTTAATCGTTGGCTTGGGGAAAGGTTCGGCACCTACATATGTACCTTTCACAAGTGGGTCGGCGATTTCGTTGCCTGTTTTGTTTTATGCCCTTGTGATCTGACACCCACCAGAGTTTGACCTTATTTCTTTTGCCTAGGTCTTGCAGGGCATTGTGGCATTCCTTGACGAATTTTGAGTTCGTACTATACACCTGCCTGAGAGTATATTGATGGTTATACCTCTTATGCCAGTCTCTAAGTTTAGGTTGACGCACGTTAGGATGGCATATAGTTCGGCTTGGAAGATACTAGGATTAATTCCCAGGGCCTTCGATATCTTTCGATTTGGTTCAAAGATGCCAGCGCCAACGCCGGAATCCATCTTGGAGCCATCTGTGGGCCATCTGAGGCCTTTCAAATTTAGCATAGGATTTGACTTTGACTTACGTGCCTCGTGCAGTGTCTTCCAAAACTGCTTACTTCACCTCGAAATATGGATTGATTTCATTCGGAATAAGGAACTGGTCCGAGATCCAGAGCGCAGCAGTTGCAAGTTGATCCCGCACCCAGGAAGGTTCTTCTCTGTTTCGGTGTTGTTCGCTCATGAAAACTGTTGTTTTTTAAGTAGGTTGTCGGTTGTCCATCTTCAGTGTCAGTTTGCCTGTAGGATTCCGATCATTGATTCCTCTTAGCTATTTTAAGGGCCGTCCTAAACACTTGGTAGTAACCTGATTCCGACACGTGAGCTAGTTCTTGCTCCACATCCACTTATGCGCTTGTAGCTTGGATCAGTGCGTCTGAAGAAATAGCTGTTCTATGCTAAGTCACTCATATAAATTCAAATTTTTTTAGCTCTGACACTATTATTGGAAATTGACCCAGGCTTGACCCACGGCTTTCTGTGCTTGAGTTTGTCGCAAAGTATCCACTTTTGATCGCTAGGGACAATTCGATGCAAAAATCCCTTTCTATTCTGCCTTTGCAGCGGCTCTTCACATTACAATGATGGAGTGATGTTATTCACACTCAAACCAATGACAGTTGTTTTACGGAAATTTTTTTGTCAAAAGCTACTTCCCATCAGCTTATTATATGTGATGCCAATTAAAAATATTTTCCGAAATTTGTGGATCATATCCCGAGGCGCATCGTTATAACTTCCGTTTCTACACCCGCGTCTGGTTGTATCTCCAACTTTGTTTACATTCTCATTTCCTCCGATTCCCTTGGAAATCAATCAAAATAAAAAATATCCTGAATCCTACACCGTGCCTATCTAGTGCTTCATGAAGACGCGAATCAAATATACATATATAGGCAGAAAATGTAGTTATCCGTTTTTAGTAATGAAAACCCGTGGGAGAGGAAAGCCCATGGGAATGGATGGGAAATGATACGGGAAGTCAACTCTGACTTCCGAAAACCTTTTAAGTGTCGACCCTTTTCCTGAATCTAGTTATTAAAATTCCCACAGAGTAATAAAAAAAAAACGTTTATGTACCGGTTCATCTGCTTTATCTGCTCGGCGTGTGACAATGGCAAATTGCGTAAGAAGCTGTGACTGTCAGGTTGTTTGAAATGATTTTGGCTTCATCTCCAACAAACTGAATCATAGAGAGGCAACCATGATTTTCTCGCACGGCGTATCATCAGCCAGCTGTGAAACATTCAAGATTCAGTCCAGCATTTAATAGATAAACGCTACATGCAACGTGAAGCAATGAAAGTGTGAATCCATAACCATGCTCATTGAAAATTATTTGAGAAAAAACAGACAGAAATCGTTAAACTAATTGGCTGCTGGATGGAAAAACACGATGCGGTTGAAAATTACATGATTGAAAGGCGAACACAAATTTGCATCTATAACTCATATATCCATACCGGCACCATTGCAACAATCTAACAGCCTTCGAACTGTCAATTATGGATTGCAGAACCTCCTTTACAACTCATGTTACTACAAGTCTTCATGTATTCTTGTTAAACTTGTTAATCTAACTCTGCAATTAGGGATGAAAATCATCTGCTTTGTTCAGCTCCATTCATAAATCCATGTTTCCTTGATTGCTCAGTTCACACTTTCATAGTACTAATAGACTCCAACGAGCGTTGGCAAAATCTCACTTGTATTTCCAGTAACTATCCGCAGCATCCCAGAAAGGCATTACATCTTCGAACCTTGTTTCGAAGGTTAACTTGATTCTAATGAAATACTTTTCATGTTAATGGCTGTAAAGGTTGCACGAGATTGGAATTCCTACTTATAGCATCTACCTCAGCCGAAGGGCGATAATACAGACCGGAGTAGAGGAATTTTCGCCATAAAAATAAATCAGAATACGAGTATCTCACATACTTCGACCGAGTCGATTAAACCATTTGTTTTAATTAAAGCATCGCTGCAATAGAGCTTCACTTGGAGATACTTTCCTCCAACGGATAGACGATCGGCACCGGCATGCATGGACACTTTTCCCCCATTCCTCTCTCTCTCTCTTCGCTATTGATTCGTTTAATTATCATTGAAAGAAAGCAAAATTTCTTTAATTAAAGATACGCGAAGAAGATGGAAATTCATTCATGAAATAGTTCTCGAATGAAGCTATTTATATGGCTTTATTTACAGAACCCATTGTGAGACCTATTTCCGGCCAACCCTCGAAGTTAAGCTCAATCTGCTCGAACCATAAGCTTAAACAGAGCATGAAGCATCTCAAGACCAATCATTTAGTGTTTTCATCCGTTCAATGAGTCTAAAGCCCATGAACGTGCCACAAATCCGTTTCGATTGTCTTGGAGAAATTCCCAGGAATTCACATCATTGAATGGATATTATAGCTGCATGCGATGCAGGTATACTCGTACAAAGGGGTGTACCGATTTAATTGGATCTAGATGCAAATTATAAACAAATGCTTCTGATTTTCCACGGTACAGTTGGTTCTAATGGTGCAGTTAGGTTCAACACATGGCTAGGCTTGATCAATCATTGTTTGAATAAGCCTTAAAGCGTTCTATGTATCACTGACAAGCATAACGTACAAATAAAGGTATTTGTTTTGAGTGAACGTGGATGCTGTGCAGGTGCTTTACTAAATGTTTTATATCCACCTTAAACAATGGAATTACATCCTCCAATGTGGTTTCGTTGTGATTAATGGACGTATGTTGTTTTTAATGCCTGTTTGGAACGTGGTAAACCTGTTTCAGATTACGACAAATCACCGAATAAATGTCAGCATTTGTGTATACCCGAAACGTGGATAAAACGAATGGCACCGGAGAAATTCTTAAAAGTAATTATGGATATACATATACGTATAGGGTGAGCCAAAAGCTAGTGTGGCATAGACCCTGTGTCAAATCACACGACCTCGGAGGACAATCAACTTCGCATCTGACCAACATAATGCGATCTTCCAAATTCCTAGCAAATTGATTGTTTAATAAGGTTAATAAGGTTTGTATGAGCAGTATCGCCATCCTGTGAAGCCAGAAATCGCCGTGCTTCAATTCTCTCAGTTTTGGAAAAGATATTGCGACGACGCTCACTATAACTGCTTCTCCAAAACGATATTTGAAAAAGTACGGGCCAATGATACCGCCTATTCATGATCCGCCAAACAAAGTGACTTTTCTGGAATACATTTGGATCCATCCGAAACCCCTATTGATCGGGAAAGATCAAATTTGATGACTAATTTACTTAACGGTCCAACATCCATTTAAGGAAATTGTGCACAAGCTTGAAGTATTGGTTAATTTGGATTTTATAAGCGTAGTATAAATGAAGATCAACTTTTAAAATTTGCCGTAAGAGGTCATTCAAATAAATGACTTCGACGTATGGAGGTGTCTGGCTAAGAGACCAAGAAATGGTAGTGGGATAAGCTAGCTTAGTTAATTTACTTTTAATTTTTAATCTCTTTTCTTCACTTTTAATGTAGAAATAAAGGGTGTCTCAGTAAGAATGCACTTTTTAAAATTGGAATATTTTTTTTTTCATGCAATTGGCAACTCTGAAATTTGACAGCTGTCACCTCTGTTTATTCCGATTATTAAAAATGGAGCGCTTTTCGAAAGAACAACGCGTTATAATTGTGAAAACTCATTACAAAAATGGGGAAAGTTACGCTGAAACCGCTCGCAAAATTCGCCAAATTTTCAGCCGAGAAAGTGCACCTAATGTGTCAACCATTCGAAGAGTGGTCAAAAAATTTGAAGAAACTGGGTCAATTATGGATAATAAGAATCCTTTGCGTCAACGTACCGGTCGGTCTCTTGAAAACATTGCTGCTGTAAACGAGAGTGTCGCCAAAAACCCGAAAACATCAATTCGACATCGTTCTCAACAACTGCAAATTTCACGAAGGACTACGCAACGGCATTCGTTACAGGAATATGATAACGGACTTCTTGTGGCCTCAACTGGACGGCATGAATCTGGACAACATGTGGTTTCAGCAGGACGGCGCAACCTGCCACACCGCGCATGAAACAATCGACTTATTGCAGAACACATTATTTCACGAAATTCTGATGTCAACTGGCCAGCAAGATCGTGCGATTTAACGCCGTGCTATTTTTTTCTTTGGGGTTTTGTGAAATCTCGGGTTTATGCGAATAAACCCGAAACAATTCCTGAGCTCAAATCGGAAATCCAACGCGTCATCGGTGAGATACAGCCACATCTCTGTGCAAAAGTCATCGAAAATTTCATGAAAAGAGTAATGGCCTGTCATCGGAGCCGTGGGGGTCATTTGCCGGATATTTTATTCCATACTTAATCGGAACATGTCTTCTCTACAATACAATAAAAATATCACAACTCTGTCATAAAATACTTGTTTTTATTTTAAAATGAAAAAGTGCACTCTTACTGAGACACCCTTTAGTAGATTTATTTAGCAAAGTACTTTCGTCGAAATGAGGTATTAACGACATAAATTTCTGAATTTGTATCGGAAGCTGACCATAATTTTTTTTGAAAAAATTGACATTTTCTTCCGGCGCGATATACATAATGTATATAATTGTTGATCAGTACTTTCTTTGGAATTATTTGCTGTACTTAGACGACACTGTTTCCTGGGTTGATTTAGACCTAGACTGACAATACCCTTCATCCAACCCAATTTCTGCCAGCTGCTTACAGTGGCTCACTCCATCTCACTCCATCAGACTCCGCGTCTGTTTACGAGGTATCACACCTCGGATATCCGAACACCTATTTGTTCAATATAACGTTGGCTTACTTCTTCATCCTCCAATGTAATATTTTTTTTTCCATAAAACAGTCGACTTTTCCCCCAGCTTTCGATAAAGATTTTTCATTTTTAACAAGTTTTTATATGCGTTTTCTCCATAAAAAAAATAAAACTGATAGTAAACCATTTAGGCTGTTTATAAATGCGAACAAGAAATCGGAAAAGATAACGCAAATTAAAACCCAATTCAGGAAGATACCTCTTTTAGTTCATACCCTCAAGCCAGATTCAAAGAACAGTGTGGAAAATAGTAAAAAACTTTGCTAACTTTCGGCAATTCCAAATCTTTTCGCACACAAATTCTAGGTCATATTTCTTATTGGACGTACGACCTTCAGGCTAGAACTCATAAGGAACTACACCTTTGTAATCTAAGAAAACGGGCCGAATGGCCATTTATGGCGTGCTTTTTTCGTCTTGGTTTTTCTGGTGGCTTCTATTGAGATGAATGAGCTTTGGTTTCGACTTCAGTATCATATACCTACGTTCCGCCTCCAGTTATAACAGCATATCTTGATCGTCGATCACGTCGATCAAGAGCACTTGAGCTATACTCATGCGACGGCTCTTTTGGTCAAAATTTATCAATTTCAGAACGAACTTCACTGACACTCGTTTCATGCCCAAAATATGCTATGATATGAGCCTTCCGATATGCTAATATCCTGTGTAACTTTTCTGATACTCCATGCTTCAAAGTTTTCATCCGTTGTTGACGTGCTGGGGCGTCTAGCGCTGGCATCGTCATTGATTGGAGATGGCCGTGGTGCAATGGTAATCATCACCGACTGTTGAGCGGAAGGTCTGTACTCCGTCCATAGTCAAGAACAATTCCTATACGGAAAAACTGTGCAACAACATCAGTTGTGAATGAGAGATGATAAAAAAAATGCTAGCGAAAGCATAACACTCACAGTATAAGATCACTTCAGAATTCATATTCTGTGGGTACATTTTCAATATAACACCTTAAAAGCATGGAAACAAAAAACTTACTGTGAACTACAACCAACGCCACGAATTTAGTCGAATCTCTCGAATTTTATCTAGGACAACCACACCGGAGAGTAGTGAACGAACATCTTCGACACAAACCATGAAACTACATACATACTTAATTTAACGTACATTCTAGGCAACTAAGAAAGAGGGCGATTGAGGCGGAGTTAAAGACAAGGAGTGCTTATATTGAAGTCGAAACAGTTTTTCGTATTAACATTCCGCAGCATACAGGTGATAAGTTCGTTGGAGCCATACAAGGTACGAGAGGTGGGTAGATAGAATAGACGGAATTTTCGTGTATTACGGGGGTTAGTGTTAGAGTTGTATAGGGTCGCGCAATCAATGAAAAGGATATCCTTCTTCGTTCTTCCAGCAAGTTAAAGTTAATACGTTTTAGGCGGTATTGATGGGATAGGTAGGATCAGAGGATTGTCCCGGGGTAAACCAAGAAGAACAAAAAGGAGAACACGACGTTGGATACTCTCGATTCTGGAAATGTGTGTATGATGGCAAAGAGACCACACTTGAGAGGCGTATTCTGGTATAGGTCGAACAAAGGTTATGTAGAGAGACCGAGTGACGTAGGGATTGGAAAACTCTTTAGACCATCGTTTCACGAAACCGAGTGCAGAATTGACCTCAAGAACTATATCGCATAATATGTAAAGATCGCGGATCACCTGAACGTTAGAAAGGGGTTGATTATAAAGAAAGTAGAGGCGGGGAGAAGGTTTGATACGTTTGCGGGAGAAAGTAATAGATTGACAATTGGAAATGTTAAGGCAGTTCTTGTAGCACCAGGTGGAAAAACTGTTGAGGTCCGATTGAATAAGGAAAGAGTCATGTTCGGAGGAAATGATGTTGAAGATCTTAGCGTCGTTGGCATGTAGAGAGATGTAGGAATGTTTGGTAACCATTTCAATGTTAATGGTAAGGATAAAAAGAAGTGAACCTAAATGACTGCCTTGGGAGACACAAGAAGAAGCAAGAAAAGGCTTAGAGAGGGCAGGTAAGTGGATATCCACTTTAATAAGATGGATACAAAGCCAAAGAAAGACAATTTAAAGAGTGTTAATCTGTGTGAAACTTTATCATAGACCTTACTGAAGTCAGTTGAGATAGCATCGACTTCCTTGCTATTTTCTAAGGCTGAAAGGGTGAAGGATACGAATCAATAAGGTTTGTGGTTGTAGACCTACCTTTGAGGAAGACGAGTTGTTTGGGGGAGATTAAAGACTTGCATTGAAAACTTAAATTATCATACAAAATACTTTCGAAGATTTTAGGTATATGTATATCAAACAGTTTGGCAATGGGACGGTAGCTGTTGATGTCATTCTTCGGACCCTTTCTGTGTTTAGGTGTTATAAAGAAGATTTTCCATATCCGGGGAAATTCTCCTTGAGAAAGGGATAGGCTGAAGATTTTTGAGAGAGGTAGAGAAAGGGAGGAGGAACTTTTTTTTTTAAATATAGCAGAGTGGCCGTCGGGGCCAGGAGTGAATGCATATTAAGTTGCTCCAATCTTTTTTCGATTATATCGGGGTCGACACTATGAGGGAGAATTGGTCCAAAGGAGAAGTTTGGTAAATAGTTGAAATGAGTAGGATCGGGTGCAAAGGAACCATGGATGAAAGATTGATTGAAAAAGGTGGCAAAAAGGTTGGCGATGTTATGAGGATCATTGGAAGTTTCATCATTGAAGGAGAGAGAGTTTGGGTAGTCATCAAATTTTCTTTTGTAGTTGATTCTTTTTTTTATCCATTTTTTCAGTCTATACAATTATAATCTTTATCACTGTGAAAAACAAAACTTAATATCGACATTGGCTGATGATGTCAACAGATGTTAAGGGATAACATGTACCAAAATAACAAAAAAAAATCTAATATACTTAGCTCGCGAAGTTCAGTTAAGAAATAATTTCATTTTTCTAAATAATCTCCCTTGACTAGAACACACTTGGCCCATCGTTTCTCCAACACTCCGGAAGAGGTGTTGTGAAGTTCGGGAAGAGATGGAAGTCGGAGGGTGCCAAATCAGTAAAATATAGGGAATAGTCAAGCAAATCGTACCCCAAATCACATAGTTTTCCCATCCCCATCGCAGCCTTGTATACAGGTGACGTTTTCTCTCTTCAAGCCAGGTTTCTTCAAACGGATTTCTGCATCTATTCCATCTTCTGTAACTATTCTAGCTCTTACAAGTTAATCAATTAACAAGCTCCCTTTCGCATCACAAAACACATTGGTCATGACCTTTTCGACAGATGAGATCGACTCGAAGCTGAACCGCCGGCAACCACCCACTGCTGTTTTGTTTCTGATTTATTATGGTCGAAAAATGTCTCATCCATGAAGATAAATCGCCGCGCAAAATGGGTCGGATCCCTATTGAATCGATCCAAAGATTGCTGCGAAAATCGTTTGCACATTCAGCAAGTTCGCCACCCGTCTTCCGTAGAGCTTTCGTTACCCTAAGTCTTTGTAAAAGATGTTTCGCATGTTTTCTTCCAAAATACCCACAGCATCAACTATCTCATTCACCTTCACTCGCCTATCATCCAATACGATTCCAGGCACTTTTTCAGGGTGGTTACGATTTTTAGCCTTCCTTCACGCGGGTCTTCTTTATCATGTGCGACCACGTTTAAATTCAGCTGCCCACTTTTTAGCGGTTGACATCCAAGTAACTGAGTCTCGTAAACTTTTGTCAACTTCGAATGAATTGCCACGATATTCATGTTAACCCATTTAAACGATATCCTGGAATACCTCGAAGTAACATCTGTCAATAATATTTTGACTAATACGTCGATGATCTGTGTCCTTTTTCGAGTGGAGCATACTCGTTTTGCACTTACGAAAAGGTAATCCTATAACTGGCCAGTAGAAAAAAAAGGAGCCTCGTGAACTGGGCAAACGAATTTTTTCTCTATTTTCATTTTTGGATAAACTGATAGAGGGTCCTAATCTGATCATTGCCTGTTGCTTTATCTATGATACCAGAGACATCTGTCAAAATGCATCGTATAACTTGTTTGTAAAGGGTCTTCCATCGTCGAACTGTTAGAATTCAACTATCCGTTTAGGCACAGCGGAATTCCGTCGTTTTATAATAGATGGCGCTAGTAGTACATGCTAGTCAGAAATATCTGATCAGAAACGTCACGTGAAAAACTTGAATATCTGTCAACAATTATCATACTTCGAATGATTATAAAATTTTACGATGAGACTCCTTTTATTCGCAAGTGGTTTTAACGCTACAAAAGTGGTGATTTCCAAGTTTGAAAACCTAGATTAGGATGCATTAATGAATCAACATCCAAATTTACTGGCTGTAACTCATATAGCTATTTCCCATCATTTTAACGTATGGAAATGGTCCAAAAACAAAATAAGACACCATTCGATTTGAAGCTGGAGGTTTTTCAGGAGCGAACTACAGCTCCAGCGACTGGTGATAAAAAATGGATTCATTACGATAATTCGTTCACGGCCATCATCATGCCGTATATTTGGTTAGGCCAACTCGATATGTTGTGAGTTGTTGCAACCGGTTGAAACCATTCCAGAAGCTCGTTACCGTTGCACGACTTGCATGTTTGGGTTGAGAATTGAGGAGAAAACCACAGAGAAATACCACGACAACGTTCGGCCAACATTTAAATCACATTGTTGCTCAGGTCAGTCAAAATTTACCAATAAGCACTAAAAGGAAGAGTCCTGCCCCACCCGCCGCTTTCTCCATGAATAGCTTTCCCTCATTATCACCTGTCCTTATCCATGACCCATATCCTGGCGGATCAGCTCTTCCGATATTTTTAAGGAGCCCCAAATGGACTGATTCGTGCCTTAAAAGACGCAGTTTTTCCAACGCAGAGTTCGTATGTGCAAGAGTTGTAGTTAACACGTAACAATTTCATTTCCGAAATAAAACTAAATTTTTGAAAAAAAAAAACGACGAATTGTCTCTCGTAGGCCAAGTAGTTAGTATACTGTGCCAGTCAACCGGAAACCAGTAAAACTTCCAACCTCCAATGCACTTCCCTCTAACTATCTGTCATTCACTGCTTATTTATCCGATCCCTTAAATATTTCCAAAGCTCACATCCTCTTTCATGGCCACTAAATACTTTTTACTTTCCCAAAGGGTTTTTGTCTTATTTTCCTGTAATGGATCACTTTATTTCAGGTCTTTTTACTGACATATCCTTTTCCGGCGATTTTTTCTTTAGCATAGCCTTCTAGATTTATAACCGGTTTTTTCCATTTGTCTGGAAAATATTCATTTCGTATTAATATTCAAAATCTAGGTTGCTGATCAAATACCCGAGGCCTTGGGAATGTTTAATTGACTAGAAGGCTATGTACATATTCATGTACTAAAATGATTATGCTGTTCATTGAAATTCCGCCTCGAACGAGATTTTTATTTCTTCTATCATATTTCTTGCATCTTATTTGCGATAATTTTCTCCTTGGAATTCGCTACTTTGTAAGTTTATTGCTTAGAGCATGTTTATATGCTCGCCTTTCTTCGGTTTGTTTGTGTTTATAATTTTTGCATAAATAGTACGGAGTATGCCCTTAGTCTAGATTAGATATTGTGAATAAGCATGCTATTTAGCACGTATAATCAAAGTTTTAAAATTTATCTAACCATGCAGTATTTTGTTAGGCTTTTTAAGATCATGTAACAATGATATAATGTTAGGGCTCCATTTGAAAGATTTGTGCTATATAACTAAGCTAGCTTGATAAGAACTGAAAGTTATTCGTTCCCCAGCTATTGAGAGTGAAAGTTTCTGAAATTTACCCAACCGCCAGTCTGAATCATCCCTAATGCCTGTCCTCATAAAGAGAGTATTTTTAAGCTACCTACATATGACCTATTTACATATACTTTGGATTGGATTAGATCTAAGTCTAGCGCCGAATTAGTTTACAAGGCTTTTTGGCGACGAATCTCGCACTCGACAGTTTGTAACCCCTACAATAGCCTCTGTTGACAAACACATATATACGAGTAATGCTATTGCTGATATGGGAAGTCGGACTAGGTAAACAAAATCAAAATCAAATAAATAATCAACATTCGTCTCTAGGAAACGTTCATGGATTCAAATACATTTTAGAAATGAATAGCACTAAACAATTCCCGAAATAAATAACACAAATCATTTTATACGTTCCCACGATTTATTAGAAAAGTAAAAAACACAATTTGTATTGCTAGTCGAGATTCATATTTTAATTACAGGAAACAATTATTATCGTTACCTTACAGAAATGATGCTTTAAGGGCTTACCACTCCCTTTTTTAATGAAGACCTTCAGTCGGATCGGCAGTAAACAACCTTGTCTTCAATGCATAGAGTCATATTTCCTCATACCACACTTTTTCAATGATTTCAATTTATCATTGAAGTTTTTGGCTATTATTCATGATCTCTTCTTTGCTATCTGAACCTGGGTTCAAGTCAGGGCTGCTTCTAGGTCACTCCAATGACGAAATATTCCTTTCTGTTTAACGTTTTTCAAACCTAAAAAGTTTACCTATGATCCCATGGAATAGAATAGTGGCCCATTTCAGACTGAATAATGCATTCACCTTGGTGCAATTGTGGTGATGACTGGCCTTGACTAGTTGACCCTTCTCTTCACTCTTTTTAGCACTTTTTGATAAAAAGCACAATTCACTGTCTGCCCCCTAGGCACATATATGCACTTTACGCACATGTTATCGACGGTTCCTTACGCCAACGGCCGTCCAGCACGAGGCTTGTCCTCCACAATTTCTCGACCATCTTTTAAGAGCTTGTCCCACTTTTTTTTTCATTTTTTTTTATGGATTCGCGCCAAGAGATGTGGAATCTTCGATCAAGATACTGCTAGCCCGGGCTACCAGCATGCACGCTTCGCGGGATATTATTCTCCTTTTCCCACTCGCCTACGTACTAAACCACACCTCAGCACTCTTCAACCACTCTCCCTGCGGGACTGCCGTTAGGTATTACTTCGCGGGGCTGGTTAGCGATTTATGCTGCATAGCGGGCGGCGAGCTCTCGTGCTCTTCTCTCTGCTTCGGCTTGACGTAGCTTCGTTTGTATAAGCGCAATGTACAGCATAGCTCGTTCCAGTTATCTACAGAGTCCATCATGTAGGCGACCAGGTTTTCGGGGCTTGGTAAGTTTACCGCTTGCCTGTCCTGCGCGAAACGACTGCAGTCAAAAACTACGTGTTCTGCGTCCTCCTCAGCATTTGGACATTGTGGACAGGTACTTTCTGTAGCCGCCGTGTCCAGACAGAAACTGCGAAAGGTAATTACTGCTGATCTTGATATCCAAGTTTTGATCATCTAGCTTGCCACATTACTATGGATTCTGCCCGTTCTTCTTCTTTTATGCGCCTGGCCTGCGGTGTATCCTCATGAGCTCGTCTGCCAGGATGTCGATGGGTAGCATTCCTGCTATGACGAACGCTGCATCATCTGAGATGGTGAATCCGCTGATTGTTCTTATCGCGCAAAGTCTATAAACTGACGTCATCATCCGTTTCAGTTGTCTGCCTCCGAGTGCACCAGCCTATATCGGAGCAGCGTACAGTAGAACTGAACTGACTACCTTTGAGAGTACCACCTACATTCGGGAGCATTCGTGAGAGCGCTCCTTGTATAAGTGATGCCTTCTCGCTGGCATACCTTATGTGTTCCCTAAACGAGAGCCTGTTATCGAGCATTACTCCTAGGTACTTCACCGATTTCTTTGACCTAATCGTCTGGTCGCCGACTAAAAAGCTCGCATGTTCCACCTTCTTGCGGCTGGTTATGAGCACAGCCTCCGTTTTGTGAGCCGCTAGTTCCAGGCCGGCACTTACCAGCCAATCTTTCACCTTAGAGATGGCTGTGTTCGTGGCAACCTCAACTTCCTCTATATGTTTGGCCACTGTGACAATGGCAACGTCGTCAACGAAGCCGATAATTTTTATTCCAACGGGAAGCGCTAGTCGTGGAACGCCATCATACATAATGTTGCACAGTATGGGTCCAAGGACTGATCGCTGCGGAACTCCTGCCGTTATGCTATAGAGCCTGACGCCCTAATCAGTGCAGTATCTAAGCCTCCTGTTGTTGAAGTAGTCTATGACTATCTTCAGCAAAAAGGGAGGGGTACCCATGGCAATTAGGGACATTTGTATGTGCGTCCAGTTCGCTGTGTTATAAGCATTTTTAACGTCCAGCGTAACGAGAAAGAGATGTTTTACTATTTGGATGAGCATTTCAGGGTTTGTTATCAGCGGATCCCTATTATTTCTCATCCTTTTGGTAACCACTCTGTATGCTTTATCCCACGGATCTATATCGGCCTCCTCGCAGAGTTTTTTGAAACACCTCGCCTTGCTTTCTTTTATAGCTTTCGCCAGCTCACATCTCGCTCGCTTAAATTGGAGAAGTCGCTCTTGGAAATCTGGCCTGTATCTGGATCTTTTTCCTTCGCGCTCTGAGACAAATTGCTCTTAGCCTTTGGATATACTCGTTCCACCAGTAGCATACGGAGCCCCTTTTGCTGGGTTTCCTCCACGTCATCGCTGCGTCACATGCTACAGTTAGCGCCTGCTTCAACAGCTTAGAGATCGCCTCCGCGGATGCGCCATTATCCACGAGCACGCCTCTTAGGATCACTTCAAAGACAAAGGGGGAGTCCTTCCACTTGGGTCCTGTTTGGTTTGGACGCTGACTGCGTTTTCTGTCCCCGGTCTCCATTATAATGGCTTGGTGGTCGCTGTGCGTGTAGTCCTCGCTCACTCTCCATGTGGTCTTTTTTCTTGAGAGAGTTACTCACTAAGGTTATATCTACTACTGACGACCTACCAGCTTTGCGGAAAGTGCTTGAAACACCTGTATTAACCAGGTTTACACCTAGACGCGCAAACGTTTCCAAAAGGACTCTTCCCCGTTGGTCCGTGTGTCTGCTACCCCACTCTGTGGACCAAGCGTTGAAGACTCCCGCATTTACAATTGGGTGTTTACCTCTTGCATCCGTTGTGATATTGTCTAATAAGCGATCAAATTCTTCAAATGATAGCCTCGGGAGAGCATAACAGCTATAAGTATAAATGTGAATTCCGTATATCCTGGCAGTTACGAAGTAATTTGTCGGTTGACCTATTTCCTGTATTGAGTGCCTTCCACAGGCCCACAGCTTGTGCCACTTAAAAACTGCCCTTCATCTTTGAACACGTGACGAATCATGCCCAGCCTAATAAAAAAATTTAAATTTGAAGACGTATCCTCATTCACTGCATTTTGAGCTTGTACCGAGTCAGTCGGGAGGAGACCACTATGTAGTCTTGTACGATTTGTTATCTTTGAGAGTGTATTTGGTAGTTGTTGCCTTTGCCATAATCTTTGCAGCAGACTATCCTTATATAACCTTGACCTGGCCGATTGATTTTTCTGACTACCTCGTACCTACATAAAATGTGCAAAAGATCTAAAAATGGTGTAAGAAAGTGAATTGTCGTAATGAACTATGTGTCATCAGTACAAGGTTGTTTATTAACTTTTTTTCTCTTTCTTGACCTACAACAAAAAAACTCGATCTTGCCTCAATGTATGCTCTAAGGTAGCCTTCTCTCTGTGACTGCACTGCGACTTACAGTCATGTCAGGGAGAAATCATTCCGGATAATTCTTATACAAACCCCGTATGAGTTCATACGAAACCTCAAAAATCTGACAGAAAATAGCTTGCTTTAAGGGAATAAAATGTATAAATCGACTTCGTACTGGGAAATTTCGCTAATAGGATCGATGCTAGCACTGTGATAAAGTGTACTTCAATAGCGTTTCAAGCGACGATATACGGTCAACACTTTAAGGCAACAAAGTGATGAAAACTATATTTTTTACGGAGTCCCCCAGGAATCAGTATTATGACCACTTCTCTTCATACTAAAAGTTAATGAACCGAAGTGATATCGCCATTGTATTCGTCCGCTTCCACCTAAGCTTGATGCCATGACCATTGTCTTATCATCGATTCAACCAAGACAAACATTATGCCCTATGCCCACCGCATGTGCCCAGAGCATCCCCAATATATAAAATACAGAAGTCGTCAAATCGCACGATCTAGCCGGCTATTTCACAGGTCCAAAACGAGGGATGAATTGCTCATCAAATTCATTTCCCAATTGATCCATCGGTTCGCATGATGAAGCGCCGTCTTGCTGGAAACTGCTCGTGTATTTTGGGCAAAGAAACTTATTATCACAGTCATCTTTGAAGAAATACGGGACAATGAGTGCGAGATTGGAGATATGCTGGAGTTTTTCGTCTACCACTGTCGAAACTTTACGATTGTCAAACAAACAATTATATGGTGCAAAAACGATTTATTTTTGATGCCTTAGTTCGGTGGCGCACAGATTTTTAAGCGGCTTAGTTTTAATGCCTCGTTCAGTTTATGGAGCACCCACGTGTCGAGGTCACTTACCTTTCATATTTTCGCACCATTTTTGTAAGGTGTGCCACTATCGTTGCTTTTAAAACATTGTCCTCAATTACCATTTATGGTTTCACAGGTGCCACGTGCTTCATTTTCCAGGCTGTAATCCCTGATTGCGTTCATTTTTTGCTGCTGGCGACGTATTATGTTTCAGATTAAATGCGTAAAGGAAGAGAGTCCGAATTTGAGTACAATTCCCTGAAAAAAGAATAAATGTATTTGAAACGAACCTTAAAAGACTCACACATCAAAGACACGTGCCACTTTAAGAAAATTCACTTTTTGAGAGAATCTTATTAAGAACTGAACTGGAAATTAGGTATTTCAGGAGGAACTGAGTTCTAGAAGTTCACGTACAAAGAGCCGATTTCTGGACTGCCAGTTTCTACGAATTATTTCCTCAAGGAGTAAAACCGCAGCAAACAGCTTTAATTAGACTGTTCGGTTGATTCTTTTTAGGGGAAACATGGCATCATTAGGCATATATTCACGTACAAGCTTAATTTTTTTTATTAAAATATAGTACAATATGGTGACAATAAAAGTCTTCTTCGCAGCACGTCGTGTATTTCGGTCTTTAAAAAAAGGCAAATATTAGTGTTAATCTCCATGCGTATAGAGAAAACCGTAGGCATTCTTAAAAAATATTAATTTTTGTGGAAAGAGAAACGTTCTGAAAAAGAAAAACATCGACTTTTCGCGTGTGAGATATAATGCATTTTGTACGGCATATGGTCGTTTGCCTGCAGTTATTTCAATATAGGTACAGACCTAAGTACCGGCTCAAAATTCACCTTGAAGTCTCAGAAAAGCTAGGTTCCTCCATTTTCCTGTACACTTTCACGCATGATGTTTTCAGTCAACCTTACGTTCTGGTCATATATTTACGAGTTTCGGCGGATTATTCATTGAACTGGTTGACTCAATAGGCAAATGGTTAATTCGGACTTTTATGACGAAAATAAAAATCACATTTGTCGAACGGAGCAGTGATTTGGGAAATAAAATTTGATTATTTGCACAGGCTGTTTAACAACATAACCTTATATTGAGACAATAAATTTGACAGATGTTATTTGAACAACATTTTTGCCATAAATAAACTAATTCGGAGGATGCCTAGTGAAAAACCCTTTATGTACGATTGGATGGACATTATTTTGGATATGCTGCGTGTCCTTGTAAAACATCATATTTCGAGAAAAAGTTTATAAATATAAATTGAGTTACAATAAAAAAATTGTAAAACGAAAATTACTTATATCAATCCTTTTAAGTCCATTTGGATTTTTACTTTAATAACTTCGCTTATTATTCGCCAACTACTTATTGATATCCTAATACAGTTTCTCACATAAAAGAGTGGCCTCCGTGAATCGTTTTTGAATTTTGAGAAAAGAAAACAACGACACAATTCATTTTATGTTCAGTGGCAACGCAATAGTTTTGTGTTTCATGCACGCCTTTGATAAAAATGGAATGGATAGTACCAAGGAGTAAGGAAAGGATAGTAGAGAACACTGTTATATTGTCGTATTGATTATATTTGTTAGGATATATTTAGCAAGTGAGAGTGACATGAAGCATAGAGAAAAGCTATGAAAAGAGACCAGAGGCGGGAACTATAAGTACATTATTGCAAGTCCAGCATAAGCTCAAAATCCGTCAAGTTATGCAACGATGCTCTGTAGGACCTGGCCAAAAGAAACTCTGGTGGGTACCAGGGCACAAGGGCATTTAGAGGCTACGAAATCGCCGACCAACTCGTTAGAAAAGGTTCCAGTGAAAGGTATATAAGTGCCGAACCTTTCTCTTAGACAAGTGGAAAAAATCGAAACACCTGCACTTTTGGAACAGCGTTTAAGAACTCCGAAAATGTGAACAAACTCTCTATTAATATCCATAAATATAATAGAGTCAATATCAGAAGACTAGTCAGCTTTCGAGACATACCATCTCAACAAAATTAATCTCTTGTCTAAAACTGATTGTCGACTCTGTCTTGAGGACGAGGAAAATGCAGAGCACATATTGTACTATGTGAGTGTGCTGCCACCTTAGGAAGCGTATCTTCCTCATAGAAATTATGACTACTAAGGGGATCATCTCAGCTGCTACGAGAGACATCCTAAACTTTATCAAAAATGTACAGAAATTCCTCGTCTGACCGGCTAGCAAGCACATCTGCATTGGTCGCAGTGCCCCATGCTAAAAATAAAAACCATATGGTGTCGAAAGCTTTTTCGGAGTCAATCAGACAGGCACCCGTGCATTGGTCCTACATTTATTCCTCCGGATATTCGACACGAGTTTCGACGCGACATGAATAGTGTTATTCCCAACCCATTTAGACAGAGCTCTATAGATCACTTTATCAAAGCCTGCTATTAATCGAAAGGAGAATTATTGACCAGAGATTTATTGTGTTAGAGGCGTATATCCTCCTGGAGATTGATTACAGCACCGCACAGTGGTCTGAGCGCGGAAAAAGGCCTTTGGAAAAATCATATGTAGTATTTTAAGTTTTATGTCTAAGTACACTTAGAAAACCCTAGCATATAATTTCAAAGCATTTTATAATATATATGTTTTATGTACTTATTTACAAGTCCTTAAAGTGGAAAAAAACTTAAAGTTGATGAGAACTTTTTGAGATTTAAATTTAACTACACCTGCCTACACGTGATGAGATATGTCAACGTGTGCCCCATACTTTCAAGTTACAGCACAGAAAAAATTAAATGCAGATAGCTTCATATATAGTTACATATATTCAAATTTGTCTCACTGAATCGGGTTTTAAAAAACTCGATCTTGACGGTGGTATACATATATCAAAAAGCTATTGGGGGTACAAATTAATTCGGTCCGCTTTCAAAAGATGGCGCCACCTGCAAGTTGGGGCTGATCTTGGAAGCGATTACCTACTTCATTGGAAAGGTGTGACATCTGTCAACAATAATTAGCGTGCATCAGCGTCTGTTTCTGACAAAAACATTGTTTTTTGCCTCTTCGAAAATGTCCGAATTTGTCTTACATAAACTTACATAAACAGCATTTGCGGGAAGTTTTGATTTTCTGTTTTAATTGGAAGAAAAGTGCAGCTGAAGCCCATCGAATGCTTGTAGAAGTATATGGTGAATTTGCTCCGACCGATAAATCATGCAGAGAGTGGTTTCGACGCTTCAAAAGTGGGGATTTTAGCGTCGAAGACAAAGTGCGTCTTGGCTAGCCCAAAAAGTTTGAAGATGAGGAATTGGAGGCTTTACTGGATCAAGATCCGTGCCAAACGCAAAGTGAACTCGCAGAATCGTTGGGAGTGACTCAGCAAACAATTTCCGTTCGATTAAAGAAATTTGGATTTATTCAAAAGCAAGGAAATTGGGTGCCGTTCGAGTTGAAACCGCGAGATGTCGAAAGGTGATTTTTCAACTCGGAACTGCTTCTTGAAAGACATCAAAGGAAGGGATTTTTGCATCGGATCGTGACTGGAGATGAAAAGTGGATATACTACGATAACCCCAAGAAGAAAAAATACTATGCAAAGCCTGGTGAACCCGTTCCATCATCTCTACATCGACGCCAAAGAAAAACATTCACGGTTCAAAGGTCATGCTCTGCATATGGTGGGACCAGACGGGTGTGGTGTACTATGAGCTGCTAAAACCAGGCGAAACCATTGATGGGAAACGTTATCGACTACAACTAATGCGTTTGAGCCGTGCATTGCGTGAAAAACGGCCAGAAATGACCGAAAGGCATGACAAGGTGATTTTGCAACATAATAACGCTCGGCCCTACGTGGCTGTAGCGGTCAAAAACTACCTGGAAACGCTGAAATGGGAGGTCTTAACCCACCCGCCGTATTCTCCAGACCTTGCTCGTTCCGACTACTGGCTTTTTCGACGGATGCAAAACGATTTGGGGGGTCACCGGTTCGGGTCTTTTGAAGAAATCGAAGAATAGCTCAATGATTGGATCGATGCCAGAGAGGACTCATTTTTTAGAGATGGTATTCGAAAATTGCCAGAGAGATGGGAGAAAGTAGTCGCTTCCGATGGACAATACTTTGAGTGATTTATTTTTTAAGTTTTTTCAATTAAAAAAAAATTTTGAACACAAAAAAACGGACCGAATTAATTCGTACTATAATTTCTTTGGTACTAATTGTCAGAACGAACTGGTCCAGTCCTTTATTTTTAGAAAAAAATGTCTACCTTCATTTTAAAAATAAACTAAAATCAATACATTGACCCAGATCTGAGAAATTCGTTTTTTTACCAAAGGATTTATTTCTGCCTGCCAAATTGTTCAACTTTCAATTCAATTTCCATTGTTTTTATGGTAGTATGTTACAAATACGACAGTTAGTGCAGTGACAGTAAATAATTGAATCCGAGTGGTTGGAGCAAAAACATCTCCCCATCAAAATGATTTCAATCTTAATTCCTTATTCGGTTTTGGGTAGCGAACTTTGGACTAATGGTCGCAGTGTACAAAATCTACGATCATATTTCGAAAGGGAGTACCCCAACTTAACTTCTGGGCAAATAGACATCGTAATATCAGAAGTAGAGAAACGTTTTTTTTTTTCTCAATTTTCAAGTCGGTGGATCACAGTTCATAGAATCAAAAGCAATTTTGAAAAAAAAAAATACACTGATTGGCTCGAAGGAATTTTCGAAGTAGAATTCACCCAAAATGTACTGCCCAGAAAGGTCAACTAATAATGGAAGACCGCGAAAGAGTTTTCAAGAATGGTGTCATCGAGGTATAAAAAAGACCAAATTAGAAATTTATTTCTCAAGAAGATATTAACTATGCAGTAACATCAGAAAGTTTTTCCTCTTCACATTTTCATCCAGATGAGGCACTTGCATTATTTATGCAAGCAGAATTGTCGGAACAGCAATATAAATTATTGAGACATGACCTTAAAGATGAAGGACATGATATTTTTCCACTTTATGATATATTGCTAGAAGCAAAGAAAGGGAGATATACACAGTTTTGTTAGACCACACTGCAACAAGGTTATTAGAAACAGAAAACAGTAGAAGAGATAACCACAATTGAAGGAGAGTCTTTAACACTAGACACTAAATGAGGATGTGATGGTTCCTCAGGACAATCCCAGTACAGTCAAAAATTTGACCATGAAGAAACGTCGGACGCTAATATGTTTATGATATATTTGGTACCAATTCAAATGACTTTGAGGGATAATAAAGATATTATTGCGTGGAATAACGATCGACCATCCTCTACAAGATTTTTTTTCTTAAAGAATCTGCAGAAAGTATACGAGATGAGAAACAAAGAATTGACACCGAAATCAGTAACTTATCTCAGTCGATAGTTCAAATGGGCTCACAATCAACCATAAACTCATGTTCACAATGCTGGACGAGAAGACAGCCCAAGAGGAACTTCTGCAGCTACTTCCTGTATTATATGTGGAACTACAACTTCGGGAATGAATAACCTGACACAAATAAAAAACGAACCTAGTTAAAGGATTCCCTGAAGGAAAACCCAAAAAAAAAACCGCGAACGCCAGCCTTGAGGCTGGCCCAACTGTTCGACTTACAAATTAAAATGCGATTTGTCAATTTATTTTAACAGGATTTATTCAATACAACGATTCGACTATTCGGCCGCGAGTGTCACGACAAACTCCCATCCCAATCTGCCTGACTTGCGTTCGATGTTTCGCCTCCTTTCCCTTTGCTTGCTGACACAGGTGTTTTGTGCCTTCTCTGTTCGCTGTTCCCCAGATCGTATTCGGTGCATATTCCATATCCCATATCCCAGTGCTGTTATCTGATCGGGAACGCATCGTCGGCATGCGTTCGTATGCATTGACTGATGCAATCCATGGTTCGACTGGCGTATATGCAAGCCTATGCGATAATTGCCAGACAGAATATGATCCTCCTGTACTTTCGGGAAATGCGCCAGTAGCGAGAACCGCCTAAGGTGCTGATTCATCGAGTCGGGTTAATGCGGGTGATCGACCTTTGCCCTTGGCTTTGGCCGATGGTGTTAACTAACCTGTAAACAGGTAAACTTTGAAATTTGGAATGTTTCCTCTTCACGCTCGTATAACATTTATGAAGTGTTTTCGATTTGATTTTGGTGGGGGCTATACCCCCATTTTATTGTGCTTAATTAAAGCTACATACTTAATTTAACTTACAATCTAGGAAACTAAGAAAGAGGGCGATTGAGACGGAGTTTTAGACAAGGAGTGCTGATGTTAAAGTCGAAACAGTTTTTCGCATTAACATTCCGCAGCATACGGGAGATAGGTTCATTGGAGCCATAGGAGGTACGAAAGTTGGGTACATAGAAGAGACGTGGATTTCGTGTATTACGAGGGTTAGTGTTAAAAAAGATAGAGTTATAAAGGGACGCGCAGTCGATGGTACCTGAGAGGAGTCGATGGTACCTGAGAGGAGTCGATGGTACCTGAGAGGAGTCGGTGGACGAAAAGGATGTCGGATATCCTTCTTCGTTCTTCCAGCGAGTTAAAATTAATAAGTTTTAGGCGGTCTTGATAGGGAGGTAGGATCAGAGGATTGTCCCAGGGTAAGCCGCGAAGAGCAAACCGGAGAAAACGACGTTGGATACTCTCGATTCTGGAAATGATAGTAAGTAGACCACACTTGAGGTTATGTAGAGAGACCGAGTGACGTAGGGATTGGGAAACTCTTTAGGCCATCGTTTCACGAAACCGAGTGCAGAATTGACCTTAAGAACTATATCGCATAATATGTAAAGATCGCGGATCACCTGAACGTTAGAAAGGGGTTGATTATAAAGAAAGTAGAGGAGGGGAGAAGGTTTGATACGTTTGCGGGAGAAAGTAATAGATTGACAATTGGAAATGTTAAGGCAGTTCTTGTAGCACCAGGTGGAAAAACTGTTGAGGTCCAATTGAATAAGGGAAGAGTCATGTTCTCGTGAAGAGAAGAAGCTCCAGTTATCGTTGGGGTTGAAGGGGGGCTTAGAATGCTTTTTACTTTTATTATTGTTCTTATTACTAAGTTTATGTTTAGGCTTATTGGTAGATTTAGGGTGGGAATCATACTTTTCATTCCATTTGGTAAATGTTGTTCTACCGAGAGTGAGTGAGCGGCCGGAATTGAGAAATAGCCAAGCATATTTCGTTGCGATGGAGAGCTTTAGTTTGTTCGGTCTGAGATGTTGAAGCATTTGGCAGCTGAGTGTTGGGATTTTGTAGTGCTTCGTACATTTTTGTAACCATTGTTCCTTAGCGTTTGGGTCCTGTCCTTCAACCAAAAAAGTTGTGGTATCCTTGTTGCTACTTCGAAGCTTTTGGATGCGCTGATTCCATTCTCGTAAACTCCATATTTGGCCAAAGCGTTCGATACTGGTTTCCACGCCACGGCTGACTCTTCTACTTTAGGGAGTTGGCTTGTTTGGGTGTAGACAGATGATGTTGTTTTAGATGGTGGTGGGGAGGCACGAATTAACGTGGTGGAAAGATTGGCTTCAAGTAGTTCGTCGCGTAAAGAAGCGTTACCAAATGACGGATTGGTATGATACTGGCCGGGGAAGTGGATGTCGTCAATTTAGTGAGCCGCTGTTCTTAATTCCTCGACTAGGTCATTTAAGATGAATCTAGTAGAGGTAAGCTCACTGCTAACATCGTTCAATTTGTTAGCCATAGCTTCAAGCAGAATGTCAGGTTGATATGGGGAGGTAAACTTTTTTTTCGATCGGACGGAATTTAACTTTTCGTTTATTTTCTTAAACAGAACAGGGTTAAGGTGCGAGTTGAGAGTGGAAACCAAGTTGCGTCTTAGTTCGCCGGGTATTGGGTGAATTAGGTTCGGAGATATCATTGACGAGTTTTATTATTATTTATTATTAGTTTTAGATAATTATTTTTCGAGAGAGTTTAGTTTGAAAAAGATCGAGCACTCCACAAGGTTGTTTAAGTCTTCAACGCATTTTGGAATTAGGTTGAACTTCGTCGATAAGGTTTTTAACACTAGGTTGTTATTGTTGAAGGCAGTGTTAATAGCGTCATTATTACATTTGATAGCGAACAGGACATCGGCGAGGGATATCTTTCTGCATTCTTCACAATAAAAGAAGAAATACTCCGATTAAAATACGTGATGGATCTTTTACCAAGCCCGATGCAGGGGAGGTGGAACGATTTGCCGCAAATACCTCGGCACATAACTCGATCAGCATTTTTGTTGTCGGTGGCACAATTATCCTTATTTGGGTATTTTGCACTAATAACACAAATTAAGAAACGGGGCAGAAGGGTCACTCACGTACGGATTTTGAAGTGGGTCAGTAAATAATGCAACTGGAGACAGAAAATGGGATGTGGCGAGAAAGTGATCAAAAAATGGGCAAGAGACAATTAATGTTGGAAGCGAAATATCACAGCGACTGCACACAATGGGGGTTGTCGAAGAACTGTATCCTCCATGTTGCCTACAATTTGCCATTTAAAACATGGAGAACTAACAATGAGACCCGATAAATTAGAGATGCTCGGGAAAAAAATATTCAGCAGGAATTTCGTGAAAAACTGGGTATCATTGTTGATGTTGTAAGACAGGGTGCGGGGACAAGTAATGACGGCAACACATCCAGGAGATTCTTTGCCAATCCAACCATCACCTCAGAAATCACTGGAATCCGTGAAGACCTAATTCGGCGATTTGTTGTTATTCTTAAAGTAATTATTGTACATCGATTGAAAAAAATTATTTTACGAAACATGTAGAGTACGCGTGGGAAATTGCACAAATTTTTGTCGAGAATTATAAATGGTACAACATGTCAGCAACCGTTCATAAAGTTTTGATCCATGGAGAAGAAATCATTAAAAATTATGCATTAGCTGTTGGATCACTCTCTGAGGAAGCCCAAGAATGTCGAAATAAGGATTATAGAGCGTACCGCAGGTTTAATTCGAGAAAATGCAACCGAATTGCGACGAATAAAGATGTAATATATATTACTGTAAGATAATAACAGGCTTAATGCCACAGGCAAAAAAGAAAATACTACCAGTCAAAGCAGACGATACAAACCTCATTTTAGCATAATAAAATAACTACTACTTCTTTTTTTGTAGATACTATTGATTAATAGAATGCAAATGTGTTATTTATATTTTTAATATTCAAGTATTTGTTTTTTTATGTTTGTAATATACATAATTTATGATATTCTATTTAAATAAAAAGTTCAGATTTTACAAAAAAAAAGCTGTTATTTCAGTACAACATCAAAACCCTCAAGTTTTAAAAAAAAAGTGAACAACTTTTTTCTAATTTTTTAACGTAATTTTCACCAATTTGGTATAAGACTTACTTAAACTTGTGAGCCAAATTTCATTAAAATCCGTTAAATAGATCAGATCTAACAGAGTTTTCCGCTCTTTCATACAAACCAAACCACTGTGCGTCGTTGCCTTTGCATTATTCAGTGCATTGTTAAATAAAAGAGGGTACATCTCTATATCAACTGGTGGGAGATGCCCCAGCACAACATTAGATGTACCGTCGATTTCCGCGGATTATTTTCTCTTCAGTGACTCGAAGATCATTGATATGCCCTTCATCGGAATGACACCTGCCATCCTATTGTGCTATAATTGGACAAACAACTTGTCATGGCGCCAAGACGGACCACTTCGTCAGATTTATATGAATACAAAAAATCAAAAATACTTGATCTCAACTACATATGTTGGTGTAATATAGGGTTATCCAATTTGTGGTTCCGAAAATAGATTTATAAAATAAAAATATACAGTTAATGATTCGATCAAATTTTTAAGTCAATATATTGTCTGGACCGCACCATTATAAATGAAATATAATTTTATTCAAATTTCTTTCACGCCATTTCTTACACAGCTTCATTCTTACAAGATTACTCGATGACCCTCCAACATGACATATCGAACAATAACTCGACCACAATTTAGTGACTATGCGTTTTCAAAGTGGTAATAATTTGCGGATTATGTACATAAACACGATCTTTTGCTTAACCTCAAACAAAAAAGTCCAACTGCGACAAGTCAAAAGATCATGGTGGTCAGTTAACCTAACCAAAACGCTAATTAACAGGGCATTTTTCTGTTATAAAACCAAAACCGGTCGTGTAGTGTGCACGAGGTACCGTCTTGTTGAAATCAAAGTTCACATCAAGTTCATATTTTCTTCCACATCGCCGAAAAACTTTCGCTTAAAATTTGTCCAAATGCTGGCCGAAAAATCGAAAGTTTTGGATCTTTAAGACTATCACTAATGGCAGCCATATTTATTGCAGTGCGTACATTTCGATGACTTCTGTAACCGACCTAGTATCCTCTATTTTTTTTACATTTAAGCTTATAGTACGTTCAAATTGCCGATTTTATCGACCATAAACTACTTGTAATGCTCAACCCTACTGCTACTGTATCACCATTTTTATTGTTTCCATCATTTTAACATGTTCAACGATTGTTAGGCGATAACTTTGTAAAACCTTAAACCAAACATATACAGTCTCAAACGACAATTCAATTTGACGTATCTGATTGAAATATGTAGTTTTGTTAAATTGAGGCGTAGGCTGAACTATTCGCAACAGGTATGACACGCCACTAGCAGCAAGAAGTTCCGCCGGGTGCTTTGCATGCTTACATACAAGGTAGTCCAACTTTTTAAATGTACGAGTCGCCGCTGCATGAACACTAGCTTGTGTAATTTTCCTTAATCGCCGAAGAAGTACTTTCTAGAGCAATAGTACTTGTACTGTTCTTAGCCTGTAAATTGCCCCTTATGGTAAAGTGACGTGAATTTGTACTGATGATTGCTATTGGGTTGAATAAAAGGATCAATTCTTTTTAAGACAAATTTAGTTGACATGTGTCTTGACACCGAGTGCTCGTGCAATCTTGTTAGAACGTCCATTCTCTTCCAAAGAGTTATTCGGTTGCCCAAGACTTCAAAGCACCCTTCAAAACACTTTCGCGGTAAAGCATCGACCCTAATGACACGCAAACGTCCATAGGACGTCACATCCCAAACCATGACAGACGACGGCGCTTGCATTGTTGCATTCATTCCAACTCTTGTCTAACATTTCAAGCCCTCTTTGGGAAAAGAGTTATATTTGGCTTCAAAATACTTATCTGCACTTACCTGACCTGAAGTATAATGATGGATCCATGTCATACATTGCATAAAAAATATTTTTACCGCACTAATACGACTGAAAACAATTAGATCGTCGACGTGCTATTGAGCGGTAACGCAGCACCTTTTTTTCAAACTGAACTTTCTCATGCGGAAACGTTCACATGTAAAACACAATAGTGAATACTCTGCCTTACTCATATCTTTAAGGCAACTTCAATATACTTCGGTTAAAACCATTTTCTGGACTTCTTTAATGTTTCTTTGGAACAGCCAGCATTTAGAACGTCCAGCATTCTCGGCTTTTGTTCTACCTCCCTTATAATCAGTATACCATTTCTCTATCACTGGTCTCAACGGAGCAAAGTTCGAACAACAATTATAAAGCCATTGTTTGATTTGAGCAGTAAAAATACTTTCACTTGTGAGCTAAACGTCAGATTGTTAAACAATTTTGACATATATTGAAGGTTGGCACTTCCTAAAAATTATATGAATTTGTCAAATACTGTTTGCTATAGTAGCCATTCTAGCAACTTACAGAGTAATGTGTTATTATCCCGCCACTACTTTGAGGATTTCGTTTAATTTGAACTTTCACTTTTCAAACCACTTCTGAAGCTGACACAGTTTTTCTTCCGATCACCAACTAAGTGTTTCCAGTATTGTTCGTGACACGAAGGAATTGTTGACATCGCAATGCTGCCAAGCTTTAACGAGTTTTCACTAAATTATAGCGCTATCACACTATTTCATTTGATTTGCAATATGATGTAAACAATGCACCCATCTGTTATTGGATGAAACGTTGATGCAGATTTACCAGCTGTCTGAGAAGTTACAGTCTTCTGAAGTTAGTTGCAGTTCAATCAGGATCGTCGGATAAATAATCAACATTTCGATAAAAATAATGTTTTCGAGCATATTGGCGGTATTTCGCTAATAACACATGTAATGTTGACTTCCAGCAGTCGTTGGCTTACTGGCATATACGACTGACTTAACGTACCCATCAAATAGTCTAAAGAGTTCAAATCACACGCTCTAGCCGGCCAATTCACCGCTCCAAAACGAGAGATACATTTCTCACCGAACTTATTTCTCAATTGGTCCACCGATTCGCGTATCGTGTGGCATGGATTGGTTTCAGCAAGCCACTATAACTATAGTGGGTGTCATTGGTTTGTTTTCACGGTCATTTTTGAAAAATAAAGGGGACCCTGGATTTCGCCGGATATAAACCGCACGAACGGTGCATTTTTCTGGATGCATAAGCAGTTCTTGTATTGCCTAATGTTACTCATCGGACCAAATATGAGAGCTTTGTTTATTAACGTACCCATTCAGCTAACTCCGTAGCTGAAGACAATAAGTCGATAAAAAAGAAGATCTTCTTCCAGCTTTTCTAAGGCCCATTCACTAAAAATTCCACGCTGTCGACCTTAGTTCTCACGTAATCGGGTAACAAAATTCGTAGTACTGCGAACAGCCACTAATGGACATTGGTGGATACGGCTGCAATATTTTCCTCTGAAAGCACTTTACGCATACAGGTATGTAGCTTGATGTCCAATAGCATGAAACTCGTGTGAAATTTGGCTTGAATTGCTTGCTTAATAGGTCGGGTATGACGACCGTGAAATGGTCGAAGTGTGCGAAAAACATTTTTCACAGCACGAATTTTATTATCAAAATTTCATTATTCCAGATTTTTCACAGCACGAGTTTTGGTAAAAAAAAAATTCAATAACTTATAAGTGTTGTTCCGGTGTAAATCGTTGCATGATGAAACGGCAATGCTAACTGAGCATGGTTGACTAAGACACATGTCGCGAATCACGGATGAACTGTCAAAAATGAAACTCTGAAAAACCAAATAGCAAAAAAAATACCCTTCATTATTCAAAGGTTCTTCTTCGATTTTTTTAACGGTTTTGCCTAATATTCTCAAATGGGAGATTATGTGGACCAAAATGACTATTTTTGTAGTAAGTTTTCAAAATTTTAATATATTCAACGATCCATATTGTAAAATGGCAAGCCTTAAACTGAACATATACAGCCTTGGATGATAGTTCGGTTTAATGTTTGTGATTAAAACAGGGGCATTAGATCCGGACCACGAATTGGATAACCCTAATAAAAAACAGCCATATACCAAATACCTACTTATCAAAGGACCAGGTATTGTCCCACAAATCGCTGTTTCAAAGGCTGAAACATTGTCAAATAACAGCCATTGTTTCTTGATTTCAGACTCTGTCCAGCGTTGGCTTTAAGAGTTTTTTTACACCCTCATTCCATGATTCCTATTCCCCTCCTCTATATTCCTAGCTCAGAATAAACATCACTGATAGCCCCTGCGGGCAGTTATTGTTTACTTCTGCAATGATAAAGCTCCGCAGAAAAACTCATATTTCTCATTTGCTAAGCCTTTAATTCTACTTTTGATCTTGCCATTGAAAAATTACATTTTCAATACAACATCTCGTACCTCGTTGCTGTCTATTGTAGCTAAATAAAGTCACAAAAGCTCTATTGAATCGTTTCAGAGTATCTCTGTCACTATCACTTGCCTTGTGCATGTCCATTGTACGAATATATAAATAAACAAAGTCAAACATGCTGTGAATGATGATGAATTGAACTTCCTCGAAAAAAGAAGAAGACGAAGAACAACAAATAAAAAAAAAAAACGTCAAGTCTGCCAAAACCAACACAACCCAAGCTGCGCAATACCGAACTTAGTTAAGTCAATTTATGTACATGCTACAAAGGCCACTACGAAGAGCGAAGATCATCCGCCCATAACTTTCACTCGCATTGTTCCGTGCCGCATTCGACTACCTCGAGTAACGTTTAAGTATCTAATATGAAATTGAATTCAAACAAACAAGCGTCGGTGGATTGTCACGACATAACTACCTGAAGAGTGTGCGACGCGGAAACTGTGACACAATATTGGTTCTCCGTGCATTATGACTGTTTTCTCGACACTGGCCTGTGTAAACATCGCTCTAGCCGGTAGAAAGTTATTTTATCTGTAATATAGTGCTGTTCGTTTGGGTATTAGACAAGTCATTACAACCCTGATGTGATGTGTTTTCCTTCTCAATTACACATCTGACAATGGCTTAAGTGTACATGAGTAAATAGCAGTTTCTGACTCTTGAAATATCTATCAAACGTGTGGGGGCAATCGACTTGTGCGAGGGGCAAGACAAGAAAACCAACCGGCCAGTCGGGTTGAGTAAATGTGAACTTTGGCACGACTATTCGAAAGCAATCAGACGAAGAAGAAATAGTTTGCTCTCGATCTCGAGCAACTGTCGTAAGATGTGTGTAACCCAAGTCGCCTGTACTGCGAATGGAGTAGCACTTTCGCTGCTGCATATCAAATGCACTCGTCGCCTCCACCGAGCAATGGAACTCGCCCTCGATGCGGTAAGCATGCGAGGTAATTTCTTTTGCGACGACCTTGAGCACACGAGTTGAACACGTTTAATGTAATGCAATTAAGCCCACAAACAAGTAGCTGCACAGGCACATAACATAAGAGTAGGCCTGCAACCATGCCATTTGAGCTTGCTGGATGTTTGGTGGCCACTGTACGCATTGCTGCCTGTTTCTGTGTCGCCAGTTAATTACTTTCAATTAACTTATTATCCATCAGGGAGATATGAAAGAATACGAACGTGGTCGGGGCTCGTAGGCGAAAGGGAAAATGAAGGAGTCAGCCTTTACACTATACACAAATCTAATTATCTTAATCCGGATGTTCTATATGTTATGTTCCGTTGTATAATGATAAAAGATTCGGGCTGGAATAGATTTAACCTAGGGAGAGGGATATGACGTCTTTTTTATTCATTCCTAAGCTGCTTTCTCTGCTGTAGGTGGGTTGACTATTCACGCTTTCTGTAGATTATAAGGGTGGATCGGATGTAGAAACAATTAAAACGGAAGGTACACGAAAGTGCGGCTTTGAAGAGCATTATTACTCCCATTTGCTATTGTTCTTGCTGTAGCTCGCTAACCATTTGAGGTGAGCCAGTGTTCGGATAACCTACTTAGCAAACTGAACGGGAGAAGTTTTAATTAAAGAAGACATCAAGGCCGCACACTCCCGTGAAAAGTATACTTTTATCTTATCTACAGATGGTAGTTCAACAATACGAAAGTCATCTGAGTCGTAATCGAGACCTTCACTAATGTACGCGACATTAATACGTGTAGAGGAACAACTGAGCTAAGTGGTAACTTTTCCTGAAGAGGAAAACTTCTTAAAATAGCTCGAAGAACTTGGATTATATCAACAGCGATTGTCTTCAAACGGCACAAGTTTCATTAAGACAGATGAACTTGAAATTTTGGACAGCTAGGAAAAAATGCTTTTAAGAGTTGTATACATTTATCATCTTGAAAAACCGCAGGCAACCTTTGAAGACTTTGCATACAAATACCTTGTTGACATCATTTTTACAACATTGGTGGAAAATTGAAAGTAGCTATCATTAAAGCCTGCTAGATTGTCGATGTCGATAAATCTTTCGCGTCTTAAACAGTAACACATTACAACAATGCGGATAGGGCTGCGAACGCTATGAGGCTAGTCGGAAAAAAGCTGCATTAGCGCAAAAAGTGGTTCGGAAAGTGAAGGCCCAAATTGTACGAAACCCTCGACGGAGTGGCAATTGAACTGAAGATATCAAAGACATCCTTGAAACGGATATGGAAAGCCTGTAAGTTCCAGAAGGCACACAATCTTACCTATGCTTAAAGAAAGTGAGGTTCGATAGAGCATAGAGCTGTTGCCTTGCACGAGCTACCAAATATCGTGTTATCGGTTTTAGGGCGAGCACAGCATTTAGCAAATGTCAACCAGTTCTTTTCTGTGGATGTGGAGGACATCTCACACAAGACGACCCATTTTGGCTCCCTCGTAAGACAAATTGTCTGGATGGGTTATTCCGCGTTTTGGCTGTGCAAAAGATCGTCTTTATACACCAATTCGCGAACTCGTGACACTTCGAAAACGAATATTCGTCAAGCTATACCCGAAAGGTCATCAAAAATCACCTTGCCAGAATCGAGTCCTGCAAGAATCCCCTAGTGGAACATTTGAAAGATCCAGGAAATACATTTAAATCAAAACTTGATCGAAATCTAAACCATAAAGGTGTTTCATTAAATTTTTTTTTTTTCGGAATCCCAAATTCGATGACCCTGTCCAATGTTGTCTTTGAACTCGTCCGAGACTGGGTCGATCTACGGCCATTGACCGTATACATACATAAGTATGCTCATTTATTTAAGATTTTCTTTGTAAATCCTAAAAAGAAACCGTTTTTGCACCCTTCCTTAGTACCACATACTTCATGGTTCAGACTGATGCAATCATCCCACAAAAGGAGAGTTTTTTTTCCGACTTCTTCGAATATGGTGAGAAGAAAGCAGACACAAAATTATCCGTACAAGCTTATAATACCCGCTCATTTTGTTGAATGCTGTAATCAAGGCAAAAGGCAGAGGAATAGGGGATATTTCTGAGAAAATAAAATGAAGAAAACCAAAAAAGAGCAAAATCGGGCCAACAAAATCGAAGACTTCTTTAAAAAAGCGGACGTTTATTTTAAAGCTTGTTTGCAAAAGCAAAATCTACCGACAGGCTATTGAACTACTTGGGAAATCCTATACTTAGGGCTACTTTAAAAATGTTCAGTAAAGAATGATTTTATATGTCTACATAATCCCCCTTGACTCCGACACTCTTGGTCCAGAATTTCTCCAACATCAGTATTCCTTCCCGGAAATGAGAGTCTAGAGGCTGTGAAAATATTCATCTATGGCCCTTTTAAGTTCTTTATTGGAACGAAGCGATTCCCAGGAAATAATTTCTTCAAGTTGGGGAAAAGATGAAAATCGGAGGGTGCCAAATCAGGGAATAGGGCGTACCTATGACCAGGCAAATCGCATCACAAATTCCTCAGTTTTCCCATCGCCTACGCACCCTTGCGTTTTTTTTTTCCCCTTCAAGACAGGGTTCTTCTCGCGAATTTTGGCATCCAACTGGTCACGTGGGTTATATTCCAGGTATGTGCGAAGACGTTTAAATATAGCTACCCATTTTATCACGGTTGACATCGAAGGAGCAGAGTTCTCGTAAACTTTTATCAACTTTGTACGAATTTCGTTAGGGGTTACACCGTTCAAAACCGAGATTTTATGACCCCGCACGATATTTATGTTTATACGTTTTACCGAAAAACACGCAAGCGGTCTACTTCAAAAGTTCGTCTAAAGAAACTACTTGAGAGAACAAATTGAAGATTGTCATACGAACTAATGACACGTGCGCCAAAGGAAGAAAAATATATTTTTTCAAATTGGAACGCCATTTCTGTGTCAAGCCGAAAAATGTTAAGAAAGGTATGAGGCAAATTGTCATGGTAATCGCAACCCCAAGATAGCCGTAATACAGTTAGTCAGGCTGGTTTTGAGGCAAAATAATGTTCAATTCAAAGTCGCACGTCGAAAACCATTAATTTCCAAAGTTAGCAAAGTAATAAAAGGTTTGCATTCGCCAAAGGGTATGTCAAGAAGACTAGACTTTTAGAACACCGTTATTTTTACTCATGGAGGCAGGTTTAACTTGTTCGGCAATGACGGAAACAAATGGAGAGCTGAAAGAAGCTGATCTTCCAACATGACAGTGATGATGGCATGATGTCGGGGTTTGTTTGCGAGTGGGGTTTGTCAAATTGAGATTATTGTCTATAGAATAAACCAATATGACCTCCACATCCTAAAAAGAAATGTCCAGCAATGTACCACGAGAATGGTGACAAGTCTCCTTGTTTTAACCTTTCACGTATCTCGAATATTTGACAGGACCTTCTAACAATTTGACAGAGATATTCATCGACAGTGAGATTTGTGTTCGGTCCCTCTTTTTAAATATGAGAATGTTGACTGAGTTTTTCCATTTCTCGGGGACAATTTCGTTGTTCCATTGTGAGCCCATGTGACATGTTAGTTTTTCTTCTGTATATTTTATTAATTCCGATGGTATTGAGTCGATTCTTGCCGACTCGTTATTTTTAAGGGGATGGATCGCTTTTTTTACTTCGTCAATGGTTGGCAGTTTTACTTGAACATCTGCTGTGTGGATAACACCGTTTTCTACTGCTACAGACTAAATTCAGCAGCTTATCGAAATGTCTCCTCCATTGGGCTGTAACTTGTTCGTTGTCCGAAACTAGTTCCCCATTATCGATTTTTTTATAGGGCTCCCGCAGGTTCCAGAGTTACGCTCTTAGGGTGTTTGTCACACAACCTAGGCGATGGGGTGCAGGTGGTTTGTGTCGAAGATGTCCGTTCACTACTCTCCGGGGGTGGTTGTCCTAAATAGGGTTCGAGAAATTCGACTGAATTTGTCATGTCGGTTATAGTTCACAGTAACTTTTTTCGTTTCCATGCCATTAAGATGTTATATTGGAAATGCACACACAGAGTAAGAATTTTGAAATGATCTTATACTGCGAGTGTCATGCCTTCGTCGGCATTTTTTGATCATCTCTCAATTCACAACTAATGTTGTTGCACCGTTTTTCCGTATAAGAATTAGTCATGGCTATGGACAGATTTGAACTCGGCTCGGCTTTTCTGGTCGCTTCCATTGGAATGATTTTTTCTGAGCTTCGTCGTCATAGCCATATGCCATATTTTGATGCAAGCCTAAACAAGAAAAAATACTTAATTAACTTACTAGACAAGGTGGAAACGATTAAGAGAGGATGAAGAGTCGTAGTATAGGTAAGTTGATTAATTTTAGGCGATCCGTATAAGGTGGTAAATTCGACCCCCTTAATTTACCCACGGAAGCCCACGGAGGGCAAAAAGGATAAACCTACGTTGAATGGCTTCAATACGCGTAGTATATGATTCGTAAGAGGGGACCCAGATTTGGCTAGCATATTCGAGAAGAGACCTAACGAAAGTAAAGTATAATTATTTCGTAACGTTTCACGAAACCGAGGGCAGAGTTAGCACGTTTGATAATGTTGTCGATATGGAGGCGAAAATTGATTTCACGGTCACGAACAACCAAGAAGTTGACAGTGGGTTTCATTACGAATAATGTAGGTTCTGGGTGGTGAGAAAGAGCGCTTGCGGGGCTAAGTGATGACTGACATTGAGCTCGAGATGGTTTTATTGACACCAAATAGTGAGCCTGTTAAGGTGGAATTGGAGAGAGCACGAGTGAACAGGGCAAGATATGAGTTTAAATATTTTCAGATCATCGGCATATATGGAGAGCTGAGAGTTCTAAATAACGCTGTCAACATCATTAATGGTTAGAATAAATGTCAATGGCCGAGATGACTACCTTGTGGGACACCGGAGGTAACATTAATTGGATCAGAGATAGAAGATCTAAAGAAAACGTTATATTGACGACCTTCAAGATAACATTTGATCCATGAGATAAAAATGGGAAAGAAACCGAGGGCAGTGAACTTGAGGAGAATAATCTGGTGAGACATTTCGTCAAAGGCTTTGCTGAAGTCAGTGGCGACAACGTTTACTTCTTTGCCAGCTTCGAGTGCACACAAACATTGTGAAATAAACTCGACTAGATTAGTGGTTGTCGATCGACCTTTTAGCAACCCATGTTGGTTAAGAGAAAATATGGGTTTGAAGTGAAAAAAACGATGCTCTCGAAAAGTTTGGGTATGCATGAGAGGTTTGCAATTGGACGATAGTTGGACACATCATTTTTCAGTCCTTTTTTTGTGGACTGGAATGATATAAGCATATTTCCAAAGCTGAGGAAAGAGTCTTTGAGGGATACAGCGGTAAGGGGTAAAATAAAATGGTTCGCACACATTTTTATAAACTATAGCAGGCAGACAGTCGGGACCGGGATTTTCAGCGATTAGGTCGGGAATTATGTTCAGTGAGACAAGAGACATCTGGGGGAGTCTTTCAAATATTGAAAATAGTCGTGATCGGGTTGAAGATCCTAGTCGGTAATTGATTGGCTGAAGAAATGAGCGAAGAAGTTTGCGGGTTAGTTGGAAGAGTTATTGAGAAAATTAAATGCAGCGGAGTAGTTATCGGTTTTTCTTTTTGTTTTAATGAGATGGAAGAAACGCATGGGATCGGAGATAAGGGAGGATTGCATTCAGTTCAGGTATCGGAGGTAGAGTGTTTCACATAGCTGTGCAAATTTAGTGAAGGACTGCGTGTAATTAAAAAGATCAGATGCAGAGGAGGATCTAAGATAAGTAAAGAGCGTCGTTTCTTGGTATACCAGGGCGGAGATGAAGTGTAGTTCTTTTTTGGTGAATATGGGACTGAAAGAATGGAGCGGGATTTTGGAGGATTTTGGAGTAAAATAGCACGAGGGTTTCGTTTAATTATATGTGTGAGTTAGGATTAAGGATGATGTTAAAATTAACATTGTTGAGCAGATTATTTAGTTTCGCGAAGTCAGCTTTCCTTGAAACAGTATGTACGTATTTTCGGGGGGAAGAGTAGTGAATTGAGTCTCGAGTGAAAGATTTACCGATGTAGGTGGATGAAAGTAGAGAAAAAAGTGTTGCTCGGGGTAACAACTCAGCTTACGGCATCAGATGAGAAAATCAGGTCGAGTTGTCTGTCCATGTTATTGGTGATGTTACTGAGTTGCAGAAGGCCGGAGTTAGAGAAATTATACGTGAAAAGGATTTCTTTACCTGAGGAGGGGTTAGCGGCCATATAATGGGTCTCATCATAGGATTGAACCCATTTGAGGTGTGGGAGATTAAAATCGCCACAGATGATGATATGTCATTGGGTTCGGCGATATCAAATATGGAGTCGACGAGATCAACGGCGAGTTGGTAGCAATGTGTGGGCTGTGAGGGTCTTAAGTAACAGCAGGCAAGATAAAGTTTAAAGAAAAAGTCAGCAACTTTTCTGATAGTGATTCGTCGATTCCCCCAAACAATCTTCTTCACTACTTCACCGTTTTCATCAGTTGTAGACATCCTGGACTATCCAGGACAGGAATTGTTATTAACATTTTCTTTTCTGAAGTGCTTTTACCACTTATAAATATTTTCTCCTACTCAGGCCAAAACACGTCTATCTTTTATATCTGTAAAAAGCAAACTGTCAGGACTTAGGGGATAAAATAAAAAACTTAGCTCACAAAATTCATAGTGTCACCTTAAAACACACGAGTTAAAAAACAAGACACTGACGTCGGATCAGCCTCCGCAACCACGAGACCTGAAACGACTGAAAATGCTTCATGATATTAGTAAACAACACCAATGAGGTGTCAAAAAAGAAGATTTCTTATAATCTTATAATTTTCTGGCTTTTACAATTAATAAAAACTAGCGTAGGCGCTCCTATTTCTGGACAATAAATCCAAAGTTTGTTTGAAATAAACTTTTTTTCCTGTTATCGCTATGATCAAATTACTGAACAATAAAAATACGAGGAACATTCAAGAAAGAAATGAATTAAAATGAATTAAAGTCAAGGTTGCAAGAAGTAAATACTTTGCTTTTGTCGTGGAAATTGGCACTCATTTTTAGTCACAGGTTCTTCGAATTCTCAATTCCCCGAATTATGTTCAAGCCAAAAAAAAGGTGGGAAAATTCTGGAAAAAATAATTGTGTAATAGAAAGGACTCAGTAACGTACAATAATTCCATGATTGTATGTTTTTTTTGGTTTCCACGAAAGGCAAACCCATAACTTGTCTCCATGCATATGTACCTCCCGGCAATGTCCTTCCATTATTACGATATAAAAGCAAGAAACATTTAAGTTACCCGAAAGAAACTTCGCTGCAATGTTTCTTAGACCACAGGTGCTGAATATATTTTTTTAAGTCGTATCGTCACTACCATAACATCTGCCATGGCAGCAATAAAAACCTCGTCCCTAAGCCAAGTTGTTATTTTTAATATTCCATTCACATCTTACACTAATCAAGCCAATATTGCTAATTAAAGAGCATAAGCAAATACTTCTATATAGACATACAAATAGCACTTCATTATGTGCAATTAGATATTTAATAAACAAAACCAATTAACCTAACATCGCCGGGCAACGAGAGCTTAAGTTTTTTTTTTCTAATAAAATATGCAAATCAGTCGATGGTACTTCGCTACTACTCGTCGTGAACACAATTTAATTTTAATGAATACCAAAGGAATTCAAATTTATTAACGTAAAAGAGTAATTATTTCAAATTGCTGGCCATTGTATGGCTGTCGCAACGTGTTATGTCGCCGCACATCACTGTCTTCGAAATACTTCTTTAATGGTATGCAAATAGAACGGAGCAGATTTAACATTATTTGTGGAACCGCCAACACAAAGTCTTGTGAGAAAATAGATATTTCTTTTAACTACGTCAGTGGTATCCATGCCATAAAGATGTTCGGCAGGACAAATTGTTTCCATGCTAACCAAGGCATCAACGTATCGATTTTAAATTTAATTCTATGGGCTGCGGGTGTCGTAAGCTTAATTTTATAAGTTTTCGAATGAAAAGCTTAGAATAAAATAAAAGCGTTAAAATCCAAAGGAAGGAATCCTCCAACTATTGACAGAAACTTAAAAGGATACTACTTGAAAATGGATTTAAGTTGTCAAAGGTTTTTGAGTGTATTTATGACATACCTATGTATGTATATCCTTGCCTGAAGGCTGGTAATAAAAACCAAAACAATTGCTTTTGGATTTGTTTAACGAACAAAAATCAATTCAAACCAATCGTAAACCTAAACAATGAGATTTCACGCGTTTTGCCTGGCATGTAATCGCTTTTCACGACGTATTATTAAGAGCTTGTTATCAAATTTTCATCGGCCATAAAATTGCTCGACAACCTCCCTACTAGAAACAAAATGAAGAAAGTTGGTCTTACTCATAAACTGCAAATGAATACGAATACATCACATCAAATGCCGACATGTGACCCACCCCAGTCCACCGCGAACATAAAATCTTATTTAGGGGCACTGTTTTCGGCACGTCTATAAATATATTAATGTTTGACTATAATGCATTTTAATTGTTTGTTTTTTTATTTGTTTACTTAATGAACGAGAGTTGCCGGATTTATGATCACTTGCAATCAGAGATAGTCATAACTGCAGTGTACAACTAAACCCATTCGTTGCAGATAAACATTGAACGCTTCCATTTCATGTTGTCTGTTATTGTATTTGAAAGTTAGTTCAGGGAGCATGAAAGGTCTGATTACACTTTTCTGCAACGACCCGAGGAAAATATGGTAAGACATTCCAATGAGCTGCTGGGCAAGAAGAGATCGATTGAGGTTATTCCAAACAACTGTCCTGTTGAAAATGATCTATAGAATGTAGTCAAGATTTTAATGCAAGCATCCAAAATAACGCACAGTTGCGGTCATAAAACTAAAAAGCCATGAAAATAAACATTTCATAAAGGAAGCTTACGAAAAAGAAGTATACAGAATGGTGTACTGTTTAAAAACCCAGGCGTCCGTAGGGGATGACATTAGGCCAATGGATCTCAGGTTTAACGCTATATATTTAGCTTCAATAATTACAGCAATTATCAACCGGAATCAATGCTGTATTGCGGGGGTGCCTAAAACTTCGATAATTCGACCAAACTCCAAAGAAGGTGGAAAAACCATATTGAAAGAGATAGGTCGATCTCGAGTGCCTCGTGCAGGGACGGGTTAAGAATATCCCTGCAGCGATACCTATCGCTTGTCGTAAAAGGCGACTAAACAAAGGTAAACAAAAATCACATCTAGGCAATTTAGAAAACACCAAGGTGAGCCTAGGGACACATATACCACCATTAAACTGCCCCACAAGTGTACATGCAAATCAGTGGGTTGACACGACTGGAGATCACCGTGTTGTAAGAGTAAGATCAAACAAAAAAAAATAAAAAATCTGGAGCATGCCCGTGTCAAAAAAAGGAGGGGAAGAAAGAAAACCGTCAAACCGTAGCATTATGGAAAAGAACGCTAAAAGGAAAAGCACTACCCCGCTAGGCACTACTAATGGTCGTGATCCTGGGACGAGCAGCAATGCTCGGGTCAGAGCTATAGGATTTCCGGGGGATAGCAAAGTAATGCAACGGCGTAAGCCACACTTAAGAGTCGCGAGTTGGAACGTTGGAAGCATGAGTGGGCGCAGCTATGAGCTTGAAGAAATGATGGTTAGAAGGCGAGTAGACATCCTGTGCGTACAAGAGACGAAATGGCGAAACACCGGTAATCGGGCACGTTTCTTGGACGTTAAAACAAAAGCCTACAAGATGTTTTACTATGGATTGGAACAAGGAAAAAACGGAATCGCCATCATCCTTGCGGCAGAGTTACTTGGCAACGTCTTAACCATTTCAAAGTCCAGTGACCGTTTGATGGCTCTCAAATTGGTGATGCATGGTGAGGTGTGGAACATCGTAAGCGCATATGCCCCTCAAGTAGGATGCGAACAAAAAGAAAAAGATGCATTCTGGCTAGATTTCCACAACCTTGTCAAAATCATCCCAAAGGAAGAGCTTGTTTGTTTGTTGGGGGAGATTTAAACGGACATGTCGGGAAGACAAGCAAAGACTATGAAGGCTACCATGGAGGGCTGGGATACGGCACCAGGAACTCTTCAGGTGAAGATATCCTAAACATGTGCAAGTCGTACGGTCTTATAGTGCTAAATACCATGTTCGTCAAACAAAGCCGGCACCTGATCACTTACAGCAGCGTCGGAAATAAAACTCAAATAGACTATCATTTGGTATCCAGTTTCACGATGAGGTCGGTAATGAGGAGTGCAGAGCATAAGACATGTGGGATTCCCTACAACAATCTGGCCTGGAGAAAACCAAATCACTGCTCGGAACATCTAAAGGCCCCTGCCAACACGCAAAAGAAACCTGGTGGTGGACAGACGAAGCCAAAGCAGTGATACACGAAAAGAAAATGGCTTTCCAAGCTTGGTCAAAGTGCTCTTCTACTAATAGAGAGGAAAAAGCTCGCCGTGAAAAGGTATATAGATGTTGCAAAGGTATCGCGAAGAAAAAATGCGCCGAATTCAAAGCGAAAAGCATGGATGGCCTCTATCAGGAGTTGGAAGAAATATCGTCTTCCGCGTCTGACAGGAACCAGGCTACCCAGGAGCTTCGACAAAACAATTTGAACAAAGGAGCAAATATCTTTAAGATAGCCGCCCAGAGAAGAAGAAATGCTCAGGAGATTCATTTCCCAAAGTTTATTAACAATGCTGAAGGCCAACTCCTTGTGGAAGACGAAAAAATTCTCCACAGATGGCGACAGTATTGCGAGGAACTTCTGAACGAACAGTTTCCCCGAGTGTACTTTCCAAGAGCCGCCCCGAATCATGCCGAAATATCCGATATCACAGTCGAAGAAGTTCGGTACGCGGTTAAAAACTCCAAGAAAAGAAAAGCTGTTGGGCCGGACGGGATACCCTCTGAGTTCTGGAAAAAGATGGGAGACATCGGGTCTAGATGGCTCTCATCTCCAAACTTATGAGAGGCGACACTATGCCTAATCAATGGAGGGAAAGCTATCTTCTTCCATTGCACAAAGGAAAGGGTGATACGCGAAATTGTGAGCTGTCAAGCTGATGTCGCACACCATGAAGATCGTTGAACGGGTATTAGATAGCCGACTGCGGAAAATAATACGACTATCTGATGACCAGTGCTGGTTTGTCTCGGGTAAATCATGCAATCCAAAGTATAAGGATCATGATGGAAAAGCATCGTGATTCTTCAAAGGACTTGCATATGGTGTTGGTTGATTTCGAGAAGGCCTTTGACCGGCAACCAAGAGATCTTTTATGGGTAGCGCTAAGACAAAAAGGAGTTCCAGAAACCTACGTGCGAGTGATTATGGACATGTACGAGAGAGCAACGACAAGAGTAAGATGCACCGCAGGAGTCACCGAAGAGTTCGCAATCAAAGTCGGTGTACACCAAGGGAGCGTCCTCAGCCCACTGCTTTTTATAGCAGTCCTTGATTGCTTGCTTGAAGGAAAAGTGACGGACCCCAATGTGCACCAGCTATTCTTTGCTGACGATGGGGCCATTATAAGTGATGATCAGGCGTCCCTACAACGAGCACTTGATGTGTGGGTGGACATTTTTGAGGGACACGGGTATCGTATTAGTTCAAAGAAGACAGAGTATCTGTGCTGCCCGTTCTCTGACCCTCATCAGCCTATTCCAGACATTTACTTGAATGGAAGAGTGCTTGAGTGTGTGAAAAGTTTAAATATCTGGGATCTATGATTAATAGAGAAGCAACTTGTGATGACGACATCAAACATCGCGTAAGCGTAGGGTGGATGAAGTGGCGGGAAAACTCCGCCATCTTCTGTGATCGAAAAATGCCCCCTAAGCTGAAAGGAAGGCTCTACACTTCAGTTGTACGTCCGGCGCTCACATACGGTTCACAATGCTGGACAATTCACAAAAAGTATGAGAGCAAATTAACGGCAACTGAGATGAAGATGCTTCGCATGACAGCGGGAGTAACAAAGCGTGACAGAATTAGAAGTTCAAAGATCCGAGGAAGCCTCCACGTAAAAGAAACCATCACAAGAAATATAGAGCGCGACCGACTCAGTTGGTATTGCCATGTTCAAAGGAGAGATCCTTTGAACCCCGCCCAAAAGGCGTTATCAATCAACATTCCAATTTCAACACGCAAAAAAGGCAGGCCGAAAATCAATTGGTGCAAACAAATGCAAAAACACCAGCATTTGATTGGCCTCAGCGATGAAGTAATCCCAAACCGGGAAGCCTGCCGCTACTTTCTGAGGTCAAACCGGCGGACCCCACAAGCGGACCAGTAGGAATGCAGTTAAGGGGGAAGGTTATGGTCCTACACTTCCTACAAGTGTAGTCAGATGTTTGATGGTTTTATAGGTATGAAAGAAACTGTTTCGCAACAGCTACCTAGATGCGGGGGTGGTGGTCATCTGCTAAATGGCCTTTATTCAGCAAATCATATGGCTATCCCGTGTGGTTGAACGAAGACCACGCTTGATGGAAAAGTTTGTTGTGTTTGAGCTTGCCTTCACCTATTGAAGTGCTATATAAACAGGCGAATTTGATGAAAATGAACAACTTCTGGTTAAAATTATTCGGGGGCACGTTGAAAGGGCAATGACTTCAACGAACTATGGGTACCATGCGAAAGAGGATTTTCCACTTTGTTTGGACAAATTTCCAAAAAAAGGGTTAAAGATGTGAGCAAACAACATCAGCTTTTGTGGTGGTTGAAAGCAGGAGCAGAGCCTTAAAGATCTGAAGATATTCGTATATCGGTTTTCCCATTAACTAATTTTTGACAGATATTTTGGGCAAAAAACGTTCTGAAATTTCTAAATTTTGACCAAAAAAACCGTCGCATGATCATCGCTCAAGAGCATTAAATATCATGAATGACGATCCAAGCTTGCTGAAAAGGGTCATCATTGGTGAGGAAACATGGATACATGATTGTGACGGCGAAACCAAAGCCCAATCATACCAATGCAAGAGCTCTGGTGTCGATACTTGTGTCTTCATATAAACTTTGCTTATTTTAACCTTGGCCTGGAGAAACAATGTATCCAGTTGATATGCTTGCCGGTTGTTAAAATATAATGATTGGCAGGCCAAGAAAATGTTTAACTTTCCAAAATGTTTTTCAAAAAAGCCAATCAACTAATGACAAAATCCCGGACCGAACTAGTTACCTGCAACATTTTATTGATTAAACAAGTCTTAAACATGTAAAGTAATTATTTTTCTCATTTCATCTTTACTCATCTTTCCTGTCACTATAATATCTGATAGAGCTTTTCAATAGGAACATAACAATTTTGTATTTTAATGAAAACGCACCTTTAAACTTTTTTTATCTTCTATGAATGCCAATACGTTAGCCAAGGTTCACATTTTTATTATGGTATAGTTCACGGACGAGCAACGTTTAGAAAATCTTAAAACTAGTACCGAAATATTAGAGACGGTAATCTCAACTTTAAAAGCACTTACTACAATTTTCGGTCGCAAAAATCGTTTCACCAGACAGCCTGTTCATATTGTAGTGAGTAAATTCGTACATACCCATTAATAAATGGTCCTGTGTCAGTGAGACAATGCAACGGTCGAAGTACCGAAAATATGGCAACCGTACGTGTCCCAGCTCAAAATGTGCCAAATCAGGGAATATGCTTAGTCTTGGTTGATGTCAAAAAGCCAAGAACATTAGAAGAGCTCAGACAATAACGAATGCGAATTCGCTAACATTCCGAGCGATATGTGTGAAATAATGATGGAAAATTGGCTTCAAATTGGATCGCTGCAAACGTGCTCGCTACTTCCTACTTAAGTCTTTCAAGCGTACTTCACCCGGAATACACGTCAGTTCTATATCCCAGTTATTAAAAAACCTATTGTAAAGGGTCCGCCATCTAACGTTTTTTTTTTCAAGTAGTGTTTATTTCGTGAATGGTAACACTTAGCTCATGTCTGATTTGACAGATAATTAGTTTTATCCTTCCGCTGAACGAATATGGTTGTGTATACGCTTGAACAACGCTGGGAAATATTGCGACATTACCTAGAAAATCATCGACTTACAGAAGATGCCGATTTTGCCAAAAAAATCATCTTTTCAGATGAAGCTTTTTGATCTTGGCGGGTATGTAAACAAGCAAAATTGTCGCATTTGGGGCACAGAAAACCCGCACGCATACATTGAAAAGCCGGTGCACCCAAAACGAGCCACTGTTTGGTGCGGATTTTGGTCCAGAGGCATAATTGGGCCATTTTTCTTCGAAAATGAGCAAGGAGTGGCCGTTACAGTCAATAGCGATCGTTATCGGGCCATGTTGAACGAATTTTTGTTCACAAAAATTGAAGAGGAGGATATTGGCAACATTTGGTTTCAACAGGACGGCGCTACGTGCCACACAGCCGAAGCTACACTCGATGTTTTGCGCCCTGTTTTTGAAGATCGCATTATCAGCCGCAGAGCTGATGTCGTTTGGCCACCTCGGAGCTGCGATTTGACACCGTTGGACTATTATTTGTGGGGTGCCGTCAAAGATAAGTGTTACGCCGACAAGCCAGAGACAATTGACGCTTTAACTCTTTCCGGGGCACTACTAAAAAACGAAGAAAATTGTACATTTTTTTTGCAAAAATTACCCTATTTATGTAATATTATTAAGAAAAGACAAAAATTAAAATTTTATCCCCACAGGATTTTGTGCAAGGACATGGTATGAAATCTATACCACTGCGCATAAAGTGCATATTCTCATGAATGGAATTCATTGAAACAGGGTTTTGTCTTATTTAGACAAAGTGGAACATTGCAAGTAGAACACATCCATTGTGTTCTTCTTTGGTGTCCTGATATGCTACAGTGTGCACATCTTCGCGCTGAAGTTCTTATTGGTTGATGAGAGGAACTGGATCGAAAACTTTTGTTAACAAATGGCTTATTTTTTCTTACACGAACGTTAGTTTTATTTATTTTTTCTTTTGGCTGTAAATCTGAATGTTGGCACAGATGTGATATAAGTTCCAACTTAAACTCTTTGAGTGGTAAGGTGTACCCTGTATGTTTTGCCAAGATATAAGAATTTACGACTGCTACGTCAAGAAAATGGAAAAAAATTCGATGCCACCATTTCCTACTTTTCCGGTCCACTTCGTAATATTTCTTGAGCTGGTCAAGTTTATCAACGCTGTTCATGTGCATGTTATAGTCAGAAACGATTTCCGGTATTTCCACCTCCCTTCGGGAACCATCGTTCTGTCGCCTTTGAACTTTGACACTAGCTCTTGGATCGTGAAAGTTGGACAAGACTGTCACAGCTCTTTTATCCATCCACTTCATAAAAACCAAGCCACTGTCACTTATTCGCCAGTCATTTTCTCCTCTTTTCAATTCCCTATCACTTTTTATATCTTTTGGTAGGAATTTTCTATTTTGTTGAACAGTTCCACATGCGTTTATTTTTTTGCGTTTCAGCTCAAGTAATATTGTATATGACGTGAAGAAATTATCAAAATACACAATTCAGGTCGAGTTGACCAATAATCTCTATAACTTCCCTGAGGTTTTATGCCCATTAGAAAATTGATTCCGATAAATGCTTTTATTTCTGTCGCATTGGTGGGAGTAAAGCGTCTGTCTGATTGCTCAGCAAACAAATTTGTTTGGAAGACGATATGATCAATTATTTATTGTGTTACAACTTTATCAAATATTGAAGCAGCATCATGGTTTTCCATACATTCAATCTCATAAGCTGGACCATGTTTTTTGCCTATAAAGGCAGCTACTGGATCAATCGAATAATTTTTTTTCCATTTCGGTAGAACAAAAGGTTTCGCAATCTTAAGCTCACTCAGCACAATTTCATCTTCGCTATCAAAGTTATCTTGTGAAACATAGTTAGACAGATTTGTCTTTAATTACGGCGTCAAAACCTTCCAAGTGTTCGATATCTTCCTCATTTGTTATGTTGATTATGCGTTGAAGATTGTTTTCTTCATCATTACTGTCGAACGAATCGTCCACTACAGAATCCTCGTCGATGGAATCTCTGCCAAGCTAATGCTTTCACAATCACTTTGTTGAAGCAGATACGAAATATCTTTTTTTTTTAGATTTTTACGTGCCATGGTTCGGATAAGCTTAATAAGACTAAAAATTGAATCACGATTGAATTTTAGTTCTAATCCTTCTAACAACAAAAAGAGACTAATCCCCGATCGTCTTCAACAACTTTTTAAATATGCTAGAAAATGCAAGGATATTTTGTTGCAAATGTTTTATTATTGAAAATTCCCAATATCTTCATTTAGTTTTATGACAGGAAGCGATCGAAGGGTCTTGGATAATTAGTGATCTTACTTCCCCGTTTTCTTTTCGAAAATATTCCTATAGACCAACGGTCCATTGTACCCAAATAAAACCTAATCGGTATGATAATAAACTTAGACCGGATTTTTTTTATTGGTCTGGTGCTGGGCAATGTGTAACTAGCGTTCAATGCGCACTGGTATGGTTTTTATACCACCAACTTAGAACACTCACAGGAATCAGACTTTTGATTATTCTGAACTAAATATGTTTCTAACAAACAGATACTTCTCTAAAATAACTAATTTTCGCCTCGGATTATTTCACGACAATTTACGAGTCGTGAAATATTAAAAACAATTAGACTGTTTTGAGAATTCAAGAGAGTAACCTCAAAATACCCAATTGTTTCATATATCCATCTTACTTCTACATTGCATATTATTTTTTTATGAAAATATAAACTTCAATTTGTATAGAAAAGTGGTATATAAAGTATTCCATTGCACATTCGATTAGGGAATTATGTTTAGATAAGTGGTATGGTTTTCATACCACCGGCCCGGAAAGAGTTAAAGGACAATATTCGTGAAGCCATTGGAGAAATACAGCTGCACGCAATCGATAATGTGGTTAAAAATTAGACCGATCGTGTAGGCTACTGCATGGCCAGCCGAGGCAGCCATTTGAATGAAATTATTTTCCATTATTAACCGGAAGGATTGTACTTTCAAATAAAAAAAGAAATTTGAGAAAATATTCAGTAGTTTTTTTTATAGCATTTTCAAAAAAAAAAAAAAGTTATTTGGCGGACCCTATAGGCATCTATGATTATCCCCTCATCCGATGCTCAATTTTATATCGTAGCGCATATCCTTGAGCACATAGGAACTGTTATTAAACAAGGCGGTAGCTTTCCCTTGCCTGAGGCTTTACATTCTTTGGTACTTATATAACTTACATCTGAATAAAAAAGCAGACAACCAGGATACACGAGATTAAAGGCACTTAACTGCATAACTGATGAAGTTTTTCTTTCTTTTAAGCATATCCAGTTCACACGTTTTCATATACATACTGGCAATATCCACTTATCATTACCCGTCAAGTGTGACACGACTTTTCCCCCCTCCCTCCCATCCCTCTAACTTTCCACATCCGCTAAAAGTCATCCTGTCCACGTCTGTTTACTGACTAACATTATGATTGTCCCATTACAGCATCTTGTTTGCTCCTAGCGCTTTTTCCCCGAATGAAATTTATATCAGACTTTTATCGTCCTCTATTTCCCACACTCTCGCTTTCCTCCACTATACGATAAGGTCAAACAAGGTTTTCTTTTTTCTCTGATGTTTTTTTATGATATCCATTCCTGGAATGAGTAATAGATATATTAGTGTCGGATGCCTCCGAGGAACCAAAGCAAAGGCTTCTCGTTACACCATCTTATTAGACTTTGGCGGAGTGTTAAAGCAGTAAGATCCTGGTAGATAATTAAGGAATTAATTACTTCTTCTGTGCCCGGTAGATAGGGTTTCCAGGGGAATAATTGATGAATAATTGGTTTCTGCTCCAAAATGTCTAAGGCAAGATCAAACACAAGACCTTACACAACGCACTTCAAACTCGAAAGTGAAATTTATTTTTAAGTAGATAATATCATATGTAAATGCCGACACGCTTCGACCTAAGCTCTTCCGGCAGTTTGAGTGTTCTGCACTTTCTCTAGCAAAACCATGATTGCATAACTGGTTAACAAATATTTTCATGTGCCCCCGAATTCCTAATCTACCGGTTATAATGGTTCTTCAAAGTACTTCGCAAACAGGTTCCAATTACAATATTAGTGCTAAAAACAAAAAAAAAATACGCGGAGTCACTAGCACTTGAGAGGAAAGCGATGGAACGACTAGGGACGCCACATGAGTTCAAGATGTTGCCTATAGCTAGCCAGGCGGAAAATAATTCGGGTTAAGTACATTTCAAGACATTTAAAATCTGGGGCATATACCCTATGACATCATGCAAACACTCGCTACGCTCATCTTGGTCCAACGAACTGCCGCTCTATGCGTTACTATACTACACAGGCTGCCATGAAGCACTTATTGCCTTGATTGCTTCTCAAGTAGATAAACACTATATAAAATTCTTTTTTTTGTCTCTTTTGTTGTGATTAATGACAGAGAACCTCGAGGCATAAAGCGAATTAAATTGCTATTATTTTTGTATGACGCAGGAATCGAAAGCTTCTTCTGCGTGATTGGATTCTTTTGACGTCACATTCAGGTGGCACTGAACCCACATGCTCCGCAGACCTCGGCCTTTTGTACAATTAGCCATCCAGACGCACATGACAACTCGATAGTTATTTAAATTTAAACCATACAGGCGTAAAAGAATCCCACTGATATCATTATTATTTTTTTTTGATTTACAGATTATCCATGGAGTACACATTGAGTCGAGGCACGTGATACGGAAACGAAGCATCGATCAGCCGCTGAGGATATTATTGTTTTACGATGAATCCGTTTACAGGTTTGTATGATTAAAATCATTCGATACTCTTTGAAGCAGCAATAAACCATTAATTAGGTTGGGAAGGTCGGAACAGTTTTCGAAAGGCATTTTCGCGCAAGGATAGGGAAGAGAGTTCCTCTTTTCAAATTCAGCGTAAGCTTCCGAGTGAAATGGCAATTAATCAAAATTTACATAAGCCGAGAGGCAGATGCCCGTTCAACAACCACAACACCGAGTAATTAAATGCATTCTGTTTTCTGTTTATTTACCCATTGCCATAATATAGTAGCCAGGAGACTACGTTTTTTCATAATAACTAGTTTGACATCTAAAAAAATAAATCGAGCACACATAGGCACCGCGTTACACATGCTGTTGAAAGTAGTGTAATCAAATGCTCCCTCAATGTCGACGAAAATGCCCAGTACGTACTCTTTCCTTTCGAGAGTGCATTCAATTCTCCCAACTAGGTTTTGAAGCGCAGTCTCGCAGTATTTTCCGCGCTGATAAGCATGGTGCACCTCCGAGAGAGGATACATTCGAAAGGCAGCAAGAAGGATGTTAGACTGATTGGTCTAAAACTCTTGGTGAATAATCTTCTTTGGGAATAAAGAAAACTTTCACCGCGCACCAAGGAATAGGTATGCTGGCAAGTTCCAGATTAGCAGTGAAAATTCTTTTCAGAGTAGGAAGCAGCTGTCTTATACCGTTTTGCAGCATAACAGGGTATATCCCATCAGTGCCCGGCGACTTGAAGCCATCGAAAGATGCCAAAGCAAATTCAATTCAATAGTTGCCACGCGTGACGCACTATACCAGCTACGCCGAGTTGTACTCATCGTTTCAGTCGCAGTTACCATTGAAGGAGTGTGCAACGAGCCGATGACAGTCTAATTCCCCGGGAAATGGGTCTGAAGCAGTAAACTAAGAGTTTCTGCTTTAGACTCGATGAAGGTACTATCAGACTTTCTGAGTACATGGTGACGGCGCTGCTCAGGTTATGAGCGGCGTCCTCCACCAATTGCTTTGTTCTGCGTTTAGGTAGGGCTTAAGTGGATTTCTCAAGCTCCTCTCTAAACCGTATCCAGTCTGTCTTTCTCGGATTCCGCTTGGGCTGCGAGGGGGAGATCTCACGCTTCAATTGGAATTCGATATATCCATGGTCTGACAACGTGGCATCTGGTAAGACTCTCCAGTTAGTGATGGCCTTGACATGCCTACTACACAGGGTTATGTCAATCACCTCTTGTCGTCTCGCCGTCACAAAGGTTGGATGGGAGCCAACATTGTTGATGATAAGGTCAGGAGAAAACATCATGTTTAAAAAATGGTTTCCTCTCTGGTTGTATTTGCTGCTGCCCCAAACAGTGTTTTGAGCATTAGCATCGCAACAGATGATGTGTCCAATCTTTCTGGCTTTACAGTTCTCTACAAGTTCAGAATCCGCCTTCGGTGGCGGAAGCAGTACCGAGTCATAGGGGAAGTAAGCAGACGCCACGACGAAGTGTTCAATTTCTCTGTGCGCGTTGTGGCACCAGATCTTGTCAACACAATTGTGCAAGTTATGTCGCCGATAGTGTGTTCGATATGATGAGGCAGACCCTAGGCCTTTTGGATCGCTCGTCATAACGTATACCACCAAGACCACACAGACGTTTATTCCACACCCATGGTTCCTGAATGGATACAATGTGATGATTTGTACTACTGCATGCAACTCTACTATTGAGAAGAGCGGTAGCAACTTTGCAATGCTGTAAATTAATCTGAGGAAAACTCATAGATTTAGACTGCAGAGCACGTTCCATCCCTCGACTACTTGACATCAAAATGGAATAAAACCCTACCAAGTCCGAAGTACGAGTAGGGACGGGAATCGTATACAGATTCCAGGGTCTTGACAGAGCCACTGTCCAATCCCACAACCAGAGTGAACCCCTCTTTTTTCAGAGCCCTTAGTTTCTTTGTAGGAATAAACAATTCAGCCCTCGTGTCAAGTCCCGGATTATATGCACGTAATCGCGTCAGCACATCCAGCTTGTTTCCAGGTTTCCGCGAAATCAACAGATGGCGCACGTTAATTTTGGGAGACTACCTGGATAGTAGTTCCCAAGGGAGGAATTTTCGGCACCATGCTCCTGATCCAGGAAGATATCTGCTGTGAGGAACAGCTCACTACAAAGGTACCATTCATCAGAGCAGCCTTTCAGCCTGAATACAAAATCTTGTTGCTGAAGCTAGCTCCAGTAGACGGTCCCCGCAGTGTTGGCAATCTGCGCCAGTCATTCTGCTGTCACTGGCAACTTTACCTATCCTGACCTTTTCAGAGGAGATGGCTGCCTCTTTGTAGGAAAGGGGCTTGTCTCGACTCCTTACGGTCATTGGTATTTTGTTGTGTCAAGTGCCCGCCTCCGAGGAACAATCTTTGGTTCTCTCCGTCTTCAGGTTTTTGCTTTGATCTTTGTTGACCGCCGCTTCTGTCTTCGGACTCCGATTTCCGACCGTTTGTTTCGTTTGCTTTACTGATGAACCCTCAAAGGTTCTGTCCTTAGGCCGATATTATTCCTACTTTACATAGACTCTTTATTTTTACAACCTTCCACACTAAAATGTCGCTGGCAGTACTACTTTGTCATGCGTCAGCGTGAATTGTAAGGCAATACAGCAGAGCAACACGATGAAGCTCACTTACCATCAGCAAAAGAACAAAAAGGAACTAATTGGTGTGGAACGTAGACTAGGGTGTTCTGGAAGTTAGCAAAGAACCTTAATGGAGGAAGATACGAGTATGTGATCAACAAAGGCCTCAACAAAGGTTCATTGTTGAACCCATCAGCAAGTGGTCCCAGCTTCCAATATGCGACGCTAAATATCTGAAATGATGTCTTGGATGGCCACCTAGCTCAGCAGAATCTCATGGGTGCACTACATTATTTGAAAGATTAAAAAAAAACGGTATACCAAACGAATTCTACAAGAGCAGCATAAATAGGCTGAAAAAAAACCTCATTGGCTTATTTAAAAGAATTCTAAATCATGGGATAGTGCCTCAACGGCATAAGGAAGTTCTGATTCCTCCTATCCACAAAAAAAAGTGGCATGTTGGATCCAGCTAACTATCGAGGCATATCGATCTTAAAAACGTCTTGTAATATTTTTAAATCAATATTGTAGAAGCGACTATGTGATAAAGAGCCAAGAACCAAGCTACAATTCCAGGTCTTTCCTTGAATTTTGCAAACTTATGCAAAGGCTTTCCTGTCTGTCTGTACGCATATTGCATTTATATATGTATGCGGTGTTTGCAACACAGCCGTTCACTACTCTCCGGTGGTGGTTGTCCTAGATAGAGTTCGAGAGATTCGTCTGAATTTGTCGTTGGTTGTAGTTCACAGTAACTTTTTTTGTTTCCATGTCATTAAGGTGTCATATTGGAAATGCACACATAGAGTATGAATTTTGAAGTGATCTTATACTGCGAGTGTTATGCCTCCGTCAGCATTTTTTTTATATTCTCTTATTCACAACTGATGTTGTTGCACGGGTTTTGCGTATAGGAATCAGGAATGGACTCTAACTACAGACCATCCAATAGTCGGTGATGATTACGATTGCACCACGACCATCTTTGCAAGGCTACTCAACTATCGATTGTATTGAATAGTATAGCAAATGCATTCATTGTCTGAAAAAAAAGTTTACGCAAAGTTATCGGCAAAGAATTTTAAGGCGGCCTTCAATTCTATCAATCGAAACGCCTTATTTTATACATAAGTTGGCTGGGAATTTCGTCGAAATTTGAAAGGATCTAAGAAATATCCACGAAGATACAAAGGCAGCCGTATGGAATGGTAAGACGCATATTATCTCGCTAATAACACTCGAAGTGTTGTCTTCCAAAGCTGCAATTTACGCTGGCTAATAGACATAGATGACTGATTCGACGTATCATCATTAAAAGTACTCTAGCCGGCCATTTCACCGGCCTAAATTCGAATTAATTTCACAGTAAGTTCATCAAGTGGCATGTAGCGCCGTCTTGCTGGAACCACAGATCGACAAGGTTCAGCTCGTGCATTTTGGGCAAAAAAAAGTTCGAAGTCATTGAATGATAGCGGCCATTTGCGATAACGTTGTTCTCACAATCATCTTTGGAAAAATACGGGCCAATGATTCCGCCGTATCATAAACCGAGCTAAACGATGCATTTTCCTATTCGTTGGCAGCTCTTGTATTACTTCAGATTACTCATCGGACCAAATATTACAGTTTTATTTATTAACATTTCTATTCAGCCAGAAATGCGCTTCGTCCTGAAGACAAATGGATCTTCCTCTAGCTTTTCTAAGGCCCACCAGCGAAAAGTTCGGAAAGTTTTAGACCAAGATCCTGCCGTAAAAACTTGCACGTAGTCGAGCAACAGAATCTCAATTGCTACGAATGACGATGAATGGACAAATCACGATCTTCATTAACACTGGTGGATACAACAGCATTATTTACGCACTCTCCGCCTAGATAGGCTTGAGCACCAATAGCGTAAAATTGATGTGGAATTCGGTGACTATGGCTTGTATTGCTTGCTCAGTTGGTCGATTATGACGACCGTTAAAGGGTCGAAATGTACAGGATGTTTTTTGTAAGCGCCATTCGGGTGTACGTCTTTCATGATGGCAACGCTAGCTGATCATGTTTGACGTTGACACATGTCACGAATTACGCTCGAGCTGTTAAAATTAAAATGGAATGTGCTAATGCAATTGTGCAATTACTCACGACTTTTATCTTATTGCCATCGGAATTAAGGCTAAGTAATTGATTTTTAATCATAGAACAAATACAAACCTGAGAAGTTTGGGACTTAACAACAGACCCCTTGCTATTTTAGCTTCTTGCCTTCCTTAGGCATTTTAATCGCAACTTTTTTTTCTACAACCCTATTTACTTACCACAGATGTCCTAGGCTTAACGGTACCTCATCATACCTGACCTCATCGACAGGTAGACGTCTACAATCCAACAAGGGCTGTCATTTTAAATCAAATGAAAAACTTAACCCACTTATGCAACTTTTCAAAATATCTATTTTAATGTAAAGTACAAACTTTATATGTTAAATATCAGCCCAACCCCCCCTCGGCTACGTTTCGCAATTAAGACTTTAAAATTATTATGTCAACTGGCACGATATCGTCGCGGGGAAAACCACGAGAGGCAAAACGACTGAATCTACGTGGCCTCAACACGCGCAGTGTCGATCCCGTAAGAGATGTGACAGACTTGACTAGCATATTCACGAAAGGGTCTAATGAAAGTAGCAACAAACAAACTCAATTAGGTTAGTGGTTATCGACCGACCTGTTGGTTGGGGAAAGTATGCGTTTGCAGTGAATAAGTGTTGTAGACGATACCTTCAAGAGTTGGATATCTCATTCTCTCGTCATTTTTCCATAGATTGAGATGTAGTAGATATTTTTTGGAGACTGAGAAAAGAGTCCCGTGAAGTGGGAACCTGTTATAAGGACGTGAGGCGTAGAATCAGATGGTTGTCCGCATTTTTTTGGCGAGGAGGAAGTCAGGACGGAATGAATAGTTACTCCTTAAGTTACGTATTTTCTGCATGACCGAGGCGGAAATTATATGTAACGATTGGTTGAAGAAATGGGCAAAAAGTTGACAATTATTTAAGGGTCATAGCAAGAAGTGAGGAAATGAAAAGCAGGGGGGTAGTTATTGGTTTTTGTCTTAGCATTTATGAAGTAGTGAAAAAAAAAGTTTTCGTCATTAGATGAGATCAGTTCAAGTTGTCTGTTTATGGTATTGGCGATGTAGCTGAATTTAAGGAGACCAGTGTAAGAGAGATCATCTTCAAAAAAGTTTTACTAACCAACAAAGTGAATCTTAGCGTAGGCTCCAGCCCATTTTAAGTACCGAAGGTTGAATCGCCACTGATGATGATAACGTCGGGACGAATATAAAATAAGGCAAGGTACAGCTACGGGGCGAAGCAGTTTTGAATTGTTAGAAGAACACCGAGGATCGGCAGTATATTTGAGGCCATCCGTACGAAACATTAAATCTGGGTGAGCTGTGCGATTGATGGTGCAAGAATAGGAGACGCTTAGAGCTGTCTTGGGCAACGAACGAAGAGAAATCGTATTTAAATATTGTTGTAAGAATTACTATATTATTTATTTATTTATTTATTTATCTATCAAGTGTACAAAAACTTTAGTAGATAATAGCAGATTCATGTATTTGTTGAATTAAAGTAAATTAATAGTGTAATTACTCTTATCTACATGTAAAAATAAAGTTAAAATTAATCAAAACTACGTAATAGCATTCAGTAAAGCAATTTTGCACAAATTTCGACTTAGATTAAAATCAATAACATCATCATATAAATTATAATTAAGACAAGCGCTATTGATTGGATTAAACCGAGCATAATTAGAGCTATGTTTAGAGATATATAAGAAATCATGTTGTTTGGGTCGCAGGCCGCGCGACGGAGCATATATTTTAATAGATGATAGTAGAGCCGGACAAGTAATATGTCCAGCGATTACGTCCCTAGCGAATATTGCCGAGTAGTATACTCTCCGCTTGCTTAACTCCTTTAAACTAATCAATGCACATTTGGCATGATAAGGGGGGATAACTGCGTTCCAAGATATCTTACGCAATGCAAACTTAGAGAATCTCTTTTGGATCTCCTCAATTCGGTTAGATCTATTCAAGTAGAAGGGGTTCCACACAACACAACAGTATTCCAATACTGACCTAAGAACTCCTACAGAGTTTTCAGTGCATAAGGATCTTGAAAGTCCTTTGTGTTGCGAAATAAGAAGCCCAACATAGAGTTCGCTTTAGATACAATGTAGTCAATATGCATTCAAAGACAATGTCGGAAGATAACCTAGAAAAGGTCACTATCGAGCACTTGCTAATGTTAAAGTGTAGGCCGTTAGCGCAGCACCATTCGGTTAGACTATTAATGTCATGTTGCAGATCTATAGCGTCAGAATAAGTGGATATCGACTTAAAGATTTTCAAGTCATCAGCGAATAGTAGACAATTAGAATAACGAACATACAAAGGTAGATCATTTATGAATAAAAGAAAAAGGAGTGAACCTAGGTGACTGCCTTGTGGAACTCCTGAGTAATTAACAATTACTTTCGACAGCGTAGTTCCAATACGTACAGATTGTATACGACCAATGAGATAGTTTCGAATCCAGAGCAATAAATTGGAGTGGAACCCTAGAAGATGCAATTTCGACGCTTTCGAAAAGTCTGTGTAGATAGTGTCAACCTGACAACGACTTTCCATACTTTTGATTATATAATTGGTGAAAATTACCAGATTAGTTGCCTTGGATCTACCAGTAACAAAACCATGCTGGAGTTCAGAAATATGATTCTGAAAAACAAAGTAAAGCTTTTTCTTAATGATTGCTTCAAAAATCTTATGAATAAGCTGAAGTTTGGCAATGGGCCTATAATTTTCAACAGAATATTTGGAGCCGGCTTTATGGATGGGTACAATAAAAGACGGTTTCCAGCGGCTTAGGAATTCACCACAACTCAGCGACATATTAAAAATTATGCAAAGAGGTTTAGCTAAAGACCGACTACAAGATTTTAAAAGTAACGGAGGGAAGTTATCAGGGGCGATACTTGCACTGGACTTGTACAAGAGACCCAAGATCAGTTACAGATGGCACATTGTGGGAATTACTACCATAGTCGATATTTTCATTAATGAAGTTGGATTGGAAAAACGAAGCGAACATATCACAAATCGTATTTAAATCATTACTAGGAACTCCGTTAAAGATCATGGTATTCGTAAAAATATCTTCAAACATAGCATACGCATTTTCTAGACTATCGGTTGAAAGGATTGAGTGCCAATCAACTTGTGATAAAGCATTATTTATTAAGCTAAAATTGGCTTTCTTATAATCCAGTGACGATATATTGGAGGTATTTACCGAAGTAAACAAATTTCACACAGATAAATTGAACGAAATATGCAGTGCATTATGATGAATGCTATCACTAAGCAAAGGAAAAGTAGCATTATTAACAGAGACTTCAAGTTCTTCATCGATGAAAATTAAATCTAACATATTGCCTAAGAGTTAGTAATTACATTTACTTGTCGAAGATTTAAGGAATACATAGAGTCGATTACTTCAAGTTCATGGTACTTTGAGACATTAAGCGGAAAACACATTTATCATCCACAGAGAGAATCCACTTTACATTAGATAGATTAAAATCACCTAAGACTACAGTAAAAGATTTACTATCTAGAGATTTCACAATGGATTTTATATTTCTTATATGAGTTTCATAAATTGCATTATCTGATCCGGGAGGAATATATGAGACAAAGAGGTAAATATAAGAATTATTCATCTCAGTTGAAGATTTAATATGAATACGCACACAAATTTGTTCAATCATACCTGACGAATCAGATAATGCAATTTGTTCACTCTTACAGTATGAACGAACCGCCAGCAAAACACCTTCACCTCTGATGAGACCAGTTTGAGCAGTACATCGATCTTTACGGAAGACATCATACATAGAGGTGAATAATTCTTCGGAGAAAATATTGTCATTCAACCACGTCTCGGTTAGGGCGATAACAGCGTAGGGAGAATCAGCAGCAGCAGAATGGAACAAGTTCGTCTTTGTTCTTAGCCCCCCCCCCACGTTATGGTAGAAAAGAGAGAGGGCGCCAGAAGTGGACGACGGGGTATCAGAAAGATGTGGTGGCCGGGATGGAATATTATTATGTTGCATTATTCGATGGTTTGAGAGGGGTCGGGTACCTCGTTTTTGGAGTGAAATTGGAATACACGCACTCGAATACCTTTCAGCCATACGTTCGAATTTAGGAAAGTTGGCATCAAATCAGCCGGTACACCAAGTTTGAAGTTGACATGTTTGAGCGAGTTCTCATTGACCCCGACTTTTATTCTTCTTCTTCTTCTTTTCCTTTTTATCCCGGCGTCGTTATGGTCAGAAGTGTAGGACCATAACCTTCCCACTTAACTGCATTCCTACTGGTGCGCTTGTGGGGTTGACCCCGACTTTTATTAATTTATAATATATATAAAAATATTATATATAAAAATACAAGTACCAAGGTGAATTCCCCCGATTTAGAAAACCTCTTTTATAACGACTATACACAAAAAGGGTCCGAAGAATGACATTCACAACTACCGTCTCATTGCCAAACTGTCAAATATATCCAAAATCTTTGAAAGTATTTTGTATGATAATTTAAGTTTTCAATGCAAGCCTTTAATCTCCCCCAGACAACAGGACTTCCTGAAAGGTAGGTCTACAACCACGAACCTTATTGAATTCGTATCCTTCACCCTTTCAGCTTTAGGAAATGGCAAGGAAGTCAATGCTATCTCAACTGACTTCAGTAAGGCCTTTGATAAAATTTCACACAGATTAATACTCTTCCAACTGTCCCTTGACTTCGAACCCATCTTATTAAAGTGGATTTTACCTGGAAAATCGCTACTACAGCGTTGCCCACTCTAGCCCCTTCCTTACTTCCTCCGGTGTCCCCCAAGGCAGTAATTTATGTCCGCTTCTTATCCTTACCATTAACGATATTGAAATGGTTATCAAACATACCCACATCTCACTATACGCCGACGACACTAAGATCTTCTAGATAATTTCTTCAGAACTTATTCAAAAGTTTTTCCACCTGGTGCTCTAAGAACTGCCTGGACGTTAACATTTCCAAGTGTCAATTTCTCTTCTTTCTAATATTCCCCCCTTTCTACCATTCAGGTGATCCGCAATCTTGGCGTATTATGCGACCAGGAACTCAATTTCCTTGCAGATATCATCACTATAATTTTTAAGGCCAACTCTGCACTCGGTTTCGTGAAACGTTGATCTAAAGGGTTTTCCAATCCGTACGTCACTCGGTCTCTCTACACATCCTTTGTTCGCCCTATTCTCGAATACGCCTCTCAAGTGTGGCCTCCATCATACACCCACATGTACATACCATCATAAACACATTCTCACAATCGAGAGTATCCAACGTCGTTTTCTCCTTTTTGCTCTTCGCGGCTTACCCTGGGACAATCCTCTGATCCTACCTCCCTATCAAGATCGCCTAAAACTTATTAATTTGAACTCGCTGGAAGAACGAAGAAGGATATCCGACATTCTTTTCATCCATCGACTCCTCTTAGGTACCATTAATTGCGCGACCCTATACAACTCTATCTTTTTCAACAGTAACCCTCGTAATAAACGAAATCCACGTCTCTTCTATCTACCCACCTCTCGTACCTCCTATGGCTCCAATGAACCTATGCTGCGGAATGTTGATACGAAAAACTGTTTCGATTTCAACATCAGCATTCCTTGTCTAAAACTCCGTCTCAACTGCCATCTTTCTTAGTTTCCTAAATTGTACGTTCAATTTAGTATGTGGATTGAATTTAGCGCAATAAATGGGGGGTATTGCCCCCAGCAAAATTAAAATTAAAAATTAATAATATATGATAACACCACCGGTAATACACATCAGGTACATAAGGTAAAAATGTACTTCCGATATGATCCCTTACTCGTCTTAGGTCAGCCCGTGCTCGAAGTGGCGAATGGACAGTACACTCCAACACAATGCGCTGTTTTCGTGCAGCTTTACATTCAAAACATGTTCTCAATTGTGAGAATAGTAATCATGCCAAATATCGAGTGAACAAAGCGCTTTCAGACGCTCGTACCAACAATTTATCACCACCGTTAATGTTAGTAATGCCAGTTATCACGTCGCGTCGGCCATTCAGATGAAAATACTGAGTTCTGAGAAATCACCGACAACACCGAGTTGTCCCCCTTCTTCGGAGTGGGGCATTCCCCGCACGTCCCGACGCATTATTCGTGATGAGATTAAGTTATTCCCGTTCAAAAGTAAAGCACCGACTTTTATCAATCGATAAACTGTTTTACTTTACCGAGCAGCGATCGGACACTGATCGCCCAATTAAACACAGACAGACATCAACGAGCCACTGCTTCGGAAAGCTTGAATATTCGACAAGAAATGGTCGCTGTTCAGCCGGAAACAATTCGAACAGTGATAGAAAATTTCCAAGAAAAGATCATTGAACGCTGATCGTTCACGCGATATCATATTCGAAAAATAACTGAAACAATTTTTCAAGATTCGAAATAAATCGAAAATCACTTCACAGCAAAAAATATGTTTCTACAGTCCAATGGAAGCCCACCTGTTTCTACTTATTGACGACTACAAACAGCGAATTTCAAATCGCGTTTTTCCCTGAGAGGTGATTTACAGAAGATTTTACCAGTACACCGTCAGTGAACCACCACGAAATTCATTTTCTATGACTTACTTGCTGTTGGGATTTGGACTCCTCGTTACGGGTGCGAAAGGCCATTACTATTACACTATCCAGACTGCTTCTCCTTAATTCCTAATTCTACTTAGAACAGCTTGAGAGGTTTTTCATGATCTGTGAAACCTGGGAAACATAGGCATTCGCTCGTCTGGAATTTCTATTACTGAGACCGAGCTCTGAAGCAAATAGTCAACCCAGTGGATGGCCCAACATTAACGCCAAGATTTTGATAGGGGTCACAGGTCTTAAATTGAAAATAATACTTTTTTTATTGATTCATGAAGCATACAGTATTGGTTTATGTATGGCCTCCCCGGCTTAGACTTCAAGAGGCTCCAACGAAAAAAGTGCAACGGACTTAAATCGTCTGATCTATATGGCCTTTTATCCCGAAGATGATTAATTGACCAGCCGCAGTTTCAGAGAAGATTGTTCCGATTATGCCTCTTTCGTGTGGAGGCAATCATTACTCAACAACCACTTGTGCTACTTCTGAACCTCAAATGCAACATTTTACGAAGCCATCTATTGATAATGAGGCTCACTACTGCAGATGACTTTATTTGAAAAATCATTATCAGACTCCTCTTCGCTCGATGTGATCAGTAGGCTACAGCTCTTGAGTCAATCTCACTTTGTAGACGATGCAAAAACACTTCAGGGACTCTCCAAAACACTCTCACGAGCTACATCCAGATTTAGTCTCTCTATATTTGTCAAATTGTTCACGGTTCACACTCTTGGGACCTTTATTATATACTCCCCTTTTAAATGACCCGGAAATATTTTTTTACATGCATTTACGTTTCAAGCTCCTAAAACTCCAAACCATCATTCGTACATAAATGTCTGTGTGTGCATGTACATATTTAAGCTGTTTTTCGCTTCCTATATCTCAAAAACTAACCATAATAACAGCTCCGGACAAATTTCATTCGACGAAGAATTGCATAGTAATGAAGTGATCTGTTTTTTATGAAGAAAGAAATATTGTAAAATATGATAAAATGTTTTTCGTCTCACATATCTGTGTGTTCAAAAAGTAACGCTTATTGTTTAAATTTCGAATTGAGCATGCTTACATTCTTTTGCTTTTATAGACTTTTAGAGTTTGAACCTGCTTAACGTTTGTCATTTTTTTTTGTAGCATACTATATATTTCGGTAATAAATTAAGATATCAACACCGGACGTGTAAATGCGCAATGAAGAGCTGTTTAAGTTTCCATCAATAATTGTATGATTGAAGAACTACAAACTAGAGCTGCGGAACGTCGGCAGTACAGTGTCTCCAATCGTCAAGCTGGTTTCATTGATTTTTGCTCAACAATGAAAATATGTTATTTTTTCGTCAGCTCATTTCGTCGACTCATTCATTTTTTAATTCACTATTTTGATTGTACTCTATCCGCATAATAAATGCCATGCAATTAATTGCTCATTTGGAATGTCAAATCCAGCTGTATCTGGCTGTGATCGCTGCAAATTTAGTAACGTGGAAATTAATTGAATTCCCACCGCAGTCCACTTTCTTAAACTCAACTTGAAGGTCAATAAGTCACTGACACAAGCATACATATGTATTTACTTCCGAGACTAAATAAAGCGAATCCCACAACATACCCCTGTGTACACCCACTCATCTGTCAATATTAGCAGTCTCTTTAATATGCCCCATTAGGCACGTCAGCCATGTCGTGCTAATTGTACAAAAGTTGATAAATCCATGGCTTACGTCCTTTGAATCCACCCTCACTGCTGCTTAATTAAATCCATCTAGTTAATTCGAGTGCGTATGTATCTCGCATGTACATGATGGGTCACATTGTCTTCTAAGAAAACACCAAATGTGTCCTAAGTGATTATAAATTTGGCTTCGGGGTATGAACAACAACCCAACCTGATTGCTGTCTAGCAGCCACCTGTTTTGTTTTATTGTTTTCTATAAACTTTTTGGCCAAATAGTCACTCCAACAGTTGTTCACTGAGCTCCCCATGCTTAATTTACTTTTCATTCGAAGCCGCTTATGTACTTAGACATATTTGTTGTCTGGACACTTATTGGAAACTTGTCAAGGAGACATTCTTGTATTTCTGTTTTTTTTTTTGATTTTGAAATAATATCGATAAATATGTGATGATGCTGTGGGATGTCTTTAAGTCTTAAAAAACTATGCAAAATAGTCTTTTATGTTAAAGGTTGGCGCAGGAAACGAAGCGTCCTTCTGTTATGTGTATTATGAAATTAAGTTTTTGTACGCAAATTTATTTCGAAACAAACAGAATTATGATAGAAGCAGCTAATTTAAATTTATTGATGAGTTTTCGGAAATGCAGTAGAGGATTCCACGCATAGTGTATCGCTGCTGCGAGGTGTGCATATTCGAGATATTTTTGTTTTTATGTTGTGCCTATTTTCTTCTTTAGCTATGAAATTCCGTTATCGACAGTATTGATCATCATTCATCCGAATACCTAGACCTTCCAAGAATTCTTCTTCAAACTATTGGAATCGGCTTTTCCCCTTATAACAAATTCTTTGATTTCCATGTTGGGAAAGATGTACCTTACTCTGAGGAGAACTACAGTCCGGTATGAAACTGGTTCTCAACCTGCAAATACAAGCCTCTTCCTCCTATTCGGCACGCAATATTGCAGGAAATATGATGTAGGACGCTTATTTTTCTATGCTTTGTGCAATTACCCCGTACTATCTACTGGGATTAAATTGAAACGTGATTTGGTTTATACATTTCACAACCTTTTTATACTTCTAATTCTATTTTGTACCCTTCAAAATAATTCTACTTCGACGAAGTACACTAATTCCAAGGTTTTGTGCAATCAAATCCTCGAAACATTTGTTTCCATAATGGCCTTCAGTCCACGCAGCGTTTCACGTTGAGTCTCTTGGTCCTTTTAGCTTTTACGGTTGTAAAACGACCCTTTTCTTTAAACTGGGTGTTTGTGGAACCAAACGATATAAGTCGAGTATGAGACTTATGTAGAGGTCTTTCAGCATTGTTTAAATTGATCTAAACTCTCTAACGGTCAATCGATACTTTTTGCGTATCAAATCCTTAATTAACTTGACGTGTTGTTCATCAGTTGATATTTTTGGACGATTGTGTGGTTATTTTGTGACCCCAGCAGACTCATTAGCATGGTCGGCGCAACGATGACACAACAATGTCCCTTTGGATTAAGACCCTTTTGGGGCACTTGTTCGTAGTGGCGCCTTAGTCACCTTGTTGTACGGTCACTTCTGGTTGAGAACCCGAGCCTGAATTCTAACTGATAGCGGGCTGTCGAGAGTAGTAGCTGCTGTTGGCTTGGGCCCTCGAGAGGTTAAAGCCGCTCTGACCCAAACCCAACCCCAATCGGTGTGCTAATTTCGCGGCATGAGCCTCGGAAGAAAGTTATAATAAGAGTTGATTAGCCTAAAATGTGTAAGTTATAACCCAAGTCGGAGTATTAATTTTTGTCTTATCAGTCCCCACTTACCGATTACTCGCCGAGCAACAGCTTTAGCTAAGGTCTTTTTATAGGGCTACGCCAAACGGCGATGTGTACGGCGCCTTTCCAGTCGTCACTGTCATTTCCCCTGTTTACGGATCAACTGATCTTTGTTTATTTTGTGTTTTGGGATTTGGTTGACTGGGATTGTTTTATGTAGCAAAATAACGTCATGTTCCTATCCAGGGGTGATCGTGGTGCAATGGTAATCACCACCGGCTGTTGAGCCGAAGGTCTGTAGTCCAAGTCCAATTCCTATACGGAAAAACTGTGCAACAACATCAGTTGTGAATGAGAGATGATCAAAAAGTGCTGACGAAGGCATAACACTCGCAGCATAAGATCACTTCAGAATTCATACTCTGTATGTGCATTTCCAATTTCCAATATAACACTTTAATGACATGGAAACAAAAGAGTTACCGTGTGAACTATAACCAACGAAAATTTAGTCGAATCTCTCAAATCCTATCTAGGAGAGCCACCCCCGGAGAATAGTGAACGAACATCTTCGACACAAACCATCTGCACCCCGTCCAGGTTGTGTGACAAACATCATAAGAGCGTACACTCTTGAACCTGCACGAATTTGGGGAGGAGAATTTTATTTGTTTCTTCTTTTTTAGGCACATAAGACAATAAAATGTTCCTTCACAATTAGAAACCACATTTCTTTTAATTCCTTCTCGGCCCTCTTGAATCCGTATGTTCTTTTATTCGCAAAGCCTGGTCATCAAAGGTCTTCTGCAACATCTTCAGCGTTTCTGCATTTCATTCCGGAAATTGACATACAAAATTGTATGCAGCTTCTTACCTCAATAAAATCAGAACTATAAAAAACAATCAAATCTGGATCGTCACTCACGTCATCCAACAGCCCCTGAGCGATGGGTTTGCGACGGTTCTTTTGGTAAATATTTAGCAATTTCGGACCTGAATTCGCTGACACTTTTCATACCCGAAATATCTGAAAAAAATTAATCGCATGAACCAACCGATTAGAGAGTGCCGTGGCGCTGTGGGTAGTACGTCAGCCTCTGACGCACCATGAGCAAGATCGGATCCCGATAACACCAACGCCATCGAATGTTCATTACGCGGCTTCTCTCCTCGGCGGGGTACTGGTAAAACTCCCCGTAGTACACTTGCCTTGAAAAAACTTCTCGGCGCTCATCGTCCGGAATCGGCATTAAACTGGTAATCCCGTTCACTCGTGTGAAAAACAAATCGCACACAACATACTCGTAAGTGAATAAGAGAAGCTTGGCTTTGGCTCTCCGTGAGCTGTAACGTCATCTAAGAAGATGGGCCAACCGATATGCCAATACTGTCGATTCTCCATAGTTATTTTCTTCACTGCTTCAGCGTTTTCATCCATTTTGACGTGCTGGAACGACCAGGTCGGGAATAGTCATTAACATTCTAACATAACATATTACAGTTTGTTGGATATGATGTGTTTCTTAGTGAACTAGAAGCTGTGCTCATCTCCTCTAAATATGAGAATGTATGTTTGATTGGTGACCTTAATATTGATATTCTAGGTCTCCCTAAAGACTGTGAGGAATATATGTTATTTTTATCGTCAATAGGGTTTCAGTCGGCAATTAATGTACCCACTAGGGTCACTGATGAAACTGTAACATGCATAGATCACATCTTCTTCAAGTCCAGAAATATCCATAACTTTCTATCTTTTGTACTAGAACTAGATATCACCGATCATTACACCACGGGTATTATTTTCAAAGGTTTACTTGACTTGTCAAGTGATAAAAAAGTGCCATCTCAAACTTCTGCCGTCAATAAAACAATTTATACTAGACTCTATGAATACCTCAATCAGGAGATGTGGGATGATGTCTATTGTTGTGAGTGTCCTTCCAATGCTTTCTCCATATTTATAAATAAGCTGAGTTACTACATAAATATATGCAAAACTAAAAAACTTAAAAATAAACTAAACAAAATTAAGCCGTGGATTACGAATGAAATTTGTGCAAAGATTAATGAGAAAAACAGGTTTTATGCAAAAAATAAGTCTAGATTAAATGAGGTATTAGTTAAGGAACAATACCGCAGGCTACAGACAAACGTGCGTCATCTTGTAGATTCGCAAAAAACATCTTATTATAGTCAAAAATTAACTGAAAATCGCTCAAATGCTAAAGAACAATGGCGTATTGTAAATGATATCCTAGGAAAAAACAAATCTGATTATAAGGTCAAGTCCTTAACAATTAAAAATAATGCTCTGGTTGATGACTTTCAAATCAGTAATGGTTTCAATATTTTTTTCAAGAACGTAGTAGAAGAATCAGTGCCAGTCACTGATGTGCAAATAAGTGAATCAAATAGGGAAAGTTTGCTAGGTACACCAAATGCATCCTCATTTTTCTTTGGTCAAGTTGATGATTCTGAACTACTTTTTACAATTAACAGCTTAAAATCAAAAAATTCATTTGGAATTGATGGAATCAGTAACAATGTTGTGAAAAGGATAGCCAGATTTATATTAAATCCACTTAAACACCTAATTAATAAGAGTTTTGAATACGGACAATTTCCAACTGATCTAAAAACTTCAATAGTTGTCCCGGTGTATAAAAAAGGTGATCATGCTGATCCAAACAACTACAGACCCATATCTCTCCTCTCTGTTTTCTCCAAAATCTACGAAAAAATCATTGTGTCTAAAATGATAACTTACTTTTCATTAACCAAGTTTCTCCATCCCTCACAATTTGGTTTTGTAAAGAATAGGTGTACTGAGGATGCAATACTTGCCTTTCTTACTAAAATATACAGCGCACTTGATAAAAATCTCAAAGCAGTTGGTTTATTTCTGGATCTAACTAAGGCTTTTGATTTAGTTAATCATGAAATACTACTTCGAAAATTGAATAATGCTGGTTTTAGAGGTTGTCTTCTTGAGTGGTTTAAGTCATTTCTAAATAGCCGGAAACAGCGCGTTAGAGTAAATGGAGTCTTAAGCAACGTGATAATATCACCTAACAGAGGCGTGCCACAAGGTTCGGTACTTGGGCCAATTCTGTTTTTGGTGTACATTAATTCAATCTTTAATTTACCTTTAAATGGACAAATTACTGCATACGCGGATGACTTAGCACTCAGCTATGCAGAAAAAACTGTCACAGAGATAGAAGATAAAATGAAAGAGGATCTAAACACCTTAAGTACTTGGTTTAATTACCATCAAATTGTACTAAGCACGAAATCAAAAGCAATCGGTTTTTCGTATTATGGTTCAGATATCACGATTGGAGAAGTAAAATACCATGAAACACTATGTGATCGAAATACATGCAGCAAACATTTTGTTAATATAGAATTTGTAAGAGAACTTAAATATCTTGGTATAGTAATAGATAATAAACTAGATTGGAAATCTCAATTATTTCAGTTAAAGAAATTTCTTTACACCTCTTTAAATAAGATATATTACTTACGAAAACTAGTACCACAGAAGCTGCTCATTAATATATACTATGCACTGGTGAATTCTAGATTAGAGTATGGTATAGGTTGCTGGGGAAGTGCATACATAAGTAACCTGCTGCCTATCATAGCAGCACAGAAAAAAATTATAAGAGTTATTTCGAAAAAAAATAGACTAGAACCATCCCTGCCACTTTTCCAATCATTGAAGATACTTCCCCTAAGATACATATACATATATATACAAAGTCTTAAAAATCTTCTTTATTAGAAGCGGTAACATTAACTTTCGAAGATGTGAAATACAACACTCCTTGAGAAATAATTATATAGTTACAGTTCCGACTGTCAAAAAAGAGCACAGCAGACGGTTCCTTAAAAATATTACACCCTATATATTCAACAAACTACCTGTCGAATTACGTAGTATGGTCACTTTTGGAAATAAATTTCTAAAAAATGTAAGAGAATGGTTAATCTCAAGATCGGAAGTGGAATCACTATTTCAAGTAGTTTCTTAGTATCATCTCAACTACCTCTCAGTACTTCATCTACGCGCGTCAATCATCTTTTTGCTGTTTTTACACTTTTGTGTCTTTCTTTTCGGCCTTCTTCCATTTATGTATTTCAAATGTAGAAAATGCACTTGCTACTGGTTTCTTAACCACAAAGTGTATGTCAGTTCAATCCTAAGCTCATGATATATCCTAAATTATGTAAATCTGTTTACTTTTCTGTGTTAACAATATTATTTAACGTTAACTACATTATATTTATTTATTTACATTTGTAATATTTGTATTATTGTTAATCATTTAAAATTATAGAAAATTATATAAATATTGTAAATTAGGACTGAAATCAAATAAACTAAACTAAACTAAACTAACATTCTCAACCTTCAGTGAAGAGCTAGTACCTCTTATTAACATCTTCTTTCGCTCCAACTAGATTCGCTAAATGTCGCAGTGAACGTTTCAAGTAGGTTGGAGCACTTAATTTTATTTTTAACACAAAATTTATCACAGATTCTTCGATACCTTCATTTTCAACTAGCAACAAATCGCCAAAACACGTCTATCCTTTATATCTGTGAAAAACAAACTAAGTATGATAATGTCAAGCGATATTAGGGCACATGTATACAATTATAATAAAGAAAAAAAATCGAAAATCGAATGTACTTAGCTCTCGAAATTCCAAAAGTCACCTTATTTTTTGAAGATACCTCGTACTTTTTATCAGATGATCTCCAGTTCGATCAGATCGGCAGACACATCGACCACTAACGTTATAAACTCCAGTTTAAAAATTTCAAACTTTGTAAGTTGAATGACTGGCAGCTACCAAACTTGTAGTCTGAATAACAATCAATTTTTAAATTGTTACAACGGGTTTCAAACTGTTTTGGGTCAATAGAAAAGAGCATCATGCTTATGGAAAGTGGTGACGCTTTTATTTCAAAACGAATTCTGAGGTAAATAATGGAATACAATGTCCACAGCTCCTCTTGCTATGGTCATTCTTTTCATGTTGTTAATTTTTTCATCAACTATTTCGTGGACAACAGCTTTGAAAACCGTGAAATTGTCGTAGACTTTGCTTTGAGCATAGCCTAAGAGAAGAAGTTGAATGATGTTAAATCTTGTCTCCTCAGAGTCGAATTGAAGTTTCCAGTTCCCAAAATCACAAGTCGTCGAAATTTGTCGCGTAAAGTGAAAGACGCCTAAAAGAAGAAATTTAACCATTAATTCGGGAAAAAAAATCTAAAAAATCCACAGCACCAGAATCACTTTCAAAAAAATGGAGCCCAATTTGCGGGCAAAAGCAAACCCTAAGTTTCTCGCGTTGTGAACATAGACAACACTGCACTATCCCAGTTTGAAGTGTTTCCGATTATTTACTTAGTGGCACTGAGGTGAAAGTTTTTAGTTTAGGCCTGGTTAAGGATATTCTCGGGAGCCTCATTCGTTTTACCAAATTATTGTTCCACCTAGCCGAGTGGGAATGATATTTGTAGTTGCACGCCGTCTATGCACATGTGTACGTAACAATGTTTTACAATGTTGCGTAGTGCATAGACGAAATAGAACCTAGGACCTAGGATAGAACTTTGTCTTCATAGGAAGGAAAGTAAACATTTTGTTCCCCATTACCAGAGTTTATAGTCTATCGGCGAAATATGAGACGCAAGAAATTAAAAGCATTCAATAACAGATGGAGTTGCATTGAGGTAGTATGACTTCTTCATTGCTGGGTGGATATTCAGTAAGACTGCAGTTGATTTTATTCAGGACAATGTTATCCCTTTTCGATTCAAACGGAAAAATTGAGGTGGTGGAAAACCTGTTAAAAAGTAGTTTATGTTTAGTTTACCGCAGCATAACAGGGAGTGACAATTTTAGGGACGTAGGGTTCACCAATAGTATAGCCACCACCGTCCATAACTATGGTCAAATTTAGCATTCTAAGATAAAATGGGACAGGTGCTTCTTCTACAAGGACCTCTTCTTGAACGACATTTGTGGGTAAAGGAGAAGTGGGGATGTAGTTTGGAGCATCGCAATTCACGTCATTCAAGAGCTTGAGCTGACGCTTGCCTATGCCCATTTGGCGCAAATGTTTTCAGAGCCCTTTACGGTAAACTAAACCTTAAATTAAATGCTTTTGTTGGCATTTCTGAGATTACTTCCACGTTAAATTATAAGCAAAGCTTCAGGTTAATATCGTTTCCAACGACAATAAGCTGGGTGCCCGCCCTTTATTCGCTTTTTAATAATATTGTTCCTTCAGCTAGACGACCCTTTCTTTGTGGTTTTACTTTTAATAGTAGTGTGTCTGTTAAAGTGATGGTTGATATTTTCTTACGATTGAAGTTGTTAAAACTTCTGAATTTGAAAGTTTCTGTGCCCAAAATGTTCTCGAAGGCAAGACTAAGATTTTGTAAATGAAATCATATCGGGAAAGTCGATGCTGGTAGTTAGTCGTAGAAATGAATTTTATCAATGTTGAAGAACGGGTCCAAAAAATGCTATTGCTATTAGAGAAATGCATGGGCCTGAAGAAGTGGTATATCGAGATGATTAATTTATTTAGCAAGTCACTACTTTTTTTATCCTTCGGGCAGTATACCAATACCACATCGGAAGAACGCCTAGTCTGTCCACGAATCAACCTATTTTTTGCCTGAACAGGCGATGAATCATCAATCGGGACAAATGATATTCATTAGAAGCCAAGTCTTGAGAATAGGGCGGGTGCTTTAGGACTTGATTTGAGCGTTTAGATCAGCTTTGCGACGTGTGCAAGAACTGCTGTAAAATTATTTTGTCAAGTCTTTCTGATTTGTGCGGCCGTGTTTCCTCTATTGCACGCACGCTACCATTTAGCCTGCGGCAGCTCGTAGTAGACCACACTTTTTTTGACATTTTCAAATTGAATTCTTCAGTTCAATATTTATATCAAGGAAAGGATGGGACCAAGAACTGATCCTTGGGGTACTCCAATTCGAACAACTGCGCTTTGACTGAATTTGTCTAGAATTTTGACTACTTGTTTGAGTTTATTAAGTTATGAAGAGAACCAACTGAGCACGAAGTCTCTGAAGCCGACTTTTTGTAATTTCTCTAATAATATTTCGTGATCTACAGTGTCAAACGCCTTTGTTATGTCTATATAAAGTGCGGCAGTAAATGTTCTTTTATTTAAGCTGTCATAATTAAAGTTGGTGAAATTTATCATAATAAAGAGTGCATCTTCAGTCTTTCCTTACCCGCTCTATATTCATACTGGTTTTGACTAAAGTCCTTTCTTTCTAAGAACGCAAAATCTCGAGTTTTAATGAGCTTTTCAAAATATCTTGAAAACATAAACATGTTCTTGCTTTGAAATAGTTATAACCTCAGCAATTTTAAGGGAATCAGGACATTTACCACAATAAATGCTTTGTCGAAAACGTGAACTAAAACATCGACAGTGTTATATGAAACTTTTTTAACAGAATTGTTGGACCTGGTAGATGAGTTAGAATTATTATGCAGCTTTATTTCTCTAAATACTTCAAGGGACGAGATTGGCTCAAAACTTGTCCAGCCCGTTCGTAAAAAGAACGATTATTCACCTCTTCCCACCTACCGACCGTTAATACTAACGCTCTTTTTTTTTTGAAGCTAACCACTGATAAATCATAACTTTCGAAATATGTGGAATTACGGAAACTTCTTAATAATCGGAAGTACGGTTTCCGTAGCAACACTTTTGAATTGACGGCACATTGAACCGATTTTTTCACTATCTCAGTGAAAGCAAGATCGTTGCGCTTGATATTTCTTCTCTTACTTCTCTTAAGAAGTAGAAATTATTTTAGGGGCGTTTAATTCAAGTCTTTTTGGGCGAAGTCTGATATTAACCAAATAAATGCTGATGTCCCACAAGGCTCCATTTTGTCACCGGAACTCTTCCTAATTTGTATAAATGACCTCCTATCTGGGATCTCCAATCCAATTCACTCCTTCGCTGTCGCCAGAACTCTCAGCTCTTCGTATTCACACCAAGACTCACACTCCAATAGAGTAGAAAGAATAGATTAAAATTTGTTGCTTTTAAAATTCAGTGCTTCCTATTATCACTTAGGCGGACCCTTATTACCCTTATTAGGCGCTAATGTCGATGAAACCAAAAGACATCTGCATGCTTATTATGTATGTATGTTCATAGAACATTTAGTCGGAATGTCAGTCTATAAGGCCTATATCCGCCCCAAGCTAGAGTATAATGTTCATGATTGATCTGATGCTTCCAAGACCTCTCTGGACCTGCTTGACAGAATTCAAGAGCGGGCGATAAAACTTATAAAAGGCAGTGAAATAAAATGACGTTGCATCCCGACTCGCTTAAACATCGACGCAATGTTTCCGCTCTGTCATTATACTCGTACTCGTATGATCGCTACTTCGGCGATCAGTACTCGGACGAGCTGGGCTATTGTATTCCTCCACTTCAAGAATTCAACCGCCTTTAAGACTTGTTTTTTAGCCAAGCCAGGCGAATATGGAATGCCCTTCCCAGCTCAATGCTTGTACCAACTGGACCTTAAGCATATAGGTTAAGACCTCTTTACAAAAGGCGGTGTAAAGTGATTGGAAATATGTAGATCGAATCCCTGTGATCGCCGAAAATCAGCACACTCGTTCAGCCACTATCTATAGCCGTTGTTTTCCGCTTGTTAGGTGAACACGCATTCACATCACTAATTCTCCCGTGGCCTTTAAAATATTTATTACAGAAGAAATATTTATTACAGAAGAAATATTTATTACAGAAGAAATATTTATTACAGAAGGTGTTTGATGATGAACGATCCTTACCATCCTTATATACCCATGAGTATGGGCCCATATTTAATAGTATCCTAGTTTTAATTATTCAAGCATTTCGGCCACAACAGTTGAACGTTGACAGTTCAACTGCGGCGCGAAAATAACGCATTTAGTTGCCTGACCTACGTTGGGACATTATGCTATTCCAGACAACTGAGCCATCGACTTGCGTGGGCATAATATCCATTTGGCTACAGCCAGTCAACGAATTTGAGGTCAAAAACGTATCTCCCCAAAATGAATTTTCATAATCTAACACTGGAAATCATTGGAAAGGGACGATGCAAGTCTTGACCGCACTAAAAAGAAGAAAAATAACTTCTGAACAAGTTGCAAAAGAAAAGAGGATAGGAGGAGGATCTTGAGTCAATTTATGGGGTTTTACTTCATCGTTATGGTGAAAAGAATAATTTAGATTTGATGAGAACTCTGAATAGAAAAGAAATCGTTGGCAACGTCTGGAATGAAACTCTGTGAGCCTCTAAATCGTTAATTAAAAGTTTTCACTCCAAGAATTGCGTGGGGGTGGTCATAGAACCAACTTAACTATCTTAATATGCATCATATCCGTCGGGAAATATGTTGTGACTTCCCGGGACCGTTAATGCATTATAGATTGGATGGACGTGCATTCAGGAATTGAATTTCATTCCAAATAATCTAAAACCCATGGTAACTTGATTAATGAAATCCAAGTTAGAGTTCATCCGGGAATTTAAGCATATATTTCAATAAAAGTAATCGCATCCAAGACGACTATCTACGTCTGTTTGTCGAAGCAAGCACTATGCAATAGCATTTTTGGTTAAACAAAATCCATAATTCAAATTCTCATAATTACAAATCCAGTACCTTTCTCGGAAGTAAGCACGACTCATTGGATGTCCAATAAGTTTTAGTTTATATCCCCCGATTGTGTTATTACGATATATTGCAGTGATTCAGTTTAATTAAATTCCACAAACTTCTGGAAATTGCGACATGACTTCGAGTGCCTCTGAAGGTTAGCAGTACAGCTGGGTGGGAAAGAGGAATGTTCGTTAAAAGATGAACTTAATTTACTAACGTTTGGGTTGTTTCACATGGATTCTAAAAATATCTACAATCCCATACGGAGCTTTGCATGAAAAGTTTGCAAATCGTGAGTACACTTAAGATTTAATGTCGTTGAGCTCAATTTGACAGAGAGCTGTTAAACTCATGATGTTATGTAAACCTTTTAGACATTTAGCTTTGATGATCCGGCTCCACCAAGGCACGTGGTAAATGCAAGCTAGTATCATACTTAATCTAACTTAACGTATCGTAGTTGAACTAAGCAACTTAACTCTGTTTTGGGTTAAGCGGTTAAGGACAGCTGTGGAGAAGACAGACTTTTAGTCATGGAGTGTTAAAGTTAAAGTCATAATTGCTAATCTTCGAATTGGTACTACACTGCATGAGAGAGGGGCTCATTGGAGCCATCGAAAGTACGAGGGATAGGAGCGACGAGGATTTCATAGAAAACGAAGGTTAATGTTTACAAAGTTAGAGTTGTAGAGGTTCGTGCAATCAATGGTAACCGAAATATACAAACGTAGGAAACGTTGTTGGATACTCTCGGATAAGGAGAACATACTTGAGACGCATTTTCAAGAAAGGACGAACAAAGTCACACGTAGGAGTTGGAGAATTCCTTAGACCATCGTTTCAAGAAACAGAGTGCTGAATTGACTTTAGAAATTGTTATAAAGGGTTTTTCAATAAGGGCGGGTAGATGTTGAAATGGAACAAAACAACATTTTTTCCAATTGCTTGCGCGCAAGGTACATGCCAACACAGTGGAAAGACATAAAGGTAGTTTTCATACCTAAGGCAGGCCAATTAGTCTCTCGTCCTATACATTAGAGGACTTATCGCCCCACACAACTTATGCAATACTCAACACGCCTACTTTAAAGGCAGACTAGTTAATTGTATGTGTACACCACAAATGAAGGGAATCACAATTTGCCCTTTGGCCTCCGAGTGGAAGTGATGTCCAATCATCACACTCCCCTTCCTGAACCTAACCTAACCTATGCCATTATGTATGGAGTATGATATCGTTCAAATGCGTGCCTCGACTTCTTACGTTTGCACGGATCGGAGTGGCCCAATTTTCAATGACTCTTCCGCATACATCCGGCTGATCTATGAGACTGTTTTATTCATATAAAGGCATCAGCCAATTGCAATTTACTCAAATAGACCTGCCTGAAATCCTACAAGAAAAAGTCTAGCAGGATTAAATGGCATGACCTTGGTGGCCAATTCACGTCACTTCTTTTTTTTTTTTTTTTTCTATTATTCGTGCAGGTTCAAGACTTACGCTCTTATGGTGTTTGTCACACAACCTGGACGAGGTGCAGATGGTTTGTGTCGCAGGTGTTCGTTTACTACTCTCCGGGGGTCGTTTTCCTAGATAGGATTTGAGAGATTCGACTGAATTTGCGTTGGTTGTAGTTCACAGTAACTCTTTTGTTTCCATGTCATTAAGGTGTTGTATTGGAAATGCACATGCAGCGATACCCTCAAATGTCAATGTCAATCATGGCGTCCGCTGTGTGGTATATAACCTCATCCTGCTGGAACCACATGTTGTCTAGAACCATATGGTTCAATTTTCGCCATTAATGGTGAAAACCTCACCAAAAGAACGGACCAATGACATAATGACATCGCCGGCCAATAATCTACACCAAAAGGTAACTTTTTGAGGGTGCATTGTCACCCGGTGAACCTCGTGTGGGTTGGTGTTGTCCTATAGAGGTCAATTTTATTTGTTAACTTAGCCATTCATCCGAAAACGCTAAAGATATTTTTCGGCCAAAATTTGGGGTCCAAATGCTCCGAGCCTAGTTGGCAAGCAAACGGCGTTGTTTATATTCATGAACTTTGAGCTCCTGGGTCAGTTGGAGCTTGTACGGGTGCAGGTCCAAGTCCCATCGCATAATTCGCCGAGTTGACGTCTGCGAAAAGCCGAGCTCATGTGCACAGCGAGTAATCGACAGCCTCGGGTTCTGCTTAATACTGCCACAGACCGCGGCGATGTTTCTGGCCGATCTTGTATTCCGTTGACGAACGAATGCTGGCTGATTGATTGCGAATCCGGTCGTCTCAAATTTGGCCACCATAGGTCGAAGAGTTGACTGTGAGGGGCCACCACGTTTATTCCAAAATGGACGCAACGCGCGCAACGTTTGCACCAACGAACTTTCATTTGATAGTTAGTTTTATCATTTGAAAGTGCTGTTTAATCGAGTAACTTGCCGCCACAGGCCGCCAAAACCTGCCCGCGCCAATTAACAAAACTCTTTATATCGCTAAACGGCTCTCTTGAACATTGGAAATAGATTGATTGTGGAAAAAGTAAAAGGGGAAGGTGGGTGGATAAGTATTTAGCCTACAAAAGAAAAACAAAAATTTTGGAGATTTATTTTTCAATATAGTCTCCATTTAGCTCTACTTGACCCAGCGATGCTCCAACTTCTTTAACCCGTCTGAAAAATACGTTTTCTCGAGGTCTTCAAAGTAGGCCTCCGTGGCGGCGATGTCCTCCTCATCTACTGAAATTTCTGCCCGGCGAGTGACTTTTTCAAGTTTGGAAACAATAAGAAGTCGCACGGGGCCAAATATCTACAATCCCTTTTTTCTTTCGCCAAGTGGGGCCGTTATTTCTTCAATTCGGCGTCGAATCAGCCCAATAATTTGGCATAGTACAGCCCTGCGACCGTTTTGCCCTTCTCCAGGTAGTCGATGTGGATCACACCTTGTGAATCCCAGAAAACGGTGGCCATCACCTTTCCGGCCGATGGGACAGTCTTCGCCTTCTTCGGAGCACGTTCGCCGGGTGAAGGCCAATGTTTCGACTGTTCCTTGGTCTCTGATGTGTACCAGTGGATCCATGTTTCGTCGACTGTCACGAAATGACGCAGAAACTCCTTCGGGTTGCGCTTAAACAGCGTCAAATACTGCTCCTAAGTGGTCTCACGGTTGCGCTTGTTGTCCGGAGTGACCAAACGCGGCACCCATCGCGCCGACAGCTTTCTCATGCCCAAAATTCCATGCAGGATATGACCCACGCGATCTTTTGAAATGCCTACTGTCTCAGCTATCTCGCGCACCTTCAATCGGCGGTCTGCCAATACGAGATCGTGGATTTTTGTCACGTTATCCTCCGTGGTAGCCGTCTTCGGGGCACCTGGACGTGGCTCATCAAAAACCGACATGCGACCACGTTGAAACTCGTTAAACCAATTTTTTATGGTCGCCATCGAAGGAGAAAAGTCACCGAACACAGCATCCAAACGCTCTTTGATTTCGCTGCGCGATTTCCCTCCATTTTTCTAAAATCCGCGGACACTCCCGCTTCCACACCCGGTCAAAACAAAACTACGAAACCGATCCGGCTGAAATTTCGACAATAGCCGTCTACTAGAATGTACTACACGACAGTAAGTTGCTCTTGCGATAGTGCGCCATCTGCCGGTGAGGCTAAGTACATATCGGACCACCCTCGTAATGCGCTTCCTTGAGAAAGTAATTGACTCCCTGTTCGTCCACTGTCCATTCGTTCTATATGTCCTTCTCATCTTAGTCTTCGCGATTTTATTACTCGGATAATGCTTGGAGCTGAAAACAGTTCCTTGAGTTCTTTATTGTGTATTTTTCTCCGCCTGTTTTGTCGACCTGTTTCCACCACATTCTCCCTAAGATCTTGTGACCCGAAACCTATTTTGCTCCTTCTTAGTTAGAGACCAAGTTTCACCTCCGAAAAGTGTTATTATTGAGGTCTTACAGTTCGGATTTTGCTTTGCCGGGATTTCGAGCCTTATAAGGTCATGATATGAAGACGACATTTTTCCATCGAGCCCATGTAACTTCTCTGTTAATTCATTTAAAAAAATGTTTTATTAATTTCGATGGTATAAGGGCAACACCCTCGGCATTCTTATTCTTAAGTAGTTGGATTACTTCCTTTACTGCCTCGATGGTTGACTTATTGTCTTAAGACCATTATCGTTTTGTGAGACAAGGACACTTCCTCTCCTATTGTTGGCATGTGAAGTATATCACTTCTTCTCCCGGTTTTGCGCTAAAATCTCCGAGTAATGGAGAGAAATTGTCGCATATTCCATCCATTGTTTTTTAAAAGACGTGTTTTACCTCTTCGTCTTTATGCCCTTGAACATTGGGCATTCAGAAGCTTGAGAAGACCCCGGATTTTGGCCACCGACATTTGGTCGTTGTAAAATACTACGTCAATTAAGTTCTGCACAATATTGTTGCTGATGAAGATTCCTTTTCCATATCGCCACAAACGAAAGTTTAGGCGTCCTTAAAGGTTAACTTGACCTTAATTATTTTAATTATTTCGTTTAATGCTGCGGGAATTGGTAGATAGATGTCGATTTTACATGTCCGAAATTCTGCTTAATCGCCATAAAAATAAGCCTTTTTTGCATTGCATTTTTACTGTCGATGAAAACTGGATGTTTTATGATAATCACAAGCGTAGAAAATCATTCATACATATATCAGTTAAACCCACTGCAAAGCCATATATCCATGCTGTGTATTTGGTGCAATCAGAAGGGAATGGGCTGCTGAGAAGTGGTCAAACAATCGATGGACCTGTTTACGGACAACAGGCCGGGATGGGAGACCAGGCACGACAAATTGATTTTTCATGACGTTTCGAAACAACGTGTTGTTAGTCTCGAAACAACGTGTTGTTAGTGACAGATCTGTTAGAAAACTGAAATGAATACCAAAAGTTTTCGAAGCCAACTTGACGAATCGCAAACATAAATTAAAAATGGTAGTTTTATATCTAAGGAGATCTTTAAACACTCAGGTGTTCCACAAGGTAGACATTTAGGGCCTCTTATAGGTCGTACCACATGAAATGTCCGATTTTTTTGTAAAAAAATAAAAGTCAATATTTCTTTTTATAAAATTTTATTTAGTCAAAATATGAACCATTGACATCTATAACCTTCTTCGACCGTCCCTAATTCAAGGTCCATTATTCCTTTTTATATAAGGCTTAATTTTTTGACGCTAAAAAGTTTTCAAAGGCTTCTATGACATCTGCACGGTTTCGTAACACCTTTTGGCGACAAAATGACGCCTGTGGAGTGACGACTGTGAAAAAGGTTATAATCCGTTGGAGAAATATCAGAAGAGTACGGTGGATGCGGATGAATTTCGAATCCCAACTGTAGGAGTTTTTGCACCATTACGTGTAGGGTATGGGGTCTAGCACTGTCATGCAACAAGATCGGACCATGCCTATTGACCAATGCAGGTTACTTTTCAGCCAATTTCGTATGCATTATGTCGATTTTCTCGCAATATTTGGCTGCATTTATCGTTTCCCCTGGTTGAAGAAATGAAAAGTGGATAGGTCCTTTCGACGTCCACCAGATTGTCACCACTACCTTTCCTGGGTGAAGACCAAGTTTGGGCGTGTGCTTTGGGTTTTCTTCCACCTCCAACCATTGCCCAGATTTTTTACGGTTGTGCGTCGACTTATTGTCATGGAGGATATTCCCATGTTGTATGCAATGCCCCGCACCGTTTATGTTAGGTCTGTATCCATCGTTTCTGATAAAATAGAGTCGTCAATTACCATTTCCGGTTCCCAGGCAGCTCATTTTCGAGACTTAGATCTCCCAGACGGAACTTAACAAACCAACGCCGTATGGTGCGTTCGTTCACCGCTATATTCTCAAATGCGTCATTTATGTTTCTTGCTGCTAGAGACGCATTGTGTCTCAGTTTGAACTCGTAAAGGAAAAGAGTGCGAATTTGAACCGTTAGCAGCATGATATAACAATTTCGAATGACCATTCTGGCGCCTTTTTCCCCGCGGGTCTTCCACTCAATATTATAATAGTATCTGTCCATTGTTCATTCGTTCTAAGTCCTGCCTACCTTAGTATTCACGATTTTATTACACGAACAATGCTTTGAGTTCAATAGGGTTCCAAGAGTTTTTAATTATGTAGTTTTTCTCTCGCTTGTTGTTTCGTCAGGGCATCAGTATGATTCCAAGATATTTGAACTTATCCACTTTCTCAATCCAAGTCGGTCAGTGATCATATATTTATTTTTCTCTTATTTAATTTCTAAACCTGCTTCCTTTCCTGCCAGTATTAGACATTCTGTGTTTCTTTTAACGTTCACTTTCTCCCAGTTGATCCAGATCGCGGGCTAAAGCGGGTTGCACTCAATAAAGTGTTTTACTGCTATTATTTTTCTAAAGGAATCCCATTGCGAGACATAGCACCAAATTAAAAAGATAGTGGTGCCACTGCGTCTCCTTGTTTTTTTTTTTTATAATTTGTGTAGGTTCAATCTGCAGATGGTTTGTGTCGAAGATGTTCATTCACTACTCTATGGGGGGTGGTTGTCCTAGATAGGATTTGAGAGATTCGACTGAATTTGCGTTAGTTGTAGTTCACAGTAACTCTTTTGTTTCCATGTCATTAAGGTGTTGTGTTGCGTCTCCTTGTTATTTTAGTGTTTTAACTCGTTCTTTGTTTCCTTTTAGACATACGTGTATCAGTTTCACCAGCTTCTTGGGGTTGCCCAACGAACATGTATATATCAATCCGCTTATAGAGCTTGCTGATGGAAGCACTAAACTTGCTAGATGGAGGGAAACGGTACAGTCGTTAATTGGGAAACGAAACGAATCTAGAAAAACTAACCTTTGAGCACGATTTACGAAGTTGTGATAAAAGCTCCCTTCTTACGCCCCCGTATTACGCTGTTATTAAGGCCGTATCTTTTCAAAAGTGTAATACGATGTTCTTAAAGCAATCTATTTTGACCAAGAATAGTTACTGAATCTCTGAATTCATTGTATCTTTCGTCATGAAATTTGAATAGACTAATACTCTTTCTCTGAAGTTGATATCTGAAAGGCTATTGCACTAAAAGGCCAATTTAACGTCTAAAAATACCCTTTACGGTGAGTAGCTTTTCGTCTTCCCCATCATCATATCTAAGAAACCTGTGATGCATATGATCTCATCTGCCCACGTTTCTGCAATCTACAATTTCATCCAGAGATTCCATTTACCCTCTTCTGATTGCCTCGTACCTGACAGATGCAGGAATGTTATTTATCTATTAATAAAACTCAACTGCAAGAAAATAGAAGTCCCTAATCTCCCTCCCTTTGCTATTGACTTTATAAAGTTGTTTTCCGTTTCCTGCCATATACGCCCTTTAACGAACATATGCGTTCCAATTATACTGCCTGTTTCAAAAGCAGTCGCTAAGACTACCCGAGTACACGAGTGTATCCACTTTGACTTGAAAAGAAATTCATCACCCCTAGAGAGTGGAGTGGAAACGCACGAGAAGATGCAAATTATTTGGAAAACTGGAAAAGAAATATGAGTTCATGCACAGTTAGGGAGGTTACTTCGAATACGATTGAAAAAAGTTTGCTTCAATCTTTGAAGAATCCTTTATTCCTTATCTCTAGGACAGGTGGGTAGGGGCACTGTCCTGTCACATCCAATTGCTCGGTTCAATGCACCCACGTCAATTCATAGGGAATTGATGTCGTGATTATAGATTCCTATCGAACTGCTTTCATGAATACCAGTTTACACTCATCCGATGGAGGTTAATCTATCGTGACACGCTGCGCTTTGGGAATAAAGTCCACTGATGCATTCACGTCAGAGATATTAAACCGTGTCAACATGTCAGACTGTTAGCATCTCGTCGTCGGTTGAGGGATGTTCTTATATTTGCCAGTGGAATTTCAATTGGCTGCAACAAAAGTATTCTCGAAAGTCACATAATCGCCTGATGTCATGAACGTTTTAACGAATTTTATCGGTTCTTGTGCCGGAACTAACCTTTTTTTGTTTTTGTGAAACAAGAAATCAGTTTTGCGATTTAGCGCCTTTGATATTCCATGAACGTTTCAATGAAGTATTTGCCAAACTACCTTTCATCGAAAACTTGCAAAGCGGTTGAATATACAAATATACTGACTTTGCCTTGAGTAAGAGTTCAAAAGAAGCTTAAAATAATCAAAATATGGTACTAAGCTTGAGATGAATGGGATTGAACCCCAAAGGCTTTTGTTGTTCATTTCTTGTTTTCACGCTGAGAAACATCATTTTAACTTAGAAAACACTTCAGTTATGGTAGACTTAGAAGCAGCTTTTTGATTTATTGAATCGGTTTTGTCCGACCGAAATGGCTTTTGTAAATTCGGGATAAATCAACTGTACATAGGCTTAATCGACCCTCCTTTAAGTATCGGGTCATCGTCACCGATCTTGCTTGAGGTTTAAGGCCATTTCACATCTAGTCATTCTCTGTCAAACTGACCACAGTATAACTATTGCTGGAAAGACAACTTCTTTTACAAACTACAGACGAAGTCGCCAAAGTGATAGGTCGGGCCCTCATGATCATTATGGATTCCATTACGATCACTATCAGCAAGCCTCACTAGTTTCAGTTTCGGTCCCACTTGTGTCTATTTATTTAATCACCACCAATGTCTCTTCACCGTATTTTGTAGCTTGCTTCTTACTACGATAAAATATTTTCCGGTTTTTCTGTTATGCCTACTGGATTGGCTCACGTGTCTGGTCTCTTGGATCTTGGTGTCACGTGGATCTCTCAATATTAATCACAGTCACCAATTCAGGATCGAAGTTCCTCTGGATTAGTGAACCAAATATGAGCTCAAAAAGTGTGAGTTGGTTCTATCGATATTTCGCAATATCGGGCTGCATATACGCCTTTTTTTTCCTTTTTTTCCTTTTTTTTCCATTATGGTACCTGGCACTTTACTGACTGTGCCAACTAGTTTTCCCCGAAGGAAACAAACAATATGTCACTGATAGAGTTAGATCTGGACAGTAGGTGGCTTTCTGCATATTTTTTTAGCCGAAAAAGTTTATAAGGAAGCTAAGATATGCTGTCGACACTTCGCACTACAGGGCGTATACGTATTCAATGTTTTGGCTGGAATTCAAACTTCTGCCCATTGGCGTCTTCCAGTTTCGCAAGATGATGTCAATTCATAGAAATATTCTTGGGCACTCTGATACCTTGATCGAGCTGGACTGTATGTTAAAAATTTCAGTTCCAAATAAGAGTTTAAGTTCTATCTATCACGGCGAAAATATGCTTAATAAATTACAGGATTTTTATATGTGTTTGCTCGTGGCCTCTTCTGGATAGCTGGCTTGACATCCGCCGGATAGTGAACCAATGTGTGCAGCGAACCTGGCATTACATTTTTGGGGCTGTGCTTAGGGTTGACATCCCGGAAAACATATTTTGTTTTCACAACAACAAGCCTCGGATACGGATGGATACAATGGTGCTACAAAGAAAATAAACAGCGACTATTTGGTTGCAGATTTGTTATTCGATTAAGACACCGACAAAAAGTCTTAAGTTTCCGGCATGTAAACGAACGCCTCATAACAATCCGCATCAACATCAAAGGCATCCTAGGGAATGTAAGCCTTATATGCGTTCAAGCCCCTACGGAAGAAAAAGATGATCGGTTCAAGGATGATTTCTTTGATCTCCTGGACCGTACGTACGCCCAATGCCCCAGTTATGGCACCAAAATTGTACTAGAGGATTTTAACGCAAAACTAGGCAAGAGGACATACGAGGGTGGTCCGATAAGTACTTAGCCTCACCGCCAAATGGCGGCCGTATCGCAAAAGCAACTTACTATCGTGTATTTGATAGTAGACGGCTACTGTCGAAATTTCAGCCGGATCGGATTCGTAGTTTCGTTTTGACCGCGTCTGGAAGCGGGAGTGTCCGCGGATTTTAGAAAAATGGAAAAAGAGCAATATCGGTCGGTGACTCGATTCTTGTTTTTGGAAGGGAAATCGCACAGCGAAATCAAAGAGCGTTTGGATGCTGTGTTCGGTGACTCTTCTCCTTCGATGGCGACCATCAAAAATTGGTTTAACGAGTTTCAACGTGGTCGCACGTCGGTTTTTGATGAGCCACGTCCAGGTGGCCCGAAAACGGCTACCACGAAGAATAACGTGACAAAAATCCACGATCTCGTATTGGCAGACCGTCGATTGAAGGTGCGCGAAATAACTGAGATAGTAGGCATTTCAAAAGATCGCGTGGATCATATCCTGCATGAAATTTTGGACATGAGAAGCTGTCGGCGCGATGGGTGCCGCGTTTTGCTCACTCCGGACAACAAGCGCAACCGTGAGACCACTTCAGAGTGGTGTTTGACGCTGTTTAAACGCAATCCGAAGGAGTTTCTGCGTCGTTTCGTGACACTCGACGAAACATGGATCGAAACAGTCGCCTTCACCCGGCGAACGTGCCCCGAAGAAGGCGAACCCTGTCCTCACCGGAAAGGTGATGGCCACCGTTTTCTGGGATTCACAAGGTGAGATCCACATCGACTACCTGGAGAAGGGCAAAACGGTCACAGGGCTGTACTATGCCAAATTATTGGGCCGATTCGACGCCGAGTTGAAGAAAAAACGGCTCCACTTGGCGAAGAAAGAAGTGCTCTTCCACCATGATAACGCACCGGCTCACACCTCCGCCCTCGCTACAGCCAAATTGATCGAATTGGGCTACGAACTGCTGCCCCATCCAACGTATTCTCCAGATTTGGCCCCGTACGACTTCATTTTGTTTCCAAGCTTGAAAAAGTCACTCGCCGGGCAGAAATTTCAGAATGAGGAGGTTATCGCCACCACGGAGGCCTACTTTGCAGACCTCGATAAAACGTATTTTTCGGACGGGTTCAAGAAGTTGGAGCATGGCTGGGTCAAGTGTATCGAGCTAAAAGGAGACTAGTTATATTGAAAAATAAATCGCCATTTCTCCAAAAATTTTGTTTTTCTTTTGTAGGCTAAGTACTTATCGAACCACCCTCGTATCTTCTCCCCCACTCTCTTTTTATATAAACTTGTACGGCCTCTGTGCCGTTAAGGAGGACCGAGATGATCAGTGATTTATACTCGTATAGTGCTACTTTGGTTTTTCGAGAGAGGGCTCTACTTCTCAGGTATGGTCGGCAAGAGTAATTCTGCGTTTGATCTGAGCGACGCTGGTTGTTGAAGCGAATCCGAAACACCCTCTATCCTTCCCGGAATTCCATCACAACTTCCTCTATTTCCAAACAGATGTCCTCACAAACCCACGCTATCCTTAACCCACGCCATCCTTAACCCACGCCATCCTTAACCCACGCTATCCTTAAACGACACCACAAAATAGATCGCAGGTCACTTTGTTCTCGACCTTTCACCAAAGCGGTTCGCGGTTATTCAGTACCCATAATTTTATATAAATACATATATGTGAAAAGAAAAAAACGTTTTTTGATATTTAATAGAAAAAAGAGTGAGCTCTCAACTCAAGCAGTGGAACCCGAACGGAAAAGAGTTTTCCGGAAAAGAGGATTTCACTTAATCCACATCCAAAGAACCCAACAAAGAAACATTTGGTCCAATCGAACCGGATAGTAACCCCAAAGTGACCCCGAAAATACCCGTATAGTGACCCAAAGAAAAGACCCGGATAGTGACCTGAAAAAACCCGGAAAGTTGCCCCGAAACAACCCGGATAGTAAACCCCGAAAAAACCCGTTCATTGACCCCGAAAAAACGCGGATAGAAACCCCGGAAGAAGCCGAAACCTCGAAAACGATATCCCATCGTAAGCAGCAAGGATCCATTGTAGCATCATCTCAGTACCCAGCAACACCTCAACAACGCAGCAACATTTCAAGAAGCTCACAAGCTAATCAGGTGCGTACTTTGTTTTTTAGATAAGTGCGTTGATTAGTGCTCAAATTTAATTTTACTGGTTGCGAGTTGTTTAACAAAAGGGTTCAATCTGTGTGTATCTCTGTGATTCTCCCCATTCGCTCACTCATACACTAAAATAACTGCGCCGTGTTCATACACACACGTAAAAGAGTTGAGAGAAATGTCGGTTTTGGACGATTTCATTTTTGCATCGGACCAACTCTTTGAGTTCTCCACAGATTTTAGGAGTAAAGCTCCTACGTCATACAGTGTCAATACGATCGAGACACTCAAAGAAGAAGTAAAAGAATTGTGGACTGATGTAAAGAAAACGTATGCACTTTGTGTACGTTCGGCAGATTGTTCCTCCAACGAAAGTCAGTTGGCCACCGTGAAAGGCAAGTATAAGCAGTGCTCCGAGGAGTATGTCACGTGTCTGAGTGAGATGGTCGACTTGGGTCAGAAACTCAAATTGATAAAGGAAGATAACTTGCCTTTCCCTAAAACACATGAATATTCAAATCTTAAATTACCACCATGTGATACCGATGTGTTTTCTGGTGATTATCTGTCATGGCCTTCGTTCCGAGACATGTTCACTGCCGTCTATATTAACCATCCACAATTGAGTGCAGTGCAAAAGCTTTTCCATCTCCGTGCGAAAACCAAAGGAGAAGCCAATAGTATTGTAAGTAAATTTCCACTTACATCCGAATGTTTGTCCTTGGCTTGGGAGGCATTGAAAGAACGGTACGAAAACACGCGAATCCTAGTCAACAATAAACTTCGTTCGTTGTTCCAGTTACCCTTTGTAACAGAGGAATCAAGTACAGGTATCAAAACTCTTCAAAGTCAAGTAAATGATTCTATTTCCGTGCTCACGGCCCTCAAGGTTGATACATCCAATTGGGATCCTATCTTAGTTTACTTGTGTTCAAGTCGCTTACCCGAAATGACACTTTCCATGTGGGAACAAACCATTTCACCATCCCGAGAAATCCCTTCTTGGTCAGACATGAACACATTTCTTACGCACAGATATCGCGTGTTAGAAACAGTATCCGACATGAGACCCGCATCCAAAAACAGGATTGCATACCCCAAGACTTCTACACCACAGCACCGCAAGGGAAGCTACCATCAAGCACATACAACTAAATTAAATGGCAATGCTTGTAGGCTTTGCAACGGAAGTCATCCACTCCGATTGTGCGAACAGTTTTTGCGTATGACAACAACTGATCGAATAAAAGTAGTAAACGCCCATAAATATTGCAGAAACTGCCTAGCTACGTCTCACATAGAGAAAGACTGCAAAAGTGTTTATACTTGTATTCAATGCAAAGCTCGACATCACACCCTTCTCCATCCATCCTCTACAAACTCGATCGTAAATAAATCACAATCCCCAATACCGTACAATTCACAAGACCCCCCAAATATACAGTCCACTTCATCTCCGCTCATCAACGCAAATCCTTTATATTCCCATTTTACTAGCAATAGCAAACGAGTTTTACTCGCCACCGCTTTAGTAACAGTTGAGCACCGGGGAAGTACCTTCTGCTTGCGTGCTCTTATAGATCCTGGTTCGGAAGTAACCTTTATATCCGAAGAAGCACAAAGACGTCTTCATCTCCCCACCCGTTCAATTCAGGCTCAGATTTCAGGAATGAATTCGGTAGTCACTGCCACAGCCACAAAACTCTGCCAGATTGAACTCAAGGCCAGATCTATACCCAACCTAACAATAACTGCCAACGCATATGTCCTTACTCGATTAACAGGCCATCTACCATCTTGCACAATTAATCATACGGAAATTTCAATTAGCCTGGATTTAGCCGACCCCAATTTTTACTCCACCTCAAAAATAGATTTAGTACTTGGTGCCGACATCTACCCATCTCTGCTCAGGGATGGCGTTAAGTCAAATATCTGTGGTAGTCTAGTGGCGCAAAACACTATTTTCGGATGGATATTATCAGGACCCCTAGACAATAGACCAGTTAAGGCGTTCACAACTGTTTTATCTTATTTTAATGAAGTTGCTCTTGATAAGGAACTTTCAAAATTCTGGGAAATTGAAGATATCCCACCGCAAAAATCCATTTCTCCTGAAGATGAAATGTGCGAAAAGCTATTTTCTGAAACAACTTTTCGAAACCCGGACGGTCGCTATACAGTACAATTACCTTTTAAATCGAATAGACCACCACTAGCGAATTCACGAAACATTGTCATGAGAAAATACATTCGTACGGAAAGTTCCCTATTAAAAAACCCGGACTATCATGCTAACTATAACGATGTATTAAATGATTACCTGATACAAGATCATATGAAACCTGTACCTTCTCCCGAAAATACAAATCATACTGATCTCTGTCCATACTATATGCCTCATCATGCTGTAGTGAAGCCAGAGAGCCCGACGACGAAACTTCGAGTCGTATTCAACGCTTCTCATCCCACTAATAATGGTATTAATTTGAATGATGTCGTGCATACCGGCCCTAGCCTTCAATCAGATTTGGTTGCCATAATACTAAATTGGCGTTTTTACAGGTACGTTTTCAATGCTGACATTGAGAAAATGTATCGACAAATTCGCATTCATCAAGACCACACTAAATATCAACGAATTTTCTTCCGTCCATCTAGTAAAAATCCATTATCAGAGTTCGAACTCCAAACAGTTACGTTCGGTGTTAACTGTGCACCGTATCTAGCTATTCGGACCCTTCATCAACTAGCCACAGATATCGCAACTCAATTTCCTTTAGCGTCCAATATCATAAAAAATGAGTTCTATGTCGACGATGTCTTATCAGGAGCTTACGACATTGAAACCGCCAAGCATTTGCAGCAAGAACTTATCGTAGCTCTTCAATCAGCCGGCTTTACATTAAGAAAATGGACTGCAAATTCTTCCGCTCTTCTTCACCATCTACCCCCTGAGAGTTTATTAAGCCAAAACTTCCTCAAGCTTGAAACAACATCTTGTACGAAAATGTTGGGCATTCAGTGGAATGCGAGGATCGATAGCTTTCAATTCTCACTTAACCTCGAAACCCAAGCAGAACCGTTTAATTCTACCACCAAACGAAGCGTCCTATCAATAATTGCAAAGCTATTTGATCCTGCAGGTTGGCTGGCACCTGTAATCATTACCTCTAAGATAATCATGCAGCAGATTTGGCGCGATGGTACGTCTTGGGATTCACCTCTTCATCCGCAGACATACCAACAATGGCAACATTTCTTATGCCATATACCTGAAATAAAACAGTTACGAATACCTCGATGGATAGCATACGACACCTCAACCACGATACAGTTGCATGGGTTTAGTGATTCCTCAGAAAAAGCTTATGCAGCTGCGTTATACATCCGTATAGGTCATAAAACCAATAAATTCCCATCTTATCTCCTTTGTGCCAAAACGAAAGTCGCACCGGTCAAGCAGCTTACGTTGCCAAGATTAGAACTCTGTGGAGCACTTCTACTCTCAAAACTTTTTCAAAGAACTCTTGAGAATCTCAAATATCCAATCAACAACACCTTCATGTGGACTGATAGCACAATCGTTCTCGCTTGGTTGCAGAAGTCTCCACACACTTTGAAGACATTTGTGGGCAACAGAGTCTCCCAAATATTGAAGAATGTTGAGACTTCTACATGGCGTCATGTATCCTCTGCCGATAACCCCGCAGATTTAGCTACACGAGGAGTAACACCATCCGAGTTAAAATACAAGACTTTGTGGTGGCATGGCCCAAGTTGGCTCATACGTCCACAATCTGATTGGCCCCGTTCAGTTCCTGAATCCCCAAACGAAAACGAGTTGGAAATTCGATCTAGCAGCTCTTTGCAAGTCTATTGCAACACACAAATACCAAATGTTGAGAATATCATTAAGAGATTTTCCACTTGGTCAAGAATGATTCGGGTAATGAACTACGTTTATCGCTTCATTCACCATGTTAACCCTCGCACAGGTGAACTGAACCATTCCCAAGGTTTCCCTTCGTCTAATGATGAGATCCTCTGCACCAGAAATAGCCTCATTCGTTTAACCCAACGATATCACTTTGCTTTTGAATATCAAGCATTAGCCTCCAATAAGCCACTATCAAAGAAAAGTCCTCTAGTGTCCCTTAATCCATTATTAGATTCGCATGGTTTAATGCGGGTAAATGGACGACTTGCTTGCTCTACTCTTTCATATAATGAAAAATTTCCAATTCTCCTTCCTTACAAATGTCTTCTAACTGAGTTGTTCATACATTTCGTACATCAGATCACTTTGCACGGCGGTAATCAGTTGGTTATCCGCACGATTCGAGCAGAATTTTGGATACCAAGGCTGAAAAATCAGGTTAAGAAGGTGATTCACTCGTGTAAAATTTGTATAGTACACAAACAAAGAATTAGAACGCAACTAATGGCTGCTCTCCCCAAAGAAAGAACTACCCTTTCAGTCCCATTTGCTAACACAGGAGTTGACTTCGCGGGTCCCTTTTCTATTAAAAGCTTTTCTGGACGAAATTGTCGCATTTCAAAGGGATACGTGTGCTTATTTATTTGTTTCGCAACCAAAGCAATCCATTTGGAACCTGCTAGTGACTTGTCAACACCTTCATTCCTGGCAGCCTTTGCTCGCTTCATAGCACGACGAGGCTTACCGCACACGATATTCTCAGACAACGGAACTAATTTCGTAGGGGCGAATAAAGTCTTAACTGCCAATTTTAAACAGTTTCTCCAACGCTTCCCAAATGATTTCTTACATAAATATGAAAACTTGAAGGTCTGTTGGAAATTCATACCACCTGGTGCTCCACATATGGGAGGTTTATGGGAAGCTGGTGTGAAAAGCTTTAAGACACACTTTCGTAAAGTTGTCAGTGATCATAAACTTACTTTCGAAGAGTTCTCCACCCTACTCGCACGAATTGAGGCATGCTTAAATTCTCGACCCATATCAGTAATGACCGAAGACCCAAATGACAATCTACCTTTGACACCAGGACACTTTCTCCGCGGCGCTCCACTGTTGGCTCCACCCGAAGCCGATATCTCTTCCCAGTCTCCAAATCTCATAAAGAAATGGGAAAAGGTTCAATTACTTAGCCAAAAAATAGCGACGCGTTGGAAGGAGGAATATCTTAAGGAACTGCACAAAAGGTATAAATGGAAGTATCCTGAACGTGACATTACTCTTAACGATCTTGTCATAATCCGCGAAGAAAATTTAATGCCGAATGAGTGGCGGCTGGGACGAGTTGTTGGGTTGCACCCAGGTAAAGATGGTAGAGTCAGGGTAGCAGATATCCGAACACAAAAGGGTATCTTAACTCGACCTATCGTAAAGTTATGTGTTTTGAACCAACCGTAACTAGATTAAACTATTTCAATACCTTTTTATAATTATTATTGCACTTATCTTTAAAGGAAGGTACGTAGGATTTAATTTATGATTACCTATTAACAAAATTATTGTAGCATGTAAACAGTATTAAATAAGCTAATACACCTTGTCACCTATTACTCTTACTTTATGTACATACATTTTACATCCATTCATACTATATATCCGAATTTAAATGTTAACAATTTAAGATTTAAGTAAAATGTAATTATCATCTAAAAAAAAAAAAAAAAAATGTTACCGATCATTTTGCAGTAATACTGCAAGGCGGCCGGCAATGTTGAAGCGAATCCGAAACACCCTCTATCCTTCCCGGAATTCCATCACAACTTCCTCTATTTCCAAACAGATGTCCTCACAAACCCACGCTATCCTTAACCCACGCCATCCTTAACCCACGCCATCCTTAACCCACGCTATCCTTAAACGACACCACAAAATAGATCGCAGGTCACTTTGTTCTCGACCTTTCACCAAAGCGGTTCGCGGTTATTCAGTACCCATAATTTTATATAAATACATATATGTGAAAAGAAAAAAACGTTTTTTGATATTTAATAGAAAAAAGAGTGAGCTCTCAACTCAAGCAGTGGAACCCGAACGGAAAAGAGTTTTCCGGAAAAGAGGATTTCACTTAATCCACATCCAAAGAACCCAACAAAGAAACACTGGTCATTAGCGAGAGAAGTTAGACGAACTCCTTGACCATTCCAAATTTGTAGCCGTCAATTGTGACCTTCTGGCCAAGACGTCAGTGTTGTGCGTCTTTTTTGGATGACAGCATATATTTGGTTTTACCCTCGTTCACCGAAAGACCAATTTTAGCTGTTTCTGCTGCAATGCTTTTAAAGACTTCATTGACGTCTCGCTGTGATCACCCAATTACGTCAATGTCATCTGCGAACGCAAGCAATTGCGCAGACTTGAATTAGATCGTACCTCGTTTTTTGGCCAGTGCATTACATTGCCTAAATCCTTTTTAACATCGAAGGTCTCGGTTAATTATTCGGTATCGACTTTAATGGAGCAGCGAGAATTCTCCATTGAAAAAAATCCTGCACAATCGGATGAGTTTGGTAGGGGATGTTAAAACTAGACATGGCTAGGTATAGCTCGTCCCTATGCACACAGGCTTAAAAAGTGATAAAAATATGGTGTGTGCCGTTTTTTTTTTAGAGGCTTCTGCTATCTGTTAGAAGACTCAGACACAAATACTGGGCTATTGTACTGCCAGACAGACATCTTAGATGACGTTAGAGCTCATGAAGAGCCAGGTGTTTCGCAGATATGCCACAGTGTGAAAATTTGGTCTATTGTGGATTTAACTGGCCTGAAACCATACTGATAGGGACCTAACAAATCATCCTCCATAGTTGGTTATAGGAGTTCCCTTTCTTATGGACTGGGCAAACGATGCTGAGATTCGTCGTGCATGCTTTCCTCCGACCATATTTTACAGAAGAGCTGGTGCATGCAACCTATCAAGCTGTTTTAAATAGCTCAGCAGACAGGCCGTCTGTGCCCACGGCTTTGTTAGTTTTAAACAAGCTTAATTTAATCTAGGTCAGGTGGACAGAATTCTCTGGTATCTTCATCCGTTACGAATGGACCATTCTGCCTGACAGCGGTATCACATCTATCATCGCCCATATTCTCAGCATCGACTGTGACTCTACTACTAGTTGTCCGTCTTCATCTTTAGAGGTTTCTGCTCTGGCTTTATAGAGCTGAAGTGGTCTCACGGTTGCGCTTGTTGTCCGGAGTGAGCAAACGCGGCACCCATCGCGCCGACAGCTTTCTCATGCCCAAAATTTCATGCAGGATATGACACGCGATCTTTTGAAATGCCTACTGTGTCAGCTATCTCGCGCACCTTCAATCGGTAGCCGTCTTCGGGGCACCTGGGCGTGGCTCATCAAAAACCGACGTGCGACCACGTTGAAACTCGTTAAACCAATTTTTGATGGTCGCCATCGAAGGAGAAGAGTCACCGTGTACAGCATCCAAACGCTCTTTGATTTCGCTGCGCGATTTCTCTTCCAAAAACAAGAATCGAATCACTCGACCTATATTGCTCTTTTTCCATTTTTCTAAAATCCGTGGGCACTCCCGCTACCACACGCGGTCAAAACAAAACCGATCCGGCTGAAATTTCGACAGTAGCCGTCTACTATCGAATACACGATAGTAAGTTGCTCTTACGATACGGGCGCCATCTGGCGGTGATGCTAAGTACTTATCGGACCACCCTTGTACAACGACGAACTGTACGGGCAACACTGCGACATCGACCTAGTATAACGTCTCCGGATCCAAAGTCTAAGATGGTTGGCCATGTAGAGCGAATGAAGAGCACAGCTCCGGCCCGAAGAATCTTCGAATCCAACCTTGAAGGACGACGCATCAGAGGACGACTGAATCTAAGGTGGCGCACACAGTTAGAGGAAGACCTTAACCAACTGGAAGTGCCGCACTGGAAACAACTGACAAAAGGTTGTGCCAGCAGGAGACGCTTGTTGGTTGAGGCCCAAGTTCACACCGGATGCCATCTAAGAAGAAGAATTAAATTGAATACAAATCTTTTGCCTTATTTGGTAAAAAGAAAAATACTCGCCGACAGTACCAACTAACATGTAGTCTCATTGGCAGCTGACAGACAATTTGGCTTCCAGCAACACAAAAATCTCGCGAATAGGATTAATTCTTTCAGCGAAATTACAAAATTCCTGTTAGTTTTCGAACATAACATAACATAATTAGAGGTCATTCATTGTAAAAACAAATCCCGATGTCATTGCCTATAAAAATGCTTCTTGATGTTATAATGGGAAAAAATGCCTAAACTCCATATCCGGAAGTCTACAGCATAGTTCTGCATTTGCACAAATCACAACTGATGGAACGAAGATGGTTTATATCCAATAAAGGACAAATCCAGGAGATATCCCATCGCCAACGGCCAAAAAAACCTTTTTCTTTTGGGATTTCTTTAACAAAAAAATAATCTAATAAACCGATATTCCAGCAACATTCATGGGAAGTTGCTGCTGGCTATAAAACCTATCGTTCATCGAGACAAGTGTAGTACTATATCTGAATCATAGCACACCAATCGATTTGAAGACGTCAACAGATAGATGAATTCACCAAAATCAACATGGAAAGAATGTAATTTATTTATTGCCCCCATAATCCCAGTAGGCACTTAAACCACTCGATAGAACCTGCATAATCCTATGGAGAAGGCATCTGCCACCAAGAAGTCATTCTCGCAACATCTCAAGACCACAATCGTCGGACAAATCCCCGGATTTTCACTTTCTAATAAAATTCAAAAACCGAGATTTAACGACCATCGATCGAAAAGGAAATGTCAGTCCATTGCTGAATAGGGCAGATTACTCTTCACTCGAATAATTGCAGATTTATGTTGACTAGAAATTATTATACTTACTATCTCCCGTTGATAGTCACATTACAACGATTATTTCTCATTCCCCCCCCCCCCCCTCCCCCCCACCGCATTGGGTGTCTAAAAGCATTTTGAAGTCCAAATACCCAACCCCGTCCTCTCAGCGCGTTCCCTCCGGTGCCATTGTTATACAAATAACCTCTAAACAACATTTAATTTTCATAAGCACTCTGAAAACTCGAACATGACCTCGTTGAAAACCTCCACTCAAAGAGTGCAAGGGGACTACAGGGGCACTAAGGTATGTTGCGAAATATGAGTTGCTCCAGAAAATATTACCTTTGCCAAACATTCCTTAGGGCAATGGCTCGGCTACCTTGTTTGACAGCAAAACAATTTGTCTCATCTACGCTGATGTTTTCTTGAAGGGTCGTGAATGAAAAGCAAACTTAAGTTGCTCCATTCTGCGGTGGTGATAAAGACTCATACCTTCCCTGCAGTTTATTTGGATATCTGTCAGATGAGTTTAAATTTTTTTTCTGTCTTGCTTTGCACTTTTCTGAAAGTGAATTAATTCGATTTAGCAGGTTTGCTTTTGAGAATGAGACTAACAGATTTACATAGCTTTTTATTTCTCTCGTTTCAGATTGGATGAGGACAAGTTCGAGTTAATCAACGTAAGTAAGGGTCGGTCTAATACCCTTCTGTGATTCTCATCTGTTTTTTTTTTTTTTGCAGAATACAGTTCTACCTGAAGCAGTACAATTCTGGGAGCAAGCACTCTTGGTTCGAGAAACAAAGGGCATCATACGATTGAATAGGTAATTTGAAATGGACTTAAACAGATCAAATTATTCATGCAACTATAGTCTGGGTTAAATCGTTATATTAGGCACTGAACATTACCCACAGACCTTAATATCCTGACTTAGCTATGAGTACTATCCCTCGTTATGTCTAACCTATACCGATAGTGTTGATAGGAAGACCCCCCAACCAGTTTCAGTTCAGCTGCCAAGACCAGCAGAGGCAAACGTATTCTAGGCAAATCACTTTGCGACTGATTCTCTCCATATTTCTCCGGATGGATCTAGTTTTCCAGTACCTCTGACACGCTATACGCATACAGTCGAGCTCTCGAGTTTTTGTGCAATCAGAACTATACACCCGTAAGGTATAAGAGGGCTGGGGAAAGCAAACTAGGAGTCAGCCAGTGTCCGACCATAGGCAAAAGAATAAATCGATTCGTAGCACAATTTGTGATTTTTATTTTCTCCTTACAAATCAGAAGTGGGATTACTACAAAAAAAATTAAAAAAAATAAATAATTAAATAACAAAAAAAAAATAATAAAAGTAAAGAAATATAAATAAAATCGCGGGAGCAGATGAGGGTTTATGTTTACACCTTCGATTCAGTCGAAAATCAGCCAGCAGCGCAAGTCGCTTCCAGTCACCTTCCCAAAACGCGAATACAAAAAAAGCCAACCACACTTCGCGGGATAGAAACACTAGCCTAGCAAAAAGGGAAATTTTTTTTGGTGTTTGGAAGAACATCGGAACAGTTGGCGGTTCCGTTCTGAAAAAAAAAAAAAGAGAACCTTGGCGATCGAGTGATTCTTTTGAATTTCGTCGTTTTTCTTCTGGATTCAGCGAATCGATTTGGGCACGCCTGAGTAGTAATCGGCTTTGCAATGACGAGTGGGCAGAAATCCGCGGAGAAGAACGCAGCGATGACAAGGGACGAATTGCGTGAAGAGCTGAAGCAACGTGGGCTTGAGTAAGGCGGTCTTAAAGAAGATCTGCTATAACGACTGAGGAACGCAGCGGACGTCCAAGTACGGGGAGGGCAGCTGAGGGGCCATCTGTGAGTGGCAGCGCCGGTGATACAAGCGAGCTGCAGGACTTGCGCATGAAGCTGCAACGAGTCCAGGAGAAACTGGCAGATATGATGAACCGTTCGCAAGGGACAACAGAGTACAAGGTGCCATACGTCTGTGGTTCGGTGTCTAGGGACGGGTTGGTGCGCGAGAAGCCGCTACGAGGTCTGAAATGTGGCAGGTATGATCCCGGAGTTCGATCCGATAGCGTTCACCGGGCGACAGGTGGTGGGGGACATTCAGCGAGTGTATAGTTTGAACGAGAAATTGGTGCTAATGGCAGCAACGACGCGGTTAACAGGGTCTGCGAGACTATGGGGCCAAGGTGCCCCATACAGCTGCGTGTATGTTTAATGAAGGATTTTCACCCATCCTTAAAATAACGGAAATTTTTGGTACTCAAATTGGCCGAAACGCCTACTCGTATGCTGAGGAGTACGATGAACGACGAATAACCCGTGCAAAGCGATCCACGTACGAGGCTTCCAAAAAGGCAAGGCCTTCCCTCAGGTAACACAGGACATGATGCGTATGAAGCCGGCGAAGGGTTATTGTATGGTCCAGGCATAGCAGATTAGTGTAAGTATACATTTTCCACGAAAATTCTGCTCTTAAAACCTTTAACGCATTTTTCTCGAAACATATTTTTCTAAAACTGTCATGGTCTTAAAAAAAAACTATTCAACCGATTGCTTTGAAATTTATACATATATGTATGTTCTTCTAGTCATTAATGGTTATCGGCTGTACCAAGATGGCTCATTTTGGAAAATATTTTCTTAATTTTTTTAAACGATTTTTAACAAAAAAAAAAAAACAATTTTTTTCGACCTACTGAACTATAATCCATTCGATTTGTTATTTCAGACAACATGAACAGTGACCTGCTTATTTTTTATTTTTTTTTTGTTCTAATTTAATTTAAAAAAAATATATAAAAAATGTGAAATAAGAAAAATATTTTTTTTATACTGTTTAAGATACAAATAAAAACATATAAAAAAATTAAAATGATTGAATTTTATTGTCAAAATTTATTGGTAAAATTTATGCGTTCACATGAGACGATGTCAAATTATGTCAATTGTGTCATCGTACAGCTGTGAACATGAAAGCAGTAGTTTTATTAAAATCGTTCAAAATGTTCTTATTTTTCGTTCTGAACTCGCACATTAAAAATAAATGCATTCAGTGGAATGGAAGGACAGAGAAATCTATATACAAAACATCCCTGAATTAAGATAACGGTAGATTTCTAAGTTGAGGATCGAATTTGAAGATCACATTAAAATAGCAGTGCGTGTGCTTAATTTGTGATTATTTTTCAAAAAAATTGAGATTTGTTGGCGAAATAAAGGGGGAAAAAGTCAGTTGTATAATAAATACATTTCTAAGGACAAACATACTAATACACATATGTATATTTTTCCTTTTTCTTGGAAAAAGTGGGTCGTGGTAAGCATTGCACCGACGAACAAAGAAAATTGATATTATCGCTGCGAAAGGAAGGAGTCATACGCGGAAATACAGCGTATTTGTTGTTCTTCAGCCAAAATGATATCAAACGCCATAAAATATGTACAAAAGACAGAAACAAGAGGTAGAAAACGGAAAACAACACATCTTGATGACAGGCGAATCGTACGGTTGTCTAAACAAAACCCAGACAAATCGGCGATACAAATAAAAAATGAGTTAGATCTGCCTTTGAGTGATATGACAGTACGAAGAAGACTTCTGGAGGGCAATTTAGGAGCACGCAGTCCGAAAAAAAGCCACTACTGACACAAAAAACATAAAGCGAAGCGCATAGAATTCGCAAAAAGTATGTTGGACTTCCTGTTGAAAAATGGCGAAACATTTTATGGACAGATGAGTCAAAAATTGTTTTGTATTGTATTGGTTCACGCCAATACATAAGACGTCCCCCGAATCAAAATCAATGTATGGGGATGTTTTTCCTACAACGGCGTCGGTCCAATACATCAAATTGATGGCATTATGGACCAAAATGTGTATGTCATCTTGACCAATGTCATGTTACCCTACTGTGAGGAAGAAATGCCGTTAAGATGGGTCTTCCAACAAGATAATGACTCGAAACACACCAGTCGAAAAGCGAAAGAGTGCTTTCGGGCCAATGGGGTTCAGGTTATGGACCGGCCAGGTCAGTTTCTCGACCTGAACCCCATTGAAAATCTTTCGGGAGATGTTAAAAGGGCTGTCCATAATGTCAAGCCGACAAACAATGTCCAGCTATGGGAAGTAGTCCAAAGTGGTTGGTATGCCATATTACCGGAGCACTGTAATCGTTTAGTGGATTATATGCAGCGACGTTGTCAAGCAGTGCTTAATAATTCAGGAAATACAACAAAATATTAATAACATAAACATTTTTCATAATATTTGACATTTATATTGGGTGTGTGAATATGACTCCGCCCTTTTTTGTTGAAATAAAACACATTTGTTTTGTTTAGAAAATTAAAAAACAGTTTATTCAAAGTATGCTCCATCTGCAGCTACAACCTTTGCCCATCTTTCAGGTAATTTACGTATTCCGTGTCTGAAGAAATCCTGATCTTTTGAGCTGATCCAATTATCAAGCCAAATTTTTATACTTTCGTGGGAAGTGAACCGTTCTCCTGTAAGACTGGACTGCATTGTCCGGAATAAATGGTAATCCGACGGAGCTATGTCCGGCGAATATGGCGGGTGGAGTAATACTTCCCAGTCCTGTCCATCTAAATATTTTTTTACGACTTGTGATGTGTGTGGTTTGGCATTGTCATGTTGGAGAATTAATTTACTGTGCCTATTCTCCCATTCTGGTCGTTTTTCTTGTATGGCTCGCTTTAAATGCATTAGTTGTCGCCGGTAAACTTCTCCATTAATAGTTTCAGAGAGTTCGAGCAACTCATAATGCAAAATACCTCTCTTCAAATTTTTTGGGTGGTTTTCCATGTTCTTTGTCCTCAGTGCCAAAATCACTATTTTGAAATCGTCGAAACCATTCCTTGCAAGTTGTATTAGATTGAGCATGCTCACCGTAAATCTCCACAAGCAAACGATAAGTTTCCGCTGCACTTTTCTTTGCAACGAAATAGTGTAATAACACTTCCCGCAAATGATGTTTACTTGGAACGAAAACTGACATTTTTAAGGAGCTAAAAAAACTTGTTGCTTACACTTCAACCAAATGTCACGTACTGCGTTTGACACCTGACATAAAGTACTATCAAATACAAGTGTTACCATCTATAAGTACACGTAAGCAATATTAACAACGACATCTTTTAGGAAAGGGCGGAGTCATATTCACACACCCAATATGTATAAAAAAATAAAAGCAAATTCTGGATCTGAAAGTAGCACTACTATTTTCATGTTAAGTGCAATTAAAGAAATTACTCCGATTTGATGCCTTATGAAATACTTTATTGAAAATCAGTTTAAAGTTTCAAAAAAAAAAAATAGCAGTTTTAAAAATATTTTAATATTTCGATTATTTTTTACCTACTGCTATTTTCGTGTTCACAACTGTATACGATGATGATATGAAAATTTCGAAACATGTAATATCTGCTTCGTGCTCTTCCAATCCGACCTAAACGGGCTCAGTATTTGTTTTAAAAAAAATGCTTCCAAATGTCAAACTATCTCCTCAAATTCCCAACACCTATGTCAATATTGACTTAGGTATTGTCTGTGACATGGTCATTGCAGGCAACTACAATACCTTCCAAAAAGTCGTTGGATATTGTTTTTATTACAAGCTCGAGTCTTAGTTTGTTGTGTCATAGATTTCAAAATTTACACTCAACCTGGGGCTTGTTATATTGCTGCTTTTACAGTGAAAAGTGCAGAACCTTTCTGACATTTACTATTCTTACCTCAATTATATTATCTCTTATTATATTAATATTATTGAAAGCGGGCTAGCCCCGGTATGGCCCGAGACAGCACGTATTATTTAGAATTGGAAGCAATCAGAGTACGAAATATAGCTCGTGTTGCTTCCACTCTCTGAAATATAACGAGTAACGAGCTTTAGGCACCAACTACATTCGTCTCTGTCCGAATTCAGTCGATTTTTTTTAAAACCGCACAAACTGCTGTGAATCTGAAACTACACTTCAAACGAATGCTATGCATCTACGTATGCTAACGCAGAATAAATCCTTGATTCTTACCCAGAAATGCTATCCAATACCAATCATTATTCGTGGTGCTCCTATTTGTTCCCGATATGCATCAATGCAAATTATTCCTAGAATCCATTCAAGCCATTGTTCCCCCATGAGTGCGTGACCTTTTCATGAAACCGAATCAATTGTGTTCAGAAGCAGATAACACAGAACATAATCGTTTGTGAACACGAAAACGATAATCCGTAACGTTCAGTATTTCTGGGGAATGGCAGCGATTTGCTTAATCTCTAACATCAATTTTTTTTTTTCAGGAAATGCGACAGTACTCAGGTGTTCGTCAAGGATTCCCTTACCCACTGTATAGATCACTGCAAAAGCGTGACCATGTGCGGTGAAGTTCAAGTGCCCGAAGACCATTTAGACGTAAGTTCCGTCACACATCCACTCTGTCCATATCTTAAACACACTATTTTCCTTTCAAGGTATGTCGAATATGCAATGCGACGGGGCAGGATTGTCGACCCGATCCGAGTACTCAACGCGGGCCAGGTATTGAAAATGCCGATTTCGTATTCTACGTTTCAGCGCGACAAACCGAAAGATGTCACAAAGGACTAACTGTGGCGTATGCCGCCCACTGCCAACAGGAGGCGGCTCTTGACCGGCCAATCGCCGGTCATGCTAACCTATGCCCGGACAGCATCAGTACAAAACCACAGGAACTTCAAACACTTTTATCAACAGTGAAACACGAAATCCTGCATGCTCTCGGTTTCTCTGTGAGTCTGTATGCGTTTTTTCGCGACGAAAACGGCGAACCTCGAACCCCCCGCAAGTCGGATACCGGCAAGCCCTTCCTCAATGAGAAGTATGTCTATTATTTCTAATTCCTACAACGACTTTAGTAAATTGGCTCTTATCTCTATGGCAGATTACAGATCCACCAATGGAGCAATACAACCATACGTAAGGTGGTTCGAGATAAATGGTCCGTGCGAGGTGGAGCGATACGAAAGGTAGTGGATATGATGGTAACGCCACGTGTTGTGGAAGAGGCTCGTAAACATTTCAACTGCCCTGATCTGGAGGGAGCCGAACTTGAGGATCAGGGGGGAGAGGGTACAGCTCTTACACACTGGGAGAAACGCATTTTAGAGGTATGAATAAGTGATACTGAAAAAGCTTGTATTTTACCTTTTATATTTGCTCCCAAATCGATTCATAAATATGCTAAGCACAGGTATTCCGGTGGAAATATGCACGAATGGGCACGAAATGTGGAAAATACATTTCACGATGTGTAGGCGGTTTTCCGTTTTTTCTGTGATGATTGATGCGCCTCTCATCTGTAATAGCCGAACGCAAATGTTTGAGGCATCCCCAAAGAATTCGCGAAAACTTTAGCAAAGCACGCGCTCAACCTTGTCAGAGGTATGGAATTCGGCATGCCAACTTATTGAATATGTTGTTTGCACAAAAGGAAGAACAATATTACGTCTGGCGCTTTAGTGAGGACTCACATAGATGGAAGCACATTAAACAAATTCATTAAATTCGCAAGTCAAACGGGGATTACCGAAATACACACTCGTATCATGGCAAATGTAAATAACGACATGTCAACAAACGGCGTGAGGACATCCTTGTGTAAACCCGCAATCATGAAAGTACCATATGTGTAGGTTGTCAATATTCCGGCGAAAACGTCTGCGTTATTACAGTGGCTTTTTGGCTTCAGTGCGAAGATATGACGCCATTCAATTAGATATAGGACCGGTTGTTTATTGCTTTCTTTTAATATCTCTTTACAAATGAGCAAAGAGCTGTAGGAGATCCATATGGTGCGCCGTGGTTACATCCCTCATGAATCTTTACAGTCCGTTGTACAAATGGAAATTCTAACTTTTGCCAACTATAGCAGTTTTGTGATCAAAACAAGCGAACAAAGTAATTGCCGTTCCATTGATGTGCGTCTCACAAAATGGTTTGGGCCTGACATCCCATTGGGACATTATTAACTTCTGCTTCAGTTTTCGAAAAGCGAACTTTGCAAAACTAAATAACCTGATCAATAAAGTTAACCTCAATTTTCGCCTAAACCCTAACAGGAACATGTCCGTAGATAATACTCTGGCGCTATACCAACCCAAAAACCTCAGTTTCCTCATCCTATATTCACAACAAAAAAAAGGAAAAACTTGCCCATTTATTCAGCCAACCGGTCACCGGCCTTCAGATCTTCAACCTTATCATGGCTATTTTCGTTGTATGAAAGACTGCCCCCATACGTCTATAGCTTCAGTGAATATATGTAACTCTCGCTTTAGACATCGAGAAATTACGTAACTTAAAGGACGAATTCTCGAGGCTTTCGTCTACACTGCAAGCTCATATTTTCCAACCAACATGGATTCCTAAAAGTTCGATGATCGACAACTAATCTTATTGAGCTTGTCTCACAATATTTGTGTTTATTCTCACTGCCCTAGGTTTCTCTCCCGGTTTTATCTTATGGATCAAATCTTATCTAGAAGATCGTCAATATAACGTTATTTTCAGATCTTCTGTCTCTGATCCAATTAATGCTAGCTCTGGTGTCCCACAAGGTAGTCATATCGGCCCATTAATATTTATTCTTGATGATGACAGCGTTATTCTGAACTCTCAGCTCTCCATTTATACTGATGATATGAAACATATCTTCCTTTGTTGACTCGTGTTCTCTCCAACCGACCTTAACAGGTTCACAACTTGGTGTCAAAAAAATCATCTCGAGCTCAATGTCAGTAAATGCCAAGCCATCACTTAGCGCTCTTCCTCACCAGCCAGAACCAATTCATTGTTCGTAATGAAACCGTTCCCCCTGTCAATTTCTTATCAGGCCACTCACCTTAGGTTTATCCGTTTTGCCCTTCGCGGCCTTTCCTGGGCTGACCTCCTTAATCTGTCACCTTATACGGATCGCGTAAAATTAATCAACCTCCAACCCCTTAAACAACGACGCGATGTTGCAGATATTCTTTTTATTCACGAACCATCTCAGCGGTAACATCGACAGCCCCACATTATTGCACATGATTCCCCTTAACACCAACCCACGTAACCTTCGGTCCATGCCCCTTTTCCGTATGACAGTCATCGCATAAATTATGGCTACCACGAACCAATGTCCAGAATGCTGCGCAAAGCTAACAACAATCTTTTCGACCTTCACGTCAAAAATTCCAGTCTTAGAACTGCCCTATACCACAACCCTTCACCCCCTCATTCATCGTTTCCACTCTGTCGCCTAATTAGTAAGCTAATGAAGTTATTTTTTTTGTTAAGGCTTGCATTAAGCCTTGCAACAAAACTTCGCATCAAATTACACTTCTTCTATTCACTGCTGCTGGGTTAGCCCCCCGAATCAAATCCTATCTAGTAGTTCGTCAGTAAAATATTCATATTTTCTGTTCTGTTCCTTTGGCGGTGTTCAAGGTGTTCATATTGACCTACTGATATTTATCCTAACCATTATTGACGTCAACTATGTCATCAACAACGTTCACCTTTTTTTTATAGGCTTCACGCGGGTTCAAGAGTTACGCTCTTATGGTTTTTGTCACACAACCTGGACGGCGTGCAGATGGTTTGTGTTCAAGATGTTTGTTCACTACTCTCCGGGGTGGTTGTCCGAGATAGGATTCAAGAGATTCGACTGAATTTGTCGCGTCGGTTGTAGTTCCCAGTAATTTTTTTTGTTTCCATGTCATTAAGGTGTTATATTGGAAATGCACACATAGAGTATGAATTTTGAAGTGCGAATTTTATACTGCGAGTGTTATGCCTTCGTTAGCATTTTTTGATCATCACTCATTCACAGTTTCTCCGTGTAGTTATGTAGTTTCCGTTCTTGGTTATGGACGGATTTGAATTACAGACCTTCCGCTCAACAGTCGGTGATGATTACCATTGCACCACGGTCATCTCCTTTCCATATACGCTGATGATATGAAAATCTTGGTGTCGAAATAACAATCTCGTGTTCAGCAATGTCACCTCTCTAGAATCTACTTCTGTCATGAAGTAACTCCTACCAACGTAAGTGTTATATGTGACCGGGGACTTGACTTTCTTCTTCACATCATCAAACCCCACCATCGGCCACGAAGTCTGGTCTCCCTCTTACGGGATTATTGAGCCTATAAAGGTCATTCAACTTAAGTTTATTCTATTTACCCTTCGTGGTCTTTCCTAAACTGATACTTACCTATATTTACCGCCTCATGATGAAAATTTAAAACTCATCCCTGGAAATATTTATTCATAAACAACCATATAGCAGTTTGGCGAAACTTCGTATTCTTCCATTTACCGAATGGAAACCGAATGGATTGGTTCTTTCTAAGGACCTGAAATCGATGACATCGATGAATCTCTTCTTCTATGAATTTTGGGTCATTTAATTCAAGTCGTTTTGGATGGTTTAAAATCTGCTACTCAACAACTAAATGCTGGCGTTCCTCAAGGCTGTGTTGTATCACCGATGCTCTTCCTCACTTTTATTAATGATCTCCGGCTTGTTACTTCTAATCCAGTTCAGTCCTTCGCTGATGACAGTACTTTAGCTTTCCATATTCGTCGAATCATGGCTTGGTTCGATAGTAACCTAACTGTGACCTTCGATGACAAAACAGGACTGGAGATTCAACACTGGAGATTCTATCTATTAGTAGAAGAGATGCACCCCACCCATAAATGGAAGCAGACCTACGTGGACACTAATCGATATTTTGAGGAAAAAATTATCTTCAGTGGTTAAGCCTATTTTAGGTTGAATGGTTGAAGCAAATTGCCACATATGAGGAGAGAGAGTAATTCACAGCCGTATCAAGAGTCCCGCACCCGAAGAATTGTATTGCTTGGTATGGATTTTGGGCACACGGTATCATCCGGGTCGTACATCTTTCAGAACAAAATCGGCCGGACTATGTAGAGTAGTCAATATTGAATGACAGCGGGCCATAATAGCTGACTTTTTGTCGCCTCAATGGGATGAGGGCAACATGTAGTTCCAACAAGACAGCGCAACGTGCGTACATCGGACGTTACGAGGGTGTTCCGATAAGTACTTAGCCTCACCGCCAGATGGCGCTAGTATCGCAAAAGCAACTTACTTTCGTATATTCGATAGTAGACGGCTACTGTCGAAATTTCAGCCGGATCGGACTCGTAGTTTTGTTTTAACCGCGTGTGGAAGCGGGAGTGTCCACGGATTTTAGAAAAATGGAAAAAGAGCAATATCGGTCGGTGATCGATTCTTGTTTTTGGAAGGGAAATCGCGCAGCGAAATCAAAGGGCGTTTGGATGCTGTGTACTCTTCTCCTTCGATGGCGACCATCAAAAATTGGTTTAACGAGTTTCAACGTGGTCGCACGTCGGTTTTTGATGAGCCACGTCCAGGTGCCCCGAAAACGTCTACCACGGAGGATAACGTGACAAAAATCCACGATCTCGTATTGGCAGACCGCCGATTGAAGGTGCGCGAGATAGCTGAGACAGTAGGCATTTCAAAAGATCGCGTGGATCATATCCTGCATGAAATTTTGGGCATGAGAAAGCTGTTGGTGCGATGGGTGCCGCGTTTGCTCACTCCGGACAACAAGCGCAACCGTGAGACCACTTCAGAGCAGTGTTTGACGCTGTTTAAGCGCAATCCGAAGGAGTTTCTGCGTCGTTTCGTGACAGTCGACGAAACATGGATCCACTGGTACACACCAGAGACCAAGGAACAGTAGAAACAGTGGACTTCACCCGGCGAACGTGCTCCGAAGAAGGCGAAGACTGTCCCATCGGCCGGAAAGGTGATGGCCACCGTTTTCTGGGATTCACAAGGTGTGATCCACATCGACTACCTGGAGAAGAGCAAAACTGTCAAAGGGCTGTACTATGCCAAATTATTGGGCCGATTCGACTCCGAATTGAAGAAAAAACGGCCTCACTTGGCGAAGAGAAAAGTGCTCTTTCACCATGATAACGCACCGGCTCACACCTCCGCCCGCGCCTCGGCCAAATTGTTCGATTTATGATCGATGAACTGCTGCCCCATCCACCGTATTCTCCAGATTTGGCCCCGTGCGTCTTCTTTTTGTTTCCAAACTTGAAAAAATCACTCGCCGGGCAGAAATTTCAGTCGAATGAGGAGGTCATCGCCGCCACGGAGGCCTACTTTGCAGACCTCGAGAAAACGTATTCTTCAGACGGGTTAAAGAAGTTGGAGCATCAGGGTCAAGTGTATCGAGCTTAAAGGAGACTATATTGAAAAATAAATCGCCATTTCTCCAACATTTTTGTTTTTCTTTTGTAGGCTAAGTACTTATCGGACCACCCTCGTACTTTAAATTTGGTATTATATGAAACCTATTGAAGGCCGTAGTCTAAGCTTCTTAGTCACTACTGTATGTAACGATTGGCGAATGGAGGAGATAACCTTGCGTCTGCCAATAAGGGCATACTCCACAATTTGTTGTCGTCTCGACTATGCCATTTGCTTGCGGTTTTGAACTTAAAATTTCATCTTCTCACCTGGACTTGTCCACGAAATGCTATACTGCAAAAATTGCTCTTAGGTTTGAGAAGCTTCCTTAATAAGCTGGGAACTTACTAACTGGGAATCAAATTAAGGAGCATGAGACTTTTTTTACTGACAAAACAAAACGGACTCAGACACTTGCTTCCATGACTAGGTCTACCTCAAAATACTAAACAAACAGGAGGCATACAGACTTCTTCAAAAGCCCACATATTTTTTTTGGCGGTCGAGGAGGTAGTCATATTAATTCTTTATATAAGGTGGCGCAAAATTAATCATCCAATTTTGTTTTTGAATTGCTTTTTAAAAAAAAAAGATTTTTAGTTATGGACATCTTTACTTTGACCTTTACATTTTTTTCTGTTAGGTTAAGGAAGACGAGTGTTATGGATGAACATCACTTCCACTCGGAAGCCAAAGGCCCATTATGAATCCCTTCATTTGTGGAGTACACATTTTAACCTGTCCCATCACGTGGTGGGTGAAACCATCCCGATGATCTTGTCGTGTGACTGTCGTTTCTTGTAACCCATGACGACTTGGCTTCTTTTATTATTGTGTCATTTGATCCTGTATAATGCACTGATCGGTGGTTGCAGTGATGTATCCGCTTCGCTGATGGCCATTTCGGACCCTTGTTTGGCCAATTCGTCCGCTCTTTCGTTCCATGCAATTAAGCTGTGGCCCGGGACCCAGCAGAGTTTGACCTTGTGGTGACTGATGGACTTCAGTGGGTCGCAACACTTCATGACAGCCTTCGACCTCGTTGTACAGAATCCTATTGACTTCATTGCAGGCTATCTACAAAGATGGTGATATCCGATGGGGGGATATCGGTTAGTTGTAGGTGTTTGGCTGCTTTCGCTATTGCTACGATTTCTTCTTGAAAGACGCTGCACAGATCAGTGAGTCTAAATGAGTCCTGTTTGTGCAGGGTGTCAGAGTAGAACCCGGCCCCAATGCCTGTGTCCATTTTCGATCCGTCGGTGAAGAGGGTAATCTTGTGGTCGTTGATCAAGGCGTTCGGGCACTCGTCTCTGTCGGGGAAAAGTATTGGAATTTTAAGAGAGAAGTCATTGTGGGAAATATAGTCGGTCGTAGCTACGAAGCTACTAGAACCATGTTTGTTTCCCAGGTCATCTATTATTTTGAGTTTGGCTGCATGTCCATAGTTGACTTGTTTCCACGAAGATAACTCCCTTATTCTGAGAGCGCTTTTTGCAGCGCAGCCTTATGAATAAATCCAGATGAAGGAGATGAAGTATCATGTCCAACCCTGCCAGCGGCAATGTTCCCGGTGTAAAAACAGTAGCTGACCTTTGTACTTTGTTAAGCATACCCATGTAGCTTTTTGTGCTGCTAGCAGCCCACCAGACTAGGACCCAATAGGTTATAATGAGTCTGATGATTGCTTTGTGATGTACGGTTGCGAGCCCCATCTTTTGCAGGCATAAGAGGCATTCAATCCTTTTTACATCCTTTCCTCCAAGTTCCTTTTCCAGGAAAGTTTGGAGTCAAGAATGATGCCTAGATACTTAGCTTCCGTTTTGGCGGAAGGAATTTAGAGGGAGTACCCTCTAAATTTGGTTGAGCAAATATCTGAATTTTCCTTTTCCTGATGAACAAAATCAGCTCAGTTTTCTGAGGGTTTATTCTCAGACCGTTATGTCTTATCCTTTCAACGCAGATTCCATTAGTTCGCTGATAGTTGGTAGAAATTTACTTTTATCGAGATAACAAGGTTATCTGCATATGCTATGGTCTTTGTGCCTTTCTCTATGAAGATTTTAAGTATTCTGTTAACTATAAGAAGCCAGAGAAGGGGTGAGAGAATTCCACCTTGTGGTATGCCTCTAGTTGCCACTTTCCTTATAAAGCTGTGTCCAATATCTGCATTGATCATTTTGCTGTTTAACATATTTTCAATCCAGATTACAATGGGTTTATCGACTTTCATGTCTTCTAGAGCTTTTATTATGGCCTCTGCGTTTACGTTGTTGAATGCCCCTCGATGTCGAGGAAGGCTGCCATTGTAAATTCTTTCTTATTCAATGAGCTCTCAATTTCACGAACATCACTATGCAATGCGCTTTCCGTTGATCTGCCTTTAAGGTAGGCGTGTTGAGTATTGCATAAGTTGTGTGAGTTGTCTGATGTATAGGTCAAGGAGTCTTTGCAAGGTTTTTAATAGAAACGACGAAAGACTAATTGCCCTATAGTCCTTTGCTGTAGTGAGGATTGTTTTACCTGATTTAGGTATGAAAACTACTTTTATCTCTTTTAACTGTGTTGGGATGTACCCTTGCTTGCTTGCGTGCAGCAATTGGAAAAAATACTTACGAGGTGACGAACAGTATGATTTTTTGCTTTTTGAAGCATCGCTGGCTAAATATCGTCTGGCGCCGGGGATTTGAAAGGTTTAGACTAACTTATTGCCCATGATACTTTATCCTTTGTAATAATTTCTTTTAATACTTCTTCAGTTTTGTGAACCGTGGGTGCCATCATCCCGGAGGGGACTATGATTTCAGGTTTTTTACAACCTGGGAAATGGGTTTCAGTCAGTAGTTCTAGGGATTCCTGACTGGATTCTGTCCAAGAGCCCTCTGGTTTAAGGATGAGTCCTGGGATTAATTTTGCGCCATCTTGTAATATAATATTTTTTGTTTTTTTTTTTTTTTTTTTTTTTTTGTTGGGGGCTTCTACTATCTGCTGGAGCACTCAGACACAAGTACTGGTCCATTGTACTACCAGACAGACACCTTGTCTTTAATGTATTTTCCCCGTTGTCCGGAGAAAAGTGAGGAGGGGCTTCAGTGATGTTGAGCTAAGAGATTCGGCACCCACCACGTCGGCCCCAAGGGTGCGCCACCGTGCACGAGCGAAGGCGGGACAGTCGCAGGGAAAGTGTTCCGGTGTGTCGTCCTCCTCGCAACAAGCAGCACAGGTAGGCGTCTCACTGATGCCAAGCACGTAAAGATGCCTGGCAAAAGTGTAATGGCCCGTAATGACGCCCGTTAGCCTTCTGCAGTCATTTCTTCTTAAGGATAAGAAGAATGTTGCGGACTTTTTACAGACGTCAGGGCGTACGCGCTTAGTCATCCAGCATCCTGGATATTCCTTCTTTCTGCGACTGTGTACGTTAAAGACCCAGTCATTGATGTCAGATTTAACCGTTGAAGCTGGTAGACCTAAGGCGGGTTCAGGCCCTGAGAAACTCTCCTCTGAGCCTTTTCTAGCGAGTTCATCGGAGATCTCGTTTCCTGGGATTCCAGAGTGACCTGGAACCCATACAAGCCTAAGTGAATTAAGTCTTCCGACTTTGTTCAAAAAGGTCTTGAGTTCATGCACTAGTTTGGAGTTGGACAGAGGATTGGATACAGCTTTGAGTGCAGCTTGGCTGTCACTGTAGACACATATGCTCTTTCCCCTCCATCTGTGTTTCACAACATAGTGCATGGCCATTAGGATTGCGTAAATCTCCGCCTGGAAGACAGACGCATATTTTCCTAACGAGAAGTGCAGTCGAATGTTTTCGCGCTCGAAGAAAACTCCGGCGCCGGATCCCTGATCAGTCCTGGTGCCATCTGTGAAGATGCGAAGACATTCTATTCCAGGTTCAGTGTCTGGCCAAAGCCAGTCCTGACGCCAAGGAAATGTGACTGTGTAGTTACAGCGCAGTAGGATGGCAGGTGTCATTGCGTCAGAGGGCATATCCATGAGACAGTGATCGTAGGATATTTCTCTCTCAAGTACACTTTCACTCCACTGCGAGTTGTACCAAAGACCATTCCTCTTTAGGCGAGAAATAGTTTTCAGTGCACACCCTCTGATATATATGTCAAGGGGTGGAAGGTTCATCATAGCATCCAAAGCAGCTCCCGGTGTGCTGGGGAAAGCCCCCGTGCAACTGAGGCAGACCGCTCTTTGGAGTTTGGTGAGTGAAGCCACAACGTGTTTTCGTGTCAGCCTGCTCCACCAAACAACCGATGCATATGAGATCGGTCTTACCATTGCCGTGTAGATCCAAAGGATCTTTTTCGGCGATAAGCCCCATGTTTTGCCAAAGGCACCTTTGCATTGCCAGAAAGCTGACAGCGCTTTGGTGGTTTTGGACTCAACATGTTTTGACCAGAGAAGTTTGTTTTCTAGAATGACTCCCAGATACTTAGCTTCCTTGGATATAGGGATGGGAATGCCTTTTAGCACCAGCTGAGCAATGCCAGTTGTTTTCCTCCTTCTCGTGAAGAGAACGACATCGGTCTTAAGAGGATTAACCGACAGCCCATTTCTCGTGCACCAGTCTTCGATCACGTTTAGCGCCGCCTGCGCTTTGAGACAGACATTCGCTGAACATGAGCCGACAGAGAAAACAGCAACATCATCCGCATAGGCCTGGGCATAGATTCCAGAGGCATTGAGAGCATCTAGCAGAGAGTCGACCACCATGCACCATAACAGCGGAGACAAGACGCCACCTTGCGGGCAGCCCCTGTTTACTCCAGACTTGACACAGTGTTCGAGGCCTGCATCAGCGATCAGTGTCCTGTGCACGAGCATTGCTTTGATCCACAAAACCAGTGCTTCATCTACGCCATGCCGTCTGGCAGCATTACACATGCTGTCAAAAGTAGCGTTATCAAAAGCTCCCTCAATGTCGACAAAAATGCCTAGTACGTACTCTTTCCTTTCGAGAGCGCATTCAATTCTCCCAACTAGGTTTTGAAGCGCAGTCTCGCAGGATTTTACGCGCTGATAAGCATGTTGCATGTCCGACAGAGGATGCATTCGAAGGGCAACTTTGCGCACGTGCAACTCTACTAGTCTTTCCATGCTTTTCAGCAGGAATGATGTTAGACTTATTGGTCTGAAACTCTTGGCTAGTGAGTAATCCTCTTTCCCTATTTTGGGAATAAAGACCACTTTCACCGCGCGCCAAGGGATAGGTATGTAGGCAAGTGACAGGCTAGCAGTGAAAAAAATATAATATTACTGGCCACTTTAAAAAAAATTTGGTGCCATTGAAGATGACTTTAGTATAAACGCCCCGTCTTAAACATGTATACCACCGAGTGAATTAGTACAATACAACCCGCGAAGGTACTCATATATACAGGGTGTCCCACGAGCAGTGTGCCAAAAAGCTAGAGCGTGTAGGTCTGGCCAAGACAAGAACAAAATCGTATGGCAGGGGGGTCTATCCCCCCCCCCCCCCCCCCCCGTTTAGCCGGGAGGGGCAATTTTCTAAAAAAAACGACTTAATTTGGAAAAAAAAAATTATTAAAAATCATCAGTTACATCCACAATGCCGTGATATACTTTTTTGTAAAGCCAGAAACCTCTTCTTTTATCTTGTTTTTAAAAGAAGCTGTTTTAACGAACAGTTTTTGAGAAATTAATTTTGAAACTCAAAATTTTGAAAAAAAAAAATTCGAACTATTTTTTTTTCAAAATTGTATGTAATTAAGTAGTAATTTTTTTTTTCAAAAATTCAATGCTCTTATTAGTTTTTAGTTAAAAACAGAAAACCGGATGCAAAAATGTTTTGTAGTTTTTGAGAAATTAAAAAAAAAACCCGATATGATCCCCATTTTTTAGAAGGCAAAGATTATATCTCCTTCTCCTAATGGCTGCACATATCTATGCTTGACAAATTTTCCTGCAATTTGACTCCAGCGACTTCAATCCGTTCTATCAGTTGTTCCAAAGATACTATTTCCACTTCGTAAACATAATTCTTCATAAAAATCTAGAGGAGTTAATTCTGGTGATCTAGGTGACCATTCCGTGGGGCCCCTTCTTCCGATCCAACGGTCACTAAAATGATCATCCAGCCAGTTTCTAACCCGTAAGCTGTAGTGGGCAGCTGGTGCTCCATCTTGCTGGTAGATTAAATTATCTGCTATGGCCAAAGGAACGTTGTCCATCAAATCGGGCAAAAGGTCTCGTAGGAACTGCAGGTATGATTTTCCATTAATAACGGCATTCAAAAACCGGGGCCCGATTACAGTTTGTCCAACAATACCAAGCCAAACATTACAGCTAAAGCGGTGTTGTGATTTATTTTGTTTTTTGTTGTGTGGATTGATGCTACTCCAATGATGCAAATTGTGGAAGTTAATAACCCCATCTCTGGTAAACTGTGCTTAATCCGTCCAGAATATCCTTGCAAAATAGTTTCGTTCAGTTTCATCTCGAAGCACTAATGATCGACCAAATTCCGCTCTCAAACACTTGTCGTTTGAGGTGAGTTCTTGAACTGGCCTAAAATGGTACGGGTGTAAGTTTTCGGCATGAAGCACTCTCCGTACTCTAGATTTGGGCACTCCAAGCATAATAGCTATCCTCCTTGTACTAAGGGATTACGTCGGACCAAATCCAAAATTCTTTCATCTAAGATTCCTGACCCATCTGTAACTGAACTTTCGTTTCTTCGATGCTCTAACATTCCGTGCTCTCGCAGACGTCGGTGGATTCTTGAAAACATGCTACGACTGGGACACCTCCGTTTGGGATATCTTTCAGCGTAGAGTCTTTCGGCTTCACGATCTCGACCATTAGCTAAACCGTAGCAGAAGTGCATGTCCGTTAATTCTTCTCGAGAGTATGAGTTTGACATCGTAATGTGTTGATGAGTTAACATCTAATTTGGAAATGTTTTTTTATTAAAAATGCGATACCTTTTATTTACATTTGGGTTGCAAATATTTTGTTTTTCAATAAAGAAAAATTGCGGTTTTATTGTCTTAAGGTCCTAGCGGGTAGAACCCATCGGCGGCGGGTGGACCCAGACCAAATTGGCAGGTCAGTTTTCAGGCGTTATCAATGAAAAAAAAGGATTAATCCGGGGTTATTCCAATACTGTGTCACTTTATTGTATCCTCATAAAACTCCGAATTTTTTAAAAATAATGAAAAAGAGATAAATGTTTCATACATTAATTGGCCTACAAGTTCTGCCGCGTTAAAACCAAAAAAAAGGTTTTTCTTAGAAACATGGTTCGGGTTTTTTTTTAATTTCTCAAAAACTACAAGACGTTTTTGCATCCGGTTTTCTGTTTTTAACTAACAACTAATAAGAGAATTGAATTTTTGAAAAAAAAATTAGTACTTAATTACAAAATTTTGCAAAAAAATAGAAAATTTTTTTTTGTCATTTTTTTTTTAAATTTTGAGTTTGAAAATTAATTTCTCAAAAACTGTTCGCTTAAAACAGCTTCGTTTAACAACAAGATGAAATTAACAACATGATGAAATTTTTTTTTTTTTCAAATTAAGTAATTTTTTTAGAAAATCGCACCTCCCGGCTAAACGGGGGGGGGGGGGGGGGGGATAGACGCCCCCTCCCATACGATTTTTTTCTTGTCTTGACCACCAGTACCACCATTTTACCAGTACTATAAAATTCTATATAAATACATCCAGCACAGCAGCAGGGCAACATTCATTTTGCATGTCAGTCCTCGTACCGCGTTTTAGTCCATTTCCACTCGTAATAATATTTTCTTAAATTGTATACACGTAAACCTAATCGTGCTATTTCAAAACGGAAAACCCTGGTTCATGGGGGCGATTGGTCAAGCCAAACTACCAACTTTCAAACAACAACTTTTTATTACTTTTCTCGTTATAAAAAATAAACCGCCAATTCGAACTTCTTGTAAACCTGATCAGGTATTTAGTATGCATTTATACATGAAATGAAATTGTTCCGAAATTGATATCATTATTTGTTCCGAAGATGCACGAGGATAAAAACTGCTCACAAACAAACGAGAAGTTTTTTTTTGAAACTAGAAAACTCCTCGCACTGAAAGCAATCAAAATGCAATGAAACATTGATTTGAAAATGAGACGCAGAGAGGACAACCCCTGCTACTTGCTACCTCTGACCAGAACCCAAATCTCCATAGCATAAATATGAATTTCACTTTCATTTTATTTCCACTCTCCTTGCCATTTTTTTTGTCGCTTGACTTTCTATCAACTGTTTTTTTCTTTCAGTAAATGTAAGGACAATTGACTATTGCTTCTTCGGAAATTATTCGCTTCTTCGGTGTCCTCAAAATATACATACAGATATGAATGTATGAGTAAAATATAAAATGTAAATTTAAGGACCTGCTTTTATGAAAGGACACCATTTGATGTCGAAATTGTCCCTCGCATTTTTCGCTTTTTAATATTGCCTACGTTTTTCAATTATTTATTTATGGCTTATACATATCAGACATTTGCGTCTGTAAGATGACCGACCTCTACTACTTTTATGTTGTTTTCATGCTTTGTTTTTGACATTTGTTGTTTGAATAATATCCTTGAATCGGAAAGCAATGGAGTATGCTGGTAATGCACATAAAACTTTCATGTTGTGCGAACCTTTTTGAATCCTTGGCAATTTCAAGGCATTATCGTTTCTATGTTGGACAAACAGGTCCCCGATACTCGAATTAATAATGCCACCTCGGAACTGAATTTGGTGATTGTTCTAAGGAGCCAGGGTTTCTGAAAATAATCTCGCATGTAAATGCATGCAGACATCATCATCTTCGATTTGATAATCTTAACTCATTTGTGGTCTATATTCTCAAACCTCCTATACTTACCGTAATATTTTGTCTTTCCAAAATTCAAATGAAAATGTATTTAAATCGGGGGAAAATCAAAACAAATAAACCTAACTCTGTATCACTTGAAAAATCATTAACCATTCACAAGCTTCTAGGGGGATTCCAGATTTTACATGAAATAACACCGACACACTAACATGTTATCATCTATTCGACATTCTTTACATCTTATGAAAATACCAATTTGCCAACTTCTCGAGGAATCAGGGTTCCGGACTCGAAAGGAAATTGAAACATTTCTCCCCGACCAACAGGTGCCTGACGTCGTCTGTTGATATATAGTATCTGGAACATTTGGGTCTTTGTGGGTTAACTAGAGTTGACATTTGGTTGTAGGAGGAAGGTTGTCCTTTGAAAAGTTGTTGCCATAGGTATGAACTTTACGGCATCGTAATACTCCATTTTCAATGAATAGTTGATTTGTAGGCGCCAAAGGTTAAACGTCCGGTACTTTTTAATTAGTGCACTGAGAAGGTTTCGTCAAAGGTTACAAAGATCCAACTAATGGTTACAAGACTCCTCACATGCGCGTCCATGAACTGGGTTTTGTTGGTTTGAAATATAAAAGGCTGGAGTAGTTAGCGAGGGAGTGCTCTAGGTGATAAGGGTTAATACAATGAGCAGAAGGGAAAAGTACGACTTCAGGGCTTGACTTAAGTTCCGACTTTCTAAGAGAAGGAAAGGACTGTAGGTTCCGTTTTTCGAAAAATGATTTTTGCACGGAAGGCCTTTAGTTATACTCGATTGTATACTAGCATAATCAAGATCTAAGAGCTTACAAACTTTCTACAATATGTTAATTCCCTGATTTTTTGAGCGAGATGAGATCTAATAAAAAATTATGATAAGCAGAAGTATGAGCAAAGGCTACAGATATAATATGAGAAAAGTTTCAATGTTTTTGTGGTAACCTAATTTCATACAGAATGCTTTCAACACTTTAAAACAATGGTAATTGTCATTCTGGGGAATCTTATTCAGGTAATTCAGCGATTCTATTATAGCAGCGAAAAAAGGTTGATTTTTTAGCTATTTGGTTTTTCAGTGTTCTATTTTTAATAGCTAACACTTGATTCGTTAATATGTTAAAGCCAAACATGCTTAGTTAACATTACAATTGAAAATTCTTGCACTCGAACAGGGCTAAGAAATTATAGAATATTATTATCAATTTTCGTACTCCATGAAAAGGTTTTTTTTCGCGCACTTACGAGATTTTACGGTCGTCATAATCGACTTATTGAGCAAGAAATTCAAGCCATAGCCATAGGGAAATTTTCGCACTATTCTCCCGCTAGTGGACAC